>CM051517.1:28194761-29586115 GCA_028015205.1 Mytilisepta virgata
ACTATTGGTGACATAAAAGACATATCATAATAATTTCTTTTGAATGATTTTAAAATATACAGATTTTCGAATTTAAAACTATCTTAAATCTTTTGTTTGAAAAGTGTTTAATATAAAAGTCTGTTTTGTCCATTCACCAAAACCAAGCCAAATTTTGCTCTGCATGACCTAATATCAAGACAAAGTAATCAGAATAATAATATTGGTACTGTTATCCATCAATTTTTTCCTTAAAGCTTAAAATAGTGTTTACTGCTTTAGGTTTTGTAAATTTCTTCACTCTCCCTTCAAAGTTTTTAATTTTTCATATCCAATCAGTATTTGTTGGGATTTTGTGTACAAACAGTTTCTTTCATTTGTTCAATGTTCAAGTTGGTAAAATCATTTTTTGGCAAGTTTCACACATGATCATACACATTATTTTTAGTTAAGTCAGATTCTTAAGAGAACATATTTAATAGGTTTAAGAATTATATTGATTGATTGATTGTCGCTTAATGTCAAGTGGCAAATATTTCATGCTTCTTCAGGACGAGAAGAAGTTCAAATTATCCAACAATTCAAATAGGGATGGGCTGGACAGAAAGGGGAACCAGTTTTGACTGACACTGTAAAAGGAGGATGGTTTGGTAGGGTAGGATAATTTAGCCTTCTGTAGTGACATTAATCCTCTTTTTCAAACTTTACGAGTATAGTCCTAACCAATTTGTTTATTGTAGTTATCAACAACATAACCTGTTTTCCTTGCATGGGGGAACAACCATTTGAATTTTTATTAAAAGGGGGGATTGGAAAAAATAAAGGATTCAAAAATTTGGTGTAAAAAAACACAGGTGTCATCGTAGGCTGTATATTTTCTTTAAAATGTCCACATACCTAGCTAGTATGTTATAGATTAATTTTTTAAATTTATATTTTGCAAAATGGGAAAAAAACATAAGCTCAGCAGGCAAAAAGAGCAACATTTATAATCTTTGTACACTTTCTATAATCATGTGTAAGATTTGCATATGACATTGAATGTGAAAACTGTATACATGTATAGACCCAGCATTCATATTTTATATTGAACCACCTTGGTGGTCTTGTGGTAGCGTGCTCGCCCCGAGTGCGGAAGGTCGCCAGTTCGATCCCCAGCCGGGTCAAACCAAAGACATTAAAATTGGTATTTGCTGCTTCTCCGCCAAGCACGTGGCATCTGGTAGTAAGAGCAAAGACTGGTCGGTTCGGAGTCAGTACAATGTGTCCGAGTGAGGTGATATGTCTTCCTGCGGACAGTTACCTCGTGAGCTAGCACATTAAAAATCCGCCTTAGCTTGTCGGTCTAGTACAAAGCAGGGATCATATTCATTATCATATCAACATGTTCTCGTCCTGATATGCACCTGGTTGCCACTGGACGTTAAACAATAATTCATCCATCCATCCATATTTTATATGTACATATTATCAGGTTTTCTACAAACGTATATTGTAAAATATCAGCCGCGAGACACAATTTGAAGCTTTTTCGGTGAGTGAGCGTAGCGAACGAGCCAAAAAGCTTCATATTGTGTCGAGCGGCTTATATTTACAATATTTGTTTGAAGAAAACTTGATGATAAATTTATCGTATCTATAATACTAAATTTACGAATTAGCCGAATAGGCCGCAAAACCCGTGGTTCAAAATAAATGATGTATGGTTCAGATTATAACGGTTATTATCGGATTTGACAATCTGCATTTATAAATTTAAACTACAATTTTGTTTATGTGCAAATGGAATTTGTATGCACTTTCCGATATGAATTCTCCCAACACATACCTTAGAAGGTTCTCGAATGCATCATTTTAACAAATTGATTTTAATAAACAAGTATGCACTTATTTTAAATGTATTTCTGTTTGAAATTATGGAAGAAGAATAAAACAAATTAAAAACATTCCCCTTCAAGTGGGATGTTTCCGCTTCATGTATTCGGGATTGTTTTTCAACAATAATGCAATTTCTCCTAACTGAAAAGGTTATGAACTTTGAAGATTATGAAGAAATAAGGTAAAGTTCAAAGGAATTCCTAACTTAGTGTTTTTTGGATTGCTCGGATGTTTACCTTGCACAAAGTGATAACACCAACCATTATCTATTTTTACATCATTTGTAATGTGACCTGTCTAAATATGTCTCTACCATACAATTCCCTGTAAGCCCTAGATAAAAATATGTTTAACAAATGGTCATCTTTATCATTAATGACGAAATTTATCTCAGACATTTTTGATAAATATATAAACGTGGACATCACACGCAGCCACACACTAAAAATGCTTTTATCATCTGATTATTGGATATATTTGTGAAATTAAGCCTCGCTTGCCCTGATCATAATGACAATGGAACAATTGGAACAATTATTTTCCAAAAATATGCTCTACGGAACTCACGGCATCGTTTGAAAAATTCATCCGTCATTAAGGAAATGTTTACATCTACAATTTCATTTTCATATTTATTCTGAAGGAAAAAGGTAATGCATTATGAAATGTGTATTTAATGAAAGCTTTTCATCAAGTTCCAGTTCAGAATTAATTGTAACAATAAAAATATTGACAATCTATGTGGTTTTGTTTTCGTCATAGATTTTGACTTTGATGGAACCTTAAGGTCCATTTTGGTAATTCTACGTGGCATATAGTCTACTTCATCAGTGTTTCCATCTTCGGTAGTAACGAACAGCCATGTGACAATTGGATCACGTTGACCTACATTTCACGCTTCATTGACTTGGTTAAAGTTTGCATTCACATCCAATTCTGGAATACTACATCATATATAGACATGAAACTATCAGTTGAAACCACCTACTTGACAGGAAAGTTTATGGGAAGCCTGCCACAACATCCATATTGAGTTCCTGTTCCATCAATGACATGGCCGCAACAACTTTTTATAGTCAATATGGCCACCACAAAAAAAAAAAAAAAAAAATAAAATAAAATAAAAAATGCTTATTTTCCCGCGCTCGCGCGGGTTCAATGTCTAGTTGTTAACTATCAATCTTAATGGAATTTCTTACTTTTCAATGGCCATCCGCCTATAACCGGATGTTTTCCTGATATATTCGGGTCAACAATGGGTCAAACATTATGATGTCGCTCATATATTCGGGTCAGCTCATATTAGGGTCGGGTCAACTCTTGACGACGTCACAGTGCCGAAATACAGGAAATTCTGAAGGCCTCAGCAGGTCGATATAGCCATAGGGAAATACGATAATACCCAATAAATATATCCAGTTCAACAAAATCTAGGTGAGGGGTTGTGTTTTTGTCATGTCCTATTACCTGCATTGATTCTGGACTCTTTAAACCAGAACTTCAAAGCTTGGGATTTAGCTAATTTAAAAGTGTGTTTGAATTTATGAGTACTAATTAGAAATAGTAATTAGTTATTTAACAGTAATGAGGGATATAGCCATTTTATTTGTCCAGAGACACTGACTATTTTCCTGACGCGTAGCGGAGGGAAATAGTCAGTGTTGAGGGGACAAATAAAATTGCTATATCCCGAAATGACTTAAATAACTGTTTTATTATAACGAATATAACGAAACACACTTTACTGGTCAATAGTTTCCCGTACTAATCACCGATCACTATTTACTGATAAGATTTTGAAAACTACTCACCGGTAAAAAAATAGTAAAATTAATGTCTTGATTTGTATATAGAAAAAACATACTGAGGTATAATAATAAACTTTATTTCAGGTCTTGAGAGAATTGCTGAAGAATTAGCAGGTGAAAATGTCATCAAAGAACTTTTATTACCTTTCAATAGTGAGTATTTGGGAAAAATTGATTGACCAATATGGGCATATGCTTTGAGAGTATACTTCTTGTATTATGGGTCCTGTTTTTCCTCAACAATGTACCGTTGTTCTGTATATTGACTTGGACATCACTTGAATCCGTATTTTTCGGTCTGAAAATCGATGTCGGATAACAAAACTTGTAGCGATTTTTACCCTCCCACGCCCAAACTATTTGAATTGAACTTTTGATCTTGTCCCTTATTGTATAAGGTTTGCCGCAGTATACCTTTCTTGTGACCCTGACCTCATTTTCATGGTTCACTGACTTCAAAAACATGAATTTAAAATCTGTGTCCAAGTTTCGTGGTTAAATCCATTTCTCAGCAACTGTAATACCTAGACCCACTGTATTTGGTCTATTGATAGTTCATGATGGATACATGCCCGTCTGACACTTGTCTCTGGACCTTGACCTCAATTTCATGGTAGAGTGACTTTCATCAAAGTTTCTTGATAAAGTCCTTTTTTAAGCAAATGTAATACCTAGACTCATCCATGTTTGGTCTATAGATAGTTCTTAGTGGGTACATGTTGGTATGACACCTGCCTTTTGACCTTGACCTCAATTTCTTTTAACACATTTTCCTTTGACTTGCAAAATGTCGGGTATCAGATAATCATTATTCTGTGTCCAAGTGCATACTCAGGCAAGACATGTAGTGTGTCCGCTCTTGTTTATTGTAGGAATTTACTTGATTTGGAAATAATATACTTGTAGTTAAGTAGCAAGGGAGGTAATTCATAATTATTTGGAAATTGATAAGGTTTGAGAATGGATAAACGACTGGTATGGTATTCTATGTGGGTTCACCAGATAAATGTTTTTCAGTCATCTTTTATGAGGGATATTATTGTCTGAATTGAATTATTTTTTCCCTCATATCATTATATTTGTACTTATTTTTAATGTTTAATAGGTCATTTCCTGTAGTCTTACAATGTACAACTTCATATGTACATGTACATGTATGATTTTATTTAATATAACATAAAATTTTTGATTGGTTAAAACATTACAGATATAATACATATAGAATAAATAAAAGAAAATAAAAGAATAGAGAAAAACAATACAAAAATAAAAAAATATATATATATTGATATTATATTCCAATAACATTGTTATCCAGAGTTCAAGAAAATCTAGAAGTTGTTGTATGGACTTAACACTGAGTGGTCCTTCAAGAAATTCAACAAGGATTTTACCCCAAAACACAAAAAATGTTTTTCTACCTTCCCAGAATTCTAACATTGTGATAATATGGGGACTTCTCTGTTATGGGGACTTGTTATTTTTTATATAAAAAATTCTGATAATTTACTTGACATTTGGTCTGGTTGAGCAACAACTTTTACCAGACCAAACCCAATTTTACCAGTCATTAAAATGATTTGCCAATGTTTGTCAGACCTTCGGAATGACTGATATAATTACAGAGGGTCAAGTTAGAAATAAGGGGAGGTAATTGTTTAATTGAAAATTGGTCAGTTTAATGTAGTATAATCTTTAATGCTTCAGTAACTTTGGTTAAGTTTTGCGTTTAGGTTCATTTCTCAGAAACCTATAGTGATATATCAATGATATTGCACCACTACAGTCCTCTTGTATAGTACAAAGCAGGTCAGCAAAACATGGGTCACTATGACCTACATTTCATGCTTCAGTGACTTTGGTTAAGTTTTGCATTTAGGTTCATTTCTCAGAAACCTATATTAATATATCAGTGATATTGCACCACTACAGTCCTCTTGTATAGTGCAACGCATTTCAGCAACACTTGGGTCACTATGACCTACATTTTATTTTTCAGTGACTTTGGTTAAGTTTTGAGTTTAGGTTCATTTCTCAGAAACCTATAGTAATATACCAATAATGATATTGCACCACTACAGTCTTCTTTTATAGTACAACACAGTTCAGCAAAACCTATATTGTTTGTAGGGCTGGGCATCCATGTCTTTCTAGTTTTTTTGTATTCCTTGAACATTTGTATGGATTTTTTTGAGGATGCTGTATTAAAGTTGAATTGTTTCTAAAAGGAAAAGAATTTTAACACTTAAATCTTAGCATATCAGTTGTTTATATATTATATTTTATTGATTTTGAAAAAAAGCATTTGTTAATAGTACATTTGAATAAATAATTCTATTTGTCATAACAATTGATTACCTGTTTAAATTATACGTAAGGCATGTGACAGATAGGTTTTGATTATGTTTTAGTTAGGTTCCATACGGTTTCTTACATTATTTTACTACCAAAAAAGTTTCACAAACTAGATTTCTGTTTTGATACAGTACTGAGATAAATCTTCTGACAGTACATGAGTGCTGTTTTGTGATATCAAAATTGACATAGATCAAGGTTTCTACTGTACATTGTGATTATTGAATGGTTATAACATTGATAGATTTGGAAAAGACAGAAAAAGAAGACTGGCAGCAACAACAGAATTGTTTCTTTTGTGAATCACGACTTCATATGATGTTTGTAAGTATAAAAAACACTTTTTTTTTAAAATATAGGTAACAAAAGCAGGCATAAATTATTTTGTCTTTTTGTTTGGCATCTTTTTCATCATATGGGATCTTTTCATCTCAGAAATAACAAGTCTGTATGGTATACAAAAAAAAAATAAAATAAAAATAAGATAAAAATGAAAGACTGGGGAATCCAATGACAAATTACATGTATTGATATTAATAACCTTTCTCATTTTAAAGCTTAAGTAATACAGTGTTTGTAAATCAATACTGTGCATTAAATATTTATTATCATGGTAGAGTTTGAGTAGTCCAGGTTATTTTGTTATATAAATTGAATGGTCCTTAATAAAATTAAAAAATATACCTGTCTCGATTATGTTTTAGATTTGACATGATTTAAATATACTGTCATCTGGTTTTAGATTAAACAGACATAAATTTTTAAATTTGATCATATGATTATTGCTGTTCCCCTCTACATGCGTTTGTGGAGGACATAGAAATGCAGGTGTCATTTGTTCGTCTGTCCACTCGTCACATTGATTCTGTTAGTGCTTTTAATTCTACTTCTTTTTTTATTAATTTTAACCAAATTTATATTTAAAGTGTATATTGACGATATCTCAATCAAGTTAAAAAAACAAGTGCTCTCAGATAATTTTTGTGAAAGTAATTGCCCATGACTTAGTTTTTTCCTTCCAACTCTTTGTTAGTGCTCTCAATTCTACATTTCTCAATGGATTTAACAAAATTTATATGGAAGGTGTATATGGACGATACCTTGATCAGCTTTTAAAATGAGTGCCCTTGGTTAAATTTAGATAGCTTTTTTTTGTTACCAATAGTGAAGGGGGACACTTGGCTACTCTGTAGCAATCTTGTCTATTAATAGCTATTTATATTTTACCTTGCAGGAAGCCCTAGAGAAGTTGATGGATGAGGTTAAAAGTGGAAAGAATTTACAGGATAATCCAAGTATGTATTCTTCACATGATATGGTATATTTTGACAGTAGAAGAATTTCCTGAACCTCAACTTCTTTTGTTTTGTTATGGAAATTGCTTTGATTTTATTATGTTAATAAAGGCTGTTATGAAGGAATTAATTGGCATATTCACTTGGGTGATTACAAACTGAATAAAATCTGAAGGAACTCGAAAAGGCACCTGCAGATGACACATTAATAACTGAGTTTCAATAAAGTTGGATGAGTGTTTATCAACAATTTGGTTTCCAAGCAATATTTTTAGTTTGAATTGGTTAATTTCTACCAAATGTAATATGTTTTAAACTATATCAGACTCCAAAGCCTATTGGTTTTGGATTCATTCCGTAAGATATATGGTAGGAAATTTTTTTTACTCAGAAATAACAGATTTTGAGAATTAACAATTTGAATAGGGGATGGTGGTTAATAACTGCATTTTTTAGGATGCAAAAGAGGTGGGGTTTTCCATAGAAATATATTAGGCACACAATAAAATATTAGACACACAAATGATTTTACTAAACTTGTTAAAGATCTCTAATATAAAAGTAATTTAAAAAAGGGTGAAATATAATATGAAAAGCATGAAACTAAAACGAAGTTAAATTTCCTGAATAAGTCTTACACAATTTTAAAAGCACGTAGCGAGCATATATCAACAGAATCACCAATTGAACAAAAGTTAACAATTAGATTTCAAACAGTACTGTTCTCTTTGGTTGATATCCTGGAATGCTCATAGACTTCAATGAAATCAACATTAGAAGATCGAGTGGTTAGATTTGCATGTATTGCAATTCCAGCTTTGATTTTCTGAAAGACCCCCGGATCTTTAATTTTTTGGAAAAAGTACTAAGAACCTGTGTATCATGAAATAATAAGTTGAATAGAATCGGCTTTGAATATTGTCTTTGTTATTAGGAGGGGCACATGAACCTCAACTTTGTTACCCTCTTTTGCAATAAGCTATTGTCTTTTACAACTGAGGCATTTCCTCAAAGAGTCTTGTACTTTCATACATGAATTACTGTAAATTCTGTAAATTTTTGCGTCCTCTTATTATTCTGAATCTTTAGCAATTGCCACTCAATTGAATATTAATTTAATAAAAACATGTCAATAATTTCTGAATTTTCAGTACACATGTACAAAAAAATTGTTTTCATTATAGCATTCAAATTAAGTTGCATGTCAGCTTTTTATCTTTAATGTCCATTATATTTTTATGAATCCAGTGATTTAAGGAAAAGATTACTCTAACAAAATAATTATCTGATCAGCGTGTAACTCATCATTATATGCTCATGTACCAAAAATAAGATCAGTTGGCAAAAGGGTTTGTGATAAAAATGCGGAAAACTATTATTTTGGCAGTAATTCTTATTTCCAAGGGCAATAACTCTAACAATAATTATCTGATCTACGTGAAACTCATACTTGATTTGTTACTCATCATTATAAGCTCACGTACCAAACATAGGATCAGTTGGTTAAAGAGTTTCTGAAAAAATCTGGTATGGCACTAAAAAAATTTGACTAAAACATCTGTTTCAGAGCGAACAGAATTTTCCCCTTAGTCTTAAAGTTGTCTGGATATATTTCAGGTTTACGTTACCTGCAGGAGTTGCTCCCTTACTGTCCACAGTTTTACACACACAACATTGGTAGGGAGATTTTATCAGAGTTAAAAACAACAGGCATAGATAGAGATGTGGAGATGAACATACCTCAAACTCAGAAGGAACCTATTGAACTGAAAATACCTCATATTGTTTCTCATGCAAGGTAAAAAAGTATTGTTGTTTCAACATTTGTGCAAGAATTTTCTAACTTTTTTAGCTCACCTGGCCCAAAGTCCTTAGGTGATCCTCTTTGAGAATTGTATCCGAAGACCCAGCTCGTCATCCAAGATAGCCGCTAGAGCTGAACATAGTTTAACATAGGACCCTATGGGGAATTTAATTTAAGATCTTCTTGTCTGAAACCACTTGGCCAATTGGAACAAAACTTGACAGCAATGGATCTTAGGTTGTCCTCTTTCAGAATTATATCCTATGATCCCATCCGTCATCCAAGATGTCCAAAGCCAAACAGTGTTTAATATAGGACCTAAGTGGAAAAATCACTGAAAGATCTTCTTGTTTGAAACAAGTGAGCCAGTTGGAACTTGACAGATTGCCAGTCAAGATTGACTTAGTCCAGGTGAGCGATACAGGCTCCTAGGAGCCTCTAGTTATTGTAGTAAATCTGGGTTTTTTCTGGTTAATTTAAACTTATTTAAAACTTTTGAAACATGAGTAAATTTTTTAAATTCAAAGTTATCATTTGAAAAAAGGAAAAAAGATTGAAATTGAAATATTTTATTACATGTATAACAAATTGTCTTATATAGGTATCAAATTGGATATTGTCATGTTTCCCTTGAGAAATGTATTTTTGTATTCCTCTATATACAGGCAAAAAGTAAAGGAAAGTCCACAGGTTTGTAAGAAATCCTATACTGATGATGAGCTAACTGCAGCTGTGAATGAAATACAGAGTGGAAAATTAGGAACAAGACGTGCTTCTGTGTTGTACGGAATACCTAGATCAACACTTCGAAATAAGATATTTAGAATGGGTACAGATAAACAGAATATTTACCCTTTGAATGGAGATGATGGATATGAAGATGCTTTGGCAGCGGAAATAGCCTTAAAATGGACAGACCTTATTCACGGAAGTTATAGGCCACTTTTTATACAGCAGCTTCCTCTAATGTTAAATCCTGATTTCAAGGTGATAGATACTGGCGATGATTTTGAAAAGAAGCTAGAATACATACGTAAAAAACACAATCTTAGTAGGAAGAAAGAAAAATATCACTCTGATTATGCTCATGAACTTAAACTTCCTTATTTGAAAAAGATAATTAAGAAACTAACCGAAGAAAGATTTGAAATGGAGCGTAATGCTGACAGAGTAAGAAAATTGAGCAAGAAAGAAAGTCCCAAGTCACAACTTGCCAAAACTACTGTAATTAATGATGTGCCAAGCTTGCCCACCACTACTTCATCAGATATAGTTATTCCATCTTTTAAACCTGCTCATGATCAGAAAACAGAGAAGCAAATAACAGAACAGTTATCACATTCTTTTGACAAGTATGAAAATACTAGACTAGGTGATACCCTCAAAGACATTATTGTAAAAACAATATCAGAAAAGGTCAGAGTCAAATCTCAGGCTTTAGCAGATTTCTGTAACAATTCTTTGAATCATAAAACAGAAAGCAATATAGTAATAAAATCAGAATTAAATTCTCCTAGTCCGTCACCATTTAAGAAAATTAAGAGGGATGATTTTGAGAGAAAGCGGGATCATATTGATCATATTACAAAGCCTTTGAAGAAAACTCGTCCTAAGCGAGGCCAGTACAGGAAATACAATAGTCAGTTATTAATGGAGGCAGTTAAAGCTGTACAGAGAGGAGAAATGAGTGTTCATAGAGCTGGTAGTTACTATGGTGTACCTCATTCCACCTTAGAATACAAAGTTAAAGAAAGACATTTGCTAAGGCAGAAAAAGATCAAAGAGCAAAAGGAAGCTGCAGCTCGTGCAGCAGGTACCAGTAATACAGTCACATCCCACAGCAGTAATAGCAATAGTTCAACTGGTACTGATACTGAAACAGTCACAGTTAAGAAAGAACCAGAAGATGACACACCTAATGCAAAAACCTCTCTGTCAACCTCATGGATGCCGTCCTACTTTTCCAGTGTTTCTAGTCTGACAGGAGCAGCAGATTTAAACTTTTTTGGCTCATCTGGATATGCTCTTAGTACACCAGCCTCAGAATTGCTCAGAAAGTTGCAGCATAAAGTACAGACAAAGGCAGAGGAAAATGATTCTTGCTCAAACTCAGGGGAAGGATATGTTTACATACACTGAGGTAAGGTTTTATGTGATATGCAGGCTTAGATTTAATAACATAACATGATAAATGAGACAGTTCAGCTTTTATGGAAAAGAATATCTGCCATAATTATACAATTCTTAATTTGTGAAATGTAATTTCTTACTTCGTAACATGCAATTTCTTAATTTGTAAAATGTAATTTCTTAATTTGTAACATGTATTTCTACATTTCTTGATTTGTGAAATGTAAATTATTAATGCGTAAATACAATTTCTTAATTTGTTAAAGTATTTTTTTTAATTCGTTACATGAATTGCTACATTTCTTAATTTGTAAAATGTAGTTACTTTGTTGGAGTCACGTTTTGGGAGATCGTGTCAGTGTAATTATAACTGCCAATAAGAATTACCGTTTCTAAAGAAAAACTACAAGTTACAAATCAACATGTTACAAATCAAGAAGTTTTACAAGTCTAGAATGAAATAGTTTCACAATATTCCACACGAGGTCGCTGTGGAGGCATGTCAACTCGTACCTTCGCAAATTCGTACCCAATATTTAGCAACTCGTATTTCTGCCAACTCGCACCCAATATTTTATGATTGATATAAATTAATCTGGTGCAATTGGTTCATAAATGTATAATGTTAACCATGCATTTCAAGTGTCTGAAAGAAGGGTGGTCGAGGGGGTCGAATCCCGAAATCCCGACTCGTTTATTTTTGCCTTATCCCGATTTTTATCCCGATTTCCCGGGTCTTATTTCACAATATCCCGAAATCCCGATAAAATAACGTATGGTTTTTTGGCTATATACATTTATTAATGATTGTAACATAACTGTTCAAAGCAATCGGTCAATCTATTGTAATTTCCATTTATCTTATTAATATGATCTTAGTTTAAATCAGATTATAAATACATGGAGACTGCGACATTCAAACTTAAAAGCACACAAATAAGTGAACTTGTTTGAGTTCAATAAAAGAATGTGAGACATTTTCGTCATAAGCCTTTTTCAACTGATTTTTATAGTTCGTTCTTATGTTGTACTGTTATACCATTGTCCCAGATTAGGGGGAGGGTTGAGATCCCGCTAACATTTTTAACCCCGCCACATTATTTATGTATGTGCCTGTCCCAAGTCAGGAGCCTGTAATTCAGTGGTTGTCGTTTGTTTATGTGTTACATATTTGTTTTTCGTTCATTTTTTTATACAAATAAGACCGTTAGTTTTCTCGTTTGAATTGTTTTACAATGTCATATCGCGGCCTTTTATAGCTGACTATGCGGTATGGGCTTTGCTCATTGTTGAAGGCTTTTATTGAACTCAAACAAGTTCACTTATTTGTGTGCTTTTAAGTTTGAATGTCGCAGTCTCCATGTATTTATACTGATGATATGATTTAAACTAAGATCATATTAATAAGATAAACGGAAATTACAATAGACTGACCGATTGCTTTGAACAGTTATGTTACAATCATTAATAAATGTATATAGCCAAAAAACCATACGTTATTTTATCGGGATTTCGGGATATTGTGAAATAAGACCCGGGAAATCGGGATAAAAATCGGGATAAGGCAAAAATAAACGAGTCGGGATTTCGGGATTCGACCCCCTCGACCACCCTTCTTTCAGACACTTGAAATGCATGGTTAACATTATACATTTATGAACCAATTGCACCAGATTAATGTATATCAATCGTAAAATATTGGGTGCGAGTTGGCAGAAATACGAGTTGCTAAATATTGGGTACGAATTTGCGAAGATACGAGTTGACATGCCTCCACAGAGACCTCGTGTGGAATATTGTGAAACTATTTCGTTCTAGACTTGAAAAACTTCTTGATTTGTAACATGTTGATTTGTAACTTGTAGTTTTTCTTTAGAAACGGTAATTCTTATTGGCAGTTATAATTACACTGACGCGATCTCCCAAAACGTGACTCCAACAAAGTAACTACATTTTACAAATTAAGAAATGTAGCAATTCATGTAACGAATTAAAAAAATACTTTAACAAATTAAGAAATTTTATATTATATTTACACATTAATAATTTACATTTCACAAATCAAGAAATGTAGAATTACATGTTACAAATTAAGAAATTACATTTTACAAATTAAGAAATTGCATGTTACGAAGTAAGAAATTACATTTCACAAATTAAGAATTGTATAATTATGGCGGATATTCCCTTCCATAAGCTTTAAGCTGGTTATTGTTATAAATGTATTATGTAATTTTATCATCGTAGGAGAGGTTGATATTTTATATAGTGGCAAAAGGATACTGAAGCAATTAGATCAGGGAAAAGGTTTGGAAGATTAAAATCCTAAGACCAAGCAAATTCATAAGTACAGCAACAAATATGTCAATGATATAACCATCTTGATGTTTTAAGATAAGGAAGAGAGATACAGTATCTTTTAACGATAGCATAATTAATCTTGAAATTTGAATATCTAGAACTTACAACTTATACTCAGATCCTGGCCCCTATAACATTCATTTCAGTCATTGATAAGTTGGGAATTATTTAAATCTTACCATGAACATTTATTATTAGAAAATATTCATACATGTACCCCCTGGTATATTGCAAGGGAAATACTGTGTTCAATTAAAAAAAATTAATCGAACTGAAGTTGACTATGTCAGTGTTGACCGATCAGGTCACTCAGGTTGAGGATAAATGTTTATGACATGTGTAATGCTTCTTTAAAGTTCTTTATTTGATAAATAATCTTTTTCCTAATTTTTGTAAATTGATAAATGTTAAATGTACAATATATGAATATGTATAAACATTTTATAAACATATTTTTCAGGGTACAGGGTAATTGGATAAATAATATTAAAGGTCACAGAGATAACAGCATGAGGCAGAATTGAATTATAAGTGTTTGGAATAGTTCTAATATATCAGGGTCTTTCTCTTATATTTGTCTTTAAACAGTTAATATGATGTGTTTATATGTATACACCTTTTGACAGTAATGTTCAATCCGGATTTGTCCGGATATTAAACGACTTCCACTTGGGGTCAAGTGGAGTTAGAATTAAAGGTCACAATAAAGAGCTGAGGGAAAGGATAACTTTAAAAGGAAAATGCTTTAGGTTGATGATAGTTTTGAACCATCATGTTGACGCCAAGCTACTAATTATATCAAAACATTATTTGAAGTGTTTACGATCAATTAAATATGCCTCCTTGTAAAGTTTCTTTCACAATGCTATGTTACAACCGGATTGGACATGTACTGTCAGTAGTTGTATTGTCTGTACTATATATATGTTACAGTATACATGTATTTATTTTAATAAGTTGTGCAAGAATTTATCGTGTGTTAAGACTTTTAAGAAGTCTTATACTTCATAGTCTGAAAGACCTTAAGCATAGGTTATGTTGTCTGAATATGTTTAAAAAAAAAGACATTCCAAAATTTGTTATGAAATGCAAAAACTTGCATTGTTTTTCCATACAGAATTAAGCAGACTAATTTTAAAATTTTGATTAAAATATTATGAATTATTCAGCCTTAATTCTGTCACTCAAATGGCTGTATACTGCTGTTGAAAAATTAAAACCTAACAAAAGGATTTTTCAAACATTAAAAACTAGTTAATATTATTCCTTGCAGAACTTCAGTTGTACTTGTGAAATAGGTAATACATGTTACAAACCCCAAAACAGGAGGTCTATGAGCTGCCCATAAAATTGCCATACATTGTTGCTACTTGGAAACCTGCTTGGCATCCAGTGTTTGCTATAGTAAGTTGATAAAGAATAAAATCCTGTTCTCACCATGGTAATATCAGAAATGTATGTTTTGCCTTTCTAAATGTTGTAATTTATAATAGTAGATGAGGTTAAATACTTTGACAATTGGAGAAGCATACAAAAGTAAATGTGGTTAACCATATATTGTTTGTTATGATATTATATTGGTATTGTTTTTTCCCAAAGTGCAATTTTTATGTATTTTGTTGCAATGGTGTTTTTAATTAAAAAGGTGCATTTTATACAAGAAAATTTTGTACTGTATGAACATTCCAGATCTCATGATATATATTTTTTCAAATTGGAATCTTAGAATGTAATAATGTTTTGTAAATAATCCCATATGACAATTGGGTAAAGTGATGGCCACATCTTTTTTTTCATATCCAGCGTTGCTAATAATGTTTTCATTTAATTTCTAGTCAGCTTTTATTTTTATTTTGAACTTGATATTTTTTAAATTTTAAGTGCAATATTTCTATTTTGAAAGTTCATATCATTGATTAATGTTTGTAAATGGCACTTGAAAAAGAAATTATTCATAAATTTACATCAAAATATCACTGGGGGAAAGCTGTTGTTTGTAATATAAGTTATGCACAGCCCTCATAATTTTGAACCAAAGTCCGTGAAAGCAAAAGATGCGCAGAATAGAACTTTCTCATGGTCTCTTAATGACTTTGATTGACTTTTTGACGTTTTGATAAAGATCAGTGGATTTTCTGTCTAAGAAAATATCAAACATTTGCATTGATTCAAAATTATGTGGGCTGTACGTAACTTAAATTACAAACCACAGCTTTCCCCCTGTGAAATATGACACATGGCAAAACTCTGAATGTTAGATGATGGAATACTTGTATATTGCCAATTGATTTAAATATATTATGTATTTTATTGATTTTCATGAAATTCTGCCCATAAGTAGATTTAAACAGGCTTTGATAAGGACTTTTTGAGAAAAATTAATTCACCTTTTGCCTGGGGTAACTTCTATAAACTGAACAGAATTTTATCAATTTCATTCCATCTTGCATGACTTTTTGTTATGTGATTATGGACAATCCTTATCAAAGGGCAGGATGTCTATAGGATCAGTTTTCAAGTAAGAAAAATTAAAATTGACCCACTTTTAACCACACCATCTAATGCCAGATAGAGCTATTTTTCAGAGAATTGTTGACTGGGTTACTTAATAGTTACCATACATCCTAGACATAACTTGTTACTAGAGCATGTGTCAACCCCAATGACGGAAGTTATCATATCATATCATCTTTTTCATATTACGAGTTGCACTTACATGTAACAGATTTTATAAGTTGATAAATTAATAACCTAATAATTGATCAAACAAACTTTTATATTACAAATAGTTGTTAAATGGTTTTCATAAAAATTATAATTCTCAATTTCTGCATTTTTATTTTATTTTATTTACATGCTTTAGATATGAATACCCAATAATTGATGATTTTTCTGTTTTATATAGACTTGTTAAATCTCATTTGAACTATTTATTATTCTTTATTGTTACTGTCTCATATTTATCATTATGTTGTTGCCTTATCAATAATAAAAGTGTTCAAAAGTAAACAGAGCATCTATGTCCATTAACATTCAATCACTTGTTTATCTCAACAGACCCAAACGGCCATGTGAGCTATTGTATCACTTTGCATCCATCTTCTGTCTGTCATTAGACAATTTATCATCATATTATTTGAAACTGCTAGGCCAATTTGAACCATACTTTGCAGGAATAATGTGTGGAAGGGTGTTTATAAAAATTACTCATTTCATTCAGATTAGATGAAAAACATGGCCAAGATTCTGTTAGATCAAGTCTTCAAATACATGCATCTTCTCCACTAAAATGCCAAGTCTTTGATGATTGGGAGACCCTCTACAAAGATTTCTCATGTAGTGTTGATCAGGTGGCATACGTGGCAGCTAATGTGGCAAATAGGTTTACATTGAAGCCTATGAGAAATCAAAATTTCACCATCTCCTCTTAAACTGCAAGGTCAGTTATAACCAAAGTTAGCAGGAATAATTTATGCAAAGTCCTTTTTAAATAGTTGTCATTTCCTTTGGATCTGACAAAAAACACTGCTGCCACAGGCAATTTTTAACTCAAATTCTTCTCTAAAACTGTTGATTGGGTGGCATACATTGCTGCTATGGTGGCACTTAAATTTACACTACATGAAATCAGTTTCATTGTCTCCTCAGAATCTACAAAGCCCATATTTACTAAACTTGCAAGGAACAAGGTACTTAATAAAAATTTCTCATTTCAATTTGATCAGCTAACATACATTTTATCTGCTTCATTTTCCAGGTTAGCCATTCAGGCCCACTTGAGTCTCTAGTTACTTTCCCTGATTTCTAACCACAACTGTAATGCACATTTTATTATAGTAATAAAGGTTATTTTGAAGGAATATATCAATGTGTAAACTCAGGCTATTCACTCACAAACTATGCAAAGTTTGTGAGTGATCAGCCCGAGTTTACACATTGATAATCTCCGTAAAAATAAGCTCTATTACTTATAATTCCAAAGTAATGCAGAAATATGACGTTTTCTATTCGAAATTAACATTTTCCTCTGGCACTATATTTCATACATATGTATTCATACACACAACGTCATGATTGTTTGTTTATTTAGTTGGGGTTTTACGCTGTTTTCAGCACATTTGGCTATTTTGCGGCGGCCAGTTTGTATTGGTGGAGGAAGCTGGAGTACCCGGAGAGGAAAATTCGCAATCCTTGTCAATTAAGATCAGAGTCGAACACACCCTGCCACATGTGAGATTCAAACTCATAACCTCAGCGTTGACTAGTGATCATTAGTAGTCATGACGAACTACCTAGACCACTCGGCCAGGGAGGCCCCCCAAGACGTCATGAAAGCAATTTATCAAGTTATAAACATTTTACCGAAGTTGCTGTTAGCCAATGAAATTACTGCATCTGATGATTTGAAAACAACATTGGAAATATTTTTTAATATGAAATGCAATATACAGAGATTTGTACCTTTATGCGTGTCTAGGACCAATTCTGTAAATAATGTCAAAACGCCACAGACATGATTCTCGTGCAGGTAAATTGGTGCATTGTGGCAATAAGCAACACTTTTTAGGCAGTTTTACAGCAAAGTAGAGTTAAAAATCAAGAGGAGATAATAAATTTTCAACTGGAAATTAGTAAATTTTGTTGCAGTAGAAGTTCCTTTCGACAGTTACAGCACATTGCTACTGCACAATCAGAAAATGGTTGGTCACAGAATTCATAATATAGTGTACGTGTTAAATATACATTACATGATTAAGCTGTCAACTTAGTTTTGGTTTGCTTCCTTTGTCCAAGATCTTGAAATTTTCACTCAGAAGTAATTGCTTTAGGGATAATCCATAATTGTCAACATTTTTCGCAAGTTTACAATGAGCACTCTTTTTGGAAACTCCCACCCTCCTTCAAAAAGTTAACATCAACATTTTTTAACATTGTTGCTGTGAACAGGTACCACTCCTCAATCAGAAAGAGGATCTACAGATTGTTACATCCATTGAAAATGCCTGTACAAAGACCAGAGCACAAGTCCTATGGTGATTTGAAGTTTCTTGGCTTTTTATATACTTGTATACTGTTCAGAACTGCGTCAGCATCATGAATTTTATTTATATCATCAGCATGCATTCTCTATTTTCCGGAATATTGGCAGAATTTAAGTGACATTTTTATCGATTTTTAAAGCGTACGTTAAAAATGTTGAATTTAAAACCCCCTCCATCTAGCATTCGTTTTGTAAACTCTGGAAAATTGTTGACAATTAAAGATAACCCCTTACAGCATTTTTATTTAATAAATTTTGCAACCAAATATCATTTACCAGGTCCCATTATCATAAAAGAGGAACAGATCTAATCCTGAATACTTAACGAGACACAAAAAATAGGAAAAATTCAGCTATTTGTCTTGGTATGTCATGTAGGCAGTTGGGTGATATGTCAGCTCCAAACAGAAATGCAGGAAAATTCAGTTTGCTGTCACTTGTACAGCTTCTTCTTCTGATTTTCTTTCATTCACATCTCAAGATCTTGTACTACCTTTGTGTCAAGTTTTATTGAATTCCAGCAGATGGTCAAAGATGGGATAGATAAATTATTTTTAACATCCAGTGGCAACCATTACTGCATATCAGGACGAGAACATGTTGATATATGAACCCTGCTTTGTAATAGACCTGCACATCGAGCATGATTTTTACTGTGGTAGCTCACGAGGTAATAGTCCCCAGGAAGACGTATCACCCCACACGGAAACATTATACTGATTCTGAGCCGACCAGTCCTTTGCTCCTATTCCTAGATGCCACATGCTTGGCAGAGAATCAGCAAATACCAACTTTAATGTCTTTGGTTTGACCTGGCAGAGGATCGAGCCCGCGATCTTCCACACTCAAGGTGAGCACACTACTATGAGACCACAGAGGCAGCTCAGATGGTTTAGGAGAAGTTGTTATTACAACATTCATAGACAAATATATGGATGGGCATATACCTCATTCCGAAAAAACTTTGTATAAAAATGGCAAAATCTTTATAGGAGTTATTATTTACAAGTACTGGTAGTCACTGACTATGTAACAGACAATTCAAGACAATTACTTGTACAGATTTTATTATAAAATATGATAAATATAATATTGTATGTTAATTGTATAATTGTGATATGTAAACAAAAACAACATAAAAAGGGTGACAAAAATACCCCCATTGAAAATACAAAAATCACAGTCAATTGGAATGTTAGTTTTTGTGAAGGCACTAGTTTAAAGTGGAATAGCTGGTCTGCTAATGAAACATAAATAATATTTCTCTTATTTGAATGGCTTTAGCTAACATGATATGATCTAAGTGACAAAAATGCATTGAATTTTAGGTTTATAAACAAATTTTGATCTTATTATCATAATAAATATTGCTTTTCATCTGTTTATTTTGTCCAAAAATGAGAATTGTATTTGATATTATTCTTTATAACAGACTTTCTCCAATTACAAATGATCAGTTTAAGTGCAATAAAAAAACACAACCATTTTAATTATAAACAAAAATCTAAGTACATGTGTACTGAGTATAACTGACAAAAAATACATAACAATCAAAGGGACAATACTGCTATTTAAGCATTAAGTATATTCTCTGAATATATCAGTTTACTTTCTGAAATGATATTTCACTCTATGCATAATTACGCTTTCCATCAAAAGTAAATACATGTACTTTGAATTCAAAATTATCATATTACCTTATAATTATAGGTAAAAGTTAATAAACCAAAAAGCACACAGATATATATGGACAAATATATTTCTAAACCCTTCCATGGAAGTGTAAAAATTGTGTAATTGAGAGGCACCTATTTTTTACCTCTACTATTTTGCATAGATGGTCACATGATTGCAGGAAAAATACTTGTTATAACATACAGATGATACTTCCCACTTAAGGAAATGTTTCATCCTTTTTCCCCCAAAAATTTTTTTTAAAAGCATAGCAATGCTAAAATTTTGGATTGATCACATTTATGCTATAAGTATACACAACTGTGGGTATATACGTACAATGTATAGGTATCCGTAAGTGTAGTTTTACTACTGAAGTGGATGAATTCAAATTTAAAGTATGTAAAGAAAGCAATATGGAATGATATGACATATATTTTACTACAAAAAATATATATATAAGATTATTTCCTCCATTAAAACAATATGACAATGGCCGGCCATCATCATCAATATTTTATATTTATAAATATATATACCTGTACATAAAAACACACTTAATATTACATAGGATTTCTATTTGAGTCATGGATTTCAAAATTTTAGAAAACGTATTTTAATTTACCTAATACTGTGGACTCGATATAACTCTTTGGATACATCAAAAAATTTTTTACTGGATCACCAAAATAATTAAATGCACAGTCTCTCATTAATATTTTTATGTTTTCGGTTGCCTCATGATGCTAAAACTTTCTGAATAGAACAATAATTCAGTGTCTTTTCCAAATGTAAAAATCTGAGGTTTTAAGCCCTTATTAATAATTTTTCAGATAAAGATAGAGCATCCCATGTATGTTTGAAATGCCAGTTTTCTACAGGTGAAAACCCCATTTCACTGCAAAAAGTGTATAATATTTTTACTGTCTATAAATATAAACTTTTATATATATATATATATATATATATATATAAAGCACTAAATCGTCTGTCCTATGTTCACATAATTGTTTATAGTTGGTGACCAGTTATCTCCCTTTATGAACCTGAAACAAAAAGATAATGTACTATTAAATGTACAATAAAAATAAGTACCTATTGATAAATGCTTCTGAACTTGAGGAATATCTTATTTTTTTATCCTGGTGCATCGATTTTTATTGCAACAAACTCCTTTTTCACACATCATTAATTATAATCCGCAGTTATCTTGCCCTAATCATAAATCCAGAAAGATCAGAGTGATGTGTATTTATGTGGAAACTATGAAAAGCATGTACATGTATTTTTATTCTTATTTCAAGCTGTTTTTACTTATTTTTTTCTTTATAAAAAGCCTGGGTGATTTGGCTACCTCAACATTTTGTCTTAATCAGAAGATCGTTTACTTACCAGCACAAGGGAAGCAATATTTCTGAGATGAAATTGTAGGTGTACTGCTGTGTTTTGTAATTGACTTATCATTTTCATTATAAGTCCCTCCTAGTGGATACAGAAAATGAGCACAGGTATTATTGGAGAAATCAAAATCCTGTGTTGTATCTGTAGTTTTCAATAGACGTTTGAATAATATTGTTGTTATTCCATTGGTTCGGCCTCCTTGTAAGCTTTGGATGTTTTGTTCTGTGTCAAGTAAACTAGAATACCCTGTATTGAACCTATGAAATAAGAATCAAAAACTCATTTTGCAAAAATACTTTGGAGTTCAAAGGGGCCCTGCATTGCTCACTTTGGCACATATGTAATAACAAGCATTCTGAAAGTATTGCTGGGCAATACAATGTCCCCTACCGGATTGAGCTATGAGAAAACACGCAAAATCTCCTTAAGTGTGTGAATCAGATGAAGACGTATGGACAGAGTGACTTCTAAAAATCCTGAAACTATGTCTGTAAGGGGTACACAATAATTACCAGATCAGCTTGCTCTGCAGTTCATCATTATAAGCTCACATACCAATAAGATCATTTGGTAAAAGGGTTTACAAAAAAAGTCAGGAAAACTATTATTTTGACAATAATTCCTATTTCCAAGGGCAATAACTCTTTCAATAATAATCTGATCAGTGCTATTTTTATTGAACTTCTTCAAGATTCAATGCCAAAACTGAGGTTCAAACTGCAAAAAATCATCTGAACGGAACGAAATTTGAACTTGATCTGTAACTTGTCATGGTTCAACTATAAACCAAATATCAAATCAATATCTTCAAGCATAACGAAAAAAGTGTGGAAAACTGATTATTTGTGTGAATTTTCTTAGTCCAAGGACCATAACTCTGCAAAAAATCATCAGACCGGAACAAAATTTGAACTTGATCTGTAACTTGTCATGGTTAAACTATAAACCAAATATCAAATCAATATCTTCAAGCATGACGAAAAAAAGTGGAAAACTGATTTGCCGGACTGACGAATGGACGGACGGAGTACAAACCTAAAGTCCCCTTTGACTTCGCCGGTAGGGGACGTATAACCTAATATACCCTTCATTGAATTACTGCATACAATCATATGCATTCTACTTTAATTTAAATTTAGGTCTTAGAACTGGGAGTACTTTGGCCCATGAAACCATTGCGATGCAAATACTCCTGCACTGCTATTTTTTGCTTATCAAAACTCCCACTGCTGTAGTAAAAAAATAACTACATTGCACAACATGCAGAATCGGAAAAATATTCTTAAGATGGCATCACATTCTTGTATATATAAGATTTGTGTTAAAATCTGTAAAAGAAATTGAGTACACATAAAGGGACCCATATTAATCCTGCCAATCCAATAAGCCAGATTTGAACACATACCGGTATCTAAAAATGATAAACATGATATAACGCAACAGTATCAAGTACATACTAAATATGAAATGTTTCCTTCAGATTTAATCTGAGTAAATTGAAAAGTGTATGCAAAATGTAAAGTCCCACACCGATATCATTGCTATTAATGACTTAGTTTAAATTTTTATTATTTATGATAAAATCCTTAACAAAAAGCTGTCCGATTGACAGAAAACTGGATTTTAACTATTTGGTGCTGCCATACTTTCCAAACTAATAACAGAATTTTTTTCCATTGGAAAATATAGTTAATAAAATAGCAACCTGAAAGCCAGTACTTATAATTAACCTATTAAATGGTTGACATAACTATGTACTACCTGTCTGTGATTGTCACTGTGTCTTCTGATGTAATCCAACCAACTACAGCATCTGAATCTCCCTGTAATAGAGAAGTATCACAAATTTAACTACCTGTAATAAATCATGCATATTCATGTTATTTTCTTTGCAATGATGGGGCCATAGAGATCTTACTAATTTAGTGTAAATATTTATGGAATTCTGAAGGATGATGATATAATGTTAATTTCTTCCTAAATACACCCTGACTGGGATCTGTTGTATAGAGGAAACTTTTTATTTTTTTTTAATAATGTTCTGAACTTCCTTACATTTCTATCTCATTTTGAAGTTCTTATCAAATGAAAAACCATGATATGTTAATTATTTTCAATTGTTATAAAACATAAATATGTTATTCCATTGTAGATTCTTCTCTAATAATAGATTTTAACTTCCCCTTCAAGTATAACAAGAATATAAGTGTCAAATGAACACTGTGTCCTGCTATCAAACCTAAATCATGATCAGTCAATTGTGACATTTGGGAGACACCACCCCTTTGACCTAAATTTTGAAAAGATCCCATCTTAAGGTATTTAGTGAGAAAGTTTCATGTTGATAGTGACATCTATTCCCATTAAACTACTTTAAATCTAAACTATAACCTGAAGTGGGATGTATGTATGTACATACTGTAATATCCTAACTTTAATTATCAATCTGAAATTTATGTCTATTATTGTGATCCATAGATTACTTTGTAGAATGTTGTTGGTTATCTCCCTTGATTAAAGAATCAGAACAACAGCATGGTTTGCGTCTTTATAAACAAAGACATCTACCTTATAAAATGAACAAACACCCTTGTTAAACACACCATAGCCTCACGAATCGTTACAGTGGCGACGAGAAAATGGCAGGTGGTTTTATTCTACCCGTATTCCCGTCCTTTGATGTTGAAACGGACAAATCCAACGCAGGTCCACGTTGGGAAAAATGGGTTGAACGCCTGGAAAACCTCTTTATTGGTCTAAAAATAGACAATGCAGACAGAAAACGTGCCTTGCTATTACACTATGCTGGGGAAAGGGTCTATGACATATACGATGCCGAAAAAAAGCAAACGGAAGCCACGTATGATGCAACAAAGAAGGTCCTGAAAGACTATTTTGACCCCAAAAAGAATATACAAATGGAAATATACAAATTCCGTTGTTATAAACAATTAGATGGGCAATCACTGGACGAATTTGTCACAGAACTACGAAAATTGGCCAAGAATTGTCAATTTGCAAACACTGATAATGAAATTCTTACACAAGTCATTCAAAACTGCAAATCAAACAGGCTCAGACGAAGGGCTCTGAGGGAACCAGACAAGACACTTGATGACATATTGTCAACGGGAAGGGCACTTGAGATTGCAGATTCTCAAGCTCTAACTATGGAACGCGAATCCGTAAATAAATTAAAATCTACAAAGCAAACCGTCCGAAGACAAACCCATAAGCACAGTGATGAAAAACGTGACACAAAGCCACAATATCGTAGCGAGAAACCAAAACAACACAAACTTACATGTCGTTACTGTGGTGGACAGTACCCGCATACAAATGAATGCCCAGCTAAAGGTAAAAAGTGCAACTATTGCAGTAAACTAAATCATTTTAGCAAAGTATGTAGACAGAGGCTCAAGACAAGACAAGAAAAGGTTAGAGAGGTTCAAGATAACCCAGTAAACAATAACTTCGAATCAAGTAGTGATGAAGAATACACATATCATATTAAACATGAACATGTTAGTGTAGTTGGTTCGAAAACACCACAAGTAAACATTTGCATAAACAACAAGCATTGTAACTTCCTTTTAGACACTGGCGCAACAGTTAACCTTCTTGATCAGAAAACGTATCACAAGATAGGAGCACCAAGGATGACAAAGGGCAATAATCCAAACTTGTTACCATATGGCGGAAGCCATCCTTTGAACATAATGGGTCAATGTAAGCTAACTGTTGAGACCAAAAGTACTATTGACTGTGACACTTTCTATGTGGTACAAGGAAACCATGGAGCTTTGCTTGGATACCCGCTTGCAAGCAAGCTAGGGCTTGTAAAGATTATCAACCAGATTACTGATCCAAAAGAAAAATATCCTAAATTGTTTGAAGGCATTGGTAAATACAAGGGTAAACCAATTAAACTGCATATTGATGAAAATGTGAAACCTGTGGCACAGAGACACAGAAGAACACCTTTTCACCTTCGTGATAAGGTTGAGAAAGAGCTTGTCAAACTACAAGAACAAGACATCATCGAAAAGGTAGAGGGCACACCAACACCTTGGGTGTCGCCTATAGTGACTCCACCAAAGAAAAACCCAGATGAGATTAGACTTTGCGTAGATATGCGTCAGGCGAACAAAGCTATTTCTCGTGAACGACATCTTCTACCGACTATAGACGAACTAATACACGACTTAACTGGAGCAATACTGTTTACAAAGCTAGATTTAAGGTCGGGTTACCATCAGCTTGAGCTCCATCCTTCGTCTCGATACATAACAACATTCAGTACTCATGCTGGTCTATTTTGTTACAAACGCCTCAATTTTGGAATATCATCCGCTTCAGAAATTTTCCAAGAAGTAATTCGTAATGTTGTAAGCGGTATTCCTGGAGTTAAGAACATTTCAGACGATATCATTATATATGGCAAATCACAGGCAGAACATGATAAAGCATTGGATGCTACATTCAAGAGGCTACTTGAAAACGGACTAACTTTGAATCTAGAAAAATGTGAGTTCAACAAAGATCAAGTAGTGTTTTTCGGAGTTACATTTTCGAAAGAAGGCATTTCCCCGGATCCGCAGAAGGTAACCGCGATCAAAGACATGCCTCCACCGAAGAATGTACCGGAACTTCGTAGTTTTCTTGGTATGACTACATACTCATCTCGTTTCATTCAGAATTATGCGACATTATGTGAGCCATTGAGAAGACTACACGCCAAGATACAGATTGGAGCTGGAACTATGAACAGGAAGCTGCTTTTGAAAAGTTGAAATATGAACTGTCTAGTGACACTGTCATGACATATTTTAATCCAAAACATGAGATTGACATTTTGGTTGATGCAAGTCCTGTTGGGCTTGGGGCAATAATGTCACAACAAGGAAAGGCTGTGGCTTATGCGAGCAGGAGTCTTACTGACACTGAAACGAGATATAGCCAAACCGAAAGGGAAGCTCTTGCCATTGTGTGGGCATGTGAACACTTCGATATGTACATAAGAGGGGCACCAAACGTGAATGTCATAACAGATCACAAGCCACTAGAGCGTATTTGGCAGAAACCGAAGCCACCACTGAGAATTGAACGTTGGGGTTTGAGGTTACAACCCTATAAACTAAAGATAACATACCGACCAGGAAGTGAAAATCCTGCAGATTTTATGTCAAGACACCCATCGGACAACCCTGTCAAATCCCGAGAACAATCAATGGCGGAACAATATGTTAGATTTGTTGCGTCTGAAGCAGTTCCTCGTGCAATGACACTTGATGAAGTTAAAATGGCTTCTTCGAAGGACAAAACTATTCAAAAGGCAATAGAATTAGTGAGAACTGGTCAATGGTTCAAAGTCAAAAACATAACTGATCCGGAAATTGATATTGAGGAATTACAAGCGTTAAGAAGCATCAGTGGTGAACTTGTGACTTATGGTGACACTGTTTTACTGAGAGACAATCGTATTGTACTCCCGTTTGAACTCCGTGTGCGAGCTGTTAACATTGCGCATGAAGGTCATCAAGGTATCACCAAAACAAAAGCATTCTTACGTTCCAAGATATGGTTTCCAGGACTTAACGATAGAGTCGATAATGCAATAAAGGACTGTACCGCATGCCAATCCGTTACTCACACCAAAAGGATTGAACCATTACGAATGTCCGATTTGCCAGAAAAGCCGTGGGCAAATTTGAGTGCTGACTTTTGTGGTCCGTTACCTAGTGGAGATCTGTTATTTGTCATTACAGATGAATACTCACGCTACCCAGTAGTTGAAGTAATCAAATCAGACTCTGCTTCAACAGTGATTCCTGTGTTGGACAAAGTCATATCTACTTTTGGAATTCCTAAAGTGATCAAAACAGATAATGGCCCTCCATTTAACTCGCATGCATTTAGACAGTATGCTGAGAGTATCGGATTTGAACACCGCCGTGTTACTCCACTGTGGCCGTGTGCCAACGCCCAGGCCGAATCATTCAACAAACCAATGATGAAGACAATCAAAACTGCTCATGTGGAAGGTAAAACTTGGAAACAAGAACTCTTTAAGTTTCTCAGACAATACAGGGCAACCCCACACACAAGTACAGGTTACCCACCATTTCAATTGTTATTCAATCGTGAGCCAGCAACGAAACTGCCACAAGTGAACAGACCGACAATTACAAGCAAACAAATGGACGAAACCGCAAGACAAAACGACGAAAGTGCAAAAAGTACAATGAAACAACAATTCGACGAGAGAAATCATACAAAACCGTGCAATATTGAAATTGGAAATTCTGTGCTAAGGAAGAACGATCGCAAAGAGAACAAACTTACACCAGCGTATGAACCAAATCCATACACCGTCATCAACAAGAAAGGAAGCATGATCACAGTAACAGATGGTGATAAACTTGTCACAAGGAACTCATCAAAATTCAAGAAAGTGAACCGCCCGCCAATCCGCACTGCGACTGATGAAATTGAAGAACAATTTGAGAACACATGCAACACAAAACAACCAAATATTCCAGAACAACCACCATCTCCTGGAATTGTACAGCAATCTAATCCGCAATCTTTACAACGAAGCGAAAGACCAGTGCGACAAAAATATGTTCCAAAATATCTGAAAGACTATGTACAATAATTCTGATATAGTGAAGTGTGATAGGGGCATAATAATCCCCTTTATCAAATCAGTGAAATTTATTGCGTGTGTATGGGGCATAATAATCCCCTATAATTATATCAGTGGAATTCAGTAAATGGGGCATAATAATCCCCTAGATTTCATAAAGTGTGTTTTATGTTATAAATTAGCTTTAGTGTCATATATAATAGTTAGGTAGTTAAGTAGGCATTAGATTTTAGCGAACGTTCAATGGATTCTAGTCAAGAAACTCTAGTCAGAACACTTGAAAACTTTATATGTTAAAAATAAATTTGAAATCCGTCCGATGACAATCATAGAATTCGTTTCATTCTTTTGACAGTTAATTTCAAATGTGCTTAATGATTCGATTATTTTAAATGAAAGTTATTTCTTTTATCTAAGTTGAGGAGGGATGTAATATCCTAACTTTAATTATCAATCTGAAATTTATGTCTATTATTGTGATCCATAGATTACTTTGTAGAATGTTGTTGGTTATCTCCCTTGATTAAAGAATCAGAACAACAGCATGGTTTGCGTCTTTATAAACAAAGACATCTACCTTATAAAATGAACAAACACCCTTGTTAAACACACCATAGCCTCACGAATCGTTACACATACAAAGATGGACAGACACACAGACCAAAACATTATATGCCCTGCTGCTATCGCGGGCAGTGCATAACAACAAAGCTAAAAGAATACAATTTATAATGGAAATTAGTACATGTATATATATATCAGTTATTATGCACAATGATTGGGTAGATTTTTGTACAGATCAATTTATTCTTAAACTTCTAAAAAAAACTGGCACCTCCTACAAACGGTTGATTCTATGGTTTGCCCACTATATGTATAAGGTGTGCTTGTTCATGTGTGTGTTTGTGTAGAGGTAAAATACGTTTTAGAGAAGGATCTTACCATTTTTGGATCACTATTGAAGCCTATTCCAAGCCATTGGGTAGTATCAATAGCTGCAGTGATATTGAAATTGATGAGTTGTGTTCTTTCATTGTATGACCACTTAACCAGATGACAATTTGTCTGTGATGAACAACTCCCCCAGGAACCTAAACATGTTTCTTCTGACATCTGATCATCATCTGTTATTGGATAAAATAGTTAATTCAAGATGTCTGTTCCACATATTTTATATGTATGATTTTTTAAATTTTACAAGGAAAACAATCTGGAGATATCTTTTTACCAATACATTGAATTAGGTATGTGTTGAACTTCAAAAGCATATCCTTGCAACATAAAAGAAATAAACCTAAATTTTAGTATTTACTTCTAATAGTTACAATGCTTTCATTCATAAAATCATTATCAATTATGACCGATTAAACTTAAATTGTAGATTTTTGTCCAATTAACTTACCACATTTTTAAAAATTTTCATTAAATTACTATTTCCTGAATTTTTCCCTGTCCATTTCCCAAAACCAAAATGACAATACTTTGTTCTTTAAACTTCCTGTTGTAAGTTCTTACTGTGATAATCAGTTTATTATAATTTAACATTATAGTAATGACAATAAATATTTTTATACAAAGAATTGTAAATAAAATCCTGTCACCCACCTATTTTTCTTGGTCATTATGGATGAAAATCATATTAAGTTGAAGTTACCTTACTACAAATTTAAAATTAAAAGAAATAATTACCTCCATTGTCACCATCACCAGCACATGCAAACAAATCAAAGTCTTGTGGAATGTATTCCTGAAACACTGAGGATGTAAGCATCAACTGTACAACACCCATAAAATCACACTGGGGTAAAACTTTCTCAATACAGCCAAATGCCTCTATTGCTGACCTGTGGAATGGAATAAAATCATCTTAAGAATTGCTGGAAGTACATGTTTGTTGTAAATATAAAAATGATTCAACATTTTCACAAAATTAACATACAAGCTTTCATATCAGAACCCATTTACAATAAGTTGGGTAATTATAAATACAATGATTACCCGGGTATAAGGCAAAATAAGTATGAATCTACATTACAAATCAGAGAAATGCACAAAATCCAATAAATTATATGACATTTGGCTTATTTGTATATTTATTACATCACTATGCTAACCCCTTCAAACAATAAACAACAACTAGAGGTCCTGTAATAGCTCTAGATGCAATATAACTTTATTCCTTAAAGTTCTAGCAAATTATCTTCATATTGTGTAAAGTTCCTGAGTCAAAGTATCTTCCCTTGAAGAAGTTGGGATAATATTTTGTTTGCTTCATGCACGTCACATCTTCATATGGTGTACCGAAATATGAATTCTATCAGATGGTCTTGGAGGTGGATAAGTCATTTTTCTGACTCCTGATGTAGAACCAGAGTTTTGTAAACCCTGAATCAAGCCAACAAAATAGATTCCTGTACATACAGATTGTTAATTTCAAATTTTGATTTCGATACATACCTGCAAGTTCCATTTGTAGAGAAATACTGAAGCTTTCCTTTACATGCACTGTAAGCTGCAAATTCTTCCAATCCTTGTAAATCAGTGCAGAATGTCTTTGGAGAAACATTGCCAACTGTAGAAGACATATTGTTTATACAATAGGAAACATAAAAAAATAGTTATTTATAGACATCTCTTCACAGTTTGTATGTGTAAGTGATTATTGTTAAATAATTATAAATTTTATTTACAGAAGAACAATTAAAATGTACATGAGAGAATTATTTAACAGAGATATAACAATGCTTGTAAACCCAGTAAATGTTTTAGGAGAAATTCTTTACAAATCATTAAGGTGGTACCCAACACTTTCACTAAAATTAATTTGGCTCGTTTAATTTTCATAAAATTTTGATAAAGTATTTACTTTGACCCATTGACAAAAATTTTAAAATTTCAAAACATTTGAATCAACCAATTCATCAGAAAAATTACACTGATTGTATAGCAGTTTGACAAACACTAAAATTGATCATTGAAAAGCTTAATTTAATATTCCATTAACAACACAACGTTATTAAAACGTTTAGCTGATTTTACAGAGTTATCTCCCTGTAGTGTTAGGTACCACCTTAAGTTTAAAACATGAAAAAATATTGTCTAATTAGATGTGAAATACTATTACAAAAATAATGTTAAACATAATGAACGTATTACTTCAAGAAATGAGTTTGTTTGTTTAGCTGGGTTTTTTTTTTAGTGAACCACCGACCTTCAGTAGGAAAATTGTCAATTTAGATAGGAGTTGAACACACCCCGCCAAAGGTGAGATTCGACCTCACAACCTCAGTGTTGACAGGCTAATGATCATTAGTAGTAATCACGAACTACCTAGACCACTCGGCCACCTAAGCCCCCCCTCAAGAAATGAGATAGTTTTACTTACAGGGGAGTGTGTTGAATAAAAGTTGTGCTTAATACACATTTTAATATGATGTGCTGCTTTCGCTATAGAAAAACAACCATGTTCTATATACAGCAATTATTATTGACACACGCGTACAATGCATTGTTGATGTGAAGCATGAAGTACACATGAAATCACTAAACTGTTGTATTTTGTTGATAAAATAAAGTTTCAAAGTCATAATCTTCCATCTCACTGAATCTATCTTACATATATTGCTTTGCAAACATTAAGCAAAGCTCGAAATACAACAATGATAACTGTTAGAATCGAAATAATTCATTGGTGCCATGCTCTATGGTTATTTTAAAATGGTTAGGCCTTATATTTGTTAACATTATCACCTCACTAATGCTCGGTGTAAAATATAAACAAATATAAGGCCTAATCATGTTAAAATAACCATAGAACCAATGAATTATTTGTTAATTCTACCATATGCGTGAAGATTTTTAACATGTTATAGATCATTGACAGAATATATAATTACTGACCAGAACAGTTTTTGAGTATAAAGGTATCTGCCATCAATTGATTATCATCTAAATAATTTGGTAACCAGGTATGTAGTTCATCTATGTTGCACATTATTCCAGTAGAATTTATCTCTTCTTTCATACAGTACAGAAGTGTACTATACATCCTGCAATACATGAACAAAATTGTTGGAGATGAAAATCAATATTTCGAATAAGTAATTTTATCATGAAGAAAAGGGAATACCATAATATTTTGCTTAACGGTAAAATCTGATACAATATTTTTGGAAAAGTGATGTTTCTTGTTACAATCTGTATACACTCAATCTCCGTTTGGAATCAGATAGCACTTGACCAGGACATACATTGGTCTATACTTTAGTACACATGGTATGAGATGACTTGACCAGGATTTAGATATGTCTACACTTACCTGCATATTGTATCTGATGGTACTAGACTAGGGTGTACACCTGCAAATGGTTCTAGGCATTGTCTAGCATAAATATCTAATACACCTCGACTTAAATAACTTTGGCAGTCATTAGCAGTTATTGTTGCTACAAAAAAAATTAATAATTCAGTTTTCCAATTCGAAATAAAAAGTTCACCATTTTCTGATTTCATAGTTACATGTTTGTTTATGAACTAAACACAAAGTATACACGAACTGATTGGGGGATTGATCCAGACCAGTACTTAGCAGCAGTCATCCTTGCTGATTCAGTTTTCCTTTCTCAGATATGAGTTACATATTGGTGTTTTTTTGCACTGAAGACTGGTAACAATACATACTGTACTAAACTTTAAACTAACCCAAATCTCTCAGTCAGAACTAAGACTATGTCCATATATTATGACTTATTTCAAGATAACTCCTGACTTGACTTAATCTTTTATAATTTAGATTAAATGTGAAAAATAATTTCAAATGTAAGAAGAGAACAAATTTAAACAATTAATATTAAGTAAAAACAGCAATGAACAAAGACACAAGCAGGAAATAAGGACATATCTGAAAAGGTTTAAGCATTGTACAGATGTGAAATAATTTATGTTAAGAAAGAATTCTATTTAAGTCACTGCTAGATGTCAAATTAAAATTGATTTGTCTATGCTGAAGGCATCACTTTACGATAAATAACAACAATAAAACCACTATTTTTTTTCACATTTATATTTGGATTTTGTGTATTCATTCCTTTACATATAATGTTATTTGTAAAAGAACTGGCTTTGTATTTCACTCAGATGTACTGAAGGGATACATGGCTATTCCAAGTCAAAATACAACTTCCCATGCATGAAAACAATATCAAATTTAAACTAGAATTGCAATTGCGAGCAATAGCAGATGTCGCCCCTGGCAGCCATCTTGGAAATGGCGACCATTTAAAAAAAAAAAGTATTGATTGCACACCGTCACATAGTGATCTTACTTTCTGCCAAGTTTCATTCAATTCTATCCATGTTAAGTTTTTCGCCATTTTAACATCATTTTTCAAAATGGCCGCCAAAAGTCTCCAACCGATCGCGATTTTTTTCCATCAGTTTGTTCTGATAATTGTACTTTACAAACCTACAAAGTTTAATGAAATTCTATCATACAGGTTTTGAGATATAAACATTTTAAATTTTCGGAGTGTACCGATCTTTGAATGGCGGCCATTTCGGAAAAAAAAGTATTGATTGCACACCTTCACATAGTGATCTTACTTTCTGCCAAGTTTCATTCAATTCTATCCAGGCATCTCCGAGAACTAAGCCAGACAAAAATCATTGGAAGAAAGAAAGAAAGAAAGAAAGAAAGAAAGAATAACTAGAATTGCAATTGCGAGCAATAGCAGATGTCGCCCCTGGCAGCCATCTTGAAAATGGCGGCCATTTAGAAAAAAAATTATTGATTGCACACCTTCACATAGTGATCTTACTTTCTGCCAAGTTTCATTTAATTCTATCCATGTAAAGTTTTTCGCCATTTTAACATCATTTTTCAAAATGGCCGCCAAACGTCTCCAACCGATCGCGATTTTTTTTCATCAGTTTCTTCTTCTAATTGTACCTTACAAACCAACGAAGTTTAACAAAATTCTATCATACAGGTTTTGAGATATAAACGTTTCAAATTTTCGGAGGGTACCGATCTTTGAATGGTGGCCTCCTTGAAAATGGCGGCCATTTCGAAAAAAAAAGTATTGATTGCACACCTTCACATAGTGATCTTACTTTCTGCCAAGTTTCATTCAATTCTATCCATGTTAAGTTTTTCGTCATTTTAACATCATTTTTCAAAATGGCCGCCAAACGTCTCCAACCGATCGCGATTTTTTTTCATCAGGTTGTTCTTCTAATTGTACTTTACAAACCTATTAAGTTTAATGAAATTCTATGGTACAGTTTTTGAGATATAAACATTTTAAATTTTTGGAGGGTACCGATCTTTGAATGGCGGCCATCTTGAAAATGGCGGCCACTTCGGAAAAAAAAGTATCGATTGCACACCTTCAAAATAGTGATCTTACTTTCTGCCAAGTTTCATTCAATTCTATCCAGGCATCACCGAGAACTAAGCCGGACAAAAATCATTGGAAGAAAGAAAGAAAGAAAGAATAATAACAGAGAAACGGAACAATAACAATATGTCGCCGACTTTCGTCGGGGCGACATAACTAGCAAAAATAAAATAAATCTGTTCAGTTAAATTAATATGTTTTTAAGTATTTTTCAGCTGATTAAAATTCTTACCACAAGAAGTTACATCAAAGCCATCAGGCATATAATCATCTACTATAGCAAATTGAATTATAGTTGATCGTAGCTGTTCTCTGTCACAGGAAGATCCAGGCATAACTGTATTCATACAATCTATTATAGTGTCTAAAGCTCTGAAATAATTGTAATAGACTGATAAATTTCTTAATATAAATATAACAAGAGTGGACACACTAAATGTCTTGCCCGAGTATGCACATGGACACAAAATAAAGATGATCTGATATCCGACATTGCAAGTAAAAAGAAAATGCATGAAAAGAAATAGTTATGGTCAAGCAACATTTGTCTGAAAAATCTCATCACGTCATTCAAGCCTAAAACTGAGGTCAGCTAAGAGGTCTCAGACTGGTATTTACCTACCAAAAACTATCTATAGACCAAAAATGGTAGGTCTACATACATTTATAATTGTTGATAAATGGACTTATTTGTAAAAATGGAATGAGTCACTCAAGCCTAAAATTGTGGTCATGGTTAGTTGTCAGACTGACACCTACTTACCAAGAAGTATCTACAGACCATGTACAATGGATATAGGTATTACAGGTACAGAGAAATGGACTTAAACATGAAACTGTGATCGAAGTGTGAAATTCAGATCAAGGTCTATCTATAGATATGTACATTATCCCAAAAACATGAAACTCAAGCATAAAATAGAGGTCAAAGGTAATGTGTCAGATGTTTAAGTGGTATATACTCACTAAGAACTTCTATCAACCAAATACTGTGGGTCTATTTAGTAACAGTTGCTGAGAAATAGACTAAACCATGAAAATGTATATAAAGTCAGTCAAGCATGAAATTCAGGTCAAGTTCAGCTGACAGGTGTTGGACTCGCATGTATACACTAAGAACAATCTACAGACCACATAAGATGGGTCTAAGTATTACTGTTGCTGAGAAATGGACTTAATCTAAAAAATGTAACACAAGTCACTCAAGCATAAAACTGAGGTCAAGGTTCAGAAATAGGTGTCAGACTGGCATTAACCCACTGAGAACTATCTATTGACCAGATATGGTGGGATTAGGTATTACTGTTGGAAATCAATGATCTAAATCACAAAAACGTGACACAGGTCACTCATCCATGAAATTGAGGTCAAGGTCAAAAGTCAGGTGACATACTGATATTTACCCACTAACAAGAGTGGACAGACCACATGTCTCGCCTGAGTATACACATTGACACAGAATAATGATTATCTGATACGCGACATTTTGCAGGTCAAAGGAAAATGCGTTAAAAGAAATTGAGATCAAGGTCATAAGGCAGGTGTCATACCGACAGGTATCCACTAATAACTATCTTTTGACAAAATATAGTGGGTCTAGGTATTAAAGTTGCTGAGAAATGGACCTAATCTCCAAAATGTGACAAAGTCACTCAAGCATGCAATTGAGGTCAAAGTCCAAAGACAGGTCTCAGACTTGCATGTACCCACTAAGAACTGTCAATAGACCAAATAGGTCTAGGCATTACAGTTGCTAAAAAAAAAAGGACTTAATACAGAAATTTGGATGAAAGTCACTCAACCATGAAATTGAGGTCAAGGTCCAGAGACAAGTATCAGACTGGCATGTACCCACCAAGAACTGTCAATAGACCAAATACAGTAGGTCTAGGTATTACAGTTCTTGAAAAATTGACTTAATCAAGAAACTTTGATGAAAGTCACTCTACCATGAAATTGAGGTCAAGGTCCAGAGACAAGTGTCAGATTGGCATGTACCCAACAAGAACTATCAATAGACCAAATACAGTGGGTCTAGGTATTGCAGTTTCTGAGAAATGGACTTAACAACGAAAAAGTGACAAAGTCACTCAAGCATGAAATTGAGGTCAAGGTCCCAAACCATGTGTCAGACTGACATGTATCCACCAAGAACTATCTATTGACCAAATATGGTGGGTCTAGGTATTCTCGTTTCTGAACACAGATTTTAAATTCATGTTTAAGAAGTCAGTGAACCATGAAAATGAGGTCAGCGTCACAAGACAAGTATACTGCGCCAAACCTTATACGATAAGCTACCTTGTTGACCATAAATCTTAATTGTAGGTATTACATGTGCAAAGTTATCAAAGTTTTAAAAAAGTTTACTCTGCTGCTGCTGCGGCCAGAAAGTAATACCTCGCCTATGCGGCTGTTTGTCGCAGGTGAGACAAAAACCGTAGTTTATCCCTATGTTCTATTTTTAGCCATGTCAGCCATGTTGGTTGGCAGGCAGGGTCATTGGACATATTTTTTAAACTAGATACCATAATGATGCTTGTGGCCAACTTGATTCCATTTAGACCAGTAGTTTCAGAGAAGTTTTTTGTAAAAGTTAACTGACGACGACAGACAGACGCCAAGTATTGAGAATAGCTCACCTGACCCTTTGGGTCAGGTGAGCTAAAAAAGGACTTAATCAAGAAATTTGGATGAAAGTCAATCAACCATGAAATTGAGGTCAAGGTCCAGAGACAAGTGTCAGACTGGCATGTACCCACCAAGAACTTTCAATACAAGTATACTGCAGCAAACCTTATACGATAAGCTACCTTGTGGACCATAAATCTTAATTGTAGGTATTACATGTGCAAAGTTATTAGAGTTTTAAAAAAGTTTACGCTGCCGTCTCCGCCGACGGAAAGTAATACCTATATCTTGCCTCCACAACGTTTCATCACAGGCGAGACAAAAACTATCTATTAACCAAATATTGTGGGTCTAGGTATTACAGTTGCTGAGAAATGGACTTAATCTGGAAAATGTGACACTCAAGCATGAAATTGATGTCCAGATCAAAAGGCAGATGTGAGACTGGCATGTACCAACTAAGCACTATCTATAGATCAAATACAGTGGGTCTAGGTATTAACGTTGCTGAAAAAAAGACTTCATCACAATGATGCAAGTCACTCAATCATGAAATTGAGGTCAAGGTCCAGAGACAAGTGTCAGACTGGCATGTACTCACTAAGAACTATCTATTGACCAGATATGGTGGGCTTAGGTATCACAGTTGCTAAGACATGGACTTAATCTAGAAAATGTGATGTAGGTCACTTAAGGCCACACCAAAATGATTTTTTAGTTCTTTGGATTTTGCGGCTCCAATTTTTGGACTATGTAAATTTTTGCAAAATCCTAAAAATTTGCTCCAAATGCTTCATTTTGCAGGAAAATAAAAAAAAAATTGTTCACCCGCTCCTAGAATTTGTAAAAATTGGGGTTTTCAAGAAAAAAAAAAAAATTAAAATTTCGCTGGCTCGCACCTATTTTTGCCATCCAAAAATCCAAACAATGAAAAATTAATTTGATGTGGCCTAACCAGGGGTTGCTCTGGCTCCTAAAAAGTAGGAGCCAGAAAAATCGCCAGGTGCCATTTTCAGGAGCCAGTTTACAAAATGAGGAGCCAGTTAAAATTTTATATCAAGGAGCCAAACTGTGTCAATCTTGCCACAAAACATAACCTTTAACTTTGGGTCATAACGTAACCACGGACGATTAAACTTCCATGAGTCCATAAATTTACGAGTACTTGGACTACTAGGTGTTGCAGACACAGCATTTGAAGGTTTTGGACTACTAGGTGCTACATTACCTATAGATGCAATTTTTGAAGGTTTTGGACTAACAGGTTGACTGTCACTGTTGTCAATAGCTCCAGAGCTAAACTCAAATACAGAAAGTTTTGTCGTCTTTGACGACGAATTTGTCAAATCTAACTTTCGCTTCACCATAATTACATTTGCGTATATGTAGTTTTGGAAAATGAATAATTATATTTCATTGAGACAACTATTTATAAGAAAGAAATCGGAACTTCTAAAGTTTTCTAATTTCTTTGATAATATTGAGTTATTAGTATAATTTGATAGAGCTTGGATCTGCGCTTGGTATTAAGCTTGTTTTGAAGAAAGAGACCGGGGAACAAGAAATTACTCAAAATTCTTACCAACTACCTACAGGTGTTTATCACCTCATCATTCTAATATGATCATCTAATTGTTTTCTTTAATAAATGGGAATCATATATCGTAATTGGCGATTTGAATTTCACCCATCGATAATTTGTTTACCTTTTTCCTTTGACAGTTAAATACCGACACACTCCAGAAAACACAAAACTTACCTGTATTATCCAACATATCGATCTTTGGTACGTAAACAGTAAATGATGATAATTTTACACAGGGAAATGTAGGCGCCAAAAAAATCGCCAGCAGCTGTTTTCAAGCGCCAGTTGAGAAAAAAAATCGCAATTTGCCACATTGGCGACCGACAGCGCGATCCCTGCCTAACCATGAATTGAGGTCAAGGTCAAAAGGCAGGTGTCAGACTGACATGTACCCACCAAGAACTTTTCACCAAATAGGTATCATAGTTGCTGAGAAATGGACTTGACAACGAAAATGTAACAAAGTCACTCAACCATGTGTCAGACTGGCATGTGCCCACTAAGAACTATCTACAGATCAAATATGGGCGGCCTAGGTTTAGTTGCTGAGAAATGGATTTAACCATGAAAATTAGAGGCAGATTTTACATTTATGTTTATGAAGTCAGTGAACCGTGAAAACGAGGTCAGGGCCATAAGACAGGTATACTGCAGCAATGTTTATACCATAAGTTATCTGTGGACCAAAAATCTTAATTGTAGGTATTATATGTGCAAAGTAATTAAGGTTTTAAAAGTTTATGATGCTGCCGCCGGAAAGTAATACCTTTATCTTGCCTTTGAGACTTTTCATCGCAGGCGAGAAAAAAATGGATCTTTGCAACCATCTTTACAAGATGCCATTCTGAAAGCTATTTTTGACTTGATCTATTGAAATTAAACAGAATTAAAATTAAATGCTTGCAGGAACAATTTTCATTGAGCTACAAAAAACTTAATGACGTTTAGTTGTTACGATACTATTCAGTAATAAAATGCATGAAGTTAAAAATTCGTAAGGGTTCCGCGGAACCCAGTGTCTCGACTACTTTTGATGTTGTCTATATTTTCAGTGTGATAGGTGAATGCACATAATAGATTTGCAGTTAATGAAATAAAACATTTGAAATGTATGAAAAAAGATTTTGTTGTAAAAAATTAATATAGTATGCAATTATATATATATAGATTTATAAATGAGTAGAAACATAAATTTATTGAATGAACAAATGTTAAAGAAGACAAATTTTAAAGTGCTTAATGATCTAGCCTTTAATTAAAAAAGTAGAATATATATATAGGCTCTGAAACACAGTAAATAAATTCCTGCAATGAAATAATGAAATCAATTCCAAAATTATCGTCTGGATACTCTATTTTGATAATGAAGAAACTTCTCTGCAAACTTAATAAAAATAATAAAGTTATTAAAATTTTTAAAAACTTTCACAACATAGTGAATGCAATGTTAAGTCCATTTATACGTAAAAAACTTAAAAACAGAAATAAATATTTTACAAAATTTTCTCCTGGATACAATCTTTATATCATAAACAAGCTTCTGTCCATATTTGGTAAAATTCCTGGATAGTTTAAGAAAGTTATTAAAATTTTAAAAACTTTAACCACAGAGTGAATGTAATGTTTCAGGGCAGAAAAACTAAGTCCATTTATAAGTAAAATACGGAAAATTTTTTTTTTTTTTTACTAAATTTACTTCTGGATACTATATTATGATCATAAACAAGCTTCTGTCCAAGTTTGGTACAAATCCAGGATAGTTTAAGAAAGTTATTAAAATTTTGAAAACTTTAACCACAGAATGAATGTAATGTTTCCTGGCAGAAAAACTAAGTCCATTTATAAGTAATATACAGAAAAACTGGAATTTTTATTTTACAAAATTTACTCCTGGATACTATCTTATGATCATAAACAAGCTTCTGTCCAAGTTTGGTACAAATCCAGGATATTTTAAGAAAGTTATTAAAATTTTAAAAACTTTAACCACAGAGTGAATGTAATGTTTCCTGGCAGAAAAACTAAGTCCATTTATAAGTAAAATACGGAAAAACTGGAATTTTTTTTTTACAAAATTTCCTTCTGGATACTATCTTATGATCATAAACAAGCCTCTGTCCAAGTTTGGTAGAAATCCAGGATAGTTTAAGAAAGTTATTAAAATTTCAAAAACTTTAACCACAGGGTGAATATTTGTGGACGCCGCCGCCGCCGACGACGACGACGGAATGTAGGATCGCTATGTCTCGCTTTTTCGACAAAAGTCGAAGGCTCGACAAAAATGAAAGAGGAGTAATAAGTCAACAAGAAAGTGTGATGGATGGATGGATGGATGGACTAACTAACTGATAGAAAGACAGGGCAATAACAATATCCCCAAATTTTCTTCGAAAGTGTGGGATAATATACTCTCTACTGAATTTATTTTACTTACTGACAGGCAGGCAGATTCCTAAAAGAATCCAAAAATCCTCTACATGTAGTGTTAAACAATACTAGTAGTAACCCTGTGTCAATGCAAATACCATCTGTATAATCTGAAACATGAAATGGCAATTAGTTTCTCTAAGCATTTCCCCTTGTTGATGATAGATTATTTACTTTTCATTCATTTTATCATTCATAGATATGACATCATCAACAAATTGTGAGAAGTTAATATTCATTATTTTGAAGATATGTAAATGATATGCAAAGATTAATCAGACAGAAAAATTTATCTGAAGTCTTTGACTAAGTTTCAGTTATGGTAATTAAAAATCACCTTTAAAAAGTAATATATAAGGATTATTTCTACCAAATTTTGGGTATTAATAATCAAAGCCAATTCAGAACACATCTGTTACTAGTACCTATTCTTAGACTACACATGAACTATTGTTGTTTGGTTCAATTGGTCAAGTAGTTTGTGAGAAGATTAAAATGACTGGACATCTGTCATTTTTCTCCTGATAAATTACCTATATGTTCAAAAGCAAATGGCAATTTTAAGAATTTTATTTCCATTCTATTCAAAGGTCATAGTAAATGTATATTGATTTAAGTGTTTATATTTTGAATACTTGGCACAATTTTGGTTCTGTGATGTTACATAATGGATGAACAATGACAATTTCAATATTACCAGTATTATATTGTACCAATTTGTAATGCTGTATAATACCTGGGCAGTTTGTTAGATTCCCTAAATCATATGGTCCAATAGCTGTTTTCAGAACTGAAGGCATCAATGTTTTTATAGATGTTTCCTCACAATGTTGTCCTGTCTGACGAACTTGGTTCACCACACAGTCAATGAAATAGTTATATAACCTAAAGTACGACAAATAAAATCATTGTTTAGCACTAATAATAATTAATAATATGACATTAATTTCAATACATAAATTAGGATCCTTCATATATCTTTTAGAAAATACTTTCCCCAAAAATGCACTGATGGACCTTCACACATTTATTTAAATATCACAAAAAAGCAAAGTATGTTTGTAACTTCAATGTTTGCCGTAGAGTTATACAAGAACCTCCCATAAATGCTTCCTCTCAAGTTTCGTTCCATTGGCCAAGCGACTTCAGAGAAGATTTTTTTTATATCACCCAATCAGAAAAAAGAACTGCCAAAAGGCAGCCATATTTGTAGTCAGATCTGAATGAAATGAGCAACTTTATAAAGGACCTCCCATATATGCTTCCTATCAAGTTTCTTTCCATTTGGCCAAGCGATTTCAGAGGAGAAGATTTTTTTATATCAGCCAATCAGAAACAAGAACGGACCATGGTGGCCATATTTGTAGTCCAATTAGGATGAAATAAGTAAACTTTGTAAAGAACCTCTCAAAAGTTTCATTCCATTTGGTCAAGCAGTTCCAGAGAAAAAATTTTTTTTTAATCAACCAATGAGAAACAAGAATTGCCCATGGCAGCCATGTTTTATAACGGACCCCCCATATTTGCTTCCTGTCAAGTTTTGTTCAATTTGCCCAAGCAGTTACACAGGAGAAGATTTTTGAAAACTCAGCCAATCAGAAACAACAATTGGCTATGGCGGCCATGTTTGTTGTCTGATTGGTTTGAAATGAGCAAACATCATAAAGAACCTTACATAGATGCTTCTGCCAAGTTTAATTCCAATTGGCCCAGAGGTTTCAGAGGAGAAGATTAAAATGTGAAAAGTTAACAGATGGGGGGACGACGGACGCCAAGTGATGACAAAAGCTAACTTGGCCTTTAACCAGGTGAGCTAAAAAATTGATATCTTTACAAAGAAATCATGTGATACGACCACAACAGTTGTGTACAATAATTATCACAATGTTGTACATTACAATACACATTTACGTAGGCCATGCCATCTTGATTTTTGAATGATGTGATAGTTACTGGTAATTCTCTGCAAATGGTTATTTTATGAAAATAGTTTCAAAATAAGCTCTTAAAAGGACAAATTGCATCATATTTATCGCAAGAGAAATGGAACGGCCAAACCATTGTCAGATATATATAGGACAACTCAAATGAGAAAAAAATAAGCTTATTTTTCCTTATAGGATAGAAATAATAGAGAGTTGAAGTCATTTACACATGGGGTTGGCCTCATATTCCTTTTTTTTATACCTAGCTATCCCTAGGTATAAGTCATTTACACATGGGGTTGGCCTCATATTCCTTTTTTTTTTATACCTAGCTATCCCTAGGTATAACCCCCATGAATTATTTCTTAAGTGACAAATCAATTAAATATATTTTTGTACAATACTAATTTATGAATCAACTGTACCCAGAAAAACTAATATCCAACAATAGATAATACACAATAACATTTAAGATTGCATTATAAATACATACCCACATTTGTTTACCCTTGGATCTTGGATATTCATATGAGTCACAAGATATGGTAAACAAGATAGAAATTCTGTCTGTATTCCTTCATAATTCTGACAAACATCATTATCTGTACCAGGATCTACAACAATATTAACATTTTACTCACAAATGATTTGACCTTAACATCATAGTGGCAATACTAAAGGGTCATAGTGGAAATACTAAAGGCTTGACCAGGATGATATAATTAATACAAATATCATAATACAGTAGAATCTCGATTTCTTGAACTCGAAGGGGTCTGTAAAATTAGTTCGAGGCATCGGTAGTTCGGGCCATCAAAGTCTGGAAAATATTCGGTTACAAAACAGCAATAAATCTAAAATTTAATTCACATTTTTTTTATCTATTGTTACAACAACATTCACTCATCAAAACTTGATGTGGAAATAATAATTTAAAATAAATCACTGATAAACATCAAGTGGATTATCAATGACCTGTAATTGACAATTTATCACCTTCTTGTCATCAATGATCTGACATCTGGTTTATCACACTTATTTGTCACGTAAGCCAATTAAAAATTAAGTTCGATTTACTGAGAGTAAATTGCATTATATTACTGTTATATGGACCAGAAAATTAGTTTGAGAATTTGACGAAATCTGTGTTTGAAACATCAAGAGTTAATTTACATAGACATAATGAAAAAAAAAATTGGATTTTCGTAAATTGGAGAGAAATCCATGGTGTTCGAGCAACCCGAGTTCAAGCCACTGAGATTTTACTGTACTTTCTGTATGGTAAGATATTAAATAGATATCACAGCTTATAGTATTTCCCCATGCCTATATCGACCTGCTGAGGCCTTCACAATTTCCCGTATTTCGGCACTGTGAAGTCGTAAAGAGTTGACCCTAATATGAACTGACCCGAATATATCAGCGACGTCATAAAGTTTGACCCAACGTTGATCCGAATATATCAGGAAAACATCCAGTTATAGGCAGATGGCCATTGAAAAGTAAGAAATTCCATTAAGATTTTTAAATCTACCGTAACACCGTCAACTAAAAGAAGTATGATATAATAGATATCCAAAAGGTTTGATCGGGTGAGATGTGATATAGATATGGTCACATTACCATCAGAAAATTTTCTTTGTTATTTTAGTCTATGGCAAAAAATATTGATAATGAAAATATTAGGCATTAGGAGCAAAAAAAATCCTGTTATCTATCATACTGGTACTGTCTGTATCAATTATACAGTAGAAACATGTATTCCTTACAACTGAACATCTAGCGGAGACATAGGATTAGTCTGAACAACTGTTGTCTGATGGTAGGTAAACAAACAAAAACTAGCAAAAACTTAAGCATGTATACTTAGCTACTGTTTATAATTATTGTTTAAAGATACAGCTGAGATCCAGGATCAGTCTGTTCCACTTATACAGAAGAAACCTGTATTCCTCATATAATAACCTTAGATCCAGTGGAGTCATGGAATCGGTCTGTACAACTGTTGTCTGATGCTAATTCAAGGTAAGGAAACTAGCCAAAACTTACCTATGTATACTCTGATACTGTTTATATCTATCGTTTGAAGCAGATTCAGGTGAGATCCGGGATCAGTCTGTACAACTGTTGTCTAATGCTATATTCTAGGTAAGGAAACTAGCCAAAACTTACCTATGTATACTCTGATATTATTTATACATATCGTTTTAAGGTGGTACCCAACACTTTCACTAAAATTAATTTGGCTCGTTTAATTTTCATAAAATTTTGACAAAGTATTTACTTTGACCCATTGACAAAAATTTTAAAATTTCAAAACATTTGAACCAACCAATTCATCAGAAAAATTACACTGATTGTATAGCAGTTTGACAAACACTAATATTGATCATTGAAAAGCTTAATATTCCCTTAACAACACAACGTTATTAAAACGTTTAGCTGATTTTACAGAGTTATCTCCCTGTAGTGTTAGGTACCACCTTAAGCAGATTCAGGTGAGATCCAGGATCAGTCTGTACAACTGTTGTCTGATGCTAATTCAAGATAATGAAACTAGCCAAAACTTACCTATGTATACTTTGATACTGTTTATATCTATCATTTTATAACAATAAATACGTTACCACTATAAATTCTGAGATAGTCCCTAAGCGACTTAACCAGCAGGAAAGAAAACAAAAAACTCTTGAGATGACCCCCTGCCAGCCTCGAACCAACTTCCCTTATAATCATTCATTCAATTTCCTGCTGCGACGGAAACCGCACGTGTTTTTTGGTTGAGAAGAAATTGACACAGAGAAAACGATTTTTTTTTGTTACTAAGTATATTTTATATAGAGTATTAATAGACAACAGGTAATAATGGACAATTTAAATAATATTTCTAGTCCATTTTATCCCGTTTCTGGAAATGGTGATACTTTCTGGGACGGTACATTACGTAATCCCTTTGAAGTGGTCCCCGTCTCCAGTGTTCCTCCAGACAACTTGTTCACTCAAATGTCACCTGAGAACTCCCCCGTAGTTGCAGGTCCGAGTAACACGTCTAGGGTGGACCTTGTCCAAGCTAGACAGGAGGTCCCTGTTTCGGGTTCCACTACTGTCACTCACAGTTCTTCAGGGGTTACACATACATATACCAGACCTGTTGATACAGTTGTCTCTACAGTTTTTCCTCCCTCGTTTTTAACTGGAGTTAATGCTGCCTCGAGACCCGTTCAGGCCCCTGCCACCTCGTTTGGTCAGTTTCCTACCACTTGGTCTCGTCCTCAGTGGCCGTTTCCTACTCCACCCTTTGGAAACTTTGACCCTTCTTATTTTTGGGGTTTTTCTGGTTTTCCTCCTAGAGTTAGGACGGATACCCCTGTGACAGTCCCTCAGTCACAACCGGTCTCTCAACCTTCAGTTGTTTCTGAGGTGAAGGATATGTTAGGTTCATTTAAGGAGGCTATTAGTAAGGACCTCGGTTCTTTTTTAACCAGAGTTGAGGCTCTTGAAAAGGCTTATCAAGAGTCCTCCAAGTCTCACCCTCCTTCTCTTTCAAGTACTCCTGTTTGTGCTGTTGTTCAAGAGTCTCATGCTGTTCAGGATGATGAGGACTCAGTGTCTGTTGCACCTGACAGTGCAGAAGGTTCTTTTTTGGTGGAGGAGGAACCCCCTGAAAGCAGACCAGCTGCCTTGGTCAGCCAATCTGCTGTAGGGGAGGGTTCTGAGTCTGAATCGGAGCCCGATCATGAGGATGTTGTTGTGTCTAAAGATCAACTCAAGGCTAAAGTCTACTCGCTACTGAGGGACAAGGCTAAGGTTTCCTTATCTTCTCCTCCCAGGGTTAAGAAATCTCTGTCAACTTTTGAGGCATCTTGTGGTTTTTCACAAGAATCTTCTACGTCATACAAGTCTTTTCCAGAGTCTAAGCATGTTACCTCTGCTCTTCAGGTCATTAAGGAAGGTTTGTCTTCTCCTTCAAGTCGGTCTTCTTCTGGGAAATTCCAAGCTTTTGGTGCAAATTCTTTCCCAGGCAGGTTTAGGAGCAAGGATTATGAAATCCACCAATCCTCGATTGGTAAAACTGCTCCTACTTGTGACAAGACTTTAGCCGCTACCATAGGCTCCAAGAGCACTGATGGTCTTAGGCTTTCTCAGTCAGTTTGGCATAAATCTGAAAACTTACTTAGGAGTACGTCTCATGTCCTTGGCAATGCCGAACACTTTCTGTCAGCGGCTGGTACCCTTCTCCAGAATAAGGAGGGTGAAGAGTTCTCTGAACTTAAATCCTTTCTTCTTCAAGTTGATCAAGCACTTGGTGTCTCTCAACTTCTTTTGATGGGTACTCTTTGTAATTTCACCCTTTCTAAAAGGAGTGAAATTTTGGAGAAATCAACGATTCCATCCTCCTTACAGGATTCTCTTTTGTTTTCTCCTTTGACTGACAAAATTTTTGGACTCTCAGTTAAAGAGGTTCAGGAGGAACTTCAGAAGCTACCTCAACCTGTCAAGGTTAATGTACAGCTCTCTCAGGGCAAGCGTTCTGTAGTTTCTACTCCTGTTTCTTCCTCTTCTGCTCCTTCTTACTCAGCTCCCAAAAAGAGGAAAGTTGCCGAGTCAACCGACTCTTCTGCTTCTAGGCCTCCTAAATTTTCTCACAAGAAAAAAGGTGGCAAGAAGCAAGGGAAACGAGTTTAGCAATCTGCCCCCTCGTTCGTTACTGACAACCCCCTTGGGAGAGGAACAGTTTCCTGTCCCACATCCACAGATTCCTGTAGGGGGGAGGCTTACCCACTTTTTGAGTCAGTGGGAAGAAATAACCCAGGATTCTTGGGTTTTGTCAGTAATTCGGGGGGGTCTTCATCTCAAGTTTCTGAACAATCCTCCTCTGTCGGTGGATCCACTGTTTTTGTCTCACACTTCCAACCCAGAGAAGGTTCTGATGATGTCAGAAGAGGTTCAGGCCTTGCTACGCAAGGAAGCTATAGAGATTGTTCACAATCCTTCAGCCACTCCAGGTTTCTATTCTCGCCTTTTCTTAGTACCGAAGAAAACAGGTGGAATGCGCCCAGTTTTCGATCTCTCGATCTTGAATACTTATCTTATTATCCCTCATTTCAAGATGGAAACCAATCGTTCCATCAGGGGTTGTATTCGCCCTGGTATGTGGACTACCAGTTTAGACCTTACGGATGCATATTTCCATGTTCACATAGCTCCTCAGTTCAGGAAGTACCTTCGCTTTGTATGGGACGGGACAGTATATCAGTTTCGAGCGCTCCCATTCGGCATCTCTGTTGCGCCTCTAACTTTCACCAGAATTTTTCAAACAGTAGTTGCCCATCTTCATACGTTGTCGATCCAGATTCACTCCTATCTGGACGATTCTCTGATCAGGAATTTTTGTCATCTAGATCTGGTTTCTCAAACCAGGGTGGTCATCCAGTTGTATCAGAGGTTAGGTTTTCTAGTGTCTTGGAAGAAGTCGGAACTTCATCCGTCTCTAGATTTTCAGTTTCTAGGGGAACATTACAGAACAGATCTGGGACTTGTTTCTCCACCGGAGGAAAAGTTTCTTTCTCTAGTCCAGAGAATTGCTCTTATTCAAAATTCCCAGTCTGTGACAGCAAGGCAATTTTCTCAACTTCTGGGTTTTCTAAATTCTCTGGCAGATGTGGTTCCCTTGGGTCGTCTGTTTATACGTCCTCTTCAGTTTCATCTTCTCCAGCACTGGTGTCCTGCCTCTCAGGATTGGGAAGCTCCAGTTCCTATTCTCCCAACCTTAATTCCTCACCTTCATTGGTGGTGTCAGCGGGAGAATGTTCTGAAGGGAGTGTCTCTGTCAGTTCCAGTTCCTTCCCTCACTCTCTACACAGATGCAAGCCAACTAGGTTGGGGAGCTTATCTGGAAGGCAAGTCCATTTCGGGTCTGTGGTCTCCTACTCAACAGCAGGAACACATCAACCTCTTAGAGTTGAGAGCAGTTCTCTTGGCTGTATCTCATTTTCTGGACCTTATTCGCCTAAAGACTCTGGTGGTAGCCACAGACAACACTACAGTAGTTGCTTACCTCCAGAATCAGGGAGGAACTCACAGTCACAGTCTGTTCTTACTTTGCAAGGAAGTTCTTCTTCTATGTTTCGAGAACCAGATTCAGTTAGTAGTACGTCACATTCCAGGTCACCTCAATGTGCTAGCAGACGGACTAAGCCGTTCACTAGCACCAGTGAACACGGAGTGGGAATTACTACAAGTGATTTTCGAGGCCATCACTCTCCATTGGGGTCGTCCTCTTTTAGATCTGTTTGCCACAGCTCTGAATCACAAACTGGACACTTTCGTTTCTCCAGTTCCAGACCCTCTGGCATACGCAGTCGATGCTATGTCTCTGTCTTGGGAGGGAATGTTCGCCTACGCTTTCCCTCCATTCAGATTCCTGTCTCAAGTTCTTCAGAAGATTCATCAGGAATCATGCAAGATCATTCTTATTGCACCAGCTTGGCCCAGACAAGCCTGGTTCTCAGATCTTCTGCTTCTGTCGTGTGCCAATCCCCTTCTTCTTCCTCTCAGAACAGACCTTCTGTCTCAGTTCAAAGGAAGAGTTTTGCATCCTCATCCGGAGAATCTTCATCTGCACGCTTGGCTACTCTCCGGGAAGGTCTCAGACAGAAAGGATTTTCTGCTGGGGCTTCCAGACACATCTCTAAGGCTGTCCGACAGTCTACAGAGAAAGTATACGATGCAAAATGGGGAATCTTCTGTCATTGGTGTGCTGAAAGGGAAATTGATCCAATCAAAATCTCTGTTCAGCAACTAGCTGATTTTCTAGTTTTTCTCTTTGAAGTTAAGGAACTGTCTCCTTCTACTATCAAAGGATATAAATCAGCTATTTCTCGCACTATTTATATTTCGGGTGGCCCAGACTTAAGTAATAATGAACACTTGTCTTTGCTCACTCGGAATTTTGACATTGAAAGGCCTAAACAGAAGAGATTGGTTCCTCAATGGGATTTGAGTCTGGTCCTATCAGCTCTCAAAATTTCACCCTTTGAACCAATCTCCGAAGCAGATCTGAAATTTGTTTCTTACAAATGCTGTTTTTTATTAGCTTTAGCTTCAGGCAGGAGAAGGAGCGAGATTCATGCCTTATCTGTGTCGGAATCTTGTCTTCGTTTTTCCAGAGATGAATCCTCTGTTACCTTGTTAACGGATCCATCATTTCTCGGAAAAAATCAAATTCCTGATAAAGGTGCAGTTCCTATTGTTATACCTGCATTACCTTCAGATTCTCCTGACTTGATGCTTTGTCCTGTCAGAACACTAAAAGTGTACCTGAATAGGACCAAACAGCTTAGATCTGCCTCTTCTTCCAGACTTTTTCTTCCTTTGAAGAAAGGGGTGTCTGATTTATCTGCTAAGTCCATCTCCAGATGGATTTGTGATACGATTTTTATGGCATATAAAGCTTCAGGTGACGAAACCTTATCTCGTCATTCGGTTAAGGCTCATGAGGTAAGAGCCATTGCCTCTTCATGGGCTCTTTTTAATTCCGCTTCCATTTCTGAAGTCTTGATGGCAGGTTATTGGAGGTGTCAAAACTCTTTTACTGATCATTACCTGCGTTCCTTGGCTTCTTTTGCTGATAATCTTTTCTCATTGGGACCTATTGTAGCTGCTCAAAGGATTAATGTCCCCCCTGCAACTTCTTCTTCAGGGGATTCAGCTATGTGTTAGATTCTGTAATTCTCAGAATTTATAGTGGTAACGTATTTATTGTTATAAAATTGTAAATTTTTGAAGTAAAATTAATTTTTATTAAATAAATACTTACCACTATAAATTATAGGCCCCACCCATTCTTTTCCTCCCCTTCATCCCCTGTTTTGTGGGAGTTCTTATTGTTTTGAGGAAATTGAATGAATGATTATAAGGGAAGTTGGTTCGAGGCTGGCAGGGGGTCATCTCAAGAGTTTTTTGTTTTCTTTCCTGCTGGTTAAGTCGCTTAGGGACTATCTCAGAATTTATAGTGGTAAGTATTTATTTAATAAAAATTAATTTTACTTCAAAAATTTACAATTTGAAGCAGATCCAGCTGAGATCCAGGATCAGTCTGTACAACTGTTGTCTAATGCTATATTCAAGGTAAGGAAACTAGCCAAAACTTACCTATGTATACTCTGATACTATTTATACATATTGTTTTAAGCAGATTCAGGTGAGATCCAGGATCAGTCTGTATAACTGTTGTCTGATGCTAATTCAAGGTAATGAAACTAGCCAAAACTTACCTATGTATACTCTGATACTATTTATACATATTGTTTTAAGCAGATTCAGGTGAGATCCAGGATCAGTCTGTACAACTGTTGTCTGATGCTAATTCAAGGTAAGGAAACTAGCCAAAACTTACCTATGTATACTCTGATACTGTTTATATCTATCGTTTGAAGCAGATCCAGCTGAGATCCAGGATCAGTCTGTACAACTGTTGTCTAATGTTATATTCAAGGTAAGGAAACTAGCCAAAACTTACCTATGTATACTCTGATACTATTTATATCTATCATTTGAAGTAGATCCAGCTGAGATCCAGGATCAGTCTGTACTCCTTGTATTAACATTGTTGTAGTCTGCTGGACATCTGATGTTGGTACAGAACTGTAGAATTTAATCATCAACTTGACATTTACACTCCCCTTCCTACAGACATACAATACATTAATTGCAAGAATGATTTCTACATCAGAATATACTACTGAATTCTTTATATACAGAATAATAACAATTTGTTCTCTGATTATGATTTTATCAGGTTTATTATTGATAACTTACCCATTTAGGATTAATTTTTTCTAACTTAGGCTAATTAGGATATTTCAGGAATGGTATAAAAAAGTTACCTGTAATATTGTTTCAAGTATGAAATTTTCTGTAGAAGTACTTGTACAACAAATGTTATATGATAAATGAATCATTATTTCTATGATGAAGGATGAATTATTGTTTAACATCCAGTTGCAATAATCTAATGCGTACCAGGATGTGATAAAGTTGATATGATATGAATATGAACCCTGCTTTATACTAGACAGACACTCTGAGCTGGATTTTTAACATGCTAGCTCACGAGGTAACAGTCTGCAGGATGGTACATCACCCCTCCAATACACATTATACTGACTTCAAGCCATCCAGTCCTTTGCTCTTACTTCTAGATGCTGTGTGCTTGGGGAAGAAACTGCAAATACCAATTTTAATATCTTTAATTTGACCAGGCCAGGCATCAAACCTGTGACCTTCTGTGCTCGAGACGAGCATGAGACCTTAGATTGGAAATTCCTTGATCTAGGTATGTATCTGCTAACCAAGAAATTACAATAAATATCCATTTGTATATCCTACCACAAATGCCAGATATCAAATTTTAGTTCCTATGCTGTTGTAGAGTGGATCAATTATCATACTACTGACTAAAAACTCTTATTGTGTGTACAGTTCAACCATCTATTTTAAAAGAACAATATATTAATCTGCCATGTGTTCAACACTACCTGAAACCCATTCAGATCAAATTTTGTTTCAAAAAGTTTATACCTTGTTGAAATCTTGAGCAAACTGAATTCTATTTTAAATTTACACAATTTTAGTATAGTTTTTCATAAAGAAATGAGCTTTTGAAATATTTGGGGCACACATTAGTTTTTCCAATTAATAATGAAACCAGCAGTTGTCCAAAAAAATATTTCTGCATTTCTTCTGTACTAAAATTGTTTGCACTTACCTAAACATTTTTAGATGCATGTTTTTTGTTATGAAATTTTAAGCAGAGTGTTCAAAGTTACCCGGTAATGTCTTAAAAGTTTGAATAAACTGCCTTAGGTAAAAGTGTTAATTTGTTGAAAAGTGTCAATATTTAGATTGTCAGTTGCTGTCTGAATGAATTCTGCTATCCTATGAGATTGACTGAATGGCAATATTTCAGCCATATCACGACAAGAACTAATTAAGAGCTACCCTATGAGATATTTTTGCCAATATTTTTAGTTAGTGCAGATGATTTTTATAATATTTAGATATTGTGACACGAAGTAAGTACATTTTGCACATGAGAAATCTTTTCAAGTTTGAGTTGGTCACCGGGGATTTTTTAAATTCAATTTTATTTTAATATTTTAATATAGCATGTACTACAAATTAAATGTGATCTCTAACCAGGTGTTCCAGAATTTACCTGACATTTAATTGTATTCTGAAATGATAATAAGTACTGCAGTAATGTGACATACCATAAACTAACTATTCTGATCCATTCCACCAAGTCTTTTACAGTAGTATTTTGGATTAAAACATTCATCTACAAATAATATAGAAAAAATCTACAATAAAAATACTGAGTTGACATTTGAAAAAGAAATATATATATTGTAAATATTGTATATCTATTGATTTAAATTTCATGATGAAAGTATTTTAAACTAGAATACTGACAATGTCAGAAAGGGCCCCACTGGCTTGTGTGATTGAACTCATGGGAATCAAAAACACTTCAAAATAATTTTCTGCAAATAATTCCCATGGACCAGATGTATCAATGTACTGGGTATAACTAAAACATCTTCAGATGAGTGAAAATTTTGCCATTTTCAGATGTCCATGTAAAATGGAATAAGCAAAAATTATGACAGACACTTTGTGTATTTACTCAGTAGAATAATCTGAACAGTTTTATTCTAATGCATTATATTACAATGTTAAGTTTCTCTGAACTATTCTTATAAATATTGTTTTCTGAGATATATCCATTAAGGAAATTAAAATACATTCAATTATAATTAAGCCATAATTTACAATGATGTTATAACACTTTAAAGGTTAGACTCTCTCTCAACTGCCCACCTACCAAACTAAGAAAATTCGTCTCACAAAATATTTCTGAATAATCTCATTCATAATACCTGATTTAAGATATTTGCAGTCAGTTCTGCATATTTTGTACTATTCATGTTTTCATAATCTGGATCCCATGAAATATTGAATCTCATCTCAATAATTAACACATTGGATGATGAAACTAAAATACAAAATAAAAGTCAAGATTTGTTTTTGTTTCACATATTAAACAGATGAGAAAAATTATCCCCAGAGTAACTTAATTCCACATTGTAAAGACAAATATAAAAAATACAAATAAGGTTGCACTAGAAATTGTGTCTGTAATACACGGATGCCCTGTCCAAAAATCAAGGCACATCCACCGATGAAGTTTCGTTGATACACTATGCTTCAAATTCCTCAAATATTTTATAATTGTCAGGATTTCAGGTTCAAATTATTTTTTTCTGATAGGTTTTATGATAAAAACTTATTTGTTTAGCCCAACTGTTGATAACATAAATTAACGTTACAAATAACCTAAGCTAAACAAATATTAAATTATGAGCTGAAAGAATTCATAATTATAAGTCAATTTTTCTGTCAACACACTCTTTTTTATTTGCAAAATTAATTCTCACATGATCATTCTATTTGTCTGTCATAGAAAAGAAAATTTAAACATGCTTCTGAATATTAAACTGCATTACATACCTAGTCTGATAAGAACATACGTTTCAGAAAAATGTGCTCTGATGTAAACTTCAGGTGATATTTTTACGCAGACGGGGATTAGAAACCAATATTGGATATGGACACAGAGAAAATCAAGCAGGGAAATGGGGCTTCAAAGAGGGGAATGAGGCCCCCAGGCATCCCTAAATACTATAGTAGCATCATCCCTGGTATATTAAGTCACTGAAGCAGGAAATTCAGGACATGTTCAGCTGACAAGTGTTAGACTGGCATGTATCCACTAAGAACTATCTACAGACCAAATATGGTGAGTCTAGATATTACAGTTTCTGAGAAATGGACTTAACCTCGAAAATGTGAAAAAGTCACTCAAGCATGAAATTGAGGTCAGGGTCCAGAAACAGGTGTCAGACTGGCATATACCGACTAAGAACTATCTATAGACCAGATACAGTTGGTCTAGATATTAAAAATAGACTTAATCTTGAAAATGTGAAAAAGTAACTGAAGCATGAAATTGAGGCCAGGGTCTAGAGACAGGTGTCAGACTGGCATGTTCCCACCAAGAACTATCAATACACCAAATAAGGTGGGTCTAGGAATTAAATTTTCTGAGAATTTGACCTAATCATGAAATTGTAACACAAGTCACTCAGGCATGAAATTGAGATCAAGGTCCACAGACAGGTGTCAGACTGTAATGTGCCTTCTAAGAACTATCTATTGACCAGATATGGTGGGCTTAGGTATTACAGTTGCTAAGAAATGGACTTCCTGTCCCAAGTCAGGAACCTCTAGCCTTTGTTAGCCTTGTGGTTTTTTAAAAAAAATATTTTGGTTCATTTGTATGTTTCAGAGTTTAGTGTGCTGTCCATTTCGCTGAACTAGTATGCATTATTGTTTAGGGGCCAGCTGAAGCCCACCTCCAGGTGTGGGATTTTCCCATACGTTGAAGACCCATTGGTAGCCTTGAGCTGTTTTCTGATCTTTGGTCGGGTTTTTGTCTCTTTCACACATTCCCAGTTTCCATTCTCTAGCTATTCTATTAATCACGAAAATGTGACGTAGGCTACTCAATCATGAAATTGAGGTTAAGATCAAAAGGCAGGTAGCAGACTGACATGTACCCATCAAGAACTATCTATTGACTAAATATGGTGGGTCTAGGTATTATAGTTGCTGAGAAATGGACTTAACCACGAAAATGTGACAAAGTCCCTCAAGCATGAAATTGAGGTCAAGGTCCCAAGCCAGGTGTCAGACTGGCATGTGATCACTAAGAACTATCTATAGATCAAATAATATTTTGGCCTAGGTATTACAGTTGCTGAGAAATGGATTTAACCACAAAACTTGGACGCATATTTTACTTTTATGTTTATGAAGTCAGTGAACCAGGGTCACAAGACAAGTATACTGTGGCAAACTTTATACGATAAGGTATCTGTGTACTAAAAATCTTAATTGTAGGTTTTATGTGTGCAAAGTTATTAAATTTTTATAAAAGTAATAACCTATATCTCAACTTTCTGTCACAGGGGAGACAAAAATCAAATCTGGTTTCAGGTATCCGGACCATAATAAATCATGATCGAAAATTGTATCTCTTTTTGACCGTGAATGGCTGAACGAAACAATTTAAAGCTGGGATTTTTTATATATATATTTCTCAAGTTGAAACACACTTAGTTGCTTGTATGGAGAGTCTTAAAAAATAAGTTAGTTATATTGTAATTACCGAAGTTTGCCGATAATTACCGAGGGCATTTCAATTGCGTTTATGGAACATCCGGGAACTTTTGAATAATCACGTGGTCATTTATGGTCCGGATACCTTCAGTGAAATTATAGCTATATGATGGTGACCAACATATATTGGCAGAGGAAGCCGTGCTACATAGAGGGGACCAAACATCTATTGGACATATTCTGATTCTTGTCAATTAATATCATAGTACAATGTAAGGTAGGGTTCAAACTAAAAAAACCTTAGTTGACAAGCTAGTAATACTTGGTAGTTACAACATATTTCTGATATATCTATTTATTCTTATGACATTTATCCAAATAAATGACTGAATTATTGCCATTCTCAAAAACATATTTCTCATTAAATGAATAAATTTCTTTTTTATCACTAAATATACACAAACTTTGATATGTTGCAAAATTTTGAAGATGAATGTAATATACAAACCTGACAATGGATTTAAGCATACATGACCACAGCCATTGAAACAACATTTCTGGTCCCCTGTACACTGAGCATCTGAAGAACACTCCTGGACACATTCACCAACAGATGTGTTGGATACAGCAGGACATGATCCTGTTTTTTCAGCAACACCTGTATAATAATAATATACCTTAAATCCTAAAATTTTGCTGTAGGGACAATTTGGATTGATGAATGGATGAATTATTGTTTAACGTCCAGTGGCAGCCATTAAGTGCATATCAGGATGAAAACATGTTGATATGATATGAATATGATCCCTGCTTTGTACTAGACTGACACGCTGAGCTGGGTTTTTAACGTGCTAGGTCACAAGGTAACTGACCACAGGAACAAATTATCCCGACTCTGAGCTGACCAGTCCTTTGCTATTACTTCTAGATGCCGCATGCTTGGCGGAGAAGCAGCAAATACCAATTTTATTATCTTTGGTTTGACCTGGCTGGAGATAGAACCTGTGACCTTCCACGCTCGAGGTGAGCACGCTACCACGAGATCCCCCGAGTCAGTTGGGACAATTTGGCCTTTTTAAAAAAAAAAAAAATGGATGTTAAATTTTGGTGTTCAAATTTGGCACTTTGTGTCAGTTCTGTGTTTAATTTGGCACTTCTAGAAAAAAATTGAAATTAAATAAAACTAAAACTTTATATGCTGCTTGTTTAGTGATTGGATCATCTACATGTAAATACCATTGCTAAAGTTTGATTAAACTGGATTAAGTCTAATGTAAGGCTTTGGTGATCATCTTAAATACTTGTCTTGGATAATAGGATAATTTTTTAATAGAAGGACCATGCTGAGGAAAAAAGTTCTCATTGTCTCTGTGGTTTTAGACAAGAAGATTTTTAAAGGAATTTTCCCATGTGGTCCTACATTAAAATAAGTTCCAATTGGCAAATAATAAATTTACCCATAGGGTTTAATGTTAAAACAAGTTAACCTGTGGAAACCATTTTGGTTCACATTTATCAGACACAATTCTGAAACAGGACAACATAAGGTCCATTACTGTTAAATAAGGTTCCCATTTGCTTAGTGGTTTTAGAAAAAAAATAATAAATGAATATTTCCATATATTAAAATCACATTGGGTGTAGTGGCCATATTGGTTGAAAGTCCAGATCATCAAACCTAATTTTGTAAGAGGACAATTTAAGGAACATTGCTGCCAAGCTTGGTACTAATTCACTCAGTGGTATCAGAATAAAAGATTTTTCAGTGAATTTTTCCTTAGGGTCCCATGTTAAACTAAGTTTGGCTATGGCAGACCAGGTTATCAGATCCAGTGTTAAATATTAAACTTACAGGGACCATTTCATCAAAGTTTGGTTCCATCTGGCCAAGTAGTTGTAGTTTCATAGAAGATTTTTGAAATTCATCTCCCTTTTTTCTATTTTCGTTAACAGCAGATATGGTTTGGAAGACACAATTTTGGAAGAAGCCCATCCAGGAACGATAGCGACTTATTATGTACCATAAGTAATAACAATAGCTAACACCTCAGGTTTCATTGGAATATTGTTGGCTAGAACTTACACTGAGATAGATCTACCAATCCACGGGTCAATCGCCTCAAAATATCACTTTCTCTAATAACACTGTTCCATACAGACTCTTCAGTGCAATTATGGCCAGTCAGTGATGACATTAAACAGGGTATATAGGTATCTCTCAATACACTGAAACAAGAAATATCAATAATCAGTAACAAGATACATAGGTATAACTCATTGCACTGAAAATGAGAAATACCGATACATGTAATTAGTAATAAAATTATATAAGGCAGATAGGTATATCTCACAGCAATGAATCAGGAATTTTCAAGTCAGTAACTAGAGGTACTGAGAGGAATGCTCACAAATGTTTATCCACGGCTACGGCTACAATAATATAAAGAAATGTATAAGTCCATGTTTGGGAAAACCCCAAAAATTATTTTGAAAAAAAAAAAAACAATGGCAATGTACACTGAAGATTCCCTGAAAGTTTCACAGAAATCCATTCCCTGGTTTAGGAGGAGTTGCCGACAGGGCATTCCTATCTTTACATTACCATAAAAAAATGGTGAAGTCTACATTTATTTGTTTGGAATACCCAAAAAATCATTCTAATCAAAATAAAATAGAAGGTGCACACTGGTTTAGCATGAGTTGCGGATGGGGCATTTCTACCATTAAAGTACCATATTATGAAGAAATGGCAAAGTGTTTGTGTTTGTTTGTGGAAAACTCCAAAATTCATTCTAATCAAAACAAGATTGCTACACATAGCCATATGTCCCCTGCCGATGCAGAATCAGTTTGCATCAGAAGTTTTGTTTATTTGTTTATTTGGGGTTTAACGCCGTTTTCAGCACATTTTGGCCATTTCGCGGCGGCCATTTTTTATTGGTGGAGGAAGCCGGAGTACCCGGAGAGAACCACCGACCTTCGGTAGGAAAATTGGCAATCCTTGTCAATTAAGATCGGAGTCGAACACACCCCGCCACAGGTGAGATTCGAACTCACAACCCCAGCGTTGACAGGCTAGTGATCAGCAGTAGTCATGACGAACTACCTAGACCACTCGGCCACCGAGGCCCCCTTGCATCAGAAGTCATAGGGAATGAAATCGAATAAGGAATATGAGGAAAATTCTAATAAATCATAATTTGTTGAATCAAAATGGCAGTATAGTATGCACATCTACATTTCATAAGAATAAATCCTACCAAATATGGAAGCAATCCACCAAGCACTTTCAGAGGAGTTGCATCTACAAGGTGTAGCGAACAGAAGGATACTTTTACCATGTCCCTCTGTCGCATCGCAGCGGGGGATAATTAAAATATGTGGTGCATAATGGCAATGTAAACTGAAGATTCCCTGAAAGTTTCATACAAATCCATTCACTGGTATACCAGTAGTTGCAGTAAATAGGTGAGGACAGACGGACGGACACGATTCCCTATCAATATATATTCCCAACTTTGCTAAGCAGGGGATATGATAAAGGGCTTCAATAAGCACAGCATGATACAACTGCAACATGTCTACATGTTGACAATTAAAGTAAGTGTGGACAATCTATTACGCTTGACCCAATAAAGTGTTGGATGTTATAATAAGCATTACACAGTATTGGACCTACCACAAAAACTAGATGAAACTAGAGTCTCCCAGGAGCCTGTATTGTTCACCTGCACTATGCCCATCTTAACTTGCTGTCAAATTCCAACTGGCTCACTGATTTCAAACAAGAAGCTCTTTCAGAGATTTTTCCCATTAGGTCCTATGTTAAACTATGTTTGGCTCTGGCAGGCATTTTCAATGGCGGGTGGGTTCATAGGATATAATTCTGAAAGAGAACCACCTTATATAAGGACCATTGCTACCAACCTTTGTTCTAATTGGCCCAGTGGTTTCAGACAGAAGATCTTTTAAGTAAATTTCCCATAAGGTCCTATGTTAAACTATGTTTGGCTCTTTCGGCCATCTTTGATAACAGGCAGGGTCATCCCATACAATTCTGAAAGAGGACCACCTAAGGACCATTGCTGCTAACTTTTGTTCCAATTGGCCCAGTGGTTTTAGACAACAAGTAAATTTCCCATAGGGTCTTATGTTAAACTATGTTCAGATGGCGACCATTTTGGACGATGGGTGGGGTCATCGGATACAATTCTGAAAGAGGACTAATAATGACCATTGCTGCCTAGTTTTGTTCTAATTGGCCAGGTGGTTTCAGACATGAAGATCTTTAAGTAAATTACCCATAGGGTCCTATGTTAAACTATATTCAGATTTGCCGACCATGTAGGATGGTGAGCATGGTCATCGGATACACTTTTGAAAGAGGACCACTAAAGGACCATTGCTGCTAAGTTTGTTCCAATTGGCCATGCGGTTTCAGACTAGATCTTTAAGTAAATTTCCCATAGGGTCCTATGTTAAACTATGTTCGGCTCTGGTAGCCATCTTTGATGACAGGCAGGGTCATTGGACATAATTCTGAAAGAGGACCATCTATAACTCATCAGTCTTTTTATAACACACACTCAGCAAATGCATGGTGTAATAACCCTATTAAAGTTCAAAGAGACTGCAATATCCATACCTGCATCTAGAATCCATAATCTGTATAAGACAAACTGGGCTTGACATAATTAATCCAGCTCCATCATTACACAAGTCCTGTCCAAAATCTGATTCCATTGTTGCATTTGCTAAATATGAAAAGGATAACTTATGACAACAGCTGAGTTTTATCAAAATGTCTTCATATTTCATTTTTTAAATACATAAGATCTAAACAATCAGGTAACTTAAAATTAGAATGAACAAAAGAAAAAAAGTGCACACACTAAATGTCTGGCCTGATTGTACACAGAATAATTTTCAAATGTTTATCAAATCAATGAACCATGAAAACAAGATCAAGGTCACAAAGCAAGTATAGGGCTGCAAGGTTGATATCATATGGTATCTGTGGACCAAAGATATTAAGCTGTAGGTCTTATGTTTTCACCATTAATGCTGTCACTTAAATGCCATGAAGAAAAATTAAGCATCACCACAAAAGACCAAGTTTCATCTTGACTTTTTCTCTCTGTTCATTCTGAAAACATTAATACTGCAAAAACTAAAGTCATGAAGATCAATTCAAAATCCACTGAGCCAATTAAGACCAAGGGAAGAGAAGTAGAAGGAGTCCAAGAGTTTGTCTACCTATGCAGTAAGATAACATCCGATCACAAATCAATAAAGCCATCACTGAAGAATATCTGGAAATCTACCAAGATCAGCATCAACACCAAACTATAGATTTTCAAAAGCATTGTTCTAGCTGTATGGTGTAGAATCCTGTAAGGTTACCAACACCATAACCAACAGTCTAGATGATTTCAGAAAAGATGCCTAAGGAGAATACTTCATATCTTCTGACCTAACACTATTTCCATTTACAAAGACCTATATGACAGAACAAATACCATCCCAATATCACAAGAAATCTATAAATGAAGATGAAGCTGGATAGGTCACATTTGCCGAATGCAACCTGATTCCATCCCAAGGGGTGCACTTAAATGTACACCAACAGGAAAGAGAAAACGAGGCAGACCAAAGGAGACCTGGAGAAGATCCATCAACAGAGAAATGGCAGAGAAATGTTGGACATGGGGATAGGTGGAACGTTGTGCAGCAGACAGAGAACATTGGTGAGCTTTGGTGATGGCCTTAGGTACAAACCAGCCAGAAGAGGATTAGGTAGGTAGGTACATTCTGAAAATTGACCTCTTAAGGGCATATCCACCAGTTATTTTTCACAATGAGATTTTTTTCTTTTTCTGATATTTTATACATTCCTATTCAAATAGTTTTACTGAGAAAAAGATATGTTAGCTGTTATTTTCACGTGCTATCTGAACCCCAAAAAAGAGTAAAATGATTTTGAGATGTATAAATATACTTCAAACATAATAATTTTCAGATGCTTTTAAACTTATTATGTCATATTAAGACATACTTTTAAGTGTATGATAGATTTTTAGATATTGTAAGAATAATACTTAGAGATGGTATGTGTATGCTGTAATAGAACTACACTTAACTTAATGCAATGTGTGGCCAAAAATTAGGAACTATATTAAAATGTTCAATTGCTTTTTAGCATATTTCCCATGATGCTGATTTTTTCATTCTTTAATATGGAACTCAACCTAAAATATAAATTATGATTAATTGGCACTAAGAAAAGTATATGCCACTCTCCTTTAAGGGAGATAAATGGCAAAGAATACAGTTCTTATCAGCAACCCTATATTTAACTTCTTCAAAATGCGGTAATTAAGAACATCAGGAAAAGAAATGTAATGTTTCCCACAATTTTTCGGAAATTCTAGCATGGCAATGGTTAACACGTAATTCCAAACTTGATGTCATATTGTCAATTTTTTCCAGGAAAAAATACAAATTATATTAATGTTGTACATGTATCACTCCAGCTTTTTATAATTTTATATTTATGTTAAATTTTTATTCTACTAAGCTTAAACATTTGACTGTTTATTACGATTGCTTGGGAAATTGGTTGAGTTAGCATACATTTTGAAAGGTTATTTCTCACCTTTCAATTTCAATCTGTTTTTGTTGAGTTTGGAATTTCCATACTAATTTCTATATTTACCTAGACATGACCCTCCTGATTCTCCTTTTTATTTCTATATTTACCTAAGACATGACTCTCCTAATCCTATTGTTTCTATATTTACCTACACATTACCCTCCTTATTCTCCCTTTATATCTATATTTACCTAGACATGATTCAGCTGATTCTCCTTCCACTATTGGATTGCCTGTTCCCTGTTCCATTATAGCATTAACACCTTCTGTATACCATATTATATCTTTTTCTAATTTCATCTTATCACAAGATCCAAGTCCTAACTCTTTATAATGTCTATACATACATTCAAACATTTCAATATATATCCTGAAAAAAGCAATTAATAAAATTAAACTTGAATTAAATCATAAATAGACATGCTTTTAGTTTTACTTAGCGTAAATACTGTTGTAATACTGTTACAAGCTTGTGACAAAATGAAAATAATATTTCTGCTGGTCACTACAGTAATTTAACCTGTGACCAGATAAAATAAAAGGCTACAATATAACCTTAGAGCATACAAAAATCCCCACTTAAAGGTATTTTCAGGGATAATTTTGCCACTAAAAATGCTTTATTACATACAGATGTGGATTTAGTAAGAGTTTTTGTTACTTCTGTTTGAAAATGTATTATAAAGTGTATTTAGCAGCATTTCATCAACAAATTATTTCTCCCTTGACACTGAAATAGGGAAAACATACCATATTACTAACAATACAAGAAAAGTTTGGACCAGTATAGCTTTGTTCCTTCTGGTTAAGGTGTCATTTCTAGTAAATAAATAGTACTTACACACATCCAACATTAGATAAATCAATTAAATCATAGCTTCCAAGAGTTTTAGTGGTGTATGCAGTTGTATAGCAGGTAAAGAATCTGTAGTATTCCTCTGAATCATACAATACTGTAGAACATGATTCTGCCTTGCGATCATACTCTGAAAAAAGCACATAAGTCATATAATCTTGTGGAAGAAAAGTTTGTCTTTTGATTGTAGTATGGAAAAATAAATTCAGAAATATATTGACAATAATCTGAAATCAAAGACTCCTACAAGTGCAGCAGTAACTTCACCTTAAACCTTTATGTAAATCATACTTATCACAATTCAATTAAAATTTGGGAAATATTTCTTTACTCAGTCATACTGATTCGTAGCTTTATATACATTTTATGAGTCTAAGTTTCTAAGAATTAATTTCCCTTGACCATCTCATTAAACATGGTCTAAAAAGCCAACAAGATTTTTGAATATTTTTATGCTGATATATCTATATTACCGTACTTTATTTATTCGACACTTAAATACATCTATTTTTTAGGAAAATTGGAAAATCGTCAAAAAATAGAGTTTCCGTATTTCCGACCACATCGTTGTCATTTTTTGACTCCATATGATCAACCTGATCGATGTACTTTAAGAATAGGCAATCGAAATAATGGGTCATACTTGCGATATTGTTATTTCATTTTGCTTTCATGATTTATCTTTTTGCACCTTCAAATTAATAGTTGTTTTAATTTTGAAGACAAAAACAGTAGCAAACTTTGTACGACCCGCCATGTTGTTGACTAATATGCAACACGTGAACATCTCACAAATGATTTTTATGATCTAGATTTGGAGCATCTCACAAATGATTTTTACAACACATGTTATGTTTGTAGTCTCGTCGTCTTTTTAGAACATATTATAATTGTTACATTTAAATTTCTAATAAACAATGATAAGAGGATTTGTTTTGAAAAAAACATTATTCATTTCATTTGAAAATTTTAAAATCTATTAAAGTATTAGCTGCCAAGGTTCCATTCTACAATTCAATGGGTCGATATCACTTGGATGCCAGATGAGCTAAAAATAATTTATTTGAATCTGTTGCTTAAGGACAATAACAATAAATAATTCAACTAAAATCACATAACTGTACAAGTTCTAGGAGATTTTATACAGAATATGTCCAATTAAAATTCATTCTTCATTCAGACACTGTACTTTTTTCTAACACAGAACAAAATTGGTTAGCAGATTTCTTACCAAAGCAAACTGAAGCATTAACATTTTTAGGAGAAACTGTAAATAGTTGTTGTTCAAATTTCAGTAAAACATTTGTTATCTCTTTATATGTACAACTTCCTAATCTGTCAGAATTGGCTTGTACAGCACCATAAACACAAGCTGATGAATACCAGTAAAATCTGTAAGTATACAATAAATCTTTTTTGCTTAGTAGAGCGACAGTATCTGACCAGTAGCTATGAAAGTCTTAGCTAGTTTTACAGTTAAAACAAGCGGATCTAAATAGATTTTAAAACTAACCCTAACAAAACCTTGAAGACAAAATTCCCCTGTGACATACTTAATTTTGAAGTTCTAGCAAGCCATGACCTTGTTGGTAATCATACTGTATTGGCTTTTATAGTATGTTATATACACAAGAGTGTCAGAATAGATAAGGGGGAGGTTTGGGTCCCCATAAAAACAGTTTAACCCCACCACTGTTAAATGTCTTTACCAAGTCAGACTATCCTCACTCTCCGTTGTGTTTATGTTTCTCTTTTGTGCTCTTTACTGTTATTTTTTGTCTTGGTTTCTGTCTGTTGGGTGACATTGTTTGATTGATATATCGTTGTTGTTATGTTGTTTATTATGACAAATATCTTAAAATATAAAGAACCATTACAGACCTGCAGCTCTCCAGGACAGTATCACCTTCCATCTGTTTCTGTAAAGCACTATAGTAACAGTCATAGTTCAATAAGTAATGGAGAACATCTGGATGTAGACAAGGACTCGTCACATTGGTATTCATTGGTACTATTGTTGGCAGTACAATTTGGTCTCCTAAATAATTGTACATGTATTTTAGAACAATGAAAACACTCAACTTTATATTCTTAATTTTACTTTACAGCCAACCATGACTTTTACACAAAACTTAAATCAAAATTTATGTCTAATGTGATGATTTTAACTTTTGAACCGTTCAATCTCCTTTTCTTAGTAATAACATACCATCATTGTCTCCTACACAGTCACAGAAAGTATTTACCATTTAACAGTGTTCCAATGTCCCCCACCAGATGGCACTTCGTTTTGGTGGAGAAAGTTAAATTTGAAACTGATCTAGATACCATCAAAACACATCTTCTATAGGAATTTCATCAAAAACTGCCAATAAATGTAGGCGTGAAAGTGCTCAAAAGGCTAATTTAGCAAAATTTCAAAGTTCAAAGGGCAATAACTCTGCCAAAAATCATTGTACAGCATTTGAATTCAAAATCAATCGAGCTGCCATCAAAACACATCTTCCAAATAAGTTTCATGAAAATCCGTAAATAAATGAAGGCATGAGAGCGCTTACAATGGGGATGGATGCCCAGCATTTTTATATCCCTATGTTGCGTTGCAGCGGGTGACAAAAAAAAAGAAATTTAAATATCCATTTCTATATACCCAGTATTTACTTTGTATTCTTAATTGAATTTGTTCATATTTGAACCAAATGTTAATATCAAGTATCGTTAAACTTACCATAACATGCTTTAGGATCAAATTCAGTCATATTTTTCTCTATCATATACGAGAAATTTTTGGACAATGTCATCACAACCTGATCTATTGAACATTTCTGACTATTCCATACAATGCAACTAATCATATCTAACAGAACTCTGAAAATAAAATCATTGTTATACACATTAGAATGATGAAAGTTTTGAATTTAAAGGCTGTATCAAATGAACTGACTAGAGCCAGATGTAATAAAGATTACAAATATTAGTAAAGACTGTCAAAACTGTTGTCTTACTTATTATTGGCGATGTCCCAGACAATTCTAAATTCATACAAAAATGTCTTAATTTACTTTTATCTAATAAAACCTCTGGAAATATCTTCACCTCGGAAAAAGAATATAAATTCGCTCTTTCACAACAATGTTGCCAAAATTTTTTGCTCGTAAAAATGTATCACAGATCAGAGCCACCTTTCAATTTGCAAAAATGAAGAATACTCAAGGGGCAGTAGTATTTGCCAAAACACTGATAGTGCCAAAGCTGCAGGATCTGACATTATCAATATTGAACTTAATACTCCTTTCCAAGTAAGTTAATATCTTGTTTATTCATTGAAAAAACCAGGATAATTCTAAAACATTTTGATTTTTAATCTTTTCATCAGCAACAAAGAAGATAAGAATTTTTTAATTTTAAGTTTGTTTATTGACAACAGATTATTTTTAAACCAATGAAAAAGTTGAATTTATATCTGATATATGATGATAACATTTACAATACCTGCATTTCTTATCATTATCAACCAAAGTCAATTGATTTCTGGAAGAATCACACTGCTCTTTCATGATCTTCTGTATATACATTGTACTGTTACAATCTTCTATTTAAATAACACATACATGGTTAGAAATTAATAATAGTTTGATGAAAATTCAACTCCAAACATATCACACCACATTACAATATTTTTGGTTCTGTGGGTTTGCTCTCATAAAAGTCTGAGGTAATATTTTAACTTTTATGAATCTATGTCTCATTTACTTTATACTTTGAGGTTTGAAACTAGAGGCTCTCAAAAGCCTGTATCACTCACCTGGATTTAACTTTTCACCTTGAGCAGACCTAAGATTTTTGAAAGTCACCCCCCTTTTTTTCTATTTTTAGTAACAGCAGCCATCTCGGTTGGAAATTTTGGAGGTGGGCCACCCAAGGATCATTTCACCAAAGTTTGGTCTCAATTGGCCCAGTGGTTTGACAGGAAAAGATCTTTAAAACTCCTATAAGGGGTAAATCAATGATTTTAGTCATGTTGACTAATTTGTAGATCTTACTTTGTTGAACATTTTTGCTGTTTACAATTTGTCTTTATCTATAATAATATTCAAGATAATAACCTAAAACTGCAAAATTTCCTTAAAATTAACAATTTAGCGGCAATAACCCAACAAAGGGTTGACCGATTCTTATGAAAATTTCAAGACAGGTAGATCTTGACCTGATGAACATTTTTACCCCGGTCAGTTTTGCTCTAATTTGCTTTAGTTTTTGAGATATAAGACAAAAACTGCAGTTTACCCCTATGTTCTATTTTTAGCCATGTTGGCCCTTTGGGTCAGGTGAGCTAAAAAAAGAAGATTACTTGCTTTTTGAAAATAGAAATTCCATTAAAAAATTCCCTCCAACTTTTGTTCGCACATGTCCCCCAAATCATTTGGCTGGCTTCTACATTTTTTTTTAGTAGAAGATAAGTTTAACATCAATATTCAGCAGTTTCAATGATCCTAAATATCAATAATTTGTTTTGGAGCTTAGTACATCAGCCTGTTACACACAACTGATAAATATCCCCAATTGGGGAAGTCAGCTGATGTTTATGAAAATTTCTCTGTGAATAATACAATAAATTTGCCTTTACTTTGCACAATCTGGATTTCGTGATTCTATTTAAAACATTTCAGCACTGTAAGACAGAGCTACATACCTATGACCGGGGTTTCTGTTGTTGTTACAACTGGAACATCTACATAATATTATAAAAAATAAAGAAGAATTATTCAATGTAATGGTAAATGATAAATATAAAATTAAGACTTTTAAGAAGTGTCTATCTAAATTGTCATTTTAAGATTAATTAATACTTGCTCATAGTGAAATTTTTTTTATGTATAAGGTATTTCACTCACCAGCTTTATCAGTTAAGATGCAACATTTACCTCTAATTTTTAATTTGTACAGAAATTGCTTAGGAGTTGGTTGAAAAAGACAAAGTCAAAGCAAGAACTACTATTATCTCAATAAAATATGACTGTAAAACACCATTTACAGAACCTAATTCTTTAACAGTTCAGAAAATTTCCTTTACTCATCATATGCACATTTGGAAGCAACTTTTAATGGAAAAAATATGTTTGAAAATAAGTTATTAATTCAAGTACCAAAAAAAAATTCAAACATTTAGACAATTCCGCTATTTCAACATCTATAACTTATAACAGAAGAGAAATCAACATTCACAAATATGTTTTTCTGTCAAACTATGATATTCTTATTTCTAAGACTGGGTATTTACCTAACAGGTATAAAGAATGGGTATATACCTAACAGGTATAATGACTGGATATATACCTAACAGGTGTAACCACTGGGTATATACTTAACAGGTATAATGACTGGGTATATACCTAACAGGTATAACCACTGGGTATATACATAACAGGTATAATGACTGGGTATATACATAAAATGTATAATGACTGGGTATATACCTAACAGGTATAATGACTGGGTATATACCTAACAGGTATAATGACTGGGTATATACCTAATAGGTATAATGACTGGGTATTTACTTAACAGGTATAAAGAATGGGTATATACTTAACAGGTATAATGACTTGGTATATACATAAAATGTATAACGACTGGGTATATACCTAACAGGTATAACCACTGGGTATATACCTAACAGGTATAAACAATGGGTATATACCTAACAGGTATAACGACTGGGTATATACCTAACAGGTATAACCACTGGGTATATACCTAACAGCTGTAATGACTGGGTATATACCTAACAGGTATAATGACTGGGTATATACATAACAGGTATAATGACTGGGTATATACCTAACAGGTGTAACCACTGGGTATATACCTAACAGGTATAATGACTGGGTATATACCTAACAGGTATAATGACTGGGTATATACCTAACAGGTATAAAGAATGGGTATATACCTAACAGGTATAATGACTGGGTATATACATAACAGGTATAATGACTAGGTATATACCTAACAGGTATAACGACTGGGTATATACCTAACAGGTACAATGACTGGGTATATACCTAACAAGTATAAAGAATGGGTATATACCTAACAGGTATAATTACTGGGTATATACATAACAGGTATAATGACTGTTTTCAGCACATCTGGCTATTTCGTTGTGGCCAGTTTTTATTGATGGAGGAAGCCAGAGTACCTGGAAAGACCCACCGACCTTTGGTAGGAAAATTGGTAATCCTTGTCAAACACACCCTGCCACAGGTGAGATTTGAACTCACAACCTTAGTGTTGACAGCCTAGTGATTATTAGTAGTCATGACGAACTACCTAAACCCCGGATCTGTCTGTAAACCTTTTACTAACTGTACAGTTGACTGGGAAATTAGAGTATATTATATTGTAGCATGAATATTTACCTGAAACTGGTTAATATCTATCATAACGAGTTTTGAGTTAGAGTCTGTCTGTAAATCTGTAAGTCTGTAATAACTGTACAGTTGACTGGGAAATTAGAGTATTTTATATTGTAGCATGAATACTTACCTCAAACTGGTTAATATCTATCATAATGAGTTTTGAGTTAGAATCTGTCGGTAAAGCTTGTAATAACTGTACAGTTGACTCGGAATTAGAGTATATTATATTGTAGCATGAATATTTACCTGAAACTGGTGTGACAGATATACTGTTAATATCTATAGTCTTTATCATAATGAGTTTTGAGTTAGGATTTGCCTTCACAGCCTGTACTAACTCTAAAGCTGTTTGTTGTACATCTTGTGTTGGTAGAACTAACTTGTAACCAATTTCTAATACAACAATCACACTGCCTTCACTGAAATTTAGAATTTATTTAGACAAATACCATTAATGTATATATTGTTTTAAATAATCAGCTAACACAAGGCTTCTTCATCAATACAAATGTTTCAATAAAATAACATGATGTTTATGTATTCATTTGCTTGTTTATTCTTTTCTGTAAACTGGCTTGGTGTATAATGGTAGCAAGCTCAACTACAGTTGTGGATTCGATTCTCAGCTAAGTAAAACCAATGGGCAGTGCGAGCCATTAGTACCAAATTAACAGAACTGGATAATACCTTGCAATGATGATAAAGTTTCAGAGAAGATGTACGAAATTACACCAAACAGATAAGCTCCTTTGGTAATGTTTGTCTGCACAACTGCATTAAAGTAACAATAATTAGCTACACAGTAATATGGATCACTACGTATGATGTTTAATATAAATCTAATAGTTTTCAACACAAGAAGAATTTCAAATAGATTTCCTAAATGGTCTGATGTAAACCAAGTCTAATGAACTGATCAGCAGTAGCAAACTTATTAAGGACCTTTACAGAAACACATATGTCAGGTTTGGTTTTAATAGGATCAGGCATTCTTGCAAAAATTTTAAAGTTTAAACTACCAGAAATCAGAATTGGCGCTGGTGGCCATTTTTTTTTTTACTAAACTGACACCAAATAGAACTAGAGGCTCCCAGGAGACTGTATCGTTTACCTGGATATCATTTTCAGCAAAATAAATTGTTCAATTATATCCATTTTGGTTGGCATTCTCGAATATTGCTGTCAAGTTTTGCTGCACAGTTTGGTTTCAACTGGCTTAGTGATTTCAGGTAAGAAGATAGGGTCCTATGTTAAACTATGTTTGGCTCTGGCAGCTATCTTGGATGGCAGGCAGAGTCACTGGATACAATTCTGAAAGAGGACAACATAAGGATCATTGCTGCCAAATTCTATCTAAGGACTATTTCTACCAAGTTTGGTTCCAACTGGATTACTGATTTCAGACAAGATCTTTAAGTCTATTTTCCCATAGGGTCCTTATAATTGTAAAATATGGTTTTGTTTGGCTCTGTCGGCCATAATGGATGGTACGGTTGGTCATCGGATATAAGTCTGAAAGAGGACTACCTAAGGACCATTGCTGCCAATTTTTGTTTAATTGGCCCATTGGTTTCAGAGGAGAAGATCCAAAAGTGTATTTCCCATAGGGTCCTACGTTAAACTAAGTTCGCCTGTGGAAGCCATCTTGAATGGCGGTCTGGGTCATAGGATGCAATTCTGACAAAGGACCATATCAGGACCATTGCTTCCAATTTTGTTCCATTTGGCTTATTGATTTCAGATAGGGTCCTATGTTAACACCCAGTCTACCATAGAACCATGGAAAAGCCTTGTGGGAGGGTCAATATGACATGTCATTAGATTTTAATGAAATTTGGTAGACATACTTGGATATATATGATTTAAAAAATTCCAGAGTGTTTTTGTTCTTGAGCGCTTATTATAGAAGTTACAGCGCCATCTTTGGTTGGGAGGAGTTTTCCTGTATTTTTTTTGTCTGACATGATTAGAATATGATACATGTTGTCCTCATTATTATATGATGAAATGTCCATTTAAACCTGAGTGAAAATCGTTCAATGAATCAGACTTTAGATCCTTCCGGATTATGTCACACAATGTATTGCCTAATATTTTCAATGATACTGCCTGTATGTGATACTCAAAAATATTAGGCAAAAAAGAAATATGTACGAATTGCAGATAAATTGAATTATCTCCCTTTACATGTATATACATTGTATAAGAATGTAATTCTTGATAATGATATTAAAATCTGAAATGAATTTTAATTGTTAACCTAATGCATTCAAAACACAAGAGTGGGCACACAAAAATGTCTCGCCTGTTGTGTATTTCTAATGAAAGTAAATGCTATCAGACATACATTATAAATTTTAAGCTGTAAATAATGAGATAAAATATAGCAGACCTATTGCATACAGTATTCAAAAAACAGAGCAAAACACAAAAACTTAACTATAACCACTGAACCATGAAAATGAGGTCAAGGTCAGATGACACCTGCCAGTTGGACATGTACACCTTACAATCCTTCCATACACCAAATATAGTAGACCTATTGTATACAGTATTCGAAAAACAGGCCAAAACACAAAAACTTAACTATAACCACTGAACCATGAAAATGATGTCAAGGTCAGATGACTCCTGCCAGATGGACATTACACCTTACAATCCTTCCATACACCAAATATACTAGCCTATTGCTTATAGTATCTGAGATATGGACTTGACTCCCAAAACATAACCTTGTTCACTGATCCTTGAAATGGGGTCGAGGTCAATTGAAAACTGTCTGATGGGGATGAGGACCTTGTAAGGTACGCACATACCAAATATAGTTATCCTATTGCTCATTAAAAGAGAGAAATTAACATTACAAAAAATCTTAACTTTTTTTTCAAGTAGTCACTGAACCATGAAAATGAGGTCAAGGATAATGTACATATGACAGACGGAAACTTCATAACAAAAGGCATCTATATACAAAGTATAAAGCATGCAGGTCGTCCACCTTCTAAAATATAAAGCTTTTAAGAAGTGAGTTAACGCCGCCGCCGCCGCTGCCACTGCCGCCGGATCACTATCCCTATGTCGAGCTTTCTGCAACTTTAGTCGCAGGCTCAACAAAAATTCTTTATGGTCTTTATCAAACTTTTCATTTTTTGATGGACAGTCTACATTTGGTAAAAAAGCATAATAAGCTTCATTTTTAAAAAAATGTAATTTTCAATTAGCAGAAGCCATGGACCCAATTTTTATGCGTTTCATAACACCTTCTGCATTTTATGGAATTTCAACTTTTAAACTAATAACATTGATATTTTTTTTTTCATGTTTCAAGGCCTGTACTCTAAAGTAAAAGGTTCATTTTCACACATTTACAATGTTCAATTAAATTATGAGTTATCTCCCATTGAATTACATTTTTTTTTTTTAGCATTTTTGTGAATTGTTACTGTTTATGAAACAAATATGAAAGGAATGACTTAAGCCATGTATGAAAGACATGATTATATACAAATTATCTGATAATTCATTTATACTCTCATGCTGTGGTAAATTAATCAATCTTAAAGTTGGCCAAATTTGGTAAAAAACATCCAAAATTGACAATTTTTAAAAAAACATTTCCTGTTAACACAGGCCTTAGGCCCAATTTTTTGTTTACCTCTTAGTATCATATACCACTCCAACTTTTATAACAGATTAAAGATTACCAAATATTTTTAATGGATTAAGAGTAATGCTATGTTTTGAAATGTAAATTTTTGCATATTTTTAAACATGGTTGTAGTAAGAGTTATCTCCCTTCACATAATATTATGTTGTGAATGTTATATATTATTGCCAATGTGAAAATTCAAATTTCAGTGCATGTTCTTATAAGAAATAAATACAGTGCAACCCGGTTAATTGGATACCCTATTTGTCAAAGGAAAATATTCAAATAACCAATATCCAGTCAGCAGATAAACCTATTTTGACCAAGGAAGATGACATAAATTGATGATCGTAAGTTCAATGGAGATTGAAAACCTGAGGGAGAATAATGTACCTGTTATTTATGCTTCCTGTTTTATTTGTGATGTTATTATCTAATAAAATAATAAACAAAATAGTTTCCGTTGTGTTGTGTACTTTATTTCCTGTATTTTGTGTATTTCGTTTTGGTAACCACGTGGTAACTACACAACTGAAATGTTACCTGGGTTTTGACCTCGATAAGAATATCGCATAGAAAGCATTATTTTCTATCAGTGACACAAAATTTTCATTTTCTTCCATTTCAAGAATAAGCAGAATCATGCATTTTGGCGTATAGAACATCTTTAAATCAATAAATTTAGTTTAGAGATTATTTCTTCACTATGTCGACAAACAAACAAAATGGTGTACCCAAACATGATGTCAGGGGGAATGAACAAGCTCAAAGATCTTAAGAGATTATGGGGATTAAAGAATGTATCAAATACATGGTTCCTTCATAAAAACTTAACCCATGTCAGTCAAAAACCACTGACATTTGAATACTAACCCGCACACAGGTACACATTGTTCAAGCAACAAATTTACATACGAACTGAAAATAAATTTGCATATTCGAAAGGCAAAAGCATGGTTGATTATTTGGAACTGAATTTACATATAAATAAAATAAAAATACAAAATTATGAACTTAAATAATGTATTAATAGATATAAAAACACCAAATTATGTACATATTTTATTCTAGGAAAATTAAATTTTCTGTGAAACTTGATCTTCATCCAGGACAAAAATATCTGTTCTTCCAAAATAAGGCAGGATTTTTCTCTGATTTATTCGATTACACACAGATTTATGACATTCTGTGCAATTTTACAGCAATTTTTATATACAAATATCAGATATATCCTAGTATCCAGAGATATTTTTTTAGTTGAAATATGTAAGAAATGGTTTGGTATTCTGAAAAAATATACAAATAACAGATATATTCTAATAAGCAGTATCCAATTAAGTGGGTTCGACTGTACCAAATTTAAACATTTCTTATTATTAGTTTCACTTTAGCCCTTGAAATATTGGTATTTTCATTGTTTTTCTATGGGAATAATACTGATGAACTGGTTCCTGGTACGTATCAAACCTTCCTGTCTTAAATGTCTTAATATAATTAAAATCTGTTGACTCCCCCTTGTGGACCATTTTGCATGATTTTCTCCAAGATTGGATGTTAAAACAATTACAAACCTAAGATGAACTATCTTCATATAGTCAATGTAAGTACTGACATTTGCTGTCCATATATTAAGCTGAAAAATAAAATATAAAACAAGTAAATAATGCACATTTTACATAGAATTAATTAGAATTAATTATGTATCATAAATTTTAATTCTTGCCTAACTTATCTCATCAAAACCACATTAGTAAGAAATTTGGTTTGTACCAGACCACCATTCAAAGCGGAATCTTTCACATACAAAACTACCACAGTAACTCAATACATGAAGCCAACCCTCTGCGTAGACCAGTCTTACCACTTAAAAGCTGCATGCTAGGTGGAGTGATACTAAACACCAAGTCTGGTTTGACCTGGTTAGGGAATACACCAATGGATTTCTAATAGGCAACATTCTACTACTTGAGTAAAGATTTTCATTTGCATGAATTCTCGTCTAATCCCGAAACTTGTATCATGTATACAAATAATTAAAACTAGAAGTTTGATTAAGCTACTTATGTTCTATTAAAAATGCACAGATTTGCATTGATTATCCTTGCGTTATTGTCCACCATTTAAATCCATGCAGTAATCAAAATTCGCAGTATATTTCAAGCAGATTGCCATATTAACAACAACAAAATGCAAACAGTTAGATCAGCAAGATTTGATTAAAAGCAACCACTTAAAAGTAAAAATTCTTCAGATGTTTTCTCTATAAACCTGAAAACCTTAAAATATTTCTGGCAATATTTCTTCTAGGTCCGGTCACAAACAGGCCATTTTTCTTTAAGTGTTAATATTTAATATTGTTTGAAACAGAATTTCTTTTTCTTTTGAAACAGAAAGGCCAAGTCAGAGGTTATGAATGTCACAAAAAGGATAATCAAAGAATCATACTAAAGTTTAGCCTATTCCTATAAATTTAGAGTTTTTTAAATCAGATTTTTTAAGTTTGGTCTTTTTAATGTGCAATATTGGTCTTAGGTTAGTTATAAGAAAATTTGAACCATATAAGACTATCTTGCATATTTCTGATGATAACATACCTCATTCATAAGCATTTCTGTAAAATTCTTGTATTCCATACTGTTAATATCACTGTATTTAGGATCCCATGGAATATCAAATTTCATTGTGATTTGAAATCTGTTTGAAACTGTCCAAAAGAAACACCAGAATAATTGTAAACATGCAAACCCTAATTCATGAATAGCAACACTGCAAAGAACTTATAGTAGGTAAGGGAGATGGGTGAAAATTTAAGAAATAATTCAATGTTGCCCATGCCTTATGCTTATTTTAACATGGGTAGGCATTAATTTTGTTTATATTTTTCACCGAGCGTTAGCAATGGCACCAATGAATTATTTCGATTCTAATAGGACAATATCCATCATTTCTGTAATTGAAGCGAACCCTATGATGCGTCATATATGGGCAACCATGTAGATTTTAACCTTTCACAGAATAACGAAAAATGTTTTTAAACAAAATAAAATCAGAATTAAATTTTCGAGAGATTTTAAAGTGTTCCAGATCCTGTAGAATGTATGATTTTCTGTTTTTGACTATCGTTCTGGCTTCATTTGAATGTATGACATTATACCTTGGATTATGACATTGCACTATCGACTGTCATGCCATTTCACATGACATTTATAGTTGTTCTATTTCGAGCTATGTATTGTTCACAGAGTGATAAATGAAAGCCAGATACTGTGAGATGAAAGAATAAAACTTTGGAACTTTTTTTTTCAACAGTTCGGTTCCTAATAGTGATTTCATATGTGCTTCATGTCAACAACACATTATGTGCAAGTGTCAAAAATATTCTATTTAGAACACGGTTGTATAACTTCATATTAGAATCTTAACATAAAAAACTGGACAAGTGACAAAAGTTAAACAAACAGTGCTTTTATTGTGGTTCTTCATCTTATAGTTGCTGTAAGGAATTCAATGTGGAGATAAATATGACACATTGCTGCATGACTAAAACAAAGAAGGCTTTTAAGATATAAAATTTTTAGACAACATTTACCTGTTCTATTTGTGATAGTTGGTACTGTGGTTGTTGTTACACCTGGAACAACAAAACATAAAAATTAACAATGAAATCTGTCTGAAACCATCAATTCAATGGAAACCTATGTTAAAATTTTTCTCAATTCATTCATATTTTGGGTTAAACACCAATGTGAAAAGAAAATATGAATAATGACACCATAATTTTAATACAATTATAACCAATAAGGGAAATATAGGGGTAAATGTTATCAAAACATCATCTTAAATTTCTAATTATGTTAATAATGTGTTTATTTTAATTTTACCAACCAGACACTGGATCTAAGCACACATGAGCACAGCCATTGAAACAACATTTCTGGTCCCCTGCACAGTGACTATCTGAGGAACACTGCTCTGTACATTTGGTTGTGTTGGATGGAGCAGGACATGACCCTTCTTTGTATGAAGTACCTGTATAAACATAGCATAATTTATTGGAACAAATATGTGATCTTACCTCCGAAAATTTGATTATCCTGACAATCCCATGTTTGGTAAAAACATTATTCTATTAATGTTGAAACTTAATTAAAACAATAAAAATAACTTTTAATAGAATGTTAAAAAAATCGCTACCTTGTTACTAGTTTCAATAAGTGATAGGCCAGTTTGATCTATTTCTGTTGAGTATGTTCATGTCATTTCTGAAAATCAGAACTACATAAAAACAGGCCTAGTTTAACAGAGGTTCAATTGTTATGTTGTCAGCTAGAACTTACAATTTGAAAGGTCTACCATTAGAGGAGTCAGTTTCCTCAACAGATCACTTTCTCTAATAACACTGTCCCAAACAGCCTCTTCAGTACAATTATGGCCAGTCAGTGATGACATTAAACAGGGTATATAGTTATATCTCACTGCACTGAAACAAGAAACATCAACAGTCAGTAATAACATTAAACAGGATATATAGGTATATCCAACTACACTGAAACAAGAAATATCAAATAAGTCAGTGATATCAAGAGACATGCTACATAAATTTCAAAGAACTAAAACTAGAGACTTTCAGGAGCCTGTATTGCTCAGCTGGAAATCATTTGCAGAATAAAATGTTTGACTATGTCCATCTTGACTGGCAGTCTGGAACATTGCTGTCAAATTCCAATTGGTCGACTGGTTTGCCAAATTGTTCACTGGTTTCAAACAAGAAGATCTTTCAGTGAATTTTCCAGGAAGGTCCTATGTTAAAATGTGCTTGGTTTTGGGAGCCATCATGGATAGCGGAAGGGGTCAACGCATACAATTCTGAAAGAGGACCAACTAAGGACCACTGCAGCCAAGTTTTGTTCTGATTTGCATTGTGGTTTCAGTCAAGAAAATCTTTAAAGCAAATTACCAATAGGGTCCTAATGTTAAGCTATGGCAGCCATCTTGGATGGAGGGCAGGGTGATCTGATATAATTCTGAAAGCAGACCACACAAGGACCATTGATGCCAAGAGGTTTCAGACAAGAAGATCTTTAAGTAAATTTCCCTAAAGGTCCTCTGTTAATCTATGTTTGGCTCTGCCAACCTTCTTGGATGGAAGGTGGAGTCATCGGATACATTTCTGAAAAAGGACAACCTAAGGACCATTGTTGCCAAGTTTGTTCCAATTGGCCCACTGGTTTCTGAGGAGAAAATCTTTAAAGGAAAGTTTAGAATGAGACTAACTGGACGCCAGACACAAGTTGAAGTAATGACAAAAGCTTACATGACCATTTGGGCCAGGTGAGCTTATAAGAGATTTGAATTGTAAGTAAAATCAGTAAGTATAATATAAGGAATATTACCTGTCAGTAATATCATAAACAAAAGAATTCCAAGACTGAATTGCTCACCTGGAATTTGCCATTTAATAAAGCATTTGGTGTCAATGGTCAAAATTTCAAAGAGCAATGTCTATGGTCAATATTAACTAATTTTAGTGGCAATGACAGCAATCTTGGATTTCAAAGCATGACTAAAGTAACAAAATTTGGATATTACCATGCAATGATCATTCATAAAAAGTTTCAATCCTATGTCTAAAGTAACAAAATTTGGATATTACCATGCAATGATCATTCATAAAAAGTTTCAATCCTATGTCACAAGTAGATTCAGACAAGAAAGATCTATGAGATTTAACCAAACAGAGAACACCCCAAAGGCACCTGGCAGTCAAGATGAAAAATCATTTGTGTCTTCATGGGTACCACTTCCATCAGGTTTTATATTAATCTATGCAATCATTATTGAGAAATGTAATTTTAAATACATTTCACCTAAAGCTCATGGCTAACAAAGTTCAATATGGCCAGCCATCTTGGATTTCCAATCAGCACTAAATTAATATATTTGGAGAGTACCTTGCAATGATCATTCAAGACAAGTTTCAAATCTGCCATATCCATACCTGCATCTAGAATCCATAATCTGTGTAAGACAAACAGGGCTTGATATAATTATTCCAGCTCCATCATTACACAAGTCCTGTCCAAAATCTGATTCCATTGTTGCATTTGCTAAATGCAAAAAAGATGTGTTATGACAACAACCAATTTTAAGTATTAAGGTCTTAAAGTGGTACCCAACACCTTGACTAAAATAAATTTGGCTCATTTAATTTTCATAACATTTTTAGGGCATATTTACGTTGACCTGTTGACATAAATTTTGATTTTTTTTAGTAAATAGAATTTCACACTTCACAGGAATAATTTCATTGAATATATAGCAGTTTGGCAAACATCAACTTTGATCATAAAGAAGCTTAATTTCTCTTTACTTATTAAATTTGATTAAAATACTATGGTGATTTTTAAGAATTATCTCCCTGTAGTGTTGGGTACCACCTTAATATTTCATTTCATTCTTATATAAAAGACTTTAATACATCAAATTTAAACTAGAAATACTCTGAGCAAAGCTCATTACTTGATACCCCCACCTTACACAAGATACATGAAACCAAATGTCAATATTTTGGATAGGAAAACTCCAACAGCAGTGAGATGAGTTTCATCAAATTCCATCCAGTGGTTTAGGAGGAATTGTGGATGGCATACTGGAACCCCCTATCACAATGAATGGCAAAGTCCATGTGTTGGTATGGGAAAAACCAAAAGTTGGTCAGATCAAAATCTAAAATAGGAGGTGCACTACAGCATCATGTAATAAAGATCCTCTGAAAGTTTCATGAAATTCCATTCAGTGGTTTAGGAGGAGTTGCAGATGGCATCATGGTACCCCTACCACAATGAATGTCAAAGCCCATGTTTTGGTATGGGTAACCCCAAATATTCATCAGATCAAAATCTAAAATAGGAGGTGCACCATGGCAACATGTAATAAAGATCCTCTGAAAGTTTCATCAAATTCCATACAGTAGTTTAGGAGGAGTTGGAGATGGCATCATGGTACCCCCTATCATATTGAAAGTCAAAGTCCATGTTTTTCTATAGGAAACCTCAAAAATTGGTCCGATCAAATTCTAAAGTAGTAGGTGCACAGTGCCATAATGGGAGGAAGATTCTCTGAAAGTTTCATCAAATTCCATTCAGTAGTTTAGGAGGAGTTGCGGATACAAAGGTCAACTCGACAGACGGAGACGAACTGAAGGACGGACACAACAAATACTATATACCCTGCTTTTTTCAAAAGCAGGGGTATAATAATCGTATTCCTTAACTAAAGATTCAACAGAAAAAAAAAAAACAAAGCCATGTGCAGCCTGTATCACCTGGTTTTAATTTGCCATTCATAGTACATTTCTATACTGATTTTCCTATTGATTCCACACTTATCTAGACATGGTCCTCCTTATCCTATTGTTTCCATACTAACATAGAAATGTCTCTCTTTATCCCATTGTTTCCATACTTACCTAGACATGACCCTCCTTATCCTATTGTTTCCATACTTACCTAGAAATGATCCTCCTTATCCTATTGTTTCCATACTTACCTAGAAATGATCCTCCTTATCCTATTGTTTCCATACTTACCCAGACATGATTCTCCTTACTCTATTGTTTCCATACAAATTACCTAGACATGTCTCTACTTTTCCTATTGTTTCCATACTTACCTAGACATGACCCTCCTTATCCTATTGTTTCCATACTTACCTAGACATGACCCTCCTTATCCTATTGTTTCCATACTTACCTAGACATGACCCTCCTTATCATATTGTTTACATACTTACCCCTAAGCATGTCTCTCCTTATCCTATTGTTTCCACACTTACCTAGACTTGACTCTCCTTATCCTATTGTTTACATACTTACCTATACATGTCTCTCCTTATCCTATTGTTTTCATACTTATCTAGACATGTCGCTCCTTATCCTAATGATTCAATAATAACCTTGAAATGACCCAAATTATTCTCAGTTTATTTCTACACTAACCCAGACATGATTGACCTAATTCTACTTTTATTGATATGCTTACCTAGACATGACCCACCTTATTCTCCCTTTATTTTTATACTTACAAAGACATGATTCGACCGATTCTCCTTCCACTATTGGATTGCCTGTTCCCTGTTCCATTATAGCATTAACACCTTCTGTATACCATATTATATCTTTTTCTAATTTCATCTTATCACAAGATCCAAGTCCTAACTCTTTATAATGTCTATACATACACTCAAACATTTCAATATATATCCTGAAAAAAGCAATTCACAAAATTAATTAATTTTAAATATTAACAGAACTAAACTTGTCTTAAATCATACAGACAGATGTATATAGTTTAACCAGTATATGGTCTTTTATTTTCCACACATTTTACAATTAAAGTTTGTTTTTGCACACAAAATTCCCCCCCACCCACATGTTATTAGGGGGGAACATTATTACAAACCTGATATCAAATATGCAATTAATTGGATTTCATAATGAGTCAGAAAGCATGAATATTTTAAAATTTCTTCCTTCCTGTACTAAGGCAACATGGCTAACTCCATATTTTACCCTGATCAAGACTCAGAAATTGATTTTTCACAAAGACCAGAAAACATGCATATCTGCATACCCTAATAAGTACTCCTGCCACGTTTCAACCATGTCCCAAGTATGATGCTTAATATAGAGTGATGACAACTTTTTTTCCATGTAGTCCTAAGGTAAAATGGCTAAGTCCATAATTTACCCAGGTTAGCCGTTAAAAAATGATTTATCGCAGTCAAGAACATATACACATCGACATATCCTAGCAAGTATTCCTGCCAAGTTTCATCCAAATCCAAAGTATGATTCATGGGATAGAGTGATGACAAAATTTTCTGATGAACGGACAGATACAGTACAAAAATAATATGTTTCCCCACCTCAGCGGGGTGTGTGTGTGGGGGAGGAGACATAACAATGCAAATATAAGCTTGTGGCTTTTGATAAATGAAAACATTTCTGTTGGTCATCACAAGATATTTAACGTGTAACCACAAAATGAAAGAGATGTAAGCTTAGAGCTTACCCTTGCACAGGCATTTTCAAGGATGATTTTGTCAGCTGTATTAAAAAGAGTAATTGACAAATCCAAACAGCAAAAATTCAGCAGAATTCCACTGAAAAAATGGAATATACTGTATTTAGACAGTTGCAAATTGTATAATCTTACTAATAACCTCACAACTCACTATAGTCAGGCTTCTCACCAACTATGATTAAGCAGCATTTTATAGTTGAGAAATTTGTGACAAAAACATTTTGAAACTGTAAGAATGGTGGATGGGCAAGGGAAAACCATAATACCCCCTAGTCCCTTGCAGTCATCATTTTCTGAAACCATTTGCATTCAGTTAGAATTTTTACTTCTTTTTGAATATGTATTGTTAGTGTGTTTATCCCCACTTCATCAACAAAATGCCCCCATTCCCCGATACTGAAATGTGTTAAATATACCATAATATACCACATTAAGTGCAATACAACAAATTCTGGACTGATGAAGCTTTGTTTTTGTACGGCAAAACTAGTCATGACATCAGACCAAATATCCTGTTTATTATGACTTTCTTTTATGACAGATAACACAAATTAATCATACAGAACTGTCCATCAAAACTGGCAGTAATTAATACATTAGATTTAGAATTTACAGTACATAAAAACTACTTACACACATCCAGTATTAGATAAATTAATTAATCCATAGCTTCCAAGAGTTTTAGTGGTGTATGCAGTTGAATAGCAGGTAAAGAATCTGTAGTATTCCTCTGAATCATACAATACTGTAGAACATGATTCTGGCTTGCGCTCATACTCTGAAAAAAGCACATAAGTCAAACAATCTTGTGGAACAAAACTATGTCTTTTGATTTTAGTATGAAAAAATGAATTCAGTTACATATCCACAGTAATAGAGCAAGTCCAAAATCATGGTCTACTATAAGCGTAGCAGTGACCTCCCCTAAAAACTTTATGTAATTCATACATATATCACCATTCATGACATTCTTTGCTTTCGGTCATATTGGTTTACTTTTTTATTACATTTTCTAAGCAGCCATATTGGTCTAAGCTTCCAACTAGAGGTTCAAGTAAAAAACCTGTATAGCTCACACAGCAAATTTTGTTCAGTAAGATATTCAGTTTCATTTTTTTTCAATCTGACCAATCAAAAATAAGGAATTGTTAATGGCAGGCATTTGTCATCTGCCCAAGAGAAATATCTACATTTTATCAAAGTTCTTGCTACCTCTGTTGGTATGTTGAAACATGCAAAATTCATAAAGGCCCTTCCACAAATGCTTCACACCAAGTTTCAGTTCATTTGGCTATACTGTTTCAGAGCAAAAGATTTTTTAATTTGACCAATGAGAAATGGGATATGTCCATGGCAGCCATGTTTGTTGTCCGATCCAGAAAAAATATGCAAACTTTATAAAGGTCCTTCAATACATGCTTCCAACCAAGTCTCAGTTCATTTGGCTGTATGGTTTCAAAGGAGAAGATTTAAAAAATTTTACCAATGACAAAATAGGATATGTTCATGGCATACCAGTTTTCAGTTCATTTGGCCTGACTGTTTCAGAGGAGAAGACCAAAATGTGAAAAGTTAAAAAAGTTTTGTTTATATTCTATGCACAGACTCAGTCTTGCTCTGGGTTTTCAAGAGTCAACACCTTTTCATTTTTTCATGCTCGTGATCATGGCCATATTGGTCAAAATATTGGGCACATTTTACTTTAAACTTTTGATGTTGTTTTTTTATGATTTTGTATTTGTTTTGGTTTCGACTTGTGTATTTTGTACATTTAAGTCATTCTATGCCCCTTCCATTTCCATTTACTTTCCTCGTAAAAAATAATTCAATATTTCTAATTAAAATTCATTCTTCATTCAGACACTGTACTTTTTTCTAACACAGAACAAAATTGGTTAGCAGATTTCTTACCAAAGCAAACTGAAGCATTAACATTTTTAGGAGAAACTGTAAATAGTTGTTGTTCAAATTTCAGTAAAACATTTGTTATTTCTTTATATGTACAACTTCCTAATCTGTCTGAATTGGCTTGGACAGCACCATAAACACAAGCTGATGAATACCAGTAAAATCTGTAAGTATACAATAAATCTTTTTTGTTTAATAGAGCAACAGTATCTGACCAGTAGCTATGAGAGTCTTAGCTAGTTTTACAGTTAAAACGAGCAGATTCTGATCCTGCTATCTAAATAGATTTTAAAACTAACCCTAACAAAACCTTGAAGACAAAATTCCCCCATGACATACTTAATTTTGAAGTTCTAGCAAGCCATGACCTTGTTGGTAATCATACTGTATTGTCTTTTATAGTATGTTATATACACAAGAGTGTCAGAATAGATAAGGAGGAGGTTTGGGTCCCAATAAAAACAGTTTAACCCCACCACTGTTTAGTGTCTTTACCAAGTCAGACTAACCTCACTCTCCGTTGTGTTTATGTTTCTGTTTTGTGCTCTTTAATATTATTTTTTGTCTTGGTTTCTGTCTGTCGGGTGACATTGTTTGATTGATATGTCATTGTTGACCTTTCCTGTTATCTATTTTGTTGTTTATTATGACAAATATCTTAAAATATAAAGAACCATTACAGACCTGCAGCTCTCCAGGACAGTATCACCTTCCATCTGTTTGTGCAAAGCACTATAGTAACAGTCATAGTTCAATAAGTAATGGAGAACATCTGGATGTAGACAAGGACTCGTCACATTGGTATTCATTGGGACTATTGTTGGCAGTACAATTTGGTCTCCTAAATAATTGTACATGTATTTTAGAACAATGAAAACACTCAACTTTATATTCTTAATTTTACTTTACAGCCAACCATGACTTTTACACAAAACTTAAATCAAAATTTATGTCTAATGTGATGATTTTAACTTTTGAACCGTTCGCTCTCCTTTTCTTAGTAATAACATACCATCATTGTCTCCTACACAGTCACAGAAAGTATTTACCATTTAACAGTGTTCCAATGTCCCCCGCCATATGGCACTTCGTTTTGGTGGAGAAAGTTAAATTTGAAACTGATCTAGATACCATCAAAACACATCTTCTTTATGAATTTCATCAAAAACCGCCAATAAATGTATGCATGAAAGCGCTCAAAAGGCTATTTTAGCAAAATTTCAAAGTTCAAAGGGCAATAACTCTGCCAAAAATCATTGTACGGCATTTGAATTCAAAATCAATCCAGCTGCCATCAAAACACATCTTCCAAATAAGTTTCATGAAAATCCGTAAATAAATGAAGGCATGAGAGCGCTTACAATGGGGATGGATGCCCAGCATTTTTATATCCCTATGTTGCGTTGCAGCGGGTGACAAAAAAAAGAGATTTAAATATCCATTTCTATATACCCAGTATTTATTTTGTATTCTTAATTGAATTTGTTCATATTTGAACCAAATGTTAATATCAAGTATCGTTAAACTTACCATAACATGTTTTAGGATCAAATTCAGTCATATTTTTCTCTATCATATACGAGAAATTTTTGGACAATGTCATCACAACCTGATCTATTGAACATTTCTGACTATTCCATACAATGCAACTAATCATATCTAACAGAACTCTGAAAATAAAATCATTGTTATACACATTAGATAAAGGCTGTATCAAATGAACTGACTAGAGCCATATGTAATAAAGATTAAAAATATTAGTAAAGACTGTCAAAACTGTTGTCTTACTTATTATTGGCGATGTCCCAGACAATTCTAAATTCATACAAAAATGTCTTAATTTACTTTTATCTAATAAAACCTCTCGAAATATCTTCACCTCGGAAAAAGAATATAAATTCGCTCTTTCACAACAATGTTGCACAAAATTTTTTGCTCGTAAAAATGTATCACAGATCAGAGCCACCTTTCAATTTGCAAAAATGAAGACTACTCAAGGGGCGGTAGTATTTGCCAAAACACTGATAGTGCCAAAGCTGCAGGATCTGACATTAAGTTCAATATTGAACTTAATACTCCTTTCCAAATGAAGTAAGTTGATATCTTGTTTATTCATGGAAAAAACCAGGATGATTCTAAAACATTTTGATTTTTAATCTTTTCATCAGCAACAAAGAAGATAACAAGAATTTTTTAATTTTAAGTTTGTTTATCGACAACAGATTATTTCTAAACCAATGAAAAAGTTGAATATAGATCTGATATATGATGATAATATTTAAAATACCTGCATTTCTTATCATTATCAACCAAAGTCAATTGATTTCTGGAAGAATCACACTGCTCTTTCATGATCTTCTGTATATACATTGTACTGTTACAATCTTCTGTTTAAATAACACATACACGGTTAGAAATTAATAATAGTTGATGAAAATTCTACTGCAAACATGTCACACCACATTACAATATTTTTGGTTCTGTGGGTTTGCTCTCCTAAAAGTCTGAGGTAATATTTTAACTTTTATGAATTTATGTCCCATTTTACTTTATACTTTGAGGTTTAAAAAAAAATTACTTGCTTTTTGAAAATAGAAATTCCATTAAAAAATTACCTTTTTGTTCTCACATGTCCCCCAAATCATTTGGCTGGCTTCTATATATTTTTTAATAGAAGATAAGTTTAACATCAATATTCAGCAGCATTCAATGATCCTAAACATCAATAATTTGTTTTGGAGCTTAGAACATCAGCCTGTTACACACAACTGATAAATATCCCCAACTGGGGAAGTCAGCTGATGTTTATGAAAATTTCTCTGTGAATAATACAATAAATTTGCCTTTACTTTGCACAATCTGGATTTTGTGATTCTATTTAAAACATTTAAGCACTGCAAGACAGAGCTACTTACCTATGACAGGGGTTTCTGTTGTTGTTACAACTGGAACATCTATATAATATTATAAAAAATATAGAAGAATTATTCAATGTAATGGTAAATGATAAATATAAAATAAAGACTTTTAAGAAGTGTCTATCTAAATTGTCATTTTAAGATTAATTAATACTTGCTCACAGTGATTTTTTTTTATGTATAAGGTATTTCACTCACCAGCTTTATCAGTTAAGATGCAACATTTACCTCTAATTTTTAATTTTTACAGAAATACTATTATCTCAGTAAAATATGACTGTAAAACACCATTTACAGAACCTAATTCTTTAACAGTTCAGAAAATTTCCTTTACTCATCATACGCACATTTGGAAGCAACTTTTAATGGAAAAAATATGTTTGAAAATAAGTTATTAATTCAAGTACCAATAAAAAATTCAAACATTTAGACAATTCCGCTATTTCAACATCTATAACTTATAACAGAAGAGAAATCAACATTCACAAATATGTTTTTCTGTCAAATTATGATATTCTTATTTCTAAGACTGGGTATATACCTAACAGGTATAAAGAATGGGTATATACCTAACAGGTATAATGACTGGGTATATACCTAACACGTATAACTACTGGGTATATACCTAACATGTGTAATGACTGGGTATATATATAACATGTATAACCACTGGGTATATACATAACAGGTATAATGACTGGGTATATACCTAACAGGTATAATGACTGGTATATACCTAACATGTATAACCACAGGGTATATACATAACAGGTATAATGACTGGGTATATACCTAACAGGTGTAACCACTGGATATATACCTAACAGGTGTAACCACTGGGTATATACCTAACAGGTATAATGACTGGGTAAATACCTAACAGGTGTAACCACTGTGTATATACCTAACAGGTATAACCACTGGGTATATACCTAACAGGTATAATGACTGGGTATATACATAACAGGTATAATGACTGTTTTCAGCACATTTGGCTATTTCGCTGTGGCCAGTTTTTATTGGTGGAGGAAGCCAGAGTACCTGGAGAGACCCACCGACCTTTGGTAGTAAAATTGGTAATCCTTGTCAAACACACTCAAACACACCCTGCCACAGGTGAGATTTGAACTCACAACCTTAGTGTTGACAGGCTAGTGATTATTAGTAGTCATGACGAACTACCTAAACCCCGGATCTGTCTGTAAACCTTTTACTAACTGTACAGTTGACTGGGAAATTAGAGTATATTATATTGTAGCATGAATATTTACCTGAAACTGGTTAATATCTGTCATAATGAGTTTTGAGTTAGAATCTGTCTGTAAACCTTTTACTAACTGTACAGTTGACTGGGAAATTAGAGTATATTATATTGTAGCATGAATATTTACCTGAAACTGGTTAATATCTATCATAACGAGTTTTGAGTTAGAATCTGTCTGTAAACCTTGTAATAACTGTACAGTTGACTGGGAAATTAGAGTATTTTATATTGTAGCATGAATATTTACCTGAAACTGGTTAATATCTGTCATAATGAGTTTTGAGTTAGAGTCTGTCTGTAAACCTTGTACTAACTGTACAATTGACTGGGAAATTAGAGTATATTATATTGTAGCATGAATATTTACCTGAAACTGGTTAATATCTGTCATAATGAGTTTTGAGTTAGAGTCTGTCTGTAAACCTTGTACTAACTGTACAATTGACTGGGAAATTAGAGTATATTATATTATAGCATGAATATTTACCTGAAACTTGTTAATATCTATCATAATGAGATTTGAGTTAGAATCTGTCTGTAAACCTTGTACTAACTGTACAATTGACTGGGAAATTAGAGTATATTATATTGTAGCAGGAATATTTACCTGAAACTGGTATGACAGATATACTGTTAATATCTATAGTCTTTATCATAATGAGTTTTGTGTTAGGATTTGCCTTCACAGCCTGTACTAACTCTAAAGCTGTTTGTTGTACATCTTGTGTTGGTAGAACAAACTTGTAACCAATTTCTAATACAACAATCACACTGCCTTCACTGAAATTCAGAATTTATTTAGATAAATACCATTAATGTATATATTGTTTTAAATAATCAGCTAACACAAGGCTTATTCATCAATACATAGGTTTCAATATAATAACATGTTTATGTATTCATTTGCTTGTGATTCGATCCTCAGCTAGGTAAAACTAATGGGCAGTGCGAGCCATTAGTACCAAATTAACAAAACTGGATAATACCTTGCAATCATGATAAAGTTTCAGAGAAGATGTACGAAATTACACCAAACAGATAAGCTCCTTTGGTAATGTTTGTCTGCACAACTGCATTAAAGTAACAATAATTAGCTACACAGTAATATGGATCACTACTTATAAGTTTAATATAAATCTAATAGTTTTCAACACAAGAAGAATTTCAAATAGATTTCCTGAATGGTCTGATGTAAACCAAGTCTAATGAACTGATCAGCAGTAGCAAACTTATTAAGGACCTTTACAGAAACACATATGTCAGGTTTGGTTTTAATAGGATCAGGCATTCTTGCAAAAATTTTAAAGTTAAACTACCAGAAATTATAATTGGTCCTGGTGCCCATTTTTTTTTTACCAAACTGACACCAAATAAAACTAGAGGCTCCCAGGAGACTGTATCGTTTACTTGGATATCTTTTTCAGCAAAATAAATTGTTCAATTATATCCATTTCGGTTGGCATTCTCGAATATTGCTGTCAAGTTTTGCTGCACAGTTTGGTTCCAACTGGCTTAGTGATTTCAGGAAAGAAGATAGGGTCCTATGTTAAACTATGTTTGGCTCTGGGAGCTATCTTGGATGGCAGGCAGGTCCATTGGATACAATTCTGAAAGAGGGCCATATAAGGATCATTGCTGCCAATTTCAGTTCCAATTGACCCAGTGGTTTCAGACAAGATCTTTAAGTGAATTTCCTGTTGGATGGTGGTAATGGTCATTGGATGCAATTGGCCATAATGTATGGTACGGTTGGTCATCGGATATAAGTCTGAAAGAGGACTACCTAAGGACCATTGCTGCCAATTTTTGTTTTAATTGGCACATTGGTTTCAGAAGATCTAAAAATGTATTTCCCATAGGGTCCTATGTTAAACTAAGTTCGCCTGTGGCAGCCATCTTGGATGGTGGTCTGGGGATACAATTCTGACAAAGGACCATATCAGGACCATTGCTACCAAGTTTGTTCCAATTGGCCTACTGATTTCAGACAAGAAGATTAATAAGTCAATTTTCCCATAGGGTCCTATGTTAACACCCAGTCTACAATAGAACCATGCAAAAGCCTTGTGGGAGGTTCCACATGACATGTCATTAGATTTTAATGAAATTTGGTACACATATTTGGATATATATGATTTAAAAAATTCCAGAGTGATTTTTTTCTTGAGCGCTTATTATAGAAGTTACAGCGCCATCTTTGGGTGGGAGGAGTTTTCCCGTATTTTTTTGTCTGACATGATTGGAATATGATACATGTTGTCCTCATTATTATATGATGAAATGTCAATTTAAACCTGGGTGAAAATCGTTCAATGAATCAGACTTTAGATCCTTCCACACAATGTATTGCCTAATATTTTCATTGATACAGCCTGTATGTGATACTCAAAAATATTAGGCAAAATGATCAAAGGAAATATGTACGAATTGCCGATACATTGAATTATCTCACTTTACATGTATATACATTGTATAAAAATTTAATTCTTGATTATGATATTAAAATCTGAAATAAATTTTAATTGTTAACCTAATGCATTCAAAACACAATTCTTTATGGTTTATATCAGACTTTTAATTTTTGATGCACAGTCTACATTTGGTAAAAAAGCAGAATAAGCTTCATTTTTAAAAAAAATGTATTTTTCAATTAGCAGACGCCCTGGATCCAATTTTTATGTGTTTCATAACACCTTCAACATTTTATGGCATTTCAACTTTTAAAATAATAACATCTGATATTTTTTTTCATGTTTCAAGGTCTGTACTCTAAAGTAAAATGTTCATTTTCACATATTTACAATTTTCAATTAAATTAAGAGTTATCTCCTTTTGAATTACATTTTTTTTAAATACTTTTTGTGAATTGTTACTGTTCTGAGAGTCAAATATGAAAGGAATGACTTAAGCCATGTATGAAAGACGTGATTATATACAAATTATCTCATAATTCATTTATACTCTCATGCTGTGGTAAATTCATCACCTTAAAGTTGGCCAAATTTGGTAAAAAATATCCAAATTTCCTGTTAAGACAGGCCTTAGGCCCAATTTATTGTTTACCTCTTAGCACTCTAACTTTTATAACTGATTAAAGATTACCAAATATTTTTAATGGATTCAGAGCTATGCTATTTTTTGAAATGTCAATTTTCGCATATTTTTAAACATAGTTGTAATAAGAGTTATCTCCCTTCACATAATATTATGTTGTGAATGTTATATATTATAGCCAATGTGAAAATTCAAATTTCAGTGTATGTTCTTATAAGAAATAAATACATGTACCAAATTTAAACATTTCTTATTATTAGTTTCATTTTAGCCCTTGAAATCTTGGTATTTTCATTGTTTTTCTATGGAATACTGATGAACTGGTTCATGGTACGTATCAAGCCTTCCTGTTTTAAATGTCTTGGGTGCCAGTCAAAATATTTTTTCTGTGGACTTCTTTTACCAAGACCTATCAGCACACAAAATATAATTAACATCTGTTGACACCCCTTGTGGACCATTTTGCATGATTTTCTCCAAGATTGGATGTTAAACAATTACAAACCTAAGATGAACTATCTTCATATAGTCAATGTAAGTACTGACATTTGCTGTCCATATATTAAGCTGAAAAATAAAATATAAAACAGGTAAATAATGCACATTTTACATAGAATTAATTATGTATCATAAATTTTAAATCTTGCCTAACTTATCTCATCAAAACCACATTATTAAGAAATTTGGTTTATACCAGACCACCATACAAAGCGGAATCTTTCACATACAAAACTACCACAGTAACTCAATACATGAAGCCAACCCTCTGCGTAGACGAGTCTTACCACTTAAAAGCTGCATGCTAGGTGGAGTGATACTAAACACCAAGTCTGGTTTGACCTGGTTAGGGAATACACCAATGGTCTTCTAATAGGCAACATTCTACTACTTGAGTAAAGATTTCCATTTGCATGAATTCTCGTCTAATCCCAAAACTTGTATCATGTATACAAATAATTAAAACTTGAAGTTTGATTAGGCTACTTATGTTCTATTAAAAATGTACCGATTTGCATTGATTGTCCTTGTGTTATTGTCCACCATTTAAATCAATGCAGTAATCAAAATTCGCAGTATATTTCAAGCAGCTTGCCATATTAACAACAAAAATGCAAATAGTTAGATCAGCAAGATTTGATTAAAAGCAACAACTTAAAAGTAAAAAATTCTTCAGATGTTTTCTCTATAAACCTGAAAACCTTAAAATATTTCTGGTAATATTTCTTCTAGGTCTGATCACAAACAGGCCATTTTTCTTTAAGTGTTAATATTTAATATTGTTTGAAACAGAAAGGCCAAGTCAGAGGTTATGAATGTCACAAAAAGGATAATCAAAGAATCATACTAAAATTTAGCCTATTCCTATAAATTTTGAGTTTTTTAAATCAGATTTTTTAAGTTTGGTCTTTTTAATGTGCAATATTGGTCTCAGGTTAGTTATAAGAAAATCTGAACCATATAAGGCTATCTTGCATATTTCTGATAACATACCTCATTCATAAGCATTTCTGTAAAATTCTTGTATTCCATACTGTTAATATCGCTGTATTTAGGATCCCATGGAATATCAAATTTCATTGTGATTTGAAATATGTATGAAACTGTCCAAAAGAAACACCAGAATAATTGTAAACATGCAAACCCTAATTCATGAATAGCAACACTGCAAAGAACTTATAGTAGGTAAGGGAGATGGGTGAAAATTTAAGAAATAATTCAATGTTGCCCATGCCTTATGCTTATTTTAACATGGGTGGGCATTAATTTTGCTTATATTTTTCACCGAGTGTTAGCAATGGCACCAATGAATTATTTCGATTCTAATAGGACAATATCCATCATTTCTGTAATTGAAGCGAACCCTATGATGCGTCATATATGGGCAACCATGTAGATTTTAAACTTTCACAGAATAACGAAAAATGTTTTTAAACAAAATAAAATTAGAATTAAATTTTCGAGAGATTTTAAAGTGTTCCAGATCCTGTAGAATGTATGATTTTCTGTTTTTGACTGTCGTTCTGGCTTCATTTGAATGTATGACATTATACCTTGGATTATGACATTGCACTATCGACTGTCATGCCATTTCATATGACATTTATAGTTGTTCTATTTCGAGCTATGTATTGTTCGCAGAGTGATAAATGAAAGACAGATACTGTGAGATGAAAGAATAAAACTTTGGAACTTTTTTTTTCAACAGTTCGGTTCCTAATAGTGATTTCATATGTGCTTCATGTCAACAACACATTATGTGCAAGTGTCAAAAATATTCTATTTAGAACACGGTTGTATAACTTCATATTAGAATCTTAACATAAAAAACTGGACAAGTGACAAAAGTTAAACAAACAGTGCTTTTATTGTGGTTCTTCATCTTATAGTTGCTGTAAGGAATTCAATGTGGAGATAAATATGACACATTGCTGCATGACTAAAACAAAGAAGGCTTTTAAGATATAAAATTTTTAGACAACATTTACCTGTTCTATTTGTGATAGTTGGTACTGTGGTTGTTGTTACACCTGGAACAACAAAACATAAAAATTAACAATGAAATCTGTCTGAAACCATCAATTCAATGGAAACCTATGTTAAAATTTTTCTCAATTCATTCATATTTTGGGTTAAACACCAATGTGAAAAGAAAATATGAATAATGACACCATAATTTTAATACAATTATAACCAATAAGGGAAATATAGGGGTAAATGTTATCAAAACATCATCTTAAATTTCTAATTATGTTAATAATGTGTTTATTTTAATTTTACCAACCAGACACTGGATCTAAGCACACATGAGCACAGCCATTGAAACAACATTTCTGGTCCCCTGCACAGTGACTATCTGAGGAACACTGCTCTGTACATTTGGTTGTGTTGGATGGAGCAGGACATGACCCTTCTTTGTATGAAGTACCTGTATAAACATAGCATAATTTATTGGAACAAATATGTGATCTTACCTCCGAAAATTTGATTATCCTGACAATCCCATGTTTGGTAAAAACATTATTCTATTAATGTTGAAACTTAATTAAAACAATAAAAATAACTTTTAATAGAATGTTAAAAAAATCGCTACCTTGTTACTAGTTTCAATAAGTGATAGGCCAGTTTGATCTATTTCTGTTGAGTATGTTCATGTCATTTCTGAAAATCAGAACTACATAAAAACAGGCCTAGTTTAACAGAGGTTCAATTGTTATGTTGTCAGCTAGAACTTACAATTTGAAAGGTCTACCATTAGAGGAGTCAGTTTCCTCAACAGATCACTTTCTCTAATAACACTGTCCCAAACAGCCTCTTCAGTACAATTATGGCCAGTCAAAGATGACATTAAACAGGGCATATAGTTATATCTCACTGCGCTGAAACAAGAAACATCAACAGTCAGTAATAACATTAAACAGGATATATAGGTATATCCAACTACACTGAAACAAGAAATATCAAATAAGTCAGTGATATCATGAGACATGCTACATAAATTTCAAAGAACTAAAACTAGAGACTTTCAGGGGCCTGTATTGCTCAGCTGGAAATCATTTGCAAAATAAAATGTTTGACTATGTCCATCTTGACTGGCAGTCTAGAACATTGCTGTCAAATTCCAATTGGTTGACTGGTTTGCCAAATTGTTCACTGGTTTCAAACAAGAAGATCTTTCAGTGAATTTTCTAGGAAGGTCCTATGTTAAAATGTGCTTAGTTTTGGGAGCCATCATGGATAGCGGAAGGGGTCAACGCATACAATTCTGAAAGAGGACCAACTAAGGACCACTGCAGCCAAGTTTTGTTCTGATTTGCACTGTGGTTTCAGTCAAGAAAATCTTTAAAGCAAATTACCAATAGGGTCCTAATGTTAAGCTATGGCAGCCATCTTGGATGGAGGGCAGGGTCATCTGATATAATTCTGAAAGCAAACCACAAAAGGACCATTGATGCCAAGAGGTTTCAGACAAGAAGATCTTTAAGTAAATCTCCCTAAAGGTCCTCTGTTAATGTATGTTTGGCTCTGCCAACCTTCTTGGATGGAAGGTGGAGTCATCGGATACATTTCTGAAAAAGGACAACCTAAGGACCATTGTTGCCAAATTTGTTCCAATTGGCCCACTGGTTTCTGAGGAGAAAATCTTAAAAGGAAAGTTTACGATGAGACTACCTGGACGCCAGACACAAGTTGAAGTAATGACAAAAGCTTACATGACCATTTGGGCCAGGTGAGCTTATAAGAGATTTGAATTGTAAGTAAAATCAGTAAGTATAATATAAGGAATATTACCTGTCAGTAATATCATAAACAAAAGAATTCCAAGACCTGAATTGCTCACCTGGAATTTGCCATTTAATAAAGTATTTGGTGTCAATGGTCACAATTTCAAAGAGCAATGTCTATGGTCAATATTAATTAATTTTAGTGGCAATGACAGCAATCTTGTATTTCAAAGCATGACTAAAGTAACAAAATTTGGATATTACCATGCAATGATCATTCATAAAAAGTTTCAATCCTATGTCACAAGTAGATTCAGACAAGAAAGATCTTGGAGATTTAACCAAACAGAGAACACCCCAAAGGCACCTGGCAGGCAAGATGAAAAATCATTTGTGTCTTCATGGGTACCACTTCCATCATGTTTTATATTAATCTATGCAATCATTATTGAGAAATGTAATTTTAAATACATTTCACCTAAAGCTCATGGCTAACAAAGTTCAATATGGCCAGCCATCTTGGATTTCCAATCAGCACTAAATTAATATATTTGGAGAGTACAATGTCATGATTATTCAAGACAAGTTTCAAATCTATGGTTCAAGTATTTTCAGAGAAAAATTTGGAAATTTAACCAATTAGAAAAGTCCCTCATGGGGCCTTGCAGCCATGTTTGTCAGCAGAATGGTACCAAAGTATAAAAACTTATTTTGGTCTTCATGGATATCAAGTGATGGCAATCACTTACAATAGCCCATGACTGTGTGAGCTAAAAGGGCACATAGGTACATACAATTGAACAAAAAAGATAACTGAAATATATAATAAAACAGGGAACACAGGTATCTAATAAACTGCACACTAAATATAACAACTCGTTAGTGTCAACATTAGACAGATGATACAGCTATAACAAATACTATAGCAGGTTTTTGTCATTGTCAGACACACAGCAAATGGATGGTGTTAATGCCATACCTAACATTTATAAGACTGCAATATCCATACCTGCATCTAGAATCCATAATCTGTATAAGACAAACTGGGCTTGACATAATTAATCCAGCTCCATCATTACACAAGTCCTGTCCAAAATCTGATTCCATTGTTGCATTTGCTAAATACAAAAAAAAAAAGATGTTTTATGACAACAACCAATTTTAAGTATTAAGGCCTTAAGGTGGTACCCAACACCTTGACTGAAATAAATTTGGCTCGTTTATTTTTCTTAACATTATTAGGACATATTTACGTTGACCTGTTGACATAAATGTTGATTTTTTTTAGTAAATAGAATTTCACACTTCACAGGAATAATTTCATTGAATATATAGCAGTTTGGCAAACATCAACTTTGATCATAAAGAAGCTTAATTTCTCTTTACTTATTAACTTTGATTAAACCGCTCTGGTGATTTTTAAGAGTATCTCCCTGTAGTGTTGGGTACCACCTTAATATTTCATTTCATTCTTATATAAAAGACTTTAATACATCAAATCTAAATAATCGTATTCTTTAACTAAAGATTCAACAGAATAACAAAAACAAAGCCATGTGCAGCCTGTATCACTTGCTTTTAATCTCCTTATACTATTGCTTCCATACTTACCTAGAAATGTGTCTCCTTATCTTATTGTTTCCATTCTTACCTAGACATGTCTCTCCTTATCCTATTGTTTCCATACTTACCTAGACATGATCCTCCTTATCCTATTGTTTCCATACAAATTACTTAGGCATGTCTCTCCTTATCCTATTGTTTCCATACTTACCTAGACATGACCCTCCTTATCCTATTGTTTCCATAGTTACCTAGACATGTCTCTCCTTTTCCTATTGTTTCCATACTAACCTAGACATGACCCTCCTTATCCTATTGTTTCAATACTTACCTAGACATGTCTCTCCTTATCCTATTGTTACCACACTTACCTAGACTTGACTCTCCTTATCCTATTGTTTACATACTTACCTATACATGTTGCTCCTTATTATAATGATTCAATAATAACTTTGAAATGACCCGACTGATTCTCAGTTTATTTCTATACTAACCCAGACATGATTGACCCAATTCTTCTTTTATTCATATACTTACCTAGACATGACCCACCTTATTCTCCCTTTATTTTTATACTTACAAAGACATGATTCGACCGATTCTCCTTCCACTATTGGATTGCCTGTTCCCTGTTCCATTATAGCATTAACACCTTCTGTATACCATATTATGTCCTTTTCTAATTTCATCTTATCACAAGATCGAAGTCCTAACTCTTTATAATGTCTAAACATACATTCAACCATTTCAATATATATCCTGAAAAAAGCAATTCACAAAATGAATTAATGTTAAATATTAACACAACTAAACTTGTCTTAAATCATACAGACAGATGTATATAGTTTAACCAGTATATGGTCTTTTATTTTCCAGACATTTTACAATTAAAATTTGTTTTTGCAGACAAAATTTCCCCCTACCCTCATGTAATTATGAGGGAACATAAAATAGTTGTATTACAAACCTGATATCAAATATGCAATTAATTGGATTTCATAATGAGTCAGAAAGCATGAATATTTTAAAATTTCTTCCATCCTGTACTAAGGCAACATGGCTAAGTCCATATTTTACCCTGATCAACCCTCAGAAATTGATTTTTCACAAAGACCAGAAAACATGCATATCTGCATACCCTAATAAGTACTCCTGCCACGTTTCAACCATTTCCCAAGTATGATGCATAATATAGAGTGATGACAACATTTCTTCCATGTAATCCTAAGCTAAAATGGCTAAGTCCATAATTTACACAGGTTAGCCATTAAAAAATGATTTATTGCAGACAAGAACATATGCACATCTACTTACTCTAATAAGTAATCCTGCCAAGTGTCATCCAAATTGGAAGTACAATGCATGAAATAGAGTGATGGCAAAATTTCTTCCATCTAATCTTAATGGCAAAATGGCTAAGTCCATTATTTTTTGTCAAAAAATCAAGAATATATGCACATCGACATATCCTAGCAAGTATTCCTGCCAAGTTTCATCCAAATCCGAAGTATGATGCATGGGATAGAGTGATGACAAAATTTTCTGAGGAACGGACAGATACAGTACAAAAATAATATGTTTCCCCACCTCAGTGGGGTGTGTGTGTGTGGGGGAGGAGACATAATAATGCAAATATTAGCTTGTGGCTTTTGATAAATGAAAACATTTCTGTTGGTCACCACAAGATAATTAACGTGTAACCATAAAATGAAAGAGATGATTTTGTCAGATGTATTAAAAAGAGTAATTGACAAATACAAACAGCAAACATTAAGGTGAATTCCACTGAAAAAATGGAATATACTGGTATTTAGACAGTTGCAAGGTGTATAATCTTACTGATTACCTGACAACTCACTATAGTCCGGCTTCTCACCAACTATGATTAAGCAGCATTTTATAGTTGAGAAATTTGTGACAAAAACATTTTGAGACTGTAAGAATGGTGGATGGGCAAGGGAAAACCATAATACCCCCTAGTCCCTTGCAGTCATCATTTTCTGAAACCATTTGCATTCAGTTAGAATTTTTACTTCTTTTTGAATATGTATTGTTAGTGTGTTTATACCCACTTCATCAACAAAATGCCCCCATCTCCCGATACTGAAATGTGTTAAATATACCATAATATACCACATTAAGTGCAATACAACAAATTCTGGACTGGTGAAGCTTTTTTTTTGTACAGCAAAACTAGTCATGACATCAGACCAAATATCCTGTTTACTATGACTTTCTTTTATGACAGATAACACAAATTAATCATACAGAACTGTCCATCAAAACTGGCAGTAATTAATACATTAGATTTAGAATTTACAGTAAATAGAAACTACTTACACACATCCAGTATTAGATAAATTAATTAATCCATAGCTTCCAAGGGTTTTAGTGGTGTATGCAGTTGAATAGCAGGTAAAGAATCTGTAGTATTCCTCTGAATCATACAATACTGTAGAACATGATTCTGGCTTGCGATCATACTCTGAAAAAAGCACATAAGTCAAACAATCTTGTGGAACAAAACTATGTCTTTTGATTTTAGTATGAAAAAATGAATTCAGTTACATATCCAAAGTAATAGAGCAAGTCTAAAATCATGGTCTACTATAAGCGTAGCAGTGACCTCCCCTAAAAACTTTATGTAATTCATACATATATCACCATTCATGACATTCTTTGCTTTCGGTCATATTGGTTTACTTTTTTATTACATTTTCTAAGCAGCCATATTGGTCTAAGCTTCTAACTAGAGGTTCAAGTAAAGAACCTGTATAGCTCACACAGCAAATTTTGTTCAGTAAGATATTCAGTTTCATTTTTTTTCAATCTGACCAATCAAAAATAAGAAATTGTTAATGGCAGGCATTTGTCATCTGACCAAGAGAAATATCTACATTTTATCAAAGTTCTTGCTACCTCTGTTGGTATGTTGAAACATGCAAAATTCATAAAGGCCCTTCCACAAATGCTTCACACCAAGTTTCAGTTCATTTGGCTATACCATTTCAGAGCAAAAGATTTTTTAATTTGACCAATGAGAAATGGGATTTGTCCATGGCAGCCATGTTTGTTGTCTGATCATACCAGTTTTCAGTTCTTTTGGCACGACTGTTCCAGAGGAGAAGACCAAAATGTAAGAAGTTTAAGATGATGGACAACTGACAGACAGACAATATACAGATGAACAGGTGAGCTTTGTCTCATCACTTAGAGTATGTTGTCCTCCTCGAGTCTGGACCAATATGGCTGCCTTAGAAAAGGTAATAAAGATAACATCTGAAACTCCGACCCCATGGAATCAGTGTTGAAAATTCTTAATTTCAGTTTTTCTACTAAATATGCACACTACTAACATGCTGCAGTATATCTACTATATACAGATTACATCTTCTGTTCAAGCTGAAAGTCAAATATTTTTTACTTATTATAACTATCTATCTTGCCGTCTATCTATCTTATATGAAGAATGTTTACTGTGCAAGGGGAACATCAAGTGAAATTTCTTTTTGTTTACAATCTATGTACAGACTCAGTCTTGCTCTGGGTTTTCAAGAGTCAACACATTTTCATTTTTTCATGCTCTTGATCATGGCCATATTGGTCAAAATATTGGGCAATTTTTACTTCAAACTTTTGATGTTGTTTTTTTATGATTTTGTATTTGTTTTTGTTTCGACTTGTGTATTTTGCACATTTAAGTCATTTTATGCCCCTTCCATTTCCATTTACTTTCCTTGTAAAAAATAATTCAATTGTAATTACATAATTTCCAGATAGAATATTTCCAATTAAAATTCATTCTTCATTCAGACACTGTACTTTTTTCTAACACAGAACAAAATTGGTTAGCAGATTTCTTACCAAAGCAAAATGAAGCATTAACATTTTTAGGAGAAACTGTAAACAGTTGTTGTTCAAATTTCAGTAAAACATTTGTTATCTCTTTATATGTACAACTTCCTAATCTGTCTGAATTGGCTTGTACAGAACTATATACACACGTTGATGAATACCAGTAAAATCTGTAAGTATACAATAAATCTTTTTTGTTTAGTAGAGCGTAAGTATTTGACCAGTAGCTATGAGAGTCTTATCTAGTTTTACAGTTAAAACAAGCACATTCTGATCCTGCTATCTAAATAGATTTTAAAACTCACCCTAACAAAACCTTGAAGACAAAATTCCCCCATGACATACTTAATTTTGAAGTTCTAGCAAGCCGTGACCTTGTTGGTAATCATAGTGTATTGGCTTTTATAGTATGTTATATACACAAGAGTGTCAGAATAGATAAGGGGGAGGTTTGGGTCCCCATAAAAACAGTTTAACCTAACCACTGTTTAGTGTCTTTACCAAGTCAGACTAACCTCACTCTCCGTTGTGTTTATGTTTCTGTTTTGTGCTCTGTAATATTATTCTTGGTTTCTGTCTGTTGGGTGACATTGTTTGATTGATATGTCATTGTTGACCTTTCCTGTTATCTATTTTGTTGTTTATTATGACAAATATCTTAAAATATAAAGAACAATTACAGACCTGCAGCTCTCCAGGACAGTATCACCTTCCATCTGTTTCTGTAAAGCACTATAGTAACAGTCATAGTTCAATAAGTAATGGAGAACATCTGGATGTAGACAAGGACTCGTCACATTGGTATTCATTGGGACTATTGTTGGCAGTACAATTTGGTCTCCTAAATAATTGTACATGTATTTTAGAACAATGAAAACAACTTTATATTCTTAATTTTACTTTACAGCCAGCCATGACTTTTACATAAAACTTAAATAAAAATTTATCTCTAATGTGATGATTTTACCTTTCGCTTTCCTTTTCTTAGTAATAACATACCATCATTGTCTCCTATACAGTCACAGAAGTATTTATCTTAGTAATAACATACCATCATTGTCTCCTACACAGTCACAGAAGTATTTATCTTCCTAAACAATGAAAACACTCCTCTTTTATGTTTTTTTATATTCCATATGATAAACAAAAAAATAAAGAACAGTGATCCAATGTCCCCCGCCAGATGGCACTTAGTTTTGGTGGAGAGAGTTCAACTGGAATTGAAATTGATCTAGATACCATCAGAACACACCTTCTATCATTGTACGGCACTTGAATTCAAAACTGATCGAGCTGCCATCAAAACACATCTTCCAAATGAGTTTCATGAAAATCCGTAAATAAATGAAGGCATGAGAGCGCTTACAATGGGGATGGATGCCCAGCATTCTTATATCCCTATGTTGCGTTGCAGCGGGTGACAAAAAAAAAGAGATTTAAATATCCATTTCTATATACCCAGTATTTATTTTGTATTCTTAATTGAATTCGTTCATATTTGAACCAAATGTTAATATCAAGTATCGTTAAACTTACCATAACATGCTTTAGGATCAAATTCAGTCATATTTTTCTCTATCATATACGAGAAATTTTTGGACAATGTCATCACAACCTGATCTATTGAACATTTCTGACTATTCCATACAATGCAACTAATCATATCTAACAGAACTCTGAAAATAAAATCATTGTTATACACATTAGATAAAGGCTGTATCAAATGAACTGACTAGAGCCAGATGTAATAAAGATTACAAATATTAGTAAAGACTGTCAAAACTGTTGTCTTACTTATTATTGGTGATGTCCCAGACAATTCTGAATTAATACAAAAATGTCTTAATTTACTTTTATCTAATAAAACCTCTCGAAATATCTTCACCTCGGAAAAAGAATATAAATTCGTGCTTTCACAACAATGTTGCACAAAATTTTTTGCTCGTAAAAATGTATCACAGATCAGAGCCACCTTTCAATTTGCAAAAATGTAGACTACTCAAGGGGCGGTAGTATTTGCCAAAACACTGATAGTGCCAAAGCTGCAGGATCTGACATTAAGTTCAATATTGAACTTAATACTCCGTTCCAAATGAAGTAAGTTGATATCTTGTTTATTCATGGAAAAAACCAGGATAATTCTAAAACATTTTGATTTTTAATCTTTTCATCAGCAACAAAGAAGATAACAAGAATTTTTTAATTTTAAGTTTGTTTATCGACAACAGATTATTTCTAAACCAATTAAAAAGTTGAATACAGATCTGATATATGATGATAATATTTAAAATACCTGCATTTCTTATCATTATCAACCAAAGTCAATTGATTTCTGGAAGAATCACACTGCTCTTTCATGATCTTCTGTATATACATTGTACTGTTACAATCTTCTGTTTAAATAACACATACACGGTTAGAAATTAATAATAGTTTGATGAAAATTCTACTGCAAACATGTCACACCACATTACAATATTTTTGGTTCTGTGGGTTTGCTCTCCTAAAAGTCTGAGGTAATATTTTAACTTTTATGAATCTATGTCCCATTTTACTTTATACTTTGAGGTTTAAAAAAAAATTACTTGCTTTTTGAAAATAGAAATTCCATTAAAAAATTACCTTTTTGTTCTCACATGTCCCCCAAATCATTTGGCTGGCTTCTATATATCTTTTTATTGGAAGATAAGTTTAACATCAATATTCAGCAGCATTCAATGATCCTAAACATCAATAATTTGTTTTGGAGCTTAGTACATCAGCCTGTTACACACAACTGATAAATATCCCCAACTGGGGAAGTCAGCTGATGTTTATGAAAATTTCTCTGTGAATAATACAATAAATTTGCCTTTACTTTGCACAATCTGGATTTTGTGATTCTATTTAAAACATTTTAGCACTGCAAGACAGAGCTACTTACCTATGACAGGGGTTTCTGTTGTTGTTACAACTGGAACATCTATATAATATTATAAAAAATATAGAAGAATTATTCAATGTAATGGTAAATGATAAATATAAAATAAAGACTTTTAAGAAGTGTCTATCTAATTGTCATTTTAAGATTAATTAATACTTGCTCACAGTGATTTTTTTTTATGTATAAGGTATTTCACTTACCAGCTTTATCAGTTAAGATGCAACATTTACCTCTAATTTTTAATTTTTACAGAAATTGTTTAGGAGTTGGTTGAAAAAGACAAAGTCAAAGCAAGAACTACTATTATCTCAGTAAAATATGACTGTAAAACACCATTTACAGAACCTAATTCTTTAACAGTTCAGAAAATTTCATTTACTCATCATATGCACATTTGGAAGCAACTTTTAATGGAAAAAATATGTTTGAAAATGAGTTATTAATTCAAGTACCAATAAAAAATTCAAACATTAAGGCAATTCCACTATTTCAACATCTATAACTTATAACAGAAGAGAAATCAACATTCACAAATATGTTTTTCTGTCAAATTATGATAACAGGTATAATGACTGGGTATATACCTAACACGTATAACTACTTAGTATATACCTAACAGGTATAATGATTGGGTATATACATTACATGTATAACCACTGGGTATATACATAACAGGTATAATGACTGGGTAAATACCTAACAGGTGTAACCACTGGGTATATACCTAACAGGTATAATGACTGGGTATATACATAACAGGTATAATGACTGTTTTCAGCACATCTGGCTATTTCGCTGTGGCCAGTTTTTATTGGTGGAGGAAGCCAGAGTACCTGGAGAGACCCACCGACCTTTGGTAGTAAAATTGGTAATCCTTGTCAAACACACCCTGCCACAGGTGAGATTTGAACTCACAACCTTAGTGTTGACAGGCTAGTGATTATTAGTAGTCATGAGGAACTACCTAAACCCCGGATCTGAATGTAAACCTTGTACTAACTGTACAGTTGACTGGGAAATTAGAGTATATTATATTGTAGCATGAATATTTACCTGAAACTGGTTAATATCTATCATAACGAGTTTTGAGTTAGAGTCTGTCTGTAAATCTGTAAGTCTGTAATAACTGTACAGTTGACTGGGAAATTAGAGTATATTATATTGTAGCATGAATATTTACCTGAAACTGGTTAATATCTATCATAACGAGTTTTGAGTTAGAGTCTGTCTGTAAATCTGTAAGTCTGTAATAACTGTACAGTTGACTGGGAAATTAGAGTATTTTATATTGTAGCATGAATATTTACCTGAAACTGGTTAATATCTGTCATAATGAGATTTGAGTTAGAATCTGTCTGTAAACCTTGTACTAACTGTACAATTGACTGGGAAATTAGAGTATATTATATTATAGCATGAATATTTACCTGAAACTGGTATGACAGATATACTGTTAATATCTATAGTCTTTATCATAATGAGTTTTGAGTTAGGATTTGCCTTCACAGCCTGTACTAACTCTAAAGTTGTTTGTTGTACATCTTGTGTTGGTAGAACAAACTTGTAACCAATTTCTAATACAACAATCACACTGCCTTCACTGAAATTTAGAATTTATTTAGATAAATACCATTAATGTGTATATTGTTTTAAATAATCAGCTAACACAAGGCTTATTCATCAATACATAGGTTTCAATAAAATAACATGATGTTTATGTATTCATTTGCTTGTTTATTCTTTTCTGTAAACTGGCTTGGTGTATATTGGTAGCAAGCTCGACTACAGTTGTGGATTCGATTCTCAGCTAAGTAAAACCAATGGGCAGTGCGAGCCATTAGTACCAAATTAACAAAACTGGATGATAAAGTTTCAGAGAAGATGTACGAAATTACACCAAACAGAAAAGCTCCTTTGGTAATGTTTGTCTGCACAACTGCATTAAAGTAACAATAATTAGCTACACAGTAATATGGATCACTACTTACAAGTTTAATATCAATCTACTAGTTTTAACACGAGAAGAATTTCAAATAGATTTCCTGAATGGTCTGATGTAAACCAAGTCTAATGACTTGATCAGCAAACTTATTAAGGACCTTTACAGAAACACAGGTTTGGTTTTAATAGGATCAGGCATTCTTGCAAAAATTTTAAAGTTTAAACTACCAGAAATCAGAATTGGCCCTGGTGGCCATTTTTTTTTTTTTACCAAACTGACACCAAATAGAACTAGAGGCTCCCAGGAGACTGTATCATTTAACTGGATATCATTTTCAGCAAAATAAATTGTTCAATTATATCCATTTCGGTTGGCATTCTCGAATATTGCTGTCAAGTTTTGCTGCACAGTTTGGTTCCAACTGCCTTAGTGATTTCAAGTAAGAAGATAGGGTCCTATGTTAAACTATGTTTAGCTCTGGGAGCTATCTAGGATGGCAGGCAGGTCCATTGGATACAATTCTGAAAGAGGGCCATATAAGGATCATTGCTGCCAATTTCAGTTCCAATTGACCCAGTGGTTTCAGACAAGATCTTTAAGTGAATTTCCTGTTGGATGGTGGTATGGGTCATTGGATGCAATTGGCCATAATGTATGGTACGGTTGGTCTGAAAGAGGACTACCTAAGGACCATTGCTGCCAATTTTTGTTTTAATTGGCACATTGGTTTCAGAGGAGAGATCTAAAAATGTATTTCCCATAGGGTCCTATGTTAAACTAAGATTGCCTGTGGCAGCGATCTTGGATGGTGGTCTGGGTGATGGGATACAATTCTGACAAAGGACCATATCAGGACCATTGCTACCAAGTTTGTTCCAATTGGCCTACTGATTTTAGACAAGAAGATTAATAAGTCAATTTTCCCATAGGGTCCTATGTTAACACCCAGTCTACCATAGAACCATGCAAAAGCCTTGTGGGAGGTTCCACATGACTTGTCATTAGATTTTAATGAAATTTGGTACACATATTTGGATATATATGATTTAAAAAATTCCAGAGTGATTTTTTTCTTGAGCACTTATTATAGAAGTTACAGCGCCATCTTTGGGTGGGAGGAGTTTTCCCGTATTTTTTTGTCTGACATGATTGGAATATGATACATGTTGTCCTCATTATCATATGATGAAATGTCAATTTAAACCTGGGTGAAAATCGTTCAATGAATCAGACTTTAGATCCTTCTGCATTATGTCACACAATATATTGCCTAATATTTTCATTGATACAGCCTGTATGTGATACTAGAAAATATTAGGCAAAATGATCAAAGGAAATATGTATGAATTGCTGATAAATTGAATTATCTCACTTTACATGTATATACATTGTATAAAAATTTAATTCTTGATTATGATATTAAAATCTGAAATGAATTTTAATTGTTAACCTAATGCATTCAAAACAAAATTCTTCATGGTTTATATCAAACTTTTCATTTTTGATACACAGTCTACATTTGGTAAAAAAGCAGAATAAGCTTCATTTTTAAAAAAAATGTATTTTTCAATTAGCAGAAGCCCTTGATCTAATTTTTATGTGTTTCATAACACCTTCAACATTTTATGGCATTTCAACTTTTAAAATAATAACATTTGATATTTTTTTTCATGTTTCAAGGTCTGTACTCTAAAGTAAAATGTTCATTTTCACACATTTACAATTTTCAATTAAATTAAGAGTTATCTCCCTTTGAATTACATTTTTTTTAAAATACTTTTTGTGAATTGTTACTGTTCTGAGAGTCAAATATGAAAGGAATGACTTAAGCCATGTATGAAAGACATGATTATATACAAATGATCTCATAATTCATTTATACTCTCATGCTGTGGTAAATTCATCACCTTAAAGTTGGCCAAATTTGGTAAAAAATATCCAAATTTCCTGTTAACACAGGCCTTAGGCCCAATTTTTTGTTTACCTCTTAGCATCATATACCACTTCAACTTTTATAACTGATTAAAGATTACCAAATATTTTTAATGGATTAAGAGCTATGCTATTTTTTGAAATGTCAATTTTCGCATATTTTTAAACATAGTTGTAGTAAGAGTTATCTCCCTTCACATAATATTATGTTCTGAATGTTATATATTATTGCCACTGTGAAAATTCAAATTGTGTATGTTCTAATAAGAAGTAAATACATGTACCAAATTTAAACATTTCTTATTATCAGTTTCATTTTAAACCTTGAAATATTGGTATTTTCATTGTTTTTCTATGGAATACTGATGAACTGGTTCATGGTACGTATCGAGCCTTCCTGTTTTAAATGTCTTGGGTGCCAGTCAAAATATTTTTTCTGTGGACTTCTTTTACCAAGACCTATCAGCACACAAAATATAATTAACATGTTGACATCCCTTGTGGACCATTTTGCATGCATTTTCTCCAAGATTGGGTATTAAACAATTACAAACCTAAGATGAACTATCTTCATATAGTCAATGTAAGTACTGACATTTGCGGTCCATATATTTAGCTGAAAAATAAAATATAAAACAGGTAAATAATGCACATTTTACATAGAATTAATTATGTATCATAAATTTTAATTCTTGCCTAACTTATCTCATCAAAACCACATTATTAAGAAATTTGGTTAGTACCAGACCACCATACAAAGCGGAATCTTTCATATACAAAACTACCACAGTAACTCAATACATAAAGCCAACCCCCTGCATCGACCAGTCTTACCACTTAAAAGCTGCATGCTAGGTGGAGTGATACTAAGGCCTTTTATTTTTAATTAATTGGTTTACGGATTTTTTTTTTAAAAATAGGGTCGGTCGGTCGGGAAAAAAAAAGAAAAAAAAAGAGGGCAAATCGTGTACTTTTGAACAATCTTGGTTGTATTGCCAAATATACAAAGGTTGCAAATGAATTGAAACCCAAATATCACAACACGTATCTTGAAAGGTGATGTTCAGTAGACCATTCCCTTTTAAGGGATTCGACTCGTCAACTACGACAAGATAAAATGAGTGGATTCGATATCTTACGGAATCCAGATATTCATACAAAACGAACTTAAAAGCCAAATGGATTGTAATAGGAAATTCGTTTCATAAAACTTGTTTCGGAAATTGGCATCAACCAACGGCTATAAATAGATTTTTTTTGGATCATGTTTGCAAGTATTTTATTAATGGATAATCTATTTTTAGACGAATTGGAACATCATCTTTTATGAAATTTTGATGCAAAAGGATTTTAATTGATTTTTATTTTTGGGATGGCTGATTTCAGAGGGTCGGCGGTAATAAAAAACCAAAATTTTCGATTTTATTTTTTTTCTTCAAATGGGCAAAATCGGGTCGGCGGATCCGTAAACCAACTAAATAAAAATAAATGGCCTAAACACCAAGTCTGGTTTGACCTGGTTAGGGACTACACCAATGGTCTTCTAATAGGCAACATTCTACTACTTGAGTAAAGGTTTCCATTTGCATGAATTCTCGTTTAATCCCGAATCTTGTATCATGTATACAAATAATTAAAACTTGAAGTTTGATTAAGCTACTTATGTTCTATTAAAAATGTACAGATTTGCATTGATTGTCCTTGCATTATTGTCCACCATTTAAATCCATGCAGTAATCAAAATTTGCAGTATATTTCAAGCAGATTGCCATATTAACAACAACAAAAATGCAAATAGTTAGATCAGCAAGATTTGATTAAAAGCAACCACTTAAAAGTAAAAAATTCTTCAGATGTTCTATAAACCTGAAAACCTTAAAATATTTCTGGCAATATTTCTTCTAGGTCTGGTCACAAACAGGCCATTTTTCTTTAGGTGTTAATATTTTATATAGTTTGAAACAGAATTTCTTTTTCTTTTGAAACAGAAAGTCCAAGTCATAGGTTATGAAATGTCACAAAAAGGATAATCAAAGAATCATACTAAAATTTAGCCTATTCCTATAAATTTTGAGTTTTTTAAATCAGATTTTTTAAGTTTGGTCTTTTTAATGTGCAATATTGGTCTCAGGTTAGTTATAAGAAAATTTGAACCATATAAGGCTATCTTGCATATTCCTGATGATAACATACCTCATTCATAAGCATTTCTGTAAAATTCTTGTATTCCATACTGTTAATATCGCTGTATTTAGGATCCCATGGAATATCAAATTTCATTTTGATTTGAAATCTGTTTGAAACTGTAATAAGCAGAATTATTGTAAACATTTGTAGGACTTTTCATAAGAAGCAATGCTGCAAAGATCATACAGTGATTCAACTTTTTTTAACGGATGGGTGAAAGTCATCTAACAATATATCAACCTGTCAACTTGTATGTGAACTAATTTGTTTGTCTACCTAAATCAGATTTAAGTTCACTCAGTTAGTCCACCTAAAGCAGATTTAAGTTCACTTGTATGGGAATACTTAGTTTGTCCACCTAAAGCAGATTTAAGTTCACTTGTATGGGAACTACTTAGTTTGTCAACCTAAAGCAGATTTAAATTCACTTGTATGTGAACTACTCAGTTAGTCCACCTAAAGCAGATTTAAGTTCACTTGTATGTGAACTACTCATTTAGTCCACCTAAAGCAGATTTAAGTTCACTTGTATGTGAACTACTCAGTTAGTCCACTTAAAGCAGATTTAAGTTCACTTGTATTTGAACTACTCAGTTAGTCCACCTAAAGCAGATTTAAGTTCACTTGTATGTGAACTTCTTAGTTTGTCCACCTAAAGCAGATTTAAGTTCACTTGTATGTGAACTACTTAGTTTGTCCACCTAAAGCAGATTTAAGTTCACTTGTATGGGAACTACTTAGTTTGTCCACCTAAAGCAGATTTAAGTTCACTTGTATGTGAACTACTCAGTTTGTCCACCTAAAGCAGATTTAAGTTCACTTGTATGTGAACTACTCAGTTTGTCCACCTAAAGCAGATTTAAGTTCACTTGTATGGGAACTACTTAGTTTGTCCACCTAAAGCAGATTTAAGGTATCTAGACAATAATAGATAACCATAAATCATATTTCTGTTTAACCAAAAACAACCTTCACCAAATGTTTGTCAAATTGAAATTAACTTCCTTGTTTGTATTATATCAAATATGATTACTAGTATTTCAGAAGATTCTTCGTTTGTATATTTTCAGTAATTTAGACAATATTAGTCCAAGGTCCAGACCCCAATACACAAATTTGAAAGGAAACAACCAAAGGACCACTTTGCAAAGAGACATGCAGTCTCACCTTCCCAGTAGTTTCAGAAAAGTTTTTCAAATAGTTTCTTTTGGCTGATCTTAAGTTTCTGAGTATTAGCAGCCAAATTCATCACATTTCAGACCAAGAAGATAAACCAATCCCACAGGGGCTACTTGACCATAATATTGGTGTATCTGTTCCAATTGCTCTTGCAAAATGGACCCTTTTCACAATGGGCAATTTAAAAAAAAAACATTCCCTGTTCATGATAGGCAACTGCACAAAACATACCCTGCTTTTGACAGGCAATAAAATAACACTCCTTACTCATTAAATATGCAACTAAAAATTGGGAAGAATTTACAAAATATTGAAAATGAAACATTTTCCTTAAATAACATCTGTATTTCATGCTTAAAATTATACACCTGAGAAATTATGACCCTGTTCTCGACAGCAAAGGTGTGAAAATCCTACCATTTACTGTGGCACACTCATAGTACCAAATAATTGAGATTAACCAGACATCCCCCTCCCAGAGTAACCAATGATCAGCCATCAAACTTTGATCTCAGTTTGCCAAGTAAATGAAAGGAGAATACTGTAAAAGAATAGTTAGATATGACAATGGTTACAGATGATGAGTCAATGGCTACAAAGTGATGGCAATACATGTAGCACATTTATGCTAGCCAAATACTGCTGAAATTCACAGATTAAAGTGCTGTTTCTTTGCTTATATTTTTGATCATAGATGTATTGTTTTCATCATTTCTTGATCATATAAAATCCATATCACACTGGTTCATCAAATGAGTTATGAAAATTTTCAGCAGAGTTTACGGTATAAATTTTGTATACAATATTTACCTGTATTATTTGCAGTACTTGGTACAGTGGTTGTTGACAAACCTGAAACATGAACCATGAAGTCGGTTGAACATAACCAACATGTAAATGTAATACATTAATAAGATTTATTATTCAATAAACAAACTATGTTTCTGGGGTATTTCAATTTCTAGAATACACAAAGATTATCTGACAGACCACAGATTTTTAGAAGAGTTTTCTTCTGTTAAATAACCATTCTGACTTATTGATAAATTATACTAACTAGAGGCCCTCAAGAGCCTGTATAGCTCACCTGGATTTAACTTTTCCACCTTCAGCAGGACTGAAAATTTAAGTGTAGTGGTTATCTTGGCTGGTTTTCCCATAGGTACAATGTAAAACAAAGTTTGAGTGTGGTGGCCACATTAGTTGACATTCAAGGTTATCAAACACAATTCTGAAAGAGTTGCTGTCATTTGTTTGGTTCCAGATGGCCAAGTTTAAGGTATGATGATCTGCAAATTAAAATTTTCCCATAGGGTCCTAAGTTTTGGTTACCATGTTGATTGACAAGCCAGGTCTGAAAGGGGACCATCTAATGACCATTGCTGCCTAGTTTGGTTCCAATTGGCTCAGTAGTTTCAGACAAGACGATTTTTTGAATTTTCTAATAGGGTCCAATGTTAAACTATGTTCTGCTGCGGTGGCCATCTTTGTTGACATTCTGCATCAACAGACATATTTCTGAAAGAGGACCACATATGAACCATTTCTGTCAAGTTTGGTTCCAATTGACCAAGTGGTTTCAGACAGGAAGATTTTTTAATGAATTTTCCCAAAGGGGCCCATGCAAAACTAAGTTATTCTAGATCATTGGACATAATTCTGACAGAGGACGGTCTAAGGACCATTGCTGTCAAGTCTGGTTCAAATTGGCTCAGTAGTTCGGACAAGAAGATTTTAAATGAATTTCCAATAGGGTCCTATCATAGAAAATAGAAGGGTTTCCGGACCCTTGGTCCTATGTTAAAATAACTTCAGCTGTGGCAGCCAACTTGGTTGAAAGTCCAGGTCTTCGGACATATTTCTGAAAGAGGACCATCTATGGACCATTGCTGCCAAATTTTGTTCCAATTGGCTAAGTTGTTTCCAACAAGAAGATTTTTAAATGAATTTCCAATAGGGTCCCATTTTAAAAAAGTTGCTGTGGCGGCCATATTTGTTGATCGTCCAGTTCAAAACACACAATTCTGAAAGAGGACCATCTAAGGACAATTGCCTTTAACTTTGGTTCTTTAAAGGAAAGTTTACGCCGGACACCGTCTTTAAAGGGCAAAAACTCCTACAACGGGTCAATTAATTAATTCAGTCATATAGATCTTACTTTGTTGAACATTTTTGCTGTTTACAGTTTGTTTTTATCTATGATAATAACCTAAAACTGCAAAATTTCCTTAAAATTAACAATTCAGGGGCAATAACCGACAAATGGATTGACTGATTTGTCTGAAAATTTCATGGCAGGAAGATCTGGACCTGATGAACATTTATACCCCACGCCAGTTTTGCTCTAAATGCTTTAGTTTTTGAGATACAAGTCAAAAACTGCAGTTTACCTCTATGTTCTATTTATACACATGGCGGCCATGTTGGTTGGCAGGCAGGGTCATCGGACACATTTTTTAAACTAGATACCCTAATGATGTTTTTGGCTAACTTTGGTTCCATCTGGCCCAGTAGTTTCAGAGGAGAAGATTTTTGTAAAAGTTAACAGACGACGACGGACGCCGGACGCCACACGACAGATGCCGGACGATAAGTGATGAGAAAAGGATAGAGTATTTTCAAGAAAAGAGATTTTTTCTGAACAAAAGTTAGGGTACTTTTTCAATATACTTACAGTGTGAAAAATCAACTTTGTTGCGAGTTAATACTGTAATGACATGGTTAGCATCCATTACTGCAGCTGACACCTGATTTTCCAAACATTTATCATCATATTTTTCTATTCTTGACATCAAACATGGTGTCAAACTTTCTCCAAACAAACTAAAATATTATAAGGTTGAACATGTTGAGTACCAATCTCTTGGTTACAATGTGATGTCCAATTAATAATCCTCATATTTGTTTGTTCTTTATAAACATTTTTAGCACAACTTGCTTTACCATGGAGGAGGCCAGATTACCACAAGAGAACTATCAATCCTTGACAATAAAATCTGCAATCCTTGTCAACATACTTGGTTCAAACTAACAACTCTAATGATCATTACAAAGGTGCCCTTATATTACTTAATTACTATTTTTGTTAGTTTCAGCATGAGTAATAGATATTAATTTATATTTTAAAATTTTCTTTAATACATTGTGGGTTTCTTCAGAATACAAAACCTGTATATATATAATCAAATAATAAAAAAAAAATTTAAAAATTCTTACCTGGCTGTACAGTTCAAAATTTATAAATCTGACATTATGAGTGTGGTTCATTCAAAATAGATACAAAAATGTGATAAAAAATTGTTCCACATACCTGCATGTCTCTGATGGGTCCTCTATAAGAGGTGACAAACAGGAAGTGTTAGAGAATATTATTCCAACACCATCGTTACAAATACTCTGACCAAAGTCTTTTTGTAGTGATGCATTAACTACAAAGAACATATTGATATTTATTAAACAAATGAGGACAATGAAAGTCGAAATATACAGAAAAATGTAAAGTTGTTGTTTGGAAATGTCTTCAATGTTTCTTTAAAATTAAAGTAAAAATTATTACCGTAATGTTGACATAGCTAATTGTTATTTGAAATGTTCAGAATTTTAAGAAAAGTACCTATTTTCCCCCATCAAGCAATTAGTTGACAAGGTATATGGGACACATGGAATATGCAATGAAATTTTCTTTTCAAATGGTCTGTAAGTTGTTAAAAACAGCATTTGTATTGTGCTAACAAAATAGAATCTTCAACTTTTAAACAAATTTTTACCAGTTGTAATTGCTACATCATAAATAAAACTAAAGGCTCAGTGGGCTGAGCCTGTATCACTCACCTGACAAAATGCTTCTACAAACTTCCATTAATTCTTTGGGTGAATTTGCTTCAAAAGTTTCAGAGCAGATGATCAAAATATATTTTTCTCATAGGGTCCAAAGTTAAAAGTATTTCCCCTATGGCGGCCATGTTTTTCTCAGATTTGAACATAATGAGCCAACTTTGTAAAGGACCTTCCATACTTCATTCCAGTACAGTTTTATTCAATTTGCTATTATTGTTTTAGAGGAGATGATCAAAATATGTTTTTTTCCATAGGCATGTAAGGTAAACTGTGTTCCTGATGTCAGCAATGATGTTTGTCACATTCAAACAAAATGAGCAATCCCTCTAAAGGACCTTCCATACATCATTCCAGAACAGTTTAGTTAAATTTGCTGAAGTAGTTTCAGAGGAGATAAACTTTAACATGTTTTCCCATAGGGTTCAATGTTAAACTATGTCCTGCGCTGGGAGAAATGTTTTACAGTGGATCGGAAAAATTTCAACAATCTCAGTATAGGACCTTCCATACATCATTCCTGTAAAGTTTGGTTAAATTTTCTGAAGTAGGGTCCAATGTTAAACTATATCCTGCGCTGGTTGCCATGTTTTACAACGGATCGGAAAAATTTTGGCAATCTTAGTAAAGGACCTTCCATACATCATTCCTGTAAAATTTGGTTAAATTTGCTCAAGTAGTTTCAGAGGAGATGAACTTTAACATGTTTTCCCATAGGGTCCAATGTTAAACTATGTCCTGCTCTGGCAGCCATGTTTTTTGGGGGATCGGAAAAATTTCGGCAATCTTAATAAAGGGCCTTCCATACATCATTCCTGTAAAGTTTGGTTAAATTTGCTAAAGTAGTTTCAGAGGAGCTGAACTTTAATATGTTTTCCCATAGGGTCCAATGTTAAACTATATACTGTGCTGGCAGAAATGTTTTACAGCGGATCGGAAAAATTTCAACAATCTCATTATAGGACCTTCCATACATCATTCCTGTAAAGTTTGGTTAAATTTGCTGAAGTAGTTTCAGAGGAGATGAACTTTAACATGTTTTCCCATAGGGTCCAATGTTAAACTATGTCCTGCGCTGGTAGCCATGTTTTATGCAGTTCGGAAAAATTTTGGCAATCTTAGTAAAGGACCTTCCATACATCATTCCTGTAAAGTTTGGTTAAATTTGCTCAAGTAGTTTCAGAGGAGATGAACTTTAACATGTTTTCCCATAGGGTCCAATGTTAAACTATGTCCTGCTCTGGCAGCCATGGTATTTGGCGGGTCGGAAAAATTTCGGCAATCTTAGTAAAGGGCCTTCCATACATCATTCCTGTAAAGTTTGGTTAAATTTGCTGAAGCAGTTTCAGAGGAGATGAACTTTAACATGTTTTCCCATATGGTCCAATGTTAAACTATGTCCTGCTCTGGCAGCCATTTTTTTTGGCGGATCGGAAAAATTTTGGCAATCTTTAGTAAAGGACCTTCCATACATTATTCCTGTAAAGTTTAGTTAAATTTGCTCCATTGGTTTTAGAGGAGTTGATCAATATGTGAACATTTACGGACGACGGACGCCAAGTGATGGCAAAAGCTCACATGACCTTTGGCCAGGTGAGCTAAAAAGTTAACGACGGACGACGACGACGGTCGCCGAGTGATGGCAAAAGCTCACACGGCCTTTTAGGCCAGGTGAGCTAAAAAGGGCAATAACTCCAAGATGGGTAATCATATTAACTTCAAAATTAGAGGATATGTAGATCTTGACATGCTGAATATAATTGCAATTTAAACTTAACTTATATCTCTTATAGTTAATGAAATATAAGGCAAAATATATTAAAATGTTGAAAATTTGACAAAGAAAGAGCAATAACTCCAAGATGGGTATTCCAATTAACTTGAAAATTGCAGGGTAGGTAGATCTTGCCGTGTTGATCATTTCTACCCCGTCAGATTTTCGATATCTGTACTGTTTTTTGAGTTATTAACCAAAAACAGCAATTTACCCCTATGTTCTATACATAGTAACAGCGGCCATGTTGTTTGGTCCTTGGACTCATTGGATATAATTTTGAAACTGGGTACCCTGGTGATGATTCAGACCAAGCTTGGTTCATATTGGCCCAGCAGTTTCAGAGAAGATCTTTTAAAAAGTTTACGACGGACGACAGACGGACGCCATGTGATGGCAATAGCTCACATGACCCTTCGGGTCAGGTGAGCTAACAAGGGCAATGATCTTCATAAATATAAACTTTGTATAAAGTTAAATAAAAATCCATTGAAGGCTATTGATTCTAGAGTGTTCACAAGGATGTTGTGTTCACAAGGATGTTACAAACAATGGTGACCATGTGACCTTGACTTTGACCTTGAAAATCAATAGCGTTCAAGATTTTCCTAAGAAATAAGTGGCCAGAGTTGGATTTAAGTATCTACCAAGCCGGTCAAAATCCATTCAGGATGTTGCTTCTAGAGTGTTCACAAGGGAGTAAAGAATTTACAGGTTCCACTGTGACCTTGACCTTTGACCTATGACCCTGAAAATCAATAGGGTTTTAGATATTCATAAGGACTAAATATGTGACTAAATATTTGGTCAAAATCCCTTGAAGAATGTTGAGTCTAGAGTGTTCACAAGGGTGTTACAGATGGATGGAAGGAAGGACGGAAGGATGGAAGGATGGTTGCGTTACTGTATCCCCCTGCCTACACTTACCCATACATCTTTCCACAAGACCATCCTGATATAGTGAAGAACCAACAGCTTTTCCAAACAGACCAAACATAGATTTTGTCATCCATGTCACTTCATTTTCCAGACTGGTCATATCACAATTATTTAATCCTACTTTATGATAAAATCTATAGGAACATTCAAACTGCTCTTTGTACATTCTAAAAATAGTTAAAAATGTTTGAAATATGATGTTAAATAACTATATTGTACCTTTAATTGGTTGGATACAGGCAAAAGTTTTTCATTGATTTTTTACCTTTATTGCAGATTCTGTCTACTGATTTTCTTGTGATGTGGGCTGCTAATCCTCATTTTGCTGGAGTTCCATGACAATCTCGAAAAACATCTTCCTGTGTTCAGTCATATAGGATGTTGTCACATTGATACTTTTACCCAATGCCCTTCTATTTTCATATAAATATTCCATCAGTAAATGCAGAACTTAAACCACAAAAAATAATCAAAAGAATAAAAAAAAACAAAAAAAAAGTGAATAAGAACAAGATAGTATAACAAGAGTAACCACACTAAATGTTTAAAATGCATTTAAAGTGGTTCCAATTCAGATAAGATGATTTTTATCAATTTTCCCCATAGGGTCCTACATTAAATTAATTTTGGCTGTTGCAGCCTTCTTGGTTGACATTTAGGGTCATCTGACACAATTCTGAACTAGAGGCACCAAGGAGCCTGTATCACTCACCTGGATTCAATTTGCCAATCAACAGCCATAAAAGCACCTAAGAAACAAATGTCTGTATTATTGGTCATAATACTGAAAGAGGACAATCTAATACCATGGCTGCCAAGTCTGGTTCCTATTAGCTGAGTGCTTTCAGGCAAGAAATCTTTTTAAATGAATTTTCCCATAGTGTCATATGTTAAACTAAGTTTGGCTGTAGCTGCCATCTTTGTTGACAGTCTGGGTCATCTGACTAAATTCTGAAAGAGGACCACCAAAGGACCATTTCTGCCAAGTTTGGCTCCAACTGACTAAATGGTTTCAGACAAAAAGATTTTTTATTAAATTTTCCCAAAGGATCCTATGTTAAACCAAGTTCGGCTGTGGCGGCCTTCCTGGTTGACATTCAGAGGACCATTTCTGCCATTTCTGGCTTAGTGGTTTCAGATAATAAGATTTTTTAATGAATTTTCCCATAGTGTCCTATGTTTACATAGTTGGGCTGCGATGGCCATCTTGGTTGATCACCAGGTCAGCGGACACAATTCTGAAAGAGGACCATCTAAGGACCATTGCTGCTAAGTTTGGTTTCAATTTCCTCAGTAATTTCAGACAACAAGATTTTTAAATGAATTTCCCATAGGGTCCTATGTTAACCTAAATTCGGCTGTGGTAGCAATCTCAGTTGCTCATCTGCGTCATTGGACATAATTCTGAAAGAGGACCACCTAAGGACCACTTGGTTCCAATAGGCTAAGTGGTTTCAGACAAAAAGAATTTTTAATGATTTTCACGTAGGGTCCTATGTTAAACTAAGTTTGGCTGTGGCGGCCATCTTGGTTGACAGTCCAGGCATCAGACAAAATTCTGAAAGAGGACCATTTTTGCCAAGTCTGGTTCCAACTGGCTCTGTACTTTCAGGCCAGAAGATTTTTTTAAATGAATTTTCCCATAGGGTCCTATATTAAACTATGTTTGGCTGTGAGAGCCATCTTGGTTGACAGTCCACAATTCTGAAAGAGGAGCATCTAAGGACCATTGCTGCCAAATCTTGTTCCAATTGGCAATTTTTTTCTTTTATTAGTCACAGCAACCATGTCAGTTGGAAGTCAGGGATACCAGACAAAGTTTTTGAAGGGGGCCACCCAAGGATCATTCCACCAAAGTTTGGTCCCAATTGGCTAAGCGGTTACAAAGGAGTAGATTTTTTTGTCATTGTGGAAGGACGGACGACAGACAACAGACACAAAGTGATGGCAACAGCTCACATGGCCTTTTAGGCCAAGTGAGCTAAGAAGTTTATTCTCTTGCCGCCGTTGCTGTTGCCAGCAGAAAGCAATACATATATCTCGCCTTTCCCAGTTTGTGACATTTGTCGCAGGCAATACAAAAATTAACTGTTAGTAGTGTGAAACCCCACAGAATAATACAATGATTATAATTAATTACTTACAGGCAATCCACAACTGCTGCTGAATGCCAATCCAATGCAGGATTCAATATGGTCCATATCAAAGGTTCAAAACATGTCTCAGCAATGTAAAAGTTTTCATGTTGGTACAGTGTTTTCCTACATTTATCCTGACTTTTGTCATAAGCTGTAACAAATAGATATTATTTTATGACTTTCTGAGTGTTTGATAGGTGAAAATGGAAACAACTCTGCATTCATAAATTTTGATTACATTTTTAAAGAAATGAGTGTTACAGAATTTATACTGCAATCCACCTTTAAATATCATCCTGACCCTTAGCAGAGCTTTTGTTACAAAATTTAATTCAGAAGCTCTTAGTATTCATGCATCATGAGCCGTGTAGTTTGTCTTATAAGGGAAGACCTGTTTAGAATTGGAATTCCTCACACATTAAAAAAAAATTTTTTTGCATAGCATACACACAAACCTTATAATAATAAATCTTGTCAATAATTAATGACATATCAACAACAAATTTTAAGCAATCTTACCAAAACAAAATGATGCATTGACATTACTGGGAGATGTTTTGTAGATCTGGTCCTCATACCTCTCCAAAACATCTGTAGTCTCTTTATAAGAACAATTCCCTGATATTCTGGTTACTTTGTCATATACACATGTTGAAGTAAACCAGTAAAATCTAAATGAAATTTAATTCTAATTCTTTATGCATTTAAACTGTTTGGTTTGATCAGTTTTGATAAACAACATATTGATTATATTATCTATGTAATTCCCCACCTTTGTTTTAGAAATGTACTCTGCATTTTCAGATAAGTTCAATCATCAGAGAAGCAAACTGATACCCCATATCTGTACATTTTCATATCTATCATTTTATTCTGCTGTTTACAAATTTAATCGACTTTTGATAGTAAAATTTTAAATTTAAAAATGCTTGGCAAGAAAGACAAATAAAACCAATGCACCTATTTTTTGCAGCTGCCAAACACTTTTCAAGCAATGTAATGCCACAATCATTTACCAAACAATCAGTGCTTCATTTAAGGGCTGTTGGAACTGTCAACTGAAATTAAGTTAACAGAAATTAACAAAAAATTGAACCATAAAACAGAAAAAAAAATATACCTGCAGCTATCAGACTCAGTATTTCCCTCCATCACATGCTCCATTCCAGTGTAATAACACATGTAAGTCATGAAATAACGTAACAAGTCAGGATGTGAACATGGCCTCATTGTAGCATTCAATGGTAGAATTGTTGGTATAATAATATTACCATCAGAATCTGTAATATACATTCCAATCTAATTATATACTGTTAAAAAACAAAAAATAAGAATCAAAATCAATGAAAGGTGCTGATATCCAGATTGGTTGTATGGGTCATAATTATCAAAACAGGTAAATCTTATTTACCACTCAACTGACAATTATTATTTGAACTAGAACTGTGACTGACCTCACTGAAGGATACGCCCTGCTTGCAATACTATGAGTTGCATTTACAAGCTTTAAACATGTAAAACCCTTAAGATGGATTATCTCCCTTTGCAAGCATCCGGCGATAATTATCTTGCTTCATGCACATCTACATATGATGTCAAACCTTCATACAAAGTTTCATCAAAATCAATTGAACGGTTTAGGAGGAGCAATGAAACATCAGAGTACACCTATATGTCAAACTAAGGTATTTGAAATTCTGCTTAGATTCAACATTTTTCAGTTTTTTAGGACTAAAAAGGTTACCTCATAAAAATTAAATAATAATTATGTACTTCATTTATATATTCATTTCACTCTTCAGAAAATTTGATAGTTTTATGAAATGTTCCCTATTTATTATAAAGTTAATAAATAACTGCTGATGGTGTGCTTGTGTATTCTATTTATATTTTGGGTGAGTAGAAATGATAATCTTAAAGCGAGGAACAAAATACTTTGAGAAAATCATTTAAGAGGCAAAACATATAAGCTTTGCTTGGCTAACTAATGTTAAAATTTGAAAGACTTCACAAACCTTATTTGAAAAATTTCTCAGTTTCACAAATGGAGTTCACTCTGACTTACCACAACCCCAGCCAATTCCAAACTAGAGGCTCAGAGGGCTCACAGGGCTCACAGGGCTGAGCCTGTATCACTCACCTGGCAGAAACAAGAATTGCCAATGGCAGCCATTTTTGTCCCATGATCTGGACAAAATGAGAAAACTTTGAAAAAACCCTCCCACAGATTGTTCTTGTCAAGTATCGTTTTATTTGGCCAAGTACTTTCAGAGAAGAAGATTTCTTTAAATCAGCCTATCAGAAACAAGAATTGTCCATGGCAGCCATGCCTGTCGTCCAATCAGGATGAAAAAAAATTATTTCATAAAAGACTTTCCAGATGCTTCCTGTCAGTTTAGTTGACAGTTTTGGCCAAGTTCCAAAAACCAATGAGAAACAAAAATTGTCCATGAAGGCCATGTTTATTGCCCGATTGGGACGAAATGAGGAAACTTTGTAAAGAAACTCCCATAGATGTTTCTTGTCAAGTTTCATTCTATTTAGCAAAGCGACTTCAGAAGTGAAGATTGTTTTATATCAGCCAATCAAATAAAAGAGAGGATTTTTGAAAACTCAGCCAATCAGAAACAACAATTGCCCATGGCGGTCATGTTTGTTGTCCGATTAAGACGAAATGAGCAAACTTTATAAAGGACCTTACATAGATGCTTCCTGCCAAGTTTCAAGATAATATAAATAAATACTTGTTAAATGGTACAAATGATAATGAGAATGAGATAATAAATGGTGACTTATCATTTTGAGTAAAATTATATGTTATATAATTTTGTAAAATTCACTACTACTTATATGTTTATTACTATTCTGTTTGTATCATAAATGTTATTGTTTAATATGCATGCCACAAATTTAAGTATATACTCTGTAACTCATGTCTTAGAGGACCTCAGGGAAGATTAGTTATTTTAGCTAACTGTGTAACCCTCTTAAAATAAAGTATATTATTATTATTATTATTATTATTCCATTTGGCTCAGTGGTTTCAGAGGAGAAGATTAAAATGTGAAAAGTTAACAGACGGACGAACGGAAGACGGAGTCCAAGTGATGACAAAAGCTCACATGGCCTTTGGCCAGGTGAGCTAAAAAGTCCATAAAAATAAATACATTTTCAGTGATTTATTGAATAGTATCATTCAATCAGCCCTTATATAGCAAAATCATTATGTATCAAAATCACTATAACAACTTTAGCAAACTCAAAGGATTTTCACTTCTGTTCAAATTAATTGCTAATTTAAATTCAATGAAAGTTGTATAAAATGGCTGTTTCTGTATTAGCCCTTTCATAGATTCACAGCTCTGTATTTGCCCTCTGCATCAATATAGCTAACCTGAACTTTATGTTGTAAATAATGAATTAGAATAGAAAACCAAGTTCACTCATTCAATCAATTTTGATAATGGCCAAAGGCAAGACATAGCTTATAAGTATCCAAACTTGAAAGGTAGTACCACATATGGCAGTGGTATTGTATCAGAATCCTGAGATCAATCAGCATATAGTTCATTATGTACCTGACTATAACAATGGGTCCTTGTGTTATGAAACTAACTTTCATGTAAGCTATGTAGAGTTTTAAAAAAAACAAGAGTGGACACCCTATATGTTTCACCTGAGTATGCACATGGACACAGAATAATGATTATCTGATACCCGACATTCTGCAAGTCAAAGGAAAATGTGTTAAAAGAAATTGAGGTCAAGGTCAAAAGGCAGATGTCATACCGACATGTGTCCACTAAGAACTATCTATTGACCAAATATGGTAGATCTAAGTATTAAAGTTGCTGAGAAATGGACCTAATCTCGAAAATGTGACAAACTTACTCAAGCATGCAATTGAGGTCAAAGTCCAAAGACAGGTGTCAGACTTGCATGTACCCACTAAGAACTATCTATAGACCAAAAACGGATGGATCTATGTATTACAGTTGCTTAAAATAGAGGCTCTCAAGAGCCTATATCGCTCACCTGGATTTAACTTCTGACCTTGAGCAGACCTAAAAATTTAAGTGTTGCAGTCAATTTGGCTGGTTTTTCTATAGGATTCTATGTTAAACTAATTTCAGCTGTGGCTGTCATCTTAGTTGACAGTCCAGGTCAACGAATATATTTCTAAAAGAAAACCATCTAAGGACTATTTCTGCTAAGTCTTGTTCCAACTGGCTAAGCGGTTTCAGACAAGAAGATTTTTAAATGAATTTTCCTATAGAGTCCAATATTTAACAAAGTTCGGTGTGTTAGCCATCTTGGTTAACAATCCGGGTGATCGGACAAATTTCTGAAAGAGGACCTCCTAAGGATAAATGCTGCCATGTCTGGCTCTAATATGTCAAGTGGTTTCAGACAAGAAGATTTTTCAAGGAATTTTTCCATAGGGCCCTAGGTTAAACTGTTCGTGTGTGGCGGCCATCTTGGTTGACAGTCTGGGTGGTTGACAGTCTGGGTCATCGCACAAAATTCTGAAAGAGGACCATCTAATGACCATTGCTCCCAAGTCTAATTCTAATTGGCTTAGTGGTTTCAGACAAGAAGATTTTTTAGTGAATTTCCCATAGGTTCCTATGTTAAACTAAGTTCTGCTGTGGCGGCCATCTTGGTTCACAGTCCACGAAATCAGAAACTTTTCTGAAAAAGGACCTCCTAAGGACCAATGCTGCCAAGTCTGGCTCCAATATGTCAAGTGGTTTCAGACAAGAAGATTTTTCAATGAATTTTCCTATAGGGCCCTATGTTAAACTAAGTTCAGTTGTGGCGGCCATCTTGGTTCACAGTCCGGGTCATCGGACACACCTTTGTAAGAGGACCCTCTAAGTACCATTGCTGCCAAGTCTGGTTCCAATTGGTCAAGTGGTTTAAGACAAGAAGATTTTTCACTGAATTTTCCCATAAGGCCCTATGTTAAACTAAGTTCGGCTTTGGTGGCCATCTTGGTTAACAGTCCGGGTCATTGCCAACTTTGGTTCCAACTGGCCTTGTAGTTTCATATAAGAAGATTTTTTAAATTCAACCCCCACTTTTTTCTATTTTTAGTAACAGCAGCCATGTAGGTTGGAAGTCGGGAATGCCAGACATAATTTTGGAAGGGGGCCACCCAAGGACCATTCCACTAAAGTTTGGTCTCAAATGGCCTAGTGGTTTGAGAGAAAAAAGGTCTTTAAAGGAAAGTTTACGCTGGATGCCGTCTTTAAAGGGCAAAAACTCCTATAAGGGGTCAATCAATAATTTTGGTCATGTTGACTTATTTGTAGATCTTACTTTGTTGAACATTTTTGCTGTTTACAATTTGTCTTTATCTATAATAATATTCAAGATAATAACCTAAAACTGCAAAATTTCCTTACAATTAACAATTCAGGGGCAATAACCCAACAAAGGGTTGACTGATTCGTCTGAAAATTTCACGGCAGGTAGATCATGACCTGATGAACATTTTTACCCCATGTCAGTTTTGCTCTAATTGCTTTAGTTTTTGAGACATAAGACAAAAACTGCAGTTTACCCCTATGTTCTATTTTTAGCCATGTCGGCCATGTTGGTTGGCAGGCGGGGCCATCGGACACATTTTTTAAACTAGATACCCTAATGATGCTTGTGGCCAAATTTTGTTCAATTTGGCCCAGTAGTTTCAGAGGAGAAGATTTTAGTAATAGTTAACGGACGACGACGGACGATGGACACCAAGTGATGAGAATAGCTCACTTGACCCTTTGGAAAAAAGGCAATAACTCCTAAATGGGTTTTGGGATTTCCTTCAAAATTTCAGCGTAGGTAGATCTTGTCATGCTGATCAATTTTATCCCTGTCAGATTTTTGATATCTGTAACGGTTTTTAAGTTATAAGCCAAAAACAACACATGCACCCCTATATTCTATTTTTAGCTACGACAGCCATGTTTTATGTCAGATCAAAATAAATTGAACATCGTTTGTAGAGGACATGTCATAGATCATTCCTATTAAGTTTCAAACCAATTGGCCCAGTGGTTTCAGAGGAGAAGATTTTTGAATAAAAAAGGGCAACAACTCCTAAATGGGTTTTGGGATTTCCTTCAAAATTTCAGGGTAGGTAGATCTTGTCATGCTGATCAATTTTATCCAAGTCAGATTTTCGATATCTGTAACAGTTTTTGAGTTATTAGCAAAGAACAGCAATTTACCCTATGTTCTATTTTTAGCAACAGTGGCCATGTTTTTCATCCGATCAATATAAAATGAGGATCGTTTGTGGAGGACATTTCATATATCATTCCTATGAAGCCTCGATCCAATCTGCCCAGCTGTTTCAGAGGAGAAGATTTTTGAAAAAGTTAACAACGGATGACAACGGACGACGGACAATGACGGATGCCAAGTGATGGCAAAAGCTCACATGGCCTTTTAGGCCAGGTGAGCTAAAAACTTGAGAATGAAGTGATATACACATATTTCAACTTAAAATAAAGTACCTGTTAATATAATATGGAATAAACAATCCCATTAAAGCTAAAACACAATGTACACAAGAATTCATTCAAGACTTAAACAATGAAAAATTAACAGATGTCAAATACTGTCCTTGGCATAATAAAACTTAGAAAAAATGACGATATTCAGATAATTCTAGACAATATTTAATATAAAAATTGTCCTTAGGGTAAAATTTACAGTACATTTAATGGGGTAATAATTCATTTGAAAAATACTCATGAAAAGTGAATAAATTTCAAGCAAAAAATTTTACAATAAAGTACAGGTAATGTTCTGACAATAACAAGGGTGGTCACACGAAACTGCCCTATAGCCTTAATTATTTGTATATTTATCACAATAACATATCTAATAAGTATATCATCTTTTTATTGCTTATGAAAATTTCTGTAAATATTTGATAAATTTCAAACATTATAAATTTGGAACGAAAAAGTCATTGTACAAACCTGTAGATATACATGCTTTAGGATGAAATCCACATAAAGAACCTCTCTCTATAAAGTCAAGATGTCACTAGTCATTGTACAAACCTGTAGATATACATGCTTTAGGATGAAATCCACAGATGGAACCTCTCTCTATAACAGTCAAGATTTCACTAGTCATTGTACAAACCTGTAGATATACATGGATTAGGATGGAATCCACATAGAGAACCTCTCTCTTTAATAGTCAAAATTTCATTAGTCATTATACAAACCTGTAGATATACATGCTTTAAGATGAAATCCACAGATGGAACCTCTCTCTATAACAGTCAAGATGTCACTAGTCATTGTACAAACCTGTAGATATACATGCTTTAGGATGAAATCCACATAGAGAACCTCTCTCTATAACAGTCAAGATGTCACTAGTCATTGTACAAACCTGAAGGTATACATGGATTAGGATGGAATCCACATAGAGAACCTCTCTCTATAACAGTCAAGATGTCACTAGTCATTGAAAAAACCTGTAGACAGACATGCTTTAGGGTGAAATCCACACAGAGAACCTCTCTCTATAACAGTCAAGATTTCACTAGTCATTGTACAAACCTGTATACATGCTTTAGGATGAAATCCACAGAGAGAACCTCCCCTCTATAACAGTCAAGATTTCACTAGTCATTGTACAAACCTGAAGGTATACATGGATTAGGATGGAATCCACATAGAGAACCTCTCTCTATAACAGTCAAGATGTCACTAGTCATTGAAAAAACCTGTAGACAGACATGCTTTAGGGTGAAATCCACACAGAGAACCTCTCTCTATAACAGTCAAGATTTCACTAGTCATTGTACAAACCTGTAGATATACATGCTTTAGGATGAAATCCACATAGAGAACCTCTCTCTATAACAGTCAAGATGTCACTAGTCATTGAACAAATCTGTAGATAGACATGCTTTAGGATGAAATCCACAGATGGAACCTCTCTCTATAACAGTCAAGATTTCACTAGTCATTGTACAAACCTGTATACATGCTTTAGGATGAAATCCACAGAGAGAACCTCCCCTCTATAACAGTCAAGATTTCACTAGTCACTGTACAAACCTGTATACATGCTTTAGGATGAAATCCACAGAGAGAACATTCCTCTATAACAACCAAGATTTCATTAGTCATTGTACAAACCTGTAGATATACATGCTTTAGGATGAAATCCACAGAGAGAACCTTCCTCTTTAACAACCAAGATTTCATTAGTCATTGTACAAACCTGTAGATATACATGATTCTGGATCAAATTCGTCAATAGGTAATCGTTCGATGACCGTCCAGAAATCACTGGTCATTGTAGTTACTATTTGTTTTGTAGAACATATCCTGGTAATGAATTCTACACAGGAAATCAGATCTAATAACACACTGTAAATAAATAATATATTTTTGTAAGTAGCAGTTTCAATTGTTACATTTTTAGAAATAATTAAAACATTGCATTCAAATTTAATTAATAATTTTAGCATTCTATTCTATATACAGTATTTTTTTAAATTTTTAAAGATAATACCCATTAACATTTCTTTGCTATAAGAACAAATCATACAGTATTGTATTTTTGTATGGAAATATTGGAACGTAATAACTGGCTTGTAAATTTTTTCTTCAGTCTTAACAATACTATTTGTTTTAACATTTTTTATCTGGAAACCAACCCAATAAAGATTAAGGAAGTTCAAACATGGATTACTGTGTATCTTTAATTAACTGTAAGTACTTTTTGGGAATATCTAAAAAGAGTAAATAGTATCAGGCCAAATAAGTCTAAATATCTGATTCTCATTTAAAAAGTTATATTGCCAACAGGAAACTTGAGGCATTGAAGCAGATAACTTTGTATAATCAAAACATCATGGGAGTGAATGAATTCAAATGGGATTTGTATGTTGCCAAAATATGTCAAACTAAGGTTGGCTGTGGTGGCCATCTTGGTTGGCAGTCCAGGTCATCGGACACAATTCTGAAAGAGGACCTTCTAAGGACCTTTGCTGCCAAGTCTTGTTCCAATTGGCTCAGTTGTTTCAGACCAGAAGATTTTTAAATGAATTTCCCACAGGGTCCTATGTTAAACTAAGTTCAGCTATGGTTAGGACCATTGCTGCTAAGTTTGGTTCCAATTGGCTCAGTAGTTTCAGACAAGAAGATTTTTAAATGAATTTCCCATAGGGTCCTATGTTCAGCTGTGGTGGCCATCTTTATTGATTGTCTGGGTCATTGGATATAATTCTAAAAGAAGAACATCTAAAGACCATTGTTGTCAAGTCTGGTTCCAATTGGCCATGTAGTTACATAGAAGATTTTTTAAATTCATCCCCCCTTTTTTCTATTTTTAGTCACAGCAGCAATGTAGGTTGGAAGTCAGGGATGCCGGCCACAATTTTGGAAGGAGGTCACTCAAGGACCATTCCACCAAAGTTTGGTCACAACTGGCCCTGTGGTTTTCAGAGGAGAAGATCTTTAAAGGAAAGTTTATGCTGTACGCCGTCTTTAAAGGGCAAAAACTCCTATAAGGAGTCAATTAATGATTTTGGTAATGTTGACTTATTTGTAGATCTTACAATGTACTTTGTTCAACATTTTTGCTGTTTACAGTTTGTCTTTATCTATAATAATATTCAAGATAACCATAAAACTGTAAAATTTCCTTAAAATTAACAATTCAGGGGCAATAACCCAACAAAAGGTTAACTGATTCATCTGAAAAGTTTATGGCAGGTAGATCTTGACCTGATGACCATTATTACCACAAATCAGTTTTGCTCTAAATGCTTTAGTTTTTTAGATATAAGTCAAAAACTGCAGTTTACCCCTATGTTCCATTTTTAGTCATGTTGGCCATGTTGGTTGGCAGGCAAATTTTTAAACTAGAGACTCTAATGATGCATGTGGCCAAGTTTGGTTCCATTTGGCCCAGTAGTTTCAGAGGAGAAGATTTTTGTAAAAAGTTAACAGATGAGGAACACTAAATGATAAGAAAAGCTCAATTGACCCTTTGGACTAAAAAATAAATTTCTCTCTAACATGCCATTTTAAAAAAATCTAGAACTAGAGAATTTATTTTAGATGGCCGTCCTGAAGAGGTGTTTACCCCTTTCTGCTGTTTTCAGTAATGTTAATGATTTTTGTCAGTAATTTGGGCCCTTTGTCAGTAATCTCAAATTTCAGCATGAAAACTACCATAGAGAAACACCATCAAAGCATCTTATATTGTGTTAAATCTAGAAACAATCCGAGTATTCATCATCAATGTCGTTAAAACGTTTTTCATAACCGGAAAATAAAGCACAATTACAAAGCATTTACACGGCCGTGAATAAAAAAAATAATTTTGGTACAAAACCTGAAAGCGTAATTTACCCAGGTAAATCCGTGACCTGTATTTTGAATCTACAATCCAGGACAATTACTGAAATTCCGTAATAGTAAACACCTCTGTTACTGTCATTTGAAATGTACAGAATTGTCTTACAACAACTAGTTTTTTCATTAAGAAATTAGTCTTAGAAATATGTGGAAAAAACATTAACTCTTACCCGCATTTCTGGCTACTGGGTACAACATATAGCTGATCTCTAGCAGAACTACAGTTATTGCTTACAGCACTACTAATGGAATACTTATTGTCACATTCTACAACTAAAACCAAAAAAAAAATCCATTTACTCTTTTTACTATACATAAACATGTGATAAGATCAATGGAAGCATTTTAAACTACTGTATTTCACAAAAGGTAAGATTTACATATTTATATGATTTATATAAAGTTGACTCTCATTATCTCTCTTTTATTTCATCATTCCTCACAACTCAAATAGTAAAATACTACACTGTAGATAAAAATCTGTCCTAATATGATAAAATCTGCATGATCTATACAATCATATTAAACATCACAATACATACATTATTTTGATCCTAGTCTGCATGAACCCTAAACCTCTAAGGAGCTTGTATGACTCCCCTAGCTTTAATTTCAATTCAAGAGAACTGAACAATGTCATTAGAAGGAAAGGATCACCAGTGCTTTATGCACAGATTTCATCCTGAAAATTGAATCCATTGAACATACTGTACTAAAATTTGGCCAAAAAAGCTATATAATTTTTGTACCATATAAATACATAAAAATCTGAATATTAATTTACATAATCTGAACCTAACATACCTCCAAAACAATAAAGAGCTTTGAAGTCTGATGGTACATGTTTCATAAATTCTGAGGATGCTAGCAATTTTTCTACAATATCTTCCACTTCACAGGATGAAAACAATGCTGCTATACACTTAAAGTATGGTACTGTTACATGACTGCCAGAATAAATACAACAGATATACATCCAAAATAATAACATATTCACAAACAATAAAATACTATTTAAATCTAGTAAACATAATTTATATTTGGTGGATTATAACTATAATATTAGGCCACAAGAAATTGCTCTTTAGTTCTTTGGATTTCGCCACTCCAATTTTTGGACTATGTTAATTTTAAGAAAAAACATATTTGCTTCTTCCCTTCGCAAAAATGCTGAAAATCCACCCGGATTCTTCATTTTTCAAGAAATTAAATATAAAAATTGTGTGCCTGCTACTAAAATGTTGAAAAACATTTGATTTTTGCCCATTATTTTCAATATTTTAGTTAAAAAAATGTGTGCCGCACTTAAATTTGATTTTGCCCGAAAAAAACTAGTCCTCAAGAAAAAAAAATAAAATTAAAATTTCACTCGCTCGAACCTATTTTTGCCATCCAAAAATCCAAAGAATTAAAAATCAATTTGGTACTGCCTTACATCAGGATGAAATAATATTGTATAGCATGGTGGATAACAAATAGTTATGCAATAATAAAACATCTAATCTTTGACATGAATTCTGACTGAAATTATTTGGCATTATTTTGGCTTGTTGTCAAAGTGGCCCTCCTCTGGATGTACACTCCAGTCGGGGAGAATGAATACAGACAGAATGACCACTGTATTTTCCCTTACATCAATGAAAATAAAAATTAACTCACAATAAGTACAATTTAAGATATTTATCAGTACTGTTACTTTTAATTTTTAGATTTGTATATATCTTAAAATAAATATATCAAACATAACCAAACTATAATTTTGTTAAATTGAGTTAAACATTAAATAAGTTCACAATGTCACTTCCACAGCTTTAATTTTTGTGTTTTGTGCGAGTGTTAGATCAAAGATGGCATCTGCAAAGAGACCAATGACACAGAAGAGATCGTTTGGTACTACACCATATACCTGGGGTTATATTTGATGTAAAACTAGAGGGGACCAGGTTCAGACCGAAATTGCAAATTGATTGCATAGCTCACAAAAACTGTTCAATAAGGCTACAAAATTAACTTTCAGTCAACTCATGCACTGTCTTTTATAGCCTTAACAGTTCATGTGGGGAGGGTGGGTTGAATCCTATAAACAACCATCACAGTTCATGTGGGGAGGGTGGGGTGAATCATTGAAACAACTATCACTTTTAATTTTTTTTTTTTGGGGGGGGGATGAATCCTATAAACAACCATCACAGTTTATGTGTGGAGGGTGGGGTGAATCCTATTAACAACCATCACAGTTCATGTGGGGAGGGTGGGGTGAATCCTATAAACAACCATCACAGTTCATGTGGGGAGGGTGGGGTGAATCCTATTAACAACCATCACAGTTCATATGGGGAGGGTGGGGTGAATCCTTTTAACAACCATCACAGTTCATGTGGGGAGGGTGGGGTGAATCCTATAAACAACCATCACAGTTCATGTGGGGTGGGTGGGGTGAATCCTATTAACAACCATCACAGTTCATGTGGGGAGGGTGGGGTGAATCCTATAAACAGCCATCACAGTTCATGTGGGGAGGGTGGGGTGAATCCTATTAACAACCATCACAGTTCATGTGTGGAGGGTGGGGTGAATCCTATAAACAACCATCACAGTTCATGTGGGGAGGGTGGGGTGAATCCTATAAACAACCATCACAGTTCATGTGTGGAGGGTGGGGTGAATCCTATAAACAACCATCACAGTTCATGTGGGGAGGGTGGGGTGAATCCTATTAACAACCATCACAGTTCATGTGGGGAGGGTGGGGTGAATCCTATTAACAACCATCACAGTTCATGTGGGGAGGGTGGGGTGAATCCTATTAACAACCATCACAGTTCATGTGGGGAGGGTGGGGTGAATCCTATAAACAACCATCACAGTTCATGTGGGGAGGGTGGGGTGAATCCTATAAACAACCATCACAGTTCATGTGAGGAGGGTGGGGTGAATCCTATAAACAACCATCACAGATCATGTGGGGAGGGTGGGGTGAATCCTATAAACAACCATCACAGTTCATGTGGGGAGGGTGGGGTGAATCCTATAAACAACCATCACAGTTCATGTGGGGAGGGTGGGGTGAATCCTATAAACAACCATCACAGTTCATGTGGGGTGGGTGGGGTGAATCCTATTAACAACCATCACAGTTCATGTGGGGAGGGTGGGGTGAATCCTATAAACAACCATCACAGTTCATGTGGGGAGGGTGAGGTGAATCCTATAAACAACCATCACAGTTCATGTGGGGAGGGTGGGGTGAATCCTATTAACAACCAGCACAGTTCATGTGGGGAGGGTGGGGTGAATCCTATAAACAGCCATCACAGTTCATGTGGGGAGGGTGGGGTGAATCCTATAAACAACCATCACAGTTCATGTGGGGAGGGTGGGGTGAATCCTATAAACAACCATCACAGTTCATGTGGGGAGGGTGGGGTGAATCCTATAAACAGCCATCACAGTTCATGTGGGGAGGGTGGGGTGAATCCTATAAACAATCATCCCAGTTCATGATAAGGTAATGTAAATGGTCATAATTTAATCTTACCGACAATTTATTGGAAATGATTATATAATACTTACTCACAGCTCATGTAGTGTAAATGTGGTAAATAGCCATTACATCCTGAATGCAATGCTGCTGTCTCTAATGCTGTGAGATCATTACATAAGTCAGTATCAGATACTAAAATAAAAGTGACATACCTTTTATTAGTTTGATACATATATAGTCTCACATGGATACCAGTGGATTATTGGATTTATCTAACTGAGACAGTTAAATTATCAAACTTTAAATTCTGATCTTTTGCAAGGACTTTAAAATTAAGCAACTTGATCAATCTAAAAATCCTCAGAAATCTGTTTTTTGATAAACCCCTTCGAGTACCTCCACATTCTTGATTGTTACATCATACACTTGCGCAATATGTTTATATGTTACGGTGTTATAAATGGATTCTGAGAAATACAAACGACCTTTTGTTTTAACAAATCAACAACTGAGATTATCAACATAACACCTTGATTAAAATTTTGATAAACAACAGGTTCAGAAAGGGTTAAACTGACAAAGAATTAGAAGAAAAAAATGGGTCAAGGACACAAATGGCCAGGTTGCTTTACTGGGTGTTTACTGTAGTGGTGACAAAGGTGATTACAAGATCATATTGCACATTGGCAGTCATGAATATTTATATAGACAAAATCAGACACATTGTATGTTGGTGTACGAGCACAGAGGCAGTCATCAATTTAATTAGTTTCCTGAAATAATTCCATAAAGTGAGGTGCACATCTTCAATATATATTAAAACATTCTGCAAAGTTTCAAGGATGCCGGTAAAAAACTGTTGGAGGAGTTGATTTCGCAAAATAGGTACCCTCTATTGAAGATGTCAATAAAAAACGACTAAGTTCCAAAGTTTGGAAAAATGGGAAATAATTCCTGAAATAATTCCATAAAGTGAGGTGCACATCTTCAATATATATAGAAACATTCTATGAAGTTTCAAGGATGTTGGTGAAAAACTGTAGGAGGAGTTGATTTCGCAAAATAGGTACCCTCCATCGAAGATGTCAATAAAAAAAAGACGACTAGGTTCCAAAGTTTGGAAAAATGGGAAATAATTCCTGAAATAATTCCATAAAGTGAGGTGCACATCTTCAATATATATAGAAACATTTTATGAAGTTTCAAGGATGTTGGTGAAAAACTGTAGGAGGAGTTGATTTCGCAAAATAGGTACCCATTTTCCCCGCCCGCCCACCTGCCTCCCACCACTGCCTGCCCTCTGTGCAACCCGGCCAATAAAACTAGAGGCTCCCAGGAACCTGTATTGCTCACCTGGTCTATGTCCATCTTGACTGGCAACATCGAACATTGCTGTCAAGTTCCAACCGGCTCACTGGTTTCATACAAGAAGATTTCTCAGTGATTTTTACAATTTGGTCCTATGTTAAACACTGTTCGGCTTTGGCAGCGATCTTGGATGATGCGTGGGGTCATCAAATATAATTCTGAAAGAGGACCACCTAAGGACCATTGCTACTAGGTTTTCTTCCAATTTGTCCAGTGGTTTCAGACAAGAAGATCTTTAATGATCTTATGTTAAACTTTGTTCGACTCTGGTGGCCATCTTGGATGACGGGCGGGGTCATCTATAATTCAGAAAGAGGACCACCTAAGGACCATTGCTGCCAAGTTTTGTTCCAATTGGCCCAGTGGTTTCAGAGCAGAAGATCTTTAAAGGAAAGTTTACAACAACGACAGACGACGGATGATGGACACTGGATGTCAAGTGATGGCAATAGCTCCCATGACCTTTCTTTTAGGCCATGTGAGATAATAAAAATCTTTCTTATTACCTTTAATGTAAATAGGATTGATTGATTTTTAAAACAATTTCTTCCAAAGGTGCTTTTGTAATCATCCGCTTTATTTGAATTTTGTCGTAAGACTTAAATATCACATGAATACTGAATATTTTACCACCTGAAAGTTTGGTGTTTGACAATTTGGTTTTGTTTGTTAAATGTAATTTTATCTCACTTCAGCTAGATTTAGCTTATTGTGCTAGCCAGTTCATGTTTATGGAGGAAGCTACATTACCAAAAGGGAACCACTGACCGATTGCTGAAGGGAAGTCCAGAGTTAAACATAGATAAATTCCCACCAAAATGAATTAATAATACTGCAAGTATGATTCATTTTGTTTTCCTATTCTTAACGCTCATTGGCCAGTTCAATTTTATAGTAGAAAAAAACTGGTGACATTAAGACAAAGAATTGTAATTTTTCAACGATTTTGCAAATTTCCTCAATAACAGATGTATTTTAGTGTCAAAACAATAGAGTAATTACTGTGATTAATAATAACTACCTGAGCCATTTACTCAAGCATGACCTTGAAAAACTTAAAACAAAAATCTACTCTTGGTATTTTAACATTTGAAATGAGGCACATTGCTGTCCTTCATCTAGAAATCACAGGTAAGCCTCAAATAAACAGCCATACTCTTGCTTCATTGCTTTTGATACATTGTTAAGATTGCTGAATTATTCCTGACTTACATCATATGACAGGAAGCAAATATTAATCTAAGATGGTGATAACATGTACAATATGTCATTCGTGTGTAAAATTATGTTCCTAAACTTACCATCACATGATGTTAGCATAGTTTGTTGTATACTACTAAATGTAGGTACAACATATGGCATCCATGCATGTAATGATGTTACACTACACCTCTTCCCTGTTCTTTCTTCCATCTTTTCATGAATACAGTTCAAATAGATCTCATACATTCTATGAACAAGATGAAATCAAATTAAAAATCAAAATAAAAGATGCAGAAATAAATCCTTTAATTATAAAATAATGTCAAAGTGAAGTCAAACCTCAAAACTTTTAGATCAATAAAGTTTAGAGATGTTCTTCTTTTAATTATTTTTTCTATTGCCCTCAACTAACAATCATACCAGAGGCAACTAGAACTGTGAGGGGCCCTCACTAACTATACCCCCCGCTGCTGTTAATTTAATGGACTATGGCATCCTTATCATGGTGAATTGTCTCAAGTCCAATTGGGTATAACTGAGGGAACAAAAGGGTATAAAATTATGGGAAAAAGTATTGGACCAGGACATACTTCGCATGCACACATCTACGTACTAGGATCTAACAGTCTGCAAAGTTTCATTAACCTCTGATAAGGCATATTTGAGAAACTGCAGGTACAAAAAAATTATGGACAGACAAACAGACAGGCTGACTGCTATATACCCCCCCAAACTTTGTTATATTCTGTATAAACTATAATACAGTGATGTGATCATCACAAAGGGCCCCGCTGCATATATATTGTTGTAGAAAACAAAGATAGGGCATTGTCAATATACAACTTGCACATAAAGTTGGTTAAAATGAATAAAAAAAAATTAGAATATAGAGCACTAACAAGAAGTTGACAGGGAAAAACTAATTCAAGGGCAGTAACTTCCACAAAAATTATCCGATAGCACTAGTTTTCGAAAAGAATCAAGGTATTGCCCATATATACCTTCCATATAATCTTAGTTGAAACCCGTTGAGAAATGTACCATTGAGAACGCTAGCAACAACTTTTGACAGACAGATAGCCGGACACAGTGAATCATAATCATCCGATGCGAGGCCCTAATAATGGGTTATAAATTTTTACTGGTAAACAAATTTTAGCTGTGATTGCATTCACCTACATTAACTGACAACAAAGTAATAACAGAGAAAACATAACATGAATACTCTACTAAAGTTAAAATGTAAGGACTTCTACAGATGTTTAATGTGGATTACAAAATGATGAATCTGAGATTTCTCAATCATGAAAACACCAGTTATGAGGTATTTTTTTAAACCCTCCTAAATTTTGGCACTTTAGGCCAAACCAAATTGATTTTTAGTTCTTTTGGTTTTTTTATGGCAAAAATAAGTGCGAGTGAGTAAAATTTTAATTTTTTTTTTTTGAGTAATAGATTTTTTCAGGCGAAGATCAAATTTACATGCAGCACAAATTTTTTTAACTAAAATATTGCAAAGATTCAAATAGAACCCTATTTTGTACCAAATTTTAGGAGCGGACAAACACTTTTTATCTTTAATTAATTCTTGAAAAATAAAGAATTTTGGGCCAATTTTTAGCATTTTTTCACAATGAATCGGCCAAAAAGTTAAGTCGGAAAATCAATTTGGCGAGCCCTTATTTTCTACAACACTATTTCAATAAATTTCATTAATGGCCCAAACTCATTTGAAAAAGAAAATATTGGAATCTAATGACTCCTTGACCAAGTGATCGCTAGCTGAAATAGCATTATTAACGTACAGTTAGAATAAAACAAGTTTCTTAAAACTTAATTTATACATTATTATTTTCTCTAGAATAAGATCTGTGAATACTTTTTTTTTTCTATTGAGGACTGACCTAATTACAGGAAGACATCAGAAGAAGCTTGTAGAAGCTGATCTATATACTACATTCATTTGATGGGTATAATTTTGTTTTTCCCCAACAAGATCTGAGATAAATTACCTGCACATTATGTCCTGACTTTTTGTTGTATTATCAGCAATATAAACAGCTATAGCACATTCACTGATAGCAGTAACATTTACATTGAAACCTATACAGACATCAGTTGCATCTGTATCATCTGAAAATATGTGTGTTATAAAATAATAGACAATAGATAACAATTCAAAAATTCCTACATATTGTCAATTAAGGGTCAGAAGTAGGGAAACTATTGACTTGGCAATACTTTCTGTTTAGAAATGGAGATTGCAATGGATATCTGAGCCAAATTTATTTTCCAGTTAACCATAAATATTATAAACACTAAAATATCCTAGACAATTTTTACTATTTTCAGTGGTTGCTGGCTAATTTAAAAAATCTTCATCCATCGAGAATAGGACAAACTAGATGTACTGTGAGCAAAGCTCACAAAGGATAACCCCCGCTTTGAAGTCCAATTATCTCCCTTGTGTGATATCGGAAAGCAAAGATTTTTCTTCATGCACATCTCTGCATGATGTACTTCCTTTCTGTAAAGTTTCGTTGAAATCCATTGAGCGGTCTAGGAGGAGTTGCGCTTACGAGGTTCATATATAATGTATAAGCCAAAAAAAATAGAAGTCCAATTATCTCCCTTGTGTGATATCGGAAAGCAAAGATTTTTCTTCATGCACATCTCTGGATGATGTACTTCCTTTCTGTAAAGTTTCGTTGAAATCCATTGAGCGGTCTAGGAGGAGTTGCGCTTACGAGGTTCATATATAATGTATAAGCCAAAAAAAAATAGAAGTCCAATTATCTCCCTTGTGTGATATCGGAAAGCAAAGATTTTTCTTCATGCACATCTTTGGATGATGTACTTCCTTTCTGTAAAGTTTCGTTGAAATCCATTGAGCGGTCTAGGAGGAGTTGCGCTTACGAGGTTCATATATAATGTATAAGCCAAAAAAAATAGAAGTCCAATTATCTCCCTTGTGTGATATCGGAAAGCAAAGATTTTTCTTCATGCACATCTTCGGATGATGTACTTCCTTTCTGTAAAGTTTTGTTGAAATCCATTGAGTAGTCTAGGAGGAGTTGCACTTACAAGATATATGGACAGATGGACAGACGGCACGACAGACAGACGGACGGCACGACAGACGGACGGACAAGGTGATTCCTATATACTCCCCCCAAACTTTGTTTGCGGGGGGTATAACAATGAAATCTATTTATAAAACTAGATCACAGATAACCATGCTTGACCACCCTCAATTTCTATTTTTTTTTTTTTAAATCATGCTTTATTGCTCAAGGGTAAAATTAAAAAAATAACATAAATCAAACTTGGCCTTTGGTTCATATCAAAATGATTCAGCATTTAACCATCAATAAGTAATGAGGGAATGCCAATCACCTTTATTTAATTACCAATAGAACTGCATTAAGTTTAAAAATAATTTTTATTCAAGTAGTACTTTTGTAATCTTCTGAAAACCTCTAAAATTTTTTATAAAGGGCCATAACTACAGAAACGGTAAAAGTCAAATCATCAAAATTTATTTTGACCTGTATTTAGATTTCCATAGTATTTTTATAAAAAAAAGAAATCTTTTGTTCAATTATTATTCTTGTTATCGTTCAGAAGCCTATTTAAGACAATCATTTTGTATTAAATCAAGGGCCATAACTTTTCAACAATAAAAAAAATCACCAAAATCAAATTTGACCTATATCGAATAATCTTTTTCAAACCTCCAATTTCTGCAGTTTTCATTACAACTAGGGCCATAACTCTGCAATGGTAAAAGCAAAAATCCCTAAAATCAAGTAAAGTCAAGAAATACCAAAGGAATATTCGAAGGAGGGGAAAATCGAAAACAACTGACAAACTCCAGAGAACAATACAAACACTACACTTAAAAACTCTGGAAGAGTAAGCAGTCTCTGCTTCCTGCAGGACACACACCATGCTGCCCATTTCACATCCGGTAAGAGGAAGGGACAACATCAAATATAACCTTTAATTAATGGTCGAAGATTTTAAAGAATTTGATCAGTGGTATTTAATTGTCATCCAGAAACCAATAGGATAGACTAATCAAACTTAACACATGTAAAAGTTAATTATTTTTCATAAAAAATCATATTTCCACCCAAACCACAATAAAATACACTAAAAACACTGTCCAGAAAACCAATGCACTCAGAAGCATATTCCGTTTATTATGAAGTTATGAAAAGGGAAGGAACTCAAAAAAATTATTGTCGCATGGTAACTTACTTGCTTCTGTTTGAAAGCTTAAAGGGTAGAAAAAAAAGAATTAAAACCAGTGAAAGTGCAATCTGAAAAAATTTCCAGAACCATCCGGTAAGATTTCGCGTATCTCTTGACCTGGCATGCCTCAACAGAGATAATTTTAAATCTTTCCATCTGGTTACTGAGATTTCTCAATCTTGCACTTTCAATGTTGTTAGATTCTATATTTCTCACATTTGAGACCGTGACGTGGTGTAGTTTCTAGGTTGTGAGATAGTATTTTCTCGCATCTGAGACAATGACATCACTCCATTTCTAGGGTATGAGATAGCGTTTGTCATATTTCTATGTGTTTGGGAGTTATATTCCGTGTGAGACACCAGTGTGAGATTTTTGCATCTCACATCACATGACCTACCTTGACATAACCAATGCAAAAAACGTCACATCACAATGCTAGGACGTCAGAAAACACACAACGCTGCACAAAGGGTACGACAACCTTGAAATTAACATGGCTTCAGTTTGAAAACCCCTGAAGCGCAACCTAAGTGATATCTTTTTAAAGTTTTGTAACTTTGATACAAAACCAAAATGCATACAATCTTTTTGTATATAGAATTTATTTGCACTAGGTCGCCTAGTTTAAGAGAACACATTTTTGTGTCATGGCAGCCATGTTTATTACCTTTAATTTTCAGCAGGGATTCTTTTTCTTACCCTTTAAGCTTTCAAACAGAAGCAAGTAAGTTACTATGTGACAATATTTTTTATGAGTTACTTCCCTTTTCATAACCTTATAATAAACGAAACATGCTTCCGAGCGCATTGGTTTTCTGGACAGTCTTTTTTGTGTATTTTATTGTGGTTTGGGTGGAAATATGATGTTTGATGAAAAATAATTCACTTTTACATGTGTTAAGTCTAAGATGTGAGATGGAACAATTCAACCCTAGGGTTCACACTTTCTATTATCAGAAACTCGGCAAGCCTTGTTTTTGACTTGAAACTGTGAACCCTCGGGTGGAATTGTCCCATTAACATCTTAGACCATGACTGATTATTATAGTCTCACTCTCTGCCCTAAGCAACAGTTTGAAAATAACAATCCAAAGATACTAATATTAGATATAGTAAATTTATACTATGCTGTATACGACGCATTTCAAGGAGTTACCTCTCATCAAAGCGTGTTTAAAATGAGAGAAAAAGTATCAATCACCCCTATTTTGGGCAGACTTGGCTACCTCACACCCTTGGGCTAAAATATTTCTATTTCTCAACCTTGGCAGAGCCTCGGTTGAAACAAAAATATTTGAGCCTTCGGGTGTGAGATAACCTTATCTCATCCTCACAGGGGTGAAAGATTATAACTATCTTTCATACAGAGCGATGTAGGATAGGGAAATTCACCTGAGGGGTCACATTTTTCTGTCAGACATGAGGCTTGCCGAGTGTCTGACAATAAAAAATGTGATCCCCAGGTGGAATTCCTGTATCCTATATCTGTCTGTCACAATCATAAAGCTAATAAGCAATTTGGTTTTATACTAAAAGTATAAAACTTGAAATTAAATTGTAAATGAGAATCATGTATTAGTTTTCTTTTTATAAGCAATTTCTTTTTGAAATTTTCCATCAAAATCGGGGAAGGTTGATGTTTTTTTGATGTTTTGACGTCGAAATGTACTGTGACGTTACGTTTTGTGTCACATGATATAAGACAAGGATATTCCACATGGGTGTCTTACACCAGCAAACGTTTTCAACCGCTTTAATGAGAGAAACTATTTGTCTCACACTAGCGTGGGAGAAAGATACTACTTGTCTTACCTTGTTCTAGCGGTACACAAGTAATACTTGTGATATAAGCAGCCTTTATCAAATTCAGTGCTGAGTTCGGATCTGTCTGTACTGTGTTACTTGGTTCTAATGGTACTATAGTAATACTGGTGATACCAGCAGCCTTTATCAAATTCAGTGCTGAGTTCGGATCTGTCTGTACTGTCTTACCTGGTTCTAATGGTACTACAGAAATACAGCCTTCATCAGATTCTGTGGTGAGTGTGCATCTGACTGCACTGTGGTACATGGTTCTACAGTAATACTGGTGATACCGGTAGCCTTTATAAGAATCGATTGTACTGTCTTATCTGGTTCTAATGATACTACAGTAATACTGGTGATACCAGCAGTCTTTACGATCAGATTCACTGGTGAGTTTTGATCTGACTGTACTATCTTACCTGGTTATATATTGGTACTACAGTAATTCTGGTATTATTATCATCCTTTATGATCAGATTCAGAGGTGAGTTTTGATCTGATCATACTGTCTTACCTGGTTCTACTGGTACCACCGTAATACTAGTGATATCAGCAGTCTTTATCAGATTCAGTGGTGAGTTTGGATCTGACTGAATAGCTTGTATTAACTGCTCTGCACCTATCTTTACGTCACTTAGTTTCAGCTGGGTTAAGTAGCTAACTTCAAATACCACTACCACATTTCCTGACAACTCTCTAAAAATAAAGTATTGCTACTATAACAAGATTTTAATAGAGTATCCAAAGTACCCTGCCAATAATAATAAAATAACAAGACAGAAATTACTTAACTAAACTGTTTGAAATAATGTTGAATAAACCTTTGATATAAATTTCATTAAAATCATTTAACTGTTCCAAGGAAATTACTATGGTTAAATTAAATGGTGTCTTTGCTTCCTTGAGCATACTTTTATTACTACATTGTATTCAACAAACCTTAGTTCTGTAACTTTGGTGTATTCAATGATGTTGCTAAAATTCTTATTCATTGTATTAGTCTGAAATGAATAAAAATTAGATATAAATCAATACACATAAGTCACATTCTGGTACTGAGCTGGAGAAATACAGAAAGCATAGATGACAGTGTCTAAAGTTCTCATGTCTTCTATATTCAAATGTTTCTCATTGTCTTTCTCACCTATTATAACAAAATAGAGCAATAAATCAGCTGACAGTCATATTATTGTCATTTCCGTGTTATGTGTGACACAGATAACACTAGACTACAAAGTATATGCACGGAACAGTGAAGCAAACAGAAATTGGCCAACAGATGACATAATTTAATGACAAACAAACCAGGTAGCGATTCTGGAAAAAAACTGTATATTGGCCTGTGTCTCCAGTCTATATACGATTTTATGGCCTGGGAAAGTTAAACCAAATAGATGAAAAAAATCCAGAAGTGTAATATTCATGCATATTTTTACAAAGAACAAAAACATGGGTATGACTTATTTTTGTCCAAAAAAATGCTTACAGCGATTTTAATAATATTATTTCATTTTTTATTGTGTGATATGTGGGGCCTTGGTCGCCGAGTGGTCTAGGTAGTTCGTCATGACTACTAATGATCACTAGCCTGTCAACGCTGAGGTTGTGAGTTCAAATCTCACCTGTGGAGGGGTGTGTTCGACTCCGATCTTAATTGACAAGGATTGCCAATTTTCCTACCGAAGGTCGGTGGTTCTCTCCGGGTACTCCGGCTTCCTCCACCAATAAAAACTGCTGAAAACGGCGTAAAACCCCAACTAAACAAACAAACAAAATTGTGTGATATGTAGTTGGCAAGACAATATTCAGTGTAATAATAACAATAATATAATGTCTTCTGTGTAATATAAAGATATGTGCATTATGCCTTCTAACTTTGGGATGCATTTGTCATATCACATGGAAAACATATTATTGTATATATATACTAGACAGACCAGCCAGACATAGGAAATGGTTGTTTTTCTGGAAAATTAACAGCAGATGTGTTTACCCCTTTCTGGTGTTTTCAGTAATGATAATGATTTTTGTCAGTACTTTGGGCCCTTTGTCAGTAATCTTAAATTTCAGCATGAAAACTACCACAGTGACCGGCCATCAAAGCATCTTATATTGTGTTAAGTCTAGAAACAATCTGAGTTTTTATCATCAATCTCGTTAAAACGCTTTTCATAACTGGAAAATCAAGCTCAATTACAAAGCATTTACACGACCTGGAATAAAAAAAAAAATTGGGGTACAAGCGTAATTTCCAGAGGCAAATCTCTAATCCGTATTTGGAATCTAAAATCCAGGACAATTACAGAAATTCTGTAATATTAAACACTATGTAACAGGTATTTTTTGTCTCACCCCTTTAAATACAGGAGTGTTTCAAAGATAAAATATAATCTGAAATCTGACAAATATTTAACATGAATAAAAATGTCATTCTTTTAATCTTGCTATATTTTATACATTACAAAATTAAATCAAATAAATTACTGGTTCCATCTGGAATGTGTACATCTACGCAAACTGGTCTACCATCATATAAAATTTGGAGTGGCTAGGGCATATAGAACAGTATTGTTATAAAATGTTCCATGTAAGATATTTATGTTTATATTAAAACCCCTACATCTTTTGATTCCCCTAAAACATACTTTTTAACCCTCTGATCTTGAATTGAGTGTCATTTGGAGAAACAACAAACATGGGGATATATCTGTATAAAATATTGAAATCATTGAGTAAACTGTTTTCGAGAACTAGAGATCTACCTTTTGCTTGCCAATTTTTTACAATTTGTTTTGACTTTGACAGCCGTCGACCTGAAGTTCTTAATATGACAAGGCACAGCTCAAGGTGACCCTTGATTTTTGTGCCTATTTTGGTCGCGAACCCTTTAGCTGTTTTTTAGAACACTCGCAGGCAAAACTCGGTCAGACAACATGAGAAACGGAGTAAAAACAATATGTTCCCCACTTCGTTGGGGACATTTGATCTAATACACAACTCTTGTTGTCTCAGCCTTCAGACAAATCAGTTTATTTGATGTTAAAATTACCTGATTTATAAATGCATTTGTAAAATCCATATACTTGTCACTGTTTTCATCTCTGAAGTCTGAATCCCATGGAATGTTCAACTTGATGCTGAATTGGAATTTTGATGAAGTAACATCTTGAAAACAAAAAAAAAATACAGTGAAAATATAATTTATCATCCGTCTTAATATTAGTTCAAACATTTTCTGCTTTTCAGTTGTATTATTCTTTTACTTTGCAGTAATGACCCTTTTTCTTAACAAAATATTATAAAAAACAGGAATCTGTTTCTTTCCACAATTTTAGATATCCAGACCTTTGTCTAATTCTTTGGCTGTTTTCGGGGTATTTGATCAGATGAAGAAAAAAACTGAAAATCCATGTATAATTTGGTATTCTTGTTTGCTGATTAATGGATAAAATCCCCTTTGATTTTCTTGATCCTTTCTGAAGATTATGTAGCAATGTAAACAAACTAATGCTTTCATCTGCAATATTCTATGTACAATAAACCTGTCTCTTATTTTCATAGCAAGGACAAAAAGTCAGGCTTCTAGATGGATCAATGGGGATAATCATGGGGTCAACCAACAATTTGGATTCCAAATGTTACCTATTGATATGTTGCGTTATATGACAGAAATGAGAGGTTTAATACTTGGTACATGGGCGTTTATATATTATTACAGCTAATTAAAAACTTTTGAAAGCATTAGAAAACAGAATCTTACTTTGCAGGCAGGTGATTATCGTATTTTGACAGTCTTGATAATTAAACCTTCAAATGTTTGCCAAGGCTTGAAATTAGATGTTTAAATGGTAATATGTGGATCCTTTTTAAATTTAAATTTCGTTGTAAATTACAGACAATATATTGCCACAGATATAAATATCTAACTATGATTTCTTAATTCAAAGTTCTGTTACAAGCAACAGACAATATATTGCCACAGATATAAATATCTAACTATGATTTCTTAATTCAAAGTTCTGTTACAAGCAGATAAAGACAGTACCAGCAAAGCATGACATGACATCAAATCCTTGTGGTAAAAGACTTCGGAAGCTTGATGATGTCATCAGCTGAGATCCGATCTCTCTTGTTGAACATTTTGGAAGCATTCCTGCCATACAAGTTAAAAATGGTATAATGACTATCCTGCGAAATAAAATTCATCATTACTAAGGAAATAAACATATACAAGGTTGATTTTACATAATGATCTACTCCATGTAATAATGAAATAATATATAGGGCAAAATAACAGAAAGTCTATTGTTGTTTGTCATCTTAAAAGTGGCTGTAAGTGGCCTTCAACAATAATCCAAATTCTAAATCCTTAAAATAAGATAAGATTGCTCCTCAAATTGATATGAAAATTACTATTTGTTATCTATCAATGAACACAGCACCTGTAAAGCATCAACGAACTGTAAATACAACATATTAAATCATTTATTATGTGCATTTTCTCTTTTAACAGTTTTAGGTTCTGTATTTATCAAATTAACAATCATCCCTATCAAAAGACTATTCTATATACTATCTGTTCTGAATGACCAGATACAAATTGTGTCCTAATATGTTATTGTATTGTTCACATATTAAATTTCTCATAAAAACAGCAAAACTGACTGCAATTGTAAAGGAAAACTTACTGGCAGTTTTGATGTATAAAGTATTGATTGTGTGCAGAACATCCACTGTACATTGCCATTCTCTCTAGAGTAGTTACGTCTGTACAAAAACTTGTCTCATTGTCATTCACTGCAATATAAAACACAAGAGTGGAAACACTACATGTCTCACCTGAGTATGCACAAGGACACAGAATAATGATTATCTCATACCCGACACTGCAAGTCAAAGGAAAATACATTAAAAGAAATAGTACTACTAATTTGTCTACAAAATCTCATGCATGTCATTCAAGCCTAAAACTGTGTCCAAGGTACCCACCAAAAACTATCTATACAGGAAAAATGGTTTGTCTATATAATACATTTATAACATTTGTTGAAAAATGGACTTATTTGTAAAAATGGGAAAAGAGTCACTCATGCCTAAAATTGAGATAAATTTGGATATAGGTATTACTGCTACAGAAAAATGGACTTAATCATGAAAATGTGACTCAAGTCTGAAATTCAAGTCAAGGTCTCAGACAGCCATGAACACACCAAGCACTATCTATAGACCAAATATGGTTGGTATATGTATTGCAGTTGGTGAGAAATGAATATTATCGCAAAATGTGTCAAGCATGAAATAGAGGTCAAAAGGTAAGGTGTCAGATGTTAAAGTGGTATATACTAATAACTTCTATCAACCAAATACTGTGGGTCTAGTTACAAATGTAGCACAATTGCTGAGAAATAGATTAAATCATGAAAATGATTAATAAGTCATTCAAGCGTGAAATTCAGGTCAAGCTCAGCTGACAGGTGTTAGACTGGCATGTATCCACTAAGAACTATCTACAGACCAAATATGATGTGCCTAGGTAATACAGTTGCAGAGAAATGGACCCAATCTCAAAAACATTACTCAAGCATGCAATTGAGGTCAAGTTCCAGAGACAGGTGTCAGACTAGCATGTACCCATAAGAACTATCTATTGACCAAATATGGTGGGTCTAGGTATTAAAGTTGCTGAGAAATGGACCTTATCTCGAAAATGTGACTCAAGCATGAGATTGAGGTCAATGTCCACAGACATATGTCAGACTTGCATGTACCCATAAGAACTATCTATAGACTAAACATGTGGGTCTAGGTATAACAGTTGCTGAAAAATGGACTTAATAAAAAAACTTGGATGAAAGTCACTCAACCATGAAATTGAGGTCAAGGTCCACAGACAAGTGTCAGACTGGCATGTTGCCACCAAGAACTATCAATAGGCCAAATATAGTGGGTCTAGGTATTACCTTAATTACTCTATTTATTGGACACTAAAATACATCTATTTTTTAGGAAAATTGGAAAATCGTCGAAAAAACATAGTTTTTATATTTCTGTCCACATTGTTGTCATTTTTTGACTCCATATGATCGACCTGGTCATGTACTTTATGAATAGGCAATCAAAATAATGCTTCATACTTGCGGTATTGTTATTTGATTTTGCTTCATGGATTATCTTTTTGTACCTTCAAATTAAGTAAATTTAATGTTGAAGACGAAAACAGTAGTAAACTTCAAACGACACGCTATGTTGTTGACTAATATGTGAACATCTGACAAATTATTTTTACGATCTGGATTTGGAGCATCTCACAAATGATTTTTACAACACATGTTACGTTTGTAGTCTCATTGTCTTTTTAGAACTTATTATAATTATTACATTTAAATGTCTCATAAACAATGATAAGAGGATTTGTTTTGTAAAAACATTATTCATTTCATTTCAAATTTTTAAAATTTATTTCTCTGAGAAACGCGAATACGTAAATTCTGTTCCAAACTCGATTTGGATTTCTTTTTAAAACTAAACTTCCAGGCAGGAAAAATTCAATAAAATTTACTTAAAAATCAATCTTGTTTCAATCAAATTTATTTTGATAGATAGTTTAAATGGTTTAGAAAGACGAAATAAATACTCGATGAGGACTTAGTACCTAAGAAGTTAAAATTACTGACTGTCGCAATCTGAGAACAACGATTGTAACTTTGACAATTTTGAAATCGTTGAAAAAATAGATTTATCAAAAAATTCAATTTTCCTTGAATTTTCAAAAGTGTCGAATAATAAGGTCGTCCAATAATTAGGGTTATTACGGTACATGTGCTGAACTAGAGGCTCTAAAGAGCCTGTATTGCTCACCTGGATTTAATTTTCACCTTGATCAGGACTAAAAATTTAAGTGTTGCAGTTTTTGGCTTGTTTTTCTGTAGGTTTCTATGTTAAACTAAGTTCGGCTGGGGCAGCCATCTTGGTTTACAGTCCAGGGCAATGTACACATTTCTAAAAGAGAACCATCTAAGGACCATTACTGCTAAGTCTTGTTCCAACTGGCTAAGTGGTTTCAGACAAGAAGATTTTTAAATGAATTTTCCCATAGGGTCCTATATTAAACTAAATTCAGCTGTGGCGGCCATCATGGTTGACATGGGCAGACATATTTCTGAAAGAGGACCATCTAAGGACCAATGCTAACAACTTTAGTTCCAATTGGCTCAGTAGTTTCAGACGAGAAGATTTTTGAATGAATTTCCCATAGGGTCCTATGTTAAACTTAGTTCGGCTGTGGCGGCTGTCTTGGTTCAAAGTCCACAAATTCGTACACATTTCTGAAAGAGGACCTGATAAGGGCCATTGCTGCCAAGTCTGGCTCCAATTGGTCCAGTGGTTTCAGACAATAAGATTTTTCAATGAATTTTCCCATAAGGCCCTATGTTAAACTAAGTTCGTTTGTGGCGGCTCATCAAACACAATTCTGAAAGAGGACAATCTAAAGACCATTGCTGCCAAATATGGTTCCAATTGGTCATGTAGATTCAGGCAAGAAGATTTTGCAATGAATTTTCCCATGGGACTCTATGTTAAACTAAGTTTGGCTGTGGTGGCCCCTTGTTTTCTATTTTTAGTAACAGCAGCCATGTCGGTTGGAAGTCGAGGATGTTGGACATAAATTTGGAAGGGGGCCATCCAAGGACCATTCCACCAAACTTTGGTCCCAATTGGCCCAGTAGTTTCAGAGTATAAGATCTTTAAAGGAAAGTTTATGCCGGTTGCCGTCTTTAAAGGGCAAAAACTCCTATAAGAGGTCAATCAATGATTTTGGTCATGTTGACTTATTTGTAGATCTTACTTTGTTAATCATTTTTGCTGCGTACAGTTTGTCTTTATCTATAATAATATTCAAAATAATAACCTAAAACTGCAAATTTCCTTAAAATTAACAATTCAGGGGCAACAACCCAACAAAGGGTTGACCGATTCGTCTGAAAATTTCATGGCAGGTAGATGAACATTTTAACATCATGTCAGTTTGCTCTAAATGCTTTATTTTTTGAGATATAAGACAAAAACTGCAGTTTACCCCTATCTTCTATTTTCAGCATGTCGGCCATGTTGATTGGCAGGCGGGGTCATTGGACACATTTTTTAAACTAGATACACATTCTAATTTTAGCCATTTCAGCCAAGTTGGTTGGCAGGCGGGGTCATCGGACACATGTTTTAAACTAGATACCCTAATGATGCTTGTGGCCAAGTTTGGTTCCATTTGGCCCAGTAGTTTCAGAGAAGATTTTTGTAACAGTTAATGGAAAAGCATGGACGACGGACGCCAAGTGATGAGAAAAGCTCACTTGACCCTTTGGATCAGGTGAGCTAAAAATGAACTTAATCACGAAAATGTGACACAGGTCACTCAAGCATGAAATTGAGGTCAAGGTCAAAAGGCAGCTGTCATACTGACATGTACCCACCAAGAACTATCTATTGACCAAATATGTTTGGCCTAGGTATTACAGTTACTGAGAAACGGATTTAACCGCAAAATTTGGACACAGATTTTACATTTATGTTTATGAAGTTAGTGAACCATGAAAACGAGGTCAGGGTCACAAGACAAGTATACTGCGGCAAACCTTATATGATAAGCTATCTGTGGACCATAAATCTTAATTGTAGATATTATATGTGCAAAGTTTGCGCCACCGTAATATGGTTAAATATAGATATACATATGCATGCATGAAACTGATATTCTTATATTACACAGTCATATGAATATAATTTTTATCATTTTTATTGTTCATAAACACATTTTTATGTAAATTACAAAAAAAAACACCTCTCACACACTCTTATATCTTACAGAAAAAGCTTTTGTGTATGAAAAGCTAAGACTAATTTTAATAAGTTTATACATAAAGATACATAAAAACATTAAGGTTTGGATATAAGAATGTTTTTGCACACTAACATTTTTTATATATGTAAATCCTTAAATAAACTGATGTATTTTGCTATTTAGTTTCAAAGTATTTCTGCTTCCCATTTAACACATATGAATATTTAACATTGCAAGTACTTGTTTCTTTTTTCTGCTCCCAAATACTATTTTTTCACCACACAGTTAAAATTTAATTTCGACAATGAAATTTCAGACTTCATAATAAATCACATTGAGATTTTAATGTATTCAGTCGCCACTGAATCCCAGAAATGTGATTGGCCAAGAGAATCAGATGCTATTTTTGTCAAGTTCACATATTTGAAGTTTCACCTAAATTGCTCCACTAAGGAGAGAATTATTTTTAGATATTTTCTATTTCAAGTAATGGTAGTTCTGAGGTCCATACCCCTCAACACAGTGTTGAAAGGGGAGAACATAATGGACCATTCCACCAAAGTTTATCTCAAATACCCAAGCAATTTACTCAACATCTAGGATTGTCCAATAACAAACTTCAGAATCAGAAAATTAACTGCCATTATTCTACATATATCAACCAGATTTGTTCCTGATGAATATGTCATATCCTAAAATTTTTTTCATTACAGACTTTTTTTCAATAATGAATATCTTACCATCACAAGACCGAAGATCAGATTCATCTACTAAGGGTGTGAATGATGACAAATAAAATGGTACCCAGTTGTGTAAGGATGTTCTTCTACATTCCCTGTTTGTTTTTTCCTCCATTATTGATTCAGTACAACTAAGGTATACATTATATCCACTGCAATACACATACATATCTTATATTATTATCACAATAATGAAAAATTGCAATGATTTTTATTGGTATATTTCTAAATCTTTCTTTAAAATTATAGATTCATGCCCTCTAGCAAGTCATATTGCAGATTTTGGCCGATATGAACATTTCAACTTATTAATTATTGCTTTTCTTTGTGTGTTTTTTTTTACATGTAAATGTAACTGAGTAGTTTTGCATTTTAAGTATAAGTTGATAACTGGCTATGAATGTGATTGCTGACTTTTTATGAATAATTAGCTAATATTTAGACTGTTGTTTTAAATCAGATTTCCGAGTTGCGTATCTTTAAATATAATCATTATCACAATCTTTTGTAGTAAATGTTATATAAATTCTGATACAGATCAATCAAAGACGGTTCTAACAAGGGATGGCAGCAAGTGGAACAAAAAACTAGAGGCTTCCAGAAGTCTATATCATTCACCTGTATTTAATTTGACTTTTTATAAAATCTTTTCAGTAACAGTGGCCATCTTGATGCAATATGAAGTAGCAAAAGACTGATTTTAAAAGAGGGCTATTTAAGGACCATTCCATCAAAATTGTGGTTCCAACTTGCCCCACAGTTTGAAAAGAGGTTTTAAAATATATTTTGGCTGATTTTCCTATTTTTTTATAATTACAGCCATAATTGTCCATGGTCTAGGACCCTGGACATAATTTTTAAACTGGATCACTTGAGGAACAATTGACCAAAGATTGGTCTCAGCTGGTACAGTAGTTTGAAAGAAGATAAGAAAACCTTTTTGGAAGATTATTCTTATTGGTCAAATGTCTGGAACTTTTAAATTTGCTTCTGAAAGGGAACTACTTAAGGACCAATTTAACAAAGTTTTCCATCAGTTAACCCAGTAGTTTAAGAGAAGATTTTAAATTATTTTTTTACAAATTTTTTTCTTTAGAAACGTTTACGATACTTGTCAAAGGTCTGTAGCCTCAGTTACAATTTTGGATGATGATGGAAAATGGACACGCATGATGACAATAGCTCACATGGACCTATGGTCTAGGCGAGTTAAAAAAAAACTTTTATAAACAGTCCAAATTGTTAGCTATATCTCTTGCAGTCACTATTAAAGGCAAGGCGAACAAACCTGCAAAGGATATCCTGTGAGACAGTCCTGTTGATAAAGCCATATACTGCCATGGAACAGGCTGTTGAGTTGACTATTTCCTCTGTGTAAGCACCACATAAATCTTTGTCTGTACCTAAAATTGAAGGAAAACTGGTAGATTTAATATTCTAAGTCAAATGCAAAATGTAACATACATTTACATGTACCAATCATAAACTCGATTATAGATGCTACTTAACCTTAATCAAATTTATAGACACATTTTCAATACTTACAATGTGAAATGTCTACCATTCCATGAGATAGTTCATCAATTAAATCATGTTCCTTCTGAATACTAGTTTTCACATCCTCATAGCTACAGTTAGAAACTTTTTCCATCAGGCATGGTATGTACTCACTTTCTAATGCACTGAAAAGAGAACTTATTTATGATTTCATGTCACCATGATATTAAAAAATAGGTACCCTTCTTCCCCACAACACCGCCTATCAGAACATTTGACATTTCATCATATTATAAGCTGGACTGGCACTATGTGCAACCCAGCCAATTAGTTGTTCTTAAATGAAGTTTTCTATTCTGATATCCTACAATATTTTCAATGATTCCATATGAAATGGATGGTAAAAATAATATGTGTGAACCAGGATGAGAGAAATAAGTTTGTTGAAAATTACCACTTCATTCTCTCTATGATAATTTGACATGTAACAACCTTGTACAGCAAAGAATTACATATTCCTTACAGCTGGTAAATGATTCATAAAGTAGCATATGAATGTCTTTTTTCTTAACAGTTTCAGACGTACAGTAATTAAAACAAAATTCAAATTATCAGAAATATTTCAGGAGAAATATTATAAGGGATTATGCTTTTTATGTACTATACATTCATGTTTAAAGTTTACAACTTAAAATTTCAAAGTGAATTACAGGATTTTATTTTACTCGGAAATTATATTTCATCACTGTCAGTGTAATGCTATGTTTCTATTTAAAAGAGTTGGTAGAAAACAATTTAGAAGGTTCTATATCAATTAAAATTCATTTATAGCATGTACTCTTGGGCAATTTAATTTTACAAAGTGTTTGGGTGATTCTTTAACATGGCAATACTCAATCATTGCTAACAGTTAATGTACAAACTCTATATCCTTTTTTGTTTGTAATTTGCAATTTTTCCATAAAACCATCTCAGAATAAAATTGTTTTGGCATAAAAACAAAACAAGTACCTGCACACAGAACCTGTTGGCTTAATAAAAAGTTTACTTATACATTCTATTCTGGATAATATAAGAGCTGGACCATCTTGACAAAGGTCAAGTCCAAAATCTGATTTACTGGAATAATCAGCTGTTAAAAAAATATAAGATATCATATTAATTAATTGAAGATTCAATTCAAATATAAATTGCTAATAAAATTCCTACACTAACATGAATGAGTATTGTAAAATCACTTTTTTTGGTGGTGCATCCATTGTTGTCCTAAGTTTTTCATTATTTACTAAAACAATGAATTGTAGGATTATATCCCTGCATTTACTCTGGCATTGTAATAATATATAATCAAAACTTCAAAATGTTAGCTTAAATGTATAGGTTGTGTACAAACATCACAATAGACAGCAAATTTTATAACTAATAGGCAAAAGTGGTATGATTATAATTTTTTACAAAATGTATATCAAAAATTTTCTCTATTCATAAATTGACCAAGAAGTGTAGAAAACGATCTCTTTCATATATGCAATATAAGAGTTATCTGTCTTGTGGCCATACACTGTAACTTGCTAAAGGCAGATAATGTCACAATATTTCTGATTAAAATGGGACTGAATATGATATGAAGACTTTAACACAAGGATGAGTATGACAGAAAGGGCTTGGTTTACCTTGGCCAATTGACCCACAAGAGTATAACAAGATGTCATTCACATGAAATATAAGAATTATTTCCCTTCCTGTCATACACTGTAACTTTGAAAGGCAGATAATATCACAATGTTTCTCATTAAAGTGGGATTGAATAAGATATCAGGAGGATAAACACAAGGACGGATGGATGAATTATTGTCCAGTGGCAACCACTAAGTGCATGTCAGGACGAGAACATTTTGATTTGATACTAATATGAACCCTCCTTTGTACTAGACCGACACTCTAAGCCAGATTTTTAATGTGTTAGTTCAGAAAGTAACAGTCCGCAGGCATATATGTCACATCACCCGTACACATTATACAGACTCTGAGGGGGGCTCAGTGCTTTCTATTACTCCTACATGCCATGTGCTTGGCGGAGAGGCAGCAAATTCCAATTCTAATTACTTTGATTTGAACCGGCCTGTGATTGAAACCCACGAGACCACCGAGGCTGTTAACATTAGGATGAGGATGACAGAAAGTGCATGGTTTACCTAAGCATTTCTTTGCAAAATCTGGTTCATTTAGATTTTGTCCAAATCTCTGTGAAAAATGTGCAGTTAGCATTATAATTTTCCAAGTCACATCATCTACAAACTTCTGTCTATCACAGTAATCTAAATCAGACTGTTTGTATTGTCTGAACATACAATCTACAGTTTCTTCATAATATCTGGAAATCATAAAGATAAATGAACTAAAATATCTGGGTTTTTATCAGATTTCATCTTGCAGTTGAATATCAAATATAAACTGATGAACTCAGTAACTTTTTAATTGTTGTTAGGTGCACTAAATTTCATACAGGACCCTCTGATGTAACATAAATCACATTTACTTTGTGTCTCACCTTACCTGGAAGTCACTTTTCAGATAATTTCCAAAATCTACAAACTGTTTTTTGTGCATTTTTTCTTAAAACCACAAATATTGCCTTTTCTGATGCTGAAATGCCCATCATTTTCAATGATGACAACTAGATTCTTTCCCTTTTGTGTGTGCTTCAATGATTTTTCCAAAAACCATGACATCATCATAAATGAATTTGACATTGTTTGATATACATGTAAAATTCATTAAAGTGTTGAACTATGTATTTTAGGATACACATAATTAAGTTTGAAGTGTAAAGAGTTGTTGCAAAAACAATGAGTTTTTCATCATGAGAAATCCACTGCAGAAATATTTGGAAAACAGTATATTAGTATATTTGTGGCATTGACACCAATGCCCCAACAGGCACCCAAATTGCTGCTTTTTCCATCAAAAATAGATCAAAAGGGATGAAGAACAAATATAATTTTTTTGTCTAAAATACATTTTTCTGGATTTTTTAAAACTTTTATGTTAAAAGTTTTATACTTACAGGCAGTTAATGTCGGAGTTGTTGAATGTACTCTGCATCCTTATTTGGAAAATATTTACAAAACAATTATCAAAATACAGATATGTATTTGGGTCATACAAATAACTGGAACACTCATCCTCAGATCTATTGTAAGCTGAAATGTATAAAATATTCCCCTAAATCTTTAAAACATAACATATCGTTTTCAGTTGTAGATTATACACACTTTTTTACCTCTAGAAATAAAGCTGAGAAAGAGTTGCATATTATGTAGTACTACAGTTTTTCTGGCACTTTTCGATGTCAGTTCGAGAGAACAACTCCTTACCTGTACATATGATCAATCGCTGCCATTGTCGACATTATATACCCATATCTGATAAAAAGATATTGAAACCAACAACTGAGATTAAAATTCATACCTCTAATAAATCCTTGAAAAGAACGTTAAGACAATGAAAAGGTATTCCCCTTCGATTTAGATTTTTCGACCACCATTTTTGTTTGTATCGTTGTCTGGTTCCCGGTGTAATACTTTGTTTTTATTCACAAACTATTCCAATATCAGATAAAGGTAGAGACATTGCGTAATCGACAATTATAAATGATTGACACAATTCAGTAATAAAATAAAATTAATATTGTAATTTATGACATTTATGCACTACTTTAAATATTGTTTCACTAAATTTAAATTAATATCCTACAAACAAATATGTCGTTATGAATTCGATTTGGAAATTAGAAGGTCGTAGTTGATTTCCGTTGTCAATAATTCATCAATTTGTCTTAAAGCTTAGGCATTTTCCTAATTTATCTTTTATTTTAAATGCACAAAAACATTTATAAAACAAATCGAAAGACAACGAAAATGAAAAGATGTTTCGGTTCTGAAAATGATGAAAAACACTGATCTCATGACGACCACAACTTGGACTTTGTTGCCAAAATGTCTGTGCATATAATATAGTAGAACTAAGTTTTTTTCTTCGATGTAAGAGCTTGAAAAGGAGTGCATATAATCTATGACTGTATTATCTACAACTGAAAACGGTATGTGAAATTAGAAAAAAACTTCTAAAACCATATTGTTTTTATGACTTAATATCTCTATCAATACTAGAGTGTAATGATTCACCGATGCTTTGATGGCATTGATTGGGTATTCCAACGATACACATATCGTATCGTCACTTCAGAATTGCCATACATTTCCGGATCTGATGCACCGTTTCCGGTTAAATTTTAGATCCCCAGAATGGTTTCTGGTTTTTGACAGGAAAAATTTCAGTTACATTGGTATTAGTCTGGGTCATGCGTTATAAATTTCAACATGACAACAGGAAAAATACACTTCTTTCATTCTATTTTTTACAGCTATTCAGGGGTTAATCTGACCTTTTACGGGTATAGCTATTTTGTGGGCTAGCAGCTGACTGACAAAACATATCTGGTACCTAGCTGGGACGACAGACGATTAAAGAGTATGTTAACCGAAAATAAAAAGGAAATGCTTGAACCAGATACATACATCACGACTGGTTCCTATTCACAAGCAAATTTTAAGAACCAGAATATCTAATGTAAACAAATACAAAATTCAAAGGGATTTTTGGTAATTTTGAAAATTTAGATGGAGTGATTGGGACACTATCAAATTGAGAATTTTATGTCTTGAAATTGGTGAAAAATCGCACTTTTTCGTTTCGGAATGGGGCCAAAATTCGGCCCCAAAATACGTTGCAGATTAGGCCTTGGCTATGAAAAGCTTTAATTTTATCTTTTTAGAGTAAAAAGTTCTGTGTTGTACCAAAATCCCCTTCTAGTCCCTCTGTATTCCTGATTTTAACGTAATACACTTGCGCAATATGTTTACTGTAAAACACCTACAATTCATGGTACACCAATTTTTGTGGATTTCATCGACAACCCAATCAATGAATTTAAAAACCCAATGAAATATATATGTCCATCACCTTTATTATGAAGAAATATTGAAATGTCCTGGATCATTGCCAAGAAAACCTGTAGTGTGATTGATGGACTGACAGACTGAAGGATGGAGTGCTAACATTCTGTGTTGCTGGTAGAGTACTAATAATCAAAACTAATTAATGTAAAAATTGACTAAAACAAACCAAAACAAACAGCTGGATCGACATCAGTTGGTCTAACAATGAACATTTTGTCTTCATACTGTTCCAGTGTGTCTGTAGTGTCTTTATAACTACAGCTGCCAAAACTCTGTAATACTGAATTATCCTTGGCAACTCTGTATACACAGGCAGACGACTGCCAGTAAAATCTAAATAACAGAAAAACAAACATAATTAATTTCCTCCAACTTGTTAAATGCAAAGCTATAAAATACTGTCAGATTTAGGATATAATTTTGGTTATTGCATAAATATTGGTGAACATAGTCCAGAGCAGACTTTATATTTCATGAGCTTACGAGTGCAATATGATGTACTGCGAGGGACAATATTCACCAATATTCATGCAATAACCATTTTATTATATAGTAATAAATTTTTTCTTCTATTTCCACATTTCTATCAAGAGAATTAAGCTAAATATCAAAGTAAATAACTTAATGATCTATTGCTTATATGAACGTTAAAACTCTTATTTGAATGAGTTCAATCATATTAAGTAGATTCAAAACCTAGGGAATATCGCATTGGTTCTTGCAAATAAAATCCTTAAATTTACTCTCATTTACATTATACTTATTAGTAGCTTAGATTGGCTCAATTTGCAGGTGTTTGTTTCTTTGGAAAAGAATTTTCATCGACAGACAATTTTCGAGTCGATGTTGTTTCCGCCATTTTAATTTCTGTTAACAGACAACAGTAGAGTAAAATATGAACAATGTTCGGAGCGTATCAGGAATTTTCCAACATATTAAGGATGGAGGTCGAGAACTAGAGTAAAATATTGGTGAATACTGTATGATTTCCCATAAAGGATTAAATAGGGGGAATTTATTACTATATAATAAAACATATAAATATTATATGTTTTGATTTCCCTTAGTCTTGTTTGTTTGTTTGTTTAGTTGGGGTAATGAAATATGATGGGTAATGCTATTCCAACAAAATAATTAAGAATGAATCCAACAACTACAATGCTATTTTTAAAATTTTTAAGTTTACACTAAAGATCCTGACTGGGTTCAGAGAAAAAAAAATAGCAGTTTATGGTACATTTTCACCATTAATCTTAATTAATATACCTGCACTGTTCATCCATAGTAGCATTGGTATTAACTTCAACAGGAATGGCATCATAGTGACAGTCAAAGTTTAAAATATAGGACAAAACATCAGGATGAACACACGGTCTAACTGCGGCAGTAATTGGCATCATTGTTGGTAACACAACAGTGTCAATAGAGGCTGAAAAATATCATCATATGCATCAAAATATAAACGTGTAATAGTTTATTTAAAAATGTTAGTAGTATATCTGTACGACTACAATTGTATATTTCTCATCAATATTGCACATCCTTCAACTTTAGAAATCCAGTTTTCCAGAATATATTTATGACAGGTTGATTTTGTCAAAAAATAATGCTATTTGTTTTTACATAATAATTTCACATGATTAAGAAAGGGTAAATAATATTTGTTCTGGAATTGGTCAAAGTTGTTGTATTTGAGAAGGTTCAAAAACTGTAACCCTAACTCGGCAGTAAAAAACCATTACAAAAATAATCTACTGTTAACCCTAAGTGTTAGATAAGTTTATCAATAATATTCCATTTGAAATTAAATAAAATATTCTCACATTTTATTACAATGAGAAATCTTATTAAAAAAAATACAACCGTTACCCCTAAGTGTTAGCTAATTTTATAAATAATATTCCATTCGAAATTAAATAAAATATTGTCTCTTTTTATTACAATGAGAAATCTTATAAAAAAAATACAAACCAAAGCATGATGATGGATCAAATCCTGGGATATCACCAAGAATATAGTCTTTATTGGATATAACAGTTCTAGTGACCTTCTCCACTAAACATTGCTGGGCATTAAACACAACACATCCAATAATCTGTTCAAGTATTCTGAAAGAAAATGTCCCCAAAAGTGTGAAATAAATATATACATAGACTTTTCATATACAGAGACCATATAAGTATGGAAATTCAGTCACATATACTTCTTTACAACTGGGTGAAGTTCAATCATCTGTGAGCTTCTCTATTTCTAAAGAAATTATCCTTTTTTTGAAGATGTTATGTATATTTGGTTGACTATGAGATATATTATTATAAAATTTTGAATTGATTTTATTGGGTAATTGTATAGAAAAGTATTTTCCACCCAACAATTATACCATTGAGAATGCTTAAAAGAGTCTATAAAATGTATTTGCTTACTATTATGTAAAATTTCCCCAGAAAAAAGGCAAAAATTCCATTCGTTTATTGTATAAATTTATGCTATATATATACACCAAGAATTGCCGTATATTGCCGTTACATATAGGATGCTATATATATATATAGCATACATTTACACAATAAATGAATTTTAGGTTCATCATATAAAGGTTAATCTAGAAACAATATGGTTTATCAGGTTTATTGTGAACTTATTTCTAAAACACTCTCTACAGAATTATCCATACAAGAAGCTAAAAAGAGCTGAATTAATTACCTTACAATTTCCATTTATCATTGTTTTAGTCTTTGCCATTACACATAGGATTAATCAGGGTTATACAATTTTATATAATTATGATAATCAGTTGACTAGTTATATATTTACAAATCAAGGAACCATCAATGAATCATTCAACTGAAGCTTCAATGCAACTTGACCATTACTTTAAGAAGATGAGATTTAAAAATAAGAGGCTCAGAGGGCTGAGCCTGTATCACTCACCTGGCATGAAAGCCATTTTTATTGATGTACCTCAGAGAAGTCACTTCTCCCTATCATTATGAAATGTGGTAAGCCTAAGGAAGCAAAGTTTTCTTCATCAAGGTCCTTCTACTTACAGGTCAGCATATTCTAAAATTTGGCAGTTCTACAGAAGATTTTTGCATGTATTTCCCATAGGATCTTATGTTAACCTAAGTCCTCTGCTGAAGGCCATTTTCAATTGGGGATTGGCTAAATTCTCCGGTTCTGTAGATTTTTTTATATGTCATAGACACTTTCTGTCAAGTTTGGCTCTATTTGGCCAAGCAGTTTTAGAGAAATTAAAAAAAAAAATCATTCAATCAACAACAAGAATTGCCTATGGCGGCCTTGTTTGTCGCCTGATCTGGACAAAATGAGGAAACTATGTAAAAAACTTCCCACAGAAGCTTCCTGTCAAGTCTCGTTCCCTTTGGCCAAGCGGTTTCAAAGAAGAAAATTATCAACCGATAAAAGACAAGAACTGCCCATGACGGCCATGTTTGTTGCCTGATCAGGACGAAATGAGGAAACTTTGTATAGAACCTCCCAATTAGATGCTTTCTGTCAAGTTTTGTTCCATTTGGCAAAGCCATTTTAGAGGAGAAGATTTTTTTATATCAACCAATCAGAAACAAGAACTGCCCATGGTGGCCATATTAGTAGTCAGATCGAGACAAAATGAGAAAACTTTATAAAGGATCTCCCATATATGCTTCCTGTCATTTTGTTCCATTTGGCCAAGCAGTTTCAGAGGAGAAGATTTCTGAAAACTCAGCCAATCCCCGTGGCAGCCATGTTTGTTTTCCGATCAGGACAAAATGAGCATTCTATATAAAGGACCTTAGATAGATGCTTCCCACCAAATTTAATTCCATTTAGGCCAGTGGTTTCAGAGAAGAATAAAATGTGAAACGTTAACGGACGGACGACGGACGCCAAGTGATGACAAAAGCTCACATGGCCTTTGGCCAGGTGAGCTAAAAAGGCAGCCATAATGGTCCACAATCAGGGCTGCAAAGTGCGGTTTTAAAGGGAAAACATTTCATTAACACCTTGTTTAGTACATTTTTCCTGCATACTACTAACTTGCTTAAAACATTCCACAGCAAAGTTACAACTCTGATAAACATACAGATACCTGCATTGTTTTTTCCTTCTCAAAGATGTTTTTTAATAAGTTAAATTTCATCATGTTCCTGAATATCAATACTTTGGTTGAGATATTCAATTTCTGTGATACATCTTAAATCAACATACCTGCATTGTTCTTTTGAACCACTGACTTGTTTAAGACGTGCCAGAGCTGTGTCACAACCATTATCAACTATTGACTTGACGTAATTCTTTCTGTCACATTCAGTTAATATTTCTGAAATGCCAAAAGTAAAACTTACCACTTTTAGACTTCGTTCTGTACTTTTAAAACCAGTGACTATCTTCCAAATAATTATAGTTTCAAATTTAAAGAATCATGAAATTAATATTTTCAATAAAATTTTAATCTTTAACACAATTTAATCAAATGCTTGTTTAATAGAAGGAAATGTGTTGGCAGAGCAGCCATTTTGAAGCATTTTAACAGCGGGTGCCCTGCAGGAAGCAGACTGCTTACTCTTCTGTAGCAACTGAGTCTACCCCCGGTTTTTTGGCGGGGTCCATGTTGTTCATATGTTTTTAGTTTTTAATTGTAGTGCATGTATTGTTTTGGTCTTCTCTTCGTTGTTCTCCGGAGTTTGTCAGTTGTTACGATTTTTCTCTTCTTCGAATATCCCTTTGGTATTTCTTGACTTTACTTAACAACTTGAATCATATAAATTACTTTTTTTAACATACAGGTAAATCATGAGATCAAAATTACCTGTATGTTGTTCAATCTTATTCACAATTAAATCATATGCTTGTTCAATATAAAGTAAATTTTGGGACAGCAGCAATTTTGAACAACTTGAATCCTATAAACCACTTTTTTGTAAAATACAGGTAAATCATGAGATAATAATTACCTGTGTGTTGTTCAATCTTTATTTCCTCAGTATAGACATTTTGTATCAGTTCTAACTCAGTATCTGGGTCCTGTATTACTTCTTCAATTATCTGTTTGGTTACTTCCCCAATAGTCTCTGCAGTCCATTTGTCTATATTTGGTGTGTCTTCAAGGATGATTATGAATACAAAAATCAAACTGCCCTGTCTGAAAAAAAAAGAAAAATGTTCTTGGTGACCACTAGATGTCTATTTTTGGTCTTTTCAATGAGGAGATGGGATGTTGTCTCCTTGACTCCATATCCATTTTTTCTCATATTATGTAAATATCTTTTCTTTTTTTAATGAAAACTTGAACTTAAGAAGTTATCTATAATAGCCTTACACAAAAGAATTTATATAACATTGGCAGCAGTACTATACATTGACCTGCAGTGAGAGGTCAAGATTTAATTATCACCAGCTTGATAACATAATGTTCTGGTAAAATATCAAAAGCAATAAACACAATGTTCTTCACTGCTTATTATTTTTTCAATAGCATAAAAAATACCACTTAGTTGAACCTTACAGACTTGGGATACCTTTCATGATTTTCTTAGTATTTGTGAAGATCCCTCAAAAGGCAGGAGATTTATGGTTAGAAAAAAAAACAACCATATTTTGGAACATATATGTGAATTTCACAAAAAAGGGCAACAACCAGTTTTGGTGGTGATGACAAGCTATTATATTTAATTTTGAATTTACTAAATGTATAATTTTACTATAAAACAATTTTATTACATCTAAGCTGTAAACAAACTACATGAATAGAATGTTCAATACCGGTAATTAAGACAGGTGAGCTAAAATTCAATGGTTTGGTGGAAATTAGTGCGCTGTATCTGTTAAATTTTGCCTTGCAGATTGCTTTCTTTCACTAGAGTATGTTTATCAAAAATATTTTCAGTGATAGATGATAAAGAAGTTACTATCTTATCTTCAAAATAAAAGGTTATAATCTAGTGTTAAACGCTTATTTGTGGTACATCAATTTTGGTGGATTTCATGGAGAGATCAATCCACAAAGTTAAGAACCAACAAAATATGAATGTTTTTACAATATTATGTTTTGATTAAGCCCGAAAAGATGATTTATAATTTGAAATTAATCTAACCTAATTAGATCACTGATTATACTTCAGCGGAAATCTTTCTTATAGAAAACTGTTTTATTTATTGCCAATTACAACTGCTTTTCATGTGTTTTGATACTAAGAACCCACAGATATGTCATTTTTCCCCAATCCACGAAAATGGATGTCAACAAAAAGAACTGAATTCAGAGTATTGGTTTTATTGAGAACATACTTACTGGACTTCTAAGATAATGATATCTTTCACTTCAACAGAACTGTTCTTATAGTTGTACAATGCTAAGGTCTGAAAAATAAAATCCAGTTGAATTTAAAATTGAAAATGGTTTTTGTAGTATGCAGTTGAATTTCTTAAGGAAAGGAAATTCTTCTGTATAGAATTTTAATTTGAATTCAGACACAGAACTCTGGTGATATTTATGACCCATCATGATAACAAGTCTGCAGCTATCAGGAGAAGATCAAGCTATAGTAATATTCAACCATGGGATAAACGTGTGACTGAAGAAGTCTGGTTTGAGGTTTTTTTAAGTTTTTACTATTAAGTAGGATTTATGTGAATAAATATCTTATAACAACACTAAATTCTGAGAAAAAGACTTAAAGCACAATGTAAACAAAGTTAATGAAATTTCAGATTTAGGTCTTAGCAACTCATTTTCTTAGAGGTCATTATTTCCTGAAGACATTTTCCATTAGATGTCCACAGACAGAATTTTCACAATTGTTTCTGATACAGTATTCCAATCCAACAGATTTATTCAAATATTACCTGGTTTCTAAAACTTTCAGTCAACTGTTTATATTCTGTACTGTTTTTATCATCATACTTTGGATCCCAAGTTTTATTTACTTTCAGGCTGGCTTCAAATTCACCTATACAATTTAAAGCACAAATTTACTATGAAAAACTTTGAATGTACACTTATCATGTTCAATTATCAATTTATCAAGATAACACGTTTTACAAAATATACATTGTGAACAAAAATTTCAAGCAATCTAAATTTAGTATATTTCATAGTGATATTTAAATTAATTCTTAGGCATTAACTATTTATATATTACTCAAGCCCCAAAAATTCCAAAGTAAATTACCTTATATGTTGCACAGAATATTTCATCAATCAGTATATTAATTTAAAAAAAAATTATATCTAAGTTGTAAAAAAATAATGTCAATTAAACTATCTAAACAATATTTTCAAACTTTGTAAAACAATTTAATGTACCTTTAATAGGTATAACAGCAGCTGTGGTAGTTTCTATGGGTGTAGTTTCAGTGGACATTGGTGTCTCCTCGACAGTTGTTGTCCTCATTGTAACATGACCTGTCCAATATATATCAATGGTTAAGTATAAATTCTTCAAAACTAATTTTTACAGGTGAGCTGAAAACATGGCACCTTCCATATAATGGCAAAATCTTTAGTACCAAATAAGATTGATAAATACTATACAGTTACTGAGCATAGCAGTTATTTCTCTTAATAGAAGGACATATCACCTGATTGCTTTAAAGGCACTATAACTATTGAGTAAACATTAAATGAAAAATTTCAGGATTGGTGTTTTCTACTAAAAACTTTTTCTATTTTTGGTATAAACAACAGGCCAACATTCTCAATTAAAACAGATCTTAATACATACTGTCAGTTTGATATTATTATATAAAGCTGTTTTACAAAATCTACCATAAATTAAGAGTTAATTGTAACATTTATTTTCATTTTCAAAATTATACAAACTGACATCAAATTATATGAATATTTATTGTATCATAATAATAATGAATATTCTTATTCACAATTATTATAATATAATTTCATTTTTTAGTAACTTACTTCTGTTTATTGTATATATCTATGTATAACAAAGAGGAGGTAAACACTCATTTTAACTGCACACAGAAACAGTAACAACACTTCATTGTTTTTTCCCCAAATATATCATCAGAAATATTTCAAATAATAGTTCTGATCAATATCCAAACAACTTGGATAATTGTTATTTCTTTGAAGTTAAACAAATAAAGCAAATTCATTCCTTGATGCCACTGCACAAAATACATAACATGCAACTTTTTATACTTCTGTATCTGGTTTATTTTGCCACCTGCCTGAAAATTTATACAATTTGATTTCTACTAATAAGAATCTATAACACATCAAGTACACTTAAAATAAACAAAACAGAACATCTGAAATAACTGAAAAAATTTAAATATGTTAGATGAAACATACTTAATTTTGTATTATTATAATTTTCTTGCAGTAACACATAATAAAATACATATTTTGTCTCTAAAGATGAAAACTGCAATCCAACAAAATATTTAGTAAATAAACAACTTTAAATTGTGTCTGTAAAACACAGATGCCCCAGCTAAATCTCTTCATCATGTATAAATGCTCACTACTACCCAAGGCACATCCACAGATGAAGTTTCATTGATACACTATGCTTAATCCCAAAGAAATGAACCTAAATGCAAAACTTAACCAGAGTCGCTCAACCATAAAATGTAGGTCATAATGACCCAATTATTGTATGACTGCTCAGTACTACCCCAGGCACATCCACAGATGAAGTTTCATTGATACACTATGCTTAATCCCAAAGAAATAAACCTAAATGCAAAACTTAACCAGAGTCGTTCAACCATAAAATGTAGGTCATAATGACCCAATTATTGTATGACTGCTCAGTACTACCCCAGGCACATCCACAGATGAAGTTTCATTGATACACTATGCTTAATCCCGAAGAAATGAACCTAAATGCAAAACTTAACCAGAGTCGCTCAACCATAAAATATAGGTCATAATGACCCAATTATTGTATGACTGCTCAGTACTACCCAAGGCACATCCACAGATGAAGTTTCATTGATACACTATGCTTAATCCCAAAGAAATGAACCTAAATGCAAACTTAACAAGAATCGCTCAACCATAAAATGTAGGTCATAATGACCCAATTATTGTATGACTGCTCAGTACTACCTAAGGCACATCCACTGATGAAGTTTCATTGATACACTATGCTTAGTTCCAATGAAATAAACCTAAATGCAAAACTTAACCACATAGTTCGGGTAACTCTATATGCCCCATCCACATTCGTAGGTAGGGCATAAAAATAAGATGAGTTTATAAAAAATTACTCAATTAAAGACATTTTATGTACACAAATGAACATATAATATGTATGTAACTTACAATTTTGAATGCTTGGTTGACCCGATACTCCAATAATCTCTTCCTGATACATTCCCATCTGATGGTAAATATTGTCTATAGTACATGTAACCTTTAAAGCAGTTGACAATTGTTGTTTTATACATTCTACCAAAGTACTGGCATGCCTAAAAATAAAATATAAAATATATACTGTATCATTACTTCAAGATATTATTTAAATGCATGAACTTACTTCATGAAAATATCACATAACAAGTCTTAAAACTGCTTAAATTTATTTCAGGGTATTGCGAGATAACTGTATCTACCTTCAAAATTAATGTCAATTAAGAGAGACAAAGAAAGTACCTGCAATTTACTGAAAAACGTTTTTAAGAAAAACTATTCTTTCTTTCACTCAACTTAACATATTTCTACTAATACCACTTTAGATCATACTACAATCTTCATACGACATTATGGAACTTTACGTCATTTTATATTGGTATTTTTTTTCTAATCAAAATGTTTTTAAAGAATTTGACAATAAATTAAATAATGTCAATACTACTATCCACTGTGGATACTTACATGCATTTTTTATCATTGCTTGCTTTAATAAATTCATTTAAATCGTTAGGACAGTACATTTGAACCACAAGCTCTATGGCATCGGGATCCTGGCATATTGAAACTGCTGGGCTGGAATTTAGCCATGTTATATCAACTGCACAAAAAAGAAAATATTTCACAAACATGACAATACGACAAACCTATTACAATATTAAATTGGCTGTTTTTACCAATTGATGAATTAAAATTATTTTCATATGATCTATCCATTTCACTTACCAAGCATCAGAATTTTTTCCACAGTAAATCTATGATACCTGCTCGTATTCATCTTATCTTCTGTTTTTAGAACTTTTGGAATCATAATATATTTCAATAGGTGACGATTTTTATTGTTCATCACATTATAACATTTTATGATACTTTGTAAAGCAATATACCATTAAAAGATGTTATTATTGGACAAGTCCATCTTTGATATCATTAAGTTTAAGGGATAATTTTCATCACTGAAGTAGTTAAATGCATTTATCTTCAACCTGTCCTAATGATTCTTCATCTCACTACATGTGCTCACTGATACTAATTCTTGCACAGCTGTTCTAGAGAACAATCATTTATATCTTACCATTACATGTGTTTATATCAGGTTTTCCTATATCAGTTACCCATGTTTGATAATCATCACTAATGGTAGAATAGTACTCTGTAAGATTGCATTTGTCCACTCCGATGTGGTAATAATAACACTTTAATGCATCAGAAAAATCACTGAAATCAAAGCAATATACCACAAATAATTCAAATATTATGTATTAGTACAAACATACTGCCTTTGGATGGTGTTATTGTACATTATGAATGTAATCTACAATTTAAGGAATTTAGTTTTCTATTGAACTGCTGCTATTTACTGATAAAGAAAACACACATTTTTTGTTTTGAGAGCTATCAAATGTCTTTTTTAAAATTATAAAAGAATCTTAAATCTCATGTAAATTTGTAGTTCTATGAGTCATCTTCACCTTTTTAAAGTTTTGTATTGCATTCAGAATTTGTTTTCCTTAAATACAATGTCAAAACTAAAAAATATTGTATATTTAAAGAGTTCTAAAGAAAATTAGATTTTCTAAGATTTTTCTTGTCATTAATCACATCTTCATATTTTTACAACACAACAAATGGTAAATAAATATTTATTCCTGTATTCCATGGGGTAGTTTGTCATGTACATTATTCCCATGTATTTTTATCGTATTGTATAGTTTGTCTCTAATATGAAGAGAGGAATAAGTCAAATGGTTCCCCATGTTTGAGGAGTATACTTTTCTTAAATTTGTGGATTTTATTATTCATGGGAGAATATATCCTGATGATGCTGTTGTCAAACTTAGTTCTATGCTTATATTTGAACATGATATGGTGACTGGGAATTCAATTTCATTCAGTGATAAACCTAACAGACACCTTAAGGATCTTAAACTATAGACTCAGGATCTGAATCAGTATTGCTAAATGATCTTATACTATAGACTAAGGATCTGAATCCATATTGCTAAATGATCTTATACTATAGACTCAGGATCTGAATCAGTATTGCTAAATGATCTTTTACTAGAGACTCAAGATCTGAATCCATATTGCTAAATGATCTTATACTATAGACTCAGGATCTGAATCAATATTGCTAAATGATCTTATACTATAGACTCGGGATCTGAATCCATATTGCTAAATGATCTTATACTAGAGACTCAGGATCTGAATCCATATTGCTAAATGATCTTATACTATAGACTCAGGATCTGAATCAGTATTGCTAAATGATCTTATACTATAGACTCGGGATCTGAATCCATATTGCTAAATGATCTTATACTAGAGACTCAGGATCTGAATCAGTATTGCTAAATGATCTTATACTATAGACTCAGGATCTGAATCCATATTGCTAAATAATCTTATACTATAGACTCAGGATCTGAATCCATATTGCTAAATGAACTTATACTATAGACTCAGGATCTGAATCAGTATTGCTAAATGATATTATACTTAAGACTCAGTATCTGAATCTGTATCCTTACCTAGTATCCCAACCAATGAATCCAATTTTTACCTTACAGTTTTTTGGCAGGAAAAATCCATGCAATATTATCCCTGAAAATATCCCTCAGATCATTCTTCAGAAAATATTGGAAATATGATCCATCAGAATTAAGAATAGCTTTGCAGTATATGGAATATAATCTATCAAATCTACAGAAAGTATCAGATTACCACAACAGTAAAGTTCCTGAACAAAACTCACCTACAATTTCCAGTACTTCTCAAAACATTTGTTTGTGATTCACAAATAATAGGCATAAAATAAGTAATTGCCTTGATATCTGAACATGATGCTGTTGGAAAACCTATGAAGAAGAACAAAATATTATCAAATAATAAACTTTGAATCCTTTCAAATCTCAACCATATTAGGAAGCCTACCCATAAAAATTATGGGTTTTCAAACTGATATATATATGTATATTACATTTTGTTGACCTCAATATTTTCATGTAAAAAACTAGAGGCTCTCAAGAGCCTGTGTCGCTCACCTGTATCTAATGTGATTTTGGAAATTATGTAAAATTATATAATGATTGAGACCAAGATTGGTTTAATTTGACAAAGTATTTAATATTAAAAACAGGTCATCTTAGTGTAGTCTTACAATAGCTACTGAAGACATCTTATTATTGTTATTTTTTAATATGTGGTCAAGTTGTGACCATTCAGAATTTTTTTTACAATTTTCTGATAGACTTCTAAACATCTTGGATGATGGATCGGCAACAAAGTAACAACACTTGGTCAGCACCTAATAAGGAACATTCATGCTATGTTTTGTTACATTCCATTCAGTGGTTCTCTAAAAAAAGTCATTTGTATGCATTTCCCATAGGGTCCAATGTTAAACTTAATCCCCCGCTGGCGGCCATCTTGGATGATGGATCGGCTACAAAGTAACAACACTTGGTCAGCACCTCATAAGGAACATTCATGCCAGATTTAGTTTCATTCCATTCAGTGGTTCTCTAAAAGAAGTCATTTGTATGCATTTCCCATAGGGTCCTATGTTAAACTAAGTTCCCCACTGGCGGCCATCTTGGATGATGGATCAGCTACAAAGTAACAACACTTGGTCAGCACTTCATAAGGAATATTCATGCCATGTTTGGTTTCATTCCATTAAGTGGGTCACTAAAAGAAGTCATTTGTACGCATTTCCCATAGGGTTCTATGTTAAACTAAGGCCCCCACTGGCGGCCATCTTGGATTATGGATCGGCTACAAAGTAACAACACTTGGTCAGCACCTCATAAGGAACATTCAGCCAGATTTAGTTTCATTCCATTCAGTGGTTCTCTAAAAGAAGTCATTTGTATGCATTTCCCATAGGGTTCTATGTTAAACTAAGTCCCCCGCTGGTGGCCATCTTGGATGATGGATCGGCTACAAAGTAACAACACTTGGTCAGCACCTTATAAGGGTTCATTCATGCCAGATTTAGTTTCATTCAATTCAGTGGTTCTCTAAAAGAAGTCATTTGTATGCATTTCCCATAGGGTCCTATGTTAAACTAAGTTCCCCGCTGGCGGCCATCTTGGATGATGGATCAGCTACAAAGTAACAACACTTTGTCAGCACTTCATAAGGAATATTCATGCCATGTTTGGTTTCATTCCATTAAGTGGGTCACTAAAAGAAGTCATTTGTATGCATTTCCTTTAGGGTTCTATGTTAAACTAAGTCCCCCGCTGTGGCCATCTTGGATTATGGATCGGCTATAAAGTAACAACACTTGGTCAGCACCTCATAAGGAACATTCATGCCATGTTTGGTTTCATTCCATTCAACGGTTCTCTAAAAGAAGTCATTTGTACGCATTTCCCATAGGGTCCTATGTTAAACTAAGTTCCCCGCTGGCGGCCATCTTGGATGATGGATCGGCTACAAAGTAACAACACTTGGTCAGCACCTCATAAGGAACATTCATGCCATGTTTGGTTTCATTCCATTCAGTGGTTCTCTAGAAGAAGTTCAAAATGTAAAATGTTGACGACGACGGACGACGAACGCCAAGTGATGAGAAAAGCTCACTTGGCCCTTCGGGCCAGGTGAGCTAATAAAAAGGCATTAATGACCAAAATATCTGTAATGCAAATGAATACCAATACACAGTTCATTAATTTACACCAAAATTAATTAGTTAAAAAGCTTTTTCCTACAAAAGGAGTACAAATATTAATTTGGAGAAACAAATATTGCATTAAAGATATATTCTCGGATATAAATTTTGGTACACTGTATATACATTTACATATGTCAACAAATCATCTTTCATCAGTCAAAAATATGGACGGCAAAATCAATTGTAGATCAAAAGTATAAACCAAAAAAGTAAGGCCAAAAACCATTCAGAGCTTTGTATCAGGGAGATACCCAGTGTTAAATATGCATAAGTATCATGAAACCTAGCTGGGGCCGTGGGACGTCAGAGCGCACTCTGTATAGAAAACATGGAAATTGCCGACCCAGACTTGGGGCAGCAGTTTTTAGACTCGAAATCATAATATATCAAATTATAAGTAGACAAATCATAAATCAATCGATTCCTTATTCATTTTTCTCTAATAACATGTACATTTTATTCACCAACAATCTCCCTGTACCACAAACGAAAGCTTTATTCCCTTCAACCCACCATTTTCGTCATTTCACTTTCACTGTCAAGTCCAGTTCCAATTGGCTCAGTAGTTTCAATCAAGAAGATTTACTAATAAATTTTCCCATAGGGTCCAATGTTAAACTATGTTTGGCTGTGGCGGCCATCTTGGTTGATGGTAAAGGTTCATCGGACATAATTCTGAAAGAGGACCATCTAAGGATCATTGCTGCTAAGTTTGGTTGCAATTGGCTCAGTAGTTAATCAGACAAGAAGATTTTTAAATGAATTTCACATAGGTTCCTTTGTTAAACTAAGTTCGGCTGTGGTGGCTATCTTGGGTGATCATCCGGTTCATTGGACGCTATTCTGAAAGAGGACCATCTAAGTACCATTGCTGCTAAGTTTGGTTGCAATTGGCTCAGTAGTTAATCAGACAAGACATTTTTTAAATGAATTTCCCATAGGGTCCTATGTTAAGGTAGGAGGTACCTAATTGGGCTTTATTTCACACTTTTATAAAATTTGGCATGCAACTAGAGCCAAAATAAACTTAACTCCGTCACTATGTCGCGATAAAAAAGGTAGATTTTTAGTGTTTTTACAGACAGGACCTATATTAGAATGATTTCCAGAACGAAAACAAAGCTGGTGACCCTATGTTTATTTAGTATCATTGAAACGAAAAAGTTGAAAGCAATAACATCGTTTTTATAGAAAATCCTAGGGATTAGTTTTTGGGAAATGACGATTTAAAGTAATTTTTTTTTTCCACCGGAGCTTGTTTTGTTCACCTGAATTTATTTGCCATAGAGAGGAAGTAGACATCATAAAAACCAAAACATCATCTTATTTTCAATTTTTATAAATGGTGGCAGTATTGGTCCTGGACTGGACCCTGGATATGATTTGATAGGGATCAAATCAAACCAATAGTTTCAGAAGAGACTTAAATATTTGTTTTGTGATATTTATCCTGACTCTGTTGTTTCTATGTTTGTGTTTTGTGCTTTCTGTTATTTTCATCTGAGGGTGTCAATTACATTGCTTTAATTGATTGATTTGTCATTTTTTACATTCTAAGTTATCTGGTTTTTTTATTTATTAATATCAATCCATATTGACTAACAACTTAACAAGGGAACACCTGAGGACAATTCCACCAAATTATGGTTCAATTGGCTCAGTAGTTTCAAAGAAAAAGATTTTTAAATATTTTTGATGATTTTTCAATTTTTAGTAAAGGGGCTATATTGGTTGAAGGTCAGGACCACATCAATGATCATTCCAGAAAGTTTCAAATATCAAGTGATCCCAATAGCTCACATTGCCAATTAGGATAAAAATATACTTCTATAAAACTTACATTTCATAGGGTCCAAGCTAATAATATTTTGAATTTCATTCTTGTTTGAGACTATTATATTATGTCGTTCCTTATCAGTACAAGTTCTTCCAAACTTTCCTTGGACATCTTTCAGAATGCATGGAATGACACCTTCTACAAGATGTCTAAAACCAAAAAAAAAAAAAAAAGTTTCTTAGTGAATAAACAAAACTTGGTTTGGTAAATTTCTTTTCAATTACCAATATAAATTTTGATTGTTGTGATACTTATTTTTGTTTCCTAAAAGATCATCTTTGTTTTCTACAACAGTGTCGACACATATTCATAACATTTTGTAAGAGATGCTCATTGAAATACTAAACTATACATTTATATTTGAAAGTGTTGTTTTCTGGGTAATAAGATAGTTACTTATTGTCCTGTTGAATTGAAATAAAACTTATGAATGCAACTGGTAAGGTAACCAGTCTGGAACAGAATCATGGAAAATTTCATATTAATGATATTACTGCAATTTAATTAACTGTCTTCTCTTAGACATTTTAATTCTTCAGTAGCGAAAGAAGCCCGTCTTCTGAGAAGTTCAATCTTAATTACCCACTGACATAAAAAAATGATCAAGAAAGAGGATTTCCAAAAAATTTCACATTTGGACAATATTACAATTATGTTCAAACCTAGTATCTACTTTGAATTTCTAATAGAGATTATTACTCTATATACTAAACTAACCCACATTTTGCTGTTTCATTGGTCCCTGCTGCTATTAAATCTGCAGTATAATTAGAAAAGCATCGCAATGCAATAGGTAACAGTAAGTCTCCATCAACACAAGGATTAGGACCTGCAAAAAACTCAATTTTTAAATATTTCATTTATAGAATCTCATATAAAATCTACCATAAATAATATTCAGCTTAGTACTTTTAAATATGGCATCATACTGCTATGCTTCAAAGAATATAGACCAAATAAACGGTCAAAGATCAGACAAATCCAAATTGTCTTAAGTTTTTAGATTATTTGACTGTAGCTTGTAAATTCATATATTAAGTCAAAATTAATATTACACTTTTTTTTAAATTCTAAAAACTGGAATAAAACAGACCAAGGATTCACAATTCTTTGTACTAAACAGATATCAAATAGAAAAACACCGAAAGAATTATATACCAATTTTTAAATTTGCACCATTAACTGGAATCATGAACACCAAGACTTATCAATTATCTAGCTAGGAATCAAAAGCCCAGTCTCCTATCTAACAGCCATAAATACTTATCACTGTAGTACCAAAGACTTTGTAAAAATATTAAAAGACCAATGTAGTAAGAACACTAAAGGATCTTTGAAAAATATACAACAATAATAATATAACATTACCTGATGGTTGAGTAGTTCCTATTGTTGTGGTTGTTACAACTGGGGGTTGGGTGGGGGTTTGTGTTGTCTCAGGCTTTGTAGTAGTGGCCTCAGTCAACTGAGTCTTTGTAGTGGGGATTTTTGTTGTCTCTGCCTTTGTGGTAGGGACTTCTGTTGTTTCAGCCTTAGCAGTAGTGGCTTCAGTCAACTGAGCCTTTGTAGTAGGGACTTCTGTTGTCTTAGTCTTTGTAGTAAGGGCTTCTGTTGTCCCAGACTCTGTTGTAGGGACTTCTGTTGTCATAATCTTTGTGACTGAAACCCGAGTTGTCTCAGATTTTGTAGAGGGAACCTGTGTTGTTTCAGTTTTTGTTGAAGGTACTTGGGTTGTTTCAGCCCTTGTTGTTGGAACCTGTGTTGTTTTAGCCTTTGTACTAGCTGCTTGTGTTGTCTCAGCCTTTGTCATTGGGTCATGTGTTGTAACAGCTTTAGTTGTAGGAGCTTTTGTTGTCTCAGCTTTTGTTGTAGCCACATGTGTTGTTTCTGCTATTGTAGTCACAACTTGGGTTGTTTCAGCCTTTGTAGTCAGGCCTTGAGTGGTTTCTATTTTTGTGGCTTGTGTTGTTTCAGGTTTTATTGATGTAGTAACTGGAGCCTGTGTAGTTGTCTGTGTTGTTGTTGCTTTTGTAGTAGTTGATGACACTGAAATTTATATATTTTATGTAATTAATTTGACTAAATTCCTGGTTTCACTCAAAAGGACTATGCTGATTACAGTACAGTATCACAGAAATTCAAAAAGGTAAAACGATGAGATCAATGGTATACTTGACATACAAATGCATTACACAACTGTTATAACTATTCAGTCTTTTACAGTGTTCAATCATGTGGGATGTTGTCTTACTGATGCTTACTCCATATCCTTACATTTTTACACAGACATAGTGTTGTACCACAAAATAAATACTGATTTCAAAATGAAATTTTTTGTAATTGATGACACTTTTTGTTTCACAGAATGGTATGAGTGTAACTATCTGTTTGGTTTCTATAGTCCATGTGCTTATTAGGTACTGGAACCATTACAAAAGCTTCTTCATTCACAGTCATTAATAAGATCAAATATAGAAGTTACATTTGCCTAGTTATTTACAATACAGAAAATTCGCCTTGAACTTAATTATTTCAATAGCTTCTGTATTTTAAGCCTTAATAAGACCTACCTGAATAAAAGATACAAAATTCAGCAAATAATTTTTGTAAACAATGACTAATTTGTGTAAGAAGAAGAGTAACTTAATTCCATGATTTCAATTCTAAATTTTACTTCATTTGATTGTTCTAATTAGGGTTTTTTTTAAGCCAACCCCAAATCCCCCAGGATAAGTTGTTGCAACCAATTTGCCAGTAGTACATTCAGTTTGTACAGTATATATACCTGGGATCACTACAATGAGTGTAACATTTACAGCTTTTATAAGATCTGATGAAGAAGTTGTATCTGCCTGTACAGTTTGTACAGCTTGTTTAGTTATCTGTAGTACAGTATTCTCATTTTCAGCTGTATTTTCTGACAGCTCTAATATATATAAACATATTACACTGCCTTCCCTGAAATATAAATTTTTAGTTGGTTTTTTAAGGAATTGTTTATCATGAGACAAATTAAAAAAAAAAAACATCTGTGAAATAGCTAAGAAATCAACAGTTACTATAGATGAAATGCAAATTTTACTATTATTTGAATATCCTTTCTAACCATTATTATATCTGTGAGATATATTTTTTCCCTCTGATATAAGGCCAACTACAATTAATTTAGTGTATTTTATCCTCCTCTAATATGTAGGTAATGCCACTCAAAGACCATTCCATCTCAAGTTTTTTTTTTTATTAAGTAAAGAGTTCAGCAACTTTTTTTTAATATAAATTTTTTGTAATTATTTTCTATTTTTGTATGGTTTTTGTGTCTTATGTGAAAAGACAGCATTGTATAACATAAATTTCAATAATAAGAAAAAATTTTTATGAACTTTAAAATAACTGCATTCTTTTCTTACAATTAAACATTAAAGTACTCACATGAAATGCTATCAGAATAATAAAACAAGAAATCAGTGACTCTTATAAACTGAACTTTCATTCAACAATGTACTGAGGCATCTTCATGACAACCGCCATACAATGTCAAACTAAATACCAATTGTTTTTTCTGCTGGAAAATCTGACTAATAGAGAATTGAATACTCCCACCCAACCCATTTTCTTGGTTAGACTGGATATATACATAATAATAACTAGCCTAACTTACGTAAATCCAGTAACTGTGACCTGATTGAAGTCATCTTTAAGAGCTGTGTTCTGATACATACTTGATAGCTATTAATTTACAAAATTAAGCTTAATAATAATAAGAATAAGAAACGGAGTAAAAAGTATAAGTCTCCAAACTTGGGAGACTTAATCGTAGCAAAATAATTTATGTTTGACAAAATTGTGTTTACAAAACAATGGAAGATTTTGGCATCATGGAAAAGCAGAAATGCTGTATTGGAAGCTGTTTACAATAAAGAACTATGCCAGATCCAAATTTATGGCTTATTATTTATAAATGAAATCTATGTGAGGATACTCATTACCAGTCTCAAGTTGTGATCCTCTCCAAGATTTCAAGGATGAATTTATTCTGTTTTCAGCAGAATTCTGCTTTTTACAATCTTGATTCCACACAACAATTTTCATGAAAAAATCTACGAACAAAATTGCAGTAAAATACTTTAAAAATCACTGTCCTCGGCTTCATTTATTATGACATTAATATAGTAACAAAACAAAAGGAAAGAAATGTTGCCCATATGATATTTTTACTATTGATTTTAATATGATAAGGCTTAGAAAAGAATCCAACACTGGAGTGAAATGTTTAAATATAAGACAATTAAAATATGAAAAACTATGTACAGATAAATAAGAAATATGCTCATTGAAGCTGGTTAAACTTAAAATACAATTTCTTAACAGAAATATATTGTTTCAAATACCTAACCATAATTTCTACATTATAACACTTAATAAGACTTAAAATACTAACCTGATTTTCTAACTTTGTCTTTAAGTCAATATACTCATTACTATTTGTATCAGAATATTTTGGGTCCCAAGGTTTTGCTATTGTCATTGAAGTTTGAAATTTTCCTGTAATAAAATAAACTTATCTTTCATATTGATGAACATGGTATATATCACTCAAAATGTACATTTTTCAATGCAACTTATACAATAAACTATCAGAAGTATTCCCTTCCCCTGTCATCAACAGCAAATCCTCACTTTTACATAACTGTTGTATACTCATATATTTGCTGTGTCTGGAAGACACATATGATGCCCCTGATAGTTCTCAATATATACTATCCTATTCTGAACATAATTATGTCAGAAAAAGACAAGTTCAACAACCCATAATTTTGCGAAAAATTCACAAAAATGGTAATCCTCAAATTATGCACACCTTAAATATGTGTCAGAATGATAAATTTCTACCTTGAAAACTGTATAAAGAGTTGTCTGGACAACCCATGTACTCCTATTGCTACCTTTACCCACAAAAAATTCAATAACCCATTAATTTGTGAAAAATTTATGAAAATAGAAAATAGAAATTCTTATATTCATGTATGCACCTTCAATATGTATACAATCATCCTGCTAAATAAAATCTATCTTAAAAACTGAAGCAGGAGATGTCTTCACAAACCACCCTTCTCCAATGCCAATTACACCCAGAAAATGACTAAGTTCAAGAACTCTATTTTGGGAAAAAATGGCAAAAACAAGAATCATCTAACTATGTAATTCTCCAACATGTGTACAAACATCCTTCATAATAAAAAAATAATTCCTAGCTTGAAACCTGTAAAGTTCTAAAAATGTAACAGGAGTTAGCTTTGAAAAGTCATTTACCCCCCCCCCCCTTTCCCCCTCACCCCTTTTCAAACCATGCCAATTTCACCAAGGACATGTTTAAGTTCAACAACTTTGTGGAAATCTGAGGAAAGTGTAAATACTTTGAGTATGCTCATCTACTATATGTATACAATCATCCTATGAAATAAAGAAAAATTCTACTGCAAAAAATTGATGGACAAACCATAATTACCATCTTTTTGAATGTCACACACAATGGGACAGATGGATAGATGGACAAGTTAATACGCCCTAAGACAATTCATTATGAGTTTACAAGGCATAAAAACTGATAAAATTTTATTTCCCATATCTCATGTGTATACCGTTTATACCCTTGAAAATTTCAGTTGCATTATCACATGATGAATCAATTGTGAAATTTTCTGTCCATACACTGAAATAATATATCTATTATCTTATACATGTGCTTACAGGAAATCTAATTGTTTCCTTATAATGATATCAACTTATATAATTTAGGTTTTACTTCAAATATTTATGCTGAATGAATAAATTTTAATATTAAATTCAGTCTCAGTAACAACTGTTCACTACCATCCTTTCAAATTTGATTTAGAGTCAAAAATAATTTCAGAAATAGAAATTCTGAATTATCAGGAAAAAATAAAATGTAAGCTTATTATTATATTACCAAGATATATCACTTACAAAAAAATCAGATATCTTTATGATAAAAGCTAAATTTATGTGATTTCACTTATGTTTTTAATAAACTTTGTCAGCCAAATAATCTACATGAATCTATAGGAAAATAAAATGCTCCGCTGGGCACAGCTAGATACGACCGCAGATGTCGAACCCTGAATAGTTGGGGCAATTATGAACACAACATTCAAGCTTGATACAATACTGAATTTGGATTGTGAATAAATATTTGACACAGCATAGGTTTCTGACACAGAATGAATGTTGTCTAAGAACTTAAAAATTTTTAATTTACCTATTCAAACCATATCAGTATTATTTGTTTTTATATATAAATCAGAAATAACCAATTTAAAATTTAAAATTGGGCACACATATCAATTTCTTGCTATTGCGCAATACTGTGTAATTGAAAATTTCTTCAAATATTTGACACATAATAGGTTTCTGACACAGAATAACTGAAATCAAAGAACTTAAAATTGGTCATATGATTTGAATTTATATTCAATTTTTTGCTTTTGTGTAATACAATATGCTGTGGAGAATTGCCCCCCCCCCCAAAAAAAAATAATAATTTACCCCTTTTTTTAGCTTTTGTGCAATACACTATGAAGTTGCACATTGACCCCTCTCCCAAAAAAAAAACAAAAAACAATAAAATTTATTGTATCAAAGAACCCCAATAGTTCAATTTTCGATGAAATCAAACAAAGTTTAATTTTGGACCCCGATTTGGACCAACTTGAAAACTGGGCCCATAATAAAAAAACTAGGTACATGTTTAGATTCAGCATATCAAAGAACCCTAAGAATTCAATTTTTGTTAAAATCAAACTAAGTTTAATTTTGGACCCTTTGGACCTTAATGTAGACCAATTTGAAAACGGGACCAAAAATTAAGAATCTAAATGCACGGTTAGATTCGGCATATCAAAGAACCCCAATAGTTAAATTTTCAATGAAATCAAACAAAGTTTAATTTTGGACCCTTTTGGCCCCTAATTCCTAAACTGTTGGGACCAAAACTCCAAAAATCAATCCCAACCTTCCTTTTGTGGTCATAAACCTTGTGTTTAAATTTCATAGATTTCTATTTACTTATACTAAAGTTATTGTGCAAAAACCAAGAAAAATGCTTATTTTGGCCCTTTTTTAGCCCCTTATTCCTAAACTGTTGGGACCAAAACTCCCAAAAACAATCCCAACCTTCCTTTTGTGGTCATAAACCTTGTGTTAAAATTTCATAGATTTCTATTTACTTATACTAGAGTTATTGTGCGAAAACCTAGAAAAATGCTTATTGGGCCCTTTTTTGGCCCCTGATTCTTAAACTGTTGGGACCAAAACTCCCAAAATCAATCCCAACCTTCCTTTTGTGGTCATAAACCTTGTGTTTAAATTTCATAGATTTCTATTAACTTATACTAAAGTTATAGTGCGAAAACCAAATGTCTTCGGACGACGCCGCAGACGACGGAAGATGACGACGACGACGACGACGCCAACGTCATACCAATATACGACCGCAAAAATTTTGCGGTCGTATAAAAATGGTCATGTTTTCTTGTCAAAAGATTAATTTCTACTGAAACTGTCAGATTAAGAAAATAATGTTCTAAATTCATATTTTGTACTATACTGAATTAAATCTGTACAGTTTTCTTAACTTTTGATTTATAGGACTCATTTTAATGATTACAATTCAAAGATCAGATGTAGCCTCATAAAATTTTCAAATGAAAGTTCATTGATACCCTGATTAGTGAGCCATGACAAAGCCAAAGTGACAAATATTGCACAATACAATTTAAATGCAAATAAGCATGTTAAAAATACTTCTGAGGGCATTTAAGAGAACTGAAGGATAACTTACTTACTACCTGTATTATATACATCAATAACTTAATTTCTTATAAAATGAATCATATAGCCTTACAGCCATCCAGTCATTGAAAAATTACTAAAATGACATTTTAACTAAATTTATTTGAGTCAAATTTATAACAAGATTTTTAGTAACTATAACATAAAAACATAACAAAACTAAAATGTAGTAAAAGCTGCAAAAATGACACAGTCAACATTAAAATGTTATAAAATAAGTAAAAAGTCCAAATCTAAAATTTCACTTCTGTTCCTTCACTCAAGGACAAATATAACAAACATCAAAGCTATCCAAAAATTGATCTGTAGTCACATTAAAAACCTAATCCCTCATATTTTCTTACAGAATCTTGTCACTTTGACAATGGAATAAACAGATTAACTGATCTTGAAATTTGAATACTAAAAATCTGTGACCGAACAGCACTAATAATTCACCCATATTTTCATTACATGCATTCATGAATTGTGTTGTTTAATCACTTGTAAATTTTAGGTATTCTGATTTCAAGATTAGTTATATCATAATTATCTTTTTTCCTGCAACTTTCCATGCAGAATGTGATTTTTAGAAATATTTTGTTCGTTTTTTTTGTAAAATCTAAGATTACTTCATGGCATCCATTTCCAGTTCATGAAAAATAATGCTTTCCGCTATTGTGGGTGTTGTTGATCAATATTTATTTGACATATACATTGACTTTGTAAGTGGCCAAATCAACCATAAGTTGCATATCCCATACCTGCTGACAGCAAGAATTTCTGCACTCATGGGTTACGCCAATCATGGAAAAATAAAGATAATAATCCTTTCACTGGCCCCACATTTTCTACAAAGGTTGGGTGATAACCTATCAATTTAAATTGGCTTTATTACACATGCATGTGATATGAACACCTTGTAGTATATGTTTAGAGTTCATTCTGTGAGACTGTATTAATTCTGGGAATCTTAAAATATTTAAATTGTTAAGACCTACCTTTATCAGTCTGTGGTTGGTCTGAGAGTTTGTCAGGCTTGTCTATTACTAAAATCAAACAGTATTTATGCTTAAATATAATTTGTGAATATGGCATCCTTTTCCTATGTATAAGGTATAATTATTAATTACTAAATTACTAAATTAATATTTAATGGTAATTAAGAAGAAACGTCTGGCATTAGCAACACTTTCTGAAATCCTATTTCATGTCTGAAGGAATCCTCACCAAACAAGTGAAATCTAAAGACAAATGGAATCAAAACAAAATAGAAAAATAAGCACTATTGGTAACCAAACAAGTGAAATCTAAGGACAGATGGAACCAAAACAAAACAGAAACAACCTATTCTTCACCTCAAAACATCCCAATTTTCCCCTGCAAGGGAGACAACTGAGTAATAATAGGAAACAATCCCATTGTTCACCTTCAAATATCCCAATTTTCCCAGACAAGGGAGACAACTGCGTAATTCGTCTGCATTAAAAGTCCTGAGAGTCAAATTATGTCTTGCTCCTGTGGAAAAGATTATAAACAATTACAGCCCTCATTTGAGGTAGACATTCAGATTTGACAACCCTTGACAGGTTGTTTTTCCAAGGGCAAGCCTGGAACCTCAGTTAATGACACTTAAATAAACTCTTGTATCTTAGGTATCTTGAACTTCTCAAGTTAGTTCGCCAAAACGGTTACTCGTTACAATGTTGATTACTCCTACTAGCTTTTAGATTATACTGTTATTTTCTGTCACTTGGGTGTTCAAGCAAACAATCCAGCAAAGTTTTCATATTGTTCTGAATACTTTAATTTCTATCTTCTTATATATACTTGAATTTGTTGAATTTCTATTAGTTTTCTCTCTCTGAATATGCCAATCAAAGTATATATCAATATGAATACTCAATCTGTTGAAATCTTTCTCAAAACCTCAATCTTTTGGTATCTATGTGAATACCACAATTCTTTGTATGTTTATAAACACCTCAATATATCTTGAGCCTTGCTTAAATCATATATTTACAATAATATTAATAAAAACATACAAGAAAATTACCTCCAAAATATACACCCAAAAATACAGCTATACCAATTATCAGTAACAGTACTATGATAAACAGTGCTATGAGACATGGACTTTTCTTCCTTCTGAATGTGTCTGCAAAATCATAGATATTATACATTTAAAACATGCATTGAAGTTATATAAAAAATGTGAGATTAATAATTTCTTTTATTACAATGAGTGTGGTGAAATACCGGGATTTCCGAGTGAAATCAAAATGGATAATTCACCCAGTGAAATCGAAAGTCATATTTCACTCTTGGAAGTGACGTAATGATAGCCATCGCCAACGACTTTGCTATACAATGGGTCATCGAGTAATCATATAAAAACATAATCCCTTGTATTTTATCATTAAAATTTCTGAATACATGGAATATTTCAATGTAATAAACAGAATAACTAATCTTGAAATTTGAATACTACACTCGTGAATTAATGTGTTGTTCAGTAACTCGTTGTAGATTGTTAGGTATTTGCATTTCAAGATTAGTTATACTATAAACATTCATATGCTCATTGAGGGTATGTTTTAAACCTTACCTCCTAATATGTTTGTCATGAGTTTATTTTTATATATTTAATACAATAGAGGATTGGAAAACACGTTATTGCAACTCATAATAATCACTTTCCATTTTGGACTACATGGCCATTCCATGTATAGGTATTTAGCCTACTCTTTTTCACCATCTATTGAAAAATATTTATCATGTTATATATGTTACTTTCTATTACTTTGGAGCACAATTTTTGTCCTATCTGACTGAAAAAAATCATTTCATATATTTTCTAATGGGCATCACAAATTTATCCCCGAAATTTTCATCCAGTACAAGAATCAGACATGGTACAGTTTTAAGATGCAATAACCACAACACAAAGGCGCCATCTCACAGTCATAATGGATATCTTGTTAACTGTATTTACTTTACTTTAGTAACTGGGTATGAAATGAAATACCTGTTTTTTTTTTTAAATCAAAATAATATATATATATACTTGATGCAAAATATGCCAATTATCTAAAATGGAATCTGTACATTAGGTTCTAATTACATTGAATAAATCAATAGTTATCTCCCTTGACACCTGCTATTATTTCACCTTTAAACAGTCATATTCCCTCATGCATAGCTAAAAATTTGAAGAACGAATATCAAAAACATGACTAGCTAATGAGGAGTTTAATATATTCTTTCTTTTCTTTATGAAGGAAGTATTCAGAGTGGGAAATACTTGAGGAGGTGGAGAATCACAGTTAAATATGTGTATAAAGTGCTAGCAAGGGACACTAAAAAATATTTTAAAGCTAGTGTTTATTTAGCAGTGCCAAAAAACATATAACCAAAATTTGCAGGAAATCTGACTAAATTGGATATCTGTTTGATATTTATAGGAAAATTACACTTGAATATTACATATACTGTACAATACAAAACAAATGGATTTTTACATTGACAGAATAATAAATAGGTGACAAAGTTCTCCTCTTTAGTTACCATATTTTGGCCATTTAGGGAATAACAGTGTTGTATTTGATGTGATTCTGGCATAAAATGTAGATTTTACAGTTGCAAATTGAGTTTACCTGGCGATGCTTTGGGACAGATAACAGATAACAGATATTTGCAATAGAGTTTACACTGAGGAACCACATCAAATACAACACTGTTATTCCCATTCTTATGCAATCTAATGAACACCGATTTTATTATTCTCAATTTATAGGTGAAAACCAAAAAGTCCAGGAAGTTGCATGTGCGAAGTCATGCAAAATCACAGGATATCCCTGATGGGCTGAAAGTATGAACAATTTTGAACGTCATGATCGCTTCAAATTCGAATTAAATTTAATTGAATAGTATTTTCAAAGCAAAATTTCTTATTATTGTTTCTTGTTGTCTAATATTCGATTCCTCCGAAATACCCGTTTTCAAAATGGCAACCAAGCTTGGTTACAGACAGGTAGAATATAGATTTTACGCAGTCTCTTAGCCAATCAAATTGCTTGTTACATTCTCATTTTGCATTAGAATTTAATTTTACAGCTGAAGTTAAATTTTAACAGCTTGCTTATAAAAATTCATTCTGAAAATTTAACCCAGGATTGTTATTTAATTAAGACTGCATGTTGACAATTTACCTATCTCGATGCAGAAATATCCTGAACAATTCCCTACAAAAGGAAATTCTATATTTACAGGATTCTAATACTAGAGGTTCTAAATCTGAGAAATGTATTTAATGCACTATGTAAAGTCATCTATAAATTTTAAGCAGTATGTGTATCTCAGTATTTACCAGATGCTGATATAGCAGCCCCTAAACATAGAACAGATATAAGCTAAGAAACAAATTCAGGACAGGTTGCATTGCATTTAAATATCATTTTAACAACATGTAACAAATTTTATAATGATTACTTGTATATTCTATTGTCTCGAAAGGATATTCAAATTCAATATACAAAATTTAATGAAGAAATTTAATTTTAAAGAGAGTGAAATATGTTGGCACATGTGTTTAAATTAAATATTATTTTCCTGTACACCCTACCCTAAAAATTAAAATCAAATAGATATTTTGCAACAATGCAAATTGGTACATGTATACACAATATTACAGTTCGACTTACTTTCCCCTTAAATTTTTATAACCTATTTACACTAACATCTACATACCAAATTTAATGGTGTGTGGCAAGTCATCATGCAACTTTTCACTAACTGAACTGCTATTATAACTACTACTTATTCCAACAACCGACATTTTTTTAGTAGGTTGTGTCACATTTTTGCCATTAAGTTGAAATTCATAGTTTTAATTTACATTTTGTCATGGGGAATTTGGTTACACTATTTACTGGTATCATTTACAAAAGCTACTGTGTATCTCATCCATGAAAAATCTTACAAATATTATATATTATTTATTTCATGCTATAGAATAAAAGTTCACCGAACCATGTTTACCACATATGATCATGCAGTAAACAAATGAAAAATTGTGCATGTATATTAAAGGACACTCGAAATTTAAAGAAATGGACCTACAGATTAACCTTGTCTGTAGATAATATTGGGAGAGTAGAGGGTCCAAGGAGCCTATATTGCTTACCTGAACTTCATTTGTCTACATAAGGACTCTTATTTCCAATGGGGCATTGGTTTATGATAAGAGGATCTGTAAATATATTTTCCATTTGGATTTTTCAGTTTTGGGGCCTCTTTGGTTCACAGTCAACATAATAAAATATAATTTGAAGGAGATTTATATCAGGAACATTATGGTTCAAACAAGATCTGTAAGTGAATTTTTCAATAGGGTCCTAATTAAACAAAGATCAGGTTTGGGTCATCTTGGCTAGCTGGCAGTCTAGCTCACTTTTGGCTACCTCAAAAGAATCACTTTAGTTCCAATTGGCTCAGTAGTTTTAGACAATGGTGTTATAACAGGTGAAATGCTTGATTGACCTGACCATATCCTACCCACATACACATCTGCACACTAGGATCTAACAATGCACCAAGTTTGGTTCCAATTGGTGCAGTGGTTTTATATCAAGAGGCTCTCAAGAGCCTGAAACGCTCACCTGGCAAACAATGCACTATAAACTAAATTAATATATTAATGTTTGTTGTAAATTAAACTGAGTATTAAAGGTCACGTAAAATGCTGAAAATACCTTTAAAAGCCTTTCAAGAACCTCTGGAAAGAAATGGGCATGAGTTCTCCCTACGCTTGATTAAGATACAGTCATGGTCAATCTGATGATTCATAATACAAAATACAAGCTTTAATTAATCTTCAAATACAAGTATAAATCTTTTGGTCTATATGTTGTCTTCGTTTTTAAAATGTTTGAAAGAAGTTATGTAAAAATTGTGGGTTAAGGCTTTTTATTGTACTTGAAAAGGAAATATTGCAGGAACAAATCATGCTAAGTTTCATCCAATTCCCCCAAGTAGTTTCAGAGGAGAAAATGTTTGAAAATTTGTTAACAACGATTATGACAGACACCAAGTGATGGCAATTAAAAGCTCACATATTATGAAGTTTAATCATTGTTATACAACATTCTCATCATCACCATTCACTAAGGATACCATGTTTACTTTAAAAACCAAATATTGTTGAAATCCGAGCAAGTGTAAAAAATGGCGGGAAAATGGCAGCCATTTTAAAAATGGCCGTCCAAAACAAACTTTCATCATCACCATTCAACTCGGGATACCATGTTTGCCTTGAAAGTAGCTTTCATCTTCATTTTATTTCTATAATTCAGGAAAGAATAGCAAAAAACAGCATTTTGACCCCTATGTTCTATTTTTAAGAAGGGCGGACATGTTTTTCGACGGATCAAAAATCCAAGCATTACTTTTTGCAGGATACCCTAAGGAACACTCTTACCAAGTTTCATTTGATTTTGAATAGTAGTTTTAGAGAAGAAGATTTTTGAAATAATAACATAAAAAAAAGCCAAAAATGTCAAAAAAGGGCAATAACTCTAACATCAGTTGACAGATTTTCACGAAAATCAGCACGCAGGTAGCTCTCATTATGCTGAACACTTTCAACCTGCAGAATTTGGCGTAACCTAATGATTTTTGAGATATTTGCGAAAAACTGTTGTTTGACCCCTATGTTCTATTTTTAGTAACAGTGGCCATGTTTTTCGACGGATCAAAAATCGAAGCATAAACTTTGTGCAGGATACCCTAAGGAACAATCATGCTAAGTTTTATCCAAATCCATTCAGTAGTTTCAGAGGAGAAGATTTTTGAAATAATAACATAAAAAAAAGCCAAAAATGTCAAAAAAGGGCAATGACTCTAACATCAGTCTACAGATTTTCATGAAAATCAGCACACATGTAGCTCTCATCATGCTGAACACTTTCAACCTGCCAGAGTTTGCCTTAACCTAATGATTTTTGAGATACTTGCGAAAAACTGTTGTTTGACCCCTATGTTCTATTTTTAGTAACAGTGGCCATGTTTTTCGACGGATCAAAAATCGAAGCACAAACTTTGTGCAGGATACCCTAAGGAACAATCATGCTAAGTTTTATCCAAATCCATTCAGTAGTTTCAGAGGAGAAGATTTTTGAAATAATAACATAAAAAAAAGCCAAAAATGTCAAAAAGGGCAATAACTCTTACATCAGTTGACAGATTTTCACGAAAATCAGCACACAGGTAGCTCTCATCATGCTGAACACTTTCAACCTGCCAGAGTTTGCCTTAACCTAATGATTTTTGAGATACTTGCGAAAAACTGTTGTTTGACCTCTATGTTCTATTTTTAGTAACAGTGGCCATGTTTTTCGACGGATCAAAAATCGAAGCATAAACTTTGTGCAGGATACCCTAAGGAACAATCATGCTAAGTTTTATCCAAATCCATTCAGCAGTTTCAGAGGAGAAGATTTTTGAAATAATAACATAAAAAAAAAGCCAAAAATGTCAAAAAAGGGCAATAACTCTAACAACAGTTGACAGATTTTCACGAAAATCAGCACACAGGTAGCTCTCATCATGCTGAACACTTTCAACCTGCCAGAGTTTGCCTTAACCTAATGATTTTTGAGATACTTGCAAAAAACTGTTGTTTGACCCCTATGTTCTATTTTTAGTAACAGTGGCCACGTTTTTCGACGGATCAAAAATCGAAGCATAAACTTTATGCAGGATACCCTAAGGAACAATCATGCTAAGTTTTATCCAAATCCATTCAGTAGTTTCAGAGGAGAAGATGTTTGAAAAATTGTTAACGACGACAGACGAAGACAGACGACAGACGACGACAGACGACGACGGACGCCAAGTGATGAGAAAAGCTCACATGGCCTTTTAGGCCAGGTGAGCTAAAAAAAGCCAAAAATGTCAAAAAAGGGCAATAACTCTAACATCAGTTGACAGATTTTCACGAAAATCAGCACACAGGTAGCTCTCATCATGCTGAACACTTTCAACCTGCAGAATTTGCCATAACCTAATGATTTTTGAGATATTTGTGAACAAGAGGCTCTCAAGAGCCTGAATCGCTCACCTGGCAAACAATGCACTATAAACTAAATTAATATATTAATGTTTGTTGTAAATTAAACTGAGTATTAAAGGTCACGTAAAATGCTGAAAATACCTTTAAAAGCCTTTCAAGAACCTCTGGAAAGAAATGGGCATGAGTTCTCCCTACGCTTGATTAAGATACAGTCATGGTCAATCTGATGATTCACAATACAAAATACAAGCTTTAATTCATCTTCAAATAAAAGTATAAATCTTTTGGTCTATATGTTGTCTTCGTTTTTTAAAATGTTTGAAAGAAGTTATGTAAAAATTGTGGGTTAAGGCTTTTTATTGTACTTGAAAAGGAAATATTGCAGGAACAATCATGCTAAGTTTAATCCAAATCCCCCTAGTAGTTTCAAAGGAGAAGATGTTTGAAAATTTGTTAACGATGATGACAGACGCCAAGTGATGGCAATTAAAAGCTCACATATTATGAAGTTTAATCATTGTTATACAACATTCTCATCATCACCATTCACTAAGGATACCATGTTTACTTTAAAAACCAAATATTGTTGAAATCCGAGCAAGTGTAAAAAATGGCGGGAAAATGGCAGCCATTTTAAAAATGGCCGTCCAAAACAAACTTTCATCATCACCATTCAACTCGGAATACCATGTTTGCCTTGAAGATAGCTTTCATCTTCATTTTTTTTCTATAATTCAGGAAAAAATAGCAAAAAGCAGCATTTTGACCCCTATGTTCTATTTTTAGTAAGGGTGGACATGTGTTTCGACCAATCAAAAATCCAAGCATTAACTTTTTGCAGGATACCCTAAGGAACAATCATACCAAGTTTCATTTGATTTTAAATAGTAGTTTCAGAGGAGAAGATTTTTGAAATCATAACATAAAAAAAAGCCAAAAATGTCAAAAAAGGACAATAACTCTAACATCAGTTAACAGATTTTCACGAAAATAAACACACAGGTAGCTCTCATCATGCTAAACACTTTCAACTTGCCAGAATTTGCCATAACCTTATGATTTTTGAGATAGTTGCGAAAAAATGTTGTTTGACCCCTACGTTCTATTTTTAGTAACAGTGGCCATGTTTTTCGACGGATCAAAAATCGAAGCATAAACTTTGTGCAGGATACCCTAAGGAACAATCATGCTAAGTTTTATCCAAATCCATTCAGTAGTTTCAGAGGAGAAGATTTTTGAAATAATAACATAAAAAAAAACCAAAAATGTCAAAAAAGGGCAATAACTCTAACATCAGTTAACAGATTTTCATGAAAATCAGCACGCAGGTAGCTCTCATCATGCTGAACACTTTCAACCTGCCAGAATTTGCCGTAACCTTATGATTTTTGAGATAGTTGCGAAAAACTGTTGTTTGACCCCTATGTTCTATTTTTAGTAACAGTGGCCATGTTTTTCAACGGATCAAAAATCGAAGCATAAACTTTGTGCAGGATACCCTAAGGAACAATCATGCTAAGTTTTATCCAAATCCATTCAGTAGTTTCAGAGGAGAAGATTTTTGAAATAATAACATAAAAAAATTTGGAAAAAATCAGGAAAAAGGGTGATAACTCTGAAATTAGTGGTTGGATCTTCTTCAAAATTTCAGGGCAGGTAGATCTTGAGGTGCTGATCACTTTTACCCTATGCCAGAATTTTGATATCTGTGACCGTTTCTGACTTATTTGCAAAAAACTGTGATTTACCCCTATGTTCTATTTTTAGCCATGACGGCCATGTTTTTATACGAATCAAAAATCCAAACAATAGATTTGTAGCACCCATACCAATTAATAACTGTACCAAGTTTGGTTGCAGTTGGACTTATGGTGTTGGAGGAGTTAACGTTTGAAAAAGTTAACGGACGACGGACGGACGGACGGACGGACGGACGACGGACGGACGACGGACGACGGACGGACGACGGACGCCAAGTGATAGCAATAGCTCACATGACCCTTCGGGTCAGGTGAGCTAAAAACAAATTTACACGCAATCAAAAGCTTTTTTTCATTTTCTACAGTTTGCCATCTATAAGGCATCAACAGTTATTTTGACATTTAAGGGACAAAACTTTAACTCCTAAAGGGCTCATTTAAACATTTTGCAAACTAAGGGAAATGCTGTGAAAATGGTCAATTTTGATGTTCTAAGGGGAATAACTCCTAAAAGGAATGATCATACAACTTAATAAGTACAAATTTCAAAAAAAAATCAAGAAAAAGGGCAATAACTCCTACATGGGTGGTTACATCTTCTTCAAAATTTCAAAGCAGGTAGATCTTGAGGTGTTGAACACTTTAGCTTCCCATCAGAATTTTGATATCTGTCACCATTTTTGAGTTATTTGCAAAAAACTGCAATTTACCCCTATGTTCTATTTTTAGCCATGGCAGCCATGTTTTTTTACGAATCAAAAATCCAAACGATAGTTTAGTAGCACTCATGCCAAGGAACAACTACACTAAGTTTGGTTGCAATTAAACTTATGGTGTAAGAGGAGTTAACGATTTTATTACAATGAATAAAGACTGCAAAAATGGTCAATTTTGACGATCTAAGGGGAATAACTCCTAAAAGGGACGAACCTACAACTTCGATCCTGTTACAAATTTTGTAGATCTTTGTGTGCCTAACAATATGAAATTTAAATTTTTCAAATTTCCTTTATAGTATCCAAGATATTGAGCTTAATAAGTGCAAAATTTGGAAAAAATGCAGAAAAAGGGCAATAACTCCTACATGGGTCGTTGGATCTTCTTCAAAATTTCAGGGCAGGTAGATCTTGAGGTGCTGAACACTTTTACCCTATGCCAGAATTTTGATATCTGTTATGGTTTTTGAGTTATTTGCAAAAAACTGCAATTTACCCCTATGTTCTATTTTTAGCCATGGCGGCCATGTTTTTATACGAATCAAAAATCCAAACGATAGTTTTGTAGCACATATACCAATAAACAACTGTACGAAGTTTGGTTGCAATTGGTCTTATGGTGTCAGAGGAGTTAACGTTTGAAAAAGTTTACGGACGACGGACGGACGACGGACGGACGGACGGACGACGGACGCCAAGTGATGGCAATAGCTCACATGACCCTTCGAGTCAGGTGAGCTAAAAAGTGGTGTTTGACTCCTATGTTCTATTTTTAGTAACAGTGGCCATGTTTTTCGACGGATCAAAAATCAAAGCATCAACTTTGTGCAGGATTCCTAAAGAACAATCATGCTAAGTTTTATCCAAATCCATTCAGTAGTTTCAGAGAAGATTTTTTAAATAATAACATAAAAAAAAGCCAAAAATGTCAAAAAAGGGCAATAAGTCTAACATCAGTTGACAGATTTTCACGAAAATCAGCACACAAGTAGCTCTAATCATGCTGAACACTTTCAACCTGCCAGAATTTGCCATAACCTAATGATTTTTGAGATACTTGCGAAAAACTGTTGTTTGACCACTATGTTCTATTTTTAGTAACAGTGGCCCTGTTTTTCGACGGATCAAAAATCGAAGCATAAGCTTTGTGCAGGATACCCTAAGGAACAACCATGCTAAGTGTTATCCAAATCCATTCAGTAGTTTCAGAGGAGAAGATGATTGAAAAATTGTTAACGACGACAGACGATGACAGACGACAGACGACAACAGACGACGACGGATGCCAAGTGATGAGAAAAGCTCACATGGCCTTTTAGGCCAGGTGAGCTAAAAAGACAATTTTGCATGTATTTGAATTTTCCCATTATGTTATATGGCAGCCATCTTTGATTTTTGGTCAGGATAACTAGAAATATTCTGAAAGTGGACCATCTAAAGACCAATGCTGCCAATTTCTGCTCAAATTGACTCATTGGCTTAAGACAAGATTTTTCAATTAATTTTCCTGCAGGATCATTGCTGCCAAGATTGGTTCTAATTGGCTCAGTGGTTTAAACTAAGTTTGGCTGTGGCAGCCATCTTCTTTGGCAGTCCAGATTATTAAACACACTTTTGAAAGTTGACCTCACAGGAACAATTTCAGCAAAGATATGTCTGGGCATGTAGTTTTATGGATTTTAAAAATTCATCCTCCGTTTTTCTATATTTAGTAATAGCAGCCATGTTGTTTGAAGGTACATGTATGGGACGCTGGACATATATTTCGAAAGTTGCCACCAAAGTTTGATCCCCACTGGCCTTGAGGTTTCAGAGGCATTGTGATAAGGTGATTACTGTACAATGTCAAAAGTGGTGTAGTGCATTTCTGTAATTTCATATGACTTTTCTGGTTGAAAAAAATTACTTTTCTGCAAATCTATTTTTTTTCATTTTTTTAAATATTTCCGATATATTAATCAGTTACATGTATATATATAAATTACACAGTATACCTCTTCCATTTGAGAGGATTTCTACTGTTGCCCCTTGCTCGAGATCGATCACCACAGGCAGATGGAAGTAGGATTTTGAGCAAAGACATGACTATAACATATTTACACCACTGTTTAAAAAGTAAGTCCATAAAAAGCATAATCGAAAAACTTTACACATCTTTGGTCTTTCGTGCAAATGATGTAATGCCTTCCACAAGACTATTAGTTCCATATCAACTTTCTGTTTTCAATTAAATGAAATTTTTCATCACATTTTTCTTACACATGTTCTAGGTTCTACATCATGAGAGAGAAAACAAAATTAAACAAGGTTTTTCCCTATTTGTCTCTCATAAAACAAGTTCCATTTTGCAGACCACTTTGCAAAAAATGACAAAAAAATAACAATCCATTTCAAAATATAGAATGAGCCAAAACTCAGGAAAAGTTTAATGGACCGGATAAAATTAGCACATCATGGTCAAGTTTCATGAGGTTTGGCAATATATAATTCATCTGTTATCTATTAAACATATGGACTTACAATATATAATTTATTTGTTATCTATTTAACATATGGATGTACAATATATATTTATTTATTTGTTATCTATTTAACAAATGGACTTACAATATATAATTTATTTGTTATCTATTTAACATATGGACTTACAATATATAATTTATTTGTTATCTATTTAACATATGGACTTACAATATATAATTTATTTGTTATATATTAAACATATGGACTTACAATATATAATTTATCTGTTATCTATTAAACATATGGACTTACAATATATAATTTATTTGTTATCTATTTAACATATGGACTTACAATATATAATTTATCTGTTATCTATTAAACATATGGACTTACAATATATAATTTATCTGTTATCTATTTTATATCTTAAATGTCAAATAAAGTAGTACTGTTAACATAAGAGAGCTTGGATTTAAAAATAACTGGATAGAGGCATCCCCAAATCCCCATCCTGCAAAACAAAAATCAAACTACTGTGTACTGTTTATTCAGAATTCCCTATTATTTTACTTCATGAGATTTGGATGCTAGATAAATTTGAGCCTATCTTTATGTGCTGGTTTACAAGCAGAGCCTTATACATGTACCTCCGAGTTATGCCTTAAATGACTCAAAGGCATCTCTCCTGCCTCTTTCTAGACAGAAAATCAATTGATACTTATATCATCTTTATGGAAATAAAATATTTTCTTCGTCCTGGGGGTTTAAAAAATGAATCAAAACACACGTTATTGCTGCAAATCTGAACCACTGAACTCGTGTATATGTCAGGTCTTTAAAAGACATCTTTTTTCAATCAATTCACCTGCAGACTGAGTTTTTCATTAGGCTGATGTCCTGAGACTCTAAAATAAAGGAATGTTTCCCTTGTACAAACTAGTACAACAATCAGGAATGGTTGAAATTCGGAAAATTGGTGGATTTCTGTCTACTCAGTCTTTGTGATTACTGAAAATATGTCAATTTCTACTATAAATGTAATCGTTCAATTTGTTAATCATTAATTCTGTGACATACATTAAGCCCAAACAAAATAATCTATATGTATACATAAAAATAAACTTATTCACCAGATTTACAAGTTCATTGTTGTTCTAGCAAAAACCTCTATATAAGAATAAAACTATAATTTTAATTGATTTTTATCGTAACTAGCGGCTCAGAGGGCTGAGCCTGTATCGCTCACCTGGCAGAAACAAGAATTGCCCATGGCGGCTATGTTTGTCACTTATCTGGACAAAATGAGAAAAATGTGTAAACTAGAGGCTCAGATGGCTGAGCCTGTATTGCTCACCATGGATGAAACCCATTTTTGTTGATATACCTCAAAGTGAGAAGTCACTTCTCCTTATCATTATGAAGTGTGGAAAGCCTTGCATGAACCAAATTTTTCTTCATCAAGGTCCTTCTACTTACAGGTCACCATATTCTAAAATTTTACAGTTCTCCAGAAGATTTTTGGATGTATTTCCCAAAGGGGCTTCTGTTAACCTAAGTCCTCTGCAGCCATTTTGAATTAGGGATTGGCACTAGAGTAACAATACTTGATGAGCACCTTAAGAGGAACATTCAGACCATGTCCTGTCAAGTTTGGCTCTATTTGGCCAAGCAGTTTAAGAGAAATTTTTTTTTAAATCAACCAATCAGAAACAAGAATTGCCCATGGTGGCCATGTTTGTCATCTGATCTGGACAAAATGAGGATACTTTGTAAAAAACCTCCAACAGATGCTTCGTGTCAAGTCTCGTTCCCTTTGCCCAAGCAGTTTCAAAGAAGACAATAATATCAACCGATGAAAGACAAGAACTGCCCATGACGGCCATGTTTGTTGCCTTATCAGGATGAAATAAGGAGACTTTGTATAGAACCTCCCAATTAGATGCTTTCTGTAAAGTTTCCATTTGGCCAAGTCACTTCAGATCCTCAGGAGAAGAATTTTTTATATCAGCCAATCAGAAACAAGAACTGCTCATGGCAGCCATATTTGTACTCTGACAGGGATGAAATAAAGAAATTTTGTAAAGAACCTCCCATAGATGCTTCCTGTCAAGTTTTGTTCCATTTAGCCGAACGATTTCAGGAGAAGATTTTTTTATATCAACCCATGAGAAACAGAAATTTCTCATGGAGGCCATATTGTGTATTCCGATCAGGATGAAATGAGGAGACTTTATAAAGGACCTCCCGTATTTGCTTCCTGTCAAGTTTCTTTCCGTTTGGCCAAGCAGTTCCAGGGAAAAAAAAATTTTTTTAGTCAACTAATGAGAAACATTGTTTTTCGCCCGATCGGGATGAAATGAGGAAACTTGTAAAGTACCTCCCATAGATGCTTTCTGTGAAGTTTCGTTCCATTTGGCCAAGCGATTTCAGAGGAGAAGATTTTTTTATATCAACCAATGAGAAACAACAATTGCCCATGGCGGCCATGTTTGTTGTCTGATCGGGACGAAATGAGCAATCTTTATAAAGGACCTTACATAGATGCTTCCTGCCACATATAATTCCATTTGGCCCAGTGGTTTCAGAGGAACAGATTAAAATGTGAAAAGTTAATGGACGACAGATGCCAAGTGATGACAAATATTTGCAGTCGTATAACACATTTATCAAAGGGGACAGCCTATTAGTTACTGTCAGCATCAACATAATTGGTATATATATTTCCTTGAAAATATGTTAAATTCTTTTTGACAATTGTTACCTGGGGAATAAAAAGAGTACCTGGACAAGCTGCCTTTGTAGCTGTGAGGACCACTGTAGGTTTTATTGTCATAGTAGGTCAAGCCACCATATGTTTAAATTATTTTTTACAATTGTTACCTGAGGGATAAAGAGATGAGTCCCTGGAGAAGCTTCCTTTGTAGCTGTGAGGACCACTATAGGTTTTATTGTCATAGTAGGCCGAGCCACCATATGCCACACCACTTCCATTTTCTGTACCAGGACCACTCTGTGGGTACGAAGAATGTGGATTGTTAGTGAAATAGTCTTCAGGTAGGTACAGCTTATGGACATTATACCATGAATTCTAGCACAAAGAAAAAGAAAAATTAACTTATTGATTCTGAGCATGCAGTAAGAATTTAATGTGCAAAAAATACTATGTACATGACTATAATGAACTTGACAATACTAATACCCATTATTCCAGATTCCTCAGAAGTCAAATTGCCTTTTTTTCAACTTGCTTAATTGGGCAATGGCCCAATATTTCAGATATTAATAAAAAAAAGTGTTAGTAAGAAATTTGATTGTTATAAAACCTCTTATAAAAGGTATGTCCTGGAAAGAGAATCAGATTCAGTTTTATGAATGAAGTGTGTGCTATAAAATCTCACAGCCAAAACCAGACTAAAAAAAGGTCATCTGACTTCAGAGTTATTTAACTAACTTTAACTGAACTACTTCAAGATGACTTTGAGGTATTTTATATAGTTTCTTGCTGTATCATAACTGAAAACTTACCAAAGAAATAATGCCATTAAATCTACGGTTTAATTTCCATGAGAGGAATCTTAAATACCTTATATTTATAAGAATTATTTGACCTGGCACTAAATCTATTAAAAACACATGTTGGACTGCATGTGAATAGATGAAAACAATTTATCAGAACTGACCATAAGATAAAAGTAAAATAGGCATGAATAAATGCATACATGTGCACATGCTCAAAAGTTGATGAAAGGGGATTCAATTTCTTAAACATTTCAAAATATCTCAGAAAGTGATGCCAGGTAAAAGTTAGGTCAAAATGAATAGGACACTATATATTTGATGGTTTTATTTCTTGCTTAATCTGTATTCCATAAAACATATCATGTTATTTTGATTTTTTTATTTGTTAATACATGAATATTATCCTGAATGGTCTGGCTTTTTCATTAAACAGAATACCTAAAATGTAACTTCATTGTAAAACTCTATCTATGTTGGTAAAATTTGGGTAATCCTCAGACAGAATGCATCTTATTAAATTTAAATTAATTCTTCATATTGACATTACATAAAGAAGACATATAAAATTTTCCAAAGACCATAAATATTGTTCAATGTTGATAAAAGCCAGAAACTTCCAGACAATCTTGAATATACTTAGTTCATTTAGTCAAGGCTTTAATGACATTTAGAAAATCAAGACAGATGACTGATAAAATATGGATAAGTGAAATTTTGTTTTGTCGAAGTCTAGCTGAAAATAATCCCAATAAACATAAAATGCATCACTGCAACTTGTACATATATTTTCAACTTAACTCTTTTTTTTTGTCATGACATTGTGATTCAAATTTCACTTTAAATATAGTCATTTTGATCAGATTTACACAATATCTATTTATATATGTGGAATATGATACTTTTAATTGATCAAAAAAGAAGTAATAAATTTGGAATCAAATGAAACATACATCATACATGTTTATAAAGCTTTATCACAACAAAACAATCAATAAATTTAAAGAAACAACAAAAAAATGAAAAAAAGTATTGTTATGAGCAAATGACGTAATACATATATAGTAGATTATGTAGCAAAATCCAGTGTTGTTCTTACCAACGAATACACGAACTATACATTTTATAAAGCTAATTTGTAATAAATAAATATATGAAACTAAATCCCACATGCAATTTTTATATATAGTAATAAACATTTTCCATATAATCAATGTACCAGTAATACATTTCTATATTTGGCAATTTTTAACAAGAAACAACAATTGTAACTTATTGCACCTTTAACTTTTGACTTAACTGAAATGACGAAAATTGATAAGAAGCTGTTGCAAAATGCAGACATGTAGGAACGACAGTCAGTCTGATTAAAACACGATGTACTGATAGGCTGCAATCTCAAAAGAGTAGCATATCAGAACATCAGGGTTTTAATCAGATGCGTATGAAAAACCATTAGCACTGATATGCCAATTTTAATAATTACAGATATGATCAACAGTAACAAAGTTTTTGTATAAAAAAGAAAATTTTCCCATGTTTGGAATCAACTTCATGATTAGGTATAGTGCAAATATTGGTTCAATAGTTCAATATGCTATCAATTTTTTATATAATTCCTAATGTTCTGGATACAAATGTTAAAATTATTAAAAACATTTATTACTAAATAATACATTTTTGCATGAATATTGGTGAATATTGTCTCTCGCAATATAATGTCACAATGATCTTATACACTTATACAATATGAAGTCTGCTTGGGACAATATTTATCAATATTTATGCAGTAACCATATACCGGTACTATATATTCATTTATTTTCATCTTTATCAGTCTTAGTGGTTTGGTGCATATGCTGTTGTTTTGTGGCTACATAATTTTGTAATTTTATCATTCTATAGTAATGGTAATAACATATATAAATTCATGACTATGTAACTCCCATTAAAACCACAAAAACTGGTATACCACTTATATAATGAATCTACAGTACTACATTCTATAAAGGCCAGATATAGTATCATTTCATAGACTGTCAATCTGACAAACTCAAGACGAGAATCTAGGGACTGATTTTGAATGGCCTAATACACAAAACTTTTTTACCACTCCAATTTTCCTCAATACATGTATGTCATACTTAATTTGAATTCAGATAAAAACTTTGACAAAAACAATCTGTAATGAATATTTATATCAAAACAATATAAACAAAATATTCTACATTCTCTGGTTATGATTAGGCAGACAATTTTCTAACAATTTTTGTATCTATCTGAGACTACTATACACGAGGTGCGAAATTAGTCAAAATTATTATTATTTAAGGAGCTCCTCAAATGTTTCTGGACCTCCACTTTCGATTTCAGGACCTTCACAATTAGACTTCAGGACCTCTTGAAAACAATTATCTATGGAGGTCGAATTGTGGAGGTCCATAAATATTTAAGGAGGTCCTGAAATCCCATTGTGGACGTCCATAAATATTTAAGAAGGTCCTGAAATCGAATTGTGGAGGTTCATAAATATTCGAAGAGCTTCTGAAATCGAATTGTGGAGGTCCAGAAATATTTGAGGAGCTCCTCAAATCAAATTGTGGAGGTCCATAACCTCCTTAAATAATAATAATTCTGACTAATTCCGTGCCTAATACATTTTAACTATAACACATGTTATAGTAGTCTCAGTATCTATGCATTCTCGTATCTAGTGAAGACTTTTTCTCTCTCATCTAAAGAAATAATTCATCATTCAGTTATGAAAATCTAGGAATTATTTAATCTGGCCATTATATATATATATAAACATATAGCAAAAATATTACATTTAACACTATTATGCTTATTGTTTATTAATACAGATACCACTTCATTCATGCAAGGAAATTAAAAATAACGAATTACATATACTAGTAATACATGTATATTTATTTATAGTTGAAACAAAATTTAGTAAGTTTTAATTATCAAATTAACTTCAAATTTGAGCAAAAGCATTCTGACAACAACAGAGACAATTAATACAACATCACAAAAACTACAAAGTTGTTAAAACAGACACATAATAACAAGGAACAAGTCATGTCCATAAAAATGTTCACTGAACCATGAAATTGGGATCACAACCCTTTCAGTATATACTTATGTTATTGGTATAATCTTCGCTTTGGTGAAGTCTTATGTTACTTCTATTTCACATCAATTAAGTTCAAACAAGTAAAATGGAAGGACATGCTTTTAATACAGAAAGCTTTGCATGTGCTATACTAACCTCATTGAACTAAAAAGTAAACTTTCAAATTTATATTTCTAAGGACATTGTTCTATATTGATTCTTTCCTCTGGTTTTTCACTTTGTTGATGACATGCATGTACTCTACTGTTCTTTAATTAATTCAAGTATATCAATATTCTCTACTTCTCATTTATTTGTACCATGGTTTTACAATAGATATCTTTTTTTATCAGTTTTTCCAATCTTTTCACAAAATGCAAATAAACTTCCCATGCGTGATAGGCCCAACTCATTAAATTATTTTTTTTTAATTCATTCCTCACAAAACACCACCATAAAATCAAAAGATTGTTCCCTCAGCAGACCAATAATGCTGGGACTTTTTAGTGCCTGTCTTCTGTGTTGTGGTGTGGCCCATTGTTGAAGGCACCTATTATCAAGTTTTATGAGATGTTTTAATGACAAATTCTCCATATCTTGTCATAATTATCTTGTCAACTGTGATTTCTTGACCAGTCACCACACCATGAAAATGTGGCACGGTTCAGGAGTTACATGTTGGTAAAACACCAAATATTGTTACCCGTGAAGTCTGTTTGTAGGTTTAGGGAAACAGTGAAAACTGGACAACTGAAGATAAAATCACCAAACTAACAATACCAATGTTCAATGATATGTGATAATGGTTTCTAATAAGTCATCTCAATTCACTCAGTATTTCCAATCTTAATGGATGCCAAATCTATGTAGACTATCAGGTTATGAAATAACAAAAATAATTGAGAACATAGGGCATTTATATTAAATACTGAGCATACAAGACCTTCTATAATTTTTCAAAACAATCCCATTTCAAAATCTACTTCTTGTTTTTATTATAATAGTTACTGTTAAACTACAGACTATAAGGAAGAAAATAAAACTTAAATATTCAACAATTTTCTGATTCAACATTACTCTTTCTCCTAAACTAAGTGCATCTGATCAATACAAAATCCCATATATATATACAATCCTTTTTTCACATACTCTTTGGCATTTATTTACAGCTACTTATTTTTTATTATTCATGAACTGACAGTAAAATTTCAACTATTTAAAAAAATTATTCCAATGAAATACATGTAGTGACTGATTAAAATGTAAGTAACACGATTTTGTGGCCTACTTCATTTCAAAAATTAAAATAGATCATAACTTACACTATATATAAAGCTTATTTCGTAATACTTAAATGCCTCTATTTTTAAACGGGTATATATGGTGCTCAATTTTCTGAAGGCCTAATACATAATAAGTTTTCGTGTAATATACACGACTTAATCAAATTTTAAACAGGTTCAATTTAATATTCTCTATTTCTCATTCTGTCAGTACAAATATTCCCAAATTTAATAAAGTTTTTATGCTATATCTATTCAGCAAATAAGTTTTAAAAATTAAAGAATTTAGAAATACAATACATGTACATGCCAGTGACCAAAATATTCCAGGCCTGGATCTAAAACCTGACTGTTGTTGAAGGGGCAAAAATAAAAACTTAGACACACAGTAAGTTTACAGCAAGATTAAACACTTTCTGCATAAACTTTTCAATTTTTTTCCATTAACTTGTCAAATAAGGAGTGATATTTAACTGACTTTTTTTAATTAATACTGTCCACTGAAGACCATTAAAATAACCTCTAATGTATTTAAAACTACACATTCTCTCTATTTAGACAGGGATTCCCCATCCTCCAGAATATAAAATTTCTTATTTTTTTTATTTATGACAGGAAATCATTTTGATAAATCTTTTAGATATATGAAAGTTTCACATTATATCCTGATTATATTAATTGGTATCCCTTGAAAAATAATGAAAACACTGTTAGTGAAGCTTAAATTCAATGGACTCACTCAATCATGAAATGTAGGACATATCATCATAGGTTTTCAAAAAATAGGCTTACATGCAAAACTTTAACCAATATCATGTATTAGGTTATGAAGATTCAAGTGAGAAATATCATTAATATATTAATATCAACTTAACCAAACTGGGTGATTCTACTGAAATACAAAAATAAATCTAAATGCCCCAACGGCACTTAAAAAATATACTTGATTACTTTAAAAATCAGCCATGTCATTTCAAAAGAAAGGATTATTTTTTCAGTCTATGAAGAAATAACCTGAGCAGCAGGGTTTTATCTGAAGATAGAGTAACAGGTTAGTTGGAAATGAAGTTTCAATAAGAAATATAATTACTGTATATTTCATCCTTATTATTTTACCCCTAAGACTAGAGACAGAAAAAGATATTCTGTGGAATGGTGGATGAAAACTGAAAACCAATCAGAAGACATATTACATCTAATATTAAATTATTTTTTGACAAATTGAATAACAGAATATACTTGTTAATGTTCATGCCAACATAAAGGACCTTGCTCTTTAATGAAGTATCCTATCTTTATATAATAATGTTGTGTTTAGCATTGACTATGCAAAAATAGTAGCCAAGGTTGAAGACATAGTGCACCACCCAAAGGGGAGCGCACTATGTCTTCAACCAAGGCTACTATTTCGCATAGTCAATGCTAAACACAACATTATTGTTATTATTATACTGACTGTCAATAATTGTTTGAAAAAATGTGCAGATTGCCTCTCAAAAAACTCTTTTAAGGTTCAGATATGAATAATGATTATCTCCGCCCACCCAAACATTGGCTCCACCTACTCGCAATTGGAATTGAAACACACCATTAAAGGCAAAAGCCCATCGGTGCTATTTGCTGATTCATTTCCTGGGCATAAATATGAAGATGAATTACTTAATCCCAAGCACAGTTTTGAAAGATGACAACCAATGGACCATTTTACTAGCTTTTTTTTCTCAAATGCCCTAATAGTGTCAAAAGGGGGGGGGAGGACTTTCCTTTTAGTAATGACAGCCATATTTGTTGTAGTTATGGAACCCAAGACACAATTTTGAAATGGGACCACCCAAAGATAATTTCACAAATGTTTTGGTCCCTATTGGAACAGGGAAATTAGCTCAAATTATTTACACTCATTTTTTTTTTTTTCAATAAAACCCAATAAAGTAACCAAATATGCGGTTACAATCCTGAATATTACCCACTGTTACTTCAATCCGAGTTACCAAAGTATCAGTTTCGTTAGATACAAATGACATATATATGATTTTCAAAATAAATGATATAAAAGATTTTTTTAATGAGTTTTCTGTACAGTAAATTTTTTACAAAAATTCTTTATCTCTTCTTAAATTCTTCATTCCATTTTAGAACATCATAATTTTTTTTTCTTTTAATTTTTAGGCTATTATTCTATAATAAATATTTTGACATCTCAGATTTTATCTCTGACCTCAATTACAGTTTTAATGCCACAATGTGCCAATTTACTCAGAATCTACATTACCTTTATAGAGAAAACTCCAAATTTACATTTCTTGCATATCTAAGTAAAGTCAAGAAATACCAAAGGGATATTATGCTATATTTTATGAGGACAAAGTTTTACCACTTGGTTGGATGAAAACTTTTAACTGAATCTTTAGTAGTTCCTACTGTAGGGCTAGGAAACCAAATTATCACTTACAGTTACACGTACGTACCACTTCAGGTATTTGATCTGAATCAATACAAATGTCCATCTATGCTTGTTTTTACAAATATTACTGGGATTTATATTTCAGATAACCCCGACATATTCTACAACTAGCTAAGGGGGTAGGCCTGGGTTAGGCCAAAATTTTTTACTCGTTTAATTTTTTTCATATTTTCGTCATGCATTATATATGTCTCAATACACCACCTGAGAAAATTTTGTTGAAATTCAACCACCCGTTTCCTTCACAGGGTTCATTGAAAATGGGCATTTAAGGGGTACCCTTCATTCCATGAGATGACACAAGTTAATGAATATTACTACCTCTCATAGTACATATGTTTGATAAAAAATAGTTATAATTGTTGAACTGAAGAACAGGGATATAGTCTTAATCAAAAATGAAATATGACGGTAAAATTCATTCTTTATATGTAAATTCAAAGATAAAAAGTACCAGACATGTTAGGAATTTCATTCATTTTCAGTTGCCTCATTAAATATTCAAACACTGCTGTAAAAAAAATCTGTCGTTTAATTCTTACAAAAAACTGTTAAAACAAATATCATATATATGTGTGTTATATGACAAAAAATTATGAAATTTTAACCACAAGTTTTTACAAAATACTCGATCAATTTTGATATTAAGACATTGAAAAAAATAAAGATTTTCCCATAATACTATTTGAAGCTGTACTATCATTCATTATATGTAGTTTATATATGCTATACAACAAATCATGGTTACTAGTATATGATTTAAGGCAGAAAATATCTCTAAAACATTCGATTCATCAATTAAATGCTATTTAAAATAATCCTGAAAATGTCAGGAGTGTAACATTTTATGTGTGATGGACTGTTACTGTTACAGTATAAGACTAACAGGATAATGTGATATAAACAACCACGCACTGAGATGAGGACGAGATAAGCACACACTACAAACACACACTTCTCAGGGGGAGGGGGACTAATTCTAGGTTATATATTACGAATTTATGGGACAAGTAGAAAATTCTAATAAGGATTTATGAAATTATTGCAAATATTGACTCAGCATTTTTTTCATTTCGAGCGGCTTTTCATCATCGTAATATGCATTTCATAATTGCCATTGGATGTTAAACAATAATTCATCAATATATCAAATCCTACGTAATCCATTTTGCATATATTTCGAAAAAGTTTTAGATTCGTTACGGAGATGCCCCTTACTGAACCTCTTCACTTCGTCTGATGCGAGGAAATTTTGTACGTCATAGTAATGCCACGTCATTCCTATTGGTTGACGTCAAGAAAAAAACATCAATAGGAGTTATCTCCCTTACCCCAGGCCTACACCCCTTAAATAAAACCGGTCTTATAGTCCAGTCAATCTAGCATAAATTTAACCCTAACCTTAAAGTAATTGCAAAAGAAGATTACACAGAAAAAAGTCCAACAAAATCTAACTTGAGGAAGACTAAAAAATCACGATTTTAAAATTCCTATGGAGAGTTGCATTGAAAATGGGAGATAACTCTGCAAAAAAGGCAGAAATATCAATAAAAATTGATACAAAATTATAACTTTACCACTTCTATTCAGCAGAATGTATTGATTCTTGATATTTTAGCCGTCTTTAGAGTATAACAAACAACTCTAAAGGTGTTTTCATATCTTTTATCATGCTACAACCTAGATTTCGTAATTCATTAGTTGACCATTTATTAAATTTTTCAACATGTCAAGGTAAAGAATCTCAAATTTAATAAAAATGATTAAGCATATATTTTTCTTTTTGTGGTTTAAAGTTTCTTTAAACAAGGTAGATGCAGAACAAATATAATTTACAAATATAAACAATACCAAATATCCACATTATTTTTTCAAAATCATCACAAAGCCACAAATTTGCAATTTCTTTAATGAAAAATGTGCAAAAAAAATTAAAAATACCCACAACACTTCGGTTTTGTACATTTCCTGAGCAGAAGATTATATAATATAGTCAAATACGAACTTTTAACCCCATCAAAGTATCATACTTTACATGAATTTTAAGAAAATCAACCAAAAACTGACAAAAAAAGACTAATTTTTGCAGAGTTATCTCCCCTTTCCAATGTTAATTTCCATAGGAAATTAAAAATGCTGATTTTGAGTTTTCCTCGAGTTATGGGACTTTTTTCTGTGTATATTTTGGGCTTAATGCTATAGATTAGAACAAAAACATTTTCTGTTGGAATTAGTTTGAGGCTAAAACTTAGTTTGACTGGACTATTAACAGTTCGCTCTTGGTATGTTAGGGAGAACTTACGCTGTTCCCGGTCTTACACAGAGGTACCAGTTTTCAGGGTATATGATCAAAGAAAAGCTTTTTGTAACATTTTCGATATTTAAACCATAGATTACATATAGAGCAGGGTCGTTTTTAGGGTGTTGATCGTGACGATCGCATCAGTGATTTATGCAATTTATGTGAAATAGGTGATGACTTTCAATATCTTTTTAATTGTAAATTCTTTTGTGATGAAAGAAAAAATCTTTTGCCTGGTAAAGTTTATATTAATCCAAATACTATAAAGTTTTTTCTCCCATGGGTGTGCGTATTTTCATACCGTTCAGCCCATTGAATAAAAATAATTTAATGCTCTGGAGCAATTAAAAAGTCTCGTGCGGAAACGGAATTTTATTGGCCGTCCTAAAGGTCGCGACCTCGCACTAAACAAATCGTCAAGCGATATCCGGTCGAGCGTAAACGATAACAAAAAAAAACAAATGTCGGGGTACAATTAGGGATAACCTAGATTCTTTGGTACAAGGGTATTGGGAGAAACAATTTCTACTTCAATTTCTCGTGAATTACAAGATTTCTACACTCTCGAGAGTTAAAATTAAGATTTAACATGCTCGCCTTAAAATTAAGATTTAACATGCTCGCCAAGGCTCGCATGTTAAAATCTTAATTTTAACTCTCGAGAGTGTAGAAATCTTGTAATTCACTCGAAACTGAAATAGAATCAAAATGTAATCTTTTGCGTTCCGATGATTATAATACATTAGTCAAACCAAGGACGTATATGTTAGCAAAACATTGTAAGATTATATTGTCAGTTATAAATTAGGTTTGCCTTCCTATGTACTATTTAACAGTAACTATACATTCATTGATTACAATCATACCATCCATCCTACAATTGTTGTATATATTTTGTTTCATTGTTCATATTCACATAAACCTGATGGAGTCTTGAGAAATAAAAGTTTCAAGTTTCAAATTCCGCTTATAACTTCTAAATAATGTGCGATAGGCACAACTTATTAAATTTATTCAGTTATACTCAATATAGTTTTTATGAAAACTATCCCTCATCTTATAAAAAAATCAGATTTTCAGACTCGGGCTGTGCTCAAGGCCTAAAATAAACTGATACGATCGAGGTGTGCCATTCAGACTTATATTTCAGGACATGTATAATCTGAATTCAGTATCTCCATAAATTAAATTCAACAAGGACCTCCTTCAGTCGATTTCAGTACCTCGTGATCGCCTTAAATCAGATACTTTGGAGGTTCTCATTAAATACATAATTATTCTGATCAATTCTACGTCTGAGATGAAAATATCACATCTGTTTCTGTACACACACTTTCCCTAATATACAATATTCGGTATCATATTTATATAGAATTGTTTCAAAATAGACAAGACTACGAAGCAGTGTTTACTACCAAACTATTTGGGAAGGGGGGAGTGAGGAGGGTATCTTAATGGAGATCAATACACTTCTTACATGAATGAACAGTTTTGGGATCAATATTCAAATCGGTTTGCTCATGGGTGACAATTTATCAAACCGTAGATGTTATTCAAATAAGTAAACATGAAGAGATTAAATAGACTGACAACTATAGTTGCAAATTCATTCTAAATAGCTATGGGTGTCCTCTGTTCTTAAGGATTGTTACGAATGTGTTCCAGAATAGCCTAAATATATGATATTTACCTCGTGGTTTAGTCGGTACTTCCCTGACATGGCTGGTCACTAATTAATGTGAAACCACCAGATTACTGTTCTGAATCCTTCTTGGGTAGATTTTTAGTTTATTTCGACACGCCCCATTAATTCACATTTACGGAACAAATTGGTTTTGTACTTCTTAAATTTCTATTATTTCCGTTCTGGATCACTGATCTGGGAATATTTTAACTATCAACACACCTTAAGGAGCAGACATCCAAGCGGTCACCACGACAGTTGTGTTAGATGTTTCATCTATACAGCTAAATAGTTTCGGGTAGCTGTTTATACACATTAATTATTTATGATAATCAATAACTTGATTCTAAAAGAATATAAAGGTTCGCTGAATAACAGTCCTGGGGGATTTACACGTTTAACAACTGTCATAATATGCAGTTTACTTCTGGCTTTTTCAATACGTTGCATATAAATTACAAATTCAAATTGCTTCATATGGTCTAAAAATGGTTTTAAAAGACTATTTTTACTGTTAATACTTTCAAGAAATATCGAGAGCTTTAGCCAAATAATTTTAACAGTAAAAGAATAATTATTTCTACATGGCTTTTCGTATATGAAATTGTTAATGATCATAGTATGTAAGTAGGATATAGTCATGGAATAAATGGTAACTCTGTTCCCATGTTGTGTATCTGTTCGGAATTACCAGGCCACTGACCTTGTACAAACAGTTTCTGTTAGAAAAGTACTGAAATTTTCTGTTAAAAAAGGTGTTGTACACAACTGCCACTGATCTTGTACTAACATTTCCTGTTAGAAAAGATGACGTACAAAACTGCCACTGATCTTGTACTGAAAGTTTATGTTAAAAAAGAGGATGTACACAACTGCCACTGATCTTGTGCTGAAAGTTTCTGTTAGAAGGAAGGATATACACAACTGCCACTGATCTTGTACTAACAGTTTCCGTTCGAACAGAGGACGTACACAACTGTCACTGATCTTGTACTGAAAGTTTCTGTTAGAAAAGAGGATATACACAACTGCCACTGATCTTCTACTGACAGTTTCTGTTAGAGAAGAGGATATACACAACTGCCACTGATCTTGTACTGACAGTTTCTGTTAGAAAAGAGGACGTACACAACTGCCACTTGTACTGACAGTTTGTTAGAAAAGAGGATGTACAAAACTTTGATTGATGGTATTTTTGTACGAAGAGAGAGACTGAGGTGTGTGCATGTGTAAAGCAAAATATTGTCCTGTGAAATTGTGTCCTCCTGGACAAAATTTCATTATTATCTTTTCATTAAATGTTGTCCGGAGAAGGATTTTTTTTTCATGTTGCCTTCTTCCGAGTGAATATTTCACGGTGTGACTGTTATGACATATTGGCTGGTCAAAGAGAGGTAACTCTAATACTTAGGATAATATTTCATGACTGGCCATCATGAAATTATTAACATTGCTTTATTTCAAAGGGAATAACAGACAAACACAACTTAGTACTAGATAGCTACTCTCGGAATAGACAGTGATCACCGCCCCCCCGGACACACTCATTTAGTTAGGACACTTACCCAATTAAAAAATCTAAAACCTTCGTGTCATTTTAAAGATGTTATGCAGTAATTCTATGAAGAAATCAATACTAAATCCAAACAAAACTGAAAAAAGTTTAGGTCACAAGCTTAATTTCATAATTTTTGAAATTGGTCTCATGTGGGCCAAAATTTTAGATAATTAAAATTTTCAAACCTTATTGCGCATCTACATACATTTCATGATGATAGTGTATAGAAATAATATGCATAAATTGGAAAATGAAAGGAAGTTTACGCCAGAAGCTTAACTGACAATTTTCGAAATTTCGATCCCTATGGGCCCCTATTTTAGAAAATCAGCATTCAAAAACTTCTTGCGCTTCAGATCTACATGTGGTGCATGACAATACTGTATAGAAATAAAATGCATAAATCGAAAAATGAAAGAGGAGTTTACGTCAGAAGCTAACTGAATTGATAATTTTCGAAATTCGACCCCTGTTGGACTAAAATTTAAATTCTAAAACCTTATTGTGCATCTACATATGATGCATGACAATACCGTATAGAAATATATCTGTTACTGACCGTTGGCAATACCGTGCAGCTAAAAAATTTTATGAAAACAAAACTGAATATCCCTCGATCCGCTTTACTTCTCGAGCTTATAACCTGCCAGACGACAGACTGTGCAAGCGAGTCTTTGATGAAATGGTAGCGATTAAACGAAAGTGTTTAGAACTTTGTCCAAGAGATGAACACATACACAGATACTATTAGGTTGGATAAATCTAATTGTCAATATGGTAATGCCACAAGGGAAAATTTACATGTTGATGATACAACCAAAAGTAGCCTTGAATTTTATCAACACTGATATATTAAGACAGGTAGTCAATTGTACTTAGAGGACATAAGCGATTTTAAGTCCTCTCGTCTAAAATTGATCGTAAGAACAAATTATTTGCAACTAAAACAGTTTCTTTTCAGAATGCATATGCCCGGGGACAACCTATTTCCCATATGTGATTCTGGGGATTCTGCTACACCCACCCTGCATACAGTTCTGCAAACTGCGGTAAGAAATATCCATTTTATCCATTAAAATCTGATATGAAATCCGCGGATTTCATATCATCTTCTAATGGTAAACATGGATATTTCTTACCGCGAAGCCAGATCTGTATGCAGGGTGTGGTACATTTCTTAAACAAACCAGGTCCGAATCTTCCTCTTTTTCTGGAACTGTCGCCAAGTGCGCAAGTTATATTTTTAGTTTGCGATTGGTTACGCTTTTAACGATGAAATCGGTTCATTTTATGATGTTTATGGAAAAATGTATCTTTGAGAATTATTTAAATTACGACATACTATTTTGAACCAAAATGTTCCTTTGAATTAATCCATGTATTGTTGTATCGTAGTTTCTATGCTGTTTACACATTCAATAAAAATTGTCTTTTTATGCTGAGACTACTATATGTTATAGTAGTCTCAGTTTTATGACAATATATTTCAGGGACTTCTACTTTTATCAAATCAAAGTGCCATGTATGTCATTGTTTTAAAGACTTTGTATCATGAAACAATTATAACTTTTGTATAGACACATCATCACTTCTGTCCCCGTTGTAAAGGGGAGTTTATACGTATATATTATCTGCATTTTGGCAGCAGACATCATCAGCATCGAGGAAAGACACATTTTGTTGATGTCTTTTTTAGAAATTTCTTCATCATTCATTTAAATAAAACGCCATAATATAAACTAGAGGCTCTCAAGAGCCTGTATCGCTCACCTGAATTTACCTTTTCACCTTGAGCAGACCTAAAAATTAAAGTGTTGCAGTCAATTTGGCTGGTTTACCTACAGGATTCTATGTTAAACTAATTTCAGCTGTGGCAGTCATCTTGGTTTAGTCCAGGTCAACGGATACATTTCTAAAAGAGAACCATCTAAGGACCATTTCTGCTAAGTCTGAAGTAAGATTTTTGAGTGAACATTCATGCCATGTTTGGTTTCATTCCATTCAGTGGGTTCTATAGAAGAAGACATTTGTATGTATTTCCCTTAGGGTCCTATGTTAAACTAAGTCCCTCACTGGTGGCCATTTTGAATGATGTAACGGCTACAAAGTAACAACACTTGGTCAGCACCTTGTAAGGAACATTCATGCTATGTTTTGTTACATTCCATTCAGTGGTTCTCTAAAAAAAGTCATTTGTATGCATTTCCCATAGGGTCCAATGTTAAACTTAGTCCCCCGCTGGCGGCCATCTTGGATGATGGATCGGCTACAAAGTAACAACACTTGGTCAGCACCTCATAAGGAACATTCATGCCAGATTTAGTTTCATTCCGTTCAGTGGTTCTCTAAAAGAAGTCATTTGTATGCATTTCCCATAGGGTCCTATGTTAAACTAAGTTCCCCGCTGGCGGCCATCTCTGATGATGGATCAGCTACAAAGTAACAACACATGGTCAGCACTTCATATGGAATATTCATGCCATGTTTGGTTTCATTCCATTAAGTGGGTCACTAAAAAAAGTCATTTGTATGCATTTCCCATAGTGTTCTTTGTTAAAACAAGTCCCCCGCTGGCAGCTATCTTGGATTATGGATCAGCTACAAAGTAACAACACTTGGTCAGCACCTCATAAGGAACATTCATGCCATGTTTGGTTTCATTCCATTCAACGGTTCTCTAAAAGAAGTCATTTGTATGCATTTCCCATAGGGTCCAATGTTAAACTTAGTCCCCAGCTGGCGGCCATCTTGGATGATGGATCGGCTACAAAGTAACAACACTTGGTCAGCACCTCATAAGGAACATTCATGCCAGATTTAGTTTCATTCCATTCAGTGGTTCTCTAAAAGAAGTCATTTGTATGCATTTCCCATAGGGTCCTATGTTAAACTAAGTTCCCCGCTGGCGGCCATCTCTGATGATGGATCAGCTACAAAGTAACAACACTTGGTCAGCACTTCATATGGAATATTCATGCCATGTTTGGTTTCATTCCATTAAGTGGGTCACTAAAACAAGAAGATTTTTGAAATTTCAGCCAATCAGAACACATTATTGGGCCTGGCAGCCATGTTGAATATTCGATCAGCACCAAAATTACAAATTCTGTAAAGGACCTTCACAGGAACATTGCTGCCAAGTTTGGTTCCATTTGGTTCAGTGGTTTTTTAGAAGAAGATTGAAATGTGAAAAGTTAACGGACGGACGACGGACGACAGACGACGGACGGACGACGGACGCAAAGTGATGGCAAAAGCTCACCCTGGCTTTTAGCCAGGTGAGCTAAAAAGGAACACCAAATCTTGATATTTTTATTAATATTTTGCAATTTTGAAGGCTATTTAATAAGTTCTTAGCTGTCAAACGTTGGGAGAATTTGTTGATAAGTCCTCCTGACTGTTGATAACTCCTGCTCAGCGCACGCGCTTCTTGATACGAATTTTTCGGAGCTACTCAACAAGCTGATAGAATCACAGGGAAGGATGATAAAAAAAAATAATATATATATATATATATATTTGCGCGTCTGCATATGGTGCATAACAATACACTGATACTATATAGAAATAAGTCGCATTGATTTAAAAATGAAAGGAGATTTTACGTCAAAAACTTAAATTGACAATTTTCAAAGCAGGACCAGGATTTGGGCAAAATAAAAAGCCACGATCATTTCATCGTCGGAAACCCACGGCCGGTCGCGCTTACGCTTTGCATCCACTCGGCAAGTGGAAGCAAAGAGTAAGCGCTTCATTTAGGTGTGGAAAAAATGCAGGAGCCCTTTTCACAAAATATCTTAAGAGTAATATTACTCGCAAGTTAAACTACAATCTGTATGACTTAAGAGTAATTTTATTCTTAAGACTTTTTGTGAAAAGTGCTACACGACCTCTATCAATCAGATTTTATTTCTAGGTTTAAATGAAAATAAAAATATAGGCTGCAATAGTGGGTGAAAAAAAATATAGGACCAAAATTTTGGTGAAAAAATGGGCATGATGAAACATTTCATCCTAGCCGCCATAAAAATCAAATGATTGCTCCTTTAATTTCAGCTTGTGGTAGGCTGTTTGATTTTAATCTTAATTGACAAGGATTAGGCATTCCTGTTGCAGGTCGGCAGTTTTACCCTGCTTCTCCACTACAAGGATATAGCCAAATACACTGAAGGTATCATAAAATTCCAATAAACCAATCATAGATAACCTGTAATGAAACAGAGCTGGAAACCTAATCAAACTATTTTTTATAAATCGTTAATTCATTAGTATTTGATCTGTCTTGTTCCAATCATTCTTGGTTTGATGTGTTTTACTTCGTTGTTGGTATTATTTTATTTAATTTATATATTCATCTGTGAAACTACAAAATTACCTGGAACAGAAAATCATAGGAGCCATTTTTTTTGTTTGGTTTCTGTGAACTATGCTACTACTATATTCTGTTTGAATAAATAAATGGTCAACCTGTTTTCTTACTGGTTGTTAAATATCGGAAAAATAATAGCGTGATTAGAGATTAGGCCCAATAAAAAAAAACCAAACCCCGTCGTACATTTTCTGTGCCTGTCCCAAGACAGTTTGTCATTGCCATGTATTGACTCTTTAAAAGTTTTTAAACCCTATGCCACGAATGGACATAGTCTGGACTCTGATGATTTAACCATTTTATTATTTGTATTATTACAATAAGTGCTCCCTACAAGATGTGGGGTGGCTAGTGTATCGAAGATCATATGTCTGTTTTACTTCAGATGCGATCCTTTTTGTTAAACTCGAACTTCAGTTGCAGGAATGAAAAATGGTCTGGCTTAAGTTCCTACGATGAACTACTTTGAATACGTGTTATTTTGAGGACATCAAATTTCCTTGTTTTGCAATTTTCTTGCTACTGAAAGTTATAAAAAATGTGTTTCATCACATACTGACAAAGCAAACATCAAGCATGGGAAATCACGAACCTATTATAAGTTCAAAATGATTTTTAAGAGGAACCATATTTATAGCAAGTTAAGAGTTTTCAGTCGTAAATGTATGACTCAATTTAGAATTAGCGCACACAGTTTAGCTATCGAGAGAGATAGTTACAAGAAAATTGAAATAGAGAAGACTTTGTCTTTTTTGCGGGGACCTTTGAGATGATCACATCACAGTATTCTAATTTATTTATTTATTGTTCCTTTTGATTATTGTAATGTTATATGCCCAAAAGAGGGTCCAGAATAGGTATTTAATAAAGTATTCTATTCTATTTAAACTCATAGTTTCAATGTATTCACTTAAAAACTATGACAAATTGGTAACCAACAAAATATTGTTACTCCACAGTAAATGGATATCAAATGTGCTTATTCTTTCGAAACATATTCAGTGATGCAACGTAAAAAAGTAGAGTTTGACATAAGATAACTTGTTTCTTAGTTACAGGAATCTAAAAGCATGCTCACAAAAAAAAAGTTAAAAGACAATAAAACTTTTTTGAAAAATTATAATATAATGAAGAATGTACATAAAAGTTATTAGTGTACTAAAATAATCAACTAAAAATACATACTACATGTACACCTTTTTTTCTGAATAAATTTTGGTAAATAATCGAACAGCGTTCCGAAGTCCCCCGCCGCTAGAGCATCAGAAACCCTTGGACAAGTGAAACATAACAAAATTTTCTCAAAGAGAGAGAATAGAAAGACAAACAATTTGTGGTTATTGCTAAAGTTTTTTTACAAGTTAATGAGTGGTATGAAGACATTTATACAATATGGGTATAGTGTTGAAATCTTATTTTACCGTGTGTATTGAGAATTTATACAAATGTACATTTACTCCTTTTCAATAAACAGAAATGCTTTGATCAAAAGTATTCCGCCTAACAAACTCTTAAAGACAGTATTTTTCAATTTTATAAGTTTCGATAGGAGTTTATGTATAAAACCTCCCTTTAGGTCCAAGCGTATAAATATTATTCCAATGCAAGGAGAATATAAATTTTCTAGAACACTTAGATGAACATTTTGTCAATTTTCTAAGTTATTAAGGGGCATAACTCCTACAAAAATATTTCGACATGACTCATCTTCGAACTCCCTTGAGGTATCATTGAGTTAAAGCTACTGTATAAATATTATCCAAATCAGTCAAGAAATAAATTTGCTAGAGTGCTTACATGAAAATTTTGTCAATTTTCTAAGTTATTAAGGGGCATTACTCCTACAAAAATATTTCGACATGACTCATCTTCGAACTCCCTTGAGGTATCATTGAGTTAAAGCTACTGTATAAATATTATCCAAATCGGCCAAGAAATAAATTTGCTAGGGCGCTTACATGAAAATTTTGTCAATTTTTGAAGTTATTAAGGGGCATAACTCCTACAAAAATATTTCGACATGACTCATCTTCGAACTCCCTTAAAGTATCATTGAGTTAAAGCTACTGTATAAATATTATCCAAATCGGTCAAGAAATAAATTTCCTAGAGCGCTTACATGAAAATTTTGTCAATTTTCTAAGTTATTAAGGGGCATAACTCCTACAAAAATATTTCGACATGACTCATCTTCGAACTCCCTTGAGGTATCATTGAGTTAAAGCTACTGTATAAATATCCAAATCGGTCAAGAAATAAATTTGCTAGAGCGCTTACAAGGTGGACGGACGGATGGACGGAAGCACGGACGGACGGACGCCCGGCATTACCATATCCCCCGCATCGCGTTGCGGCGGGGGACAATTATGAAAAATTCCAATCCACAGGTAAATATGAAAAATAAGTCCAAATTTTTACTTAACATTGTTCCATTATATATGTATTTTTGAATTTGAATAAAAAAAAATTCGTAAGGGTTCCGCGGAACCCAGTGTCTCGCCTACTTTTGATGTTGTCTATATTTTCAGTGTGATAGGTGAATGCACATAATAGATTTGCAGTTAATGAAATAAAACATTTGAAATGTATGAAAAAAGATTTTGTTGTAAAAAATTAATAAAGTATGCAATTATATATATATAGATTTATAAATGAGTAGAAACATAAATTTATTGAATGAACAAATGTTAAAGAAGACAAATTTTAAAGTGCTTAATGATCTAGCCTTTAATTAAAAAAGTAGAATATATATATAGGCTCTGAAACACAGTAAATAAATTCCTGCAATGAAATAATGAAATCAATTCCAAAATTATCGTCTGGATACTCTATTTTGATAATGAAGAAACTTCTCTGCAAACTTAATAAAAATAATAAAGTTATTAAAATTTTTAAAAACTTTCACAACATAGTGAATGCAATGTTAAGTCCATTTATACGTAAAAAACTGAAAAACAGAAATAAATATTTTACAAAATTTTCTCCTGGATACAATCTTTATATCATAAACAAGCTTCTGTCCAAATTTGGTAAAATTCCTGGATAGTTTAAGAAAGTTATTAAAATTTTAAAAACTTTAACCACAGAGTGAATGTAATGTTTCCTGGCAGAAAAACTAAGTCCATTTATAAGTAAAATACGGAAAAATTTTTTTTTTTTTACTAAATTTACTTCTCGATACTATATTATGATCATAAACAAGCTTCTGTCCAAGTTTGGTACAAATCCAGGATAGTTTAAGAAAGTTATTAAAATTTTGAAAACTTTAACCACAGAATGAATGTAATGTTTCCTGGCAGAAAAACTAAGTCCATTTATAAGTAATATACAGAAAAACTGGAATTTTTATTTTACAAAATTTACTTCTGGATACTATCTTATGATCATAAACAAGCTTCTGTCCAAGTTTGGTACAAATCCAGGATATTTTAAGAAAGTTATTAAAATTTTAAAAACTTTAACCACAGAGTGAATGTAATGTTTCCTGGCAGAAAAACTAAGTCCATTTATAAGTAAAATACAGAAAAACTGGAATTTTTTTTTTACAAAATTTCCTTCTGGATACTATCTTATGATCATAAACAAGCCTCTGTCCAAGTTTGGTAGAAATCCAGGATAGTTTAAGAAAGTTATTAAAATTTCAAAAACTTTAACCACAGGGTGAATATTTGTGGACGCCGCCGACGACGACGGAATGTAGGATCGCTATGTCTCGCTTTTTCGACAAAAGTCGAAGGCTCGACAAATATAATGTCAATTATATTTTCACGCTATTCACAATCTACAAACTTTATTAACAAGTAGTTCTAAAATTGAATTTATATGTATATTCCTCTTTCACATTCATCCATCTGCTTCCAACAGTTCTATCAGTCATTTGACATATAAAGATACATGTAGTAATTCAACTGCATATCTAATGCTTTACACCCTGTCAGTAAGAGTCAGTCAACATTTAAAAGTATAATGGTTAAAAGGACAGAAGTCCCAAAAAACCATTTCGTTAAGGAATATGTATACTGGCACAGATAAATGAAAAACGACCAAAGTCTTGATATGTGGAATTTTTCAGAAAATTGTCACTAATGCAAAAATGAACATACAATAAAAATTGTGAATTTAGTCTTTTAACATACCTCATCTGTTGAACTACTCATTATATGCCATCAAAGAAAAATATTGAATCCCTTTATTACTAAGATGACATAAACTGTCTCCTTAGAAATCAACAAACAGATGTTATATAAAATTGAACACAATATTTTGATTACTATTTAATGATTTTTTTGTGAAAAGCTGTAATGAATGATATCTATTATTAAAGATATGAACGCATGGAAAGATAGATGCTATAACACACTTTTGAAAGAATGCATATAACAGAGATGACCTTGGTCACTATGTTTTTCTACCGCTGTGACATTTTGTCTAAAGGTACGGCATGTGTTCACACAATAACCAGACATATGCGTTTTATACATTTGATCACATAACATCAAAAACATATAGTTTATGCACAGCATACAAGCATGATACAAGTAACAATATGTTGATACACTCTCTTACAAAGAATATAACACATTATTATGAATGTAACACTTTTCCCGAAGAAACTAAATGATGCATAAAAATATTTTGCTTACTTAAGCACTAAGATAGGCATGGATCTAAGATCCAAGTAATTACTTTTTTGGCCTTTTAATACTGACTTTTGATTTTTTACCAAACGTTTATGGTATTATATATAATAAAAAAGTTAAAATACCATACGACACCGGTACTATAAATAATAAACTAGAGGCTCTCAAAAGTCTGTATAGCTAACCTGGATTTAACTTGTCCACCTTCAGCAGGACTGATAGTAAGTGTCACAGTTATTTTGGCTAGTTTTCCCATAGGTTCAATGTTAAACAAAGTTAGAGTTAGGTGGCCATCTTAGTTGACATTCAAGCTTATCAAACACAATTCTGAAAGAGACCACTGCTGCGTAATTTCATTCCGCCGTGTATTTATTCCGGGTAACTGTTTTTCACTAGGGAATATTGGATGTAAATAGTGTGAAAACGTCGATATTGATTTCGTTGTTTTGTTTACATTAGACCGGTTTGTTGTTTACTTTCTTTTCATACTTCATTGACCTCGCAATATATATTTTAATAAATTTAATATTTTGGTACTTTTTGTACATAGGATAAAACTCTAGTGTATATTTGACTGAGTAAGGACTCTCTTTTGTTAGTTACAAAAAAATACATGTATTGTGATTTTAGCTGATTTGAATAGTCTCCCTTTATTCGGTCTTGATAAAAAAATTTCTGAATAAGATGTTTAAAATAAGTTGAAACATTTAATACAAATAAAAATATAAATGAGCATTAGTTATCTAACTGTAAACCTTTTTTATTTTAAAATGTGTTCAGTATGTTATTAAAATTTGTAATTTATTTTATTTTTTAATATCTTTTCTTTAAAATCACATGGGAAACATATTACAATTTAAATTGAACTCCCTACTGAATAGTAAAATTATTGTTTTAATACATATGTAATTTATTGTAAATAGGATGAAATTACCTAGTATATTCTTGTCGCGTTTTGAACTATGGGTGGTTTTTACATGTCGCTGTGTATTTGTGGATTAGCATTATCTCCCTTTAATAGGTTCGGATTCATGTTTTTTAATAAGATGTTATTTATAAGTTTCATTTGGCTTAAAACAAACTATAATATTAAGAAGCTTTGATTATCTAAGTGTTAAAATATTTAAATTTTGATATGCATTCACTATTTATGAATATTCCATTGTTCAATATATTTGAAATACCTTATTTTTGATTTCACCTGATAAACATTGATAAAGTTATAACAATTAAATCAGGAGATGTTGCGGTGGAGAGAATACCAGTCTTTCTTATGTTCCCTATACGTTCAATGTAGAATTTTTTTTTTATTAAATTGTCAAATGTGAGACAGATTATTTTTTTCAATACAAGTGCAGACCAGAAATATTTTTTTTTTACCAAAATCAGGGTCAGGATATTTTTTCTAAAAAAACTCACCCCCTCACTTATTTAAAATGAGAACTTAAACACTTCATCATTGTCTGGATCTAAAGCACTAGTGTAATCATTCCTGGTTCCAAATCACCAGTGTAATCATTCCGGGTACAAAAGCACTAGTGTAATTATTCCTGGATAAAAAACACTAGTTTATTTTGTCCATTTATCACATAAATCATTTATGCAAGTTTCAGTATATTCAAATACCCCCAAAAAATACCAAGCCCCATTTTTTATATAGTTCCCCTTCAAAAAAACCCTCTTTAGAATGTTAGGATGTGTGATGGATATTTTACACTGGATCCGGAGAAAAAAACCTAGGGATATTTTGTTGGTGGATAAAAAACACTTGGGGTTTTCATCCGCCGGATAAAGTACACTGGCGGAATCAAACCACTGTTACACAATTAGTTTGGTGTCCAAATGGACAAGTTTAAGGTATGGTGATTGCAAATTAAATTTTCCCATAGGGCCCCATGTTCAACTAAGTTCAGCTTTGGGGGCCATCTTGATTGACAGGCCAGGTCAGCAAACACAATTATGAAAGGGGAATATCTAATGACCATTGTTGCCAAGTCTGGTCCCAATTGGCCAGAATATGTTTTAATGAATTTTCCAATAGCTGATAGGGTCCTTTGTTTAACTAAGTTTGGCTGTGGCGGCCATCTTGGTTGACATTCTGGGTCATTTGACACAATTCTGATAGAGGACCATTTAAGGAACATTTTTGCCAAGTTTGGTTCCAACTGGCTGTGTAGTTTCAGACATCTTGGATTTCATATTGGCATGAAAAACATAAAGTTGGTAGAGGACCATGCAAGGATCATTCCTGCAATGTAACAATTCAATTGCTTTTGTAGTTTCAGAGAAAAAGGTTTTTGAAATTTTAGCCAATCAGAGTACATAGTTGACCCTGGCAGCCATGCTGAATTTCGGATCGGCACCAAAAACATCCATTTTATTAGGGACCATTATCTGATCATTCAGGCATAATATTTCTTCCATCTGTCAAACTGTTTCTGACAAGAAGATGTTTGTATGTATTTCCCATGTTAAATGTATCTCGTAGTGGCAGCCATCTCGGATTTCAGATCGGCACAAAAAACATAAACTTTATAGAGGACCATGTAAGGGTCATTCCTACAATATAACAATTCAATTGCTTTTGTAGTTTCAGAGAAGATTTTTTAAATTTCAGCCAGAGTGCATAAATGGCCCTGGCAGCCATGTTGAATTTGGATCAGAACAAAAAACATAAACTTTGTAGAGGACCATCTAATGAACATCCCCACCAAGTTTGGTTTCAATTGGCCATGGGATTTTGGAGAAGATTGAAATGTGAAAAGTTAATGGACGCACAGATGGACGACGGGCGCAAAGTGATGGAAATAGCTCACATGGCCATTTAGGCCAGGTGAGCTAAAAAGGCACTTTGTATTTGTAAGTTCCATACTTATTCTGATATGACTTAATGTTAGAATTATCAAAAACATATAAAACATAAAGCTTCTAATTGACAGTAAAACAGATTTTCTTTGTAACCGTTTGGAGTTACACACCTGGCCGCCTGTCTCCCTGCTGTATATTGCCAAACAAATACAGAATAAAAATGATATATTCACTTAAAATTATTACAACTGTAATTACATAAGGATATAACATAATTAAAAAACTAGACAAAGTGATGCCCCTACACTCCAATCTGAAGTAACTGTATTATAACAAAGTCAGGGTAGGACTTTCTTTGAGATTATTGTGTCTGGATGCCCCCCCAGATGCGAAGTGTTATTTAAAAATACACAAAGTTGAGCATGGGAGCACATAGGTCAAAGGTTCAGATCAAATGGTCGCTCCTTAATCAGCATTGTATGACATCTACTTTAAGATAAAAATCAAAACCCTGATCACATGCACATATTCAATACATGTACAAACAGACAGCAAAGTGAAAAATTCCTAGGATTCAAACTGTAGGAGGATTTATGTGGAATAACTATATACCCATAATGGGACGGACGGTCGGACAGGGGTAAAACTAGAGGCTCTCAAGAGCCTGTATCGCTCACCTGGATTTAACTTTTCACCTTGAGCAGACCTAAAAATTTAAGTGTTGCAGTCAATTTGGCTTGTTTTTCTATAGGATTCTATGTCAAACTAATTTCAGCTGTGGCAGTCATCTTGGTTTAGTCCAGGTCAACGGATACATTTCTAAAAGAGAACCATCTAAGGACCATTTCTGCTAAGTCTTGTTCCAACTGGCTAAGCGGTTTCAGACAAGAAGATTTTTAAATGAATTTTCCTATAGGGTCCAATATTTAACAAAGTTCGGTGTGGCAGACATCTTGGTTGACAATCCGGGTGATCGGACATATTTCTGAAAGAGGACCTCCTGAGGGCCAATGCTGCCAAGTCTGGCCCCAATATGTCAAGTGGTTTCAGACAAGAAGATTTTTCAATGAATTTTTCCATATGGCCCTATGTTAAACTAAGTTTGGGTGTGGTGGCCATCTTGGTTGACAGTCTGGGTCATCGCACAAAATTCTGAAAGAGGACCATCTAAGGACCATTGCTGCCAAGTCTAATTCTAACTGGCTTAGTGGTTTCAGACGAGAAGATTTTTGAGTGAATTTCCATTAGGGTCCTATGTTAAACTAAGTTCTGCTGTGGTAGCCATCTTCGTTCAAAGTCCACGAAATCAAACATATTTCTGAAAAAGGACATCCTAACGACCAATGCCACCAAGTCCTGCTCCAATATGTCAAGTTGTTTCAGACAAGAAGATTTTTTAATGAATTTTCCTATAGGGCCCTGTGTTAAACTAAGTTCGGTTGTGGCAGTCATCTTGGTTGACAGTCCGGGTCATCGCACAAAATTATGAAAGAGGACCATCTAAGGACCATTGCTGCCAAGTCTAATTCTAATTGGCTTAGTGGTTTCAGACGAGAAGATTTCTGAGTGAATTTCCCATAGGGTCCTATCTTAAACTAAGTTCTGCTGTGGTGGCTATCTTGGTTCACAGTCCATGAAATCGGACACATTTCTGAAATAGGACCTCCTAAGGACCAATGCTGCCAACTCTGGCTCCAATATGTCAAGTGGTTTCAGACAAGAAGATTTTTCAAAGAATTTTTCCATAGGGCCCTATGTTAAACTAAGTTTGGATGTGGCGGCCATCTTGGTTGACAGTCTGGGTCATTGCACAAAATTCTGAAAGAGGACCATCTAAGGACCATTGCTGCCAAGTCTGGTTCCAATTGGTCAAGTGGTTTAAGACAAGAAGATTTTCAATCAATTTTCCCATAGGGCCCTATGTTAAACTAAGTTCGGCTGTGGCGGCCATCTTGGTTAACAGTCCGGGTCATTGGACATATTTCTGAAAGAGAACCTCCTAAGAACTATTACTGCCAACTTTGGTTCCAACTGGACTTGTAGTTTCATATAAGAAGATTTTTGAAAGTCCCCCCCCTTTTTTTCTATTTTTAGTAACAGCAGCCATCTCGGTTGGAAGTCGGGGATGCCAGACATAATTTTGGAAGGGGGCCACCCAAGGACCATTCCACCAAAGTTTGGTCTCAATTGGCCCAGTGGTTCGAGAGGAAAAGACCTTTAAAGGAAAGTTTATGCTGGATGCCGTCTTTAAAGGGCAAAAACTCCTATAAGGGGTCGATCAATGATTTTGGTCATGTTGACTTATTTGTAGATCTTACTTTATTGAACATTTTTGCTGTTTACAATTTGTCTTTATCTATAATAATATACAAGATAATAACCTAAAACTGCAAAATTTCCTAAAAATTAACAATTCAGGGGCAATAACCCAACAAAGGGTTGACCGATTCGTCCTAAAATTTCATGACAGGTAGATCTTGACCTGATGAACATTTTTACCCCATGTCAGTTTTGCCCTAATTGCTTTAGTTTTTGAGATATAATACAAAAACTGCAGTTTACCCCTATGTTCTATTTTTAGCCATGTCGGCCATGTTGGTTGGCAGGCGGGGTCATCGGACACATTTTTTAAACTAGATACCCTAATGATGCTTGTGGCCAAGTTTGGTTCAATATGGCCCAGTAGTTTCAGAGGAGAAGATTTTTGTAAAAGTTAACGGACGACGGACGACGGACGACGACGGACGACGGACGCCAAGTGATGAGAAAAGCTCACTTGACCCTTTGGGTCAGGTGAGCTAATAATATGCCCCCCCCCCCAACTTTTAGTTCCGGGGGCATAAATAAGTATATCAGTTATTGTTGTTTTACACTAGGATCTAATCTAAATTGTATATACTGGTAAATATATTCTAACTAGAGGATCCCAGGAGCCTGTATCGCCCACCAGGATTCAATTTGCCAATCAACAGCCATAAAAGCACCTAAGAAACAAATATTATTGGACATAATTCTGAGAGAACAATCTAATAACCATGGCTGCCAAGTCTGGTTCCAATTGGCTTGCAGACAAGAAGATTTTTTAAAAGAATTTTCCCATAGGGTTATATGGTAAACTAAGTTCGGCTGTTGTGGCCATCTTTGTTGACAGTTCGGGTCATCTGACAAAAACTGAAAGAGGACTGCCAAAGGACCATTTCTACCAAGTTTGGTTCCAATTGGCTCAATGGTTTCAGACAAGAAGACTTTTTTAAAAATTTTCCCATAGGGTCCTATGCTGAACTAAGTTCATCTATGGCAGCCTTCTTGGTTGACATTCAGGGTCATCTGACATAATTCTGAAAGAAGACCACCTAAAGACCATTTCTGCTAAGTCTGGTTCCAATTGGCTTAGTGGTTACAGACAAGAAGATTTTTTAATGAACTTTCCCATAGTGTCCTATGTTTTACTAAGTTTGGCTGTGATAGCCATCTTAATTGACATTCCGGGTTATCAAACAAAATTCTGAAAGAGGACCACTTCTGCCAAGTTTGGTTCCAATAGGCTAAGTGGTTTTAGACAAGAATTTTTAAAAAAAAATTTTCCCATAGGGTCCTATGTTAAACTAAGTTCGGCTGTGGTGGCCATCTTGGATGACATTCAAGGTCATCGCATATAATTCTGAAAGAAGACCATCTAATGACCATTGCTGCAAAGTCTTGTTCCAATTGGCTCAGTGGTTTCAGACAAGAAGATTTTTAAATAAATTTCCCCAAGGGGCCTATGTTAAACTAAGTTTGGCTGTGGCAGCCATCTTGGTTGATCATCTGTCATTGGACACAATTCTGAAAGAGGACCATTGCTGCTAAACCTGGTTCCAATTGACCATGTAGTTATATAGGAGAATATTTTTTAAATTCATCCCCCCTTTTTTCTATTTTTAGTCACAGCAGCCATGTCATTTGGAAGTCTGGGATGCCACACACAATTTTGGAAGGGGCCACCCAAGGACAAATGAGCTAAAAAATGTCAACATTTTGGAATAAAGAATAAATTTAACAACACACAAAGAAGTATTTGGTCCATTAAACAGTATAATAATGAATCTGAAGTTTATTGAAGATTGCCTAACAGCCAAGTAATTGTGTATATTAGATGCAGAATTTGCCAGTATAACCAGATACATTTCCACAATAATGCGTTGATGATATGTCCTCGAGACTTGTCATGTTTCACATATTTGTCATAAATACCCAGTAAGGTGCAAATACTTAGCTGCTAACAAGGCACATTTAGCTGATGACCAGTAAAAACTCCACAGATCCTATACATTTGTGTGACTTATCATAATTTTAAAGGATTTTTGGCTCTCCTATGTTTTGAATACCATCCCTAATGAGAGTTAATCCAGGATGGCCATTTGTATAATTTTTGTATATCATGTTATTTAGTAACTCTTGGCATGAGGGAAAAATTAATATAACGCTTTTGAAACCTACCTCAGATGTATGGCTCTGATGATGCTCCATACAAACCAGATAGGCTATTTTTGACTAATTCGTCGAGATAGCACATTGGCACACAACAGCAAGTAGAAACCAATTCATTTGCACCCTTTTAAAAACATTTAGGGCATCCCATTTGACACATTTTGGAATGGTCGGTGCTCCAAGGATTTCTGGTGCACCGCTGTCCCCAAGATTCGAGAACCAGTTTGGACAAACTTGTAATTACAAATGATCCAAGTATGTTCTGATCATGAAAAATGCAAAAAAAAGACAATTTTGTCTTCAACAATTTGACACTGAACCAGATGTACCCCTTAAAAAGCCACCTCGACTTTCAGTAAGTATCGATATGATAGAGGGTTTTTTTTCCAGTACAACACTCCTTGTACTTTTGGCCCAGACATAGTTTCAAGGTCAAAATTACAATGCATGTTCAGCATGGCAAGAGTTAAATATCCTATTGTCTTTGTAAATCTCCCATATTTTATTAAATTTGTCAACCCAACATCAATATTTTGCCTTATTGAGAGCCCTACATACTCTTTACATTAAAACATGGTGAAAATTTATTTACACTGTACAACTTTTTCAGAAATGAAATAAATTCTCTGTGGTGAAGAGGTAATTTACCATCTCCTTAATCATTTCTATTGATATGAGTTGCCTTGACACTTCGACTTTTTATATACAACTAACCAATGGAAACTTTGATTTGAGCAACTCAAAAACTCCCAACAAAAGACACTATTCTTTATATACAGTTCTTTCCAACTAGAGCCTTATTCACTCTTAAGCATCTAATGTACAGCCATTAAGTTTTAGATTGCATCTAATCTTGTGGAGGAAGCCTTGACCAATCAATGGGGGATTTACCATCTGCCTTCAGAAACTTGTTACACTGTGAAAAATGTTTACAACCGAAGTATCCTCTGTGGGCTGATAATGGAGATGGGTGGACACCCTTTAAGACATGATGCTTCTTCTGAAAAACATGAAAAAAAATTCATCCTTTAATCTGGCAAGTAGTTAAAGGTGGAAATATGGATGATCATCACTGTATAAAATAATTTGTATGTGTCTGATTTCGCTGTTGTCTATGTTTTCAGTGTAATAGTGGAAGGACATAATTTTTCTCCACATTAACTGATCATGAAGAAGCTTCTGTCCAAGTCTGGTAGAAATCCAGGATGGTTTAAGAAGGTAATTAATGTTTTAAAAACTTTAACTGCAGACTGTATGTAAAACAAAGTCCATTTATAAGTAAAATATGGAAAAATGGGAAAAAAATTATTACAAAATTTTCCTCTGGATACTATCTTTTGATCACGAACAAGCTTCTGTCCAAGTTTGGTAAAAATCCAGGATAGTTTAAAAAACAACTCAAACGAGGATGATTTTTTAATATGTACAGTAGTTTGTTGAGTGGAGCAGGGTGTGTTATGGAAGAGAACTAAAATAACAACATTTGGTCAGGTCCTACAAGAAGCATTTCTACAGTTTATGGTGTCAATTAATTTTGTAATTCCTGATAAGAAATTAAATAGATTTCCGTTTTGGTCCAATATTAAATGAATCCTATGCTTGCAGCAATCTTAGCTTTACCATCAAATAAATAATTTCAAATACATTTCCATAAGCTCAATGTTAAGAAAGACCAACACTGGCAACACTCCTGGATTTCCAATCAGCAAAATAGTAATTGGTTGAACCTTCCAATGAATATTCATGTAGAGTACCAAAGTATTTTCTGTCACAGTTTAATAAATGCTACAAAGGGACCGCTTACCATAAGAACGCTACAGTCCTATACCGAGATTTATATTTGAACATGTCCTCATAGGTACCAACCCAACAAGCTTGGTATCATTCTGTTCAATTGTTCTTCAGAACAAGAATTTTTAATGCATTTTCTCCATTGTGGCCAATGTTAACTTAGTTGGTTTCTTGGATTCTTGATTGGCACCAAAATAACAGCATACCTTTATAGAAAGATTTGCCAAGTTTGGATTCAATCAGGTATATCATTCTTGAGAAAATTTTGAAAGTTCAGCCAATCAGAAATTAGAATAGCCATGTTTCGTGACCAATTGGCACTAAAGTAAGATCACTTGGAGTGGACCTTGCAAGGTATATTTTTTTTATGTTTGGTTAAATTCTGTTCAATGGTTCTCAAGAAGATCAAAATGTGAAAAGTTATCCGACAGACTGACAGATAAAGGATGTGATACCTCACATTAACCTTTAGCCAGGTGAGCTAAAAATGGCTGGAAAGTATTTTGTCCTTTTGCAGGAGGGTCGATTAATCATTGTTCAGATGGCTCTTTTCCCTGAATCCTTTTTTTAAAAAATAATACTAACCTTATCAATGAATGATCCCTTCTTTTGAGCATATGCTCCCCACAACATGAAGACCAATCCAGAACGATTTTTATTTAACCATGATATGACAGCATCTGTGAATTTCTCCCAACCTTTGTCTTTGTGAGAATTTGCTTGACCTGCCCTCACAGTCATGCAGGCATTCAACAGCAGTACACCTATTAACGATAAATATAAAGTAACTGATAAAACTCTGTATGCACCAGAAAAAGGATAAGTGCGTTTATTACTGTTCTTAGCCTTAACTTCAAGTCACAGTGCTGACTTCACTATAGTAAAAATCTCACTTACACATTGGATGGTAGGTATGAAGTGAAAAGAGACCAGACCTATCATCTCCATTAACTAAAAATGAAACTGATTGAAAACTGAATTAAACAAGCATTCTGAGTGTATTGCTAAGCAATACAATGTCCCCTACAGGCTTGAGCTGTAAGAAAACACACCAAATACTCCATGACTATAAGAATCGGTCAGAGTGAATTCTAAAAATCCAGAGACTGTTTGAAAGGGGTACGCAATAATTACTTGATCTGATTGAAACTAAAACTTTGTTCTGCAGCTCATCATTATAAGTCACATACCAAAAATAAGATCATTTCATAAAAGGGTTTGCTAAAAAAAGTCTGGAAAACTTATTCTTGCAATAATTCCTATTTCCAAAGGCCATAACTCTCACAATAATTGTTCCATCAGTGTGAAACTAAAACTTGATTTGTAACTCGTCATTATAAGCTCACACACCAAAAATAAGAACAGTTGGTTAATACGGTTTCTGAAACTAAAGGCTGCTCCCAGGAGTCTGTATCCCTCACCTGGATTCAATTTGCCAATCAACAGCCATAAATGCACCTTAGAAAAAAACATCTGTATTATTGGACATATTTCTGAAAGAAGATAATGTAATAACCATGGCTGCCAAGTCTGGTTCCAACTGGCTGAGTGCTTTCAGACAAAAAGATTTTTTAAATGAATTTCACATAGGGTCCTAGGTTAAACTAAATTGGGCTGTGGTGGCCATCTTGGTTGATCATCCAGATTATCGAACATAATTCTGAAAGAGGACAATCCCAGGACTATTGCTGCCAACTCTTGTTCCAACTGGCTCAGTGGTTCCAGACAAGGAGACTTTTAAATGAATTTCCCTTGGCGGCCATCTTAGTTGATCGTCTGGGTCATCAGACACAATTCTGAAAGAGGACCATCTAAGGACCATTGCTGCCAACTTTGGTTCAATTGGCCATGTAGTTACATAGAAGATTTTAAAAATTCATTCCCTCTTTTCTTCTATTTTTCAAAAACCGGAAATAACTGTAGGCGTTAGAGCGCTTACAAGGAATTTTAGCAAAATTTCAAAGTTCAAAGAGCAAAAACTCAGCCAAAAATCATGTTACCGCACTTGAATATGTATTTGATCTAGATACCATCAAAAAAACTCTTCCATGTGAATTTCAACAAAATCCACAAATAAATGAAGGAGTGAGAGCACTTACAAGGTAATTTTAGCAAATTTTTCAAAGTTCAAAGGGCCATTACTCAGCCAAAAATCCCATTATCGCACTCAAAATTGAACTTGATCTAGATATTATCAAAACGCATCTGCCATTGAATTTCATCAAAATCCACAAATAAATGTAGGTGTGAGAGTGCTTACAAGGCAATTTTAGGGAAATTTCAAAGTTCAAAGGGCAATAACTAAGCAAAAAATCAGGTAAAGACACTTGAATTCCAACTTGATCGAGATACTACTTCCATATAAGTTTCATCAAAATCCGTAAATAAATAAAGATGTGACAGCACTTACAATTGGTACATACGGACAGATGGATGCCCGTGTTGCAGCGGGGGAAAGAAGAATGAACACATTAAATGTCTCGCCTGAGTATGCACATGGACACAGAATAAAGATTATGTGATACCCGTCATTGTAAATCAAAAGGAAAATGCATTTAATAAAAGAAATAGTAATGGTCCGGTGCATGTCACTCAAGCCTAAAACTATGTTCAAGGTCAGACTCGTATGTACCCACAAAAAAAGTATCTATAGACCAAAAATAAGTGGGTCTAAATACATGTATAACATTTGCAAAGAAATTCATACATGTATTTATGTCATGAGATGAAACCTTTTTTCAAGAACAATTTTCTCTTTCAGGTAAAAAATAGCTGACAAAAACATTTAAAAATTACATCATAATTTATCAATTAAATCAAATGAGAAGTTGGATATATTTTTCTACACTACACTATCACTATATCTTTATCTGAATGAACATTCATCTATTTGTTTATAAATGCATACCTTGTTGTGACCAACCAATTAATGTTCCGTGTCCTGGGTGTTTAAATCCATTTATATCATTTTCAAGTTCTTTGTACATGTTCACAAGGCTACAAAAAATATGACACGTTTAGTTAGCTCTTTGTAGATAATCTCAAAATAAATGGTTAACTTATTGTCTAAGTGTCTTTTAATGGAATAAACCTATGATTGCTAACTATACTATCTGTATGTAGCTTTATCAGGTAAGAAATATGTGGCAATATCTTGATGCCATATAAATCAGTTTTTTGTTTCTTATCCAACTGGAATCTAACATTGAAGTGAGACCATGTTTTTTTTATTTCATTTTTTTAGTGCAATGTTAATTTTAACTACAGAAAACAGCAAAAGAATATATATCAGCTGTTTTCTGCTCTTTAGTCAGGTTGTTGTCTCTTTGACACATTCCCTGTTTCATTCTCTATTCTATTAATGTATTTATATTGTTACTGAATGGTTTGGTTAATTTTTATATGCCACCTTCAGCACAATCACCTATATATTATTGGTGCTGGAGAACCATCAAACTTCCCCAGGGGAGCCTTGTAAATTAAGTTCAGAGTTGAACATACAGTTGACAGGCTAGTAATCATAAGTACCTACCATGAACTGCTAGTTTATTTAGTCGCTGAGGCCCTGCTTTCATATGATTATAACGTCATATACTCACACAGAAGCAGCAATATATATTAATATTTTGTATTGTTCTGGAATGACACTTAGGTAAAAAAAAACTAGAAATACTGTGAGCAGAGCTCACTACTTGATACCCCTGCCTTACATATATACATGAAAGGAAATGTCAATATTTTGCTTGGAAAACTCCAACAGCAGTGAGATGAGTTTCATCAAATTCCATTCATGGTTTAGGAGGAGTTGCGGATCGCATACTGGAACCCCTTATCACAATGAATGGCAAAGACCATGTGTTGGTATGGGTAACCCCAACTGTTGGTCAGATCAAAATATAAAATAGGAGGTGCACTACAGCATCATGTAATAAAGATCCTCTGAAAGTTTCATCAAATTCCATTCAGTGGTTTAGGAGGAGTTGCGGATGACATCATAGTACCCCTATCACAATGAATGTCAAAGTCCATGTTTTGGTATGGGTAACCCTAAATATTCATCAGATCAACATCTAAAATATGAAGTGCACTATGGCATCATGTAATAAAGATCCTCTGAAAGTTTCATCAAATTCCATACAGCGGTTTAGGAGGAGTTGTGGATGGCATCATGGTACCCCCTATCACATTGAAAGTCAAAGTCCATGTTTTTCTATAGGAAACCCCAAAAATTGGTCCGATCAAATTCTAAAATAGGAGGTGCACAATGCCATCATGGGATGAAGATTCTCTGAAAGTTTCATCAAATTCCATTCAGTAGTTTAGGAGGAGTTGTGGATACAAAGGTCTGACGGACGGACACAACGAATACTATATACCCCGCTTTTTTCAAAAGCGGGGGTATAAAAACATGTATGTTTGCACTTATGTGACCGACCCATTAAAAAGCTGCCGACTCAAAATCTTTTATTGCTCTTTTCAAAAATTTTTTTTTTATCGATGTCATTTCTGGAAATTGAAGCCGTCACTGTTTCTTGTATTAATTTCGAGGTATTTTCGATACATTTCGGGATTTTACATTTATTGATCAATGAAGTCAATTTTTTGGAAAAATATGGAGACGAATTCACGCTGTCGTCGCACCTGGTCTCCGGTCGTCATACAACGTGAATAATAAAATTAAGCCATTTGTTCAGAATTGTTCTTGTTCGGCTGTATAACTTTTCAGTTAATACCACCTGGAACTATAAATATGTATTTGACAAGATCAATAATCCTGGTGATAATGATATCAGAAAAACTTATAGCTTTTAACAGTGTCGACAAACTGCTGCAGTATTTGAACCTGATTTTTATGATGTATATAATTCTCGAGGTATGCCACTCGTCATCTGTTTGATTTCTTTCAAATTTTCCCATTCTAGATAGAGTCTACCAATCAGCAATTGTATATCAAATGCCAGAGGGATAAAATTTATACCCAAGTTCCAAACCATTGAATGGAAATATAGTTTATGTATGCCATAGTACACCAGTCTTTAAACTAGCACATGTATGTACACGTATAGTGAATTGGAAAAATAGTTTTACAAGCTTATGCTAATCCCTCACCACTTGACGGGCACAAGAGCAGCATTTCAGCCTACCAGTACTCTTTTTCATCATCTAGAGGGGAGTCTTTAGCATGCTAAGGGTCTTGCTCTCTCTTAACACGGGAGAGCCATTTTTCGGCCCAATCCGACAGACAACTTAATTGAGACTAGCCTCTCAAATGATGTCACAAATTTATCCCTGAAATTTTCATCCCGCACTGGAATCGAACCACAGACCTTTGGCTTCGTAGTCACATGCGCTAACCACTACCGATGTTTTGTGAACATTGTTAACATTTCAAAGCACGCTGTCCTGACGTTCTCTTGTAACATAAAATAATGTCCTACATGAAATATTGTCCTCTGGACAAAATTTCATACGAAATAATGTCCGCAGACAGTATTTCACAGTGAAATACTGTCCTGGACAAAATTCCATTATGAAATATTGTCCTTCGCCATGAAATTTTGTCCATTCAATCTGGACAATATTTCACTGTGATATATTGTCTGTGGACAGTATTTTGTAATAAAATACTGTCCAGGACAAAATTTTATTATGAAATAACATCCTTTGCTAGTAATTTGGACCATTTTCTGTTGATGGTATTCAATTTTCAAAAATCTTCCCCAAAAAAATCATTTATTAATTCTATTCTAAAGTGAGTTTATATAATTCAAACATATACATATAACATAAAAGTATGTTTGTTATCAGTTGTAATTAAGAAGACAAAAGAGTTTAATAATTTTTTAAACTGATGTATGGTTATATATCCAACAACACATTCCTGTTTCATAATCCCTTCCGTCAGGATAGCTAAACTTCATTTCGGTAAATAAGTAGGCAAAGACATTCTTTCTATTGATTCATGCATGTATACCCAGTTCCCACTGTATTGTGCTATTCAGAGTCTTGATCAATGTAAATTAGAGACACCATTTTCATGATATAGTGAAATACAAGTGTTTTTGTCATAAAGACATGGTAATAAATACATGCACAGGTTAATAGAATTAAAGTTTTAAAACCAATGTAATATCATCCTTGTATATGACCACAACAAAAAAATTTTGATTGCCATCCATTGTGGATAGTAAAATTTTTAGGTTTATATTTTATTACTTATGTTTACCCTCTATTAAATAAAGCATTTTAATGAATCTGCTGTTATTTCCATTGATGGTACAAAGTTTAATGATAACCAGTCATGAAATATTGTTCTAAAGATTAATCTGAATTACTGCTCTTTGACCATACAATAGTCCATATGAGATATTGCCTCAAAAGGACAAAATTACATATGAAATCAAGTCCATCTCAGTACACAATTTCATAGACAAGGACAAAATTTAATGATAGATAAGCATGATATTTTGTCCAGGAGGAAAAAATTTCACAGGACAATATTTTGCTTTACACTCACACTTGTTCTTATTTAAATGTTTTGCAAGAAAATTAAACACTGAATAAGAATTTTAGTTCTTTATTATTAAACAATGTTCTTACAATAAATCATACACCATGACAATACAAGATAAACACCGTGACCTATGTTAAATTTCTGCAAGTTAGCATTGTTGAACAATATATTTTTCTTTTGACAAAAAAAAAAAAAGAAGCCTAACTACCTACCTACCAACTGCTGCAAACAAACATGTTTTAAGTGTAGCCTTAATTGTAAAATATTCTATTTAAAATGATCTATACTGAACAGATTTGGTATACAGATCCTACCTTGGTGGTGGAGGCACACCTTTCTGTACACTAAAACATAATCCTGAAATTATAAATTGCCTGTTGTCTTAATACATGATACCAGTCTTAATTTATATCCTAATCAAATCATCTAAAAAAACCTATTCTTTAAAATCACATTGTTACTGAATTAAGATTAAATGTTTATCTCTTAACTGGTTATAGAAATTATCTAAATTTAAGCTTTGATATGATATAATTTTCAGATGTCTATAACCAAGACAAGATGAAGTAAACTACCACAACTTAACACCCAGGCATTTTTAAGAGGGACTAAACTGTTCACATATCAGAGTTTTACCTATGTCAGATATGTAGATTTTGGGAAGGTTACCATGCATGTTTGGAAAAGCCAATGTAAAAATACTTATTGAACCATAGATAAACTATCAAGACTAACAGATTTTTTATATGAATGACACAAAATCAAACTCCATATTTGCTTTTGTATCATAGAATCACAGTCTCTTAACAAAAGATGATCGTGGAAAAGCATATTAATGCTCACTTTAAGGCCATCTAAAATAAATTCTCTGGCTCTCCGACAACTGATTTTTAAAACATGGCAAGGTAGGATGTGAATTTATTTTCTAGTCCCCTAACATCAATGCTGAAGGGGACTATAGATGTGCACTCCGTCCGTCCGTCAGTCACACTTCAGACTTTTTTCAGAAACCATTTAACCAACTGATTTTATTTTTGGTATGTGAGCTTATAATCAACGGTTACAGATCAAGTTTGAGTTTCACACTGATCGGATAAATAATAGTTTTCCGGACTTTTTTCGCGAACCCTTTTACCAATTAATCTTATTTTTAGTGTGTGAGCTTATAATGATGAGTTACAGATCAAGTTTGAGATTTACGCTGATCGGATGATTATTGTGAGAGTTATGGCCCTTGGAAATAGGAATCAATGCCTAAATAATAGTTTTCCAGACTTTTTTATGAAACGCTTTTACCAAATAATCTTATTTTTTGTTTTTGCGCTTATAATGATGAGCTACAGATCACGTTTGAATTTTACACTGATCGGATAATTATTGTGAGAGTTATAGCCCTTGGAATTAGGAATTATTGTCAAAATATTAGTTTTCTGGACTGTTTAGCAAACCCTTTTACCAAGTGATCTTATACTTGGTATTTGAGCTTATAATGATGAGCTTCAGAACAAGTTGATCGGGTAAATATTGTGTTCCTCTTGCAAACATACTTTCAGGATTTTTAGAAGTCAAGCCCATATGTCTTCGTCCGATTCACATACTCGAGGAGATTTTGGTTGTTTTCTCACAGCTCAAGCTGGAAGGGGACATTGTATTGCCCAGCAATACTTTCAGAATGCTTGTTTAATTTAGTTCCTGTCAAAAAAGGCAAGGGATTTTCAGAGTAGGTGTTAATATTTTGACATAAAAATCCCAATCACTCCCATGATGGAGACATCAGACTTCAGTTCTGAGTTTTCGAACAGGTTATCTGCTTCAATGCCTCAGATTTCCTCTATGTCTTTACGACTACATAGCTGTTCCACAGTAATTGTAGACTGAAAAGGCAGAATTGTCCATGGAATGATTTGCTTGAACCGAATATTTGTTGTCAAACTCACAAGAATCCTGTCTGCCATGATCATTTTCTTACTTTTATTTGAAATAATCAATGTTATACAATGCTCGAAAAATTGAATCAGAGTCAATAGAAGCTTGGAAGTACTTTTGGTGCCTTATTTTGAAGTTTAATTTCCCGAAAACCAAATAAACTTGTTCCAACAGTGGCTTATTAAGTGGGGCGGCATTGTCTGAGAACCAGATATTTAAGTTTATTTAGTCTAATCTATTTCACTTCCAAATTACCATAATTTACCACAAATTCTTGTTTGTTTTGTATTTAGAGCTTGTTATACAGTGTGGGCATAAACATGTACGTCCCATGCTGAAGGCTGTAAGACATACAATATTTTCATACACGTGCATGTCCTGTGTTGAAGGCTAAATGACAATCTATGTTAGATTCTGTTACTAGCTTATTTCTCCTTAACATTTATCCCACATATGCTTTTATTCAACTTGAATACATACACTAAATCAAATAAATCAAATGTATATAAATAATCTGATTATTTTTTTCATCTTTAAAATTCCTTATAAACCAGCCACTGCAATTATACTGAAAAGTAATATTTGCTGATGTCACAAAAAGAATTATTTCCTTGATAAAAACATTAATACTGTAGACATTAGCAGACAGGAATGAGAGAATAATGTCTTCCTAGACCAAATCATTACAGAATATAAAGCAAATCAATACTTCCTCTCCACAGAATAATTCAGCCTTATTATTTCTTACCTATAAGATAATGTACAATGTGGTATTTTTACTTACCATGTGCTTGGTTAGGTCCATGATATGGGTCTTGCCCTAAAATTATTACTTTTACCTAAAAATTTATATAAGATGTATTATTTTTTATGATTACAAAGTCAACATATGACTAGAAAATGTTGTTTTACACATATATAAGAGTCTTCCCAGATTAATCATCCATTGTCACACATATTTCCACACGTAAATATGAGATTTTGTGTGTCAAGAATTTCTAAACTATATAATACATGTATGTACGATCATTCTACTGTAAGCAATACAAAACATATGTGGAGTAATTATAAATAGAAGCAGTGTACAAAATGCTAAAACTAAAAAAAAAAAACAAACAAAAGCTTACGTCGTTCACTTTACAGTACCTAGTCCAACTGAACACCTGATCGGCAGGTGGATACACCTTTCCTTTCTGTCTCTCAGCTGATACAAACTTTGATAACTGTAAAAGTAAAAAAATAACGAAATAATCACAGTCTCTTTCCATAGATAATCAAGAAATAATACAGAAGTAGGTTTTCCTATCTAATTAGAAACTGTCTAAACAAGTGCATCATCTACAAACTTTTCAACAGAAAATTAATGGAGCCATAAATTCAAACAAAGGAAGTTATCTTGGGGCCATTTTTTTTGGTTGATAGTCTGAACTTGCTTTCTGTGGGAATGTGCCCACCTTTTTTGTCATAGTATACTTCTATTTGATTCTAGGTGTTATTCATGTGATTTTTTCTATCTTTTTTCAGTCTACTTATTTCACCAAATTTGTTTTTTAATTCCATTTTTGCTCCCCTTTCCATAAAAATCAAATGGTTGTTCCCTTACCATTTGTTCATTGTACCACTATACAATATCTAAATAATCTTATGGATTCCTGTTTATATAATCACTTACGTCAACAAAGTATGATTTAGTAAATTCATTTTCCAATACTTTATACCACGAATCTCCAAAATTTACAAGTAATCCATTGGTCTGTTTCTCTCTGAGTTTAACTAAAGCTACTGTCTTATTTTGGTTTATTCTGTCTTTCTGTTCAGGAGACAATGGTTCAACTGTCCCTACTTTAGTTTCAGGACAGGAGGAGATATTGTTCTGGGTTTCATTCACGGTATCTTTTTTTTGCACAGACAATGGTTCTGTGTAAGAGGCTGCATTCTTTGGAGGAGGTGGTATATTTTCATTGTCAAGTCTTGCCTTCTTTGCAGTATTCTGTGAAACAAAAAATTAAATGGTGTTTTGGAGGATGGCATCTTTCATGTCACTCACTAATATTTAAAAAGATTTAAGCAGCATTTTGTCCTATTTAGATCTTTTATGTATTTTTGCAAGTACCAAGAAATAAGAAAACAGAAATAAATGGATATACCATTAATAAATAAGGGCATATTCTTAGAAGATCGGTCATTGTCCACAGTATGGCTTTGAAACAAAAGTTCATGCAAAGTATCTTTCAAATATTGTTGAACAGAAGCTAAACTTTATTTGGCTCAATCTTTCTGTCTTTCAAATGTGGAAAAATTAATGTTGGTGGCAATGAATACTTAAACCAAAGGCTCCAATGAGCCTGTAAGCTCACCTGATAGTGCCTTCCCTTTTAAATATAGCAACCAGTTCCCACAGGGTTTAAAGTTTGGCTGTGGTGGCCATCTTGGTTGATAGTTTGGGTCAACAGACACAATTCTGAAAGGGGACTATCTAAGCACAATTGCTGTTTGGTTCCAACCTCTTGTTAGTTTCAGACAAGAAGATTTTTTAATGAATTTTTCCATAAGGTCCAATGTTAAACTATGTTTGGCTGTGGCGGCCATCTCCGTTGACAGTCCAGGTCATCCGACTCATTCTGAAAGAGGACTATCTAAGGACCATTGCTGCTAACTTTGGTAACAATTTGCTCAGTGGTTTCACAGAAAAAGATTTTTAAATGAATTTCCTGTAGGGTCCTATGTTAAAATAAGTTTGCTTGTGGCGGCCATCTTGCTTGATCTTCCAGTTCATCGGACACAGTTCTGAAAGAAGGCCATATAAGGACCATTACTGCTAAGTTTGGTTGCAATTGGCTCAGTATTTTCAGACAAGAAGAATTTAAATGAATTTCCCATAGGGTCCTATGTTAAACTAAGTTCGGCTGTGGTGTCCATCTTGGTTGATCATCTGGTTAATCGGACACACTTCTGAAAGAGGACCATCTAAGGATCATTGCTGCTAAGTTTGGTTGCAATTGGCTCAGTAGTTTCAGACAAGAAGATTTTTAAATGAATTTCCCATTGGGTCCGAAGTTAAACTAAGTTCGGCTGTGGCGGCCATCTTGGTTGATCGTCAGGTCCATTGGTCACAATTCTGAAAGAGGACCATCTAAGGACCATTGATGTTAAGTCTGGTTGCAATTGGTTCAGGGGCAATAACCCAACAAATCTGAAAAAAAATATATGGATGGATAAGTGACTAGTTACAAAGCTCCGGAATAAAGTAACTAGGCAGAAAGTTCCCCAATTAAAGTGACTAGTCATAAAAGTCCGAAATAAATTTAAATATAATGCATTCTTATACATTTTGTAAAATTCTAATTAAAATACAACACAAAACTAGAGGCTCAGAGGGCTCAGCCTGTATCGCTCACCTTGCATGAAAGCTGTTTTTTATTGATGTACCTCAGAGAGAAGTCATATCATTATGAAGTGTGGTAAGCCTTGCAGGAACCAAATTTTTCTTCATCAAGGTCCTTCTACTTACGGGTCAGCATATTCTAAAATATGGCAGTTCTCCAGAAGATTTTTGCATGTATTTCCCATAGGGTCTTATGTTAACCTAAGTCCTCTGCTGGTGGTCATCTTGAATTAGGGATTGGCACCAAGGTATCAACACTTGGTCAGCATCTTATGACGAACATTCAGGTCATGTTTGGTTTCAAGCAATACTGCAGTTCTGTAGATTTTTGTTATATGCCATAGACATTTACTATCAAGTTTGGCTCTATTTGGCCAAACAGTTTCAGAGAAATTTTTTTAAATCAACCATACAGAAAAAGAATTGGCCATGTTTGTCGCCTGATCTGGACAAAATGAGGTAAATTTGTAAAAAGACCTCCCACAGGTGGTTCCTGTCAAGTTTTGTTCCATTTGGCCAGGTGGTTTCAGAGAATAAGAATTCTTTAAATCAGCCAATCAGAAACAAGAATTGCCCATGGCAGCCATGCTTGTTGCCCGATCGGGATGACAAAAATTAATTTCACAAAAGAATTTCAAAAGATGATACCTGTCAAGTTTGGGTGACAGTTTTGGCCAAGCAGTTCCAGAGAAAAAAATGTTTTTTTAATCAACCTATCAGAAACGAGAATTGCCCATGACGGCCATGTTTGTTGTCTGATCGGGACGAAATGAGGATATTTTGTAAAGAACCTCTCATAGATGCTTCCTGTCAAGTTTCATTTCATTTGGCCAAGCGATTTCAGAGGTAAAGATTTTTTATATCAGCCAGTCAGAAACAAGAACTGCCAATTGCGACCATATTTGTAGTCCGATCGGAACGAAATAAGGAAACTGTATAAAATATCCCCATTAATGCTTCATGTCAAAATTTGTTCCATTTGGTCAAGCAGTTTCAGAGGAGAAGATTTTTGAAAATAATAACAACAATGTTTGTTGTCCGATCAAGAAGAAATGAGTAAAATTTATAAAGGGCCTTACATAGATGCTTCCTGCCAAGATTAATTCAATTTGGCCCAGTGGTTTCAGAGGAGAAGATTAAAATGTGAAAAGTTAACAGACGACGGATGCCAAATGATGATAAAAGCTCACATGGCCTTTGGCCATCTGAGACAAAATCTTTAAATTTAAGTCGGACACATTCTGCTTCAGATAACTGCATTTTCAATGGTCTTACCAACATAAATCAGTGATTTTTCAACTTTGTTTCTAAGATGCCTGTGCCTTTCCATTTGGGAAAAACTATCGAAGTAATTAACAAGTTTTTTGTTTCTCTGTCCCTTAAATATGTAGACAAGTTTGTCTTTATCAGTGTCTGATAATGTTTTATTCAAATGACAAATTTTCTTTAAAATCTTCTATGATGACTGGTTTTTCATGTTTTGAGTTATGATTATTCTTTTTTTCCGACGGAGGAGGTACTATGTGTCTTTTTTTTACTGAAAGTTGTTTTTCATGAATATCTCAATATTTCATTAAAATGAAAGTAAAAAAATATACCTATACATTCTGTTTCCAATTCGTAATTATAATTATTATCTTTTCACTGCTTAAATGCCTCAAATACTTTACAAGAACTGATTATACATTTATTGAGTGGAATTTGTTGATTCTGTCGTAAAGTATGAACAAATGTTACTTGCTGAATATATACCAATTTCGTTTGTAAAAGTATGAACCATGTCGACTTTTTGGATACATCGTAATTTGAAATGTGCAGAATTGTAATAATCTCAGTAGTTTTTTTATCAAGAAATCAGTTCCCGAGATGTGGGACACGCAATGCTGTTGTGATTAGATAATTGTCATTTAGATGCTTCTCGAAGTAATAAAAGAAACGAGTAATTAAAACGAACTCTGCCTGTCATATGGGAAGATTTTGGGAATTTTGGGAAAATTATTGCCTTTTTGCCATTGGGAAACAGCCGATTTTCGGCTCCAATTCATATGTAGAAAAATCACAGTAAAAATACTATTAATCTAGTGGTCTTCTGATGACAGTCATGTACATGTGTTTCCGCAAACATGGCGTTAGTAATATTAAAGGGAGGTAATAAATACAAAAGATAATGCTGAAACATGTCAATTAATCCCAATATCAACACAACTAAAATATTGTAGTTTTGTGAACTGTGAATGCATTTGCTATTGTTATATTTCCCATTTTGTAAATTGGACATTTCCAATTGTATCTATAACATTTTGAAATTTCCAATTTACAAAATGGGAAATATAACAGTATTATCAAATTCTAGATAAAAAAACCTAATATAAACAATTGACAGAGATGAACCATATATGAATTAAAATTCAAAATTCTTTTATTGGATAAAGCAGAGAAAAAATAATATTAGTAATCAATAAACATACAATGACAAAACAGCAAAAAATGTAATAAAATGACAGCTTGCAAAATTATTCTTCTTGACCCATAATACTTGTATCTTAGACTACCCAGCACTAAATTATATTGTTCTTGGCACATTTCAAAGGATTTAGTTTGGTTCAATTTCCTTCAGTACATTCAGAGGAATTGATTATTAACATGTTTTCCCATAGGGTCCAATGTTAAAATATGTTCTGCGCTGGTGGCCATATTTTTTCACAAATCGGAACAAAATGAGCAATCTTTGTACAGGACCTCCCAACTGGTCCAATGTTAAACAATGTTCTGCACTGGCGGCCATGTTTTTTGGCGGACTGGAACGAAATGAGTAATCTTTGTAAAGGACCTTCCATACATCATTCCTGCCAAGTTTGATTCAATTTTCTTTGTTTCAGAGGAGTTGATCAAAATGTAATCAACCAATAAAAATGCATTTTTTAAGCCCTGACGGCCATATTGATTTTCCAATCAGGACCAAATGAAGCAATGTTACTATAAAAAGATGTGAAAAACATCGAGACAATTAAAAAGTAACAAAACATGCATTTATAGTGTATGTTTGGGAGACAATTAGAAAGTAAAAAAACATGCATTTATATTATATGTTGGGATGAAAAGTCTGACCCTGAACCTATTGAAAATTTATTGTACAAAGGATTTTACACAGCAATAATGAAATAATTTAATTGAACAGAAAAAGTGGTTCAAAAGAATGACATTTGTTGTCCTTTTTCTAGCAAATAATGTGGACAATTCTTTTTTTTCTTCAAAGGGGGATTTGGCCATGTGGGGGCCTCGGTGGCTGAGTGGTCTAGGTAGTTTGTCATGACTACTAATGATCACTATATACTTGCCAACATAATTGTGCTAGAATCCCTGGTAAAATCGGCAAGGGGTTGGTCCAGGCGAAGCCCCTCCCCTCACCGAAAACTATTTTAAGGAATTTGGAAGCTGCTTCCAGAGTGCAAAAATGTGAATAAATGTTTAAGTATTGCCAATGAAGTTTTTATCAGAAAATTATACTCCACCCGGTTATGGGGTCAAATGTCTGGGAGGTTCCGGGAGAATTCGGAGCATTGGCATGTACATGTATGTCACTAGCCTGTGAAGATTGAGGTTAACGTTGTGAGTTTGAATTGCACCAATGTGTTCGACTCTGGTCTTAATTGACAAGGATTGCCAATTTTCCTACCAAAGGTCATGTTTCTCTCGGACTCTGGCTTCCTCCACCAATAATAACTGGCCGCCACGAAATGGCCAAAATGTGCTGTAAAGGGAGTAAACCCCCAACTAAACAAACAAGTCGCTGTACGTGTAACGATGGACAGTAACAGGCTGCATGATCACTTAAGGACCTCCACACCTTAGATGCGCTCCCTAATAATGTAATTAAAATGCCGAACTAAACATTTCCCAATAAAAACAGAAACTGAGAAAGAATAAAAACACAAATTCCTGAGACCTAACCTCAGGGGATCAATGGTCTACACGCGTTGTAATTTTTTTCATTTGGGGTACAGTACGTTTGTGTTATACCTCAACCAAATCTGTGTTTGGCCTTTTGCCTACGGAAAATGTGGAAAAGAATGCTGAAATTTTAGCTTGATTACTCATAGTTTTCCTCAACACAATCATAAAACTTAAAACCATGTGGAAATTTCCCGCGCAAATAATTCGACCTTTGAGGTCAACCAATCGAGGAGGGCGTTTCTCGTTATACCTTGTAAATTGCCAATCGGATATGGTTTTACTTATTTTATTTGTTTACTTCCGATGCATGGAAGGAATGTGTTATTCAGAAATAGGATGTAAAGGGTAAACATGATTGAATTACATGTAGGCTGAAACCCCCAGAAGCAGAAATTTTTCATGATTAGATACAAGATTTGTATCAAACCAATCAGGGGCCTTTAGGTGCCATATATTAAACATTTAAAAGAATGCTTATCTGATTTCAGCCTTCTTAGCCTACCTAATATAATCTATGAAAGTAACCAGTCAAATGCCTTAGTGTTATGTCTAATGGTCAATTAACAGTCCCTGTAAATTTACCCTTTAATACCTGAGTTGACAGTACCATCCGACAATTGCTAATACAATTTCCCAAGGTTTTTGACATCTACTCCCAATCATTGGAAGTAGATGTTGGTGTCAAAAACCCATGCTACATTTGTAACTCCCAATTTTCTAAAGATTACCTTTGATATTTAAACTGTGCTTTTGTTTCGGCACGTCTAAATAGAGTCTGGTGGCAAAATATCAGAATATATACATGTTTGATAATATTTCAGGGCTCACCACACTTCAGAGAAGTAAGGATCTGACAGGGAGACTTAAGAGAGAAGTCCGGAATCGCTGCAATGTTTTCATGCCTTCATATATGTGTATATATATATATGCATTTTAAACCTTTATTTAAGTTTTTACTTTATTCCATGTCATACTGTGGTTTGAATTATATGATAGAGGCAAAAAATTATCATAATTTGAATTTTAAAATTGCCTTTGGTGTACTGACTAAATAAAATGAGATGAAATAGGAACTGTATTGGAGGGGTGTTCCAGATTCTGTTTTGATTAAATATTTGGTCTTATTTTCCATTTTTCCCTACAAACAATTGTGAATTTTAAGACCTTATGATTATAATTATTTGAAAAATGTTAAAAAATGAGTTTTAGTTAGGTGCAAGATGAAAGTGACATGGATTTGTTTGTCTATTGAAAGGTAGATGCACCTGAAAATTACTGAGATGTTTAGCTAAATTTCTGAAGAGATATCTTTATGCCCCACCACGAATGTGGCTGGGGCATATAGATTTACCCTTGTCCATACGTCCCGATTTGGTTAAGTTTTGCGCTTAGCTCCATTTCTCAGAAACCTATAGTAATATAATTATCAATGATATTTCTCCACTACAGTCTTCTTGTATAGTACCACACAGTTCAGCAACACTTGGAACGCTATGACCTACATTTCATGCTTCAGTGACTTTGGTTAAGTTTTGCATTAAGGTTCATTCCTCAGAAACCTATAGTAATATATCAATGATATTTCACCACTACAGTCCTCTTGTATAGTACAACGCAAGTCAGCAACACTTGGGTCACTATGACCTACATTTCATGCTTCAGTGACTTTGGTTAAGTTTTGCATTTAGGTTCATTTCTCTGAAACCTACATGGTGTATAGTAATGTTATCAAATTAGAATTTATAATTATATTTATTGGTATTTTAATTCTTCATTTTTCATCTTGAATATTTAAAATTTTCATCATATTTGTATATAACTATGGACTATTTATGTCTGGAATAAATGATTATTATTATTATTATTATTATATCAATGAAATTTCACCACTACAGTCCTTTTGTATAGTACAATGCAGTTCAGCAACACCTATATTGTTTTTAGGGCGGGGCATCCATGTCTTCTAGACACATTTTTTAGTTTTCAATCTATTTCTTTCCATTTTTTCTTTTATCTTTTTTAAAAATTATTATATATAATAGGGGCATTATTCTGTATTCCAATTACCCTTAAATCAAAAGTTTAAAAGATTTTTATAGCCATATGGTAAAACCTTTTATCCCAAGGGCCATGTGAGCTTATGCCATCACTTGGCGTCTGTCGTCTTCATAAACTATTTCAAGAATCTTCTCCTCTGAAACTACTGGGCAAAATACTTTCAAACTTTAACTGAATGTTCCTTAGGGTATCTAGTTCATAAATTATATGTTTTGATCTATCAACAAACATGGCCACTGTTGCTAAAATTAGAACATAGGAGTCAAATGCAGTTTTTGGCTTATATCTCAAAAACCAAAGCTTTTAGAGCAAAACTGACATGCAGTAAAAATGTTCAACAGGTCTACCATCCATGGAATTTTCAGATGAATCGGACAACCCTTTGTTGGGTTATTGCCCCTGAATTGTTAATTTTAAGGAAATTTTGCAGTTTTAGGTTGTTATCTTGAATATAATAATAGATAAAGACAAACTGTAAACAACAAAAATGTTCAGCAAAGTAAGTTCTACAAATAAGTCAAGATGACCAAAATCGTCAATTGAGTTTTTGCCCTTAAAGACGGCATCCAGCGTAAACTTTACTTTAAAGATCTTCTCCTCTGAAACCACTTGGCCAATTGAGACCAAACTTGATTGGAATGGTCTTTGGGTGGCTCCCTTCCCAAAATGTGTCCAGCATCCCCAACTTCTAACCGACATGGCTGCTGTTACTAAAAATAGAAAAAAAGGGGGGGTGAATTAAAAAATCTTCTATGACACTACAAGGCCAATTGGAACCAAACTTGGCAGTAATGTTCCTTAGGAGGTTCTCTTTCAGAAATATGTCTGATGACTGCCACATCCAAACTTAGTTTAACATAGGGCCGTATGGGAAAATTCATTGAAAAATCTTCTTGTCTGAAACTACTTGACCAATTGGAACCAGACTTGGCAGCAATTGTCACTAGATGGTCCTCTTTCAGAGGTGTGTCTGATGAGCCGGACTGTCAACCAAGATGGCCACCATAACCGAAATTAGTTTAACAGAGGGCCCTATGGGAAAATTTATTGAAAAATTGTCTTGTGTGAAACCATTTGACCAATTGGAACCAGACTTGGCAGCAATAGTCCTTAGGAGGTCCTCTTTCAGATGGATGTCTGATTTTGTGGACTTTGAACCAAGATGGCCGCCACAGCCGAACTTAGTTTAACATAGGATACTATTGGAAAAACCAGCCAAATTGACTGCAACACTTAAATTTTTAGTCCCGCTCAAGGTGAAAAGTTAAATCCAGGTGAGCGATACAGGCTCTTGAGAGCCTCCAGTTTATTCTACATTGTAATGGTTACAGTCAATGTTACTTTATACATTGTATTATAAAGCTTTTTATTCAAAAGTATAAGAGAAATTAAATGCAGAAGTTAATTGACATTAAGAAAAAAAAAATATAAAAATCAATTTTATGTATTACAAATGTATTCATATTCCTTGGTTCGGTAATGATTGTAATGATTGTAAGTGGATGGTAAAATTTAGTTAATCTCCAAAATATTTTTTAACATACGAGTAATTTCTAGTTTTATAGCCAGGAAAAATAAGTTTATAATACTTCAACAAAGAGGAATATCTCTTACAAATCTGAAAAAACAATCTATCAATATTCGAATTTGTAACAAAAGAATTATAATCTTTCCAGAAATTTGTAGGTAACATCTTGACAAAATATAGTGTGACGTAAAACATTATTAAATCTGCTGACATTAACATGTTAAAGTTATTTATATTTGTCAGTAGGTAAGATTTTGGTTAGAATATTAGGGAGCAACCATTTGATTTTTATGGGGGAGGGGGGACATGGAAGGAATTTGAAAAAAAAAGCAGGATGCAAAATTTGGTGAAAAAAAAGGCAGGACAATGCCAGGTAGTGAAAAAAAGGCAGTTCTTGAAATTTTGCTGAAAAAAAAGGCAGGATTTCCATGCCCCCCCTTCCATAAAAATCAAATGGTTGCTTCCTTATCACTTAGATTTTCAAAAACTATTTTAATTGATATTACATATAGATTTAATAGTTAATGTTTAAAGTACATTTTAGAATAACTCATTCAGGATATATATTCACTGACTAGATATAGATACATATGTGTATGATAGAAATTGCTAATTTTCTGAAGACTTGATAACAGCGACCACTAACCTCTCTTAATCTATTGATCCATGGATATCACTGTATAGCTTTCTGGTACAGTATATTTAAAAACAAAAATTCTGTTGAATCAATTCTATCACAATCAACTGATTTTATGCATATTGAAAACCTATAACTTGGCATCTTTGTTCCAACACATATATTTTCCATTCATCAATCAGCTCAAGCATAATTCAAAATTTTAGAATAAGTTTTTAAAAGTTAGACAGTTTTTTTATTTTTGTTTTATTTATAATTGATTTTTAACTTGGTTTCCTCTGGAAAAATCTTGTTATTGAATTTGTGAAGTCTGGCAGGTGGGCGGCTGCCTATCATGTCCGGCCTATAACTTTCTTGTGTTAAGACCTAGACCTTAGATCTTTAGTATGTGGATATGTCACCTCAAGAAGATGTGTCATGTTTCAAAAATGTTGACCTATGACCTTGACCCTTGACCTTAGGTGAATAAATAGGTAATTTTAGATCATCTTCGTGTCCGGTCTTTAACTTTTTTGTCTAAAGACCTAGGCCTTGGATTTTTGGTGGGTGGGTAGGTTATCTCAAGATGATGTGTTGCGTACCAAGAATATTGACCTTGACCGTTGACCTCAAGGTCAATAAATAGGTCATTTTTGTAACTTTTTTGTCTAAAGACCTAGGCCTTGGATCTTTGGTTGTAGGTAGGTTACCTCGAGACGATATTTCACATTCCAAGGATATTGACCTTGACCCTTGACCTCAAGGTCAATAAATTGGTCATTTTTGTAACTTTTTTGCCTGAAGACCTAGGCCTGGGATATTTGTTGTGTTTGTAGGTTTCCTCAAGATGATGTGTCGCATATTAAGGATGTTCACATTGAACTTTGACCTCAAGGTCAGTAAATTGCTAATCATGTCCAGCCTGTAACTTTTTTGTCTTAAAACCTAGATCTTAGATCTTTGATGTGTGGGTAGTAGTGTACCTTAAGATGATGTGTCATGTACTAAAGATGTTGACATCTGACCTTGACCCTTGACTTCGAGATCAATAAATAGGTCTTTTTTGTAAATTTTTTTGTCTTAATACCTAGGCCTCGGGTATTTGATGTGTATGTTACCTCACAATGATGTGTCAGGTATAAAGGATGTTGTCATTGACCTTTGACCTCATTTTTACTTTCAAAATCAATATATATATATATTCTAATATTTAGGCACTATGTCCATATAGATATTGCTATCAGCAGTTTGTTGAAGAAAAGTTACTCAGTAAAAATGAAATAGAAGGAAAACCCGGTTTGCTGTCACTCAGACAGCTCTCTTGTTAAGAAATTAACTGATAAAATAATAGCATATATATATATGTTTTTTTCTTTCAGAAAGAAAAAAATGTGGTTTAGATTGACGGTTTAAGTATTGCCATGGCAACCATTCCAGGATCTGCTGGTTTGCCATTACTTGGAGACAGATCCTATGATTTTTACAAGGATCCGGTCAAGTTTATGGATAAGAATATGAACTTTTACAAGAACCGAGAGTTTATTGCCAGATTTCTCAACAAACCTACAGTATTTGTTGGATGCAATAAAACTCTAAAATGTTTATTGACAGGTACTTTTCCTTATTTTGTGAACAAAGATAGAACTAATTGCACATTTTTTGCCATCACTTTGCTTCCATCAACTTTTCAAATTTCAATCTTCTTCTAAAAAACCACTGAACCAAATGTAACCAAACTTTTCTGGGAAGGTCCTTTACAGAATTTGTAATTTTGATTCTGATTGAATATTCAACAATAATGTGTTCTGATTGGCTGAAATTTTAAAAATCTTCTTTTCAGAAACCACAAGACCAAATGATCTTCTACTTTGCAGGAATGTACCTTAGATGGTCCTCTACCAATGTTGTAATTTTGGTGCCAATTGTAAATCCAAGATTGCCACCACCATGGGACATAGTTAACATAGAACCTTATGAGAAATCCTTACAAACAACTTCTTCTTCGAAATCCATTTTGACAGATTGAATTGATGATATGCCTGAATGATTGTATGATGGTCCTGTACCAAATTTGAAATTTTGAGGCCTATCAGAAATTGAAGATGGCTACCACTGCAGGACAAAGTTAACATAGGACCCAATGTTTCAAATATCTTCTTGTCAGAAACCACAAGACCAAATGAACTTTCTTATATAGTCCTCTACCAAATTTATAATTTTGGTGCCAATTGGAAATCCAAGATGGCCACCATCTTGGGGCATAGTTAACAAAGGACCTTATGGGAAATATGTACAAACAACTTATTCTTCGAAATCTTTTGACAGATTGAATTGATGATATGCCTGAATGATTGTATGATGGTCTGGTACCAAATTTATAATTTTGATGCTGATCGGAAATCCAAGATGGCTACTGACATAGTTAACACAGGACCCAATAGGGAAAAAAATACAAACATCGTCATCTTATAGAAAAAGGTTTATAATTGACAAATTAAATGGAGAATTTAAATGAATGATCATATGATGGTCCTCTACCAAACTTGACATGGAGGATCCTTGGATGGTTGCTGAGTTAAATTGAAGCAAAATTTTAACTGGCAATTCCAAATTGATAAATGATAGACCTAAAATATATAATTATTTATTTCTAGTCTGCTTTATTATAAGCCAGAGTTGGCTCAAAATGGAACTGAAGCTGAAACCACAAAGCCAATTGGAACCAGACTTACAAATGTAGCAGAAATGGTCTTTAAGTCCTCTTTCAGAATTATGTCAGATGACCCTGATTGTCAACCAAGAAAGCCGCCACAGCCCAACTTAGTATAACAGAGGCCCCTATGGGAAAATTAATAAAAAATATTCACGTCTGAAACCATTGAGCCAATTGGAACAAAACTTGGCGCAAATGGTCCATTGGTGGTCCGAAGGTGCGGGCCATATCAGTTTCCCAGTCCATACCATGACCCCCGAGGGCAGTCTGTATATCCTGATATTACCCTATACATTTGTACATCAGTAACTATTATGTATTATGTTTATTGCATTGAAAACGAAAGATCACAAAAGTAGTGAAAATCATTGCAATGCATCCTGAACCTACATTGTAAATCAGACATCACATATTTTGTGGATGCCTTCGTGTTTTTGGCACTTTTATTTGCAAGCATTTCATTTTTCTGGTCCTCTGACAGTAAGGGGGAAACATTGCTGATCTTGTTCCCCACCAGCAATACTGCCTGTGTCGTCCATTCCTTAAGTCGTCTGACAACAATATTCCGAATCATTTTTGTGCTTTATTAAAGGGGAGTAACTCTCATCGAACTTGAGCGGTACATTATCTGGTATTGCCCTACCTGAAATTTGGACTAATTGTATCAATACCACAGAATACAAAATGACATGTGTTCGTGTTTAGACCAATGAAATTGTATATTGTTTATTGATATGCAATAAAGGGTAATGATCTGGATTCATTTGCAGTCATCATACATGTACATGTATGCAAGAGTATGGTAGAGTGCTGTTCTGTTCTAACATTAACTTGAAATTTGTGCATGTTCATATTAATAATGTATGTATTCTTTAATAATGTATTGACATGTAAATATCCAGAATAAAATAAAGGACTAAATATGTTCATAGATTATGGATACAACCAAATGTAAAAACAGCTATTTTACACACTAGTCAAAGGGATAAATCAGGGGCATAAATCATAAACTTTTGGAAATGACACATAAAGGAAAATCAGTTGGAAATTTGCAACAATTACCAGACAATCAAAAAATAATTGTGGTTTTTGTGATAATTCAAACATTACTTGATGATATTAAAATGGTAGATTAATTGTTGATAGGCCTAATTTGCAATTTACGGGTGGTTAAAAGACAACCTTTGTCAGATTCAAACTTCAAACAAGAAAATTTCTTGTATAATTTTCAAGTTTCATATACAATGTTTATGATTTTGGTAATGCATATTCATGCTATTCTGTTAACGTTGAAGCCTTAGGGACTTAACTGTGAAATGACCAACATGATCTATTAAAGAATAACAATGTGTTTAATGAAACCTAACAAAATTTCAGAATTTCAAATAATTTCATTAGAATAAGGAAGAATAGAAAGTTAAAATTTTGGACTTATGTAGATGGAAGTAAAGTTAGCCCCACTGTTGACTTTTAGCAAGTATAAAAATTGATTAAATAAATTTTCAGTTTTCCTTGAACTATTTAAATAACTTATTAGAGTAAATTTTCATTGATGCTTTCTCTGTTGTAGAAGAAGCAGAAAACCTTGACCTTGGTTACAAAATGTTCATGGCAGAAATTTATGGTGACAACATCTTATTTACAGATGGTAGGCATTACTGTGTAATATCTAAATGTTTACATGTTTTCGGCACCTTATTTTGAAAGATCCATAGTAATTAAAGACAAATTCCTCTGTTCAGATCTACCAATAATATCTTCTTTAAATTTATTGTCTCGCCTGTCACGAAAAGTCGTGAGGGCAAGATATAGGTATTACTTTCCAGCGGCGACGGCAGTGTAAACTTTTCTAAAACTTTAATAACTTTGCACATATAATACTTACAATTAAGATTTATGGTCCACAGATAGCTTATCATATAAGGTTTGCCGCAGTATACTTGTCTTGTGACCCTGACATCATTTTCATGGTTCACTGATTTCATAGACATAAATGTAAAATCTGCATCCAAGTTTCGTGGTTAAGTCCATTTCTCAGCAACTGTAATACCTAGGCCAACCATATTTGGTCTATAGATAGTTCTTAGTGGATACATGCCAGTCTGACACCTGTCTTGGGACCTTGACCTCAATTTCATGCTTGAGTGACTTGTCACATTTTCTTGGTTAAGTCCATTTCTCAGCAACTATAATACCTAGACCCACCATATTTGGTCAATAGATAGTTCTTGGTGGGTACATGTCAATCTGACACCTGCCTTTTGTCCTTGACCTCAATTTTACGCTTGAGTGACCTCCATCACATTTTCGTTGTTAAGTCCATTTCTCAGCAACTGTAATACCTAGACCCGTCGTATTTGGTCTATTGATAGTTCTTGGTGGGTACAAGGCAGTCTGACACCTGTCTCTGGACCTTGACCTTAATTTCCTACCTTAGTGACTTGTGTATAGGCTTGAATTACATGCATGAGATTTTTCAGACAAATTACCGCCTGACCATTACTATTTGTTTTAACGCATTTTCCTTTGACTTGCAATGTGGGGTATCAGATAATCATTGTTCTGTGTCCATGTGCATAATCAGGAGAGTCATTTAGTGTGTCCACTCTTGTTTTTCCTTAGCCTAAGTAAAAGCTGTAAAATCAGCCAATAAAAGATTTGGGTCACCAACCTCGTTTTCGATTTATACTGCCATCTTTTTCACAGAGTTATGAAATTTGTTTGTTTTGTTAACCGTATTGTCTGTAGAAATTATATTATTGGTATTATCATCCTGAGGGACAAATGATAATGATATGTTGGTATAAACATTTTCCCGCCCTTTTTGTCTTGCCTGCGTCGAAAGTCACAGAGTAAGACATAGGTATTACTAACAGGTGGCACCACGTAAACTATTTGTATAAAGCTTTATATTTCAGAAGGTAGAAGACCTGGATGCTTCATACCTTGTATGCAGATACCTTATGTTATGTTTCCCCCTTTTTTAAAGGTCATGAAAATACTGGTAAATGAATTTTTTCCATCAATTTAATTACACTGTCTATTTAAACATATCCATATTTCAGGTATTGGTATGGTATCCTTACGAGAATCTCTGTCTCTCCTGTTTACTGCTGATTCTGTCCTTAGTTACCAGGAAACCATTAATTCTGTGGTAAAAACATTCCTCAAGAAGATCGACATCCAGTAAGTTGGACTAGGTTTGGGGTTTAGAAACTGTCAAACTCAAATATCAAGTCAAGATATTTGACAAAACTTTTTGCTTAAAATATTGAAATGAAACAACTGAAAATTCTTATTTGAAACTTTTCACTAAATTCATTACTTTTGTAGACGTAATAATCATATATAAAGTCACAAAGCAATAAACAAAATGAAGACACAATAGGTATTAAGTTCAAGACTTGTGACAAACGTATTGGGTCATATGTGAGATATAGTGAATTTACATCTGCATGTATTATCTGTCACAAGTTTCATTAACAGTGTGAAGAAACTTTTGATTAAAACTAAAATCTTCTTCTTTTAATAAAGTGCAAAAAGGATACATATTTATATTCCAAAGCTTAGTTTTACTAGGAATACTATTAAAAGAAACATGAAAATTGATGTATAAGAACTATTTTCAAGGACAAATTAATTACAGCTCATGTCACTGAAAACAGAAAGCAGAAAATACAACTTAAAATTCTGTTGAAGTTCACTTCAATACCATTTAGAAAATTATATAAAATTGGTCATTTTAAAACTATTTTGTAACTTTGTTATCATGGAAAAAAACCCTAAGAATTTTCAGAGATCTATGCAAGGTCTAGGATGAGTGATTGTGATTAAACTTGTAATTCATCTTGACCATAGTATTGGAATGTAGATGGTATTTTTTAAAGAAGGTTTTGAATTGATTTCTTTTCAAATCATTATCATTGGTCAGAAGGGCAACACATGTTGTTAGTTTCCATTTTTATATATATAAAAGAAAATTACTTTATTTAACTTCTTTTACAAAGGAATCCTGTATGTTTATATCAAACTTTGAAGCGACTTTGTATAGAAGTGTGTTTGAACCTGTTTCTAGGGATAGATTTTGATACAACGACAGAATTAACAGAAACCATTATTTCATTAACAACTACCCATTGGCATGGTAAGGTTAAGATATTGAGGAATGAATAATTAAAATTATTTCATTAACGACTACCCATTGGCATGGTAAGGTTAAGATATTGAGCAATGAATAATTCAGTTTATACCTAATTTTCATTTTATCTAGTACTGAAATGGTTTTTGTAAACTAACTTAAAAAAAGAAAAGTTGGTGCAATGATATAATTAGTTCGCCTCAACGAAGTTGAGGGACTATTGGAGTCACCCCGGCATCCACGTCCTCGTGCACGTCTGTGTCCCTGTCCACGTCCACAGCCAATTCTCAGTTACTAGTTGACGTAGGGTCATATATTTTTGTGTGCAGGTGCATGATGAAGAGACTGACCATGTGACATAAGACGAAGGTCACATGACCCATATTACACGGTTGACTGGCTTTTAAGTTTTATGTCAAAAATCAGTGATGGTGCATTTCAGGGAGTAAGACAGCCTCCTACCAAAATTAGGTCACTCTGACCTTCTTATCGCGCTTAGGTTAAGTTTTACATCCGAGTTCAGTTCTCCGATATCAAGGGACCTACATTCTTATTTCTTGGTGGGAGGATGCATCTCGGGAGTAACATAGCCTCCCACAAAAATTAGGCCACTCTGACCTACTTATTGTGCTTCAATGACTTAGGTTAAGTTTTACGTCCGAGTTTAGTTCTCCAATACCAAGGGATCCAGTCATATTACTTGGTGTGAGGGTGCATCTCGGGGAGTGACAAAGCCTCCCACCAAAATTAGGCCACTCTGACCTACTTATCGTGTTTCAATGACTTAGGTTAAGTTTTATGTCCGAGTTCAGATCTCCAATACCAATAGACCTACAATAATATTACATTGTAATTGGTGTGAGGGTGCATCTCAGGATGTAACACAGTCCCTTACCAAAACTAGGTTACTCTGACCTACTTATCACGCTTCATTACTTAGGTTAAGTTTTACGTCTGAGTTCAGTTCTCCAATACCAAGGGACCTACAATCATATTACTTGGTATCATGGTGCATCTCAGGATGTAACACAGTCCCTTACCAAAACTAGGTTACTCTGACCTACTTATCCTGCTTCATTGACTTATGTTAAGTTTTACGTCCGAGTTCAGTTCTCCAATACCAAGGGACCTACAGTCATGTAACTTAGTGTGAGGATGCATCTCGGGGAGTAACACAGCCTCCCACCAAACTTAGGTCAGTCTGACCTACTTATCACGCTTCATTACTTAGGTTAGGTTTTATGTCTGAGTTCAGTTCTCCAATACCAAGGGACCTACAATCATATTACTTGGTATCATGGTGCATCTTGGGGAGTAACACAGCCTCCGACCCAAATTAGGTTCTCTGACCTACTTATCACTTCATTTACTAGGGTAATGAAAGTGAAATGATGAAAATGGTGGGTTGAAGGGAATAAAGCTTTCATTTGTGGTATAGGGAAATTGTTGGTGAATAAAATGTACATATTCTTAGAGAAAAATGAATAAGGAATCCCAAGTCGTGGTCATCAATTTCCATGTTTTCTATACGGAGTGCACTCTGACATCCCACAACCCCAACATATCACCTCGTCAATTGGAACAAGACTTAGCAGCAATGGTCCCATTTAAGAATAATTTTTAATGACTTACACGGGTCAGGCTGGCATTAAAAAAAATCGTCAAAGCATCATTTTTCAAACTTCTTCATCCTGCTCAGTCAGGTTTCAGACCCGGTCACTCCTGTCAAACAGCCCTTATAAACATTGTAGATGAATGGTTACAGCAAATTGATAATGGAAATCTAAATATGTCAGTTCTATTAGATTTGAAAAAAGCATTTGACGTAGTAGATCATGATATTCTATGTAAAAAACTTGAGTTGTATGGTTGCAGTGTTTCTTCATTAAAATTTTTTAAATTCTTACTTGGAAAATAGAACACAACAAGTACAGATAGGTAATATTCAATCTGGAAAATTGTCAATTCAATATGGTGTTCCCCAAGGCTCAATATTAGGTCCTCTCTTATTTATTTTGTATATAAATGGTCTACCTTTACACATTAGAAATTGTAAAATAGACATGTATGCTGATGATTCAACCATGCATACATCTGGGAAGGATATCAATATTTTACAAAAAAAGGTACAGGAAGACTTAGTTGAAGTTGGAAAATGGTGTGAAAATAATAATATGTTTATAAAATGTATGGTACTTGGAACCAGACAGAAGCTTTTATCCCAAGAAGAAAACCCTTCTCTTATACTAAATTCCCAATTACTACAACATTCCACATGTGAAAAGCTTCTGGGTGTAAAAATTGACCCTCACCTCAACTGGACCAACCAGATAGATCTGATTTGTTCAAAAATATCATCTCGCATTTATCTCTTATCTAGAATAAAGAAATTTCTAAACCATGAAGCTAGAAAACTCTTCTACACTGGGTATATCTTACCACTAATTGACTATTGTTGTGTTATTTGGGGAAACTGTAGTAATGATAATTTGAATCGCATTCTCAAGTTACAAAAAAGAGCTGCCCGATTAATTTTAGATGCTGATCCCTTTGCACATTCTCTGCCATTATTTTACAAACTTGGTTGGATCACGATTGAAGACAGAATTAAATATCATAAATGTTTACTCGTGTTTAAATGTCTGAAGGGTGAGGCTCCATCATATTTAGAAAATAAAATTGTATCTATTTCTGAAACTAATAAATATCAACTACGAAATGTTGTTAAAGGTGATCTTCATGTCCCAAAGCCCAGAATAGAAATTTACAAAAAGTCGTTTAGTTACTCTGGACCACTCTTATGGAACAACCTACCAGTCATAATTCGTAATGCTCCAAGTATCAATGCATTTAAGGATAGGCTTAAAACCCACTTTCTTAACCAATTAAATGAATAAAGAACTGTTACAAATTAACTTTATTTGAATATTATTGTTTACATTTTCTTCATGATTGTTATGTTTATTGTAAATGAGTGTTTATGACTGAAAACAGTGGATGTTCAACTACTGACAATCTGATACAAACTATGAGCAACTGATATTGTTAAATATTTTATATTTGATTTATATGATAAATATTTGTGATTGTTGCTAATACTTTTATTTGACTTCATATTGTACTTGTTTTTAGTTTTTTTGTGAAAATTGAGGGCCTCAGGGAAGATTGGTTTTATAACTAACTGTGTAACCCTCATTAAATAAAGTTTTATTATTATATTATTATTATTATAGAAAGGTTCAAAATTTGTTCACCAAGTCACCCTCCCCCTTTTTTTAACATACATGATTGTTCTTTTATTCACTACTATTTGAAATAACATGGCCTGGAAAGTATTTTTGATGAAATAAAGTGTTAATGGCAGTTAGGACTTTCATCTGAAAAGATCTTAATTTTGATGGCAAGCCTAATGAAACATCAATTGTTCCACATGTGTTTGTTAATGTTAATATAATAATAATAATCATATATTTCAGACATAAATAGTCCATAGTTATATACAAAACCATTTAAAACCAGAAGTGACATGACAACAGGACTAATAAAATTACCTATTAAAAATTTTGATAAATATAAATATTACCTTAGTGTATAAATTGAACTGTCTTCAGAGGGTGATCAATCATTTGTTCATGTGGGGGTTATTGATTATGTGTTTTTTTACTGTTGAAACACCTGCTGTGTTTATTAGCCTGATGTAAACTGTTAAATTATTATAGATAATTATGTAAAACTTACAAATGATGTTTCTTAGTCATCATTTTAAAATGTTTTCACTTAAGTGCCAGATTTTTTTTCAAAAAAGATTGAAAAACTCTGTCGCCAGAAATATCGCCAACTATAAAATTCTGTCGCCAGATTGAATGAAAAAGTCTTGCCCCTGACTTAGACTGTCAAATTTGACCACCACAGCCATACCTAGTTTAACATAGGATCCTTTGGGAAAACCAGCCAAGATGACTGCTACACTAAATTTTTAGTCCTGCTCAAGATTGACAAGTTAAATGCAGGTGAGCGATACAGGCTCTTGAAAGCCTCTAGTTGTACAGTAGGGTATGGATTTTGTTCCTGGAATCCAAATTAATCTAAGATGTCAAAAGGACCGAATTCTTATTTTGCGAATGTCACTTGAAATTGTCTTCAGTTTTGTATTTATAGATTGCATGAGATGTGTTGCTTGCACAGCAGAAGGTGCTTACTGTATTGAAGCTCTTTGTGAAGTGATTTTGTGTATTTCGTCTTTACTCTTTTCATGTCTTTAATGCACTTCTGAGTTACAGGGTTGCTTTAAATGGGTTACCACTGAAATACTTATTGTTATTATTAAGTTTATACTTTTTTTAGCACATTACAAATATTTCAGGTATCATATCAGTTCCTATAAATTTGAAACTTCCTATTGGTGGTGGCTCAACCTTTAGTAAAGCTTTGAATGCAAAGGTTTGTTGGTAAAATAGTTATTTATTATTAAGTGATATTTAGTAATGAGGGCAAACAATAAAAATGGCATCGAAATCTTAATAAGTGGGTTTGATTTTTAGAAAGTTGTCCAAGAAAACATAAACATTTTTGTCATTGCAAATAAACGTTATATTTTTATATTCCAAATATGATTCTGAATGGAAAATTTCATACAGAAAACTATGTGCACTTCAAAAATGAAAATATTTGAAATGTTAAATTTATGGCTAAAATCTATTCCAGAATTTGTAAAATCATTATTTTAAATATTTTTCATTCACATTGTGCATAATTGGTGCAACCCAGTGATGTAATACATGGTTTTGTACATAATTTAAGAAAATCTCCAAAAAAAGTTTTACATTGAAAATTCCATAGACAAACTTTTTGCCTCACTAGAAGTTGTAACAAAAATGGCGGTGCATCTGCCAAGCGTGTAGTTGTACAATTCAAATTTATTATATAATACTTAAATTATTAAAAATTCATCCATGAACAGGTTTATAGACAGTTATCAGTCATTCATGCTACAAAACCTCAATCTCCAGTCTTGAGTCTGAAGGCACAACTGCATTTTGGTGATACTTTTTAACTTTCTTTGTTCTGTATCCTCTAAAATCATATGAAGGCATTTTCTGTATTACATACATTTGTTGTGTACTCATAGTTTTTTTAAGGCCTAAAATTATCAAAACATTGTGAGCCCTAAATAGGACACCAGAATTCCAGGTACATTATAATATCAGCTTTACTTTATATAAGTTACTTACAAATCTCAGAATATTTAAATCATATCAATTCCAATATAATTATTACAGAGCAATAATGATAACCTCATAATCATTGAATTACTGCCTGCTAGCAGCTGATTTCCTTATATATAACCACATATATATAGTTTATCTGCATTTATGGATCCAAGTTTCAGGCATGAGCTATAAATTATTAATTTACCTTTGTATAAACCATTTTAACATCTAAAAGAAAACATATCTGTATATTTTAAATTGATTTGGCCTACTTAACTTGTCATTTTAAAAGTTTGCAGGGATCATGTAAAGTATAACTTTTCAAAGCTTTCATCATCTTAATAATTTATTTTAACAATATTGCCAAAGTTTCACTTTTTCAGGCACAGCTTCTGGATATAATTGAGAAAAGAAAGGTAAAGACTAGTCGACACTTTCCTATGAAGATCCAAGAAGTTCCCAAGGGAGATAATGAGATTTTTGTGAATAACCATTTATTATTGTTTACCTCAGCTTTGGTACCCAAAGCATTGTCATCTATACTTACCTCATTCATGATAGAAGTTAGTAAATTTGAGGTAAGTTGTCGTTTCCATAGCTGGTTTATAATGCAGGAAAATTCAGAGAGTCTAACATTGAAAGTTTACAAAATAATTTGAAAGTTTATTTAAAGCATGTTTAGTTTTATAGCATAAATAGTCTTACCAGCGCACATGCTGATTATATTCTCTATTCTCACACGATGAATTATTTGTCATAACTAATTCCCCATCATATGATATGAACAAGTGTTACGAGAAATTCTTTTATTTAATTTGCCTTGATCCAAATGTCGCTGTTTTCTGATTGGTTGAAATCAGGACGGTTATTGTTGAAAGCCACCATTGCATTGCAACATTTGACGTCACAGAAAAATGAACGTTAAGATTTCCCATGGATCGGACGCTGAATCACAAACAAATAAATATTCCTGAAGAATCATAAGAGAAATAGGTTGAACAACTCGTAAAAATTAGATACCGCTTGATATCAACTCTCGTTATTTGATTTGGACTTAATAATAAACTCGCCAAAGGTTCGTAACCCAGATCTGTCATGCCAACTTCTGACAGAAAGCAATTATAGAATTCTAATTTGTAATTTGTAATTTTTTGCAATTTTGTCAAAATTCCCTTAATTTATCTGACGACCCCAACTTTTGATTCAAGACGACTTTTGATATGTTGTTACAGATACTTAAAGCTTTCTTTTGCAACTGGTTTATGGTTATCCACTTCTTAGCATAATTTGACTGGACTATTAGTTTTTCTTCAGTGAAATAAAAATAATAGTACTGTAACTAATGAAGAGGCACATATCCAGATACATACACTATCCATAGACTAAGATATAGACTTTTATTTTGGTTTTTGGTGATCAAATGATTTTTCTGTTGGTAAAAGGATCAACCAGAATTATAGTATTCTTCCTATATTTCCATAGGAATTACAGGAAAAAATTTTGGTAGATAGAAATTTACGTGATATGTATATGCTTGAAGTACAGAGAATGTATCCACCTTTCTTTGGAGGAAGAAGAGTTGTAAATAAGGTAAATTATAAGGGGAAATAATTTGAAACTTTGTCATTTTTCTTGGCTCAATGAAGTGGTGGGGATAATGTTTTGCTATTTTGTATACATACATACCTAACAAACATCTGTACAATGTTTACATAATGGATATAGATTTTGACAAAGGTTTCAGAATGTTGATTTAAGTGCAGAATTGTGAGCAAAATTGAATTTTGTTATATGCAGTAAATCAGTGAAATCTTTTAAACTACCACGGATAGAAAGTTGAAACATGAATCACAGCTCACATTATATGTGCCAACTGGACCAAAGGTGTCAGAATTCCAGAAAATGAAAAATAAATTCATCCTTTTACACTATTTGAGATAGGATTTGTATGTAATTAGCACTATTTTATATTAGAGTTGTCTGTACCAAAGGTTTTGGAACTTTAATGTTTGCCTTGGGGTCAGAATTATGAGTGTATTAGTGAAATTTTCTGAACTACTTAGCACAAGAAGTTGTAACTTGAATTTTATATCACATTATATATGCCAACTAGACAAAATTTTCATGTAACCCTTGGAGATAGAATCCTTTCCTTAAAGGGAAAAATCAATTTTCCTATTACAGTTTGAGATAGGATCTTGAAAATTGGTGTGATATTAAAACTTTAAGAAAAGCCTGTGCCTTCTGATATTTGTTCCAAGGCCAGAAATATGCTTGAAAATGTATTTTGAGTTGGTATGTAATAGCACTATAAGAGTTGGCTGTTTCAAAGGTTTCAGAATTTTGATATTTGCCCTCAGCCAGTAATAAAAATAAAACTTGGAAATATAATTCGAGTTATCCTGTACTGGTATCAAGTGAAATCTAAACTGCTAGGAATAGAAAGTTGAAATTTTAATCACAACTCTCATTATACACTGAACCGCAAAAGAAACATCGCACAAAATGACATGTTCACATACATTTATTTCAAAGTGACATTTATATATTTTAAATTAATTTTTACAAAATTTAATGAATGATTTACAGTCTTTTGGTTACAATGTTCACAAAAACGTCACAATTGTCGCAAGGTCACATGTTTTCAATGCTGTGCTCCCACGTCCGTTAATAACGTGTATGTCCTCCACCGGCACCAATTACTGCGGCACATCTTCGGTACATGGAGTTGATGAGCCGATTAATAAACGCCATCGGAATACGTGCCCATACTCTCTGAAACGCTTGTGAAAGTTCAGCTGCAGTTGTCGGACTTGGCTGCTCATTATTCAACCTTCTTTGAACTTCGTCCCATAAATGTTCAATAGGGTTTAAATCTGGACTCAAAGCCGGCCAATCCATAACATTAATGTTATTCTGCTGTAGGAAGTCTCTTGTGGCTCTTGCGGTATGCGCACGTGCATTGTCCTGTTGGAAAGTCTTGTTTTGATGACGTGCGAAATGGGGCTGAACATGGGGTGTCAAGACTTGGTCGATGTAACGGGCAGCTGTTACGCCATTTCCTCTGCCTGGGCCAAGGTTCTGAAAGATGACTGGACCAAGTTTAACGTTAAGGCCGATTCCACCCCATACCATGATGCTAGGTCCTCCCCACGCGTCTGTTTCCAGAATGCAGATGTCTTCGTAACGTTCCCCGCGTCTTCTCCACACTCTGGTTCTGCCATCGGCTGTTGAAATGCAGTAACGGCTTTCGTCAGAGAAGATGATGTTACGCCATTGTCGATTTTGCCAATTCTGTCGCTGAGTGGCCCACTGAAGACGAGCTTGACGGTGTCGAGGAGTAAGAATAGGTCCTCTTGCTGGACGGCGACATCTTATGTTTCTAGCAGTTAATCGGCGACGAACCGTATCATCACTTACATGTATGGGTCGTCCATGTGTTCCAACAGTGTTTCTGTCAGTTTCGGCAGCTGGGGTGAACCGATTCATCAAATGGTGACGAACAATGCCGCTATTCTGTCTAGGGGTAGTGACTTGGGGTCTACCACTCCGTGGACGGTCATTTGTGCTGTTTGTTGCATTGTACCGTGTCCGTAGACGTTCAATTGTTCGAACAGCACAGTTGAAGTCGTTGGCAATAACTCTGGCAGATTGCCCAGCATCCAATCAACCAATGGCCTGTTCTCTCTGTTGTGGAGTCAGACGTGGCATAGCTTCTGTGTCAACACTGATACTAACACTCTTTAATTTTCTCCGGCCTTTTATACCCATAAAGGAGCATGAATTTCACGAACATTTAAGATTTAAGAAAAATTACCGCCAAGTGTGTCCCACGAGCGGTTTTAGGTACGGTCGCTCTACAATATCAACTGAAAATTATTTAACCGAAAATTTAATTCACAGGTAATTTAATCTTACCTGGTGATGTAATCGTAATACTGATTATATAAAAATCATTAATTAATATTTATTTTGAATTTTGCTAACATTTTGAAAAAGCCACGTTTCTTTTGCGGTTCAGTATATATGGCAAACTTCATCAATAGCATTGAAATTTTCATCTACCATAATGCTAAAATTGAATTCTTTATCTTTTATCAAACAATCTTGCATAATTAAAGTTACAGAATGAATTACCGGTAAACATTTTGGTGTTCAATTTTTCATCTTAGGATATATTGGTGAATAGACAGAAATTTCCTAAAGGTCATGCAGTTGTATTTTCTACTTATGCTACACACAGAGATCCTGAGGTCTTTGATGATCCACATGAATTTCACCCACATAGGTGGATAGAAAAGTAAGATAGATAAAAATAATGGTCTCTTTCTAGGATTTTAACCTTAAAGCACATGTGTGCATATATTCATTTTTTGAAAATTTTAAAACTTCTATCCTCAACTACTCCATAACTGCTCAAAGCAATTTGATGAAACTTTCTCTGTGCATTAACCTTAATGCAAAGGTGTGCATATCTATTTCAGTTTTAGAAAATTTTAATATCTTTTGTAAAAATTGATGTCCGCAGGCAACACATGTCTTCCTTGGAAGACTCACACATTTTTTTTCAAATTTGCCAAACTTACAGTTGGAGCCCTCTGTTTATAAATTTCCTGTTCTGCTACTGACTGTCTTGGTATTTTTTAAAAGAGAACAGGAAACAGATATATTGTTTTGCCTATTTCTTTCCAGAAATATTAATGACAAAGATAAGTTATTCAGTTTTGGAGCAGGACCAAGATGTTGTTTAGGACAAAATTTGGTATGGTGTATTGTAGATGTAAGTATATAAAAAAAAATAGAATAATTTAACATTCTACATAGAAACATCTAAGTATTGCTTTTATTTCGATAGGAAGATTTATATATATCATGAACTAAAGCCTTTGGATTAATAACATTAATTTGAAAATCTATTCATGTATATTAAAATATATTAGGCCATTTATTTTTAATTAGTTGGTTTACGGATCAGCCGACCCGATTTGAAGAAAAAAAATAAAATTGAAAATTTTGGTTTTTTATTACTGCCAACCCTCTGAAATCAGCCATCCCAAAAATAAAAATAAAAATCCTTTTTGCATCAAATTTTCATAAAATATGATATTCCAATTTTTCTAAAAATATATTATCTATCAGTAAAATACTTGTAAACATAATCCAAAAAAAATCTATTTATAGCCGTTAGTTGATGCCAATTTCCGAAAAAAAAATTCTGAAAGGAATTTCCTAATAGAATCAGTGTGGCTTTTAAGTTCGGTTTATATGAATATCTTGATTCCGTAAGATATCGAATCCACTCATTTTATGTTGACGAGTTGGATCCCTTAAACTGTTAAAAAGGGAACGGTTTACTGAACAACACCTTTCAAGATAGATGTTCTGACATTTAGGTTTCAAAAGAGGGGATTAACTGATCATTTGCAACCTATATATATTTGGCAATATAACGGGCCAAGATTAAAATCAGTCTTCATTTTATCATGATTTTCCCTCTTTTTTTCTTCTTTTTTTTTTCCTGACAGACCGACCCTATTTTTAAAAATAAAAAATCTGTAAACCAATTACAATAAATGGCCTTACAATAACTTTGGCCCAAGTGACGGTATGAAGTATTGCTATTCAGTATCTACCATTGCTTCAGTAAAACCAAATTTTGAAAATGCGTACTTCCCCACTAATGTCACAAAATTATTAAAAGAAGAGAAAAATTCCAACAATGGTACCTCTCACACTGCTTAGTTTGCTAGATGCACTGCTTTTTACTCCAATTCTCACTTGCTATAGTAATCAAGTTTATATATAACGTTTTTTTTTTTTAATAGAAACTAGTTTTTAAGTAAATTACAAATTTTAAATGTTATGTAAATTTATTAAGTAACCCATTATTGGTTTTGTGTACCATAATAACCCTAATTATGTGACTGCTTAATTTTTTGACACTTTTGAAAATTGTCAGTTAGGATTGTTGTTATCAACAGTGGGTAATTTTAACTTCTTTGGTAAGTTAATTATTTTCAGTCCTTATCGAGTGTTTACTTTGTCTTTCTAAACCAATTAAACCATCTATCAAAATATAGATAATTTGATTACAAAAGGTTGATTTTTAAGTAAATTTTATTGTTTTTTTCCTACCAGGAAGTTTACCTTTGAAAAGAAATCCGAAACAAGTTTGGAAGGGAACTGTTTATTTGCATTTCTCAGAGGAATAAATTTGAAATATTTAAATGAAATGAATAATTTTTTAGAAAACAGTTCTCATGAAATTTAAAAGGTAATAATTTAATATAATCTAACAAGACAATGAGACAACAAACATTAAACATGTGTTGTAAAAAATAATTTGTGAGATGCTCCGAATCCAGATGTGTTGTATATTTGTCAACAACATGGCAGGTTGTTTGAAGTTTGCTACTGTTTTCGTCTTCAACATTGAAACAACTATATTTGAAGGTACAAAAAGATAAATTCATGAAAACAAAATGAAATAACAATACCGTAAGTATGACCCATTATTTCGATTGCCTAAAGTAAATTGACCAGGTCGATCTTATGGAGTCAAAAAATGACAATGCTGAGGACGGAAAGACAGAAACTAATTATTCCACGATTTTCCAATTTTCCTAAAAAAAGTAGGTGTATTTTATTGAAAAATTAGAATAAGTATCGTATGTTATATTCTTTTTATTTTTTATTTTTTGGTATATATTTTACAGACAATAATTGATGAACTTTTAACAAAATACAAGTTAACACTATCAGAGGGTCAAGATTTTACTCACAAATGGTTACCAGTATCCCGACCTAAAAATCCGATAACAGTACAGTTTTCACAAAGGGAACCAGTTGATAGCAAGCCAGACCAGACTGAACAAATGCAATAATAGAATATGGTGTATGTTTTTTTACAGACTGTTTATACATAAAAATAATTCCATAGATAAAGTGATTTTTAGCTCACATTGCCAAAGGCCATGTGAGCTTTTGTCATCATTTGGCGTCTGTTGTCCGTCCATCATCCGTTAACTTTTCACATTTTAACCTTCTCCTCTGAAACCACTGGGCCAAATGGAATTAAATTTGGCAGGAAGCATCTATGTAAGGTCCTTTATAAAGATTGCTCATTTCGTCCTGATCGGACAACAAACATGGCCGCCATGGGCAATTGTTGTTTCTAATTGGCTGAGTTTTCAAAAATCTTCATGGCCAAATGGAACAAAACTTGACAGGATACATACATGGGAGGTCCTTTATAAAGTTTCCTCATTTCGTCCCGATCAGACTACAAGTATGGCCGCCATGGGCAGTTCTTGTTTCTGATTGGTTGATATAAAAAAAAAATCTTCTCTGAAATGGCTTGGCCAAATGGAACGAAACTTGACAGAAGCATCTATAGGAGGTTCTTTACAAAGTTTCCTCATTTCGTTCTGATCGGACAAAAAACATGGCCGCCATAGGCAATTCTTGTTTTTCAATGGTTGATTAAAAAAAAATTTTTTTCTCTGGAACTACTTGGCCAAATGGAATGAAACTTGACAGGAAACATCTATGGGAGGTTCTTTACAAAATTTATTTATTTCGTCCTAATCAGAATACATATATGGTCACCATTGGCAGTTCTTGTTTCTGATTGGCTAATATAAAAGAATTTCTCCTCTGAAATCCCTTGCCCAAATGGAACGAAACCTGACAGGAATCATATATGGGAGGTCCTTTATAAAGTTTCCTCATTTTGTCCTGATTGGACAACAAACATAGCCACCATGGGCAATTGGTGTTTCTCATTGGTTGATATAAAAAAAAAATTTTTTCTTAAACTGCTTGGAACAATAGACCCAAATTTGACAGAATGTGTCTATGACACATAACAAAAATCTACAAAACCTCAGAATTGTTTGAAACCAAACATGGTCTGAATGTTCCTCCAAGTGTTGTTACTCTGGTGCCAAAATTCCCTAATTCAAAATGGCCTTCAGCAGAGGACTTAGGTTAACATAAGATCCTGTGAGAAATACATGCAAAAATCTTCTGGAGAACTGCCAAATTTTAGAATATGCTGAACTGTGAGTAGAAGGACCCTGATGAAGAAAAATTTGGTTCCTACAAGGCTTACCACACTTCATAATGATAGGGAGAAGTGACTTCTATCTTTGAGGTTCATTAATAAAAATGGCTTTCATGCCAGGTGAGTGATACAGGCTCAACCCTCTGAGCCTCTAGTTAGTCTTTCATTTTGTTCAGATGTATTGTTTTCTGATGATATATTTAATAAGTTTGTTTTTATAGTTTATACATTTTATGCAAATTTTAATGTACATTTGTATTTTTCAAAATTTCACTGAAAGATTATGAATATTTGTATTTTGTTGAAAAAAAGAAAATTAGGATTAAGAAAAATTTATTAATTCTCAAAATGAAACAGAAGATTCATTGCCCCTGGAAAACTGGAAAAAGACAAGTATATTAACAAGCAAAAACAAACCATAAAAATGCCACAGAAGGAAAACCACACAAATGACCAAAAAAATCTATCAGGAAATTTCAAATTGAACCAAAATAATGTAGTTAGCATTATTCCTTCTCACGTTTATTTGCAGATTTTACCCTATGTATACTTATTTTGTGAGTATTGGTTTTCATGAAAAAATTTATTGAAAATTGGTTGCTTTGAAGAAAACCAAAATTTGTGGTTATGTAATTTTTTTTAGATATAACAATATCAATTTTGTCAAATACATAAATTCAGGATTTGACTATATCCACGAAAACTACAATAATGGTTATCAGCAAATTATATTGAATTCATAAAACAAAATATTTTGTGTACATATAATCTGTGTGGCAAAGTAATATACACTAATAAATTGGTTAAATACATGTTTAAGCTTATTTAAAAATCTTGATCTCTTTAATTTAGATCTTATATTTTTTATGTTGTTGTGTATTTTAAAAAAGTGTTTTTGTGTTATAAAACTTTCATGGAGAGAATGTCCCATCAAAAATAAAGTCACAAATAGATAATTAAAATATCAAAATATCGACAGCAAGAGGTTTACCAGTATTTCTTAGTGTGTGCTTCTATACCTCAAAAGTTAGTGCTATCATAAGTAGAACACTGCATGGTCAGGTCCAATTGATATGTAAATTCAGAAATTTTTATTGCCAACTACATGTATGAAACTTAAAACAAATAAATTAGGATTAATTTATGAAATGTGATTTATGAAGATGTATTAGATTTTTCTAGGGAGAATTTTAATCGTTTTCATTTTTAGTTATCATTTTTTTGCATTAATTCCAAATTTACAATATTCACTTTGTTAAGCACTCGTTATTAGTTGTGAGAAAATGTCTAAATAAGCTAAAATTTTAGATTTTAATTGCAGCCAGCAAGTGTTTTTCATTGTTTTAAAAGGAGAAATCTTTTTTAATGTCTCTTGCTGTCAAATATGTCATCTGAGTGCAAGACAAAATAAATACAGACAACTCTCATTGTCTAAATGTCATCCAAACTAGATAGTTATCTCAAATGTTTCCTCTAGTTCATACTTCTCTTCTCCTGTCATTTTAACTTTAGAACAGAAGTAGAATTTTTCAAATGATCAAAGGGACAACAGCTTGAGTATATTATGCCTAGGCTAACTTGTCCGTTTATTGTATTCATCACTAACTGATCAATGGTTCTGCGTTACGCAGAGGCGACATATGGGGATCATTATTTGTCGTCATTGTTGGTGTCATAAAATAATTTCTGTCACATTTTTCTCAGGAACCACACTAACCAGCTTCCTGATATTTAGCTTAGAGCAACTGTATCATGTATTAGGCAGTTTCAAATCTGTCACATGTCCACTTCCTGTTTGATGGAACTTAGAATACTTTTGTGATAGAAAAATATCTGTCACATTTTTCTCAATAACTACACAGGTTAGCTTCCTTATATTTGACACATGTCTTCCCTGGAAGACTTACCATTAAGTGTCAACATTGAGTTAATTAATGGAACCCTTTTGAAGTCCAATGTTGATTTATTCCGATGCTACTTATTCTTGCACACATGAACTTAGGTTATTCTTAAATTCCTTAGTTAATAAAGTTTCATGTTATACAAGAGTATCAAACCCGTATTGTAAACCTGAACATAGGTACTTTACGAAGTTCAAATTCTAGAATATCAACATTAACCAGTGTAGTGGCTTGCAAATTAAAATCCATTTGTTGTATCTATTTAGTACTAATGTTAGTTTGTGATTTCTCAGGTGTCTGTTTACCTGCTGCTGCTGATAAGTTCCTTTTTTTGCAATTATAGACAATGCTGATGGCAAGGAGATTAACACTTAAACTTTCTTTACCTTTGTCAAAAAACTCTGAAGACAGACATATCGATCAGTGGGTGGGGTACCTATCTTGAAATCAGCTTGTTGCAACTGAAGAGGACAAAAGAGAGTCATGTGATCCACAGAGTTGCTTAATTTGCATGTTTAGACTTGTTAATATCCCAACTTTTACCCTTTTCTAATACAAAAAGACAGCTGCTTTGGCCGAAAACATTTTGTGATAGTCGTAAATTTAGAACAAATTTAATATGTATAACTATGATGTCATCTTCATAAGGATCTTATTCTGCATGTCTGTCTGGGTAAATTGTAGTCATTACTCTCTTATATTTCCCCAATGCTGAGAGGAATTCTGAGATAGATAACGAAAGATTTGATAGAGGATCAAGTTGTCCACTGAACTTTACTTCTAAACTTTCTGTCGATAGATTGTGTTTTTTAGGGCACTCATAATAAGGTATTAATAAAGATTTGGAGGAGACATTGTCTGGTGATTGTAAAACTGATGGATTAGCATTGTTATTTGATCTACCTGCACAGAGGGATTTATTTGTAGTCTACACTTTCTTAATGCTTTTGTATAAGCTTTACTTAATCATTTTATTAACCTAATCCCTTCAAATGCCCAGTCTCAAAAACATCTCAAAGATGATGTTTATAGCATTCTTCATGGTTATCAAGCTGAAGCACATTCATTTTCCCTCACAATACACACAGGGTTTGAAACTATCTATTTTTATAGCAGAAACAGATGATTATAAAGTTTAATGATAGTCACAGAATTATATGAGGACAGAAAACCAAACCTTGTAAAAGGGTGTCGAGAGAAAACTTACATTTTTTTCAAGAAAGATATATAGCTTAAAACTGATGATATTGTACAAGGAGGTTGAAGGAATTTGTATACACTTGTAAATGTTGAGATGAACGGTGTCATAATTTATGTGTTCAATGATGGGAAATTTATAAGTTGTTAATGCCTTTTAACGTGTTAGTCATTTTCTGATAAGTGTCAATGATTTGACATAATGAACAAAAATTCAATGTTTTTTTTTAACTTTAGGACTGTAAATTTAATTTAACATAGCTGAAATTCCAAATCAATGGTAATGAAGTCTAAAATTATGCTTTGTATGGAACATGTTTTAGACCATAGGAAAATTTTAGCTTAAAACAGCCATCTTTGAGACAATGAGAGATAACTGTATACTTACTCATAGTCATTTTTTGGAAATGGAAAGATAGGTTAACTGATTTTCAGAATGGCAATTACTATATATTTATGACTATTCGTTACATACATGTATTAATCATTGTAATTTTTATTTTAATGGCATTTTCAATTGTAAAGGAAGAAAGCAAAATTTATATTAATACTTTATATTGTTTTAAAGAAATTTTGTATTTTTTTGTTTTTTTCTCACTTTGCATGTTGAACTGATAATTATAGTGCTATGATGTATTTTGTAAACCATTGATAATTTACTCATGGATGTCAGTTATTTTGAAAATTGGTGATAAGTAAGGTAGATCTTTCAAGTTCATTGTAGAAACTACGAAGTCCTCAAATTAAGAAAGAGTTTACATGTGTTTTTTTCAGTTTTAAAAAATAGGAATTGCAGTACATGGTTATTACATTTAATATTGTTAATTTTATGCTGTATGTAATTGTTTTACTTAATTTATTTCATATTGTGATTCATTCAATTTTCACAACTATTGAAGTTTTGATGTATATTTTTTGATATTATTGCCATTTAAGACTTGACTTGACTTTAATTTCATGGTTAAATGAACAAGGATCTAGCTGCTGAAAAGTTGCTTGTAAAAGAATGATATATTTGATATGAATAGATATAAAAATGCTTTTGAAGATAATAAACAAAAATACATTTTTGTCTAAAAACTAGATAAGAACTCCAATGGCTCGAACACAAAGAGACCGTCAAAATATGTTTAAGTACCGGGCTGAGACTACTATAACACAGAGATTGGTCACTTCCCGTACTGACCAGTCAAATAGTAATTAATTGTAAGTCGTCGATCACGTGACTCGAAGTGTTTGACAAGAAGGACACGATCCGCCGTGGGATCGGGTCATTGAGCAACTCACCCATAACTTACATTCAGATGAACAATCTATTTTCTGGATATTTCATTTGCAAGCCTTAATAATAAACCTGTGTAATGATGTAAAATTTGTAATTATATGAAATATCATTTTTTCTGTATCAGTGTTACAATTCCGATGCAGAACTGAGAATCACACAACATGAGGTCTGATACTGAGTGATAGGTCAATTTGTATTGTTAATTTAAGAAATTCAGACTTATATTTTGTTCCGTTGATAATATATATGCAGTCTATAAATGTGAGAATAATAATTGTATGCAATGAAAGTTTGTAGCCATGTCTACATAAAGAGTTATAGACATATAGAGAAGGGAACCGAAAAAAATGGTTTGAAAAATAAAATTTACGTTGGATGATCTGAATGAGGGTCTGGATGGCGGTTCTTTATTTCCTATAATTTCTATGCCCTTTTTCTCTATTCTTTAAATTTTATCACCTAATTATTTTCTTTTCTCTATTCTTTATTTGTCTGTCCATTTTTCTCCATTCTATACTTTTTTGGCCCCTTATTCTCTATTCTACAAAACCCCATCCACACCCTCCTGAATCCTACCACAAGTGCACCGACGATATTTGACAAAGTTTACTACAATAAACATGCATATTGGGCACTCAGCAGTGAAACATACCTTTACAAGTATAGAATAAAACTTTAAAGTTTACTGCAATAAACGGAGCCTCGTGTATCTTGGGCACCCAGCCGTGAAACAAAATGCATCTCCCATGCTTTTGAGACTACCTGTCTTTACAGGTAAAATATTTGTATATTAGATACAATTAACGGACGTGTAGCAAAACAATGTAACTGTAAGATTGATAAGATTAATCACATTCACATTTTCAAGAGTGGCCGCTAATAACAACATGAAACTATTAACAAATTATTAATGATTAAAAACAAAATTTTAATATGAATAGAGATAACTACATAAAAACTATTTTCCTTTTTTTGATTAGTTCAATTTTGTTAATGTATTTTTAAAAGAAAAATAATAATATCCGATACTGTTATAGCAGTCTCAGTGATTAGGTGGTGATTTATGTCGTCTCCTACGGTCGAATACGAAACTACAGTTAAATACGAAACTACGTTAAAATAACGTAGCTAACTATACCGGAGACTCAGATAATCCGATAAATCGATAGTGACCAATCTCTGTGTTATAGTAGTCTCAGACCGGGGTAATCATAAGTTTGAGTTATTGATATTCATTCAAAATTGCAAGTTCCATGCTGTATACGAGTTTTTTTGCTTATTATTAGCATGGAATATTTTTTAATTAAATTTAAACAGGTTAATCACTAATTAACAGTAATCATGACATCTTTATTTCACTAAATTGTAAACATTTACCTGTCAGTCAATCTATTTTATCACACCTGTAAGTATCAGCAGGGTTCGCACGGGTGCTTGAAAACCTGGAAAGTACTTGAAATTGGAAATTGGAAATTAAGGCCTTGAAAGTACTTGAAATTCAAAGGAGGTCCTTGAAACTCCTTGAAAAACTGTGTTTTTGAAGAATCAAAAAAATTGGTTAACTTTTCTGTCATAAAAGTGTTTTTAATTCGTTTTAAGATCACTCGGTCTCGCGTTTATCGGTATTTTTGTCAAGACTTTATATAATTTTCGCGTTTTTTCCCTTTTCTAAAAATAGCTACTTTTCTAGTGAAACCGGTGCGTAGTAATTTCTGTGATGCTGTCAAGAAATAAATCTGACTTTGCGTAAGAATTTTAGTAATTAAACGATCCAGATTGATTTTTTGGTAACTTAAGTTAACTTTTAAATTGTCCGTATCAGTTGATTTCTGGTCCTTGAAAATTTGGAAATTGGTCCTTTAAAGTCCTTGAATTTTGTGGTAAAAAATGTGTATGAACCCTGGTAACACTCTTGTTCATGTAATTAATGGGTTTGAGTTTTCCATGGTAAAATACATAATTTTTTAATTGTCGGGACCAAAGTGTTTGTTAGACTTTTCGAGAAATTTGTGTTCGAGAAACCTTGGCTTTTTAACATGAAAATAAAGGAAATATTGATGGGACTACAGAATAGTTCAAGCCATCGGTGGTGTTAGAGCTACCAAAGGATGACTGTAATGTCACCTTTTCTATGATTGTTCACGCTAGACATTTTTATGATTAATGTGAAAGGCTATCTACAGACAATTTTGAAAAAAGAATATTTATATATAGCAAGCTATTTTTATATTTATGCACCATATATTCTACATTAATGAAATCATATGTTTTATAGGATAAATGTTCTTCCTTATTATATGTCTTATATACAATTATATATATTAAGATTTTTGATCAGATAAAAAAAAAAAAAAACTATATGATATCTTATAAACTGAATTATATATCTTATAGCTTAAATAAGATTTATAACATATCGCTTATATTAAATAGCATTTGAGATATCCAATACATATAATAGATACATGTATATTTTATAAACTTAAAGTATCATAAACATACCAAAAATCATGACTCCCATATGAATAAACAGCCAAGAACATTTTGTTCTTACATATCATGCAGAATAGTCAACAGAATTGGTTACTAGAATTAACTGATATTAAGCCAATGTATTATCAGTTTATGTTCATTTTAGTGATCTCTAATGAGGGAATAGATTATTCCAGAATCAGTATTCTGTAAGGTATTTTAAGAAATATCTTGTTTAAATTTATATAGGATATCTAATAAAGCAAAAAGATGTCATAATTAGTACTGGTATATAGATATTTTATATTCAGTGACAGAAGGTATCCTTTTGGCGAATAAATATAAATATGGCCTGCCACATTCTTGACTGTCTTTATCTGCTCAAAAACACTTATTACAATCATTTAAATCAAAATTAGTTGTAGTATATTAAAGTTTATTTATTATATTTTAATTACTGACCTTAACCAAAGGTTCGTATGACTTTTTATACGACCGCAAAATTTTTGCGGTCGTAATTGGTATGACGTTGGCGTCGTCGTCGTCCGAAGACATTTGGTTTTCGCACTATAACTTTAGTATAAGTTAATAGAAATCTATGAAATTTAAACACAAGGTTTATGACCACAAAAGGAAGGTTGGGATTGATTTTTGGAGTTTTGGTCCCAACAGTTTAGGAATTAGGGGCCAAAAGGGTCCAAAATTAAACTTTGTTTGATTTCATCGAAAATTGAACTATTGGGGTTCTTTGATATGCCGAATCTAACCGTGCATTTAGATTCTTAATTTTTAGTCCCGTTTTCAAATTGGTCTACATTAAGGTCCAAAGGGTCCAAAATTAAACTTAGTTTGATTTCAACAAAAATTGAATTCTTTGGGTTCTTTGATATGCTGAATCTAAACATGTACTTAGTTTTTTTATTATGGGCCCAGTTTTCAAGTTGGTCCAAATCGGGGTCCAAAATTAAACTTTGTTTGATTTCATCGAAAATTGAACTATTGGGGTTCTTTGATATGCCGAATCTAACCGTGCATTTAGATTCTTAATTTTTGGTCCCGTTTTCAAATTGGTCTAAATTAAGGTCCAAAGGGTCCAAAATTAAACTTAGTTTGATTTTAACAAAAATTGAATTCTTGGGGTTCTTTGATATGCTGAATCTAAACATGTACTTAGTTTTTTTATTATGGGCCCAGTTTTCAAGTTGGTCCAAATCGGGGTCCAAAATTAAACTTTGTTTGATTTCATGAAAATTGAACTATTGGGGTTCTTTGATATGCCAAATCTAAACGTGCATTTAGATTCTTAATTTTTGGTCCTGTTTTCAAATTGGTCTACATTAAGGTCCAAAGGGTCCAAAATTAAACTTAGTTTGATTTTAACAAAAATTGAATTCTTTGGGTTCTTTGATATGCTGAATCTAAACATGTACTTAGTTTTTTTTATTATGGGCCCAGTTTTCAAGTTGGTCCAAATCGGGGTCCAAAATTAAAGCTAAAAAAGGGGTAAATTATTTTTTTTTTGTGGGGGGGGGGGGGCAATTCTCCACAGCATATTGTATTGCACAAGAAGCAAAAAATTGAATATAAATTCAAATCATATGACCAATTCTAAGTTCTTTATTTCAGTTATTCTGTGTCAGAAACCTATTATGTGTCAAATATTTGAAGAAATTTTCAATTGCACAGTATTGTGCTATAGCAAGAAATCTTCAATTGCACAGTATTGCGCAATAGCAAGAAATTGATATGTGTGCCCTGTTATCAAAACTTTATTATTAACAAATTCCATTGGAAATTTGCCAGTAACTCTAGTTTAATGAACTTCATTGGAAATTTGCCAATATAAAATGTGCTGTTGAAGCTTTTTTGTTTATCTCATCTAAACTGCTTTTAAATTATGTATATTTAAAATTTGCCATCCATGACTATGATGTCATTTTCTATTTTAATATGTTATGGTGTATTTAAATGGGCTGTTATGGTTGCAAAGTATAAAGAAATGGGGGGGTTGAAAACAAAATTTAGGGGGGGGGGGGTAAATGAGAAATTGGGGAGGGGGTAATTTTTTTCTCATTTCATATTTCATAAATTGAAAAGAAAATTTCAAATTTTTTTTAGCAAAAAAAGGGGGGGGGGGGGTTACAATAAATTTTATTGTTTTTTTGTTTTTTTTGGGGAGGGGGGTCAATGTGCAACTTCATAGTGTATTGCACAAAAGCTAAAAAAAGGGGTAAATTATTATTTTTTTTTTTGGGGGGGGGGGGGCAATTCTCCACAGCATATTGTATTGCACAAGAAGCAAAAAATTGAATATAAATTCAAATCATATGACCAATTCTAAGTTCTTTGATTTCAGTTATTCTGTGTCAGAAACCTATTATGTGTCAAATATTTGAAGAAATTTTCAATTGCACAGTATTGCGCAATAGCAAGAAATCTTCAATTGCACAGTATTGCGTAATAGCAAGAAATTGATATTTGTGCCCAATTTTAAATTTTAAATTGGTTATTTCTGATTTATATATAAAAACAAATAATACTGATATGGTTTGAATAGGTAAATTAAAAATTTTTTAGTTCTTAGACAACATTCATTCTGTGTCAGAAACCTATGCTGTGTCATTTATTCACAATCCAAATTCAGTATTGTATCAAGCTTGAATGTTGTGTTCATAATTGCCCCAACTATTCAGGGTTCAACATCTGCGGTCGTATCTAGCTGCGCCCAGCGGAGCATTTTATTTATATTATACTTATAAATCATACACACATTAGAAATATATATGTTGATATATATCTTGTCTTGTTTGCTAGTTTTTTTTTTCAAGTAAAATTATAACGTTACAAATTAACTTTTGTATTAATACAAAAAACACATTGGTCACAGGTCATAGACTTACTGTCAGTGGGATATTCAAATATGACTATTTTTGGAAATCCCCAGTATGTAAAAACTGTATAGCATGCTACACATGATTTTCTATAGCAGGATATTCAAATATGGCTATTTTTGGAAATCCCCAGTCTGCAAAAACTGTATAGCATGCTACACATGATTTTCCATAGCAGGATATTCAAATATGGCTATTTTTGGAAATCCCCAGTCTGCAAAAATTGTATAGCATTCTACACATGATTTTCTATAGCAGGATATTCAAATATGGTTATTTTTGGAAATCCCCAGTCTGCAAAAACTGTATAGCATGCTACACATGATTTTCTATAGCAGGATATTCAAATATGGCTATTTTTGGAAATCCCCAGTCTGCAAAAACTGTATAGCATGCTACACATGATTTTCTATAGCAGGATATTCAAATATGGCTATTTTTGGAAATGCCCAGTCTGCAAAAACTGTACAGCATGCTACACATGTTTTCCTAGTTTGTCACATGTCATGTGCTAATCCAAAAGAAAAACAGGATTTTTATAGAAAAATAATATGTTGTTTCTGTATTGGCCTTGTTATTGGTTCGAGGCTTGCTGTATGTTCCCGAGGCTGAGCCGAAGGCCAATACAGCAGGCCGAGAACCAATAACAAGGCCAATGAAGAAATAACCATATAATGGTATCTACAACTAGTTTTCACAATGCATATTCTGTATGAATTTTTTTTCTGAATCAACTCTTTAAAGTATAGTCATTGAAGGATTGGAATGAGGGCTGTGAAAGATATCAGAGCTATGACTTAATAAATAATTTATAATCATCAGTTTTGAAGCACCTTTAATCACAGACCATGTACAAATTTAGATATAATGTAAACATTTCGGAATTTTCATATGTATCCAAACTAAAATCTAGAGAAAATCGACTCACCCTATATTGGCTGTGTACAAGTTGACCAATACAGCAAAAAATCAGTATTGGCCGGGTTTTTCGATATTTGCCAAGTTAATGATTCTGTATTGAAAGGACAGTTTTAGTCGTTTTGAAGCCAATAATACATTAGTTAATTAATAATATAGTATTATTGCATAAGGTTTTCCATATTGGCTTAATTATTTGTCTTAGGAAAGCCATATTGGACTGAGGCGAAGTCAATATGGAAAACCTTGTGCAATTATACCTTTATTGACTTACCAGTCCAGTATGTCAAATTGACTAGTCAATACGGCATATTGGATGGGTATGTGTCATATTGGCGTTCTTTGACATTTTGTATCATTGACAGGTTTTATCATAATTACGCTTATATTCTATTGTTAGTCAATAAGTACATATTATCAGGTTTTCTGCAAACGTATATCGTAAAATATCAGCCGCGAGACACAATGTGAAGCTTTTTCGGCGAGTGAGCGTAGCGAACAAGCCAAAAAGCTTCATATTGTGTCGATGGGCTTATATTTTACAATATTTTTTTGAAGAAAACTTGATGATAAATTTATCGTATTGTTAACTAGCAATCTTAATGGAATTTCTTACTTTTCAATGGCCATCTGCCTATAACCGGATGTTTTCCTGATATATTTGGGTCAAAGTTGGGTCAAACATTATGACGTCGCTGATATATTCGGGTCAGCTCATATTAGGGTCGGGTCAACTCTTTACGACGTCACAGTGCCGAAATACGGGAAATTCTGAAAGCCTCAGCAGGTGGATATAGCCATAGGGAAATACGATAAAGGACCATATTGGACTGGTTAGTCAATAAAGGTATAATTGTGCAAGGTTTTCCATTTGGCTTAGTTATTGGTCCTTGGCTAGCCAACATGGCTCGCCTTGGACCAATTATCTAAGCCCATATGGAAAACTTGATGCAATGATACTATAGGGTTGCCTCTGGCTGCCATTAATATAACCACTTTAATTTTGTATCTTTAAAATACCAAAAAACTTTTAGAAAGAATGCAGAAAAACGAAATTTTTAATGTTTTAAAATATGAAAACAACTAGAAAATAAAAACACAAACAACAGTTTATGTGATAGCTATCCACTTTATGTTGTAGATAAATCTTTAAATGTAAATTTTCTTTGATGTGAAAATAACAAATGGTAAGAATAAAAGTTTTAAAGATATTTAAAAAAAATCTTGAATTATTGCTTAATTTTAACATCTAGTGATAGAATGACATATCAATTTCTGTATTAATCCATTGTATGTGAGAAAGGCAGCAATATTAATATATGATATATGATATTAATAATTTATTTTATTGTCTTGGCATTTCATTTTCATTATTACATGCAAAGGGCTCTGTTTCATTCCAAGAGTATTTATCTGAATCATAAAATGATTTAATTATAGTTTGGTGTGTTATACTATCTAGGAAGATCACAATATGAGAATCTAGAATATCACCAGCAATATTTACAACTGCCTCTTAATTTTCAGTCAGTTATAATCTAACATTTCAGTTTTGGTGTAACAAAAAACATTGAGATTTCTAAATGGCAAATTAACGTGGATATATTTTCCAGTTGATTTCCAAATTACTACTGTCATATTCTGCTAAGAAGTCAACTTACTATTAGAATAACAGTATGGTTTCAAATCCATTAAAGGTAAAACTATTGAATTGATGGAAAGTTTGAATGGACTAGAGAAATATATCAGATCATCCATGTTTTTAACAAAAAACCAAAGTTTACAAAATTCTAGAGGCACTTTTAAATTTATCACTTGTCTAGGTACTTACATCATCATATCAAAAGTGCACTGGCATTAACATTAAAAACATGATGAAATGAACAAAACATATTTGTGTATCTACATGTGCCATAACACTCATATACTGTGTGATAATAATCTCAGTATAAAGAGAATACTGTTTTGGTTTTCTGTTCAATTATACTTTTTAGCAACACAATGTTATCCTTGCTTTTGTAAAGAAATAAAAGTTTATTATTTTATTATTCATAAATATATAAGTCTTAAAAAAGATTTATTATTACACTGACAGTGGTGAAATGATTTTTTTAGTGAAAAAAATCCAGTATTTCACAAGTGAAATAAATGTTGTACATGTATATTCACTCTTTGCAAACATTGTTATTAATTCATGTAGTCCCCCACATTTTCAAATTAAATGTTCCCAGTCTTTGTCAATGTGATAAACAGTAAAACTAATAAGTCCCCCACAATTTCCAATTAAATGGTCCCAGTCTTTGTCAATGTGATAAACAGTAAAACTAATTTTGAATAAGAATACATGAAATCTACAACTTCTGCCATGCTTATTTGTTAACTTCTTGTAGATTTCAGGTATTCCAATATTTTGAAGTTGAGATTGAAATTATCATCAGGCTGGCTAGAGTAAGATGTGAAACAGATGACGATTTCAGTTAATACCATAAAACTGCCATTATTCTTAATTTCAGCAATGTCACAAAATATCATCATGTAAACATTAACATAGGCTGATACTTTTAGTATCAGTAACCAATGATTTTCTTGTACATCTGATACTGGAAATATCAGGCTGTGGGATCAAAGAAAATATTTCAGATGTTGATAATACATGTACCAGTATGAGATCTCATTTTTTTTAAATATCATATTTATCTTTTTTCTCTGTTTATTGTTGGAATGATCAACTTAATATCTATTTTGTTTTTAACACACACATATATATATATATATACATAGATTTTCTTATTTACACAATAAATTCTGGGAGTTTCAATTTGTTTTTGATGTCTTCTGACACAATACTTGAGCCATATTGGCTTCGTTTTTAGCTCACCTGTATATTCCAGGGTGAGCTTTATTCATCACTTTGCGTCCGTCATCCGTCCGTCCGTCCGTCCATCGTAAACTTTTCATTCAAAAATCTTCTCCTCTGAAACCGCTGGGCCGATTGTTTGCCAGGGTGAGCTTTTGCCATTACTTTGCGTCCGTCGTCCATCCGTCGTAAACTTTTCATTCAAAAATTTTCTCCTCTGAAACCACTGGGCCGATTGGTTTGAAACTTAATAGGAATGATCTATGACATGTCCTCTACAAACGGTCCTCAATTTATTTTGATCTGACATAAAACATAGCTGTCATAGCTAAAAATCGAAAATAGGGGTGCATGTGTTGTTGTTGGCTTATAACTTAAAAACCGTTACAGATATCAAAAATCTGACATGGGTAAAATTGATCAGCATGACAAGATCTACCTACCCTGAAATTTTGAAGGAAATTCCAAAACCCATTTAGGAGTTATTGCCCTTTTCATCAAATTTTCAAAATTTTAACATTTTTCGTCATTTATCTCCAAAACTAGTTGAGATAGAAGTGAAATGTAACTTTGAAAAATGTTTGCCATGTTGAGATCTACCTACTGTGAAATTTTAAAGGAAATCCCAAAACCCATTTAGGAGTTATTGCCCTTTTTTGTCAAATTTTCAAAATTTTAACATTTTTGCATTTATCTCCAAAACTATTTGAGATAGAAGTGAAATGTAAATTGAAAAATGTTTGCCATGTTGAGATCTACCTACCCTGAAATTTTGAAGGGAATCCCAAATTCTATTTAGGAGTTATTGGTTTGTGTAATTTGAGGTCGGGTTCTATTACATTTATTTAAGGTTCACCCTTATTCCTGGTCAATTTTATCAACTTCCTGCCAGGAGTACCACCATCAGGGAACATATTTTAACATTAAACCTTATGAAAAATAAATCTTCAACAAATTTTCCCTCAGCAATTGAACCAACAAACAGTTGATTAATTGTCCAATGAAAACCAGACTCCAGGTGAGCAATACAGGCTCTGGTGAGCCTCTTGTTTCCTGTCTAAAATGGTCTTCATGCCACAGTGTTGAAATGTACAAAATCATTGTAGGATTGTTGTCCATAATAACTCTTGAGAACTGTTAACAGAATTTAACAGAACTTGGCCGAGATGTCCTTTGTTCACAAATATGTTTCTGTAAAGGTCCTTAACTTTTGGTGCATTAAAGTTTCTTGTTCCTAAGAGTGATCGAACAGTCTGGTACAAAGTAGGTGGTTTTGATACTTATGAGGACATGAATAATTTTTGTAACTTTGGTACTGTTCTATTAACAAATATGTCTGTCAGGCCCAAAAGGAGGCTTTTCTCATTTATTAAATTCTTTTTAAGAATCTAAAGATCTTCTCTGAAATTGTTTAACCCATGGATTTGAAACTTGTCATGAATGATCTCTGCAATATTCTATATGTGTGGTTACTTTGGTGCCAATCAGAAATCCAGGATGCCTGCCAGTGTCAAGAGATTCTTTACATTGAGCCTCATGGGAAATATATTTCAAATTATTCTTCTGAAGAACAATTACCCTGGTAAATAGATTGATACTGAACTTGGTTTGAAGACCCAAATAATTTTTTATTCTTTAGTGCTCCTCTGCCTGCAAAATTGCTGCAAGGCCGGTACTATCCAAGAGCTGTTAGTTTCTACTGATTAGAAATCCAAGATGGCAGACACTGCAACTAGACTGTTAACATTGACCACACGTTTCTTTTTAATAATTGCATCCATTGATTGTAGTTTTGTTAAATCATTGGTGTATGTCAGTTTCTGAAAAATGCACCAAACCATATGTATGTATAGACCGACAAGGGTAAATCTATATATCACATCAACATTCTAGACTGGTCATTGATAATAAAGATATCCAATGAACAATGAATCCACAGTACTAAATTTAGATTCTGAGATTGCAAAAGTTTAATGGACCCATTCAAGTATAAAATGTAGGTCATGTTGATGATCTATGTTGAACTATGTAAGAGCATTGCAATTTCTGGAAATAATATTGATATATTGTCATAAGTTTTTGAGAAATTTGCAAATATGCAAAAATTTAACCAAAGCCAAATCTACCATAAAATAAAGGTCATAGTGACTCAAATGTTGCAGAGTTGTCTTGTACTATATAACTGTAAAAATCAGTGATATGTTGCAATAAGTTCTTTAAAAATCAGCATAAAATGTAGGTCCTGGTAACTAAAATGTTGTTAGCCTATGTTTTACTTTATCAGATGATTTTGGTTGTGAAACAGGGTGGTTACTCCGTCAAAGAGTGGGTATATATGAGCTAATTGTGGTGGTCGAACTGGAACCTGTTCATGACCCAGAAATATTGAAAATCATACCCTGTCAGTGGCATTCAATGTTCAAAGGTAAACCTGTTAATGTGGGTCGTCATGACAAACTGCAAGATCAGTCTCATCAGTGAACATCACTGATAACGATATACATTGTAATTAGCCTTACATTTTAGTTCAAAACAGTGATTGATTTATAATGTGTAGCAGAACCTGTGATTTATAATGATAAAATAATGAAAAAGTAATCCTGTTATTGACAAGGGTAAAAATAGCAACCCTGGTCATGACAGGACATGTGTGAAAAATGGGCCCTGTTCTGCAGCACATACATACTACCATTTCTAATGGAAGTACCCCCCCCCCCCCCTTTCCACTGGGATATTACCACAAGTTTTTTTTAAAAACACACCTAAATCCAAAAATTTAACCAAAGTCACTTGTGCCTGAAGTGTAGGTTGTAGTGATTCAATGTTGCTGAGTAATATGACGTCCTGTATAGGATTACTGAAGTGGTATCATATCATTGATATTTCTGACTTTTGAGATAAGGCAGTTGCTATATTTACCGTTGAGAGATTTCCTTGTCTTACCCTAGGGCGAGACAAAATGCCGTCTCCTGGGAAATAATTTTGAAACTGTCCCAGGGAGTCTAGATCCTTAAGCGTAATAAAACTGAAATACATGCCCTTCAGATCTTGTCGAATAAACTGCACACTTCCAACAATTAAAAAAACTTATCGAATAATAAAATATACAGGGTTCCTCTTATTCTATATTTTAAAGCTTGTCATGGAAAAATTAAAGTACTGATCTTGACCCTGGGTCGAAATTGTCTTGCTTCAATGTTAAACATCAATAAATTGGGGCATTTTGATGGATTTATTGTTCTTGTTATTGTATTAAACTGTTAATTACAATAGTTACAACTCTGAACATGTATTGGTTTTGTTTTTTGAAATCCTTTTCTTTCTGTGTATTTTCCATTTATTTACGTGTGTTGTTCAGCTTCATTTGAAGTCACACAAATGTGATGTGCATTGTCATGTCAACTTGATATGCAATGGAATATACATAATCACAGGTAGCAGACAAAAGTCACAGAGAAACAGAATAAACTACCAGTTCATGACTCATATAAGATATAGATATATCTTACACTCTCATCAGTGTTAGATTCTTAATATCTCAATAAGTTTCTGAGAAATAGATCTAATCTCAAAAATTTGTCACTCAAGCATGAGATGTAGGCAAAAGTGACCCAATTGTTGAAAAAAACAAAACTAATGTGAGAGGATTATAGTGATGAAGTACGACTGATACAACACCATGGATTCCTACGATATGAAGTTCAATATAAGAATTATTCATGCATTAAATGTAGGTCAAAGTGATCATGAAGAAATGTTATTTAGCTGTATTCTGTTGGCTGGAAAACCCGATTTGCAACATTCAACTTACCAACATACCGGTATTCAAATAAAACACAGTTATTCCTAAAACACCAATGCTGAACAAATTCGTAATTGACTTCACACAGCAAGTTTACAATACTACACCTTTCGCATTTTGCAATTGGTCAGTTTTACTCTTTTTAGGGCTCACTAAGTTTTTGTTACCAGTGTTCTACCTTGGCCCTTGATGTTTAACAATAATTTAACTGGAGCCATAAGACATTCTATGGTTACACCTTGTTAGATAGGATGCTGTTTTATTGACACCTTTCATAGTAAGTACATGTACCACCAAATTTTTTCAATCCATTTCTTTTCTTCAGGAAACCAAAAATGAAAACAATATTTTATGTCATCTCAAATCATTAAGTCTCCCAAACGAAGTTTGGAGCCTTATCGTTTTTGTTGCGTTTCTTATTATTATGTCGCCCCGACGAAAGTGGGCGACATATTGTTATTGTTCCGTTTCTCTGTTATTATTCTTTCTTACTTTCTTCCAATGATTTTTGTCCGGCCTAGTTCTCGGAGATGCCTGGATAGAATTGAATGAAACTTGGCAGAAAGTAAGATCACTATGTGAAGGTGTGCAATCAATACTTTTTTTTTCGAAATGGCCGCCATTTTCAAGATGGCCACCATTCAAAGATCGGTACCCTCCGAAAATTTAAAACGTTTATATCTCAAAAACTGTACGATTAGAAGAACAAACTGATGAAAAAAAATCGTGATCGGTTGGAGACGTTTGGCGGCCATTTTGAAAAATTATGTCGCCCCGACGAAAGTCGGCGACATATTGTTATTGTTCCGTTTCTCTGTTATTATTCTTTCTTTCTTCCAATGATTTTTGTCCGGCTTAGTTCTCGGAGATGCCTGGATAGAATTGAATGAAACTTGGCAGAAAGTTAGATCACTATGTGAAGGTGTGCAATCGATACTTTTTTTTCCGAAATGGCCGCTATTCAAAGATCGGTACCCTCCGAAAATTTAAAATGTTTATATCTCAAAAACTGTACCATAGAATTTCATTAAACTTCGTAGGTTTGTAAAGTACAATTAGAAGAACAAACTGATGAAAAAAAATCGCGAACGGTTGGAGACGTTTGGCGGCCATTTTGAAAAATGATGTTAAAATGGCGAAAAACTTAACATGGATAGAATTGAATGAAACTTGGCAGAAAGTAAGATCACTATGTGAAGGTGTGCAATCAATACTTTAATTTTTTTTTCGAAATGGCCGCCATTTTCAAGATGGCGCCATTCAAAGATCGGTACCCTCCGAAAATTTTAAACGTTTATATCTCAAAAACTGTATGATAGAATTTCGTTCAACTTCGTAGGTTTGTAAAGTACAATTAGAAAAACAAACTAATGAAAAAAAATCGCGATCAGTTGGAGACGTTTGACGACCATTTTGAAAAATGATGTTAAAATGGCAAAAAACTTTACATGGATAGAATTAAATGAAACTTGGCAGAAACTAAGATCTCTATGTGAAGGTGTGCAATCAATACTTTTTTTTCGAAATGGCCGCCATTTTCAAGATGGCTGCCAGGGGCGACATCTGCTATTGCTCGCAATTGCAATTCTAGTTATTATTATTATTATTTTGTTGCGTTTCTAATTATTATTATGTCGCCCCGACGAAAGTCGGCGACATATTGTTATTGTTCCGTTTCTCTGTTATTATTCTTTCTTTCTTTCTTCCAATGATTTTTGTCCGGCTTAGTTCTCGGAGATGCCTGGATAGAATTGAATGAAACTTGGCAGAAAGTAAGATCACTATGTGAAGGTGTGCAATCAATACTTTTTTTTTGAAATGGCCGCCATTTTCAAGATGACCACCATTCAAAGATTGGTACCCTCTGAAAATTTAAAACGTTTATATCTCAAAAACTGTATGATAGAATTTCGTTAAACTTCGTAGGTTTATAAAGTACAATTAGAAGAGCAAACTGATGAAAAAAAACCGCGATCGGTTGGAGACGTTTGACGGCCATTTAAAGTACAATTAGAAGAGCAAACTGATGGAAAAAAAACGCGATCGGTTGGAGACGTTTGACGGCCATTTTGAAAAATGATGTTAAAATGGCGAAAAACTTTACATGGATAGAATTGAATGAAACTTGGCAGAAAGATCACTATGTGAAGGTGTGCAATCAATACTTTTTTTCCGAAATGGCCGCCATTTTCAAGATGGCTACCAGGGGCGACATCTGCTATTGCTCGCAATTGCAATTCTAGTTATTATTATTCTTTCTCGCGCCGCCAACTTTGTCCAGGGCACTTTTGTACTTTATACTTGACCGATTTCAATCAAATTTTGCACAATGATAGTGACCCATGAGATGTTGCTTCTAACCATTTTTCAAGTGTAGGGGGGCCCCAGGGACAGTGCCATGCCCCTTCAAATACCTCAAAAATTGATATTTTTTTAATAGGTCAAAAATAGTTTACATTCCTACCCTATAACCATATATATTATTACTCCTTATGATAAGACGAAGGATTTGGTACCTAAGTGGGGTCTGAGGGGGTCATGCCCCACCTCCTGCAGATGACAAAATACTTTATATCTTGAAAACCATGGAGATCCCCACCCTATAACCATATATATTATTACTCCTGATGAGTAGACGAAGACTTCGGTACTATAGGGGGGTCTGAGGGGGGTCATGCCCCACCCCCTCAAATGACAAAAGACTTAATATCTTGAAAACCATTGAGATCCTCACCCTATAACCATATATATTAATACTCCTTATGACAAGACAAAGCATTTGGTATCACATGGGGGTCTGAGGGGGTCATGCCCCACCCCCCTCAACTGACAAAATACTTAATATCTTGGAAAACCATTGAGATCCCCACCCTATAACCATATATATTATTACTCCTTATGACAAGACGAAGCATTTGGTACCATTGGGGGGTCTGATGGGGTCATGTCCCACCCCCCTCAAATGACAAAACCCTTAATATCTTGAAAACCCTTGAGATCTCCACCCTATAACCATATATATTATTACTCTTTATGAAAAGAAGAAACATTGTACTTCTAAAATGATCAAAAGTTATAACCTCCATTACACCACACAATATTAGAAAGACATTGCCTGTATCAAAAGACAAAATTTATATATTTTAATCAATATACATGTTGGAAAACTGAAAAATAATACTCATAAAATAGTCATTGATATTGCATGAATGTGCAAAAATGACAACTGTGTGATTTATGTTTCAGTTTATCTTTTAATAATATGTGGGAGTTATGTTTGGGAAACTTCGTTTGGGAGACTTAGTAACAGTTCACTGTTACAATTATTACTTGTTCAGGATGGAATAACAATAAAATATTTGATCTTTGTATAAAGTTTTTTTTTGGTTATATTATTGGTTTATATATTATATAAAAATCAACATGACTTTTTTGTCCACGGAGACAACACTGTAAATATAAAGTAAGATTTAGTTTAATCAAACTTCATTATCTGATCCTTAAAATGAATCAGACAATTTCTACAGAGAATCACAAAGTTTTCACCAGAAACCAGTGTTTATATCAATGACCTTACCTTAAAATTTCAAAAGGAAATTTTTTAAATATCTGCTTACAAGATATAATCGTAATACAGTAGACTCCATGAAATTGGATATCGGATTAAGGAATATATCGGCAATTCGAATATCGTATATTTGAATACTGGATAGTAGAATATATCATTTATTTGGATAGAATATTCAAACTTTTGTTATCAATGTCATTACAATCGAATATTTTTGTTTATGTTTACATGAAATCACACCGGAAGTCAACCAGATATTAATCCAAGAAGCAAATTTTATTTGTGTACATATTTATTTTTTTAATATGCACATCAAAAAATGTTTTCTTATTGTGTATATACTAAAAATAAAATATAAAACATTATTTGTTATTTTTTAATTGTTTTGTGTATTGAATAAAGTTAGCATACAAGATGTTTGCATATCAGTTTTGATTTGGGGTTTACTTCTTTGACTGAATGGATCTCTGTTTGATCTATTTTGTGTTAATTTATAAACAAATATTTAATAAAAATGTCTTTAAGAAAAATGTTTATATTCCATTACTATTGCTGTTTTCAAACTCTCACTCTCTTATTGACCTTTGTTTTTTTTTTCTCAGTCAAATCTACGCTATCATTTATTTATAGACGTTTGGAAATTTTACAGTGATAAATTCATAATCGGAACTTTATTGTCATACCACACACATAAATTTTTTTTGCTGATCTGAATCTATTAATTTTCATAATTAACTTAATTAGGTTTTAACTATCCCACTAAAAGGTTACAAAGTTTATAAGTTTTAATTGATCAGCATTAATGAAATTATAACTTATTTTGGGTAATATTGGCTTCACTGTAGTTATGTAAAGATATTTATAACAGAAAGTCAAGGTTATTAACACACAAGCAATGAATGGATTAAGAATGACAACATGTTTATTAACATTATTAAATTTTTAAACAAGAGGCTCAGTGGGCTGAGCCTGTATCGCTCACCTTGCAGTCACAAACTTTTGATTTGATTTGACTGACTAGATTGATTTCTGGAAACTTTGTAAATGATCTTCTATAAATGCTTCATACCAAGTATAAGTTCATTGTTCAAACGGTTTCAGAGGAGATGTTTAAAATTTCGACCATATAAAGGTGTCTGGTGGCCATTTTTTCTCAGGGACTAGAAAATGTTTGTAAAGGACCTTCCATAAATGTTCCTTATCAAAAATCAGTTCATTTGGCTTTATGGTTTCAGCGGCCATTTTGTTTCACGGTCCGGGATGATTTATGCAAACTTTATAAAGGACCTTCCATAGAAGCTACAGGCAAAGTTTCAGTTTAATAGGTCCAGGGGTTTCAGAGGAGAAGATGAAAATGTAAAATTTAAAGACGGACGGACGACCAATGCCAAGTGAAGACAAAAGCTCACATTGCCTTTGACAAGGTGAGCTAAAAAGTCAACATCTTGAGGTAAACATATTCAACTGCTATAACAAAAGCCTTCCTTGACCTAAACAAGAGGCTCACCAGAGCCTGTATCGCTCACCTGGAGTCTGGTTTTCATTGGACAATTAATCAACTATTTGACCAAGTTTGTTGCAATTGGTTCAATTGTTCAGGGAAAATTTATTTGACAAAAAAAGGGCAAAAACTCCTAAATGGGTTTTGGGATTTCCTTAAAAATTTCAGGGTAGGTAGATCTTGTCATGCTGATCAATTTTACCCTATGTCAGATTTTTGATATCTGCAACGGTTTTTAAGTTATAAGCCAAAAACAACACATGAACCCCTATATTCTATTTTTAGCTACGACAGCAATGTTTTATGTCAGATCAAAGTAAATTGAGAATCGTTTGTAGAGGACATGTCATAGATCATTCCTATAAAGTTTCAAACCAATCGGCCCAGTGGTTTCAGAGAAGAAGATTTTAGAATGAAAAAATTTTGAAAATTTGACAAAACAAAAATTGCCTCTGGTGGCCATGTTTCTTGACAAATCAGAACTAAATGAGGAAACTTTGTTGAGGACCTTCCATACACCACTCATGCAAAGTTTGGTTTTAATTGGCCAAATGGTTTCTGAGGAGAAGATGTTTGAATGAAAAGCTAACGACGGACGGACGACGGACGCCAAGTGATGGCAAAAGCTCACCCTGGCAATAGCTAAAAATGAAGCAAATGGCTAATCGAATATCCTGGGTAATCAAATATTTTTTACTGACATTTTGTGTATTCGATTGCCGGAGTCTACTGTATTGTGTAACATAGGTGCCTATATAATTCATTATACTGCAACATTTTAAAAAAAAATAAAGGAGTAAACCTTAAACATTTTTATTCCCCCCCCCCCCCAAGTTGTTTGAAAGGTTTTTAAGAAAATACACATGTTTGAATAAAAATAAGTATCAAAGCTGAGTTTTACACATATATAAATGCACTTAAAATATAATTAGGGCAAGCATACTGCCTTGTTCAAAGTAAACAACAATTTGCAGTAAAAATAAACAAATAATCAGAGTTTTTCAGACCCAACGTTTACTAAGCCGAAATAAATAAATATTACTATATATGTACAAAGGAAAACTACAATAATCATTACAGAACAATATAATACTGGTGGTTTTTTAAATTAAATCATAATAATCATGTATAGAATTTCATTAGATAATACAACTTTTCTTTCAAACATATATTTGGGAATATGGAACATCTTTTAAAGTCTTCAGTTTGCATTGCATATATTCAATGAATTTCTTTTTATCACATGTTTAAATACATTGTACTTATGGTTAATATTCTGAACACTAAACTCACTAGATATCCATTTTCTTTTCATTTTTATATGAAATTTACACATTTAATTCTGATATGAACTGATTTTAGAAGTACAAATGACATAAAAGAAAAGAATGTTAAAAACTCTTACAGAGTACCTTGACCTACGACATAATGACAAAACTTATACATAAAGACACAGACTGAACACAAATTATCCCTTCAATACCCTTATAAAACTACAAAAATCTGAACACATCAGAAGACTTGCTGTAAAAATAATAACACTTATCATATTACCAAGGAACACAATTTAATTATTAAATATTATTGAGGGACATGGTAATGGTATCCGTCTGTCCATATGTCTGTCTGACCATCTTCAACACCTTGTGGGCTCATCTTCTCTGAAACCACTTGGAGGATTGCTTCCATATTTGGAAGAATTTATTTTTATGAAGTATAGATGTGCATACTTTACTGCCAATTCAATTCAACAAATTTTGTAGGAGTTAAGGAACTTAAAAGACCTTGTGGATGCATCTCCTCTGAAACTGCTTGTTGGATAGCTTCCATATGGTAGGATGTATTGTTATGAAGTGTAGATGTGCATACAATACCGCCATTTTAATTCAACAAATTTTGTAGGAGTTATAAACTGATTCTGCAGTGGCGGTGGACATATGGCTACATGTAGCAATCTTGTTAAAACTAGAGAATGCGTCTAAGATATGTGATGCTATAGAATTGCATTGTATATTTTATGAGTGGACATCATTTTAAGAATGATTTTAAATGTGTGAAAAGGAGATATTATATCCTATTCATAATATCACCGATGTGTCTCAATGGATTTCTGAGAAATGGATTTTAATGCAAAAACTTAAACAAACTGGATTACACATGAACAGACACAGGTTAATCTATAAGTTCAATCCACATTCATGGACAGGACATAAAATTGTTTTTTTAAGTTTTATAGTTTTCCTATATAAATGTACTGGGTACAACAGTTTCTTATAAACACTGCTATAAAATTAACAAAAGACAAATTCAATTACATATATATGATGCAATGATGATAGTTTTCTACCGTTTAAAAAATGTTTTCACTGACTTTCATTTCAAAGTTCATTAATTATTACTGGTACCAAATTATAAAAACTGTCCATGTAATTCTGTTTTCCTTGGTTACTCTATCCTTGCACTTTTTTCACTTTTGGATATGATGAGACGTCAGCTGTAAAAGCTCGGAATCTGTATTCTAGATTTTTCCTTGTGTTCATTAACTCCTTGTGGAGATCTTCAGCCTAAAATGAAATAAAAGAACACAATTTAAACTTTTTTTCCGGACTTTATCTTGAATTCGGCCTACTCAATATTGTGTCTACAGATTCTACACTGCTGTATAGCTTTATCTACCTGCTGAGGGAAATATAAAGAAAACAACAAAATTTCAAAAGCTTTATTTTTCTTTGAATGGATGAATTGACAATAATCATTGAATATGAGTACCGTGCTGAATTAATTTTTTTTGTTTTTGAACTCTTCCTAGATTTAATGACATAGACACAAAATCTTCAACATTATTGCTAGATGAAGAAATGAATAATTTCTAAAACATGAATTGATCAAACCAAAGATGGACATTTTATATCAACATATCTTCAATTTAAGGGAAATCAACATTTTATTCCATGTAAACATTGTACCGGTAGCTCATATTTATATGATTATACTTCAAGCTATGCCTACAAAGTTATATACACTGTTACTTGTAAAGTTTACAATTTATCTTCACAAAGCTTAAAACAATAATAAACAAAATATTTAGATTTTTCATTTGTTTACCACTTATTGATAAAAATGCAAAATTCAAATTCCACAAGTTTGTGATGACATTTTGGAGTGTAAATACCAAAGTATAATTTGATATTATTTGAATACTTCAAGCATATAACAAAAGTATGATGTGTTTTTTCACCTTTCACTTCCTTGTTTAATTCAATTTGGATAAATAAGATTATCTTAAATGGTATATAAATATTTTCTAAACATTACAATTTCAATATGTTGGTTTCCACATAAAGGCAAATGCCATATCACAGCATTATTTATGAAATATGAATGTAAGGTAGAATGGAAGTTTATCCCACCCATAACAGGCGTCAACAAGTGAAATTTACATTGGCCCTGCTTAAGATTTTCAATCAGATATTCCTATTTAGCCATACTGCATTAGGAGATGATACTGAGTAACAGGTGAGCTTTCAGTGAATTTCTGATTCAACCATTTCAGTGGCCATCTAGCACTTCTGTTGTTGTGTGGGCTTTTGGTCCTTTTTAAAAAATGCATAATGACCCTGTAATCAATCTTTTATATTGAATTATCATATGGGATGTTGTCTCATTGATGCTTATTTATTTACATTTTATTTAAAAATAGGTATAAGTCTAAGAAAATGTAGTCAAATGACAAAAAAAAGACTCTAGTTGCCTACAATTACCGGCAAGTACAAACAAATGTACCGGTAATCATGTTATGGTTTTAAAAGCATGTACATGTATTTTTCCATTTTATTTGCAAGAGACCTATGAACTCATATTTTTAACTCATCTGAGATAAAAATAATTCATGTACATTTCAAAACAGCATATCTTTAAACTGAAATGACAATCATTTCCAATCTCAGCTGATAGAGCTACTAAAAGAAAGTCTTTTTGTTTTTAATGAAATCTATTGAGAAATGAAAGTGGCTTTTATGAAATTTTTTTCTAAATAAATGTAAATATATCATTATGACAATACACTTTGAACAAAATACATCTTTTACTTTTTTGTATACATGCACAATACAGATAAATCCTCTACTGAAATCTTTCTAAATATATAGACATATAAAGCTGGGTAGAAAGCATATTCTTGACTGTAATGATTTTCAATCATTTGTATTTCCTGAAATCGGTTTTCAAAATAACTCATTGAATGTTAGTGAATTTAAAATATTTGAAAAATCTACTATTTGGCTTGATAGATTCTAAACATCTAGAAACAGTTGAGCTCAAATTCAAACCAGCACTAAGAACTATGACCTTTAAATGAGATGCAAGATTTTCATATGCTGAAGGTCTCACTGTAAATTACAGTTGAGGAACAGCAATAGAAGAGATGAATATTTTTATCATTTTTTGTTATATAAATATACATATTACATGTCAATAATTTATCCACCATAGCCCTTCTCACTTTTCATGGAGATTTTGTTTCAATTATGTGTAAATACTGTCAACATTAAAAACGTGTTTAAGCACGTGATTTACAATTTTCTTTTTCCTTTTTATGATATTTTCCTTGTCTGTATGTTCTCGCTTGTGAAAAATCCCCCAAAATAATGATGATGTCAGGTGGAAAAATTTTCAAAACATTAGAAAACACTAACCTTTATATCTTAAACAAAGTAATGTCATTTTGACTTAACCAGCAGAACTATATATATTGTAACCTGGCCTAAATTCTACCAAGTCTATGCTAGCTACAATATCCATTTACTTACAAATCTCTAATTTTTACTTAACTAGTTAGAAGCCATCCTCCCTGTATAGAAATTAGGAATTAGAAACAAACAACTGTATTGGTTAAATAAGAGTGAATAGACCTTTCCTATGAATAACCTACCACATACTGCAAAGGTCAAATTCAATAAACTTCAGCACTAAAATTTTTCACAATTCACATGAAAATTAAAAAAAAATATTTGTCCTAATAATCTGAAAATGCTTAAGGTCAAGGCGAAGTAATTGAAAGTATCCTAAAGTTTTCTAATTTTTTGTCAGTATGTAAAGCTAATCGAAATAAATTGGAATATGAAATAAAAAAGGGGGTACCCATGCTTATTTTTTTGCTATAACCCTTTGAAAATGCGTTCTGAAATTAACTTTTAACATAGGATATATAGGGAAAATGTCAATTTTTCGACAATTTTGGTCGAAAAGTCTATTAAAACCATTGTTGTTAATCCTACAGTTTTTTGAAAAACTAATATTATATTGCCTCATCCACGAGCTTTCTGGTGACAAAAAAATATTTGGGGGTCCCCATGCTTGATTTCGTTGTATCTGCTCCCGAAGATAATATCAAGGTACTAATTTTGGTGATTTTATTAGGCAACGTCATAACGTCCAGCATTCGATAACGTTTATGTATTGCAGATTGTAATTACACGACAAACAACAAATCTTTTTCTTTCATCTGATGTATATTTTTCAATTTTAATGTTTTTATTTATTTTTTATTAATTTTTATTTATGATTTATTGACCATTTTATTTATTTATTTATTTATTTATTTACTTTTTGCTTTCTGTAAGGAGTTGCAGATTTTATTTATTATTTGTTGAATGACAATGTTTGATTTCCATGTTGTCGATGGATGATTTGTATTGCAACTGTATCCTTATAGTCCCGTAAAATATTTTTAAAAATTCAAAGTGCGTCAAGTGGACCAACTCCACGTATTTTGAAAACAACATTTTTTATTTCAAAGTGCGTTAAATTGAGTGGGTCGTTATCACAAAATTAAAACTTCTAACAAAAAAAATCTTGCATGCGAGAGATAAGCAGGAGTGTAAAGATCCGTAAGGATAATTGACAACGGAAACATTTTTCACACAGTGGGAGCTGATAATCCATATTTTGGCTGAAATATTTGCCGTTAAATCTCTTACAAATTATGCCAAACCAAATTGATTTTAGGTCGTTGGATCACACATACGTTTGATATTCAATTGCGTCTAAAAAAAAAACCATTCCGTTAGAAAAAAAAAAATTTTTGCTCGCTCGCACCTATATTTACCCTTAAAAAATCCAAAGAACTTACAATCAATTTTGTGTGGCCTTATTAACCAAAATAAAAAACAATGAATGTACATTCTCAATGAATCATAAAATTAAGCTAATAACGGTCACAATTTCAATCGATTCAGTTTAATTCGGTACGAATTAATTCCAATACCAGGCGAATTCTAGAGAAATTGCAAAGACGTTTAATCAAAAATATAAGTAACAATAATTTTTTAAAAGGATAATGAGGACCGTCTTCACTTGATTGATATTTCTTATTTCCCCATCAAAGAAAAAATGATGTTATATGCGCATATATTTACTTAGTTCACAGAAATTGAGATGTTTAGTAAATTTATAACAATGTACCCGTGATCTAAGTATCAAAAAGTTGACTTACGTCGTGTTAATACAATTGAGGTAGTACACTGTACATAAATATCTAAAATTTAAACTAAGCAAATTACTTGCATAATATTTACTGTACAAATAACAACACGTACACATGTATCTATGATTCTGAAACGAATTAGTCTAAATATGCCGCGTTTACACGACAAAATAATGCTTTCGAATGCGTTTTGATAATGAAGGGACGTGCGAACGCACAATGCGTTTTGAAACGTTTCGAAAAAGTTGTGCGTTGCGTAATAACTATACATTTGAACACACCATTATTTCTACCTTAGGCTTAGGGCGACTCCACTGCCCCTCCGGAGTCAACGTCATAATGGCTACGACGTCAGACAATCAGTCGGGGACGTAATACAATGACAAGGGGCGGTTACCCTTGAAACGGTAAACAAATGAACACTAGATGGCATTCAATTACCTCGCCTTGACCTTAATAGTAACCATTCTTACTTTTTTCCTTAAATTTCAAAATATGTAAAAATATTATAAAGTAAATATATATAGGCCTATACTAGTACAGTTATGTATAAATAATGATATTATAACATTATTAGCAAAACAAGTGAAATGGTTGAAGACTCTATTAGCTAAAAATCAACTCTAATACAAATATAACTACTGTAAGTATTGCTAATTTCCAGATCATGATATTTCTGTACTCTAAATTTCAAACTCAAATAAATTAGAATGGAATCTGTCTTTATAACATTCATATTTCTAGGGAGAAGACAGACATCTTTAAATTGAACCCATTATTTTTTTTACCAGTAAAATGTGTGCAACACTTTGGATAAGATAACAGATCTATATAAGATCTAATAAAATTTTGATGAATTTGACTGCTCACACGTGGAAATTCACTGAATTTTGATTTTTTATGCAAAAGAAGTGTAATTTATAATTAATAATAAATTTAGTCCCTTCCTTCCTAAAAAAGTCAAATAATATTTATATACTTCCAGTATTATAGTAGATTTATAAAGGTTTACAACAAGTTACAGTTTCCATAAAATAATCTCATTAGATCTTTAAAATGCACACAAATTTAATCTAATTTTCACACCTCATAACATCAAAACACATCATAACATAAATAAACCATGAAATAAGAGATGAAAATGATGTCCCATCTACCTAAAACACTCTGACCCAAATCTTACAAAAGGTCAAGATTTTCCTGCTTCTTATCTGTAATCATATTTTATATTTTATATAAAAAAATTAATTTATGTAGATATATATTTTAGTAAAATGATACATTTTTTTGCTGTGTCCATGTGTATGTTACATTTAACAATACTGTGATAAAGGATACTGCTTCAGTGAGTAGATCCATGAAATATACCATCTTTTGTTTTCTTTTACACTTTAGGTATGGTGCTAACCAAAATATTCCTTGCTTTTGTACTGGGAAATAGTAACTACCCGGTAGTAGTTATCTAGCAATATTGGTACTTAAAATAAAAACTAGTATCTGCTCTCCTATAATTTAGTGATTCCCCTCTCCCTCAAAGGATAAAAAAGCTATATATTTTTAAGTCTCCCAAACAAAGTGGGAGACTTATAGATTTTGATTTGCGATTTTTATCAAACATTTTTTTTTCCTCTCCGATTTTGTTTGTTCAAGTTCTCAATAACCGTCAGAGATACGGATCTGAGATTTTCCATGATGAAAGATCAATGTTTCTAGATTGCCTAATACTATTCATTTTTGATGGGGGTCACTGAGACATATAATTAGCAGTTCAAAGAGGCTAGGGGTTTACTATAGGACCCTATGGGGAAATTATTTTTCATCGAAAAACTCTACGAGAGTGACCAATAACCATCTCATATCATATATTTTATTATACACTGTGACAATGCCTATTACATGACATATACCTCATTCCTCTAGGACCCCCCAAAAAGTCGATAATTTTGAAAAATATCATATGTAATGAAACGCAGCAATCGGAGATTGCACATCCCCCCGCTCCCAGCAAAGTCAGAATGCACAAAGTCTGAACCCCTCATAATTTCAAATTGCATAAATAGAGAAAAAGTTTGACACTGATCTTTGGATATCAAGAAACAACACAGAAATATGAAATTGGACTTCTACTGCTCGGACAAAGTCGAATGCAAAAGTTTTAAGATGGATAAAATTGAAATGGCCTACATCAAATGAATGTAAGTCTTAACTTGTCATGTCCATTAAATATATATATTGTTTAGGGGTGGGGATCTCAACTGTTTTTGAGATAACTTGTAATTTTGTAAATGAGGGGGGTGGGGCCGACCCCCGTGGATGACCATTCAACTGGTCTTGTCATGCCCACTAAGAATATATATGGTTTAGGGGTGGGGATCTCAACTGTTTTAGAGATAACTTGTAATTTTGTAAATGAGGGGGGTGGGGCCGACCCCCCGGGGATGACCATTCAACTGGTCTTGTCATGCCCACTAAGAATATATATGGTTTAGGGGTGGGGATCTCAACTGTTTTAGAGATAACTTGTAATTTTCTAAATTAGGGGGGTGGGGCCGACCCCCGGGGATGACCATTAAACTTGTCTTGTCATGCCCACTAAGAATATATATGGTTTAGGGGTGGGGATCTTAACTGTTTTTGAGATATCTTGTAATTTTCCAAATGAGGGGGGTGGGGCTGACCCCCGGGGGTGACCATGTAACTCGTCTTTAAATGTGGAATAAAAATATATATGGTTAAGGGGTGGGGATATGAACTGATCTTACCATATTTTGAGATTTTACATATTAGGGTGTAGCCCCACCCACCGGGCAAAAATCAAAATTCCGAAACCTTTGGCACAGACAACTCTTCAAGTGTTACTAGTGTACCTAATTTCATGTTTCTATCTTCTACGGTGTAGGAGGAGTTCTTGGACAATCGTTTTTAGACATTTTTTAACTCCTTAGGGCATTGCCCCTAGGGGCGGGACCAAAATTTTGATACCCTCTTTCAACTTGGGAAAGGCAATATAAGTAGTGACATAAGTTCCAATATCCTAGCTTTAACACTTTTGGAGATATCTCCATTTATTGGATATCGCGAAATTCGTTTTTCGCTCATAATTTGGCCCCAAGGGGTCGAATTCCAATTTTAAGGGGTCTATTCCCTAGTGGGTCATATACTCTTCCATGATGCCAAATTTCAAGTTTCTATCTTTTACCGTTTCAGAGATATGCCTTGCCACTACAGACGTACGTACGTACGTACGGACGGACTGTATTACATGATCCCCCCGCTTTCGCTAAGCGGGGGGATAATTAAAATCCATAGCTTTAAATCATATATTTTATTATTCTCCGTAACAGACACATTAAACGACATGTACCTCATTCTTTCAATAGGCTGTTCCTCACCCACATAAATCAATAATGTCCAATTATCTCATAAACCATTAAAATCCCCACCCCTAAACCATATATTTTCTTATTCCCCATGGTAAGACACACCAAATGAGACATACCTCGCTTCCAAAAGGGGGTTATCACCACTCCCATCAAATCAAAAATGTTTAATTATCTCAAAACACCATTAAAATCCCCATCCTAAACTATATATTTTCTTATTCCCCATGGTAGGACGCACCAAGTGACACAGACCTCGCTTCCCCAGGGGGTTCTCACCACTCCCATCAAATCAATAACTTTCAATTATCTCATAAATTTTCGATGGTCAAGTGCGACGTCGTAATGAAGAAGCGGCGATTCGTATAAAGAAAACTGTGATTCCCCTTTATATGATACAAACCTCATTACTCAATGGGTGCCATTCGCGCCCCCTTAAACCAATTATCATGAATTATATAAAATTAAAATCCCCACCACCTTGAATCATTATTCTTTAATTATCTCGTAAAGCATTGAAATCCCTGCCCCTTAACCATATATTTTCTTTTTCCCCATGATAAAGACAAACAGATTGATAAACAACCCCACAAAAAAGGGGGGTCATCCTTGCCCCTCAAATCAATAATTTTTAATATTTCAAAATCCGTAAAAATGTTTATCCCTTTAACATGTTTTGATATGGAATGTTCAAGTCTCATAAACCATTTAAATATTGACATCCGGAAGACATCAATGTATCAGACATAATATGTAATAATAGATATTATTTCATTTGCTTGGTCATAAATTAAAAAGAATTCTTGTTGTGTTGCAATGTGTCGTTTCATATAAATATGATTCAAATTACACTGACTTGATGTTGTAAGGACTTATCTTGGCAGGTAAGAAATCTTATTATTATTTTTATTTAATGAAAGAGAATGCATTTTATTACACCATACAACATGTACAATAAAATCAGTTCTCATAAACGGTTCAGAAATATTGAAATATATCTCTGTCAATGCAGCCTGTCGACAAGCAAAAGTTGTAACATTGTATGACTAAAACTTTGGTCACAAAATATACCCATATCACGATTTTCAAGTATCCTCTCCATTAATTATGCATAAACATTATAAGAACAATTTCCCCATTTCAGATTCTGAAAAACAAATAATTTATTGAATGCAATGTAAGGCATTCGAGATATCACTTACTTCATTTGGGAGACTTCGTAACAGTTCACTGTTACAGTTATTACACGTGTACAATGATTTTAAATTAAACATTAGATTTAATTCTGGTTTTTCTTATACAGCATTTTTTTATTGCTTCATTCTTTGTTCTTCGTAAAATTTCTGATGGAACTATACATATACTTAGCCTTATATTTTCATTGATATGAACATGAAAGTACTGCAATCTAATGATAAACTAGCATATTTTATATTAGCTCACATCAATTTCATTAAAATATATGTGATAGCGGTAAGATCTTTCTGAGCACAGACTCACCACTAATCAGGAAAATAAAAAGTTTGTGGAATCACCACTCTAATTCGAGTCGGTATGGTGTCAAATTCATCATCTTAATTAAAAAGTACAAAATTATTTAGTTTATAACAAAACAAAATTTATAAATATTTGTATTATTCCTAAAAGTACGATTAGTATTTCTTATTCAGATTTTTTTAAAATGTCATAGAAAACCACGTGAATTAGTAATGTTATTCTGTGCATGCAGTTAACTCAAATGTCATGATGTTTCATTCAGATGCAATATATCCTTTTTATGGACCTAACAAGTATTACTGAAGGAAAAATTACCTGTTTGAAATAAATTTTTTTGGTATACTTCTTTTTAAATTAAATATAAACAGTTTACAATCTGAAGCAGTGTGGTTATTTTGTCAGCTCTAGATCTAAAATTGATTAACTTGGTTTGTTTGTTTAGTTGGGGTTTAACACCATTTCCAGCACATTTGGCCATTTCGCGGCAGCCAGTTTTTATTGGTGGAGGAAGCAAAATAAATTTGATTTTGTTTGTTTATATTAATGAGAAACATCACTCAGCTATTTCTCTTAATCAGGTTACCCATGGGTGATAATAACATAGCCTTCCCTTAGGTCTTGTATAACCCTCTGACGTCATTAACATATTCCTACAAGTTTTGGTCAAATTTCAAACTGTCAGCCTGAACGAATAGGTGTAATGTTCTGAATGAAACATACCTCATTGCAAAGCTTTGAAAACTGCTGCAAATATGGTATGATGATCTTTACTTTTTTCACAAAATGAGTCTGAAGGCAAAGTTTCTCTGATCACCATGTGTTTAATTTTGGAGACAAACTGAGAAAAGGGATGGAAATTAGTCATGTTATTACCTCCTGTACCATAAATTTCCTAAGTATGGGTGGAAACTGGCAGTTATTTCTTTAAAACAAATATTCTGAGCTTTCATTTAAGCCCTGAAATGTTAATTTTACCATAATGGTATGGTATAATTTACTCACACAAATTTAGTTCAAAGTTCAACTTTTAAAAGAACTATGGTGCTCAGCAGCCACTTGACTTGGAAGTGTATAACCTTTGTGATTAAAGGGAGATAATTGCATTTATCTGCCTTGGATAACATGGCTAAGGGAGATAACTTACCATTATTTCTCATTTATATAATTAACTTAATTATCATCAGAATGAAAGCTCATGACATGTTTATTAGAACAAACTGCATGTTCCTATACCTCCATTAAATAACAACCATTGGCAATATACCATCAACCGCTAAAGTAGAGAACAAAATCATTTTATGTATAGTTCATGTGAGAAAAAAATCAGTATATCAAAAATGGTGATTGTAAAAATATCTGATAATGTCTTCAGTTAACATAGATATATATGTACTTAAACTTATCTAAAATATCTAAATATGCTGATAACTACATGTAATTGGTTTTATTTAATTTTTAAAAATTCATGTAAGTGCAAAATGGTTTTCTTGTTTAAAGTAAATTTGGAATGATTTCTGTATACCCATTTAATAACTATCAAGACAAAACACTGCTAATCAACAGTCAAATTATACAGGAAATTTGGAATTCATATTCACATTGCCATTTATTGCAGATCACCTGGACAAATAACAGCTAGGTTTTAATGTGGATTTCAAATTATTTGTATTAAACTGCAATTCAGTATTTAAAATGGACCATAAAGCTTAGGTCATTAAGAAATCTATTATCTGTTCTTCGTTAGGAAATAAGAAATGGCATATAGTTTACAATATGTAATTCATGAAAAAAATCACCCCAAAGGTGTTTTTTTTTAATATTTGCATATATATAGACAACTGTAAATAAATTAGAGGCTTCTAGAAATCTATTTTTCTCACCTAATTTATGCCAATTTTAAAAATCTTATCATCATGAAATATATTTTTTAGAAATATTTTTTACAATCAGAAATTTGGAGGACTATGACTTCAGAAACAAATGTTAAAATAACAAAAAATCCCATTTTGTTCATAAGTTACAAGGGAGAAAACTGTAAATAGTTTTCATTGAATTTTCTCTTTTCAGTAAAGATGGCCATACCAATTAAAGACCAAACTTCCTATTATTTCTGCACACCAGTACTATCTGAAAAAAAATCAGCCACGAAATTTTTGCCAGGAAAAGTTATATAATATCACCAATAAGATGTATTTGTTGCATAAAGTTTTAATTTTTGTTTACTCTCAAAATCACTCCCCAAAATGTGTAGTAAAGATTATAAACTCAATATTTTCCTATTTTTGTGTATGTTCGCACAAAAATCAAAAGGGTTATTTTAAGATAATGTCCTATAGCATATAGAATTTAATGCAGTATTACAGGAACAAATAAAAAACATAATGAATTTGAGGTCCGACAGTCATATAAGTATTTTCGCATTCTATGTACAATATTTGTTCTTCTATACGATAGAGGCACAGAACAGAAAATTTTCATTGACAAAATACGGTTATAAAAATGACGTCACGTTCACTGCTACTGTGGAGGGAAAACTTCTTCTTATTTTTAATTGTATGATGAACCCCTATTTTCACTCTTTCAGTTGGAGGCTAATGACAAATGACATTCTTCATGAAAATATGTAGCAAAAATATATTCAAGATTTTTGTCAGTTTTAAAATAAAGTAGCCTAAATTTCCCCTTTTTTTTGGCAGGAAAATGTTATTTCATAAAATTTTAAGCAAACTAATTTAGCCAAATTTCTATTATTGAAAGATATTGAATCTATGGAACTTTTTCTTTGAAAAACTGAAATCCGTATATACTTAGGAAACTATTGACCAAAATTACGATGAAATCATTTGATGTTACATTTTTTGTAATATTGCTGGAACCTATTTTTTTCATGTTGTCATAGCAACGAAACTATATCGGTGACTTTATATTGGGTTAAATTGCTTAAAATCTTCACATAACAACTCTGTGAATTTTGAAGAAAAAATATGTTCAAGAACTGAATAGGCTGTTTGGTCTTTAATCTAGATAAGATAATATTGAAAAATTTCTTGCAGAAAGTTCTTTTTATTTTAAGTTGGGGAACTGATTGGCATGTATTTTGAAATGGGATAATCAAATGACCATTCCTTTATAGTTTTGTCTCTGCTGGTACAACAGTTTTGCAGTTTTGCAGTTTCAGAGAAAAAGATTTTTAAAGAAAACTCCAAGAAGATGACAAAAATAGTGATGGTGATAGCTGACTTAATGCTGAAAATGTTTTGAATCTTTGCTACATATACTTTTACCACAAAATTTGATAAAAAATTTCACATTTAAGATTAGGTAAATGCTGAATTGTGACTTCCAATACCTTACTTTACTATAGGGTAAAATGGTATGCATTAACTGTCTTTATAAGCTGCAAGTTAAACTAGTTTTACTTATGTTCTTGGTCAATGTATTATTCTGATAGAGTATGTCAAAGGTACCTGAATTTAATTGTTTCAAATTTAAAAAAAATAAAATAAATAAAACAAAAAACAAGTCACTAATAATTAAAGAAACAGTATAAACTGAATAACATAGAATTGAAAAAGTTAAAAAGGTGAGAATTAGTTTCCTTAAACAAGCACTAATTGTAAGAAAGCTTGAGCAAATCTACAATGAATTAACCTGTTGTCCAGGCCTTTAATTCCTGATAACGTTTCAGCAAATCTTTCTGAAGAGATTTCACCTGGACAAATAAAATTATTTTAAGCATTAAGTTAAAATTCAGCTGTGCAAAAAAGTGTGTGTCATAATTATGCATTCATGTTATCTTTAATTACAATAATCTGAAAATAAAAAACTGCAATGTATGAACATTTAAAACAAGAGGTTGTCTGAGTGACCTCAAAATGGATTTTCCCTCAGCACCACTATAACCAGATTTTTTCAGTCATAAAATCCAGTTAAAAATGAAATATAATAAGAATCATTCAAAAGAAACACATCTCAAAATTTAAATCTTGAAAAAATGATGTACAAAATGTTTTGATTTGCAAGACAAGGAAAACATTACATCAATATTTATTTATTTGCATGAAGCAGAGAGCATTTACATCTGCATGTTTGATTCAGACTGTTAAATTGATAAATCTCAATATCTCCAAGAAGAAACTATTTACAATTTTTCCATTGGAAAAAAAAGAAAAATCTTAATTCTTTGAAATAAATTTGTGAAAATATATAATATTATACAATTAAAAGCATGAAAGCTTGTGCAAGTGTTTGTTTTGTAATATACATAATGATTTAAAATTGTGCAAACAACACAACAGTTCTTGTGACACAGGATATAGGATCATGTGATACAAACATGTTGATTCTGAACCATACAAAATCTAGAACACTTAACTGTGCAACTACATTGTTGATGAGGTAAGTAAGTAATATCCTTTAACCATAATCATACCAATAAATGGGAAATAATTTCAAGGACATGTAAAGACCAAAATTCATTAATCATACTATTAATGTGAAATAAATTTAAGTGAAAGCTGCATCTATAAGGGATTAATTTAATGCGAGTCATTAAACCTATCCTCTTACAAATGCACATATCACTTGAGTCTCCCTCCCCCACCCCCTTAAAAAAGAAGAAAGGAGAAAACAAAATTTAATTGATCAAATATGCAAAACATCAGATTATTGATGGTGTATTGTATCACAATAAAATAGCAATAAAATGAATACATACAATTTCTAAATCTTTTCTGGCAGCTTCCATTTCTTCTTGCGGTGTTCCTTTCTGTTGTTTCCGTCTAGCATGCATCTGTGCTGTATGTAGTTTGATCTTTTTCTCTAACTCTCTAATTCTTGTAGATCTGAAATATTTGACAAACATTCAATGTACCATAAAATAAAGAATGTTGATAGGAAATGCTAAATTTTTTAAGTATATTTTCGAAAAAATTTAAAGGTTATATACCTTATATAACTGTAGCTATCTAATCATGAAACTAAGTACATGTGTCCATATTCAAGTGTTTATATTATTATGTAATATTTCTAAGGCAAAAATCGAACAGCGTTCCGAAGTCCCCCGCCACTAGAGCATCAGAAACCCTTGGACAAGTGAAACACAACAAAATTTTCTCAAAGAGAGAGAATAGAAGGACAAACAATTTGTGGTTATTGCTAAAATTTTTTACAAGTTAATGAGTGGTATGAAGACATTTATACAATATGCGTATAGTGTTGAAATCTTATTTTACCATGTGTATTGAGAATTTATACAAATGTACATTTACTCCTTTTCAATAAACAGAAATGCTTTGATCAAAAGTATTCCACCTAACAAACTCTTAAAGACAGTATTTTTCAATTTTATAAGTTTTGATAGGAGTTTATGTATAAAACCTCCCTTTAGGTCCAAGTGTATAAATATTAGTCCAATGCAAGGAGAATATAAATTTTCGAGAACACTTAGATGAACATTTTGTCAATTTTCAAAGTTATTAAGGGGCATAACTCCTACAAAAATATTTCGACATGACTCATCTTCGAACTCCCTTGAGGTATTATTGAGTTAAAGCTACTGTATAAATATTATCCAAATCGGTCAAGAAATAAATTTGCTAGAGCGCTTACATGAAAATTTTGTCAATTTTCTAAGTTATTAAGGGGCATAACTCCTACAAAAATATTTCGACATGACTCATCTTCGAACTCTCTTTAGGTATCATTGAGTTAAAGCTACGGTATAAATATTATCCAAATCGGTCAAGAAATAAATTTGCTAGAGCGCTTACATGAAAATTTTGTCAATTTTCTAAGTTATTAAGGGGCATAACTCCTACAAAAATATTTCGACATGACTCATCTTCGAACTCCCTTTAGGTATCATTGAATTAAAGCTACTGTATAAATATTATCCAAATCGGTCAAGAAATAAATTTGCTAGAGCGCTTACAAGGTGGAAGGACCGACAGAAGCACGGACGGCGCGACAGACAGACGGACGGACAGACGGACGGACGGACGGACGGACGCCCGGCATTACCATATCCCCCGCATCGCGTTGCGGCGGGGGACAACAACAAAAAATGATCTGGATTTCAGGATTACTGAGAGGGTTTCATTGAAGCACAAAGAAGATGTATAATCTTTGTATGTCTTAATATGTTTCTTACATTGTATAAGTCAATTAGAATATGCCACATGTGTTTAGTCACCGTATCTTAAAAAGGATATACGAAAGTTAGAATCTTAGTCCAAAATATAAGTCACTTAAGTTATGAAGGAAGACTCCATTCATTTGGGTTACCAACTTTAGAATACCGTCGTGATAGAAATGACGATTCAGGTTTACAAAGCCCTGCATGGAATTGATGATATCGACTGGATAAAGCTATTTTCGTTTGCACCATCAAATACAACTAAAGGTCACTCATTGAAGCTTTTTAAGAAACAGTGTAGGACAACACAGAGATTACATTCGTTTTCAGTTAGGATAGTGAATCAGTGGAATAATCTGTCTGTATCAACCGTTACAGCAAAATCCCTGAATGCATTTAAGTCTGCCTTAAGAGGATTGGGACCAGTATAAATTTATAAGTTCATGTTAATGCACATACCTATATCAGTTTTTTATTATAAGTAGCATTATATTAATTATTACGCGAGGAGGAAACTATCATTCCATATGACGAGGGGTCTTAAGAAGCCATTAAGGCTTAGTTTTCTGACCTAAAGTTTAAGTTATAAAGGTGTAAAGATCTGTTTCATATATGATTCTATGGGAGGATCAGAAAACACTTAAATTATTGAAGGACATTACTGAATTTTGTGCATTGAGGGTTCAATAAATGTGCTTTCTAACACTCCCATACTTTATTTCTGGAACATTCCTAACATACAGCCTGTAATGGAATACTTAGGTACAAAGATAATCCTAAAGTACACTACAGAGCACAACATGTATTTTGTGCAAACAAATATTTCTTTAATAAATCTGAAATACTGGTACTTCAGTAATCTGCAGGTAACTTTACCAAAATTAAAGTAAAATTAAATACATGTAGCGATATTATATAATGGAAATCAGAGAGGTATTACTAAATAAAAGAAATATTTCTGACACATTTCTAGAATTAGAACCTATACTGTAGAACTTCACTTGCTTGAACTTATTCATTTTAAGTCTCTGTACAGAAATTTACATTCTTAGGAATAATGATAAGTTAAACTACTATTGACCAAAACTTGATATTAAGTATGTTTTCTTAATGACTAAAACTTTCTGTTGTCTCTTTAGATGTTCAAGAAACTGAAGTTCTACTGTTCAGTCAAACCTCCATAAGGATAAAACACACAAGCACTTTTTTAATTGATTTCATCATAAGTACATGACATAAAAACCAGTCTTGCAACAATACATTTATACTTGAGTAGTCTGACAAAATTTGACTTAATTTTGTTGAACAACTATTTTCATATTTTATGAGATACATTGATTCATGGAGATTGTATTCCATATAACCAAAAAAAAAACCAAATAACTGCTTAAACTATTATAATTACCATTTTATTGGTTGTTGTATATATAATTATTCCATTCTTGTTTGTTTGATTGTTTGGTTGGGGTTTAACGCCGTTTTCAGCACATTTGGCTATTTCGCGGCGGCCAGTTTTTATTGGTGGAGGAAGCCGGAGTACCCGGAGAGAACCACTGACCTTCGGTAGGAAAATTGGCAATCCTTGTCAATTAAGGTGGGAGTCGAACACACCCCGCCACAGGTGAGATTCGAACTCACAACCGCAGTGTTCACAGGCTAGTGATCATTAGTAGTCATGACGAACTACCTAGACCACTCGGCCACCGAGGCCCCCTTTCATTCTTGTAAATTCGTTGAGGAATCAATGTTTGAAGGAACATTTTAAATCAGAAGATCTGAAGTGACTCTCTGATATTTGAAACTTCTTAACAGACTGTACTTTATAATATAACCATGCACTATTTTTTCAATGGTCTTACATAAAGCTCTGATTAGTTAGTCAAACTGGTGTATTTATGAAATAAAAAAATAAGGAATTAGAAATGAACATGAAATGCAAACTGATGTTGCTTTTGATTTATAAACATCAACTTTCAGAACCTGATGTCAATCTATTAAATAAAATATGAATCAAGTGTCACACTGAAGAACTCATATTTAAACATATTACATGTAATAATTTGAACCTAAAAATTCTAACACAAAAAGATATTCACACTACAGTAAATTTAGAAATTATTGATTGTATTAATTGTGTAAATCTTCAACAAATGCCAAAATTTTAAGGCTAATTAACTTTAAACATATTGATAAAAATATAACTGCAAAAAATTTAAAATGTTATCACCCTGTTACATGTCTCACATTACTAAAACATCAGAATAATTTCCAAATTTACAATAAATAGATCTAAACAAAGGAAAGATAAAGAAATATCAAGATGATAGAGATTACTATACTGTATATAGATGAAGAGGGAAGGAGGGATTTTCTATATTTATCTTACTTTTCTGTGCTACTACAAAGTGTGAAAAAAAAATGTGAATAAATTTAGGATAATATGTAAAACTTGTCAGCCATTAAAATGTATGAATTTATTATTTCTTATAATATACATTTCTTGGTTGAATACAGATGGTGAAATTGTTACTTTTAAATAATAAACAGCTGCGCCATGAGCACATGATACGCCTGTTGTCTTGTGAAAAAAAATTATAAATGTTTTTGGAATCCCCCTTTATTTAGTGGAGCTGCTGGTGGGATGTATATGGAAACCCGGCAAAACATAAGCGTATAAACTTTTAAGCAATAGAGATACGGCGCGAAATGTGACAAAAAAAAAGACTACCTTTTTTATCAAAAAGGTCAATAAAAATTCACTCAATAACTCTAAAATAAAATTTTGAATTATCACCAAAAAGTATACAGATCTTTAGATTGATATAACTAAGAAGTTTGTAAAGTTTTATGCAATAATCATAAATCGTTTTTGAGATATGGCACGACATGTGAAACCCCCTCCCGCCTTTTTTTTAAAAAAAACTCAATAACTCTAAAATAAATCGTTTTACCATCATAAGAAACAACTATGTTAAGCTTCATGAAATTTGGATAAGTTGTTCTCAAGTAATGCTGCAACATGTTTTAGCCGGACATTTGTATACCATATTACGTCCTGTCAAAATTTTGACGGGCATATAAAAATGCTTTCATCATGGAAGGGGATGATAAATTCTACCCTATTATAAAAACTAAGATATTAACCCTTTCACCGGTGTTTCAATGCAGGAAGTAACCCTAGCATGAGGGCTTCTCTGACAAGATGGCAAACTTGAATGGTTACTTTATTATTACCATTGATTTCATGGAATTTATTCTTTACTAAGTTCAATATCTCAACAAAATACATTCTTTTTTGCAATCGTTTTCATTTTTGAATAATGAAGATTCACATGAAAATTTTTTAGCAAACAGCAATTCCCATGGCTGGATATGTTGGAATTCTTCAAAAAATGTTTACATTGTCGTGAAAATGCATTTTTGTCACGAAAAATAAGTTCCAATCTTGGCATTTTTTATATGAAATGCATACTTTCCATGTTCAATCTTGCCTAAAATGTTATAAAATTTGTTTTCTTTACTTTAAAAATCCATAAAAAGTTTTAAAACCTTAACTTGTCTTTTTTCACACTTTTTTTTGTAAAAAATCCATCTTTGTTTTCTCTTTATCTATGTATGAAATTTAATAAAGATAAATATATTTTGTTTTAAGGACAGGAAATACAAAACCTCAGTCTTCATTCACTCTGTAATTCTAAATGTTGAAAAGAAAATATAAAATGTAATTTGGATGAAAAAAGCAACTGGACTTTTCCATCAAATAAAACCTACTTTTCTTCTTCAATTCTTTGCCGACTACCTGGAGATAACTGTCTTCTTAATCTTTCATGGGCATTTTTTACATCTTGCTGGAAAACAAATAGACAGACACTAAAGAGAAAGTATGTTTGAATACACAACTTAATCAGCATGCCAAAGATACTTTTTATCAATTTCCTCATAAAAATTATATTACTTTTTCTAAATTGCATTAAAATTATTTTCCTTTAAAAAGAGTTCAACTTTATGATCATTAAAACAACATATTCAAATTGCTATAATGTATTTCAATTTTCATTGCCAAACTGTGCAGCACATAACATAAAAGTGATCAATATATTTTATTTACCTTCAATAACATAACTAGCCTGTATTTGCTCACCTAGGTTCAAATTGCCAATCAACAGGCATAAAAGCACCTAAGAAACAAACATCAGTATTATTTGACTTAATTCTGAAAGAGGGCAATCTAATAACCATGGATGCCAAGTCTGGTTCCAATTGGCTGAGTGCTTTCAGACAAGCACATTTTTTTTAATGAATTTTCCCTTTGGGTCCTATGTTAATATGTAAATTTTAGAATTAAATTTTAGTTTTGTTAAATAAATACTTACCATCACAAATTTAGATAACAGGTACAAGCGGCTTACATGAACCGGAAACCAGACAAAAGAAAACTGATAACCTCCAGCCTGACTGACCCCTGACGCACCTGCGCGCCAAATCTACATCTTTTTTAATCCAAACAAGCAGACCAAAAAAGGGGGGATGAAGGGGAGGTGGGAGGGACCTCACATTTGTGATGGTAAGTATTTATTTAACAAAACTAAAATTTAATTCTAAAATTTACATTTTTATAGAAATAAATACGTTACCATCACAAATTTAGATAACAGAATGTGACGAAGTGCTGAATCCCCCTACAGACTACTGGGAATCCACAGGAGGGAAAACAACTTTTTGCGCCGAAACTAGAGGCCCCAAGGCATAGAGGTTATCAGAATGCTGTTGCATAGACCGAAGGTAATGATAGAAAAAAGTATTTTCAGACCTCCAGAAACCTGCTGACAAGATCTCTGATAAAGAGGCAGAATTGAAAATACTCCAGGAAGAGGCAACAGCCCTAACTTCATGAGCTTTAACCTGATCTTTCCATAAGGGAATACCTTCAGATTTGTAAGCCTGAAGGACAGTATTACACACCCAACTAGAAACAGATTTAGCTGAGATGTCTTTTTGTCCTTTTTTGATAGGCACAAACAGTCTAAGGGAATCTTTGTCCCTAATACTAGAAGAGCGTTTCAAATAAACCTCCAGTATATGAACGGGACAAAGACTTCTGGAAAACTGAGAAGGAAAAGCAGGCACTACGATCAAGCCAGAACCCTTATCGCTCAACTGATTTTTAGCTAAAAAAGCTGGATCAGTTAAAAGAGTAACTGAGGACTTGTCGGCTGAAAAGCGAAGACAAGAGTCGGAAATAGAGAGAGCATGGAGTTCACTTCTTCTCCGACCCATAGCCAAAGCCAATAAAAAACAGCATTTATATGACAAAAACTTCAAAGAAATGCTGTCCAAAGGAACGTAAGGAGACAACTGTAACGACTTGAGAACTAAACCCAAATCCCAAGAAGGAACAAGGCGCCTTTGTCTTGGACGTTCAATAGAAAAGTTTTTAATCAACATAGATAAAAACTCATCTTGACCGAAATCAGGACCTCCAGAAAGGTGTATAGTCCGAGCAATGGCAGATCTATATCCCTTTATAGTGGAAGGAGAATAATTTTTCTCTTCAAAAAGGAACACGAAGAAATCTGCTAACTGCTGAACAGAGATTCTGAGAGGATCAATCTGTTCTGACACACACCAAGAAGAGAAGATTGACCATTTGGAGTCATAGACAAGTCCTGTTGACTGTCTAACAGATCTGCACATGCGATTGGTTGCTCTTTCAGAAAATCCTTTCTGACTAATGGATCTCCTGACAGTAACCAAGCGTGAAGATGAAGCTTTTCGAGATTCTGATGCACTTTCCTTCCTTTGAATTGAGAGAGAAGATCTTTTCTTAAAGGAAGAAGAAGAGGTCTTGCGCAAGACAGTAGAAGAAGCTCTGGAAACCAAGACTGTCTTGGCCAAGCAGGAGCTATAAGAATGGTCTTGCAAGCATCTTGACGAATCTTGAACAGAATTTGAGTGAGGAGACGAAAAGGGGGGAAGATGTAATTGAACATCCCTTTCCAAGATATGCTCAGTGCATCTACCGCCCATGCCTTCTGATCTGGAACAGGGGAAACAAAAGTCTCCAGTTTGCAGTTCAGACTGGTTGCGAACAAGTCTATCAGAGGGCGATCCCATCTCGACACTATCGCCTGAAAAACTGAGGGATGCAATTCCCATTCTGTGTTCACTGGGACACAGTTGCGCGAGAGAGCATCCGCCAAAATGTTCTGATCCCCTGGAACATGTCTTACTGAGACTACTGTCTGAAGACTGTTGCAGAGGAGGAGAATCTCCTTTGCCAGAAGATAAAGGGAAAAAGAGTGAGTTCCCCCTTGATTCTGGAGATAAGCTACCACTGTGGTGTTGTCTGATGCTATCAGTAGAGACTGACCTTGAATGCATTCTTGAAAATGTCTCAAGGACAAAAGAACTGCTGTCATCTCTAACACATTGATATGTAGACCTAGATGGGAGGAGTTCCACTGACCCGAGATCGTCCTTCCCTCTAAATATCCCCCCCAACCTGTCATTGATGCATCCGTAAACAGAGTCAGAGAAGGAATAGGGGGTTCTAGAGGTAGACCTCTTAACAGGTTCCACCTCTGAGACCACCAAAGTAGATGAGGGAATAGTCTCGGAAAAACTGGAATTGAGGCATCCCAGAGTTGAGAAACTGGGTGCCAAAATTCCTTCAGATACCACTGAATGGGACGGATATGAAGTCGACCCAGAGGTACCACATCCATGAGAGAAATAAGGAACCCGATCAGTTGAAGAAACTGACGAGCTGGAACAGACGACACTTGAAGAAAAGTGTTGATCCGAAGACTTAGAGCTAGAACTTTCTCCTCTGGAGGAAAAACTAGGCCCAAATCCGTCCTGTAATGTTCCCCCAAAAAGATGAAATTCTGACTGGGGGAAATCTCCGACTTCTTCCAGGAAATAAGGAAACCCAACTTGAGAATCAAACTGATGGTTTGCCGAGTATGAACTTTCAGAAGAGAAGCCGAGCTGTTCTTCAGAAGCGAGTCGTCCAGATAAGAATGAATTAGGATCGACTGACTGTGAAGATGAGAGACCACTGCCTGAAACACTCTGGTGAAAACTAGAGGGGCAGTAGACAGGCCAAAAGGCATTGCTTTGAAAGCATAAACCTTCTCTTTCCAGGCAAACCTTAGAAACTTCCGGAAAGAAGGAGCTATAGGAATATGGAAATAAGCATCTGTGAGGTCCAAAGAAGTAGTCCACATCCCTGGCTGAATGGAGCCCCTGATGGACCTGTTGGTTTCCATCTTGAAATGAGGGACAATCAAATGTCTGTTCAGTACAGACAGGTCTATCACTGGCCTCATTTTCCCATTCTTTTTCGGAACTAAAAACAGACGGGAATAAAATCCTGGAGAAAGGGGAAGACTCACTTCCTCTATAGCACCCTTCTGAAGAAGAGTAAGAATTTCCTCTTCCAGAAGAAGATTTCTGTGAGGATCCCTTGTCAAAGAAAGACTGAGAGGAACTGACGATAAAGGTGGGAACTCTTGAAACTGAAGTTCCAGACCCCTCTGCAGTACAGAGAGAACCCATTTGTCTGAAGTGACCAGTTTCCACTCGTCTAGGAAATGGGTTAATCTGCCTCCCACTGGAACATGAGGAAGAGGTGCAGAGAACTCCTCCTCTGTGGGAATCTGTACTGACAGAGGGGAAAGACCATCATTTTCCAGACTTACCACCTTTCTCCACTTTGGCTTTTTTACCAGAAGCAGGAGTAGATTTAGAAGTGCCAGAACGCCTTTTTTGACCAGCAGTGTTAGAACCTCTCTTGTTAACAGAACTAGAATGAGAGGAGGTAGTTACAGACGTGACTTTCCTCTGATTACCCGAAACCTGAACGTTAACCTTAACGTTCTGAGGACCTTTGTTCACCTCTTCCTGGAGCTTGCTGATAGGAAAACCAAACAGTTTATCCTTCACCAAAGGAGAGAATAATAGAGACTCCTTAAGGTGTTCAGACAAAGAGGTCTTGTCTAAAATCTCCTGTCGTTTAGACATAGAGAAATTAGCCAAGGTACCCATCAACAGCAGTTGAGTAGAACCAAGACTTCGATCAACCTGAAGAAGAAAAGTCTTGAGCTCATCAAAACCTTCACCCTTGTCCTTCAGCAAGGAACCAGCAGCAGCCAGAAAATGCTCTGCTGTGCCAAGAATACTAGAAGCTAGTCGAAGATTACCCTCCGACTTAGACCAAAGGGACTGGTTAAGGGTAAGACCTTCTACAGGTTTAGTACCCAACAAGGAAGAATAAGCCCTGTCGCAAGAAGGATAACCTTTACCCAGAGAGGAATCATGGATGGCAAAATCCTTAACTTTTACTTTAGACACAGGAAAAGTAGTAGGACCAAAGCCATTAAACTTATTCCCAGAACCCTTGCTTGAATGAAACTCTCCAATAGACTCATTAACAAAGTCAAGGGAAGATTTCGTGTGACCAGATTCTGGAAAGGATTTATACCCTTTAGGTTTATCCTTAACTAGCCCAGAACAAGACATGAAATCTGAAGGTGCCAAAACCTGACGAGGAGGAGAAGACATAGGAATCTGAGAGAGTTCACGCCTAATAGCGTAAACTCTAGACCTCAACAATTCTCTGTGTGACAAAGGAGGAGAAGGACCTTCATCCTCTCCTGAAATTGCCTCATCACCAGAAAGGTCACCAGTAGAACCCGAAGCACAGGGCCTCGAACGTACTGGTGAACTAACCTCCTCATCAACCTCAGAAAAATTTCCTTCCTGACTCCTAGGAGCAATGGAAATAGAGTCATCCTCAATCTCCATACCAGAAGCACTGGAAGGAAGATTACCACCTACATCACTATTTCCACTAGACCTGTCCTCCACAAGCTTAAGCCTGTCACCTACCTTCTTAAACTCTGTCTTAACTGTAGCCTGAAAAGAAGTTAAGGAGGTTGTGTTTTTCTTAATGGACTCTGACAAAGAAACATCTAGAGCAGTAGGTTGACTAGGCTGACCGTAGGGAGGATAATACATCCCAGGCCAGAAAGGAGGCATAGTGGAAGGATTGGGGTAGGCAAAAGGTGTAGGCCACCTAGACCTGGCAAAGGTGGAACTTCTGACCCCTGAACAAGTAGAAACAAGCGTTGTTTCCACAGGCCTACCTAATGTATGCGTGGTTCTGGGAGGTGGGCGGATGAACCTAGCCTGAGAAGTCCCAGGTACAGAAGAGGAAGGCACATGGCTGGTGACAAAAGGAGAAAACTCCTGTCTGGGAACCTCTCCGAAACACTCTACTGACCCAGGGAAAGCAGAATTGGAGGAAGGTATGGCCTGTCCTTCCCTTCCCCACAAAACATCCAAAGAGCTGGTGTATGTTAACTGGCTTAACAACTCACCATTTAAATCATTATCATGGCTTTCATAATCAAAATCCTCATTATTGTCCATGGTTAAATATTACCTGACTTTTTATATACTTATGTTAATTGTCTAGTTTCCAAAAGTTGGAAAAAAATCTCTCTCCTGTGATTCACGAGCTGCCGCAAGGGAAACCGGAAAAAAGATGTAGATTTGGCGCGCAGGTGCGTCAGGGGTCAGTCAGGCTGGAGGTTATCAGTTTTCTTTTGTCTGGTTTCCGGTTCATGTAAGCCGCTTGTACCTGTTATCTAAATTTGTGATGGTAACGTATTTATTTCTATAAAATGTTAAACTAAGTTCAGCTCTGGTGGCCATCTTTGTTAACAGTCTGGGTCATCTGACAAAATTCTGAAAGAGGACCACCAAAGGACCATTTCTGCCAAGTTTGGTTCCAATTGGCTCAATGGTTTCAGACAAGATTTTTTATTCATTTTCCCATAGGGTCCTATGTTAAACTAACTTGGCTGTGGCAGCCTACTTGGTTGACATTCAGAGTCAACTGCACAATTCTGAAAGAGGACTACTTCTGCCAAGTTTGGTTCCAATAGGTTTAGTGGTTTTAGACAAGAAGATTTTTTAATGAATTTTCCCATAGGGCCATATGTTAATCTAAGTTCGGCTATGGGGGCAATCTTGGTTGACTTTCTGGGTCATCAGACATAAATCTGAAAGACAATAATTTAAGGACCATTTCTGCCAAGTCTGGTTCCAACTGGCTCTGTAGTTACATAGAAGATTTTTTAAATTCATCCCCACAACAGCCATATTGGTTGGAAGTGCCGGATGCCAGACATAATTTTGGAAGGGAACCCACCCAAGGACCATTCCACTGAATTTTGGTTTCCATTGGCCAGTGGTTTCAGAGGAGCAGATCTTTTTGTAATCGTGGACAGATAGGCAGACAACGGACGCAAAGTGATGGCAAAGGCTCACATGGCCTTTTAGGCCAGGTGAGCTAAAAAGCAGCAGATTGAAATATTAGTAATACTTGAGCAGGTAAGACTGACATTGTCAAAACCACACTATAAGCATTCAGTTAAAAGTTCTTACAAATAAAATGTTTTTACAAAAATCTCAGAATATGACAAAATGAGAATGGAATTGATGAAAACATTCATTTTACAAAATAATAATAAAAACAATGTTGACTTTATCAATAACCAGTATCTGAATAAGTATCAAATAATAAAAGGTAAGGAAAAATAAAATCTATAGGCTCAAGTGAGCCTGAATTGCTCACCTGGATAATGAAGCAGATAACATACTGCATATCTAATATTATTTGAATATCAAGTCCTAGTCGATCAGATCAGTAAGTTTGGTTTATACTGGCTTTTTAGTTTCAGAGAAACTGATTTCCTATAGGCCTCAATGCAAACTTATGTTTCATCCAACCAATAAAATGAAAACTTTTTATAAAAGACCTTCAATACATTATTCCTACCCACTTTGATTATTACTGGCCTTTAAGTTTCAGAGATGATGATGAAATTGTGATTCTCCAAATCATCATTCCTATAAAATTTGAAGATTTGGATTTGTACTTTCAGAGAAGAACATTTCTTAATATTGGCCAATCAGAAACAAAAATTGCCTCCGGTGGCCATGTTAGCTGACCAATCGGCACAACATGAGGAAAGTTTTATAGAAGGATTTCCAGGCATCATTCATGAAAGATTGGTGATGCATTGGCTGAGTGCTATCAGAGAATGAAACTAGAGGCTCTCTAGAGCCTGTATCACTCACTTGGATTTAACTTGTCCACCTTCAGCAGGACTGATAAGTTTAAGTATTGGCTAGTTTTCCCATAGGTTCAATGTTAAACAAAGTTAGGGTGTGGTGGCCATCTTAGTTAACATTCAAGTTTATCAAACATAATTCTGAAGGACGGCCATTGCTGCCATTAATTTGGTGCCCAAATGGTCAAGTTTAAGGTATGGTGACTGCAAATTAAATTTTCCCATATGGTCCTATATTAAATGAAACAGGGCAGCCACACTGCATATCCCCACACCACTGTTGTGTTAATCACAAAATTAAAGGCTATGAGTTCAATCAAAGGAATAATTCACAACAGAACAATAACATTTTTTCACTGTTTCACTACCATTTCTTCTTTTTTCAATAATCAGTGCTATGAATGGCAAAACACAAATGACCAAAGAAATTATACTCAGATGTGAAATTTACTTTGGTGATGAATTGGACAGGTGAGATAGTAGTCATAATGTATTTGTATCTGTGTTATAAATGCTGCAAATCAAGGCACACCTCCACTTATACCTGGAGTAACTCAACCACATAGAATATTTACATCATAAAAACGTGCACTATTATCGGCTATGTACATCTAACTAAAATTTCACTTTTAAAACTTTTTTAAAATCTAAAAAAAAAAAATTCTGAGACTTTGTAATGGGCCTAGACCTAAGACACCACTTATCATTGTTTCTTCCTCTTTGAATGTCTATCAGATGAGTACTGTTGTACCATTTTGTATCTTTCTGTATGTAGTAAATATAACAGTTTCCAACATAATGGTTCTATTAGCAAACTTACATCTTGACTCAAACATTTGGCATCTTGCCGTTGACTAATTATTTGAAATGGATCCACTATTAATTTTAGTAAGTCTATTTTATTCATATTTGACTGTCTTCCCAAAACATTACTAGTAGTATCAATAATTTTCTGAATTTTCTCTAAACTGTCGCATGTAATAATAAAATGAGATAGTGTCTCTGGACCATTTTTGCATAGTAGACAATTGGGATCACTATTAGACGAGTCAAACTTTGCTTCGTGTTCTTGTAAAATATACATTCCTACGGTAATTTTAATTCTTGGTGAATGTCTCTGAACATAATTTTAAATGAAGTGAGACTGATTAGGATATCATACATTGATAATGTAAATACATGTAGTGAACTGTTTTTATGATGACATGTTCTACTAATTAAGTGTAAATTTACCAAAGTTGGAATATCAATTTTGGAAACTGAATGGTTAGCCTATGTCTTGTGACATTAATAGTTATTAATATGTATGGTTGCTAGATACTTTTTCAAAAAATTCAGATCTTAGAGTCTTTCAGGAAATTAACCAAATTTTGAATTTCATTTTTGGAAATTGAATGGCAATCTTAACTCTAATGATATTAATGGTTATTAATATGCATGGTTACTAGATACATTTCCAAAAAATGAAGGTCTTAGAGTCTTTCAGGAAATTTAGCAAAGTTGGAATTATTTTTTTTTTAAAATCAAAATATTCCATTTAATAGCTATTATTCTGCTAGTGTCTGATAGTATGGTTGATTGGTAATTTCCAAAAATTAATAAGTCTGAGACTCTTCCAGAAATTTTTTTCTGCCCAAAGGGCAAATTTCAAAATTCCGAAACCTTTGGCACAGACAACTTTTAAAGTGCTAGTATAAAGGCAAATTCCAAAATTCCGAATCCTTTGGTACAACCTAACAATGATCAAAGTTTCAGTTTTCCATCTCTTAATCCAGGACATTATGATAACAAAGTTCAGCTTTGGTTGACCATTTCTGCCAAGTCTGGTTCCAATTGGCTTAGTGGTTTCAAACAAGAAGATTTTTTAATGAATTTTCCCACAGGGTCCTTTGTTTTACTAAGTTCGGCTGTGGTTGACATACTTGGTCATCGGACACAATTCTGACAGAGGGCCATTTCTGCCAAGTTTGGTTCTAACTGGCCCTGTAGTTTTTCATATTGGCACGAAAAACATAAAGTTGGTAGAGTACCAAGTAAGGGTCATTCCTGCAATGTAACAATTCAATTGCTTTTGTAATTTCAAAGAAGGTTTTTGAAATTTCAGCCAATCAGAGTGCATAATTGACCCTGGCAGCCGTGCTGAATTGCGGATTGGCATCAAAAACATCCATTTTGTCAGGGGGCCATTATCTGATCATTCAGGCATAATATGACTTCCATCTGTCAAATTGTTTCTGACAAGAAGATGTTTGTATGTATTTCCCATAGGATCCTATGTTAAATGTATACCATGGTGGCGGCCATCTTGGATTTCAGATCGGCACAAAAAACATAAACTCTGTAGAGGACCATTCCTGCAATATAACAATTCAATTGCTTTTGTAGTTTCAGAGAAGAAGATTTTTTAAATTACAGCTAATCAGAGTGAATAAATGGTCCTGGCAGCCATGTTTTTAAATTTTGGATCGGCACCAGAAACATTGATTTTATTAGGGACCATTATCTGATCATTCACGTATAATATTACTTCTATCTGTCAAACGGTTTCTGACAAAAAGATGTTTGTATGTTTTTCCTATAGGATCCTATGTTATATGTATCCCGTGGTGGTGGCCATCTTGGATTTCAGATCGGCACAAAAAACATAAACTTTGTAGAGGACCATGTAATGGTGATTCCTGCAATATAACAATTCAAATTTCAGCCAATCAGAGTGTATAAATGGCCCTGGCAGCCATGTTGAATTTTGGATCAGAACCAAAAACATAAATTTTGTAGAGGAGCATCCAATGAAAATCCCCATCAAGTTTGGTTTCAATTGGCCATGGGGTTTTGGAGAAGATTGAAATATGAAAAGGATGGACGACAGACACAAAGTAATGGCAATAACTCACATAGCCTTTTAGGCCAGGTGAGCTAAAAATGTAAATTTTAGAACTAAATTTTAGTTTTGTTAAATAAATACTTACCATCACAAATTTAGATAACAGGTACAAGCGGCTTACATGAACCGGAAACCAGACAAAAGAAAACTGATAACCTCCAGCCTGACTGACCCCTGACGCACCTGCGCGCCAAATCTACATCTTTTTTAATCCAAACAAGCAGACCAAAAAAGGGGGGATGAAGGGGAGATGGGAGGGACCTCACATTTGTGATGGTAAGTATTTATTTAACAAAACTAAAATTTAATTCTAAAATTTACATTTTTATAGAAATAAATACGTTACCATCACAAATTTAGATAACAGAATGTGACGAAGCGCTGAATCCCCCTACAGACTACTGGGAATCCACAGGAGGGAAAACAACTTTTTGCGCCGAAACTAGAGGCCCCAAGGCATAGAGGTTATCAGAATGCTGTTGCATAGACCGAAGGTAATGATAGAAAAAAGTATTTTCAGACCTCCAGAAACCTGCTGACAAGATCTCTGATAAAGAGGCAGAATTGAAAATACTCCAGGAAGAGGCAACAGCCCTAACTTCATGAGCTTTAACCTGATCTTTCCATAAGGGAATACCTTCAGATTTGTAAGCCTGAAGGACAGTATTACACACCCAACTAGAAACAGATTTAGCTGAGATGTCTTTTTGTCCTTTTTTGATAGGCACAAACAGTCTAAGGGAATCTTTGTCCCTAATACTAGAAGAGCGTTTCAAATAAACCTCCAGTATATGAACGGGACAAAGACTTCTGGAAAACTGAGAAGGAAGAGCAGGCACTACGATCAAGCCAGAACCCTTATCGCTCAACTGATTTTTAGCTAAAAAAGCTGGATCAGTTAAAAGAGTAACTGAGGACTTGTCGGCTGAAAAGCGAAGACAAGAGTCGGAAATAGAGAGAGCATGGAGTTCACTTCTTCTCCGACCCGTAGCCAAAGCCAATAAAAAACAGCATTTATATGACAAAAACTTCAAAGAAATGCTGTCCAAAGGAACGTAAGGAGACAACTGTAACGACTTGAGAACTAAACCCAAATCCCAAGAAGGAACAAGGCGCCTTTGTCTTGGACGTTCAATAGAAAAGTTTTTAATCAACATAGATAAAAACTCATCTTGACCGAAATCAGGACCTCCAGAAAGGTGTATAGTCCGAGCAATGGCAGATCTATATCCCTTTATAGTGGAAGGAGAATAATTTTTCTCTTCAAAAAGGAACACGAAGAAATCTGCTAACTGCTGAACAGAGATTCTGAGAGGATCAATCTGTTCTGACACACACCAAGAAGAGAAGATTGACCATTTGGAGTCATAGACAAGTCCTGTTGACTGTCTAACTGATCTGCACATGCGATTGGTTGCTCTTTCAGAAAATCCTTTCTGACTAATGGATCTCCTGACAGTAACCAAGCGTGAAGATGAAGCTTTTCGAGATTCTGATGCACTTTCCTTCCTTTGAATTGAGAGAGAAGATCTTTTCTTAAAGGAAGAAGAAGAGGTCTTGCGCAAGACAGTAGAAGAAGCTCTGGAAACCAAGACTGTCTTGGCCAAGCAGGAGCTATAAGAATGGTCTTGCAAGCATCTTGACGAATCTTGAACAGAATTTGAGTGAGGAGACGAAAAGGGGGGAAGATGTAATTGAACATCCCTTTCCAAGATATGCTCAGTGCATCTACCGCCCATGCCTTCTGATCTGGAACAGGGGAAACAAAAGTCTCCAGTTTGCTGTTCAGACTGGTTGCGAACAAGTCTATCAGAGGGCGATCCCATCTCGACACTATCGCCTGAAAAACTGAGGGATGCAATTCCCATTCTGTGTTCACTGGGACACAGTTGCGCGAGAGAGCATCCGCCAAAATGTTCTGATCCCCTGGAACATGTCTTACTGAGACTACTGTCTGAAGACTGTTGCAGAGGAGGAGAATCTCCTTTGCCAGAAGATAAAGGGAAAAAGAGTGAGTTCCCCCTTGATTCTGGAGATAAGCTACCACTGTGGTGTTGTCTGATGCTATCAGTAGAGACTGACCTTGAATGCATTCTTGAAAATGTCTCAAGGACAAAAGAACTGCTGTCATCTCTAACACATTGATATGTAGACCTAGATGGGAGGAGTTCCACTGACCCGAGATCATCCTTCCCTCTAAATATCCCCCCCAACCTGTCATTGATGCATCCGTAAACAGAGTCAGAGAAGGAATAGGGGGTTCTAGAGGTAGACCTCTTAACAGGTTCCACCTCTGAGACCACCAAAGTAGATGAGGGAATAGTCTCGGAAAAACTGGAATTGAGGCATCCCAGAGTTGAGAAACTGGGTGCCAAAATTCCTTCAGATACCACTGAATGGGACGGATATGAAGTCGACCCAGAGGTACCACATCCATGAGAGAAATAAGGAACCCGATCAGTTGAAGAAACTGACGAGCTGGAACAGACGACACTTGAAGAAAAGTGTTGATCCGAAGACTTAGAGCTAGAACTTTCTCCTCTGGAGGAAAAACTAGGCCCAAATCCGTCCTGTAATGTTCCCCCAAAAAGATGAAATTCTGACTGGGGGAAATCTCCGACTTCTTCCAGGAAATAAGGAAACCCAACTTGAGAATCAAACTGATGGTTTGCCGAGTATGAACTTTCAGAAGAGAAGCCGAGCTGTTCTTCAGAAGCGAGTCGTCCAGATAAGAATGAATTAGGATCGACTGACTGTGAAGATGCGAGACCACTGCCTGAAACACTCTGGTGAAAACTAGAGGGGCAGTAGACAGGCCAAAAGGCATTGCTTTGAAAGCATAAACCTTCTCTTTCCAGGCAAACCTTAGAAACTTCCGGAAAGAAGGAGCTATAGGAATATGGAAATAAGCATCTGTGAGGTCCAAAGAAGTAGTCCACATCCCTGGCTGAATGGAGCCCCTGATGGACCTGTTGGTTTCCATCTTGAAATGAGGGACAATCAAATGTCTGTTCAGTACAGACAGGTCTATCACTGGCCTCATTTTCCCATTCTTTTTCGGAACTAAAAACAGACGGGAATAAAATCCTGGAGAAAGGGGAAGACTCACTTCCTCTATAGCACCCTTCTGAAGAAGAGTAAGAATTTCCTCTTCCAGAAGAAGATTTCTGTGAGGATCCCTTGTCAAAGAAAGACTGAGAGGAACTGACGATAAAGGTGGGAACTCTTGAAACTGAAGTTCCAGACCCCTCTGCAGTACAGAGAGAACCCATTTGTCTGAAGTGACCAGTTTCCACTCGTCTAGGAAATGGGTTAATCTGCCTCCCACTGGAACATGAGGAAGAGGTGCAGGGAACTCCTCCTCTGTGGGAATCTGTACTGACAGAGGGGAAAGACCATCATTTTCCAGACTTACCACCTTTCTCCACTTTGGCTTTTTTACCAGAAGCAGGAGTAGATTTAGAAGTGCCAGAACGCCTTTTTTGACCAGCAGTGTTAGAACCTCTCTTGTTAACAGAACTAGAATGAGAGGAGGTAGTTACAGACGTGACTTTCCTCTGATTACCCGAAACCTGAACGTTAACCTTAACGTTCTGAGGACCTTTGTTCACCTCTTCCTGGAGCTTGCTGATAGGAAAACCAAACAGTTTATCCTTCACCAAAGGAGAGAATAATAGAGACTCCTTAAGGTGTTCAGACAAAGAGGTCTTGTCTAAAATCTCCTGTCGTTTACACATAGAGAAATTAGCCAAGGTACCCATCAACAGCAGTTGAGTAGAACCAAGACTTTGATCAACCTGAAGAAGAAAAGTCTTGAGCTCATCAAAACCTTCACCCTTGTCCTTCAGCAAGGAACCAGCAGCAGCCAGAAAATGCTCTGCTGTGCCAAGAATACTAGAAGCTAGTCGAAGATTACCCTCCGACTTAGACCAAAGGGACTGGTTAAGGGTAAGACCTTCTACAGGTTTAGTACCCAACAAGGAAGAATAAGCCCTGTCACAAGAAGGATAACCTTTACCCAGAGAGGAATCATGGATGGCAAAATCCTTAACTTTTACTTTAGACACAGGAAAAGTAGTAGGACCAAAGCCATTAAACTTATTCCCAGAACCCTTGCTTGAATGAAACTCTCCAATAGACTCATTAACAAAGTCAAGGGAAGATTTCGTGTGACCAGATTCTGGAAAGGATTTATACCCTTTAGGTTTATCCTTAACTAGCCCAGAACAAGACATGAAATCTGAAGGTGCCAAAACCTGACGAGGAGGAAAAGACATAGGAATCTGAGAGAGTTCACGCCTAATAGCGTAAACTCTAGACCTCAACAATTCTCTGTGTGACAAAGGAGGAGAAGGACCTTCATCCTCTCCTGAAATTGCCTCATCACCAGAAAGGTCACCAGTAGAACCCGAAGCACAGGGCCTCGAACGTACTGGTGAACTAACCTCCTCATCAACCTCAGAAAAATTTCCTTCCTGACTCCTAGGAGCAATGGAAATAGAGTCATCCTCAATCTCCATACCAGAAGCACTGGAAGGAAGATTACCACCTACATCACTATTTCCACTAGACCTGTCCTCCACAAGCTTAAGCCTGTCACCTACCTTCTTAAACTCTGTCTTAACTGTAGCCTGAAAAGAAGTTAAGGAGGTTGTGAGTTTCTTAATGGACTCTGACAAAGAAACATCTAGAGCAGTAGGTTGACTATGCTGACTGTAGGGAGGATAATACATCCCAGGCCAGAAAGGAGGCATAGTGGAAGGATTGGGGTAGGCAAAAGGTGTAGGCCACCTAGACCTGGCAAAGGTGGATGAACCTAGCCTGAGAAGTCCCAGGTACAGAAGAGGAAGGCACATGGCTGGTGACAAAAGGAGAAAACTCCTGTCTGGGAACCTCTCCGAAACACTCTACTGACCCAGGGAAAGCAGAATTGGAGGAAGGTATGGCCTGTCCTTCCCTTCCCCACAAAACATCCAAAGAGCTGGTGTATGTTAACTGGCTTAACAACTCACCATTTAAATCATTATCATGACTTTCATAATCAAAATCCTCATTATTGTCCATGGTTAAATATTACCTGACTTTTTATATACTATTGTTAATTGTCTAGTTTCCAAAAGTTGGAAAAAAATCTCTCTCCTGTGATTCACGTGCTGCCGCAAGGGAAACCGGAAAAAAAGATGTAGATTTGGCGCGCAGGTGCGTCAGGGGTCAGTCAGGCTGGAGGTTATCAGTTTTCTTTTGTCTGGTTTCCGGTTCATGTAAGCCGCTTGTACCTGTTATCTAAATTTGTGATGGTAACGTATTTATTTCTATAAAAACTATGTTTCACTGTTGATGTCACCTTATCCATCCAATCCTAATTAATATAAAATAAGGAATCTTTGACATTTGGCCTTTTCATTTTAGAGGAAATTTTTTTTTTAAATTAGCCAATCAAAAACAAGAATTGCCTCCTGCAGCCATGTATGTTGACCAATCAGCAACAAATGAGAAAACTTTGTAGAACCTCCCATACATCATTCTGTAAAGTTTGTTTGGAATTGACTGAGCAGTTTCATAATAGAAGATTAAAATAAGAAATGTTAAAGAACGAAGGATGCAAGGTAATGGCAATAGCTCACATGGCTTTCAGTCAGTTTGGGTAATAAAAATTAATATGAATTCAATATGGTGTATAAACCTTAATTCTTTCTTCGTTTGACATAATTTTGATGTGATCATTATCAATATCAAAGGGTGCCTTCTCAACAGGATCTATATAATCTACAATAGAAAATTATACCATATTAGTACAATAATATACAATAAAAAGATTGTAGTACAGTGTTAGTTCTTCACTTTTCATGAAAACTCAATATTATGTTTACATTTTGGGCTACTGGTTTTCAATTTAATGGTCCTGATAACTGCTGACATAATTTGTCAAAACGTGAAATTCATCAACTGGTACATGTATTGTAAAAAGTTAACATTTAAGATTTCTGGTAGCCCATTTTCAAACCAAACAAGAGTAAGCATTACATTTTCTTGTTATAAATTGCTTTGGTGTTCCAAAGAATTTGAAAATTTCATTGTAAACTGGCTAAAGCCGATACAAATCTTAATTTAAAAAACATCACTAATAACTGAGAAAAAAGTCTAAACACATTCATATGGTTTTCAATAGTCTTTTATTACAATACTGCAACAATCTTTGATTTATATTACCTTTTTTCCCTGTTTTCATGATTTCAAACTGACGTTTTTGCTGTAATTTTTTTGTTTCGTGTCTCCATTCTTTAAGAACATTCTCATCCCTGTAAAACAATGATAAGAAAAGAGATTGCTAAAAAATCTCATGCAGACTAGCATATACCCACAAAGAACTATCTACAGACCAAATATGATGGGGCTAAGTATTACAGTTGCTGAGAAATTGACTTAATCACAAAACTTGGGGACAAGACACTCAACCATGATATTGAGGTCCAGGAGTACTCACAAGCTTTAAACATGTAAACCCTTAATTTTGGATTATCTCCAATTGCAAGCATCTGGCGATAATTATCTTGCTTCATGCACATCTACATATGATGCCCAACCTTCATCAAAATTCATTAAACAGTTTAGGAGGACTTGCACTTAAAACATGTAAAACCCTTAAGTTGGATTAACTCCCTTTGCAAGCCTCCGGTGATTATTGCCTTGCTTCATGCCATCTACATATGATGCCCAACCTTCATATAAAGTGGTATAAAAACAAATCCCCATAACTCTCGGACAGTAACTAAAGGCTCATATGAGTCTGTATTGCTCACCTGGCATCTATTATCCCATTTGAAAATGTAAGCTCTGTTGTATCACAAGGCTGTTAAAGAAGCAAGATGTCAAAGTGACCTTGACATTTGATCTTTGACCTGAAAAAAGGTGAATAATTTGCGTATGCCCTTCCATATGAGATTCCTTCCAATGTCGGTTACAACCTGCCCATTACTTCCGGAACATGACAAACTAGAAATCTACGATTACAAAGTTCGCCTCGTTCTCCCAATATGATTGTAGATCGCTTGGTATCAGAGAACTGAACTCGGATGTAAAAGTTAACCTAAGTCAATGAAGCACAATAAGTAGGTCAGAGTGGCCTAATTTTGGTGGGAGGCTATGCTACTCCCCGAGATGCACCCTGAAACCAAGTTATATGATTGTAGGTCATTTGGTATCAGAGCACTGAACATGGACATAAAGCTTAACATAAGTCAATGAAGTGCAATAAGTAGGTCAGAGTGACCTAATTTTGGTGGAAGGCTGTGTTACTCCTTGAGATGCATCATCACACCAAGTAATATGATTGTAGGTCACATTGTAAAATAAAAACTTGATTTTTTACATAAAACTTAAAAGCCAGTCAACTGGGTAATATGGGCCATGTGTCAATCATCTTATGTCACATGGTCAGTCTCTTCAAGGTGCACCTGCACACAAAAATATATGACCCTATGACAACTAGTAACTGAGAACTTGCTGTGGACGCGGATGCCAGGGGTACTCGTTAGTCCTCAACTTTGTTAAGCAAACTAAAAAGTCATTTGGAATATGGTTTCCATGGGAACTTTGAGCGGCTGAATCTCAACCTAAAGTGGATCATTTGCAGAGGATTTATTTTGCTCCAGCCATTTACCAAAGTGCCCCCTAAAGTTGTACATAGGACTGTTGGAGTTGTCTCCCTTATTATACTATAAAATGACTAAAATTATGTTTTAATATGGAAACCACTAACATACTCTAGATACAATTAAAAAAAATAATAGATGCGCTACACTTTTGTTACAGGAGATTCTATGATAGTTTCATGGAAATACATTATCTAGATTAGGAGGAGTTGCACTTTTAAAAGTGAGATGATAAGGATGACATGATACTTATGTCCCCACTGCTTTCTGAATTAATCAAAGAAGCTTGAATCATCTTATGACACAGGTATATGCCGACAGATTGATATTATATAAAATAAAATGCTCCGCTGGGCGCAGCTAGATTCGACCGCAGATGTCGAACCATGAATAGTTGGGGCAATTATGAACACAATATTCAAGCTTGATACAATACTGAATTTGGATTGTGAATAAATATTTGACATAGCATAGGTTTCTGACACAGAATGAATGTTGTCTAAGAACTTAAAATTTTTTAATTTACCTATTCAAACCATATCAGTATTATTTGTTTTTATATATAAATCAGAAATAACCAATTTAAAATTTAAAATTGGGCACACATATCAATTTCTTGCTATTGCGCAATACTGTGCAATTGAAAACTTCTTGAAATATTTGACACATAATAGGTTTCTGACACAGAATAACTGAAATCAAAGAACTTAGAATTGGTCATATGATTTCAATTTATATTCAATTTTTGGATTCTTGTGCAATATAATATGCTGTGGAGAATTGCCCCTCCCCCAAAAAATAATAATTTACCCCTTTTTTTTAGCTTTTGTGCAATACACTATGAAATTGCACATTGACCCGCCCCCCTCCCAAAAAAAAAAAACAAAAAACAATAAAATTTATTGTAACCCCCCCTTTTTTTGCTAAAAAAAATTTGAAATTTTCTTTTTAATTTATGAAATATGAAATGAGAAAAAATCGCTCCCTCCCCAATTTCTCATTTACCCCCCCCCCCCTAAATTTTGTTTTCAACCCCCCCCCCCCCCCCATTTCTTTACACCTTGCAACCATAACAGTCCATTTAAATACACTATAACATATTAAAATAGAAAATGACATCATAGTCATGGATGGCAAATTTTAAATATACATAATTTAAAAGCAGTTTAGATGAGATAAACAAAAAAGCTTCATCAGCACATTTTATATTGGCAAATTTCCAACGAAGTTCATTAAACTAGAGTTATTGGCAAATTTTAAATGGAATTTGTTAATAATAAAGTTTTGATAACAGGGCACACATATCAATTTCTTGCTGTTGCGCAATACTGTGCAATTGAAAATTTCTTCAAATATTTGACACATAATAGGTTTCTGACACAGAATAACTGAAATCAAAGAACTTAGAATTGGTCATATGATTTGAATTTATATTCAATTTTTTGCTTCTTGTGCAATACAATATGCTGTGGAGAATTCCCCCCCCCCCAAAAAAAAAAAAATAATTTACCCCTTTTTTAACTTTTATTTTGGACCCCGATTTGGACCAACTTGAAAACTGGGCCCATAATAAAAAAAACTAAGTACATGTTTAGATTCAGCATATCAAAGAACACAAAGAATTCAATTTTTGTTAAAATCAAACTAAGTTTAATTTTGGACCCTTTGGACCTTAATGTAGACAAATTTGAAAACGGGACCAAAAATTAAGAATCTAAATGCACGGTTAGATTCGGCATATCAAAGAACCCCAATAGTTCAATTTTCGATGAAATCAAACAAAGTTTAATTTTGGACCCCGATTTGGACCAACTTGAAAACTGGGCCCATAATAAAAAAACTAAGTACATGTTTAGATTCAGCATATCAAAGAACCCAAAGAATTCAATTTTTGTTAAAATCAAACTAAGTTTAATTTTGGACCCTTTGGACCTTAATGTAGACCAATTTGAAAACGGGACCAAAAATTAAGAATCTAAATGCACGGTTAGATTCGGCATATCAAAGAACCGCAACAGTTCAATTTTGATGAAATCAAACAAAGTTTAATTTTGGACCCTTTTGGCCCCTAATTCCTAAATTGTTGGGACCAAAACTCCAAAAATCAATCCCAACCTTCCTTTTGTGGTCATAAACCTTGTGTTTAAATTTCATAGATTTCTATTTACTTATACTAAAGTTATTGTGCAAAAACCAAGAAAAATGCTTATTTGGGCCCTTTTTTGGCCCCTAATTCTTAAACTGTTGGGACCAAAACTCCCAAAATCAATCCCAATCTTCCTTTTGTGGTCATAAACCTTGTGTTTAAATTTCATAGATTTCTATTAACTTATACTAAAGTTATAGTGCGAAAACCAAATGTCTTCGGACGACGACGCCAACGTCATACCAATATACAACCGCAAAAATTTTGCGGCCGTATAAAAACAGTGCCATAAAAATGAAATTCCAACAATGTTTTATTTCAAATACTTAAATTTTTTTCTCCAAACAAAGATTACTTTGACTATTTTTGTAATCAGTCAATGCTATAATGGGGGTCATATTTCTGAACAGGAGTTACTGTATTTGGATAGTAAACAAAATTATTGTAGGGAAAAGTCAAAAGAACAATTTATAATTTCACAGGTTTCAAATTTGAGGATCATATTTGACTTAATTTGACCAATCATAAATACAGATCACTGTATCTCTCCTTTTGGACCAACTGAGCTTTACAATATTCGTCTGTCTTAGAGTAATGTATATATATAATTTCAATAATATTTCTAGCCTGGAAAACATAACAAAGCATACTTTCTTCTCTGTAATATGGCATCTGTTTTTTCTTTGAAATCTTTAACTTTGGCTAGCTGTCTCTCCTCATTCATTTTAAAGTGTACATAATCAGCAGGTGGTGGTTCTGGGTATGGATTTACTTTCCACGATAATACACTTTTGCTTGCAGAACGTCTGCTGAAAAAAGACAATTTATAATTTACCTGTTTCTTCTTTGGAATTCTTACATATTGAAAATAAACTGTACTAAAATTCTTTAGTAGAATATTTAATTTCATAAGTTATTTTATTTTTGAAATAAATATTGAGAGCTGACATATAATTTTAAACAAAAGAAAGTGCTAAAACTTAGACCCTGCATGTTTCATATGAAGTTGACCTAAAATATTTAGAGCTAACACATAATTTTAAACAAACGAAAATGCTAAAACTTAGACCCTGCATGTTTCATATAAAGTTTACCTAAAATATTAACAAAACTTCAAACCTGTCATGATCTATACATGGTTTTTTCTTTCGAATCTGTATATGAATTGAAGGTAAGGTAATTCTATTTTTGATTCCTTTTTGAACCTGCAGAAAACTAAATAGAAGACAGAAAAAAAGTAAAAAGAAGATGAGAATGAGAAAAGAAAAAGAAAAGAACAGAGAAGTAAAGGCAGTCTCGAAATTTTTTTTCCCATTCCAGTTTTTATATCAAATTAATAGTATAGTAGAGACAAAAGGAAAAATTCTCCTTTGTTTAAAAATATTTTTTTTGAGAATTTAGAATCATCATTGGAGCTTTAGTAAAGGCCTTTTCTAATTCAGACAAATGGCCACAGAATAGTCAGGTTAGCTACTAAGGTTGAGTGTTGCATATAAATGTATTATAATAGATTCATAAATATTGATCTGAAGTCAAATGTATTTGTTGGGAAATCAAAGTCAGCTTTAAACAGACAAGGAAAGAATATAAAACTCCAAGATTACTGTTTTCAACAAAAAATGAGAAGCTTCCATTCTGATGAAACTAGCCTCATACACACAGTAAATGTGTCGTGAGTTTCACACAAAATAATATACCTTAAGATTAATAGCAATATATGTTAAAGCAAATATTGCTAAAGCAAGAAAATAATAAAAGCCCACACCAATTCAGATATATATATATATATTGTGACAATTATTGCATTTATGTTCTCATCAAATTGTACAGCATTCACACAGAGCCGTTTACAGCTGATCTATTCAAACAGAGCAATTCACACCTCACCTGTCCGAGTTTTGTCTACTACACATTGTACTAGTTCTTGTGAAAGAGTATCTATTAGGATCCGTTCTTCTTTTAGAAGTTAGAGCCCTGTATACATTGTATGCATTTAATATTGTATATCTAAGGTTGTACATCAAAGTTAAAAGTTTTTATTTTGCTATAAACCAAACTTACAAGTACAATAAAATAAAATACTGGGTTAAGTTAATTTCTAAAAGAATCAAACGTAAAATTTATATGGTAGCCTCCTTTAGTTAATGAATATCTTAAAGACTTCTTGTTTGACATATATCCATTTGTCAACATTCTATAAAGTATTGTAATTATACATTCAAGAATATGTTACAATTCAACAACAAGGTTAGAGATGTGCTTTATAAAGGTGAAGATCTTAAAACAGGAGATAAAAGACACCAGAGAAAGAAAGAATTTCTAAGTTACTGCAGATCAAGTTATCAATGTTAAATCTGAGACCAAATATAAATATTGATATGGTCACTGACTGATATTCTAGATCTATATAGTTATGAATTAATGTGAATAAGTAAAATTCAATAAGATCATAAATTAAATTCCATATTTATTTTTGAAACCACACAATTTTTCAACATAAAAATGTATTGGGTTATCAAAACCCTAAGTCTCACATATATTTGAAGCTACCTGTAACAATTTAATTATTACTTTGTACTTTAAAAATAACTTATCCCTTATAAGGATTTCATTGCCAATCAAAGACAAAAAACTTAGGATTTACAGTTTGAAAGAGTGCAGTCAACTGATACTATTTTAAAAGAAAACCATCCAGCCAACAAGACTGTTTCATACTGTCCATGTTTTCAGACAAGAAAATTATATTTATGCATTGGTCAAATGTTAAAATAAGCTAAGCACTACAACTGGAGAAACCAGCTGAATACCCCGGTAATTCTGAAATAAAAACAAATGGCCAATCCTGCCAAGTTTGGTTACAATTATCTCAGAAAAACTGTTTGGCTGGCATCTTTCTGACTGTTGGTTGTTGAGATCAACAGATATAATTCTGCAAGAGGATGACATAAAGATAACACCTGCTAAATTTGTTTCCAGCTGGCTTAGTAGACTAGATAACAAGACCTTTAGCAAATTTTCCATAAGACTGTATATTAAAATAAATTCCATTGTGGCTTTATAATTCCAGTCATAAAACACTTCTGATGGATCAATGCTGCCAAGAGTGAATTTGAGAATATTTTGAAATGTAAAAATTTATGCTCAGATGCAGGAAAATGACTGATGCCAGTGGTGAAAATAGCTCAAATGGACACTTTGGTAAGAAAAACTGAAAATTATATTGTGTTGTTATATTAGTATTCAGGACAGAACAACAGAGGCTTACCTATCCACACTCTGTGTTAAAGTATTTACCCTGAAATCAGTAATATATTCTAATCCTAGTCCCTTTAAAATGGTATAATATTTTACAACCATCAGATTTTATTGTCAAAATTTTGAAGGTAGAGTAAGCAGAGAACAAAATTCACAGGGATTCAAAATATAATTTTCCACTGGATAATCATGTAAATTTAAAACATGCATCAGAACTTCAGTTTGATTATTAAAAGCAAGCAAAGAGTTCATTATAAAAACATCATGCATTTCCTGATATAATGCTACCATAAAGCATACATGCTTTACTGATATGATGGATCTGATGAAGCATAAGCACGAAATAATACCTTTTTGCACTACTTTTTGGTCTCCTTTAATAAATTAACAAAATATCATTTTTTGTTTGTACATTGTTTCTTTGTCATTTTTAACACTGATAACCACACTCATAAGAATTTGTTTGTAATGAAATTAGTGTCAATATTCATTATCAAAAGAAGTTGTTATCATCTCTTTAAGGTATGCAGACAACTGTTTGTAAACAATTGATCCTGTTTCTGCAAAAAATCTTAATCAATTGTAAGTGTGAAGTAGGCAGAGACAATGTCTGGTTATGATGTCATGGTAATGAAAAATTGTAGACAATATCTTTTTGTCGAAGCGTGGCCTTGCTACTCATCTTTTATACAAATAAACTTTTCGAAAATTGTAAATTACGAATTTACTGTGTCTACTTATCATTGGAAATCTTCAACAATTGGTTATAATGTGAATATATAATAACTAATGCAATTTCTGTACTTGTTGCAATAGAATATTACAGACAATCAAAGTCAGGCTCCATTATTGCTATATTTTCCCTGTCACATTTTTTCATTTATAATAACATTGAATTAATTTCTGAGAATTTCAATGTTTGAGGTCTTTTTAAACATGACTTTTGTTCGATTCATGAATTATAAGCATAATGTCATTTCATCTCAACTTGCTTCCAATACATAAACAGTAATAAAATGCTCCACTGGGCGCAGCTTGATACGACCGCAGAGGTCGAACCCTGAACAGTTGGGGCAAGTATGGACACAACATTCAAGCTTGATACAGCACTGAATTTGGATTGTGAATAAATATTTGACACAGCATAGGTTTCTGACACAGAATTAATGTGGTCTAAGAACTTAAAAATTTTTAATTTACCTATTCAAACCATATCAGTATTATTGGCTTTTATATATAAATCAGAAATAGCCAATTTAAAATGGAAAATTTTAAAGAAGTTTAATTTTGGACCCTTTGGACCTTAATGTAGACCAATTTGAAAACGGGACCAAAAATTAAGAATCTAAATACACGGTTAGATTCGGCATATCAAAAAACCCCAATGGTTCAATTTTTGATTATTCAGTTTTTGATGAAATCAAATAAAGTTCAATTTTGGACCCTTTAAACCTCAATGTGGATCAATTTGATAACCGGGCCCAAATATCAATTTCTTGCTATTGCAAAATACTGTGCAATTGAAGATTTCTTGCTATTGCGCAATACTGTGCAATTGAAGATTTCTTGCTATTGTGCAATACTGTGCAATTGAAAATTTCTTGCTATTGCACAATACTTATAATTATTTACACATCCTGTTTGGTGTGTATCTCTGGCCTTATCATTATTATTTGCTTTTATATATAAATCAGAAATTTAATAATAAAGTTTTTGGCAAATTTCCAATATACATAATTTAAAAGCAGTTTAGGTGAGATAAACAAAAAAGCTTCATCAACAACATTTTATATTGGCAAATTTCCAATGAAGTTCATTAAACTAAAGTTATTGGCAAATTTCCAATGGAATTTATTAATAATAAAGTTTTTGGCAAATTTCCAATATAAATAATTTAAAAGCAGTTTAGGTGAGATATTCAAATGAGTTTCAATTACCAACCTTACACTGCCTTTTAAATTATGTTTTGTACTTAAGTAATTGTCCATTAACCTGGAAACCCTTATCCCCCCTTTTTGCACCTTATTCCTTAACGGTCTGAGCCATAACTACCAAAGACAATTCTTAACATCCCTTTGTGGTATTCCAATATCCAAAATCTAAATACATGGCTAGATTCAGCATATCAAAGAACCCCAAATATTCAATTTTTGATGAAATCAAATAAAGTTCAATTTTGGACCCTCTAAACCTCAATCTGGACCAATTTGATAACTGGGCCCAAATATCAAAAATCTACATACATGGCTAGATTCAGCATATCGAAGAACCCCATATATTCAATTTTTGTTGAAATCAAACAAAGTTTAATTTTGGACCCCGATTTGGACCAACTTGAAAACTGGGCCCATAATAGAAAAACTAAGTACATGTTTAGATTCAGCATATCAAAGAACCCCAACAAATTCAATTTTTGTTAAAATCAAACTAAGTTTAATTTTGGACCCTTTGGACCTTAATGTAGACCAATTTGAAAACAGGACCAAAAATTAAGAATCTAAATACACAGTTAGATTCGGCATATCAAAGAACCCCAATAGTTCAATTTTCGATGCAATCAAACAAAGTTTAATTTTGGACCCTTTTGGCCCCTAATTCCTAAACTGTTGGGACCAAAACTCCCAAAATCAATCACAACCTTCCTTTTGTGGTCATAAACCTTGTGTTTAAATTTCATAGATTTTTATTTACTTATACTAAAGTTATTGTGCAAAAACCAAGAAAAATGCTTATTTGGGCCATTTTTTAGCCCCTAATTCCTAAACTGTTGGGACCAAAACTCCCAAAAACAATCCCAACCTTCCTTTTGTGGTCATAAACCTTGTGTTAAAATTTCATAGATTTCTATTTACTTATAGTTATTGTGCAAAAACCAAGAAAAATGCTTATTGGACCCATTTTTGGCCCCTTATTCTTAAACTGTTGGGACCAAAACTCCCAAAATCAATCCCAACCTTCCTTTTGTGGTCATAAACCTTGTGTTTAAATTTCATAGATTTCTATTCACTTATACTAAAGTTATAGTGTGAAAACCAAATGTCTTCGGACGAAGACGACGCCGGACGACGCCGACAAGGACGCCAACGTCATACCAATATACGACCGCAAAAATTTTGCGGTCGTTTAAAAATATATCATTATTTATATACATGTACCTCTCAACTGTTCCCATAGCACCAGCCTTTTTAATTTTGTCTGTTTTTTCCTGTTTCATTTCTGTATAACTCATAGGTCTGTGTAATTCTGCTGATAGAGGTATTAGTCCAAACTCAGAAGACTTTGTGGTTGTACTTTTATTATCTTCCATTGATAAAGATCTGTGCTGAATTTTTGCCCAGTCACGTAAATCTCTTTCATCATGCCAATCTTCTGAACTACTACTTGAATCCTCACAATTTTCTCCTAACAAAATACATTTAAGATTTATAGCAAACATGCATTTCACCTTTTTCCCTTAACACACAAAATAATTTCATACAACATATATGAATACAAAACTTTCAAAAAGGCATATTTCTGATATACCAAGGACTAGTCTGGAGAGCCAAATGGGGAGGGAGATTTAAATTTTTGAAAAAAATTTTAAATAACATTTAAAAGATTGACATTTTCAGATACTACTCATTTTTTTGACAAGTTGTAAACAAATAAAGTTGTCCCAAATTTTTATCTGAATATGCCAGTCAGATGAAGTTATTTGGTAAATGACATTTACATGGAAAATTAACAGTGGAAAATGTCTGAAAATAATTATGTCAAGTGTGACCATCATGTGATCAAACTGTCTTCAATCCTGTGATTTACCTGTTCTTGATAGAGTTAATTAAATCATAAATACTGTCATAATCACTGAAATAAAACCTACCTCCATTAAGACTTGTTGTAAGTCTTCCCTGTGACTTGGCAAGAAGCATTTCTCTAAGAAACCTGAGGATTTCATTGGTTCCTTTTTCTATCACTTCTACTGGTGGGAATTCCAAAGGATTGTTACTAATGTTTAAACCATTCAATGACTTGATTAAACCTGCAAAATAAATAAATTCACATTTTCGATTTAAACATATGTAAAACAGTATGTAACCTGTTGCACAAAAATATTGATTTTCCTAAGACTGGAATTCATATTATCAACCCTATTAATTATTCTGGCCATTTTTTCTGAAAAATGGGATACCCATAAAACCAGTTTAACCCCAGGGTTCTAACTAAGATTTTTCATGATGAGTTCCAGGACTCATCATTTTTCAAAATTGTGAGTTCCAGTTCTCAGGATTCATTACTTTTTTCAACATCAATACCAACATGATTTTGACAATATCCAGGTTAGTCTATCGTACTTTTGATAAAACTTTATTTTAAATTATTTGCTGCCTCTAAATACTGACTGGTACAAAGTCAACTAGAACTGTGAGTACTGAGTGATACCCCCCACTTACAATACTAAGAGTTGGGCTTACAATATTTAAACATGTAAAACCCTTAAATTGGATTATCTCCCTTTACAAGCATCCGGCGATAATTATCTTGCTGCATGCACATCTACATATGATGCATAACGTTCATATAAAGTTTCATCAAAATCCATTGAACGGTTTAGAAGTTGTGCTTAGAAGCTTTAAAAATGTAAAACCCTTAAGTTGCATTACCTCCCTTTGCAAGCATTCGGCAATAATTATCTTGCTTCCTGCACATCTACATAAGATGCCCAACATTCATATAGTTTCATCAAAATCCAACTCTTACTGAAATTTTAAACGTTTGGCAGCATTCTGATTTAATGTATCCCATCATCAAGTAGAATTTTAAGATGTGTAAATTGTTTTGTTGCCATGACACTGACCAATTAGAAATACTGATAGAGGTATTGAGAAATACAGTACATGTAAAAATACATTATTGAATATTGTAACAATTGGAAATTGGAACTCCTGCAGTATTTTCATGAACATCAACCTTTTTACAGGACATTTATTACAAACCTTGACCAAACAGTACCTAATTCTAATGGTAAACTACGTAAACTATTTCCTTCCAGCAAGAGATTTCTCAGATTCTGGTGTCGTCCAGTGTAAACACTAGGGAGTCTCAGTAAAGCATTCCTCCTCAAATCTAACCATACTAAATTTGGAAGTTTATCAAAGAAATCATCAGGGAGACTGCATAACTCATTTCCTTCCAAATACAAATACTAAAATAGAAAACTGACACATTATATAGTGTTGGAAATATGAATTTTGTTTAAACATGAATCATATGTAAAATTTTATTTTCACTTTAAATAACCAGCAAATTCTGAAAAGGTAAAAATGAAAAAGCTATACTTTGGAATCCCTGACACTTCGGCACCAAAGAAGACAAATTGGCACTGGAGAAAGACAAATCAGCACCTTGTGAATTTTCATTAACGTAATTAAAAATTCTTCGGACTTTTCACATACATCTATAAAAAAAATGTGTGAGTCTTCCAAGGAAGACATGTGTCGCCTGCGGACGACGATTTTTACAAAAGATATTAAAATGTTCTAAAACTGAAATATATATGCACACCTTTGCATTAAGGTTAATGCACAGAGAAAGTTTCATCAAATTGCTTTGAGTGGTTATGGAGTAGTTGAGGATAGAAGTTTTGAACCCCCCCTTTTTTTTCAAAAATGTCAATTTTTACCAAAAATAGAATTAAAATTTTCTAAAATTGAAATATATATGCACATCTGTGCATTAAGATTAATGCACAGAAAGTTTCATCAAATTCCTTTGAGCGGTTATGGGGTAGTTGAGGATAGCAGTTTTGACCCCCCCCCCCTTTTTGCGTTCAAAAAATGTCTATTTTTACAAAAAAAAATTTTATTTTTCTAAAAATGAAATAAATATTCACACCTGTGCATTTAGCGTAGTGCACAGAGAAAGTTTAATCAAATTCCTTTGAGCGGTTATTGAGTAGTTGAGGATAGAAGTTTTGCCCCCCTCCCCCCCTTTTTTTGCAAAAATGTCATTTTTTACAAAAAAAAATTTAAAATTTTCTAAAAATGAAATATATATGCACACCTGTGCATTAAGATTAATTCACAGTGAAAGTTTCATCTAATTCCTTTGAGTGGTTATGGAGTAGTTGAGGATAGAAGAAAAGTGTGACGACGCAAGACGACGGATAGTGATCCCTATGTGTCGACCATGCGTTCCGCAGGCGACAAAATGATGACAATAGAAAATATTATTCATTATATATAAAAGTAGTTTTTATCTTTATATTATAGTAGTCTGTTATCTTCTGTAATCAAAAATTAACAATACAATAATCCAATTAGATAATTAACTAAGTCAACACTCCAACACAGTTATTATCTATTTATGAGGTACGTGGCTAACTTGCATTAAATTAATAATGATAAACCTTTCTGAAAATTGAAATTTTAATACTTACCATGCAGTGGACACGTACGGACATTACATTTAATAAAGAAAATCTGAGACGGGAAAATTTTCATTTTAAGATTATTTTTTAACAGATAAAAGTATCTTTTTTACGATATAATAAAAAATTTAAATTCTAACAAAAATTATTAATTCCGCAATATTCCTTTTCCCAGCAGCTAATAAAAAATCTGAGGCGTTAGATAATTTTGAGGCTTATGCAAACATAAGCTGATCTTACTTTCATTCCAATTAGATATTGATCAAAAGTGATGACTGAACATAATAACTTCAAAGCAAATAAATTCCTCTAAAAACACAATTTAACTTTGTTTGGTACAATTTAAAGATCAAAGCGTTGAAAAATTAACAAATTTATTGTACATATTTCACTTGGAAGGTTTTATTAAATGTTAAAATACATGTATATTATCATAAAATAACAATTTATTGCAAATAATATAAATCTGATATCTCCCGAAATGTATTTCTGTAACAAAATATATTGGTCCCTAAATGTCTTCAAATGGAGGCCGATTTGTCTCGACGCCGAACTATTTTGGTGCCGAAGTGTCTTTATACTTCGGTGCCGATTTGTTCTGGTACCAAAGTGTCTTGTTACCAAGAACTTTAAGACTGTTTGTTGTTAAGTACTGAAAAAAAATTTGTTTTATTGTTATAACACAGTTATTCCTCTTTGATTATACACAAAAGAAGACCAAATAAATTTTGAATGAAGTAAAGCCACAGAAAGTAATAATTCAAATATTTCTAGTGGTTTCCTTAGACCAATTTAGCATGGCGCTGCACCATGCCTCCATCTTCAAGCACCATGCTGCCCTTATCATGAATGTGTCCCAAGGTAGCTAAACCTAACTTTCAATTTTTAGTTTACTCTTATCTTTTTGAAACTGATTTGCATTTAATCATGTACCCTTGTTGTGTTGGCAAACTTTTATGACACTTTTACACCATCACACTAGGGTAAAGGCTGTTTATTGAAGGTTTTGATAAATATACTGCCCTCATGTCAGGGTGGGGTGCCCCAAATATTACCTTTTTTAACTATTGAGTGCCCTCAAAATACGAAATTTACCATGCCTTCAAATTTCTGAGGGAAGCACTAATTTCCATGCTTTCACAGTTAAAATATTTATTTAAGAATATGGAAACAATTTGTTGGCCAAAATCATTCTATGACAACCGATAAGATCTATAAACAAATAAAGGGAAAAAAACACAAAATTTTTACAACTGTTGAGTAAATCTTTTAAACATCTCTATGATAAAATTTTAATTACACAGACATACACATGTATAATTTCACAAAATAAATGATTAATCTGACATCTGCTTAACTTGCAAACTGACTAATTTATCATTTAATACATGTACTTCTCCTAACATGAAATCTTTCCAATATCCCTATTAATGTATAACAGGATTTATATAAAAATATGTATGCAGATCAGAGACCAATCTAGATGGTGAATTACAGAGGTTTGTAACAAAAAAATCTCAACAGTGCCTTTAACTCGCCTTCTTAGTATTTTTCAGAACAAAGAGAAGTCGCCAAGAAATTTCGGCAAAGGCAAACAACTCTTACTGGCTTCCTGACTGCAAATTGTAAACAAACTAAATGATGGTTTTTGAAGTTTTGTTGTCATTCTGTTGCTTCAGTTTTTATTAATACTTCAGATGCCCATGAAGCCACGGTATAAACGATGGTTACATTGATATTGACTTGTCTCCGTATCTTTTAATAGGATATTACATCCTAATAACTCAACAGGAGGAAAGATCATAATCATGTTAATTGTGAATTATTAAAACTGATTCTGGTCTGAAACCCTTTCTTGTATGACTTACGTAATTAAGTTACAAAAACTAAGATAATGACTATTGTAGAGGATAATCATGTCTAATTTGACCATGTCTTTGCCCAGTTGCTTATGCACTCAAAACCATACCGAAAACACTTTTGAAAACTATGAAAAAAACACGGTCAGATGAAAATATCTCACAAAAATTTTTTAAAAAAAACAAGAAAATCAACTGAAATAAGTCTCAAGATTGGAAGCTTTAATTCAACTGACAAATATGAAATTAAAATTTGTTTGTTTTCTTAGTATTAATTTCATGTTATTCCAAGATTATGCAACATAATTTACTAGAACATATTCACAATTATGTATATGTTATCTGGAAAGAAGCAAAGTGTCGAAAATGGCACCAATGAGAACAAAAAAATATTAATTTCACTTTCAGTACCTCCAGTTGCGACAACTCCAATAATTCATCCGGAATTTCTCTTAGCCCTTTTCCACTTAAATCTAAAGTATTTGAACCCAATGCTTTTGTTTGCGCTATGATTTTTAAAATCAAATCTTCAGAAAGTTTCGTTCTAGCAATGCCCCTTTCTGTTGGCGTTTCGATGTGATTTCCAATCGGGGTAGCAGTACCGAGCCTTTCTATTTCACTCGATTCAGATTCGTCTGTTTCAGAATTATCTTCATCATTATTATGTGAAGACATTTGTACAAGAGGCTCTTTTTTTAAATTTGTCATTCTGTGCTTAAATAGTCAAAATGTACAGTTGCACATGGTTATGCCAAAACCATAACAAACATGGCGGAAGAGTCAACCCAATCACTATGGAGATTATAATCATGTGATTAAATTTCACGTTTGATTGGATTCATGTGCAACTAACCATGAAATCAATCAGAAGAAAACCAGATTCAGATGCAGATGCTGTGAAGGCTGATGTTTGTCGCTTTTAAAAGCTAATTTTCACATTTTGTACGTTGCTGCATATTTAAGGTAAATATATTTTTTGATAGTAGTATCAAAAATCTTTATGATTAACATTTGTCATCTATTTTATTGTATGATATATCAAAATGAATCCATTTTAGCTCAAATGACATACAGAAAATCTTTAAAGTATTGACCAGATAAAAACTCTCAAAGATGGAATAATTTCTCACATAATACAGATTTTATATTCCAGTTAAATTCTATTTATTTATTTTTTTTTTTATAAAAGAAAGGATCTTGGGTATGCACAGTGATCTTAACTTATAAAATTTATTCCTTTTTTTAAAAAAAAAGATACTGGTACTGAGGGAATAGTCATTTTTTATTTATGAAAAGGGGAGGGGTTCCTGTGGAGTATGTATGACCATCAGAAAGTTCTTACAGTATTTAAATTTTCTATGTCCATGCATGCAATGTATGTCATTTGAGCTAAAATTTAATCACATGATTAGAAAGAATATTCTTAGGACAATATTGACAGCTGAGTTTTATTAATTTTGCAGTTAAAAATTAGGATGTTTCCAATAAATTCTTTGGTTGAAAATAGTTTTTAGAAATGAAAAATTTCAAATTTCCCAGTTAAAGTTTATGTTTAGATATTATATCATTGGGATAATAACTCCCAACAAACGATAGTCATGAAAATACATGTGTGTATAGCTGTTGGTACCTCAATCAGACCTGCATTTTAACTCATGGAAATGGATAAAATAAAATATATAACCTTTAGTCAATACATGTGAAAACTAATAATTATTACATGTAACTGACGTGAGATTTAAATAAATTTTTTGGGGATGCAACCAAATCAGAGCATGTTGAAATGCATCTCATTTCAACCACCCCCCCCCCCCCCCCTTAAAAAAATAAATAAATGAATAAATAGATAACAATAATCTGTGTCTCTAAATATTTCCAGGAATTTGACGTACATGTACATAATTAAGTTTTGGCAAATAGAATTGTAAATTCGCTCGAGTATTTAACAACGTATTTGATTTTAACGAAAGAAATCTGTATTACTGGAAAATTGTTACGCCAGGGATTTCGATAGCACAAACTTGTCAAAACTTTTACTAAATTTTATCATCGGTACAAGGACCTCATTTGTAAATATAAATCAATGTGCAAATATCTTACATGTATATATGTTCACGTATTTGACATCCTATCTTTTATGTTAATATTCTATACAAAGCACAAAAATGTTGTCATTCACCTGAAAAGGTAATCAAACCTTTAAACAGACTTATCAAAAAGTGATATAGTTATGATACTTTTGTCAAGTCATTAAAGATGGCATTTTTTAGCCCACCTGGCAAAGCCAAGTGAGCTATTGCCATCACTTTGCATCCGTCGTCCGTCCGTCGTCGTCGTTAACATTTCAGATTTTGATTATCTCCTCTAAAACTACTGGGCCAATCGGAACCAAACATTGCGGGAATGATGTACTAGAGGTCCTCTATGAAATTCCTCATTTCATTTTGATTGGACGAAAAAACATGGCCGCCATGGGCAATTCTTGTTTCTGATTGGCTGAAACTTAAAAAATCATCTCCTCTGAAACTACAAGTACAAATAATAAAATTTGTAAGTTAATACACATGATGTTTGTGAAGTCCTGTACGAAGAATCCTCATTTCATACTGATCGGTTGAAAAACATGGTTGCCAAGGGCAGTTCTTGTTTCTGATTGGCTGTAATTTGAAAAATCATCTCCTCTGAAACTACAAGTGCAAATGATTTGTAACTTGATATAAGTGATTTTTTTTTAGATCTTCTACCAAGATCCCTCTTTTTGACTTGATCGAGCAAAAGTCATGGCTGCCATGGGTAATTCTTGTTACCGATTAAGTGAAACTTTAAAAATCTTCTCTCCTGAAAATATAAGTGCAAATGATTTGTAACTTGGTACAAATGATTGTTGTGAAGTCCTCCACAAAGTGTCCTCAAATCTTGATATAGCTTAAACATTGCCATTGGCAATTTTTTTTTCCAAATTGAACAAACCCAAAGCTTTGTTAATTGGTACAAATGATGTGTTTGAGGTCTTCTACAAAGATTTATCATTTTATCTTCAAAGGGCAAAATAGACAGGCTAGTCTTTAAATGAGATTTTTTGGGCTATTTGTATTCAGGTGAGCGATAAGGGCTCCTAGGAGCCTCTGGTTTGGAATTAATATTGATTCACTCATAGGGTCTTTGCATCGGAAATAAACACATTTATTCTAAAAGCAGTTGTTGGCATGGTACAGGTTATGTGAGCTTTTGCCATCACTTTGCATCCGTCGTAGGTCCACATTTCACATTTTCATCGTCTTCTCTGAAACCACCAGTTTAAATTGAACTAAACTTGGCAGGACTGTTAATTGGATGGTTCTGTACAAAAGCCATGATCAGAAATTCAAGATGGCCACCACAGCCAGACTTTGTTTAACATTGGAGCCTATGGGGAATTTTGTACAAAGGTCTTATCAGAAAATACCAAGCCAATTGAAATGATTTGATGTGTTAATGATTTTTTGATAGACCACTACAAAACAAATACAGGGTCACCAACTCTTGAGCCAATTGAATTGATTTGTTGCATGAATGATCCTTGGATAAACCTCTACAAAACCTATGTCTTTTGTAATAATCAGAAATTCAATATGGCCCCAACACCCAGATTTAGTTTAACATTGAACCCTATGGGAAATTTGTACAAAAGTCCTCTGGTCAGAAACTACCAAGCTTATTGAAATATTTTTATGTAAGAATGAGCATTGGATGAACCTCTACAATATTAATGTTTTTTTTATGCCGATCTTCAATTCAAGATGGCTGCCACAGCCGGACTAAGTTTAACATTGGACCCTATGGGGAAATTTATATAAAGGTCTTCTTATCAGAAACTACCAAGCAAATTGAAATGTATTTATGTATGAAAAAGCATTGGATGAACCTCTACAAATCTTATGTTTTTTGTGCCGATCGGAAATTCAAGATTGCTGCCACAGCTGGACTTAGTTTAACATTGGAGCCTATCGGGAATTTTGTTCAAAGGTCTTCTTTGTCAGAAACTACCAAGCCATTTGAAATGTTTTTGATGTGTGAATGATCATTTGATAGACCACTACAAAAAAATAGTTTTTTGTGCCAATCGGAAATTCAAGATGGCCACCACAGCAGACTTAGTTTAACATTGGAGCCTATTGGGAATTTTGTACACAGGTCTTCTTATCAGAAACTACCAAGCCAATTGAAATGTTTTTGATGTGTGAATGATCATTTAATAGACCACTACAAAATGTATGTTTATGTGCCAATCGAAAATTCAATATGGCCGCCACAGCCAGTTTTGGTTTAACATTGAACCTTATGGGATATTTGTACAAAGGTCCTCTTGTCAGAAACTACCAATCGAATTGAATATTAGTATGTATGAACAAGCATTAGATGAACCCCTACAAAAGTTATGTTTTTTGTGACGATCGGAAATTCAAGATGAGTGCCACAACCCGACTTAGTTTAACATTGGATCTTATGGGGAAATTTGTACAAAAGGTCTTCTTGTCAGAAAATATTAAGCCAATTGAAATGTTTTTGTGTAAGAACAAGCATCGGATTAAACTCTACAATATTAATGTATTTTTGTGTCGCCTGCGGAACGCATGGTCGACACATAGGGATCACTATCTGTCGTCTTGCGTCGTCTTGCGTCTTGTGTCTTGCGTCTTGCGTCGTCACACTTTTCTTCTATCCTCAACTCCTCCTAAACCCCTCAAAGGAATTTGATGAAACTTTCTCTGTGCATTAACCTTAATGCAAAAGTGTGCATATATATTTCATTTTTAGAAAATTTCAATTTTTTTTGGTAAAAATTGACATTTTTGCAAAAAAAGGGGGGGCAAAACTTCTATCCTCAACTACTCCTTAACCGCTCAAAGGAATTTGCTGAAACTTTCTCTGGGCATTAACCTTAATGCACAGGTGTGCATATATATTTTATTTTTAAAAATTAAATTTTTTTTTTTGGAAAAATTGACATTTTTGTAAAAAAAGGGGGGGAGTTCAAAACTTCTATCCTCAACTACTCCATAGCTGCTCAAAGGAATTTGGTGAAACTTTCTCTGTGAATTAACCTTAATGCACAGGTGTGCATATATATTTCATTTTTAGAAAATTTTAATTTTTTTTCTCTAAAAATTGACATTTTTGAAAAAAAAGGGGGGGTCAAAACTTCTATCCTCAACTACTCCATAACCGCTCAAAGGAATTTGATGAAACTTTCTCTGTACATTAACCTTAATGCACAGGTGTGCATATGTATTTCATTTTTAGAAAATTTCAAATTTTTTTAGTAAAAATTGACATTTTTGCAAAAAGGGGGGGGGGGGGGCAAAACTTCTATCTTCAACTACTCTATAACCGCTCAAAGGAATTTGATGAAACTTCCTCTGTGCGTTAAACTTCATGCACAGGTGTGCATATATCTTTTATTTTTTTAACTTTTAAATTTTTTTTGGTAAAAATTGCCATCTTTGAAAAAAAAAAAGAAGGGTTCAAAACTTCTATCCTCAACTACTCCATAACGGCTCACAGCAATTTGAAGAAACTTTCTCTGTCCGTTAACTTTAATGCAAAGGTGTGCACATATATTTCATTTTTAGAAAATTTTAATACCTTTTGTAAAAATTGACATCCGCAGGCGACACATGTCTTCCTTGGAAGACTCACACATTTTATTTATGCCAATCTTCAATTCAAGATGGCTGCCACAGCCAGAATAAGTTTAACATTGGACCCTATGGGGAAATTTATATAAAGGTCTTCTTGTCAGAAACTACCAAGCAAATTGAAATGTATTTATGTATGAACAAGCATTGGATGAACCTCTACAAATCTTATGTTTTATGGGCCAATCGGAAATTAAAGATGGCCACCACAGCCAGACTTAGTTTAACATTGGAGCCTATGGGGAATTTTGTACAAAGGTCTTCCTATCAGAAACTACCAAGCCAATTGGAATGTTTTTGATGTGTGAATGATCATTTAATAGACCACTACAAATTTGTGTTGTATGTGCCAATCGAAAATTCAATATGGCCACCACAGCCAGTCTTGGTTTAACATTGGAACCTTTGGGATATTTGTACAAAGATCCTCTTGTCAGAAACTACCAATCCAATTGAAATATTAGTATGTATGAACAAGCAATAGATGAACCCCTACAAAAGTTATGTTTTTTGTGATGATCAGAAATTCAAGATAAGTGCCACAACCGGACTTAGTTACATTGGATCCTATGGGGAAATTTGTACAAAAGTCTTCTTTTCAGAAAATATTAAGCCAATTGAAATGTTTTTGTGTAAGAACGAGCATTGGATGAACCTCTACAATGTTTTTTTATGCTGATCTTCAATTCAAGTTTGCCGCCACAGCCGGACTAAGTTTAACATTGGACCCTATGGGGAAATTTATAGAAAGGTCTTCTTGTCAGAAACTACCAGGCAAATTGAAGTGTGTTTATATATGAACAAGCATTGAATGGAGTTCTACAAAATGTACAGGTATATTTTATGTGCCAATCGGAAATTAAAGATGGCCACCACAGCTGGACTTAGTTTAACATTGGAGTTTATGGGGAATTTTGTACAAAGGTCTTCTTATCAGAAACTACCAAGCCAATTGAAATGTTTTTGATGTGTGAATGATCATTTAATAGACCACTACAAAATTTATATTTTATGTGCCAATCGAAAATTCAATATGGCCGCCACAGCCAGTCTTGGTTTAACATTGAACCTTATGGGATATTTGTACAAAGGTCCTCTTGTCAGAAACTACCAATCGAATTGAAATATTAGTATGTATGAACAAGCATTAGATGAACCCCTACAAAAGTTCTATTTTTTGTGACGATCGGAAATTCAAGATGAGTGCCACAACCCGACTTAGTTTAACATTGGATCCTATGGGGAAATTTGTACAAAGGTCTTCTTGTCAGAAAATATTAAGCCAATTGAATCTTTTTGTTGCATGAAGATCCTTGGATAAATGTCTGCTACAAAAGTTATGTTTTCTTTCTGATAGGAATCCAAGCTAGCTACCAAAGCTGGACTTAGTTTAACATTAGACACTGGAAGAATTCTTTACATCTCCTATCTAGAAGTGCTGGACACTGTAGAACAATTCCTTACAGATCATATCTAGAAGTGCTTTGTCAGTTGTGGTCAAATAAAATCCAGGTGAGCGATTCAGAATTTTTCTATCTTTTACCTGGCATGTGTAATTGGGTTTCAGGATATAATGTATATCAGGGTTATACGTGCATGTATATATATGTAGAAACCACGAAAAAGTATCATGAGTGCACAACAAGATCTAATGCGGAGTAAATGTCAATGAGACGAAATTCCTGAAATGGAATCCAAAGAGTAAAAAATATTTATGCATATAGCTTTCATCATTCATTAGTGCCCATACTGCCTAATAAGATCTTATGGCCCTACATGTATGTTAAATTGTTGTGAAGAAGTTAAATGTCTGAGCTAAAAACTGAACTCCCATACATGTACTAGTAAGTACAATGTATTTGTAAAAGTGGTGTCATGTTCATGATGTGAAATTAAGAAATAATTCATAGCAGCCATATATTTTTTGGAGATTTTAATATGGGTAACATTATTTGAGCAAAATTTCATCTCGAGCATCAGCAAGGGGTAAAATTTAAGCAAATAATGTTTCACATATTAAAATCTAATACGAAAATATATGGCTCCCATGAAATTTTTCGATTCAAATAATACAAAAACAGAAATTAGGTAAATGAAGTGGTACTGCAAGGCCTTTCATGTGACAGCCAGTTTGATTTTCGAACCTCTGAGAAAGAAATTGAAAATGCTAAAAAAGTAAACACAATAAATTTGATAGCAATAAAACTTACTTTTTAATTGATTTTATTGTACTGTGGAGCAAAAAAAAATCCAAATAAGTGTAGTATTTCCTGGTTTTGAAAGTATCTCTGGTAAGATTCTAAAGAATGGCATTGTAATTTTGACTATGATGTCAGGCGCATGCAAACCATAATAGATCAGAAATACATCTTTATTTGCAAAGGGAAAGTAGCACACCATACATGTATAAGAATTCTCTGCATGTTTCTAACATATAAAGCTTTTGGTTTTTAGGTCATCTATTAATGCAGTATGTGGTAGAACAAAAATTGAAGTGAAAAAATGGGAGGAGCCCAATCCTCCAGGCGGGAATCTTTTGATTTACAAGGTGAAGGTAGGTAGTTATATATATAGATATGTACACATGTAAACCAAAATATGTTCTTCTGAATACAGTTCCATTTGAAGAAATTTGCCATGCAAACCTTTTCATAGACAATTTGTTCCTGTGGAAGGAGTTTCATACTGTGGTATATTTTTACACATATATTGATTAAATTTGTATAGTTTTGCTGAATTTTTTTTATTCCTATCTGAGATACAGTCAGTGTGTTCATTATATTCTGTTGGACACTGATGTTTGGAGGTATGGTAGAACAACAACTTAAAGTACTCCATAAAATGCATGTTTCATTCTGATACGTATTAATTGAGATAAAACAGAAAAATGTCAACTCAACAAAATTTAGTATCATATACAATGTATAGAGCATAAAACTAAATCAAAAGTTCTTGATTCAATCCCCAGTTGCTGCATGAGGTAATTTTGGCTGATGCTATTACATTGGTGCCTGCCTCAAAAACCCATGGCTGTCAAAAAGGGCTTCTTCATGCAAATTGGTAAAAGTTGGTCTATTGTCATCTTAGGACTCTTGAGGTAAGGGAAGTGTAATAGGCTTCCCTAGATTAAAATTTATTCTATAGAATTGTACAGGTTTATAGCCACCTTCCATTAGCTGCACTAGTTGACTTAAGTACTAATTTAGGTCAGTTTGGTAACCCATTGGATTACAAAACCAAAGGATGGTGTTATAATATTGGGAGTAAAATCATGCTCTGCTGTTACACATGTATTATCTTTGTCCATTTCAGAACTGAAACTTTTCAAGTCATGTGATTGTGAACAATAATGAAAATTTCAAAAATAGGGTTGCCCATAAAAAAGAAATTGCATTGTGTGGTAATTTGACTGTTGAAACTATAAACTGGGCTCAGTGAACCCCTTTATAAAACAATATAAGTGGAATAAAATGTTTTGACCCTGATATAACCCTCACAAGGAAATCAATGCTAACCAAACTCTAGGGTCACTTGAACAACCTGGATCAATGTTTGTTTTAATATAGTTATTTTAGAGGAAGAGATACTTAGTTAATATTTATTGTATGATTACCAGACTGTCATTTGTTTAATTATGTATAATGTGTTATTAAGGGAACCGTTTATCACATATTATTCACAGTCCACATTAATAATTCTGTCGTTATCATGTCCCTTAGGAATCTCATGTGTCCTAATATATGATCGGTTTACATAAAAAACTATTCAGCTTTTTGCATAGATATTTCATAATGAAAACAAAATCACAAAATATTTATCATTTTCTATTGTTTTTAAGGAGATTAGACAATTATTTCTAAATAATATATTACAATGGCAGACCTTGACTTGATTTTTAAAAAAAAATCAATCTAATAATACTTTACATACATGTGTATATACGTGTATGTCAGCTATATTGCCTTTTTTTTGTCTATGGACATTGAAGACATAATAATGGTAAAATTTTTACGTCCGTCCGGTAGAGAGTTGATAGTGTGGTATAATATCAGCATCTACATTCATTTACATTGGCTCCATTATTGTTGGCAGAAATTTTCTGTTTTACTATTCTCTTACTTGAATTAATGGTCCAAATAACATTCTCCTACCACAAATGATCTGTAATAAACCATAGCTATGCAAGAATTGGACAAAACTTCCGATATTTCCATAATGTTATGTAAATTTTTTCTTAGTAAGATGCTGGTATCATTGAAATTGGATAAAAGCATTTTGATTTATGTGACAGAATCCTTATTGGTTGAATATGTGGGGTTTGCTTCAAATGCTCCCAATATGAAAGTATGTTCATCAATTATTGTAATGTTGGGCAGTTTTCATGAAGAGTTGAAGAATCTCATTGGAAGCTCTGCTCCCAATATGAATCTTAAACACAAATAATAAAAAAATTGTTCAGCAGCTAAATTCTACTCAATCATTTTTAAAAGTACACACTTATTGATTATATCCTAAGAGTATTACAAATGTATTTAAAAACTAGACTTTATAAGAATCATCTAGACCTGAATGTTTTGGTCAATAAGAGAAAAGGGTTCTAAAATAAATTAAAATTGGATTTTTTTTCACATAAAGGCTGAAAACATCATTGAATTTGATAAAGTTTCTTTATTTTACCAGCTAAAGTCCAGCAATTAGATTCAAATATAATTCAATGAGTTACATTTTTATCTCCCCTGTCTGATAAATAAATAGGAGTTGTTTCTTTCAAATCTAAGATTACTTGTTAAGTTGTTATTTTTAGCTCACCTGGCCTATACATTAATATCTCCTTTCAAAATTGTGCAGGAGACAGGACCTTCGTCCAGCAGGGCTGTCATCACTTAAAATTTAAAAAAAATCGTCAAAAAAGATTAAAAAACCTTCATCTGAAACTCTTGGCCAGGTTCATAATAGAACTTTGTGAAATGGTCTTTAGATGGTCACCATTCAGAATTGTTTCCTAGGTCTAATCCTTGGACTAAAATGGCAGCCCATGCCAAAAAAATAAAAGAATTGGAAAAAAATATTTAAAACTTAAGTAAATGACAAATTTAGACTAAGCTTTAAATCATAGGTTTTAGGATTGTTCTGTTTCAGAGTTGTGTCGGGAGGGTTATCACTAAATAGAACAATTATCATTGAAAATATTTAAAAACCTTCACCTTTAAAACCTACTGGGCAAATTGGTAACATACTGGTAGGACCCTATGAAAAATTCACTAAAAGATTTTCTTGTCTGAAACCACTTGCATGTAGCCAGATGGAACCAAACTTGGCAGCAATGATCCATAAGGAGGGGCCCTCTTTCAGAATTGTATCCGATGACCTGGACCGCCTCAACAGACAAACATAATTTAACATACATGTATAGGGCTCTATGGGAAAATTCAAACATTCACTTAAAATCTTCTTGTCTGAAACAGTGAGCCAATTGGAAACCAGTTTGTCAGCGATGCTCCTTAGATTGTTCTTTATTAGAATTTTATCTGGTGACCTGGACCGCCATCCAAACTTAGTTTAGCACAGGACTTTAAGAGAAATTCACTTAAAGATCTTCTTGTCTGAAACCAGTGAGCAATTTGGAACCCAGTTTGGCAAAACCATTCAGCCAATTGCAGCCCAATTTGACAGCAACATCCCAGACTGCCAAACAAGATGGATATAGTCAAACAATTAATTCTGCTTTAAGTCAGCCCCTGGGAGTCTAGTATTTCAAATAACTGTTTTAGAAAAAATAAATCCCATTTGCCCACCCTGCTTTTAAATTAGACTTCATCTTGCCTATCTTTTAACAGCTACATGCATCATTCAGTGATATGTTTTATCTAAATAGCATTACACAAGCATTGTACTAATTACAATTCTGTACTGATTTTTATTTTATCCTTTGTACATGTATTAGCCTTGCTTAATATCTCAGATTGAGGTTTTTCTGGGGTTGTGTGTTTAGTTTTATCAATAAATGTTCTCTGATATATTGTTTTATTTAAGAAATTTTATAGGTTCAGCTGAATTGTTTCAAAAGTTTTTTTGAATAGAACCATAAAGAGCTTTGTTGAATGGGCATAAACCCTGCACTTTTCAGAATCTGTTTTTGGGTTGTACTCAGTAACATTTACCCTATATCTATTTTGAACACTCCTTTAGATATATACAACTGTGTTATTTATATTATTGTACTTTATTAGAAAGATATTCTATATACCAGATTTATTATACACATCTGTAGGATGTCATTGTATAAGGAACATTTACCCTTGGGGACTTTCATTTTTCTACAGATCAATACTGTAGCTCAATCATTGTGGATGTCAGTGGAGAAACCATTAAATTATACAAAGACAGATTATTACACTTCATCAGTGTTAGAGAATCATATTCATCAATGCTTTATTGTCAAGATTTATAAAGTAGAGAAACTTCTAATCAAATTTACAAGGTCAATTTTAAGCTTATTTATATAATACCATTAATATGTCTTTATTACAACAAAAAGATTCATAAAAAATGCAGTTATTGAATTTGTCTTCATGTATTCATGGTGATTTGCTAAGTAACAAGGAATCCTTCTTAGAACTCTCACAAAATATTTTGTTTGGCATTTGTTCTGTATAACAAGATATTGTGATATGTTCTTTGTTATTTTGGGACAAACACCATTTCCCCCCAGGAGAAATATTGTCTCTAGTTGTGGATAAGTATTCTGGAAGTACAGAAATATCTGTACTTAGATTATTAAGAATCTGCAAGTGTTGCAAAATAAAAATTCTTACACCCCATTACTCACTTACAGACTTTAGATAGCATGTCAGTACAAGAGGAATTTCATACTTCCATACTTTTGAGTAGGAATTATACTATGTTTGTCCATCTGTCCCAAACTTATCACAAATTATTCAACGTCTGTATTAAGAAATGATTTGATATTTGGATTCCTTTTCGATTGTTACTTGTCTACCAATTTCAGATTTTCTGTGTATCCTTTTGTCATTACATGTGCTTTGAAATTTTTACACTATACCCAATGAATGTGAAATTAGAACTTTGATAATTGTTCTGTGTCTTCTTTTTATATGACCACATGACTATTTGTGGATGTATAATGGTATGAGACTGTTGGCATCGTCGTTGGTGTAGCAGCCATAGACAATTATGTTTCTGCTCATTTACTTTTGTTCTATTGAATGTATCATTATAATTTTTACCTGCATCACCAAAGGTGAAAGCAGGTCTAGTAACTGCTCAACTCCGTCCGTCCGTTCGCGATAAATAGGGGTACATACTTTGTGTAATCTGAAAGTCCAACTGTATTGAACCAATATTTTTTAAACTTTGCATACTCTATATATACATATTGAAGATTTGCACCTCCTATTTTGGATAAATTTGACATATTTTTACTATGAAATTTGGCATGTTGAACTTTGAACCATTTTTCAGCAATACATGCTATGAACGGTGCATACTTTGTGTAATTTAAAACTCTGGCTGTATTGAACCAATATTTTTCAAACTTTGCATAGTGATTATATACATATTGAAGATGTGCACCTCCTATTTGGGGCAAATTTTACAAATTTTTATTATGAATGATTGCATGTTGAACAATTTTCAGCAATACATGCTATGAATGGTGTATACTTTTTGTAATATGTAACTCCGACTGTATTGAACCAATATTTTTCAAATTTTGCATAGTGTTTATATACATATTGAAGATGTGCACCTTCTATTTGGGGCAAATTTGACAAATTTTTACTTTGAATTTTTGCATGTTGAACTTAGCCTGACAAACTTATGATGGTGACACAGGTCCAGACAAATAATTGGTCTTGTTTACCTCAAAGGTCCCCCATAAAAAATACAGTTTGAGATTGATTTTGGGAAGTCTGCCCCCTCCCATTTTTTTCTGGGGGACATTAAGGGATTTTTGATAATTTTTAGCCAACCAGGCCAAAGGCCATGTGAGCTTTTGCCATCACTTGGCGTCCGTCGCCCATCCGTCGTCCGTAAACTTTCACATATTGATCATCTCCTCTAAAACCAATGGAGCAAATTTAACCAAACTTTACAGGAATGATGTATGGAAGGTCCTTTACTAAGATTGCCGAAATTTTTCCGATCCGCCAAAAAACATGGCTGCCAGAGCAGGACATAGTTTAACATTGGACCCTATCGGAAAACATGTTAAAGTTCATATCCTCTGAAACTACTTGAGCAGATTTAACCAAACTTTACAGGAATGATGTATGGAAGGTCCTTTACTAAGATTGCCAAAATTTTTTCCGATCTGCCGTAAAACATGGCTACCAGTGCAGGACATAGTTTAACATTGGACCCTATGGAAAACATTGGACCCTATGGAAAAACATGTTAAATTTCATCTCCTCTGAAACTACTGGAGCAAATTTAACCACACTTTACAGGAATGATGTATGGAAGGTCCTATACTGAGATTGTTGAAATTTTTCTGATCCACTGTAAAACATTTCTGCCAGCGCAGGACAAAGTTTAATATTGGACCTTATGGGAAAACATGTTAAAGTTCATCTCCTCTGAAACTACTTGAGCAAATTTAACCAAACTGTTCTGGAATAATGTATGGAAGGTCCTTTAGAGGGATTGCTCATTTCGTTCGAATGCGACAAACATCATGGCTGACAGCAGGAACATAGTTTAACATACATGCCTATGGAAAAAAACATATTTTGATCATCTCCTCTAAAACTATAATAGCAAATTGAATAAAACTGTACTGGAATGATTTATGGAAGGTCCTTTACAAAGTTGGCTCATTATGTTCAAATCTGAGAAAAACATGGCCGCCAGAGGGGAAATACTTTTAACTTTGGACCCTATGAGAAAAATATATTTTGATCATCTGCCCTGAAACTTTTGAAGCAAATTCAACTAAATAATTAATGGAAGTTTGTAGAAGCATTTTGTCAGGTGAGCGATACAGGCTCAGCCCACTGAGCCTCTAGTTTATTTTTCACCCGATTTTTATTTATTATTAAGTTTTTAATGTTTCTTGATAAAAATGTAAAATCTTCTTAAAAAGATCTATTTCACTCTCTCTTACCATTTTAGAGATGTACAGGACTGAAAAAGGGACAAACCATTTTAATTTTCGAAAAAAATATTTCTTACCTGAATGTGATTATTTTTTTTATGTTGCTCCATGCTTTTTTGTGTGACTTTGTTGTTGCAGATATAAAGGGATTCAACCGGCCATTTTGAAAGACACATAAAATTTTTTATTTTTCATCTGATTTCAATGGGAATTTTTTCTTTTAATTCATCTTGATGAGTGCTTTCAGTAGTATGTCAACAGATTTCTACTTTTACAGTTTTTGAGATATACATTGTAGGGTAGTAAAGGGGCCAAAAAGGCAATGTGGCTGGAATTCTAAAATTTTTCATCTGGTTTTTCGTGATAGGTCCAATATTCCTTTATATACATTATTATATCCAACACTTCATTGGGTCAAGCATATTAGTGTGTCCACACTTCCTTTACCTGCCAACTTGTCGCAGACGTTTTAGTGAAGCCCTTTATTTGCATTTGCAATTATTTTCTGATTACCTGTAATGTTAACAAAATTTTACACCCAAAATAAAAATGAAAATTTTGTCTAGCCCTTTCCAGGCATATGATGCCTCAATGCATCATGGCCCTTTCCAGCCATTTGAATGCCCCTAATCCTCTCCACTGATATCTGGATACACTTTTTTGGTCGTAATTGCAAGACAAACATTATAGCTACAGAAGCAGTAACATTTGGGACCCAAATTCACATATATGAATCAACAGTACCATGCAGAATAGCCTTGGTGCCATCATTTGTCACAAAGGGTGAATTAAGAGGGAGGGGTGGGCTGCCTTTTGGGTCCCAAATGGAATATTGTGGTTTTGGAAAATTTTACTAATGAGCTGTACAGGAACAGCAAGGGTCATTTAATACCTCAGTGTGTGTGAAATATTTAAAAAAAATTTTTTAACTTTTGAGCACCCTAAACAGTGCAAAAATGCCCAAAATCGCACTTTTAGCCTCCAAGCACTTCCATACAACGATCCTACAACACAATTTTACTTAGTTTTACCTCTTGATAGGAATTAATGGAAAGATGGCATCCCACTCTCAACACATCATGCTTTACTTGGATCCTCCCGCTCCACCCATACCTCCCGCCCACCATCCCACCCCCATCTTCCCTACCTCTTATATAATGCTCTGGTAAAATTTCATTCACAAATTCTGCCTCATTTGCATATTACAAATGAAAGTTTGCAAAGTCTTGAAAACAGACAATTTCTGAAAATTAATTCAGAGTTGAAAGTGTTAATTGTTTTCTTTGTGTTTCCAAAATGGGGAACAAGAAGGTTTACGTGTATACTTAGAATGACATTTCTGGCAACTTTATGTTTTAATGTTGTTTTAAAAGGAAAAAAATATTTTAGTTGCTAGTACTGCTCTTTACTTTTTGCCTCAGTTATTAAAAGAAGTGCTGTTTCAGTGGAGTAATGGTTCCTTGAATTGCTATAATGTTAAGCAACGTGTTTTACTACAAAACAGTTCATTCAATATACGCCAACATTTGAAAAATAGGTATAAAAAGTAGGAAAAGTTGTTGGCTTTCCATGAATATTGTTTAAACAATCACTAATTAATATGTTTGTTTTATACAAACAAACAGCAATCAAATTCACCCGTACCTGTAATTTCAAAATTACATTGAAACTTTAGAATTTGTTAACCTTGGTAATAAAAATATAGTTAAACAGTGGCTGTGCATATTCGGTATACTCTATCATTTCGTATATGATCTTCACTCTAAACTTAAGGTCTAGCTACCAAGTCTGTTGGTAGCAAAGCTGATATCATATACATGTATGGTTTAACCATTTAACCAGGATATTTTTTTTCTCAATCAAGATTACTATTTTCTATAGAAAGAAAACTAAGTGTGAATTTCTTGTATTTTGGAAAGAGAATATTTTTATAGATTTGAATTAAACAAATATGAATAAACCAAGAACATACAGAAAACTGAAGACATAGGTCTCTCTGGAAAAATATTTAATTATTCATCTAGAAAAAGATATCATCTAAAATTTTGCTAGACATAGGATCAGCAATATTAAATTATTTATAGAAAATGGATGTCACAATTTATGCTGCAATTTAATACTTTAAATATTGTTATACCCCCCGCAAACAAAATTTGGGGGGTATATAGGAATCAGCCTGTCTGTCTGTCTTGTTTGTCTATCCCCCAATTTTTTTTTGTACCCGCAGTTTCTCAAACATGCCTTATCAGAGGTTAATGAAACTTTGCATACTGTTAGATCCTAGTACGTAGATTTGCGCATGCGAAGTATGTCCTGGTCCAATACTTTTTTCCATATTTATACCCCTTTGGACATAAAAATTCTGTTCTGGTCCAATACTTTAGTCATTTATTAGATATGCACATAATAAGGATTTCATTGATTTTAGCTCCTCATAGCTTTGTTAAATAGGGCTTCAAAATTTTAGAACACAGATTTGATATCAGTTTTTTTCTATAATAAAATTGGCGTTTAATTTCTTATATGACGGGAGAAGGGGGTATTGATTGTCAGCTTTGCTCACAGCAAGGTTGCCATTTCCTCAGGCAATCCTAACCTCACTTGTTTTCAATCTAAACATATTTTATTGTTAATGCACATTTATACATTCAAGTTATTTAGATCTCACTGTAAATTTCTGATATTTACCAGTAATCAAGTAATTTATTACTATCAAAACGTCTATTGTATTTTGTTTGTTGGCATTCCTTGAATATATTTTGGGTCTGGATTATTAAGCTGTAAAATATATTTAAATTTGTTAGTTTGGATTTTCATCTTTAGAACCACCCCGTGTGTCCCTAACTGTGTCTTTGGCAGAGGAGGATATTTCTTTCTTCTTTTTCTGCAAACAGCTTTTCAGATTGTTTGGTTGTAGCTCCTCCTCCTGTTGATCTTGTAATGTGCATACAATAATCTTTTTGGGTAATAGTCATTAATCTTCTTACTCTTGATGATATTTCTGCTGACTATACAATGTATGTAGCAAAATTATTAAAGTTACCTGTAAAAATGTTCAGCTAAAATGTCCATTGAATTTTTACAGGTAACAAATTTTTATTCTGCTAATAAGATAAGATAAGATAAGATAATGTTTATTAACCAATTAAGGGCCCTCAATGGGGCAATAAGTAACAGAGTAACAAATAAAAACATTGAAAGGGAAGAAGTTACTTGATTGACAGAAAATTAGACAACTGCAGTTACATGACAGAAAACATTCAATATAAATAAATAAACCATGATTATATAAAATATAGACTCATGGTATATTAACATGTAAAAATTTGCCAACAGAGTTTAATATATCAGGATCTTCACAATTGAGAATATAATATAACTTTTGTCTATCTGATAAATTTGTGAAAGGGGGGACTTTTGATGATATAAATTTAAATAGTTCTTTCCTCACATTAGTATACTTTTCACATCTGGTTAGAAAATGTTCTTCGTCTTCAACCTCCCCAATGGAACAATTTTTACACTTTCTTTCATTTCTGACTATTTTTTTGTAACGACCTGTTTCTATCAAAAGTCTATGTGAAGATACACGAAACTTACAGCTTTTCTAAATTCAAATTTCTTTAGCAAAATCAAATATTTTTCTAATGTAAAATTACTTTTCAAGAAAATATAAGTTGTAAGTTTGCCATCTTTAAATTTATCATTAGACTTTTTCCAATTATTGAGATATTTCTTATCTATATGTTTTTTTAAAGACTTATTAAATCTGTATTCTCTTTGATTCAGAAGATTAGTATCAATTTTTAATAGTTTAAGTAATTTTTCCACTGATGAATACCAAGTTGGTTTGTTAGACAGATGAAGTTCTTTAGAGCATCGAAAAGCATCCTGTAGAAGAGGAAACTCTGTTGACATGTTTTCCAATCTGTAATAGTACTTAATCATACTTTTAACAATATCATAATGTAGAGGGTGTCTACCAAGTTCTGAAAGAGAAGCATGGTTAGCACTTTTCTTATGTATGCCCAATATAAATTTACAGAATTTGAGATGCAGTGTTTCATATTTTAAAGTTTTATAACAATCATCTAAATTAATATCATCAGATAGCTTAATTCTAGCATTGTTTACATTAAAAATACCCCAAATTTCGGAGCCATATAATAATATAGGTTTGATGGTATGATCAAATACATTTAATGAAGTCTTGACATTTGGATTAAGACTAAGGAACTCTTTTCTTAGCTTGTAAAATGCCTTCAGAGCTTTTTTGTGTAATTCATTTTTTGCATATGAAAAAGATCCAGAGGCAGTGAAATGTATACCTAAATATTTATAATTTCCAACACATTCAACTGCTGAGTTCTTGTATGTAAATTTGTGTTTTATGGTTCGTCCAGCTTTATTAAATATAACCACCTTAGTTTTCTTGGTGTTTACTTTCATGCCCCAGTCTCTGCAATATTGTTCTAAAGTATTCAATTTAAGCTGAAGGCCTTCTGCAGAATTTGAGAAAATGACAATATCATCTGCATACATTAGACAATCGAGTGATTTTGTGTGTAGAGAAATGGAGTCCATACATTGTTCTAGATAGGAAGGCAAATCATTTATGAATATTTTAAACAGATTTGGACTCAAGTTATCACCCTGTCTTACTCCTAAATTGATAGGGAAACTGTTTGTAAGCGAATTACCAATTTTAACACATGCTTCACTTTTCAGATACATATCAATTATAATATTGTAAAATTTTCTTCCAACATTAAATTGTAATAATTTTAACTTTAAACCACAATGGATAACACTATCAAATGCCTTTTGAAAATCAATAAAACAGGCATACAGTCTACCATTCTTAGTGCTACAGTATTTATCAATAAGACATTTGACAATAAAACAATGATCAGCAGTTCGTGCATTTTTTGTGAAACCAACCTGTGAAGGGTGTATTAAATTATTTTCACTTAAAAATTTGTCTAAACGAGCATTTAAGATGTTATTAAAAAGTTTCCCTAAATTACTTGTAATAGTTATTCCCCTGTAATTATTAGGGTCAGATGGGTTATCTGCCTTGAATAATGGGGAAATATAGCCTTTGGCCCAAGATTCTGGGTAATAGCCATTTGAAAAACATAAATTAAAGAGATTTGTAAGGCATGGTACAAGTTGGTTTTGACCATATTTTAACATCTCATTTGAGATTATGTCTAGACCTTTCGCCTTTCCATGTTTCAGAGAAGCAATAGCCGAGAGGATTTCTTTTTTTGTGATTTTATTATCTAAATTGTTAAAAGTGTTGTAAGAGTGTAAATTTTCTTTCAATAGTGTATCTAAATGACTTTGTCTATTCTCAAAGGTTTTATCAGCCATTGAGTGCAGGGATTGAAAATGATTAACCCATGTATCAGAATCTATATGGTTATTTTCAGAATTTTCTTTTTCAGTTCTGAGATCATTTACTAACTTCCAATATTCTTTAGGGTTGTTTACTGATAAAGTGTCCAATTTATTTATAATGTCACGCTTAAATTTTCTATATTTATATTTTCTTAATTTGTTGTATTCTCTATATGATTTAAAGTACCGACCTCTAATAATTGGGTCTTTAGGGTACTGATTAAACAGTTTACCTTGAGAAATAACTGTATTTCTCATTTTATGTAAATCGAAATCAAACCATTTTTTGTGTTTTCTCTTTTTTCTACCAATCTTTCTAGGCTTTGTAAGAGACCTATCAGCTGCAGAAATGATAATATTTTCAAAATCAATCAATCAACCCTGGTATATCACAATCTGAATATAATTGACAATTATTATTAAAGTTGCTAATTCTTGTTTGAACTTCAGGTGTATTGAGAGCCTCTTGAAATTTAACGGCCGAGTCCTCTGTCCAAGTATAATTAATTGGAGCAAACTGCATTTTGTTGCATTGATTATGGATTGTAAAGGGATGTTTAGATAATATTTCCCATGAAATTTTACAATGACAATCAGACAGAGTTGAAATGAAGTCAGAAACCTTAAAATATAATATCTGATTAATAATATTCTCGGATGCTAATAAATAATCGACTGTACTCTGACCAAATGGATTAAAGCATGTATAGCTACCAAATATATCTCCAATACACCTTCCATTCATAATACGCAGTTGGTTACCTATACAAATTTCAAGTAACTCCTTCCCCCTTGTATCAAGTACAGTATCATGATTTTGTCTACATCTTGATGTATTGTCTATCTTATATGAATCAAACAATGGGAGGTATTTTGGTATATTGTCCATTTCCTTGGCTGTCCGTGCATTAAAATCACCACATATCAGGATATCACCCTTAGATTTGTAAAAAGGTACATCTTTTTCAATTAGTTCAAGAATATCATAATTTAAAGATTGAGTGTAACTTGAGTTGACAGGGGGTATGTAAACTGCACATAAGTAAAGATCACATTGCAGTTGAAAATAATTTTTATCAAACTTCACCCACTGAAAATCTTTACACGATGTAGGTAATATTTTAATGTATTCTTTTATGCCCTTTTTCCTTAAAATCGCAAGACCACCATAATACCTTCCTGTAATATGTCCACTAAAGTTCCTGCTAAAATATCCATTCAAACCTTCAGAAAATCCACTAAAATGTTCTGCATCCAGATGTTCAATGAACTTTTGTCCTGAGGGACACAAAAAATGTCCTTTATTAAAAAATTAATGTCCCAATGCTATTGCTACTTGTCTAAGGTTGTGAGAAATTCTCAAAGAATCAGTGCAACCTGAATCCCTGAATTCAAAAGTATACATGTGACAATGTTTGTTGACTGTTTTGGGCAATCAAGAGTATGTGCGGTAAGGGCCCCCGAAAATAAATTTTTGAGACAAAGAAGTTGTAAGTTGATCAATACAATGTAGATATGTGAAAACAATGGATTTGAACTTATTTTGGTGATTTGGTGACTACTCACTTCGATGGAAAAATTCTCAAGTTATTGAAATAAAAGGTACTCCTAAAGGTTGTTCCTTACAGTTTGTAAAGTTGGGCCAAATTTACCAAATTTTATTATTATATTACTGTCATTTTCTTGTTGCAGTCAACTTTGACCATTTTCAAATACTCAGGGCAATTGGAAAAGGAAGTTTTGGAAAGGTAGGTCATTAATGTGTATATCTTATTAACGGAAAATGTGTACAGGTATATACAGTAACTATGATACATGTATGTACTTAAACTGATGAATAACATCATAGGATTTTTTTATGGGTCTTTATATATTGTTCAGACAATAAAATTTGAATGTTAGTTTTAATTATTTAGATGTTTTTCCACTTTTGTTATTTGCATTAAAAAATATCAGATCATATCCTGAATTTACAGTATTCCATATTGTATAGTTACTAATCTGAAACTTTGCTATAAAGTTTAATGGGTTTGTTACTGTTTTAATTATGTAAATAATTACATGAGAATTCATGAAAATTTAATGTAGTGTTACAATTAATTGAATCTAAATTCCTATAAATGCTTTTATCAGCAGTATTCTGTTAAAAAAGAATAGGTTTTATTTGTTATGATCATTATATAATCTAAGGGTTGATGAGATTGAAAAATTGTAAATTTATGCTAGTAATTGATGTGAAACATTATACTTTCATATCTCACTGCATGGTTTACCCATATCAAGAATATGGAAGTTTACTTTTCATTAGTCCTAAAACATTTTTTTGGTCACCTGGCCCATAGGGCCAACTGAGCTACATATGTCTTGGCGTCCATCATCCTCTAGGGTAAACTTAACTTTAAAGGACTCCTCTGAAAGCAGAGGGTCAATATTGAGATTAAAGTTTGGTAGAATGCATTGTCCTTTGGTGGTCCCCTTACAAAAAATTTGACCTCCAACAAATATGGCTTCCATTACAAAAAAATAGAAAGGTTAGCAAAATAATATTTTAGACATCTTCTGAAACTACAGGGGCGATTGAGACTAAAATTCGGTGGAATGGTCTTTAGGTTGTCTACTTTCAAAATTATGTTCTGTGGGTCAAGATCTTGGACCAAACTGTTACTAAAAATTGGAAAATCAGCAAAATATTTAAAAAAAAACCTGAGGGTGTTCCGACCATTGACAAATATGGACGCTGTAACCTGAAATAAAAAAATACCAGCAAAATGATATTGAAAAAATCTTTTACCTCTGAAACTATTTTGGCAAATGAGATCAAACTTTGGTTGAATGGTCTTTAGGATATCCTTTTTCAAAACCTTTTCTAGGGGTCAGGCCTTACACCAATCTGACCCCATTTCAAAAAATAGAAAAATCATCAAGTTGATATTGTAAAAAAATTTCTTCTCGTACTTGGTAAGTGGAGGCCAATCTTTGATGGAATGATCCTGAGGTGTTCTCCTTTCCAAATTGTATCCAGGAGTCTGGGCTGTAGACCAGAATTACCACCCTACTAAACATAGAAAATTCAGCCAAAAATGTTTAGAATTTAATCTGAAAAATGCTGTGGCAATATTGAAATCAACATTTGGGGAAGTGGTCTGGAGGTCATTCCTTGCAAAATTATATGCCCAGGTGTCTGGGCTTTGGACAAATATTGCTCTGTTTATGAAAGAAAAACTTTAGTAACAAAATATTTTAAAATCTTCTTAGAATCTATTGAGGCAATATATACACCTGGAAAAAAGTTAAGCACCCCCTATTTTTTTAACCCACCTATATTCAAAGTTTCACTATGTAAAATTGTCATGTGTTTTTTGCTTTCTGTGAACTACTTTGGATAATATTGATCATTATGTGTCAGAATAAAACAATATCATAAAAAAATAACAAAATTTTATTAACAAATGATATCATTGAAATTCATATGACTTTTTCACAATATCACAGTCCTTCACAAGTATTGTCATACAGAGTTCATAAACACTGAATTTAATTCATTTTTCACTTCAGTAGATCAATTATCATCAAAACAAAATTCGTATCACAGATAAATGTCAATATCGGGTGTATCCGCCATATGCCTGGATAACTGCTGCAACCCTCCTACGCATACTGCCTGTAAGCCTTCTGATCTGCTGCTGCGTTATCCGTCGCCATTCCTGATGTAACCGAGCCTCTAATTGCTGCACATTTTGTGCTGGAGGTTCCATGGCATAGACACGCCTACCCAATTGATCCCATATGTGCTCAATTGGGTTAAGGTCAGGACTCCTTGCTGGCCAGGGTATGGTGTTCACGGACTCTGCCTCCAGATACGCCCTTACTTCCCGAGAACGATGAGGTCTGGCGTTGTCATCCATGAAGACAGGTCTTGAGGCTAATGCATGGTTCTCGAAATGAGGTACAACAGCAGGTCTGAGCACTTCCTGGATGTATCGAGCCCCTGTGAGATTGCCGTGAATGGTCAGTAGGTCCAACTTGCAATCATGTGAGATGCATCCCCACACCATAACGGATCCACCACCAAACGGAACTGTTGCAGAAATGTGCCTTTGGGCATAGGCAGTGTTTCTGCGTCTCCATACACGCGTTCGCCCATCTGTGACGTGGAGAAGGAAGCGGCTTTCATCTGACCAGTGGATTTTACGCCAGTTTCTCAGGTTCCAATTCTGCCTTGCTCTACACCAGTTCAGTCGCTCTCTGCGGTGGCGATCAGTCAGCAGGGGACGTCGGATGACCCTTCTGGACCTCAGACCATCATCTCTAAGGCGATTTCTCACGGTTCTTGACGATATCTGTCGTCCGGGTAACCACTGCTGTTTCAGGTAGGTGCTGTTGGCAAATGGATTACGCCGTACCAGTCTACCAAGGCTTCTGTTCTCTCTGTCTGTGGTTACTGTAGGTCTGCCAGTCCTTGGGCGGTCTCTAACATCTTGTGTCGCTGTATGCTTCCTGACCAATCGGCTGATGACTGTGTAGTGGTACCCAATCTGACGTCCAATAGCTTTGTACGACATACCAGTGGAGTGCATACCAATAATCTGCCATTTCAGCGCCTCTGACAACCGTCTTCTTGCCATGCTTACGTACAATGAATTTGCATTTAAAAAAATCGGATTTAAATACAGTAAAAATGCGCCATTTCAAACTGCATGTTTTGCACGGACGAGGTCGAGATTTTCATGAGTATGATTTCGCGGACTTTTAATTGAATTTCATACCTGAATGCTTTCATCCCTTTAACAATATTGTGAAGAAAATTTGAAACCTAAAATTATAATATTTTGGAATAAAATGCAAAAAATAAACGGAAAACAAATAGGGGGTGCTTAACTTTTTTCCAGGTGTATAATTGACCAAAGTGTGTTGAAGTAGTCCTTGGCTGGTCCCTGTGAAAAATCACTTCTAGGGGCTCAAAAGAATGGAAACTTTTACTGGAAATAAAAAATTAATAAATAGTGCCAATGAAATTTTGCAGGACTGATACAGATTCATTGAAGTCTCTAGTTTTTTTAGCTCACCTGGCCAAAGGTCATGTGAACTTTTGTCATCACTTGGCATCCGTCGTCCGTCCATCTGTTAACTTTTCACATTTTAATCTTCTCATCTGAAACCACTGGGCCAAATGGGATTAAACTTGGCATGAAGCATCTATGTAAGGTCCTTTATAAACTTTGCTCATTTCGTCCTGATCGGACCACAAACATAGCCGCCATGGGCAATTGTTGTTTCTTATTGGCCGAGTTTTCAAAAATCTTCTCCTCTGAAACTGCTTGGCCAAATACAACAAAACTTGACAGGAAGCATATATGGGGGGTCCTTTATAAAGTTTCTCATTTCATCCCGATCGGGCAACAAACATGGCCACCATGAGAAATTTCTTGTATCTCATTGGTTGATATAAACAAATTTTCTCCTCTGAAATTGCTTGGTCAAATGGAAATAAACTTGATAGGAAGCAAATATGGAAGGTCCTTTATTAAGTTCCCTCATTTTGTCCCATTCTGACTACAAATATGGCCACCATGATGTAATTCTTGTTTCTGATTGGTTGATATAAAAAAAAAAAATCTTCTCTGAAATTGCTTGGCCAAATGAAACGAAACTTTTATGAAATTAAATTTTGTCATCCTGATTGGATGATCAGCATGGCTGCCATGGGCAATTCTTGTTTCTGATTGGCTGATTTATAGAAATCTTCTTCTCTGAAACTGCTTGGCCAAATGGAACAAAACTTGACAGGAAGGATCTGTGGGAGATTTTTTACAAAGTTTCCTCATTTTGTCTAGATCAGGCGACAGACATGATTGCCATGGGCAATTTTTGTTTTTGATTGGTTGATTTAAAAAAAAATCTTTGAAACTGCTTGGACAAATAGAGTTGACCAAATAGAGCCAAACTTGACAGAAAGTGCCTATGGCATATAACAAAAATCTACAGAACTGCAGTATTGCTTGAAACCAAACATAGCCTGAATGTTCCTGATTAGGTGCTGACCAAGTGTTGTGACTTTTGTGCCAATCCCTCATTCAAGATGGCCACCAGCGGTGAGGGGACTTAGGTTAACATAAGACCCTACATTGTATGGAAAATATTTGCAAAAATCTTCTGGAGAACCGCCAAATTTTAGAATATGCTGACATGAAGAAAAATTTGATTCCTACAAGGCTTACCACACTTCATAATGATGGGTAGAAGTGACTTCTCTCTGAGGTACATCAATAAAAACAGCTTTCATGCCAGTTGAGTGATACACTCTCAGCCCTCTGAGCCTCTAATACATATGACCATACATATTTGCTGACAAATTATGGGATGAGTCTGTGGTCATCATCATCTGTAGACAGTTAGATTTCCACTTATTTACCTTTGTTCTGTTACATGTAAATGTATCCTTATAATATTCTATCACAATGTTCACAGATAAAAAATACAGGTTGCGATTTTTGGAATTCTTCCCTTTCCATTTTTTGTGGGGGTCATTTAGGGTTTTTTGATAATTTTTACGTAACTTTTAAATTTTTGTCCACTTTTTATGATTTTTTGGTTTTAAATGCTCCTTGATGAAAATGGAAAAAAAAACTTCTTAAGATTTGTTTTTCATATCCCTTACCATTTTAGAGATAAAAGGGGCCAAAAAAGGGACACTGCTTAATTTTCAAAACGTTTTTATTTCTTATCTGATTTTAATGATTTTTTTGAAGTGGTTTGTCATAAGTTACTTCAGGCATTTTTGTGTTACTTTTTTAATTGCAGAGATGAAAAGGATTAAAGGGGTCAAAATTAGCCATTTTGAAGGATACCTAAAATTTTGATTTATCATCTGATTTTAATGGGGATTTTTTCCTTTAGTTTGCCTTGATGAATGCTTCCAGTAGTACCTCAACAGATTTCTTCTATCTGTTACAGTAATTAAGATATAAAGGGCAAAATAAAAACACTTTGGCTTTATATGCAAATTATTTTTTTTATTTTCACCCAATTTTTATGAGGATTTTTTCTTTTATTCCACTTTGATGAGTGTTTTCATAAGTATGTTAACAAATTTTTTTTGTATCTTTTTTAAAATTTTTCCTAGAAACAAAGGCTTAAAGTTGCAGTTGTATCATGCTCTTTTATTTTAAATTTTTGAACATTTGTGTTTCAATTAATTTTCTTTTGGTGGAGAAATTTATCGTAAAAAAGGATGAAATGCATATATTTTCCATTATGGAACTATGAAAAAACCTGAAATAGATTTACACAAATAAGCATTTAACAATGCGTAATTCACAGAATAACAAAAGGAAATGTTTGGACAATTTGGGTGTGTGTAAGAAAAAAAATACAGTTACATGTAGGTATAGATCTGAAATTTAACAGGTAGGGAAGGTAAATTTTTCCCACTGCTATTTTCTTGGGGGGGGGGGGGGGGGGGGGGAGGTGTACATGTAAATAAGAATGTATAGTCATAAAAAATAAAGTGAATTTTTTTGTAGATTTGGGTAACCTGAACCAAACAGCTTTTTAATGCACCCTGAAAATTTTTTCTCACTGGTCATGAGTTCATGTATAGAGTAATTTGTAATTAATTTGGACTTTCTTTGTTAGTGGTTTGTCAGCCCTTTAACTTTTTACAAAGAATTTTTTTCCAGTTTAAGGCAGAGAAAATTTTCAGGAATAGAAAGATCTGATTCCTTATATGATTGAAACTAGAACTACAGGATATATATGTGTAATCTGTTGTGTTTATTGGTAACAATCACGGAAACACATACATGTACCTTGTACTATGTAATTCTTTTCCAAATGACTTTTTGCCCAGTATTTTCTTCACACAATAGACAATGAAACAGTGAACATGGTATATTTTATATTTCATGCATTGAGGGTACATTTCCCATGTTGAAGGCTGCACAGTACCCCAAGTAAGGTCATGCAGCTCTTTCTTATCTTGTTTTACGACAATACCCCCAGCAAAGCTATAAACCTTAGTTACAGAGACACTATTTTAACTACTCAAAATAACTACAATGAACCTTGAAAGATTTTGTAGTTTAGTTTATTTAAAGCCATTGAAATAGTTTACAAAAAGTGTCCATGTAACTAAGGTTATAGTACACTTTTTCTAACAAAACTTTTATTTTGACTACAAAGGAAAGGAAAAGGTATCGTTTGCCTGGAAAGGGCTAGGGAAGAAAATCGATTTTTGGAATTAGTGCATGAAAGTTTCAATTTGGGTCAGTTTTTGTGTTTTTAGCCCAAACCAAGTGCAAAACCACCAAAATTAAGTTGCTAACCCAAAATTTAACTTGGATGACCTTCTTGAATAACACTTTCAACCCTGAATTAATTTTCAGAAATTATCTGTTTTCAAGACTTTGCAAACTTTAGTTTGTAACATGCAAATGAGGCAGCTAGAGTCTGTGAATGAAATTTTACCAGTGCATTATATAAGAGGTAGGGAAGATAGGGGGTGGGGTGGTGGGTAAAAAGCCCTCCCCACCACAAATATGCCTATTTTTGCTGATTTTGGGAACTTTCCGTTGCCATGGAAACCAGAGTGAAGGCCCCACATACCTAGTAATGCATGATGTGTTAGAGTGGGCTGCCATCTTCCCATTAATTCCTATCAAGAGGTAAACCTAACTAAAATTGTGTTGTAGGATCGATGTATATAAGTCCTTGGAGGCAATTTGGACATTTTTGCACTATTTAGGGTGCTCAAAAGTTAAAAAAAAATATTTCACACACACTGGTATTAAATGACCCTTGCAGTTTTCTTGTACATCTCATAAGTAAAATTTTCACACCCCACAATATTCCATTTGGGGCCCAAAAGCCAGCCCAACCCTCCACCACCCCCTCTTACTTCACCCTTTGTGACAAATGATGGCACCAAGGCTATTCTGCATGGTACTGTTAATTCATACATGTGAATTTGGACTCCCAAATGTTGCTGCTTCTGTAACTATAATGTTTCCATTGCAATTAAGACTTAAAAAAGTGTACCCAAATATCAGTGGAGAGGATAAGGGGCATACAAATGGTTGGAAAGGGCCACGATTCCTTGAGCCATCGTTTGCCTGGAAAGGGTTAATTTACATGTATTTTGCACAAATTATTTAAGAAATTGAAAGATATTGTTTTATTGCAAAAATTTATGGAATATATTTCATATTGAGTGCAAATGTGCAAGAAGTTTCATAAAGAAATTGGCCTTAGTCATCTAGAGAATTTGGAAATTCTTATTTGCGTTAAATACAAACTGTTAAAATGCGCCATAAAAGGTATCAAAATTTTTTTCCCCATTTTCTACATGAAAACAATACTAAATGTTTGCAAGTTTTTTCTTAAATTTCACATTATGTCACCTTCTTCATTTTTAGTCATAATTTGTAAATTGCAGAAACGATCGTTTTAATGGCACTTTGCTCTTAGTACCTTTCAACTTTTTGTAAGTCTCTATACAATCATCAGAGAAACAAAGAAAAAAAAGAATAGCTTTTTCAAGAGAGACATTATTTTTTTGTTAATTTGAAATTCAGAATTCTATTTCCCGGATTGACCTTTTCGTCCCAGTTTATGTGAATGTGAACAATTGCCATCACTTTGTGTCCGTTGTCCATCCATCTGTTCTCATTTCACATTTTGAAGTTTTTCTAGAGAACTGCTGAATGGATTGAAACAAAACATAGCTGAAATGTTCCTTATGAGGTGCTGACCAAGTGCTGTTACTTTGGTGCCAATCTGTCGTCAACATGGCTGCCAGCGGGGGACTTAGATTAACATAGGACCCTATGGGAAATACATACAAAAGTCTTCTTCTAGAGAACTGCTAAATGATTTGTAACCAAACATGACATGAATGATCCTTATGAGGTGCTGACCAAGTGTTGTTACTTTGTAGCCAATCAATCATCCAAGATGGCCGCCAGTGGGAGTTTTAGTTTAGCATAGAACCCTATGGGAAATACATACAAAAATCTTCTAGACAACTGCTGAATGGATCAAAATCAAACATGGCATGAATGTTCCTTATAAGGTAATGACCAAGTGTTGTTTCTTTGGTGCTGATATGTCGTCCAAGATGGCTGCCAGCGGGGGACTTAGTTTAAGATAGGACCCAATGGGAATAACATACAAGCCTCTTCATGAAAATTACTGAATGGATTGAAACCAAACATGGCATGGATGTTAATCTCAAGGTCCTTTAGCAATGCACAAATGGAAATATCAGGTGAGCGATACAGTCTCCTGGGAGCCTCTGTTTTCGTAATATTTCAGCTTTGTATCGGAATTCGAAAAGATAACCGTTATTTTGATGAGTTGACCAAATAAGTTTAAAGTTTTACAATGTTAACCTATTCATTTTCAGATGAATGTATTTTATTTCTGAAATAATTAAAATAAACAATGCCTTTCCAGAATTTCTGTTTTTCTACCTGATATATTGGGTAGTGTGCATATAGACATGTATTTGCCTCGGAGTTCTGAATTTTGTGGATTGTCATACAAGTCACATACAGTACAATGAGAACAAAAGACGTGTCCCAAGGATAAAAGTGAATACCGTTTTATGCACTCATAATGCCTCGGACAATTGACCTGTGTACTAATGCATAAAAATTATCCTCTGCTGTCTTATAAAGGACACCTCTTTTGTTCTCATTGTACTGTAAATATGCCTATTAATTTCTGTCTTTGATGTTCCAGGTGTGCATTGTACAGAAAAAGGATACAAAGAAGATGTATGCCATGAAATACATGAACAAATTAATGTGTATAAAAAAAGATGCTGTTAGAAATGTGTATCGTGAAATAGAAATACTTACAAGTTTAGAACACCCATTCCTTGTGAATTTATGGTTTACATTCCAAGATGAAGAAGATATGTTTATGGTAGTTGACTTACTTCTTGGTGGTGATTTGAGGTACCATATACAACAAGAGGTGCAATTCAATGAATATCAAGTGCGATTGTATGTCTGTGAGATAGCCCTGGCTCTGGATTATTTACAGCAGAATAACATAGTACACAGGTAAGCAATAAAGTCAAGTGTAAATAATATAGTACACAGGTAAGCAATAAAGTCTAGCGTAAATAATATAGTACACAGTAAGCAATAAAGTCAAGTGTAAATAATATAGTACACAGGTAAGCAATAAAGTCTAGTGTAAATAATATAGTACACAGGTAAGCAATAAAGTCTAGTGTAAATAACATAGTACACAGGTAAGCAATAAAGTCAAGTGTAAATAATATAGTACACAGGTAAGCAATAAAGTCTAGCGTAAATAATATAGTACACAGTAAGCAATAAAGTCAAGTGTAAATAATATAGTACACAGGTAAGCAATAAAGTCTAGTGTAAATAATATAGTACACAGGTAAGCAATAAAGTCTAGTGTAAATAATATAGTACACAGGTAAGCAATAAAGTCAAGTTTAAATAATATAGTACACAGGTAAGCAAAAAAGTCAAGTGTAAATAATATAGTAAACAGGTAAGCAATAAAGTAAAGTGTAAATAATATAGTACACAGGTAAGCAGTAAAGTCTAGTGTAAATAATATAGTACACAGGTAAGCAATAAAGTCTAGTGTAAATAATATAGTACACAGGTAAGCAATACAATCAAGTGTAAATAATATAGGATACAGGTAAGCAATACAGTCAAGTGTAAATAATATAGTACACAGGTAAGCATTAAAGTCAAGTGTAAATAATTGAACACCATCTATTTGATCATTTATTACTAAATCAGTGTGATGTTTGGTTTATGAGGTAACTTACAAAATACAAAAAAAATATCTCCCTTGATATGATTATTAGATAACAATTGGGTGGAGGATTTTAAAAAAAATTGTTGCTGGTTCGTGAACATACATGCACAGGAGAAACAATATGTATAATTAGTGTGGATATGTTTTTGCATATACTAATAAATATAATGATCGGTAGTACAAAATGTAGAAAGTCTTTAGCAGAAGATGCTAGATCATTTTGGCAAAGGAAATTAGCATAAAGAAATAAATGTGTTGCAAATCAAGTATACATGTATGTGCTCCACATCAAAACTGGTCAACAGATAGATTCAGTTGGATTTCATCGAAATTGGCATGGGTGACTTTCTCTGATATTTACATGTGCATTTTAAATAAATTTGTGTCTTCAGCAAATTGTGCAAAGTAAAAAATGATGAAAAGCTAATGTGATAACCAAAGAAAGCAGGATAAACTACTTCAGTTGTTGAGATGTGTCGAATTTGCAGTTGTAACATTTGGTTTTTACTTAAGAAAGAAGTTCAGCTAGGAAAATACCTTTTACTTCTGTAGTACAATTTTATCTGTATTTGATATAAATGAAGCATTTTTGGTTATGGACAAATAATCCATTGTGTAATAAGACATCTCCTAAAGATATTTAAAAATCAATATTGAAACCATGGTATAAAATGGCACCAGAATTACATACTTGACAATAAGTTTGGTCCAGTGATTTTGTTTTCTGAACAGAAGTTAGGAATTATGATGAACGACCAAATAATTAGCATTTGTCTACAGCTTTCATTACAGAACAAGCCATTAATGTTATTTATCTTAATGTCAAGTGTCAATTGAATTATAAAGAAAAGTGCTGTCTCTAATCCTTAATCTATTCTTTTCACAATTTTTTCAGGAAATACGTAGGTTATTGTAATCTAATTGGATCAAAGGCTGAGACATCTTCATTATGTAATTTCTTATTGCACACACGTACTTTGGTGACAAATTTTTTTTTCAGGATCTCAGACAAACTGGAATTAATATACTGTAAATTCAGAAATTTATGCAAGGGTTTTTTACTAATTTGAAAAATGCCACAGGATGAAAATAACAATAAGTAAAATTTGCATTCTTTAGTTTTTCTCAGTGTTCTTCTGTTACAAATTATGATGAAAAACTATTTATAACAGAAAAGGTCACCAACAAAACACCAAGCAGTGAACAACAACACAAACCAATAAATAACAAAACACCAACTGGTGAGCAGTAAATAACAAAACACCAACCAGTGAACAACAATACAAACCAATAAATAATAAAACACCATCCAATGAACAACAACACAAACCAATAAATAATAAAACACCAACCAATGAACAACACAAACTGATAAATGACAAAACACCAACCAATGAAAAACAACACAAACCGATAAATGATAAAACACCAACCAATGAACAACAACACAAACCTTCCTCCAAATTCAACCACACACAGCTGAATCACTTTAATGACTCCTACACCTCTTTCGGACTGAAGATTACATAGATTGATTTACTGAAGAATATGCATATATAGTTCAGTAAGATAGGTTTTCTGTTTACTCAGGGCTTTGTCAAGACAGGTTTTACTGTAGTTGATTTTCTATGATTTGAAATAATAAATACATGTTATAATTGAAGAATTTACAGTATTGACCTATATCTTCTGAAATTACTGGTCTTATGAAGACCAGTCTTTTGTGGAATGGTCTCTTTTACAATTGTATCTGGTAGTCTTGACCTTGTACCAATATGGCCACAGTTATTGAAAAAAGAGAAAGTTTGCTAGAAAAATATTTTGAAAGTCTTTTGCTGTAAAAGTCCAGGACCAAATAAGACTAAACTTTGGTGGCAAAGTTCTAACTGTATGTGGTTTCCTTTCAGAAGTGTGTATAGTTTTGTGATCTAAATTTTTTATTAGGAAAAACCTGTTAAGATCTTTTTCATTAAAAATAAATAAGAATTTAACCATTTTTAGACATTCTAGACATTGATAACTGCACAAAGCCATGTTGAAGCAATTTTGTCAAAGTTTCGTTGTATTGTAATTTTTTATATTCTTCACGGTTTTTGATATCTGTAATTGATGTCTGTGTGTCAGGCATAAATGAGTTGGAATAAATCACAATTTATACGTAATGACCTCATGTTAACAAGGTTATAGCTGAGATTATATTTTCTGTAGAATGAGATTTATAGAAATATATATTGTTTTCTTTTTGATCACATTAGTAAGTCTTCATTATGCATATACTGGTCTATATAAGGTGACTGCCACTAAATTTCTAATTTTTTTCTGGTAGACATGAACACCTTTGAATTTGATGTCATCCTGTTACAAAAAAAAGGATTATGACTTGAGTTTACATTGTTTAGTTTAAATGGAATTTGTGCAGATTGTAGTGAAGAACTCTGTGGATTTTAAGATCAAAAAGTCATAGACCTAGTAGGTAACTGTTACAAAAAGTACAATTTTCAAAATGACAAAATGAATTTGCATGATTAGAATAAACATTTTACAAATCGTTACAAGAATGTATCCTTGGCATTTAAAGGACCTATGAAAATGCCACCTGTGCACTTCTCTATTATCATACCAACCACAAATGAAATGATTTTTTTTTTTTTTTTTTTTTTTTTTTTGGGGGGGGGGGGGGGGGAGGTGTATAGGAATCTCTGTCTGTCTATCCATCTGTATATATGGACCAACTTAATGCTCAATCCTCATAAAATTTGAGAGGATAATTGACCATGATGTGTTAAATTGATATTAAATATGGTTATTTATTATCTTTAAGTTTTTCCTGAGTAATGGTTCTGTGCACTTGTAAATTCTGACATATATGGTACACACCTTATCACTGCAACTAATCTGACATGGTTTGTTATGCATATGAAACCGTGCAGATGTGAATGTTGTTAGGATGTTCCAGTCCATTCGGATTTACCCGAGTTATGTCACTTTGGGCTTAGAAATTTTTGACATTGTACGATTTACACCTTTTGAACAAGGTCCATTGTTAGATTATTGTGGGCAGATGTGCATGTGGGGAGGATGTTCTAGTCCGTTGGGTTTTGCCTTTGAACTTTGGTTAATGGTGTGTATATTGTCACTATGATTCCTTTAACATAGTTTTTACACATAGAATTTGCTGCAGTCATATATAGAAGATTTTGCAAACATCCATTTCCACTTACTTTCAAATCTATTTGAGATTTAATTTTCTTTGGATGGGGAAGTCCCACTCTGCAGACATGTATAGTTTAATGTGATGCTGCGTATATACTTTGTAATTTTTAACAAAATATTCAGAATTTAATGTCAAATATACAGCTGTTATGTTATCAATATCTGCTTACCTGAACAAATGCAAAATAAAATAAAGCAAGAACCTTGTATTTTCTACTCCTTTGTGTATTTTATACCTTACACCCATAGCAAAGAGATAAAAAAGGGGGGTGGTTTTATTAAAATCTGAAACCATCTTTTTACTTTGATTCATGTTTTTATGGAACTAAATCATCTGCCATGACCTGGCTATGTTAATATATTTTAATTGGTATATCACAACTCTGTTACAATGTCCTTTGTATTGGTTCATCTGGCTTATGACGCCTCTTAGAAATCAGTTAAAAATATTGGTATGTCAACCTTTAACATTTCAAAGGATATAAACAATTCCATATAATAACAACTACTGTCGGTATGTTTCTAATGAAGGTCACCTGGTAAACTCCAGTTAATTGACATATTTGACAATTTCTTGTTAGATGGTAAAAAAATCAATTTTATATCTGACTTACATGACTTCCTTACATTGTAATTCTTAAAAACCATTTTTTTTTATAACCATGGCAACAACTGTTATTTTCATACACCAATAGGTTTGGACATAGTTTATTGCTAGACAAAATTGACAAACGTAGTTTGAGCAAAATTACTAAATTATCTGATGTTTTAGATACCATTAAATCTTATTTTTTACTTCAAGGCATTTATCACATAAATGTAATAACACCGTGGAGCTTTATGGTAAAATAGATGTTGATAAATTCATGACATGGTCACTTACTGGTATCATAATTATTTTTATGAAATCTTTCTCTTCTTTCAGTAAGTTTAGATTAACAAAGATTCTGCAGATGCATTTAAGGAGCAGAGTTAAGCAAACAAACACAATAAAAGAATAAGATGATATAGTTATGCAAAATCTTTTTTTCTTCCTGGAAAAAAGTTTTGGCTCTGGTTTCTTTTAGCTCCTTAGTATATTATCTCAACTTTGCTTGATTTTAGAAACCAACAAATTCAGTCACTCAGATGGGAAGGAAATCTGTTTTTAGCTCACCTGACCCAAAGGGTCAAGTGAGCTATTCTCAGCACTTTGCATCCGTCGTCCGTCATCATCTGTTAACTTTTACAACAATCCTCTTCTCCTCTGAAACTAGTGGGCCAAATGGAACCAAACTTGGCCACCAGCATCATTAGGGTATCTAGTTTAAAAGTTTTGTCTGATGACTCCGCCTGCCAACCAATATGGCCGACATAGCTAAAAATAGAATAGAGGGGTAAATTGCAGCTTTTGTCTTGTATCTCAAAAACTAAAGCATTTAGAGCAAAACTGACAGGGTAAAAATGTTTATCGGGTCAAGATCTACCTGCCATGAAATTTTCAGACGAATCGGTCAACCCTTTCTTGGGTTATTGTTCATTTTAAGGAAATTTGTAGTTTTAGGTTATTATCTTGAATATTATTATAGATAAAGACAAACTGTAAACAGCAAACATGTTCAACAAAGTAAGATCTACAAATAAGTCAACATGACCAAAATCATTGATTGACCCCTTATAGAAGTTTATTCCCTTTAAAGACGGCATCCAGCGTAAACTTTCCTTTAAAGATCTTCTCTGAAACCACTGGGCTATTTGGGACCAGACTTTGATGGAATGGTCCTTGAGTGGCCCCCTTCAAAAATTTGTCCGGCATCCCTGACTGTTACTAAAAATAGAAAAAAGGGGGGATTAATTTTAAAAATCTTATTCTATGAAACTACAAGGCCAATTGGAACGAAACTTGGCAGTAATGGTCCTTAGAAGGTTCTCTTTCAGAAGTATGTCTGATGACCCGGACTGTTAACAAAGATGGCTGCCACAACCGAACTTAGTTTAACATTGAGCCCTATGGGAAAATTCATTGAAAAATCTTCTTGTCTGAAACCACTTGACCAATTGGAACCAGACTTGGCAGCAATGGTCCTTAGGAGGTTGTCTTTCAGATATATGTCCGATTTTGTGGACTTTGAACCAAGATGACCTCCAAAGCCGAACTTAGTTTAACATAGGCCCTATGGGAAAATTCACTCAAAAATCTTCTTGTCTGAAATTACTGAGCCAATTGGAACTGAACTTGGTAGGATTTGTCCTTAGATAGTTCTCTTTCAGAAATATGTCCGATGACCTGGACTGTCAACCAGTATGGCTGCCACAGCCGTACTTAGTTTAACATAGAACCCTATAGAAAAATCAGCAAAATTAACTACAACACTTCAATTTTTAGTCCTGCTCAAGGTGAAAAGTTAAATCCAGGTGAGTGATACATGCACTTGAGAGCCTGTAGTTTGGATTTTGTTCTGCTTGAGGGATGTTTTATATGACTGTAGCCAAGACTTGATTAAATTTTTGCATTTAGGTGTATTATTAAAGAACCTGTGGTAATGAATTAATGATATTTCACAATTACGGTCATCTTATATAGTGCAACACAGCTTAGCAACGTTTGGGTTACTTCGACCTCCATTTTATGGTGGAGCAACTTTGTTTTAATTTTTGCATTTTAGTGTATTTCTAAAAGAAAACATGTGATTATACATCAATAATATGTTCACAACTACAATCATCTTCTCTAGTTCATCACAGATCACCAGCAGAGAAGTCCACATGACCTACATTTCATGCTTGTGTGGCTCCATTAAATTTTAGTGTTTGGGTCCGTAACATGTATTTCAGAAACAGAATTTAGTATTATGGATTCATTTTCTTAATGGGGTAAAAATTAATTTAGGCAGGATATATTTTGAAATTTTCATATATTTGAAATAATTCTCAAAACGATTTCCTGTTATAAATGATTCATGGGAATTTTATGTGCAGGAGGATAGGGTATCCATGTCTTACAGGCAAACAATCTCTAGTCTTTTTGGTTTTTTTTTCTTTTGGTTGAAAAGTTAGATTTTGTTGGATAGCAATTTGTCTTGACATATGGTAGATGATATACAGGTTTTTGTATTTGTCAAAGTATATATTTCATTGTGTGTTACCACTAGTGAATTACAGAACCATGAAATTCAGAATCTCACAAAGAATTTTTACTGAACTTGAAAAATTTTAAGATAACTATAGTACATGTCTTTAGTTTATTCCACATCCAGCAAATACATTTCAAGGCAACTTTTCAGCTAGTATCAATTTCTGACCTGACTTATCAAATATACAGGAGAAAACAAATGATCTAGCCATTAAGTTTGTTCAGGTAAAATTCTTTTGTTACAAAGTTACAAAAGTATTAATTCTTACATTTGTCTCCCTTAACCAAAACGAAAGTTCCCTAGTAAATGTTGAAAAAATATTCACTGTGATTTATTCTTTCACTAAGAAATATTTTCTTGAAGGGAAAATGTTCCTCTGGAACTGACTAGCTAATTATGTATTATAAATCAACAAGCAATGAAATAAATCTGGTTGAAAAATTCTACAGGAACAAAATATCTGTATGTATATTAGATATATATCTGAATATCTGTCTGAACAAAGTTTAGCATAACAATTGCAAGTAATTCTTCTAGGTAAACATCCTACAGGGAGTTAAAGTTGGTATTTGAGGACGTGGCTGTCATTTCTGTGACATTATATAATAAAGATAATTTGTAGTAGATGTCCTGAGATCTTACAGTATAGTTATTTCCATTCTCCATTGGAATTAGATATTGATTTACTTTCATATATATTTGATTAACTTAATAACTTTTTTGGTTGATGTTAGTATCAATGTCACTTTTTGTTATAGACTTTTCTTTTCATTTATGTTTTTTTCAGAAAACTATTGTTTTCTGACAGCAGACTTGTTAATGTTTGCATCTTCGGAAATTATTCTTACCTACATAAATTTTGTACATGTATGTTGTGTCATATTTTGGGGAAAAAATAGACTATTTGTATTTCAGATTTTTATAAAATTTGGCATGCAACTAGAGTACGTTGAACTGCATCTGGATATCAAAAAATAATGTATGTTCCTTTAATACTTCCCGAAATATGCTGTTTCAAGTTTTAGCAAACAGATGAGTAAATTCATAGAATGCACACAGTTATCGCTCCTAAATATTTAGACTTTAAATTATGGTGTCTCAAAATCCAGTCCTTAGAATTTAGAAAAAAATGATATATCAATACCATTGAAATTCTCTTTTTATTGATATAAGATTTATTGGGTGCCACCGGATTCTTTTTTTTAGTATATTAGATTGATTACTGTATGAAGAGTGAAAATAAGCGTCAAAAAGCCAAAATAAGAGTAACGTCGTCACGACGTCGCTATAAAAATGTAGATTTTAAGTGTTTTTACAGACAGGTCCTTTTGTTGAATGATTTCCATAACGAAAATGAAGCTGGTGACCCTATGTTTATTTAGTATAATTGAAACGAAAAAGTTGAAAGCGATAACATATCATTTTTATAGAAACTCCTAGGAATTATTTTTTGTGAAATGACAATTTAAAGTGAAATTTTTTTTTTTGGCAGTTTTTATATGAAATCTACAGTGAAAGTCCTTTATTTCAATGAATTTAAATCAACCTTATTGAAGAAATATAAAAGCTAAATATAATTTTTTTTTCGATATTTAGATGCAGTTTCGAATGTTCTAGCTGCATGTAAAATTTCATTAAAATCCGTAATTTAGGTACCTCCTACCTTAAAGAGGTATTTTTCTACTTGCATATAAATAATAATACAATGTATCTTGAAAACATTAAATTATAGAGAACAGTGTCTCAGAAATTTATAAAAAAGAGAGTGCAGGAAAGATAAACTGTGAAATAGTTATTTTTTGTTATTTTGGCAAATGTAAATTTCTAAATGAATAAAAAATTATGTTATCAAAAATAACAGTTTTCAGATTAATGCAAAAATTAGAATCCTCATTTATGACTTTCTTAGTAATTTCATAAAATATTCAAAATACTGGTGTATAGAGCAATAATTATTTTATAAAATGTGGATTCATTGTGTATAGCTTGCTTAACTGCCACAGCCAAGTTTTTTTCCATAAAAAAGGAAACCTTCAATGTTTTTGTTCATTAATTGGATGTTTACAAATATTGTCTGAAGCCAGAATTTATCAAGCAAAGACAGTTTAGTTGAATTTACATTGATCCTGTGACATTTATAGAACTGTTTTCTATTTTCAGAGATATAAAGCCTGACAATATATTACTGGATGAAGAAGGTAATGTCAGAAAAATACTTCTATTAAATGTCGTATAAATTGTTCTGGAAAAGATAAAAGCTTACTCAAAGCATTCTGTTAAATTGTTAAAAAAGATGTTATCAAACTTAACAGGTGCATTATAGAGTATACATGTATAAGAGGAACTTTCTGTCATTATAAGTCTGTTTTATAGATATTGAACGAATTTTATTCCCCTGTATTTAATCAGATTTTAATAAAGGTCTTTTGTGATATTATCATTGTTTCTATCCATTTGTCCATTTTCATCTGGCCATCCCTCCATCTAACTATCTTCAGATTTACAACATTCAAAGAATGCTATGTGAGGGGTGGTATTGGCTTCAGATTTACAACATTCAGGGAATGCTATGTGGGGGGTGGTAATGACTTCAGGGAATGCTATGTGAGGAGTGGTAATGGCTTCAGAGTAACAACATTCAGCGAATACTATGTTGGGGGTGGTATTGGCTTTGGATTTACAACATTCAGGGAATGCTATGTGGCGGGAGGGGGTGCTAATGGCTTCAGAGTTACAACATTCAGGGGATGTAAATGGCTTCAGATTTACAACATTCAGGGAATACTATGTGGGGGGTGGTAATGACTTCAGATTTACAACATTCAGGGAATGCTATGTGGGGGGTGGTAATGGCTTCAGATTTATAACATTCAGGGAAAGCTATGTGAGGGGTGGTAATGACTTCAGATTTACAACATTCATCGAATACTATGTGGGGGGTGGTAATGGCTTCAGATTTACAACATTCAGGCAGTACTATGTGGGGGTGGTAATGGCTTCAGATTTACAACATTCAGGGAATACTATGTGGGGGGGGGGGGGGGTGGTGATGGCTTCAGATTTACAACATTCAGGCAGTACTATGTGGGGGTGGTAATGGCTTCAGAGTTACAACATTCAGGGAATGCTATGTGGGGGGTGGTAATGGCTTCAGATTTACAACATTCAGGCAGTACTATGTGGGGGTGGTAATGACTTCAGATTTACAACATTCAGCGAATACTATGTGGGGGATGGTAATGGCTTCAGATTTACAACATTCAGGCAGTACTATGTGGGGGTGGTAATGGCTTCAGAGTTACAACATTCAGGGAATGCTATGTGAGGGGTGGTAATGGCTTCAGATTTACAACATTCAGGGAATACTCTGTGGGGGGTGGTAATGGCTTCAGATTTACAACATTCAGGGAATGCTATGTGGGGGGAGGGGGTGGTAATGGCTTCAGATTTACAACATTCAGGGGGTGTAAATGGCTTCAGATTCGAAAAATTCAGGGAATGCTGTGTGAGGGGTGGTAATGGCTTCAGATTTACAGCATTCGGGGAATGCTCTGTGGGGGGAGGGGGTGGTAATGGCTTCAGATTTACAACATTCAAGGGGTGTAAATGGCTTCAGATTTGCAACATTCTGGGGATGCCGTATGAAGGTGGTAATGGCTTCAGATTTGAAACATTCAGGGAATGCTGTGTGAGGGGTGGTAACGAAAATAGTATTTTTTAAAGGGGTTGTATCTAATAGATGTGTTTGGTAGCAACACCCTGCCCACATACATATGCACCCTTCAGCACTAAAAATTCAGTGTGATGTAGAATAATGTAAAGAACACTTTTAACTACAGATAAACAAATCTGAATTACTTAAAATATATTAAAGGGAGAAAAGAAACTATAAGAACTCTAATAAAGGAACGACTTATGAAAATAATAGTTTTTAAAAATTGTTTAACCTTTTCAGACTTGATACTGCACTAAAGTTTCCCTTTTCCTAACGATATGCACTATGACACTGAATCCTTAACCAGATGTATTTCCAAAAATCACCTTTGATGCTCAATACTTATATGAAAGAGTTTTTGTGGTTTTGGCCCAATACTAGATAAAAGGTTCATATTTACTTCAAAAGAGAAAATTTTTGTAGGACAAACCCTATGGTGGCATCACTAATCTACTCCTTTCCACACATGCCCTCTCAATATCCCACCTCTAAAGCAGCTAATTTTTACATGCTTTATAATGTTGGCTTCAAGTCTTAATTTTTAATTTGGGTATTTTGCACACAAAAAAAATAAAAATAATTTGCATAAAACAATTCAACACAGTAATATATAGTCCTAGCAGTAAAGATTTCCTTTAAAGAGCCAGCGATTGAAAATGTAGTCAAACTGAGTAATTATTTCATTTGTCACTACACCGCTTACAATCCTGTCACCCATCACAACTGAAAATGCTTAAACATTTAGATTTTAGATATTTCTTTCTTAAAGTTTAAGATGCCTCAAATAAAATGAGTTTGTGTCTACCATTTCAAAACGTTAAATAACAATGATCAAACAACAGATGCTTTTTTTTAATCGCTGCTGGAAATATTTGTGAAGAGGGTACCATGTGAATTTTAATCAAGAAAAGTGCCTAGCAGACAATAAATTTATAATTAAAATGGAAAATCTACACCAACAGCAATTATCATTTCTATGATAAACTGTGATAAAAATTTTATAATGCATTTGGTTTTTCTTGATGATTTTTACTCCAGTCAACATCAAACGGTATAAATAAAATGTGAACTATAGTTATCTGCTAAAGGGTATATCAGACAGTAATCAGAGTTTATAAAGTAAAGAAAAATCACTTTTATGAAAGAAAAAAAGATGTATCTGTTCAAAGAAAATTTGCAATTGTTTTTTGTCATATTATCATGAAGTCTTATTGACACTTCATCTGTTCATTACCATACAAAATTTACTGCAATGTTGACAGTTATAGAATTTGATGTGGAATAATCCTGGTATTGCTTCAAGACATTTTTGTAGTTGTCTTTGTTTGAATATTATTGCATTATATTATGCCTTTTGGGTTTTGATGTTATAGATTAAAATTCTCAGAAGGATAGTTTAAAACTGTTAAAGTTTATTGCAATATACAAGTACTTTTGAGTAAGAGATTGGTCCTTTCTATTAAATTTTTTCTTTTTTAGCTCACCTCAAAGGGCCATGTGAGCTTTTGTCATCACTTTTTGTCCATTGTCTGATAACTTTTAAAATTTTGATCTTGGGACAAATGAACTGAAATTTGGTATGAAGCATCTTTGGAAGGACCTTTATAAAGTTGTCATATTTTATCATAGTTTGACAAGTGATATGGCCGCCATGAACAAGTCCTTATTTTTCATTGGTCAAATTATAAAACATTTTCTACTCTGAAATGTATGACCAAATGAACTCAAATTTTGTATGAAGCATTTATGGAATGGCCCTTATATATATTGAAAATTTTATCCCAGTCGGACAACTAGCTAACAAATACTCAGTTTGAATTGGCCAAATTTTATAAAAATCTCCTGTGAAAATGTATGGCCAAATGAATTGAAAGTTAGTTTGAAAGATCTATGGATATTTGTTCCCAATCAGAAATCTAATATGACCACCATGAAAATTCTTTATTTCTGATTGGACAAATTGGAAAAATTGTTTCCCCTGAAACTGCAAAGCCAGTTGAAATGACATTGGTATGAAGCATCTATGGAAGGACCTTCCGTGTACATGTAGTTTACATATTTTGTAGTGGTCAGATAACTACATATAATAATTATAGCTGCCATGAACAATTCTTTATTTCTGATTGGTCAAATTAAAAAAAAATCGCTGAACATGAACAAATATGACACATTGAAAAGAATGCCATGTGAAGAATATAGGCTCACCCCTTAAGCCTCTAGTTTCTTATACATATTCTTGTTGTTTCTGAACTTTAATATGCACAGGTAGAATTTTAACCCAGAGGACCAGTTATCTTTAGTTCATTTGTTCAGGCCAAATGTGCTAGTGAAAATTTGATCTATTGCAGGTAATGATATGCTATTGTATTCTTATACATTTATTTTGCAGGTCATGTCCACATCACAGATTTTAATATTGCAACAGTCCTAAGTGATGGACAGTTAGCTACATCTATGTCAGGAACCACACCTTACATGGGTAGGTTCTGTTTTAGGATTAGTTGACCATTCCTGTTTTACATGAAATGTCTGATGTTTTAGATGTTTTCTTGGTATCTAAAAATTCCAAATGGCCCCGGTTGTCTGTCGGTAGCTTGCTTGCCTCAAATCTGGAAGGTCATTGGTTTGATCTGCCCCCAGGTAAAACCAAAATCTTCAAAATTGGTATTTGCTGCTTCTCCACCAAGCATGCAGCATTTAGGAGTAAGAACCAAGACTGGTCACCTCAGAATCAAAATAATATGTCATGCTGGGGTGACATGTCTTTCTGCAGCTTGTTACCTCATGAGCACCTAAAGAATTCAGCTCATTGGTCTAGTACAAAGCAGGGGTCATATTCATATCAGATAATATTTCTTTGTATCTAATTATAAGTTGGATGCAATCAATTGCATGTTATTTTCTTATAACAAAAATTCCTTTTATCTCGAAATACTTTTTCTGTTGAATGCATTAACAAATAAAATAACCAAACTTCTAAAATACATGTATGCTGCCAAGGATAAAAATGCAATTTTGTTTTGGAAGATTGGAAATAATGACAAGGCCATGACAAATATGGTTTCATTTAAAAATCATGACAAAATTTAGTAGAAATACATCAGCAATCGAAAATAATTATATTAGGTATAATTAATGAAATTTTTGCTATATGGAAATGTCTATTCTGCCTCCAATTGTTCATGGTTTAAATGGACTAGAAATAGAAATAATGTTTAAGCCTAAAGGTGTTTAACACAGTACTAGTATAATTTTTGAAGACAATTTTGTAGAAACATCAATTATTTTTCATGTAAATATTTTTTTTACAATAACGATTGTTAAAGCTTATTGATTCCTGACTCCTTATTTAACTTGTCAGTATAATGATTATCACAGTAACATATAACATCATGTCAGTCTCCTCCTCTGGCTTCAGATATAGGACACATGAACCTTATACACTGAAGAACATTATTTCAAATCAATCAACAATAGGCTTTAACATAAGGAGATGATAAAATAATTCCTTGGTTATCATTCAAACTATTATAAAAATTGAAGTTGTTGAACTGAGCTTTGTTATATATTTTAGTGTACCATTCTATTGAAATGAAAAATTTACACAAAAAACAACATGCATTTATATTGTACAGACCTGGATGAGAATCTAAAAATTTTATTTTATTTGGCATAATCTGGGTAGTTGTAATATCAGCCTTACAGGAATAAAAAATGAATGAAAAATCAGAAGACTGGATATGAATGAGATGTACAAAAGTGGTAAATTTTACCATTCAATATATATTACAATTTTACAAATCTAAGAATGTAGTTCTATTTAATAATTTATTATGCATATGTATTACCAAAGTTCAATTCATTCTCATTTGGTAGCTGTATTTTGCTTTGTTTCATGTTTGGTTAATGCCATTGTTTACAAAATTAATCAAAGATGACATTTGCTATGCGATAGCAGGGGAGCATATAGTGTTTCGGTCTGTGTGTCGGTCCATCAGTACATACATGCATAAATAAGTCCTGCTTTAGGTTAAAATCTAGATTGAAGGTAATTATAGCTGCCATGATAGGAAGTAGATGTCATATCAACATGAAACTTTGTCACTAAATGGGATCTATTCAAAATTTAGGTCAAAGGGTTGGTGTGACCTCAATGCACAGTTGACTGATCATGATTTAGGCGTTTTTTTGGAAGTGGGGCACATTGGACACATATGTTCTTGTTCATTCAGTCATAACATTGAGAGAGAAATAAGCTACTGTGTTACATTTTATCTATGTGAAGCAATAACCCAAGTGACAAGGTGGTGCTTATTATATTTAAAAAGGGATAAAAGTTGATGCTCCTGAATTGCATACCTTTTTAGCTGGGCCATATGAGCTATTGCCATTGTCATAAACTTTCCTTTAAAGATGTTCTCCTCTGAAACTACTGGGCCAATTGAAACAAAAGTTGGCTCAGGTGATCCTCTTTCAGAAAAACATCTGATGACCGCACCTGGCATCCAAGATGGCCACCAGAGCTGAACATAGTTTAACATAGGACCCTTTGGAAAACTTCTCTGAAGAGCTTCTTGTCTGAAATCTGCTGAACAAATTGGAACTCAGTGGTCTTTAGATGGTCCTTTATCAGAATCATATTCCTTGACTTGTATTACCATCCAAGATGGCCACCACAGACTAACTTAGCAAACTTTAACAAAGGACCCTATAGAAAATTCACTTAAAGATCTTCTTGTCTGAAATCACTAAGCCAATTGGATCCAGACTTTGCAGCAATGTTCTAGACTGCCAACAAAGATGCACAAAGTAAAAATATTTACTAGTATTCAGCTTTTTTTGTCTGCAAATTATACCCAGATGAGTGCTACAGGCTCTGGGGAGCCTCTAGTTTTAACAGCCATAACATCTAAGTACAAATGTACTGATTTTTACCATTTTTCAAGATATTTTTGTCACATTTTTGTGCAGAAATAACCATGAGCCAATGCAAGAAGCAGCTAAAATATTTTAAACAAAGGTAAGGTATCTGTTGATATTCAACTTGGTTCCTGTTGTAGCTTGCATCTAGATTTTCAGTCAAACCATATATCATCGTACAAATCATTTGAGTATTTTCAAACAATATGCCGAAATTTTGAAATTGTTTTCATAAGTCAAAGTTCTACATCATGATGTTATAATGCCAAGAATGCTCATTAGCCTACAATTGTGTATACTTTTGATTGAAAGATTATTGGACAGAATATTGTGGTTTTTTTAAGTTCTAGATGTTATGATAGTAGGATTTCTCATTAACCTAATTTATTATTTTTTTAATAATTGGGAACAAAAAGTGTCCTTTTCATACTTTCTGCAACAATATCTGGTCATCCTCAAATGTAAAAATTTTTTGTAATATAATTAACAGGAACCATATGGCTGGTTATTTTTTTAATTAAAAATATATTACAGTGGTAAAGTGCTATTGCTCACACAGTCTATGCTTTGTACTAATTAGTATAAACCATGTCAGGTCTTGTGGGCGTATAACTGACATCTTTAAAAAGGAAATTAATTGTATCAATATTTCATTGAGATAAAATGTTGTAATCTACTCATAACATTAAAGTCGAGTAAGAACCTATAAGACTGCCTTTACTATCCAGAGCCAGATCTCAGTTTCCAAAAAAAATTTTAAAAAAATATTTGACATTTCGTTAAATAACACTAAAGATCAATGCTTTGTTAAAAACAATATCCAGTAAGCTCCAGAAAATTTAGTGATCTCTATAAGAAACTTTACTGAAGCTAATTGAAATTTTTAAAATCCAAGACTGAGCATAAGAATTTCTTTTGTTATTTTTTTCTGTACTTCTCCAAAAGAGTATGTGGCAAAAATTCGTTGTAATATATGGTATGGATTTTTTTGAATTTTTCAACAAATAAATTTGGATATTAGTTTGGTTTGAGGACTGGTGAGAGGCTCCAAACAATGACAAAGAAAACCCAGTGTCTATCAGACAGATTCTTGTTTACTTTACAGCACCAGAAGTATTTGCTTGTGCTTTAGATGAGTGTCCAGGATACAGCTATCCTGTTGATTGGTGGTCACTGGGAATATGTGCTTATGAAATGCTGAAAGGAAGGGTAATAAATATTTTCTTAGTCTGTTTTTTTTTTTTTTTTGGCCATGTGAAATATAGTTTTGATAACACAATATATTTCTAAAACTGAATTATTTACTAAACTCATAGTGTATTCAGTATTATACATGCATCTCATGACATACTTTCAAAGTGAAGCAAGTTCTATAATTGAATTTTTTTTTTAAAAATTTAGGAGATCGCTCTGTATCAAGAATTCTAAAAACATTAAAATTGAATAATTCATGTTTATCAGAAGTGGCCTAAATAAAGTATTGTTGTGATTAAAAATCTGTTATAATGCTTTCTGATCAATTATTTAAATTTGCATGCCTTAGATATAAGTTTGATCAAAGTTCTGGATTTCCAGACTTAATTAGCATTCCAAATGATGAAACTTTGCATTTTGTTCATATATTCCTGTATAGGAATGGATACAAAATGAAAAGATAGCTTAAAATTTGAATATTTAGTTTTTATCATGACTAAAATTTGAATATTTAGTTTTTATCATGACTAAACAGGGAGTTTATTAAACAAGAGCAGAGAGAGAGAGAGAGAGAAGAGAGAGCACCAAATGTATTGCATGTACAGTAACAATTATGGTAACAAGACAAATTTGAAATACATACTTTTACACTTATATAAAATCTGAGATTATTTCTACTCATTAAGTATCGAAAAATCAATGATAGAAGTCTTCAGGGGAAATTAGCTATATTATATAAAACTTGAAATATTATCGAAGTTGTGTAATAATTGATGATTTAATTTATTGAGAAGATCTGTTAAATTATTTCATTATAACTTCTATTGCATGCAGTATTTCACTCAGAAACAGGTTATTTTTTATTTCTTAAGAATGGAATAATCAATAAATATTGAAGATGGGGATTTCCAACAGGAACTACTTAAGGGACAAAGATTTATGTTCTGTAAATTCATGTCTTTTTCTGGTATATAAGAAAATCTAAATGTCAAGTATCCTTTCAAAATAATATTTGTAGATTACTCTGTTATGTTGTTGAAAATAAATACAAATATTGTGACAGTGTATGAAATAAAAAAAATAAAAAATACTTGTCTAAAGAACTTGGGTTATTTTATCATATAACTGGATGTGTATGCTTTATATGAACAAAGTTCCAACTCTATCTATGTGCACATCCATATACAAAATTGGTAAATTTGTGTATTTCAGTGATAGTAATATAAATCAAATAATGAATACTGGTTTACTCATAAAATGTAGCTTTGTCTTTTGTAGAGACCTTATGATATCCATACAGGAACAAATGAATACTGGTTTACTCATAAAATGTAGCATTGTCTTTTGTAGAGACCTTATGATATCCATACAGGAACATCTATATTGGAAATTAAACAGATATTTATGACATGTAAAGCCCACTACTCACAGTCCATGCATGAAGGAGTCAAAGATCTTATAAAACAGGTATGTGATGGACATTCTTGTATATTTAATGAACTGTCGCATTTTACGTCTTTTTTAATACGCTAGGAAAAATTAATTTCTAGATTCTCAAAGAAAACTGTTGTAAGAAAAAACCAATGGGCAGTTTTCTTTCTCTTTTTATACCCCCATCATAGCTGATTGGGGCATGAAGTGTTACTCATGTCTTCCTGTCTCACTTTGACTTCCAGACTAACCCCAGTTAGCCAAGGCCAAAAGCTTTGAAACGTATACAAAATGCTTATTACCATAATACACATATCAGGTTTGAATTTGGTATTATACCTTGTACGGTTCCAGAGTTATGCCCCTTTATAAATTGAATAATTATGAATTTTGTACTCTCTCCACTCTTGCTGGCCAAATGTTTTGAAATTGAGGTTTCTGTTCAATAACTTGAGAATTGTTTCACCAATCATTTCATATTTAAAGTATTTTTTTGGACACCTTCTGTCACTTTTGAGTTATACCATTTCATAATATAGACCCATTAAATTTAGTATCGGTAAGTACCTGTTATATAGTATAGATAGCTGGAAGTTGGGGCATCTGTGTCCCATGGACATATTCTGTCTTTACTTTTTTTTTTATTTCGTACAATTTCTGGGCCTATATGCATAAAACTTCTTAATTTTTCACCAAGAATTTCCTTAACAAGAATCACTGAAGTGGTATGCACAACTGTAGTTCTGTTAACTTAATTTAGGGAATTGAAGCTTTGGGATCATGAATACATCTTGTATCCATGACAAAGATTACCAACCCAGATGGTCTAGTCAAAATAATTATTCTGCTTTTGGCCTACAAATGAAATCCAGGTGAGTGATACAGACTCTTGGGAGCCTCTAAGTTAAAAGTTATTCTCTCAAACAACTGCACCAGTTGGGACCAAAATTTGGTAGAATGGTCCCAACCTCCAACCAATATGGCTGCCATTACAAAATAAAAAAATCAGCATCAATTTATATTGAAATATTTTCCTGTGAAACAACAGGAACAGTAGAGACAAAAAATTGTTGGAATGGTCCCTTGGTAGTCCCATTTATTAAAACTCATTTCTAGTGTTTTAGACCTTAGATCAAAATGTCTGCTATTATTACTAAAGATTAAAAAAATTAAGAAAAAGTTTAAAAACGATATCTCCTCTGAAACTATTGGGTAAATTGATGCCATCAGACTTTGAATTAATAATTCTAAATATACCTTTCAAAATTGCATCTCTCAGTATGCACACTCGACTGATTAGCTTGTTGTAACTTTGCCAAAAAATATTTAAAATTTTTCTACTCTGAAATTACTGGGCCAGTTGGGATCAAACTCTTATAAAATGCTTCTTTCAAAGTTTTGTCTAAAAAGCAACCCTCAGATGAATATGGCAGTTGTTACCAAAAATAGAAAAATCACCAAAAACCATTCAAAAATCTGAAGTGCTGGACCAAATGGATCAAAATTTGAATAGTATTTAGATAGTCCTCTTTCAAAATTATTTCTGATTGTCAGTACCTTAAGCAAATCAAATGGCAAGCATTACTACAACTAGAAAAATGATATTTGTATATATTATCAGGTTTTCTGCAAACGTATATCGTAAAATATCAGCCGCAAGACATAATGTGAAGCTTTTTTGGTGAGTGAGCGTAGCAAACAAGCTAAAAGGCTTCATATTGTGTCGAGTGGCTTATATTTTACAATATTTGTTTGAAGAAAACTTGATGATAAATTTATCATATTGTTAACTAACAATGGAATTTCTTACTTTTCAATGGCAATCTGCCTTTAACTGGATGTTTTCCTGATATTTTTGGGTCAACATTGGGTCAAACATTATGACGTCGCTGATATTTGGCTCAGCTTATATTAGGGTCGGGTCAACTCTTTATGACGTCACAGTGACGAAATAGGGGAAATTCTGAAGGCGTCAGCAGGTCGATATAGGCTTGAGAAATTACGATAAGGATTTGTTTAGGTGTTTTCTTGGGAAAATTTTAATTCAAGTAGTTTAATGCATACGACCACAGGAGCCTTTGTCTTTTCTGAAAATTAATATTGTTTCTGATATATGGAAAAAATTCTGAAATAATAAGGATACAAATCTATGTATTACTTTTGTCTTTACTTACTGTGCTTATTTTTTTCTATATTTCCGCTTTCATTTTTTTAAAATTTTAATTGTCTTGTAGTTTATTCACTTCTTGTCTTTACTGAAACATAGGGATCACTATCCTTCATCTATTGTTGTTGTCCTCATCTGGGGACTTTTCATGACAATTATCCAAACTTCTCTTTAAATTTGTGAACGATTTTTATAATATTTTTTTTGCAAACCCTTTTACCAAGTGATCTTATTTTTGGTGTATGAGTTTATAATGATGAGTTACAAATCAGTTTTGAGTTTCACGCTGATCGGATAATTATTGTGAGAGTTATTGCGCTTAGAATTAGGAATTATTGTCAAAATAAAAGTTTTCCGGACTTTTTTCAGAAACCGTTTAACCAGCTGATCTTATTTTTAGTATGTGAGCTTATAATGATGAGTTACAGATCAAATTTGAGTTTCATGCTGATCGGATTATTAATGTGAGTTGTTGCCCTTGTAAATAGGAATTATTGTCAGAATAATAGTTTTCCAAACCATTTTTCCAAGTGATCATATTTTTATACGACCGCAAAATTTTTGGTATGACGTTGGCGTCGTCGTCGGCAGCGGCGTCGGCGTCTCCGTCATCAGCGTCGTCGTCCGAAGACATTTGGTTTTCGCACTATAACTTTAGTATAAGTTAATAGAAATCTATGAAATTTAAACACAAGGTTTATGACCACAAAAGGAAGGTTTGGATTGATTTTGGGAGTTTTGGTCCCAACAGTTTAAGAATCAGGGCCCAAAAAAGGGCCCAATAAGCATTTTTCTTGGTTTTCGCACAATAACTCTAGTATAAGTAAACAGAAATCTATGAAATTTTAACACAAGGTTTATGACCACAAAAGGAAGGTTGGGATTGTTTTTGGGAGTTTTGGTCCCAACGGTTTAGGAATTAGGGGCTAAAAAAGGGCCCAAATAAGCATTTTTCTTGGTTTTTACACAATAACTTTAGTATAAGTAAATAGAAATCTATGAAATTTAAACACAAGGTTTATGACCACAAAAGGAAGGTTGGGATTGATTTTTGGAGTTTTGGTCCCAACATTTTAGGAATTAGGGGCCAAAAGGGTCCAAAATTAAACTTTGTTTGATTTCATCGAAAATTGAACTATTGGGGTTCTTTGATATGCCGAATCTAACTGTGCATTTAGATTCTTAATTTTTGGTCCCGTTTTCAAATTGGTCTACATTAAGGTCCAAAGGGTCCAAAATTAAACTTAGTTTGATTTTAACAAAAATTGAATTCGTTGGGTTCTTTGATATGCTGAATCTAAACATGTACTTAGTTTTTAGGGTTAGGTTGCTAAGCAACCAAAACCCTTATGCCGTCGGTCGTTTGGTTGGACAATGAAGGAAACTTTGGAAATCTGGTGTTTTGTGGAAAAAGTTGGACCAGAAGTTTTTGAAACTATGTTTTTATGAGTAAATATGCAAGCTTATCTAGGATTGAAGCTTAAGCAAGGCTAGTTAAGCAGCTTTTTATTTCGATTTTGAGATGACACATGCGCAAAGAAACCTCCATATTTTCCGAATTATGACTATGTTTATATTTGAATATCATATAAGAAAATAAACATTCCGCGGTAAAATAGTCCTAATATTTGTTGTTGCTGTTGTAGTTGTTTTTTAATAGAAATGTAACTGAAACACACCGAGAAGTGTAATTGTCCAGTTATTTAATAAAAGATGTGTGTTTTATTGACGATTTCCTTTTTGTTTTGAAAGCCGTATAAAGTATTCGCGCCTTTTAAAATGTACAATGCTATCGGCGTAAGGATTTTGAATGTTTACATTTGCACGGATATCTTGGGAAGGATTACAATCAGGTTTATTTTCAAAAGATTTCAAAGGTAAGTTCCATTTTTGTTGTGAACGTGATTGTTAACTTATACAGAACATATTTTGCACATTATTTGCTTATTCTTCTTGTAATTCTGATGGTATTTTGTGTATTTGATTAACCTTTTGACCTGATCATCGTGACTTCATTTTGTCAAACCTGTTGGTCAGTGATAGAATTGCATACAGGTTATTTGAAATGCCGACAACTTGCACATTAAGATTGAAAAACAATGTGTTTATCATTAATTTAGAAAACGGTATTATCGAAAGTATAATGGGTTTATTTTAATTGAAAGCTTGAATGTTTACGTTCTGATCTACCTGCACATGCGCAATGTAGTGTAAATATATTGTAGAAATGACCCCCTTCTACAATTGTCCAAACTTTGTCTTTTTATATAACCTTAATAACTTGAAGACCTTTGATTTCTGTTTATTTTAATTCATCAAATCATTATTATGCGTTTGTCTTTTTAAAAAAATTCAATTTAGAGTGATAATTCAAGAAGCTTTAGCCGACTCGTGCTTTCTTTGATTGATTAGTGCATATTTATTGAAATAATCATCAGCAATGTTTGTACAAATAAAAGTCAAATGCTAGCAACCTAACCCTAGCAGTGCTATGCACTTTGATTTCATTATGGGCCCAGTTTTAAAGTTGTTCCAAATCGGGGTCCAAAATTAAAGCTAAAAAAGGGGTAAATTATTTTTTTGGAGGGGGGGGGGGGGGGGGGCAATTCTCCACAGCATATTGTATTGCACAAGAAGCAAAAAATTGAATAAAAATTCAAATCATATGACCAATTCTAAGTTCTTTGATTTATTATTCTGTGTCAGAAACCTATTGTGTGTCAAATATTTCAAGAAATTTTCAATTGCACAGTATTGTGCAATAGCAAGAAATCTTCAATTGCACAGTATTGCGCAATAGCAAGAAATTGATATGTGTGCCCTGTTATCAAAACTTTATTATTAACAAATTCCATTGGAAATTTGCCAATAACTCTAGTTTAGTGAACTTCATTGGAAATTTGCCAATATAAAATGTGCTGATGAAGATCTTTTGTTTATCTCATCTAAACTGCTTTTAAAGTATGTATATTTAAAATTTGCCATCCATGACTATGATGTCATTTTCTATTTTAATATGTTCTGGTGTATTTAAATGGGCTGTTATGGTTGCAAAGTATAAAGAAATGGGGGGGGGGGGTTGAAAACAAAATTTAGGGGGGTGGGGGTAAATGAGAAATTGGGGTGGGGGCAATTTTTTTCTCATTTTTCTCATTTCATATTTCATAAATTAAAAAGAAAATTTCAAATTTTTTTTAGCAAAAAAAGGGGGGGGGGGGTTACAATAAATTTTATTGTTTTTTGGTTTTTTTTTGGGAGAGGGGGTGAAAGTGCAACTTCATATTGTATTGCACAAAAGCTAAAAAAAGGGGTAAATTTTTTTTTTTTTTTTGGGGGGGGGGGGGGGGGGGGCAATTCTCCACAGCATATTGTATTGCACAAGAGGCAAAAAATTGAGTATAAATTGAAATCATATGACCAATTCTAAGTTCTTTGATTTCAGTTATTCTGTGTCAGAAACCTATTATGTGTCAAATATTTGAAGAAATTTTCAATTGCACAGTATTGCGCAATAGCAAGAAATCTTCAATTGCACAGTATTGCGCAATAGCAAGAAATTGATATGTGTGCCCAATTTTAAATTTTAAATTGGTTATTTCTGATTTATATATAAAACAAATAATACTGATATGGTTTGAATAGGTAAATTAAAAATTTTTAAGTTCTTAGACAACATTCATTCTGTGTCAGATACCTATGCTGCATCAAATATTTATTCACAATCCAAATTCAGTATTGTATCAAGCTTGAATGTTGTGTTCATAATTGCCCCAACTATTCAGGGTTCGACATCTGCGGTCGTATCTAGCTGCGCCCAGCGGAGCATTTTATTGGTATTTGAGCTTATAATGATGAGATACAGATCAGGTTTGAGTTTTCTGCTGATTGGATAATTATGGTGAGAGTTATGGTCCTTGGAAATAGGAATTATTGCCTAAATAATAGTTTTCCGGACTTTTTTAGCAAACGCTTTTACCAAATAATCTTAGTTGTGGTATGTGAGCTTACAATGATGAGCTAAAGATCGACTTTGAATTTTACGTTTATCGGATAATTATTGTGAGAGTTATAGTTCCTGGAAATAGAACTTTTTGTCAAAATATTAATTTTCTTGGCTTTTTTTTGCAAACCCGTTTACCTTGTGATCTTTTTAATGGTATGTGAGCTTATAATGATGAGCTACAGAGCATGCTGATTGGGGAATTATTGTGTACCCCTTGTAAACTTAGATTCAGGATTTTTAGAATTCACTCTGTCCATATGTATGTCCGATTCACATACTCAAGGGGATTTTCTCACAGCTCAAGCCAGTATGCTTGTTTTATTAAAATGATTTCTAGGGTTTACATATCAAAACTTTGACTTTGTTATTTTTTCTTTAATGATCTTTGAGAAAATTGATAATAAAGAAGACTCCAAGGGTACTAGGTAAACATATTCCTGATTTGTGATAACATCTTGTGTCATAATATACATGTGTTTTGTTTTACTTTGCTTTTTCTGTTCAGCCAGTTTTGTCATGTATTGTCATTGAAGTTAGTAAAATATAAGGACTAATTAAATGATATTTTTTCACATGTGGGGTGTACATTCCCAACTGCAACTCCTCCTTAACAAGTTATTAATGGGAGCATTCGACGAAAGTATGGAATGAAAAACTCAAACCTAAGTTCTTATAAAGCATGTGTTCACCTTCATTGATAAACTTGTTGTATATATAAAAATTGTTTTATATCTTCAGGTTATGATTATGTAAGTAAGAAGTGCAGTTTTGCATCAGTTATTTCAATGTATACTAACTTTATGTGAGCTTTTTATGATTAATGAATTAAATAACATGCACGATGGTTTTCAAAAAAATGTTTTATACTTTAGTAAGAAATAGATAGAAGTACATATAGAAACAATATTGTGACACAATGGTAATATCAACTAATATATAGAGAATAATACATGGCAAAATACATATCATACGCGGTATCATCCCGAGAAACCAATATCAACCCGAGGGATGATATTGGTTGAGGTTGATATGGCATGTGATACAGATTTTGACATGTTTTATATGCTTTATCATATATTTGAACAGGAGAGTATAGTCACGTGACCAATATCATTTTAAGGGGTATGATAAAGGGGTGATGATATCGATATCATCACGGTAGAAAATACAGCTGATAATGTTCTTTCTGTTTCGTATATACAATTTTCCTTTATTTAGTACTAAGTATATGATAAATATATATTTATATATAATTTATTTTTCCTTGGAACTGAAATACAAGAAATACAGTTTTTGTTTCGCCAATACTTTCTGCCGGTGACAGCAGCGTAAACTTTTTTAATAACTTTGCATATGTAATTCCTACAATTAAGATTTATGGTCCACAAGGTAGCTTATCATATAAGGTTTGCCGCAATATACTTGTCTTGTGACCCTGACCTCATTTTCATGGTTCACTGACTTCATAAACATGAATTTAAAATCTGCGTCCAAGTTTCGTGGTTAAATCCATTTCTCAGCAACTGTAATACCTAGGCCAACCATATTTGGTCAATAGAAAGTTCTTAGTGCGTACATGCCAGTCCGACACCTGGCTTGGGACCTTGACCTCAATTTCATGCTCGAGTGACTTTGTAACTTTTTCATGATTGAGTCCATTTCTCAGAAACTAATACCTAGACACACCGTATTTGGTCAATAGATAGTTCTTGGTGGGTACATGTCAGTCTAACACATGCCTTTTGACCTTGACCTCAATTTCATGCTTGAGTGACCTGCATCACATTTTCATGTTTAAGTCCATTTCTCAGCAACTAGAATACCTAGACCCACAATATTTGGTCAATAGAAAGTTCTTGGTGGGTACATGTCAATCTGACACCTGGTTTGGGACCTTGACCTCAATTTCGTGCTTGATTTTCTTTGTAACTTTTTCATGGTTGAGTCCATTTCTCAGAAACTGTAATTCCTAGACCCACCTTATTTGGTCAATACATAGTTCTTGGTGGGTACATTTCAGTCTGACACCTGCCTTTTGACCTTGAAATCAATTTCATGCTTGAGTGACCTGCATCACATTTTTGTGGTTAAGTCCATTACCCAGAAACTAGAATACCTAGACCCACCATATTTGGTCAATAAATAGTTCTTGGTGGGTACATATCATTCTGACACCTGGTTTGGGACCTTGAATTTGTGAGTTTTCGTGGTCAAGTCCATTTCACAGAAACTGTAATACCTAGAACTGTATTTGGTGGGTACATTCCATTCTTACACTTTTCTCTGGACCTTGACCTCAGTTTCATGGTTGAGTGACTTTCATCCAAATTTCTTGAAGTCCTTTTTTCAGCAACTGTAATACCTAGACCGGTCTGTGTTTAGTATATGGATAGTTCTTAGTGGGTACAAGTATGACACCTGTCTCTGGACTTTGACCTCAATTGCATGCTTGAGTGACTTTGTCACATTTTCGAGATTACGTCCATTTCTCAGCAACTTTAAAACCTAGACCCACCATATTTGGTCAATAAATAGTACTTAGTGGATACATGTCGGTATGACACCTGCCTTTTGACCTTGACCTCAATTTCTTTTAAGGCATTTTCATTTGAATTACAAAATGACGGGTTTCAGATAATCATTATTCTGTGTCCATGTGCGAGACATGTGGTTTGTCCACTCTTGTTATTACTGAAACAGGTGTGTTATTTCTACAATAATGATATAATCGGTGTAGAAGATTTTAATTTTTTGACAATCTGCACTTTTGGGAAATATTTCATATTTCCTTAGTACATGTATACACACATTTAAATGTCATGATGTTTTATCATTGTGGATTTTACATTAACTATGATCACCTATATACTAATCACTTAACACTCAATTTATACCACCAAATACATTTGGCTTTATATTCTAATGTGGTCAATTCTTTGGTAGCCTTATTCATGGCACAGTTATAATATTTTGGTTAATCCAAAGACAGCTATGTACAACATATTTTGGGCTAGAAGTTTAAAATATGGTTATATATTGTTATTTCTCTTAAAATTTATGTATATCTATCTGCAGATCAATATTCTCATTGTACATTGGAATTTTGTAGGACATGAACTTTCACCCCAAATTTAGTTATAGTCTTAACCACTATCAATTGTAGCAGTGTTTAAATAAATGTTTCTGAGATATATTTAAATTTTGAGATTTGTTTTTGTCACACCTACATGTATCATATTTCAGCAGAAACAAAAAGCTGTTAGGGATATTCAGGAACTGTCAACAAAGAAAATTCCTCTAACAGATTGTCTGAAAATAAAATTTATACATATTAACATTGCAATACAGTATCATTTTTGAAGGGGAGATAACTAAAAAATAAAAGCCAAACATTTTTAAAACTAAAAGTGAAGATATTCTATATTATTAAGGTTGTATTAAATTACTGTAATGTGATTAGGTGTTGAATTTTAATCTGCCTTTAATTTCCCTTGAATAATTAACTTTAATTTTAGACTCTGACATAATAGTTTTCCTGAGGAGTTACAAATCTTTGACCCTGATTCAGTTGTGAAGTGTCAAGTTTTAATGAGTCTTATTTTCCTTAGAGTTATAAAGTTTAGACCATGGATGAAGTTGTTTTACAGTATGGTGATGTCTGGAGTTTTAGCTAGTCTTTATTATTTTTTTTTTTTTTGTTACAGTTATTAACTCTAGACCCAGATAGAAGAATATCCTGTTTAGAATCTTTAAAAAGACAATATTTCATGAATGAGCTAGATTTTGATAAAGTTTTACAAAGACAGATAAAACCGACATTTGAGCCTTCAGTAAGTATATAAATTTTATTTATTGTAAGCATACTTTTATTATATGATGCAAAATTTCGAAAAATGAAGCATTAAAATCTGTTTTAATTTTATATTCTTGGGGGGGGGGGGGTTTTATGGCCCTGCCACGAACACCTTTCCAGACTTTTTTTTCTAAATGCCTTCAGATATTGAGCTTATATTTGGTATGTTAGTCAGACATGTTGAGTTACAGATCGAGCTTAGGTTTCATTCCGCTCTGCTGATTTTTGCCAAAATTATGGGCTTTGGACTTTGACAACTTCTTGAAAATAACACCTTTCCGGACTTTATTTCTAAATGCCTTCAGATATTGAGCTGATTTTTGGTACATAAGTCTACCATGATAAGTTGCAGATCAGGTTTAGGTTTCATTCCACTCCACTGATTTTTGCCGAAATTACAGGCCTTGGACTATTGCGGCCGGGGCCATTCGTGTCGTTCCGACACATCTAGTTTAAATTTAAAATTTTGTGTCCTTTTTTATAATTTAAATTAATTTTAGACTTCAATAAATATAAATATGACATTATTTGTAAGATATTAATGAATTCTTCTTCAGAAAGACCATTTAAATTGTGATCCTACATATGAACTGGAAGAGATGATTATTGAATCTAAACCACTACATAAAAAGAAAAAAAGATTAGCTAAACAAAACTCTAAGAGAGGAGAGCTGTCAAGACAAGCTTCTGTGGTAAAGAAATCATTACTCTGTTCTTTTTGGAGTTGTCCACATTATTTGGGCACCTAGGTGACTGATAAAATATACTATTAAAAATAAAAAGAAGTATTACAAAGTTGGTAATTAATCTTTTATAAAATAGTAAAGATGAAATTTATTTAGAAATACTGGTAGATAAGATTAGCCATTACCTGTTGCAATGATTGCACCTTAATCTGTGGAAACGAGATTTTGGTTAATTGCAAGCTCCTTGAATCAATTGACAGTCACAAAAAAAATGGCAGGCTTAATCTATGTATTACTGAATTTCAGTTCAAGATGACAGTTTTTCTTTGGGGAGGGGGATTTAGTTCAGAGTGCTCAGAGTTCTAAGTATTCACTTTTAATTGACTCCACAGACAATGTTATTCTTAAATTGTTGCAAAACCTGAAATTACAGGTCACATCCTTTTATTTCATATGTTTTTTTAAGAACTTGTAAGTATATGGGTGACAATGGAATATTACATTTGACTTTAACAGTATGTGTATGTAGAAAATTTTGAATTTTTTTTTTTTTTTTTTTGCAGGATTCTGAAAACACAATAGAAGAAGAAAATATTTATAAATATTTCAAAATTTATAACCGAGAAAAGTAAGTAAATAAATTAAGTCACCCATTTGTTTTCATCTCTCAAAGTGAAAGGTAATCTACAAAGCATAATAAATCTTTAACAAACAAGTCAAGTTAAAATGGCCTGATTTAGATTTATACTAAAAAAACTTTAATTCTTCTTTTCTAGCTTAAAATTGGACATTGGTGAAATTTTACAAAGAGAAGTAGTAACATGCAGATTTCTTGGTTTAAAAGTAAATTTATTCTTCTTATTTTTATTTTAGAATAAAATATGAAGAATCTTTAAAGAATGAACAGCAAGAAGAAATTCCTGAAGAAGAAGTAAGAAAACTATCTTTACATGGAATACAAACTAACAAAGATGTCAGAAAACCATCCTTACATGTAAATGAAAGTTTTGACTGTGAAGATGAAGACGAAAATCGTGATGAAATTCTGAATGCATCATTTGAGCGACCTGATCTACAACAGAGACTTAGTGTACATTCAGCAATAGAGGTTGGGGGGCGTAGACATTCGGGAAAAACTGTGACTTTTTGTGACCGTAGACTATCAGACTATACTTGTTATTCTCGTCAAGATCCTAATCAGCTGTCAGAAAGAACTGGCATAATTAAACCTGTGTTAAAGGACCGTAGATTGTCAGATTTAACTGGACAGAAATCTTCACTGGTTGATAACAGTCATAACAATGGCACCAGCTGATATTGTTTTGCTCAAATAAAAATATGTTCACAAATATTTCATGTATATGGGTAGTTGCTCAAGAAGTGTTGAGTATATCATGTACAGAATAAATAGGTCTTACAGGGTAATTTATATTTTTAACACAAAATTGTTTTGATAGAAAGATGAAATTAAAAAATAATGGTCAGCTAGTCATATTTACACCCCTCTACCTTCCAAGCATAGTTTGTATATATATATATATATATATATATATATATATAGGAATCATTCTGTCCATTCATTTCTCTGTCTGTCAGTCCAACTCGCCATGAATCTTGTGAACACCAGCCCCCCCTCTTCCAAACAGTGTGATCGAATTTCAATGAAACTTAATACAAAGTAATTCTGGTACAAATCCTTGTTTGAACAATTTTAACTAAACAATGAAAATAACTGTATGAAAATTAATCTTTGGAATTTGTGTTTTTTTACTTTACTGCAATTCTTTGAAGAGCTAGTAAATATAGAATATCAGGTTTGAAAACTAAGACACAGTTACAACTAGTATTGACCTTGGAGCAAAACTATAATGTGATGGACATTATGAAAAAAAGGTTTTGCACATATATTTTGTTAACATTGCATGGACACTTAAGTAGATAACTGGAAGTCAATTTTCTGATATATTTGTACAACAAAAAATTAAAATAGTTATTCGATTTTTTACTTATGTATATTTCTTATGAAGTAGTATAAGCAATTCATTGTACATGCGTTTAATTTCCAAATACTTGTACAAACCCTGTGTTCTCCCAACCTTTCAGCAATCACTACTTCCATCAAAAATTAATTTAAAATTGTACTGGTAAATACTTTTTTTCATTGAACATCAAAATTTGTGGTTTACTTGGACCCATGAAAGCCATGAATTTGGTATACCATATAAAAAATGAATTCAGAGTATTAGCTTAAAATCGTAACTCCCCTTTAACAGACAGAAGGAATCCAATGAAACTTTACACAAAGTTGGTACAACATTCAAGGATGTGAATGAATCAAAATAATTCGTTGGAAAAGAAAGGTATTTGGACTTATATAAGCAGTTACTTGATTCATCATACAGTAATAACCTTGTAATCACAACTCCTCATATCCAGTCTGATGGAATTCATTGAAACTTCAAAAAGTAGCACTCCATATCTAGACGTGCATGAAGCAAAATAATTCAAGTCCAATATCTATAAGGGGAGATAATTTGATTCAGGCAATAGTATTTTGTAGTATTTTCTGACCTTGGTCACGATACCTGTAGTTTATGTTTGGCTGAAAAAGTGCCTATGAGCTATGGTCCTGTTTTTTATTCAAAGTAAATTGTCCATCTGTCTATTCTCACTTTGAATTATAATATTTAAAAATTTTATATTAACATCTCATACCTATAAGGTATGGATTGTTTATAATGAAAACAAGAAATTACATGTTCCTGTTAATGATGAAAATGTTGAAATTGAATGAATATTTGATTCAGTATAGCTGATTCCTTTGCACTTGGCATTATTATTAATGATGATTGATCAATAGTATTCCTGGTTTCATTGATTTCTCCAATCTTTTTCACCTCAAGGTTTAGGACAACTTGACTTAGTGTAAGGCCTTGTTAATAGTCCAGTGCACATAATCAAGTACATGTCTTGGAGGACTTTGGTCAATAGAAACCAGACCGCCTCAGTGGTCTGTGGTAGCCTGCTCTCCTCAAGTGTGGAAGGTCGCGGGTTCGATCCCCGGCCGGGTCAAACCAAAAACATTAAAATTGGTATTTGCTGCTTCTCCGCAAGGCACGCAGCGTCTAGAAGTAAGAGCAAAGATCTACTGGTCGGCTCTGAGTCGGTATAATGTGTCCGAGTGGGGTGATATGTCTTCCTGCGGGCAGTTGCCTCTTGAGCTAGCACATTCAAAATCCGGCTCAGTGTGTCGGTCTAGCACAAAGCAGGGATCATATTCATTATCACATCAACATGTTCTCGTCCTGATATGCACCTGGCTGCCACTGAACGTTAAACAACAATTCATCCATCCATCAACAGAAACCAAGAAAGACCAACTGTCTTACAATATCACTTCTTGATGGCTGAAAGATTAGTTTACATAAATTTTACTCCTTTATCCCGTCTCCCACATTGGATTCTATGGACACAAACCATATGAGATAATTGTACCCTTCTATAGATATTTCATTTGTTTATACTGTAGGACTTTTATATATATTGTGAATTGTGATCTTATAAATAGCATTACCAAGTATATCCATGTTGACTTTATATACAGTATGTGTGTATATATATATATACACAGTTAATTGAAATCATCAATAACATGTTTTTAGTAATAAAAAAGATGGAAATAAGTAGAACTTCGATTGCTCAACCTCCAAGGGACCGTCAAAATCTGTTCGAGTTACCAAAATTTGTCCAAGTACGATAAATTGCCAGAACCATCAGTACACGAGTTGGTAAAGCTGATCATAAGCATGAAATATTTATTTAAAATTTAACAGGTTAATCACTAGTCAACAGTTATCATTACATCTTTATTACATTGAACAGTAAATACTAGTATTTACCTGTCAGCTTCATCTATTTTATCAAACTTGTGATATTTAGATGCATACCTATAAGTATCAGGCAACAAGATTTAATAATCAAGTTTGAGTTTTCAATGGTAAAATACACTATTTGTAATTGTGGGGACCAAAATTTTTTAACTGACTTTTCAAGAAATCAGTGTTCAAGAAACCGGGGTTTTTTCAACATGAAAATAAATGGAAAATTGACGGGACTTTCAGACGTGTTCGAGCCATCAGTGGTGTTCCAGCGATCCGAGTCCAAGTCATCATTTTAAACATTTTATTGATAGATTTCAACTTACTGTAATATTAATATGTATATTGTTCTCATACTCAAATATTTATACAGTTATTTGTCAATAAAATGTTGTTTAATACATAAAAATTTTGATTCTTACTCTGATTTTGTATCACTTTGAAAATTATATAGAAGCATGTTTTTCATTGGTATAATAGTATGGAAGGGAATATCCGCCATAATACATTTCTTCATTTGTAAAATGTAATTTCTTCATTTATAAAATGTAATTTCTTCATTTGTAAAATGTAATTTCTTAATTTGTAATGTGTATTTTTTTCCATCCTTTACATGAATTTCTACATTTCTTGATTTGTGAAAATGTAACTTCTTGTAATGTGTAAATGCAATTTCTTAATTTTTTAACGTATTTTCTTCATTTGTTACATGAAATTCTACATTTCTTAATTTGTGAAATGATATTTCTTTATTTGTTCAATTAAATTTCTTCATTCTAAATCGTAAATATGAAATTATAAATTTCTTAATTTGTAAAATGGAATTTCTAGGTTTGCAGTAACAATTACATTGACAAATTTTCCAAAAACATGACTCAAACAAATAATTTACATTTTACAGATAGAGAGTTTTAATATTCCGATTGAAAAACAAATATACGTCGTATACAAACCTAGAAATTCTACTTTGAAAATTTATGAAATTTAGAATGAAGAAATTTAATTGAAAAAATAAAGAAAATATCATTTAACAAATTAAGAATTGTACAATTTGATGTAATGAACGAAGAAAATACCTTAACAAACTAAGAAATTGCATTTACACATTAAAAGAAATTACAATTCACAAATCAAGAAATGTAGAAATTCATGTAACGGATGGAAAAAGTATATGTTACAAATTAAGAAATTATATTTTACAAATGAAGAAATATATTATTATGGCGGATATTCCCTTCCATATATGTCCACTTTGGATATTTAAGTCAAAAGACTAGCAAACTGACAATGTCAGCGAGGACCCTGCTTGGGAATACATGTATTAGAATCACAGAATTCAAGACAATGTAGGTTCAAGAAGACAAGGATGTAAATGTAACAGAAAGTTGTCAATTTATTAATTGAACTTAGTGAAGCTTACTTCAAAATTTCCTTTTACTTACTGAATTAGGCAATGGAAAGATGGCCCATACACAGTCAATGTGAGATTCACTCTGTTATGTACCGGTGGGTGTCAAGATGTGAGGAAAAGTTTTTTGTTCCAATATCTGACCACTTTACAACATTATTTAAAAATATGAAAGGCAACTTTGTTATATCAATCCAAGTATTGAGTAAAATAACTAAAAATTAGTCGAAGCAATCTTGAGTTACGGCATGGGGGAAAAGTTGTCATTTTTTAACAACTGAAGCTCCACAACTCCTGAACAATTACATATATTTCAAAATCGTCAAAAAACAAAAGGGCTTTATTTGATCAATCATAATGAGTAAAGTAAAGGGCAACATGTGTTTTTGACACTGTAAAAGATAGGAAAAATCTGTGAAATATTACTGAATTAACTCATCAAGATGAATAAAAGAGTGAAATCGGATGAAAAATAAAAAAATTATGTTTCCTCCAAAATTGCTAACTTTGACCCTTTGTAGCTCAGAAACAACTAGTAGGAATTGTTTAAGTTGAACTAAAAAATATGTCCTTCCCTGCATATGAATAATCTGCAGCTTCATTCTTAATATGATATGTCTTAAAAAAAACAAAAATTTTATGACCCAAACAAGGGTATTTCCCCAAAGAGCTTATTTTTTTTTTACCTTGAGGTCAAGGTTCAAGAGGGGCCTCGGTGGCCGAGTGGTCTAGGTAGTTCGTCATGACTACTAATGAACACTAGCCTGTCAACACTGAGGTTGTGAGTTCAAATCTCGCCCGTGGCGAGGTGTGTTCGACTCCGATCTAAATTGACAAGGATTGCCAATTTTCCTACCGTAGGTCGGTGGTTCTCTACGGGTACTCCGGCTTCCTCCACCAATAAAAACAGGCCGCCGCGAAATAGCCAAAAGTGCGGAAAACGGTGTAACATCAAGGTTCAAGATCAAATGAAGATAACATTGATATGCCACACACCATTTTATCATGATGCATCTATTTTAAAAAAACAAAAAGTTCAAGGTCAAATGTTGATCATTATCAAACGTGTCACACCGTATCAAGATACATCTACATACTAAATATTATAAGTCTAACTCGAAGGATAAACAAGGGCAACGCTAAGCATGGCATCCCCTCGTCATGAAAAAATTTGAACCTGAAATTTGTACATGTATAAATATTTTCATTTCCCATCAAAATCTTAAGGCTTTTAGATCTTGATAAATTTAAATTTTGTATAAAGTTAGGTAAAAATCCATTGAAGGCTGTTCATTCTGGAGTGTTCACAAGGATGTTACAAACAATTGTGACCTTGTGACCTTGAAAATCAAAATCGCTCCAGATTTTCCTTAGGACTAGGTGGTATGTAGTTGGATTTAAGTATCTACCAAGTTTGGGCAAAATGCTTTGAAGGATGTTCATGTGAAAATCAATAGGGTTCTAGATATTCATAAGGACTAAGTATGTGCCAATTTTGGTCAAAATCCCTTGAAGGATGTTGAGTCTAGAGTGTTCACTAGGGTGTAAACAATTTACAAGTTCAACTTTGACCTATGACCTTGAAAATCAATAGGATTCTAGATATTCATAAGGACTAAGTATGTACATACAAAACATCATAAGTTTACCTCAAAGAACCAGAAAAGCATATTGTCCGATAAAGCCTATTATTTGACCTTAAGGTCAAATATTAATCTTGATGATACGTGACACTGTCTCATCAAGATACATCTCCATACACCAAATATGAATCTAACTCTAAAATTTAGAACATTTATGCCTCGGTCAAGCATATTGTCTAAAAATGCCAATTATTTTACCTTGAAGTCAAGGTCAAATGTTAATCATGATGATATGCAACAGACCTACATACCAAATATCACGATTCTACCTCGGAGAACAAAAAATTTATGGCCCAGACAAGCATATTGTTAAAAAAAAAGCTGATTATTTGACCTTGAGGTCAAGGGTCAAGGTCAAATTTTGATCATGATGATATGCAACAAACACACTGTCTCATCAAGATATATCCACATACCAAACTCAAAGGATAAACAAAATTTGGCTTGGACAAGCATACTGTCCAAAAGAGCCTATATTATTTGACCTTGTTTTTGAAGTCAAATGTTGATCATGATTATACATGTCTCATCAACATACCAAGTATCACGAGTGTACCTCAGAAGACAAAAAAGTTTTGGCTAGGAAAACATCTTATGAGAAGAAAACAAAGATGAAACGTTACTAAAACAATATGACTCTCTCCTGCAAAGGGGAGACATAATAAACTAGAGGCTCGGAGGGCTGAGCCTGTATCGCTCACCTGGCATGAAAGCCATTTTTAGCTCACCTGGCCAAAGGCCATGTGAGCTATTGCCATCACTTGGCGTCCGTCGTTGTCGTCCGTCGTCGTCGTTAACAATTATACAAAACTCTTCTCCTCTGAAACTACTTGACTAATTAGAACCAAACTTGGTATGAATGTTCCTTTAGGTACCCTGCATAGAACTGATGTGGGGATTTTTGATTCGTCGAAAAACATGGCCGCTGTTACTAAAAATATAACATAGGGGTCAAACAACAGTTTTTCGAAAATATCCCAAAAATCATTAGGTTACGGCAAATTCTGGCAGGTTGAAAGTATTCAGCATGATGAGAGCTACCTGTGTGCTGATTTTCGTGAAAATCTGTCAACTGATGTTAGAGTTATTGCCCTTTTTTGACATTTTTGGCTTTTTTTTATGTTATTATTTCAAAAATCTTCTTCTCTGAAACTACTATTCAAAATCAAATGAAACTTGGTTAGATTGTTCCTTAGGGTATCCTGCAAAAAGTTAATGCTTGGACTTTTGATTGGTCGAAAAAACATGTCCGCCCTTACTAAAAAAAGAACATAGGGGTCAAAATGCTGTTCTTTGCTATTTTTTCCTGAATTATAGAAAGAAAATGAAGATGAAAGCTACTTTCAAGGTAAACATGGTATCCCGAGTTGAATGGTGATGATGAAAGTTTGTTTTGGACGGCCATTTTCCTGCCATTTTTTACACTTGCTCAGATTTCAACAATACTAGACATTGAACCCGCGGGAGCGCGGGAGAATAAGCATTTTTTTTTTGTGGTGGCCATATTGACTATAAAATGTTGTTGCGGCCATGTCATTCATGGAACAGGAACTCAATATGGATGTTGTGGCAGGCTTCCCATAAACTTTCCTGTCAAGTAGGTGGTATCAACTGATAGTTTCATGTCTATATATGCTGTAGTATTCCAGAAATGAATGTTAATGCAAACTTTAACCAAAGTCAATGAAGCGTGAAATGTAGGTCAACGTGACCCAATTGTCATATGGCTGTTCGTTACTACCGAAGATGTATCCACTGATAAAGTAGACTGTATGCCACGTAGAATTACCAAAATGGACCTTAAGGTTCCATCAAAGTCAAAATCTATGACGAAAAAACAACTAAATAAATTGTCAATATTTTTATTGTTACAATTAATTCTGAACTGGAACTTGATGAAAAGCTTTCATTAAATACACATTTCATAATGCATTACCTTTTTCCTTCAGAATAAATATGAAAATGAAATTGTAGATGTAAACATTTCCTTAGTGGCGGATGAATTTTTCAAAAGATGCTGTGAGTTAGGTAGAGCATATTTTTGGAAAATAATTGTTCCAATTGTTCCATTGTCATCATGGGCAGGGCAAGCGAGGCTTAATTTAACAAATATATCCAATAATCAGACAATAAAAGCATTTTTAGTGTATGGCTGCGTGTTAGAGATATATTTAGACAGGTCACATGACAAATAATGTAAACCTCCGAGAAATCTAAAAAACAACTATAAGTTAGGAATTCCTCTGAACGTTACCTTACTTCTCCATAATCTTCAAAGTTCATAACCTTTACAGTCAGGAGAAATTGCGTTATTGTAGAAAAACAATCCTGAATACATGAAGCGGAAACATCCCACTCGAAGGAGAATATTTTTAATTTGTTTTATTCTTCTTCCGATAATAACCGTTATAATCTGAACCATACATCGTTTATTTTGAACCACGCGTTTTGCCGCCTATTCGGCTAATTCGTAAATTTAGTATTATAGATTTGGTTTTTAAAGTAAACATGGTATCCTTAGTGAATGGTGATGATGAGATTTTTTGTATGGAGCATCTATGGAAGGTCTTTTAGGAAATTTGCATAAATCTTCCTGGTCCATGAAACAAAATGTCCGTCATGAGCATTTACATGTTCTGATGGGTCTAAATTTAGAAGTTCTTCTCCTCTGAAACCGTAAAGCCAAATGAACTGATTTTTGGTATGGATGATCTATGGAAGGTCCTTTACAAAGTTTGCATAACTCATCATGGTCCGTGAAACAAAATGGCCGCCATGAGCATTTACATGTTCTGACTGGTTGAAATGTAAAACTTCTTCTCCTTAAAAACCGTTAAGCCAAATGAAATGATTTTTGATATAGAACATCTATGGAAGGTCCTTTACAAAATTTGCATAAATCAGCCTGGTCCGTGAAACAAAAAAAAATGGCTGCCATGAGCATTTACATGTTCTGATTGGTCAAAATTTTAAACTTCTTCTCCTCTGAAACCTTAAAGCCAAATGAACTGATTTTTGGTATGGAGCATCTATGGAAGGTCCTTTAGGAAGTTTGCATAAATCTTCCTGGTCCATGAAACAAAATGGCCGTCATGAGCATTTACATGTTCTGATTGGTCAAAATTTTAAACTTCTTCTCCTCTGAAACCTTAAAGCCAAATGAACTGATTTTTGGTATGGAGCATCTATGGAAGGTCCTTTACAAACTTTGCATAAATCTTTCTAGTCTGTGAAACAAAATTGCCACCAGAAACCTTTATATGTTCTGATCGGTCAAAATTTAAAACTTCTCCTCTGAAACCGTTTGGCCAATGAACTTATACTTGGTATGAAGCATTTATAGAATATCATTTACAAAATTTCCAGAAATCAATCTAGTCTGTCAAATCAAAAGTTTGTGACTGCCAGGTGAGCGATACAGGCTTAGCCCACTGAGCCTCTTGTTATTGATGTACCTCAAAGAGAGCAGTCACTTCTCCCTATCATTATGAAATGTGGTAAGCCTTGTAGGAACCAAATTTTTTTTCATCAAGGCCCTTCTACTTCCAGGTCAGCATATTCTAAAATTTGGGGGTTCTCCAGAAGATTTTTGCATCTATTTCCCATAGGGTCTCTGCTGAAGGCCATTTTGAATTAGGGATTGGCACCAGAGTAACAACACTTGGTGAGCACCTTAAGGGAACAGTCATTATTTACCAGCTGGGAGGGTTGGGAAATTTTAGGGGGGGTTCAATTTTTTTTTACTTATACTGGGGGGGGCTTAAATTTTTTTTAGGGCACACTGGGGGGGGGGGGTCGAAAAATTGAGTCAGAATTATCAATCATTAACAATTTACATGGGGATTTAAAAGCTGATGAAAGTGACATGCTTGCTTCCTTTATCTGAACGGAAGGAAATAGTGAAGGAATTTTTGCATCAATGTGAGATTGCTACATAAATACAAGCAACTTTTCGGAGCTAAGGGTAGAGTTGGCAGGACTGAAGTTGGAATGAGAGACAAAAAGAAGAGCCTTAACCGTAAAAAGGCTGTAAAAAAGAAACTGAAAATTCTCATTTCAAAGTGCAACAATTTGAACAAACAGCTGTGTCCTTCAATTGAAAATCAAGAAAGTTTGTTTTCTCCTCATATAAATGGATTGTATGACCTTTGCAAAGAAAAGTATTTCTTTGGTACAAACAATATTGATGTTGAACCCTGTAACATTTCCAAAAGCTCTGTTTATTTTATTTGAGAAGAAATTTTTTAATCATACGGCAAAATGTTTGTTTGATTTTGGAAAACTTGGATGATCGTGTGGAAGAAAGATATTGGGAATTGTATGAAAGACAGCATGAAAGTTGGTTAAGTACTGCCAATCAGGGAGCCAGTATGGAGGAAATGAGTGGTCATGAAAGTGAGGAGCAAATGGAGAGTGAAAGCAGTCATGGAGAGAATGATGGAGTAGTTAAGAGTGGTGAGGACTGATTAAAGATTAGTTTGTGTTATAGAAATTACCAGTATTTAGCAAAATTCAAAAATAATAGAATTACTAAGGGTTCATTCCTTGTATTGCATATGGTAGATCTCCTTAGTTGAAATTTGGCTTCCTATTTCGGTATTTTTGGTTATGAGTACTTTTTGTTTTAAAATAAGTTTGGTTTTTGGTCTTCCAAATGTTTCAGTTTTAATGCTGCTGATGAGAGGTAACTCATTGAAATGCGTCGTATACAGCATAGTATAAATTTACTATATCTAATATTAGTATCTTTGGATTGTTATTTTGAAAAAGGTTTTGAAATTGTCCATGTTGACTAACAATGCGTGTTTTGTTTTAATATTGTATTACTTGTACAAATGTTATTAGTGAACAATAAATGTCATTTTTATAGTTGTTTTCCTCTGATACTAGGAAGTTAAGGAATGGGGGGGGTCAATTTTTTCAAATTGATTCTTCTGGGGGGGTTGATTTCTTGGATTTTCCCCATCTGGGGGGGGGGGGGGGTTTATCATCATGGTTTTGGTGAAAAATTCCCCAACCCCCCCAGCTGGTAAATAATGACTGTTCCCTAAGAGGAACATTCAGACCATGTTTGGTTTTAAGCAATTCTGGAGTGCTGTAGATTTTTGTTATATGTCATAGACACTTTCTGTCAAGTATGGCTCTATTTGGCCAAGCAGTTTAAGAGAAAAAAAATGTTTTTTTAAATCAACCAATAAAAAACCAGAATTGCCCATGGCTGCCATGTTCTTTGCCTGATCTGGACAAAATGAGGAAACTGCCGATGACGGCCATGTTTATTGCCTGATCAGGACGACATGAGGAAACTTTGTAAATAACCTCCCATAGATGCTTTCTGTCAAGTTTGGTTCTATTTGGATAACAATTTTAGAGAGGATTTTTTTTATATCAACCAATCAGAAACAAGAACTGCCCATGGCGGCCATATTTGAAGTCTGATCGGGACAAAATGAGGAAAGTTTATAAAGGATCTCCCATACATGCTTCCTGTCAGGGATCGTTCCATTTGGGCAAACAATTTCAGAGAAGATTCTGTTTTATTAGCCAATCAGAAACAAGAACTGCAAATGGTGACCATATATGTATTCCGATCGGGATGAAATAAAGAAATTTTGTAAAGAACCTCCCATAGATGCTTCTTGTCAAGTTTCGTTCCATTTGGTCAAGCAGTTCCAGAGAAAAAAATTTTAATCAACCAATGAGAAACAAGAATTGCCTAAGGTAGCCATGTTTTTTGACCGATCAGGACGAAATGAGGAAAACTTTGTAAATAACCTCCCATAGATGCTTTCTGTCAAGTTTAGTTCCTTTTGGCCAAGCGATTTTAGAGGAGAAGATTTTTTTATATCAACCAATCAGAAACAAGAACTGCACAATGGTGGCCATATTTGAAGTCTGATCAGGAAAGAAATGAGGAAACTTTATAAAGGACCTTCCATTTTTATATTTTTCCTGTCAAGTTTTGTTCCATTTCGGAGATGATTTTTAAAACCTCAGCCAATCAGAAACAACAATTGCTCATGGTGGCCATGATTGTTGTCCAATCAGGACGAATTGAGCAATCTTTATGAAGGACCTTACATAGATGCTTCCTGCCAAATTTAATTCTATTTGGCCCAGTGGTTTCAGAGAAGATTGAAATGTGAAAATTTAACGGATGGATGAAGGATGCCAAGTGATGGCCAGGTGAGCTAAAAATAGAAAAAATATATTTGTTGCCATAAAAATGAAAGCATTCACCAAGGTGAATTAAAAGACCCCCCCCCCCCCCCATTAAAAAAGAAACACAACTGCCTTGGGTAAATTTGAAATATTCCTTATGAAGAACCAATAAAATAAAAGAAGAATGTGTCTGAGGACACATGGCTTATAATTCTTGAAAATACTTTTTGAGAGCATTTGATGTCACTCACTGCTAGTTTTTAAAGAGTTCTATTGTTCTAATTAAGGTATTTTTATACTCTGTGTTATTTTGAAATTGGATGAGAAAAACTTTAGAGTGGGGAAACTCAAAATAAATTTGCAATTTTCCAAGTTTTTAAGGAGCTCAACTCTATAACAGTAAATGTTTCACTGCCCAAATTCACTCTGTTTGGTGTTATGGTTCTTTGCATTATGTACAAGTTTCATAAAATATGGATGAGGCAAACTTAAGTTAGAGTTTGGAAACCAAAAGGACAGTCAAGGGGAACACTTAATGCCCCCTTTGCCTAGAGGCAGGGGCATAAATATACAGACAGATGGACATATACCAAGTAATGGCTACTCATATGCAACTTTGGTCCAAGTTGGCTAAAAATTGGTGAAAGCAATTTTGAGTAATCATATGACATAGGAATAGGCTAACAGATAGTTGTGAAACAAGACCAAGACCAGGTCTGGACCTGCATCACAGAATGCAATTCATTGAGGATACATGTGTACTGAAGCATAAATGATGACGAGAATTTCATAAACTATGTTCCTATTCATAGAGGCTAAATAATACTGGAATTTTCTAGTGTATTGAAAACTTGTATTTTTTACTATCGGCAAACAGGAAGTGGCTGCACGACAAATCCAAAAATTGCTTACAAACTACAACATTATGAAAATGCAGACAAAATATAAAATCCTTCCCTTCAGTAGAAGCCAGAGTTTTCTACCCATGGTCTTTCGGACGGACGTGAGCTGAGCAGTTACTAGACCTCTTTCACTGTTGGCAACGCAGGTAAAAAGCAAAGTTCTATAACTCTGGAATAACAAAAGTGAAAGGGAGCTTTGTTTATTTATTATGCTTTTATGGAACACTGCATAATCCTTATACATGAGAAGATAAAACAAGTTAAGAGATTGCATGTTTTTTTTAATGATATCACATATGGTACATGTTATACAAATACATTTCTTCCCAAACCGTAACAAACAATACTATAGTAGTTAAAAGGCATAAAATATAGAAAGGGTCTTTTTATCTTTGACCAAATCATATAAGTAGTGAATTGGGATAATGTCCTCAACCTACATGCTCTATGTAACATCTGTTGTTAATTACCATAAAAACTGAAATCAGAAAACATCTGATGATAAATTTATTTACTTTCACACGACTGTTTAAATACAATGCTTTTCAAACATGTCTGTTGCCCACAATACAACTATGATATATTCTTATAACAATTCTTGACAATTTGACAATTTTTCTTTTTTTAAATTTTAAAAAGAATCATTTTTTTCATCAATATTCAAAATACTGCAAATGTTTGGCTTCTAGGTCATTTTGTAAATAGCTTTTTTAGGAAAACAAGAACAAACCTTGTGACTTAAAATGGCACCTACAAAAAATACTTTTACATTTGTTTAATTTTTCTGTGACACATACTGACTTGATATATTGCACAAAGAAATCTATCTTAAATACATGTATATTCATAAAAATGGCATCCTATGAATAATGAATCCACAGTACTAATGGATTCACTGCAGCATGAAATTTATGTCATGGTTACTCAATTCTTGCTGATCTGTGTTGAACTACATAGATGATTGTAGTTGTGAAATAACATGTATATATACTGACTCAAATGTAAAAATATAGTGACTCAAATGATTTGTTTGTACCATGTTAGATGACTTAAGTTGTGAAATATCACTGATACACAGGCATAAGTTCCTTAACACTCAATTAACTGCAAAAATTTAACCAAATTCAGTCAAGCATAAAATACAGGTTGTGGCGACTCATTGCTGACTTGTGTTGTACTATATAAGATGACATAAGTGGTGCTATATCATTGATAAAGTTCAATAGATTTATGAGAAGTGGATTAAAATCCTCAAAACTTAACTGAGTTGCTCAATCATGAAATGTAGTTGATAGTGTGTACATATTGACAGACGAGAGTAAATCTATATGCCCCTCCTACATTCAAGGATGGGACATTAAAATACATAATGATTCATTAATTTTCTGTTTAGCAAACATCTTAAACAAAGGGTATAATACATCTGTTCAATTTTTAGGGACAATTTATATGGTGAATAATTCCCTCAAGTAATGTTAGTACATAACAATGTAACAATACAGATATGTTTGCAGGTGCCACTTTAAATGTCAAATATGTAGATCATGTTTTCTGTTACAAATCTAATTATGATCATTCTTTCTTCAATTAAAACAAGGTCTTTGATAAAATTCACTCTTAAACTTTTAGTCTACAGAGCAAAGAAGTTTAAGTACAAATTATCACAGACCTTTCAATACTGCTATGGAAAAATGTGTAACAAAAAAATTTGTTCTGTATAAATTTTGTTGACAATATGGTTTTTGTAATCCAAAAATGAAAAATATTTTCCAAACATAAATCAATCAATAATGGAGTCAAATTTTTTATACAAAATAGAATTATTTCTTTGCACAGCAATTTATACATCCAGTGTGGTAAAGTAATATTTAAAACAAAACAATACACCATTATCAAAACTTGAAGAAACAATTTTTCAGTACTAAAGAGATGCTTAAGATAATTTAAGATTGAAATGAGAGAAAACCCTACTGTAAAGTATGACATGACTGCAGTTATCTTCAACACAATGGATTTCCTGCCAATTTATTTTGTTTTGTTTTCTTTTATTTCTTTATCATGCAAATTTTCTGACAGTACAGGTTGTTCACAGTAAACTTACATAAGAAAATTTTAAACTCTTTGAAAGAGACAAATCAGTTGGTCCATTCTTTGGTACAACATTAGGGAAAGATACAAAGGTTCTGATGAATCGACAAAAATCATGAAGGTCGCCTAATACCAAATTATGAAGTGAAAAATTTACCTTGAACAAAATATCTGATAAAATATAATGCTGCATGGAAAAAGATGAAATACTGATTAAAACAGAGTATCTGTATTCATATCCGAACTCCAGTACCTTGATATATACTTCACACTCTGTCTTCAATATATAATGTAAACAAACCAAAGTTTATATCAAATATAAATATGACTTCTGTGTAGTATCCGATAAAAATTTACCTTACAAACTAGATTTTATACAGATTAGCCAAGGTATTAACCATCTGTGAAGTAGCGGTAGATGTTATACAAATATGGTTGTTATACTTTTTATTGAATATGGTGGATGTTCAACACCACCAAGACAGCAAAAAATGGACAGTAGTAAACATTTTGGTTAAGTTGAAACAAAGGCACTTGGTCATGTCTACTTCTAATACTATGAGCAAAATCTATTCTCTTGCAGCTTTAAAACCTGGTATGATAAATGGTGACAAGCACAAGAAAAGGATTTTAATAAAGTCATGTCACAAGGAAATGTGAGTCATAAATATCATATATGAATTCTACCAAAAATTAAAAATATTCCTTCCTCATTTTAGAACTGACCAAAACATTTGCCCTAGTCAAAGAAGCAGAAAATTCTAATCAACATAATAAAATGCCTAGTGATGTAATTTATATAACATACACAGACTTTTGTCACTTTATGGTTTTGATAAGAGATTGTCAGCTATATTTAAGAACTGATTTAATCCAATATTATATTGTAGACAACCATAACATTCATAAAAAGTGATCATTTTATTACAGTCTAGCAATTCTAGTTAACGCTAGGTGCAGCACTGGGAGGAAATATCAACTGTAAACATTAGCTCTGGTACCCAAATCGTCTATTGATAGGTTATAAATATTTTCCAACCCAGTTTTTAAATAACTTCTGGAAAAACAGCTCCGCCTGGCATTAAGTGGAATGGCTATACAGTCAAGTGTGAGAATAAAAAAATAACAAAAATCTGAAAGAAAATAGTGAGTTTTAGAGGTGAAATTAGAAAATTTTATCAAAATAAATCTAATGTTAACAAAAAATATTTTTTCCAGATATTCAATGAATGTAGGAAAACCAGACTTGTGACAATTTGATATGTTAACTCAAAATGTATTTAACAACATAAGTAGGACTAAACTTAAACAAATAAGAAACAATAAAATTCCTACATTCTCATCCTTGTACAAATGTACATTCCTTTATTTAACCCCCTCCCGTTTCCCAATCTTTATTTTTTAAATTTTGTTGAACAACATAACATAAATTTTCATCTCAAAAACATTAAAAAACAATATCCACCAATAAAAGTCAATTATAACCATAACTTGTATAAGTATCTAGGAATTTTAACCATAACTTGTACAAGTATCTAGGAATATTTTTACATGAAATTAGTTTTACATTCACTTTATGATATGTAGATTCCCTGCAATAATCTGTTCTTGGGAGGACTTAACCAGAGGATGACAAAGAAAACAACAATAAAAAGACAGAACAATGAAGTACTACAAAACACAAACAATGCTGAAATTATCTAACTTGGCAAAAGGACCCATACCACCCAGAAAGTAATTCCATTCAACCAACCCAGTAAAAAACTCGGATAATCACTGAATATATGTACATACATTTAAATAAAACAGATCTTTTAAAATAAGCACTTATGAAAGATCAGTCATGTAAAAAATGAAATCGCTGTGTCAAGAAATAAATTTGATATAAAACCTTCCCAATCAAAAATCATAATGCCAGTATGTCTTATTTCTTGCTATCTTGTAGATTTTCAAAATAAAGCTTTATCTAATAATAAATAATAAATTCTTTCTGAGGAGAATGGGCCACACAGCATGAACTTCATAACACAGTGATGGTCTAGCATTACTACCACAATTTACTGTATTTCAGATTTTCCATATCATAGGATGCAAATCTCTGAGAAAAATTTGCATCAAATAGGCTAATTTATAAATGACAACAGAGTTTTTAGTTTCTAAATGATCTTGTTTCAGTGGTTTAAACAGTAATATATTTTAAGTTATCAGTTGTGAATGCTATTTTGGTCAGATCCAATTTTTAAAGGAGTACATTCAACGAATATTCAACCAAAGTTGGTTCCAACTGACCGTAAGATCTTAAACTGAGATTTCTGAAAGAATTCAAAATGCAAACAAAGTTTGGCTGTGCTATGGTCCCCTGATAAGACGGCTGGTTAGAAGAATAAAATTCTGAAAGAGTACTCCCTGAGTGTCATTGCTAGCAAGTTGATCAAACTGAACAGGTAGTTTTTGAGAAGGCTAATATATAACAGAGGCTCTCAAGAGCCTGTATTGCTCACCTGATATATCAAAAACAAATTTTGTAGAAACTCTTAAATGAGAAGGTACAATGTATTTCCCATACGGTTCTATGTTGAACTGTGTTCTGCTGTTACAGCATCTTGATTTCAGATCTGCACGAAACTGTCAAAATTAGTACCAGACCACCCTAATATCATTTGAGCATGATTTGGTTTCAATGTTTTAAACGGATTCTGAGAAGAAGCTGTTTGTATGTATTTCCCATAGGGTTCTATACTAAACTATGTTCCACAGTGGTAGCCATCTTGGATTTCAGATTGGCACCAAAAATTCAAAATTTGTAGTGGACCATCCTATTAACATTCCTGCATGATTTGGTTTAAATATTTGAGACAGTTTCTGAGAAAAAGCTGTTTGTATTTCCCATAGGGTTCTATGTCCAACAATGTTCCACGGTGGCCATCTTGGATTTGGATCAGCACCAAAAACTCAAAATTGGTTTAGGACCACTCTAGTATCATTCGTGCATGATTTTGTTTAAATGTGTGGGACTGTTTCTAAGAAGTATTTTTTTGTATGTATTTCCCATAGGGTTGTGTGTTAAACTATGTCCCATGGTGTCGGCATCTTGGATTTCGGATTGGCACCAAAAACTCAAAACTTATAGGGGACCACCCTAGTATCATTCCTGCATGATCTGGTTTCTATGTGTGAGACGGTTTCTGAGAAGACAGGCCATAATCTTGCCGGTGAAATGATGATTTAAGTCGCCAAAGAATTTTAAAAATCGCTAAATCTCGCCGGCATATTCATTTCTTGGCGAAGTGAAGTCGCTATCGAAATATCAGTAAATGGGAGATAACAATGTTTTGACAACTTATCCTTTGATAATAAAATATATTGGTAAGCTGTGAAAATTTAATTACTCAAGTACTCAAAATTAATAGATCAAAAGAAAATCAAACTGTCCTAATTTTTTATAGTTTATCAAATTCAAAATTCTGTTAACACTGATAATTAAACTGCTTTTGGCAGTATTATGTCTAACTGGTTAGGGGTTCAATCCCCAAAATCAAACTTAAAAAGAAACAAGAGTGGACACACAAAAATGTCTCGCCTGTCGTGTATTTCTAATGAAAGTAAATGCTATCAGTATTCGAAAAACAGAGCAAAACACAAAAACTTAACTATAACCACTGAACCATGAAAATGAGGTCAAGGTCAGATGACACCTGCCAGTTGGACATGTACACCTTACAATCCTTCCATACACCAAATATAGTAGACCTATTGCATACAGTATTTGAAAAACAGGCCAAAACACAAAAACTTAACTATAACCACTGAACCATGAAAATGAGGTCAAGGTCAGATGACACCTGTCAGTTGGACATGTACACCTTACAATCCTTCCTATACACCAAATATACTAGACCTATTGCTTATAGTATCTGAGATATGGACTTGACCACCAAAACTTAACCTTGTTCACTGATCCTTGAAATTGGGTCGAGGTCAATTGAAAACTGTCTGACGGGGAAGAGGACCTAGTAAGGTACGCACATACCAAATATAGTTATCCTATTACTCATAATAAGAGAGAAATTAACATTACAAAAAAATCTTAACTTTTTCTTTCAAGTAGTCACTGAACCATGAAAATGAGGTCAAGGATAATGTACATATGACAGACGCAAACTTCGTAACATAAGGCATCTATATACAAAGTATAAAGCATCCAGGTCTTCCACCTTCTAAAATATAAAGCTTTCAAGAAGTTAATTAATGCTGCGGCCACCGCCGGATGACTATCGCTATGTTGAGCTTTCTGCAACTAAAGTTGCAGGCTCGACAAAAATACAGATGAGACTGATCAAAATGTTAAGTCAAAGAAGTTTTGTAAAGTTATGAGCCAAGATTGCTTTGATTGGTATAAGGAAGACCCAAAAGGTCTTTGGCACTGTGAAATTTGCCATGCCGTTAAAAAAGGCAATGCCTATGCTCTTGGCCATTTCATTGAAAACAGACACACAAAAAGCGCAACCGATACGGTGAATTAAAGTCAACTTCTCCAGAAAAAATGACCACTTCTCCCTAATCCATCCTGGAAGGAGAAGTCACTTCTCCCTCTTCAAAATCCTAGATTAGGCCCTGGAAGATGTTTGTAAATACTTCCCATAGGGTTCTATGTTAAACTATGTAACACGGTGGTGGCCATCTTGGATTTCAGATCACCACCAGAAACTCAAAATTAGTAGAGGACCATCCTAGTATCATTTGTGCATGATTTGGTTTAAATATATGAAACAGTTTCTAAGAAGAAGCTGTTTGTATGTATTTCCCACAGGATTTTCTGTTAAACTATGTTCCACGGTGGCAGCCATCTTGGATTTCGGATCCGCACCAAAAACTCAAAATTAGTAGAGGACCATCTAAAGAACATTCCCACAATATCACAATTCAATCTGCCATGCAGTTTCCCAGAAGAAGATTTTTGAAATTTCAGCCAATTATAACTCATTATTGGCCCTGGCAGCCATGTTAAATTTCTGATCAGCACCAAAAATTCTAACTTTGTAAAGTACCACCCAATGAACATTCCTGCCAAGTTTTGTTCCAATTGGCCAAGTGGTTTCAGAGAAGAAGATTAAAATGTGAAAAATTTAGACGACGGACGTAAAGTGATGACAGTACCTTACAGGACCCTTTGGGTCAGGTGAGCTAAAAAGCTGACACATCAACAGACTGATATTTTTTATATGTCAAGTTTCTGAAGGCAAGAAATAAAACAACTGTTCACTCAGTGTTATCAACAAGCAGTCTTTAAAATGGTGTAATGTGTAATGTGATAACTTTATATTCTCTCATATCTTTTTTGCATTTGTATTTGCTGTATCAAGGTATCTGTTTTCAATTAAAACATGCCTCTTTACTATTTCGACTATTTCACGAAAATGATGTGTGCTTAACATAATAAGCAGTTGATGACTCAATTTTTGGCATGTGAGTGACTTTTCACACACTCACACTCATTAAGGAGATAAAAAACTGATGTAATATCTATCATGTACATCATTTACTCACTGTCATGAACACAAATATTTCAAAGACTGCTTATATTCACAAGTTACAACAGGGAGAAATCAGATAATTTAAAAGATATCAAGTGTCTATTTCTTTAATTGCCAAGGTTTCATATCTATTCCTTTGTGTGTTGGATCATGTTTATTACGACATTTGTCACCAAAAGAACACCCTGTAGTCCTCCAGAAATAACATTCATCACCATTTACTGGCCCAGACTGTTTCAGGATTTCCTGTTGAGATGCTATTGGTTGCTGAGGGACCCTGTGACAAGAAATAAAACCAGCAACTTTAATTAAAGTACACAACTCTTGACTTTTGGGACTAATTTTCACACGAGACAGTGTTGCTAACATATATAAATTTACAAAATTAGATATCAACTAGTGATTGTGTGTCTGTAAGACATGGATGCCCATTCATAATATATTCTGCTTACATCAACTTTTAACCCATTCAAGCTAATGAATCCAGTACTTAAACCTGTTTCTGGTGTAAGAACAAATATGCTAAAATTTGGAGTCACACAAGCATGTAGGTAATGTGGACTTATATGCTGGTGATCCATGTTGATGAGGTGGGTACAGAGTTAATTTCGATCAACATTTTTGGAAGTTTTTATTTCCTGTGTGACAATGCTGATAGGTCGTTATTCGTGCAAACTGAGAAAAATACAACGGGCAAGCCCACTTTTAATTTTTCGTTCAATCTGAGTGACCTTTATATTTCTCGTTCGCATGTGTCCATATCCCCCCTGTACGACCCTCTGTTGATCTGTAGTTGTAAAATATCAATGATATAACATTACAGCCTTTTTTTTAAGAAATAGACTAAAATGCAAAAATTTAATCGTCAATCTACCATGAAATGTAGGTCATACAGAGTCAAATGAGCTGAGCTCTGTTGTACTATTTAAGTTACTGTAATTGTGAAATACTATTTATACATTACCATGGGTTCTTAAATTAGATGCTCCTAGGAGCCTGTATCACTCACCTGGATTCAATTTGCCATTCAACAGCTATAAAAGCACCTAAGAAACAAAAGTCTGTATTATTGGACATAACTCTGAAAGACGAGAATCTAATAACCATAGCTGCCAAGTCTGATTCCAATTGGTCAAGTGCTTTCAGACAAGAAGATTTTTCAAATGAATTTTTCCATAGGGTCCTATGTTAAACTAAGTTCAGTTGTGGCAGCCAACTTTGTCGACAGTCCGGGTCATCTGACACAATTCTGAAAGAGGACCACCAAAGGACCATTTCTGCCAAATTTGTATCCAATTGGCTCAATGGTTTCAGACAAAAAGATTTTCTAATGAATTTTCCCATAGGATCCTATGCTAAACTAAGTTCAGCTGCGACGGCATTCTTGGTTGACATTCAGGGTCATCTGACATAATTCTGAAAGAGGACCACCTAAAGACCATTTCTGCAAAGTCTGGTTCCAACTGGCTTAGTGGTTTCATGTTAAACTAAGTCTGGCTGTGGCAGCCATTTTGAATTTCCGATCGGTACATAAAACATAACTTTTGTAGAGGTCTTTCAAATGATCATTCACACATCAAAAACATTTCAATTGGCTTGGTAGTTTCTTTCAAGACATTTGTACAAAATTCCCCATAGGATCCAATGTTAAACTAAGTCTGGCTGTGGTGGCCATCTTGAATTTTCAATTGGCACAAAAAACGTAACTTTTGTAGAGGTTCATGCAACAAATAAATTCAATTGGCTTGGTAGTGTCTGATAAGTAGAGCTTTAAAGATAAGTCCATTCAGAACGAATTATTCTGATGTAACTTTTGTACAAAACCATCCAATTAAAATTCCTGCCAACTTCCATTAAGACTGGTGGTTTCAGAAAACAAGATGAGAAGGTGAAATGTGGACGGACTACTGGGACGACAGAACGATGGACAATGAACAAAAAATGAGGGCAAAAGCTCACATGGTCTTTTAGGCCAGGTGAGCTAAAAAACCGAAATGAGCATGTGAGTATAGTCCTGAGCAGCAATGAGCAGTATGAGTTAAGACTTGAGCATCGAATTGCAAGCGAAGCCGCGATAAGGACCACAGAACAACAGGATCAACTCCGATAGACTCCAGAAGGACTTACTACCATTGAAAGATCCAGAAAAGAGCCGGAATAAAAAGCATGGGGAAAATGGGAAGTTAACCCCATCATGCCATTGTTTCGGTCCTTGATTTAGAAGTGACAAGTTTAACCCTATAGACCATTAAGAGTTCAAACCCTATACATTACCACAAAAAATCCAGATTTAACCCTGATTGAAAAAGGGCAGGAAAAGAGGGATAATCCAATACAGGAAAACCTGTCAGCCATTGACCTCACGGTAAAAGATTCAAGCCTATAGACATGGGAAACCTAAAGACCATACAGAAAGACTAAGGGCTCTCAAGAGCCCGTATCGCTCACCTGGATTTATCTTGTCCACCTTGAGCAGGACTAATATTTAAGTTTAGCAGTCGATGTGGCTAGTTTTCCCATAGGGTCTGAAAAATCTGATGCATGTCACTCAAGCCTAAAATTGTGTCCAAGTTCAGCTTACAGGTCTTAGAATGGTATGCACCCACTAAAAATATTTATAGACCAAAAATGATGGGTCTACGTATAACTTGTAGACTTATTGACTTATTTGTCAACTAGAGGCTCTCAAGAGCCTGTATCGCTCACCTGGATTTAACTTTTCACCTTGAGCAGACCTAAAAATTTAAGTGCTGCAGTCAATTTGGCTTGTTTTTCTATAGGATTCTATGTTAAACTAATTTCAGCTGTGGCAGTCATCTTGGTTTAGTCCAGGTCAACGGATACATTTCTAAAAGAGAACCATCTAAGGACCATTTCTGCTAAGTCTTGTTCCAACTGGCTAAGCGGTTTCAGGCAAGAAGATTTTTAAATGAATTTTCCTATAGGGTCCAATATTTAACAAAGTTCGGTGTGGCAGCCATTTTGGTTGACAATCCGGGTGATAGGACATATTTCTGAAAGAGGACCTCCTAAGGACCAATGCTGCCAAGTCTGGCTCCAATATGTCAAGTGGTTTCAGACAAGAAGATTTTTCAATGAATTTTTCCATAGGGCCCTATGTTAAACTAAGTTTTGGTGTGTCGGCCATCTTGGTTGACAGTCTGGGTCATCGCACAAAATTCTGAAAGAGGACCATCTAAGGACCATTGCTGCCAAGTCTAATTCTAACTGGCTTAGTGGTTTCAGACGAGAAGTTTTTTGAGTGAATTTCCCATTGGGTCCTATGTTAAACTAAGTTCTGCTGTGGCAGCCATCTTGGTTCACAGTCCACGAAATCAAACATATTTCTGAAAAAGGACATCCTAAGGACCAATGCCACCAAGTCCTGCTCCAATATGTCAAGTTGTTTCAGACAAGAAGATTTTTCAATGAATTTTCCTATACGGCCCTGTGTTAAACTAAGTTCGGTTGTGGCAGCCATCTTGGTTGACAGTCCGGGTCATCGCACAAAATTATGAAAGAGGACCATCTAAGGACCATTGCTGCCAAGTCTAATTCTAATTGGCTTAGTGGTTTCAGACAAGAACATTTTTGAGTAAATTTCTCATAGGGTCCTATGTTAAACTAAGTTCTGCTGTGGCAGCCATCTTCGTTTTTTCTAAAAGAGGACCTCCTAAGGACCAATGCTGCCAACTCTGGCTCCAATATGTCAAGTGGTTTCAGACAAGAAGATTTTTCAATGAATTTTTCCATAGGGCCCTATGTTAAACTAAGTTCGGGTGTGTCGGCCATCTTGGTTGACAGTCTGGGTCATCGTACAAAATTCTGAAAGAGGACCATCTAAGGACCATTGCTTCCAAGTCTAATTCTTATTGGCTTAGTGGTTTCAGACAAGAACATTTTTGAGTGAATTTCCTATAGGGTCCTATGTTAAACTAAGTTCTGCTGTGGCGGCCATCTTGGTTCACAGTCCACGAAATCGGACACATTTCTGAAAAAGGACCTCCTAAGGACCAATGCCGCCAAGTCTGGCTCCAATATGTCAAGTGGTTTCAGACAAGAAGATTTTTCAATGAATTTTCCTATTGGGCCCTATGTTAAACTAAGTTCGGGTGTGGCGGCCATCTTGGTTGACAGTCCGGGTCATCAGACACACCTCTGTAAGAGGACCATCTAAGGACCATTGCTGCTAAGTCTGGTTCTGATAGGTCAAGTGGTTCAAGACAAGAAGATTTTCAATGAATTTTCCCATAGGGCCCTATGTTAAACTAAGTTCGGCTGTGGCGGCCATCTTGGTTAACAGTCCGGGTCATTGGACATATTTCTGAAAGAGAACCTCCTAAGAACTATTACTGCCAACTTTGGTTCCAACTGGACTTGTAGTTTCATATAAGAAGATTTTTGAAAGTCACCCCCCTTTTTTTCTATTTTTAGTAACAGCAGCCATCTTGGTTGGAAGTCGGGTATGCCAGACATAAGTTTGGAAGGGGGCCACCCAAGGACCATTCCACCAAAGTTTGGTCTCAATTGGCCCAGTGGTTTGAGAGGAAAAGATCTTTAAAGGAAAGTTTATGCTGGATGCCATCTTTAAAGGGCAAAAACTCCTATAAGGGGTCAATCAATGATTTTGGTCGTGTTGACTTATTTGTAGATCTTACTTTGTTGAACATTTTTGCTGTTTACAATTTGTCTTTATCTATAATAATATTCAAGATAATAACCTAAAACGGCAAAATTTCCTAAAAATTAACAATTTAGGGGCAATAACCCAAGAAAGGGTCGACCGATTCGTCTGCAAATTTCATGACAGGTAGATCTTGACCTGATGAACATTTTTACCCCATGTCAGTTTTGCCCTAATTGCTTTAGTTTTTGAGATATAAGACAAAAACTGCAGTTTACCCCTATGTTCTATTTTTAGCCATGTCGGCCATGTTGGTTGGCAGGCGGGGTCATCGGACACATTTTTTAAACTAGATACCCTAATGATGCTTGTGGCCAAGTTTGGTTCAATTTGGCCCAGTAGTTTCAGAGGAGAAGATTTTTGTAAAAGTTAACGGACGACGGACGACGGACGCCAAGTGATGAGAAAAGCTCACTTGACCCTTCGGGTCAGGTGAGCTAAAAATGTAACGAGAGTCACTTAAGCATGAAATTGAGATTAAGGTCAAGTGAGAGGTATCAGACTGACACCTACTGGCCAAGAAGTATCTTCAGACCATATATGTTGGATATAGGTATAACATCTACAGATAAATGGACTTAATCAGGAAAATGTCACACAAGGCACTCAACTGTGAAATTCAGTGGTATTAGACAGGCAAGTACCCACCAACAACTATCTATAGACAAAATACGGTTGGTCTATGTATTACAGTTGCTGAGAAATGGACTAAATCAGGAAAATGTGATACAAGTCACTCTAGCATGAAATAGAAGTCAAGGTCAGGTGACAGGTGTCAGAAGTACCCTCTAAGAACTTCCACAGACGACATACTGTTTTTCTAGTAAGTACAGTTGCTGAGAAATAGCATTAATCGTGAAAATGTGTTGCAAGTCACTTAAGCATGAAATTTTAGGTCAAGGTCGCAGGAGAGTCAAAACTTAACCATCAAACATGCACGAGAAATACATTATATAATGTAAGAGGATATTAGTGGTGAAGTATCATAGATACAACACCATAGATTCCTAGGATATAAAATTTAAGGCAAAACTTTATCAAATTCACTCATGCATTAAATATAGGTCAAAGTGACCCAAATGTTGCTCATCCGTGTTCAGTGTTATAAGGAGATTGTAATGGTATAATATAATTGATAAATGTCAATGGGTTTCTGAGAAATGGACACAAACACAAAATCTTAACCAAGCAGGACAGACATACATACAGACAAGGGAAAATCTACCTTCCACAATCATGGAAAAGCGCAAAAAAAGGGGAAACAACTTCTGGCTTCTAATTACTGTTGATTCAGTAAATGATGAATGAGTCCATTTAGACAATCAAGAGAGGACAAACAAGATTCTGTTTACTATATAGTCTGGTGGCTTCAGCCGCAGTATAGAAAATATGTTAAGCAACCAGAAGCCATAGCGGCGAAACATAGTTTGATGGGGTGAACAATCATAATTCTGAATGAGAATCCTCTTGTGAAGTTTAGTTAAAATTGATTTCTATTTAAGGATGTTACATGTATTTCAAATTTGGCAATATTCAGAGAACTAAAAACTGATTAAACATATGTAACTGTGTCTGAGAAAAAAACAAAGAAAATAGAAAAGATAAAATGACAACAGAGCAATAGGATGATAAAAACTCACATATGAAACATGATCACTAAAATCTGAAGTGTTCAACAGTTTATTGATATAACAAGAAATCAGCTAACAATAACCATGGTTAACAAAAATAAACAGCTGCGCCACGAGCACATGATACGCATGTCATCTTGTAAAAAAAAAATAAATGTTTTTGGAATCCTCTTTTATTTAGCGGAGCTGCTGGTGGGATGTATATGGAAACCTGGCAAAACATAACCGTGTAAACTTTTAAGCAATAGAGATACGGCGCAAAATGTGACCAAAAAGGACTACCTTTTTTACCAAAAAGCTCAATAAAAATTCAATAACTCAAAAATAAAATAAATAATCATCACGAAAAAGCATACAGATCTTCAGATTAATATAACTAAAAGGTGTGTAAAGTTTTATGCAATAATCATAAATCGTTTTTGAGATACGGCGCAACATGTGAAAACCCCCCACCTCCCTTTTTTTACAAAAAACTCAATAACTCTAAAATAAAATTTTGAATCACCAAAAAGTATACAGATCTTTAGATTAATATAACTAAGAAGTGTATAAAGTTTTAAGCAATAATTATAAATCGTTTTTGAGATACGGCGCGACAAGTGAAACCCCACCCTACTCCTTTTTTTTACAAAAAACTCATTAACTCTAAAATAAAATTTTGAATCATCACCAAAAAGTATACAGATCTTTAGATTAATATAACTAAGAAGTGTGTAAAGTTTTATGCAATAATCATAAATTGTTTTTGAGATACGGCGCGACATGTGAAAACCCCCCCACCCACCCCCCTTTTTTTTATACAAAAAACTCAAAAACTCTAAAATAAAATTTTGAATCATCACCAAAAAGTATACAGATCTTTAGATTAATATAACTAAGAAGTGTGTAAAGTTTTATGCAATAATCATAAATTGTTTTTGAGATACAGCACGACATGTGAAAAAAAAAAACTTCTGTTTTAGTTACAAAGTCCCGTAACTCAAAAAGTTCTAATCTTATTTTCACCAAAAAGTATACAGATCGTTTGACCATCATAAATAACAGCTACGTTAAGTTTAGTGAAATTTGGATGAGTCTTTCTCAAGTTACGGCGAGACATGTTTACGACGGACAGACGGACATTTGTATACCATAATACGTCCCGTCAAAATTTTGACGGGCGTATAAAAATTAAGCATGCTAAACATATTTAAATCTAAAAAAGTTTTTATTGAAAGCTTCAAACTAGTCTAAGTAATTTAATCCAGCTCAAGTATTTTATAAATTATCATTTCAATTTTTCCTTTCAGAAGAGTCATTCACTAACTTGAAGCTAATAAAAAATATGAAAATTTTATCGGTTTAGTACAGATTTATACATTTACATATATTCTGATATATCCATTCATCACTAAAACTTATTTAGTATAAATAATATTCCTCTGACATTCTGGACTTTATTTTTTCTATTTCTTTCAATTTTAAATTTGAATCTTCATTCACTTACTTATTAGGTTGTTTTGATTTTTGAAGTATAAGCGTACCAGGTGCTGCATTTTTTCGTATCGTAACATTTCCATGTCCATTTACTATAGGGTTGTCTGGAAATTTAATTAATAATTTTTGTCCACCACATTCATATCCCTGTAATGTATACAAGTTTAAAATTTGTTAAAAATACAATCATTAAGCAAAATGTCTAAATATGGAAGCTTAAAATAAAATTTTTCAGAAAAGAACATTGCTTTTATTGTTGTTATTCATCTTACAGTTGCAGTAAGCCCTTCAAAGAGAAAAATCTCAAACCTCACCACCACTTTGTACTTATCATAATACAGACATTTTATTTCCATACATTTGGTAATAGGTAAAAATATGCAAAGCCTGCATGATAACTAGAGGCTCACCTGACTTACATTAGCCCATATGAAAAGGTAAGCTCTGTTGTATCAACAAGGCTGTTAAAGAAACGCAAAACGTCATATTGTTTTTCAGAGAAGCAAATGTATAAACAATAGGTATATAAAATACATATATTACCTGTAAATGGTGCATTGCTTTTCCTGCAGATTCTTTACTGGAGTAATTTATAAAAGCACAGAATTTTTCTGGTAGACAACGAACACTTGTTACATTACCATACCTAAAATACAAATATAATATATTCATTTTCATTCATTTCTAAAGCCCATGTCTAATCTTGACGGAAAATGGAGGTTTTAGTCGCCAAAATTTTTTTTAAATGCCTATTACAAGTCGCCAAGAAGTTTTGGCAAAGGAAAACAACTCTTACCCATTTTTTACTGCAAATTATAAACAAACAAAATGGCGCCGATGGAGTCTTGTTTAGTCATTTTCATTGCTTCAATTTTGATATATACTTAAGGGCATACGATACAGTTACAGGGGAGATAATCAGGTCGCTAACGTCCAATCAGAACTTCTTGCGCAACAGTGTTAAATTGTTTTTCCCTTTCCTGCAACGTCGCTATTTCGGATGTCTCCTTTTAACAGAAAATTACATTACGTCACTGGTAGTACTTGTATAAGTTTCTAGAGGAAACAATGAGGGAAACAAGGTTACATCATACACAAAATTCATAGATTCTATTAAAAAATGGAATACCGATTGAAGAGTCAAAAGAAGGGAAATCCGTGGACCAAAAAAACATGACCTGGAACACCAAACAGTCAAAAGACAAAAAAAAAACCACAAAATACTAAAAAGTACACGCAGAAACGAGCAACAGGAACCCACCAAAATCGAGATGAACTCAAGTGCTTCGCAAGCATGAACAATACCTGCTTTAGGCTTCTCTATATAAAGGGTAGCATTTTAACGGGTTTCATCGCAGAAAGTTTTTTTCTTAAAAGGGGGAGCTTTGTCCCTTCAAGTTTGAAATAGATGAAGATTTCAATACATTGACATTTAGATATATAGTACAATCCCTTAGTTCAAATGATGCATGAATATCGTAAGGAAGTGACAGTGTTACATGTATCACGCAGATTCATTTACTTCATCTAATAAAAATGAAATTACAGAATTAATTTCTCGGACTTCCTAATCTATGGTGATTCGCTTTTTTAAAAGAGAGTACAAATACTAATTAGACATAAATATGAGAAACGCTAATCAGATATGTTATATAAAACATTGCTTTGGATAGAAACAGAAGTTAAATAATTGGCTTAAATTGTCATTGTCTCCAGAAATATTTGGAAAAAAATAACTGATTTAAAAATTCTTTTGACAGAGATTGCGCATTCCACGGTATTATGTTCCACTGGTTACAAGACATTTAACACAAATTTGTTGTAAAATATATATAGTTTGATCAGGAATTTTTAGAGAGTGATTCCAAGTTTTGCATTATGATGGCACGTCATTTCCCGCTTAAAGACAAATCCCTCTATTCAGATCTACCAATAATATCTTCTTTAATTTTTTTTCCCACTTTAGCCTAAGTAAAAGCTTTAAAATCAGCCAATAAAAAAATGGGGTCACCGACCTCGTTTTCGATTTATAACGCCATCTTTTTCACAAAATTTAGAAATCGGAACATGTAGTTATTTACAGTTTAATTTTTTATAACTAGAGGCTCTCAAGAGCCTGTATCGCTCACCTGGATTTAACTTTTCATCTTGAGCAGACCTAAAAATTTAAGTGTTGCAGTCAATTTGGCTGATTTTTCTATAGGATTCTATGTTAAACTAATTTCAGCTGTGGCAGTCATCTTGGTTGACAGTCCAGTTTCTAAAAGAGAACCATCTAAGGACCATTTCTGCTAAGTCTTGTTCCAACTGGCTAAGCAGTTTCAGACTAAAAGATATTAAACAAAGGTCGGTGTGGCAGCAATCTTGGTGAACGGACATATTTCTGAAAGAGGACCTCCTAAGGACCAATGCTGCCAAGTCTGGCTCCAATATGTCAAGTGGTTTCAGACAAAAAGATTTTTCAATGAAATTTTCCATAGGGCCCTATGTTAAACTAAGTTCTGCTGTGGCGGCAATCTTGGTTCACAGTCCACGAAATCAGACACATTTCTAAATAAAATGCTCCGCTGGGCGCAGCTAGATACGACCGCAGATGTCGAACCCTGAATAGTTGGGGCAATTATGAACACAACATTCAAGCTTGATACAATACTGAATTTGGATTGTGAATAAATATTTGAATCAGCATAGGTTTCTGACACAGAATGAATGTTGTCTAAGAACTTAAAATTTTTTAATTTACCTATTCAAACCACATCAGTATTATTTGTTTTTATATATAAATCAGAAATAACCAATTTAAAATTTAAAATTGGGCACACATATCAATTTCTTGCTATTGCGCAATACTGTGCAATTGAAAATTTCTTCAAATATTTGACACATAATAGGTTTCTGACACAGAATAACTGAAATCAAAGAACTTAGAATTGGTCATATGAGTTGAATTTATATTCAATTTTTTGCTTCTTGTGCAATACAATATGCTGTGGAGAATTGCCCCCCCCCCCCCAAAAAAAATAATAATTTACCCCTTTTTTTAGCTTTTGTGCAATACACTATTAAGTTGCACATTGACCCCCCCCCTCCCAAAAAAAAACAAAAAACAATAAAATTTAATGTAACCCCCCCTTTTTTTGCTAAAAAAATTTGAAATTTTCTTTTTAATTTATGAAATATGAAATGAGAAAAAAATTACCCCCTCCCCAATTTCTCATTTACCCCCCCCCCCCCTCTAAATTTTGTTTTCAACCCCCCCCCCCCCCCCCATTTCTTTATACTTTGCAACCATAACAGCCCATTTAAATACACCATAACATATTAAAATAGAAAATGACATCATAGTCATGGAATTTGTTAATAATAAGGTTTTGATAGCAGAGCACACATATCAATTTCTTGCTATTGCACAATACTGTGCAATTGAAAATTTATTGAAATATTTGATACATAATAGGTTTATGACACAGAATAAGTGAAATCAAAAAACTTAGAATTGGTCATATGATTTGAATTTATATTCAACTTTTTTCTTCTTGTGCAATACAATATGCTGTGGATAAATGCCCCACCCCCCCCCAAAAAAAAAAAATTACCCCTTTTTTATCTTTAATTTTGGACCCCAATTTGAACCAACTTGAAAACTGGGCCCATAATAACAAAACTAAGTACAAATCTGAAATGAGAAAAAAATTTTCCCCACCCCCCGCCGCCAATTTAATATTTACCCCATAAATTTTGACACCCCCCCCCCCACTTTCCCTTTTTCAAAAAAAAAAATCTTTCCCTCAAGATAATGTCATAATCCCTATTCAAAATTATCATGAAGTTTGCAAACATAATTAAACATTTAAATACATCATTGAAGTCTTAAAATAAAAAATGACATATGGCTAAAATTAATATTAATTCATAGTAAGTTCTAAAAATAAATTGACAGCTATAAATCACCCCAAAAACAATCAACATTTCTTTATACATAATTGAATCATACACAATATTTTACTTTAAATGTGTTTGGAATGTGTTTGGATTACCTTCCTTAGCCCACCAAGCTAATATCATAGATTTCTATTTATTTATACTACAGTTATTGTGCAAAAACCAAGAAAAATGCTTATTTGGGCCCTTTTTTAGCCCCTAATTCCTAAACTGTTGGGATCAAAACTCCAAAAAATGATCATAAACCTTGTGTTAAAATTTCATAGATTTCTATTTACTTATACTAGACTTATTGTGCGAAAACCAAGAAAAATGCTTATTGGACCCTTTTTTGGCCCCTAATTCTTAAACTTTTGGGACCAAAACTCCCAAAAACAATCCCAACCTTCCTTTTGTGGTCATAAACCTTGTGTTTAAATTTCGTAGATTTCTATTAACTTATACTACATTTATAGTGCGAAAACCAAATGTCTACAGACTCCGACGGACGACGACGACGCCAACGTCATACCAATATACGACCTCAAAAATTTTGCGGTCGTATAAAAAGTGACCTCCTTAGGACCAATGCCACGAAGTCCTGCTCCAATATGTCAAGTGGTTTCAGACAAGAAGATTTTTCAATGAATTTTCCATAGGGCCCTATGTTAAACTAAGTTCGGTTGTGCGGCCATCTTGGTTGACAGTCCGGGTCATCGCACAAATTTCTGAAAGAGGACCATCTAAGGACCATTGCTACCAAGTCTAATTTTAATTGGCTTAGTTGTTTCAAACGAGAAGATTTTTGAGTGATTTTCCCATAGGGTCCTATGTTAAACTAAGTTCTGCTGTGGCGGCCATCTTGGTTCATAGTCCACGAAATCAGACACATTTCTGAAAAAAGACCTCCTAAGGACCAATGCCACCAAGTCTGGCTCCAATATGTCAAGTGGTTTCAGACAAAAAGATTTTCAATCAATTTTCCTATAGGGCCCTATGTTAAACTAAATTTGGTTGTGGCGGCCATCTTGGTTGACAGTCCGGGTCATTGGACACACCTCTGTAAGAGGACCATCTAAGGACCATTGCTGCCAAGTCTGGTTCCAATTGGTCAAGTGGTTTAAGATGAGAAGATTTTTCAATGAATTTTCCCATAGGGCCCTATGTCAAACTAAGTTCGGCTGTGGCGGCCATCTTGGTTAACAGTCCGGGTCATTGGACATATTTCTGAAAGAGAACCTCCTAAGAACTATTACTGCCAACTTTGGTTGCAACAGGACTTGTAGTTTCATATAAGAAGATTTTTGAAAATCAACCCCCCTTTTTTTCTATTTTTAGTAACAGCAGCCATCTCGGTTGGAAGTCCGGCATGCCAGAAATAATTTTGGAAGGGGGCCACCCAAGGACCATTCCACCAAAGTTTGGTCTCATTTGGCCCAGTGGTTTGAGAGGAAAAGATCTTTAAAGGATAGTTTACGCTGGATGCCGTATTTAAAGGGCAAAAACTCCTATAAGGGGTCAATCAACGATTTTGGTCATGTTGACTTATTTGTAGATCTTACTTTTTTGAACATTTTTGCTGTTTACAATTTGTCTTTATCTATAATAATATTCAAGATAATAACCTAAAACTGCAAAATTTCCTTAAAATTAACAATTCAGGGGCAATAACCCAACAAAGGGTTGACCGATTCGTCTGAAAATTTCATGACAGGTAAATCTTGACCTGATGAACATTTTTACCCCATGTCAGTTTTGCTCTAGTTGCTTTAGTTTTTGAGATACAAGACAAAAACTGCAGTTTACCCCTATGTTCTATTTTTAGCCATGTCGGCCATGTTGGTTGGCAGGCGGGGTCATCGGACACATTTTTTAAACTAGATACCCTAATGATGCTTGTGGCCAAGTTTGGTCCAATTTGGCCCAGCAGTTTCAGAGGAGAAGATTTTTCTAAAAGTTAACAGACGACGACGACGGACGACGGACGCCAAGTGATGAGAAAAGCTCACTTGACCCTTTGGGTCAGGTGAGCTAAAAAGTCATAATCACATGAAATTTGTTTGTTTTGTTAACCGTATTGTTTGTAGAATTTATGTTATTCGTATTATCATCTTCTGAGGGACAGATGATGACGATATGTTGCTATAAACATTTTCCCGCCTTTTTTATGGTAAAATATCTATTTAAAATCCAGTATTGTAAAAAATTGATCAATGTTTTTTCTATAATAATAACATAGAATATTCATTTTTAATTATTAAACAAAATAAAAAAATAAAAACTTGGGGTCACCGTACTCTAAAAAGAGATATTTCGAAGAAAAGGCATACAAATTTGAAATGGCGGGAAATTATTGCGCCAATTCTGAAAGCAACGTCTTTTAAACGTTAGACAGAGTTAGTGATGTTTTCACGGATTATATGGACTAATATTAGTCAAGTCAAATGTCTACGGACACCGACGACGACGACAGGCTTATACCATAATACGACAACAAATATTTGCGGTCGTATAAAGATGAACTGGATATATTCGGAATTATAACTGAACATATAGTATGTGTACTGATGCTAGCTGGATACACGTATCCGTCAGTTATAAAATAATTTCATATGATAAATGATTTATTTAAATGATTTCGGGTGTACCATATTTACAGTTTTTATTTTCTTTTATTTTTTAAATGAAAAGTAATAAAATGTTATAGATACTAACACCAAAAAAATGTAAGAGAGTCAGTGGTAAAGAGTATGCAGTACGGCATTAAAAATTGCATTTCCGTCCAGATAACGATAAGGATAAAGATTAACGAGAAAAATCTATTAGTCAAAATAAAGCTAGCAGTTGCATTAGATAATAATAATTATAACATTTATTATAATTTATTATAATAATAATAATAATAATAATAATAATAATAATTAAAAAATACAATAAAACGTTAGTTGATTTCATGTTCACTAATTATACTTTATGACCTGAGATATATGAAAATTATGTGCATATAGTCCAGACCGGATAATTTTTGTTGATACGTATTTTATTTTAAAAATTTAAGACACATATGATTAAACACGGTGCATTTATATCTTAAAAATCGTTTAACGTTAAATTTTGTGAACCTTCCATTGATTCCAGTCGTCTTTCTCTTTTCGTTGTTCAACCTTAGAAATTTGCGGTAATCGCGACGTCACAAGCCACGGACGGCATAATACCGTTGCGCTGCTCTATGCGCAAAAACAATAGAGGGATTTGTCTTTAAAATTAAAACTTGTATCAATGCCTAAAAAATCAACAGTTTTTTCAAAATATCTAAACAATGAGCATATGGACCTCAGAATTTCGAAACTGCTTTCGATAGCAAATTATAAGGACAACATTATGTGATTTTTAAATTAATTAATAGCAGATTATTGCGCAATACTGTGCAATTGAAAATTTCTTGAAATATTTGACACATAATAGGTTTCTGACACAGAATAACTGAAATCAAAGAACTTAGAATTGGTCATATGATTTCAATTTATATTCAATTTTTTGCTTCTTGTGCAATATAATATGCTGTGGATAATTGCCCCCCCCCCAAAAAAAAAAAATAATAATTTACCCCTTTTTTTAGCTTTTGTGCAATACACTATGAAGTTGCACATTGACCCCCCATCCCCCCCCCCCCAAAAAAAAACAATCAAAGTGCATAGGCACTGCTAGGGTTAGGTTGCTAGCATTTGACTTTTATTTGTACAAACATTGCTGATGATTATTTCAATAAATATGCACTAATCAATCAAAGAAAGCACGAGTCGGCTAACGCTTCTTGAATTATCACTCTAAATTGAATTTTTTTAAAAAGACAAACGCATAATAATGATTTGATGAATTAAAATAAACAGAAATCAAAGGTCTTCAAGTTATTAAGGTTATATAAAAAGACAAAGTTTGGACAATTGTAGAAGGGGGTCATTTCTACAATATATTTACACTACCTTGCGCATGTGCAGGTAGATCAGAACGTAAACATTCAAGCTTTCAATTAAAATAAACCCATTATACTTTCGATAATACCGTTTTCTAAATTAATGATAAACACATTGTTTTTCAATCTTAATGTGCAAGTTGTCGGCATTTCAAATAACCTGTATGCAATTCTATCACTGACCAACAGGTTTGACAAAATGAAGTCACGATGATCAGGTCAAAAGGTTAATCAAATACACAAAATACCATCAGAATTACAAGAAGAATAAGCAAATAATGTGCAAAATATGTTCTGTATAAGTTAACAATCACGTTCACAACAAAAATGGAACTTACCTTTGAAATCTTTTGGAAATAAGATCGGAGTCGAAAATATCCGTGCAAATGTCACAGTAAACATTCAAAATCCTTACGCCGATATCTGGTACATTTTAAAAGGCGCGAATACTTTACACGGCTTTCAAAACAAAAAGGAAATCGTCAATAAAACACACATCTTTTATTAAATAACTGGACAATTACACTTCTCGGTGTGTTTCAGTTACATTTCTATTAAAAAACAACTACAACAGCAACAACAAATATTAGGACTATTTTACCGCGGAATGTTTATTTTCTTATATGATATTCCAATATAAACATAGTCGTAATTCGGAAAGAAATTTGTTTCTTTGCGCATGTGTCATATCCCAAAATCGAGATAAAAAGCTGCTTAACTAGCCTTGCTTAAGCTTCAATCCTAGATAAGCTTGCATATTTACTCATAAAAACATAGTTTCAAAAACTTCTGGTCCAACTTTTTCCACAAAACACCAGATTTCCAAAGTTTCCTTCATTGTCTAACCAAACGACCGACGGCATAAGGGTTTTGGTTGCTTAGCAACCTAACCCTAAAAAACAATAAAATTTATTGTAACCCCCCCCCCCCCTTTTTTTGCTAAAAAAATTTGAAATTTTCTTTTTAATTTATGAAATAGGAAATGAGAAAAAAATTGCCCCCTCCCCAAATTTTGTTTTCAATTCCCCCCTCCATTTCTTTATACTTTGCAACCATAACAGCCCATTTAAATACAGCACAACATATTAAAATAGAAAATGACCTCATAGTCATGGATGGCAAATTTTAAATATACATAATTTAAAAGCAGTTTAGATGAGATAAACAAAAAAGCTTAATCAGCACATTTTATATTGACAAATTTCCAATGAAGTTCATTAAACTAGAGTTATTGGCAAATTTCCAATGGAATTTGTTAATAATAAAGTTTTGATAACATGGCACACATATCAATTTCTTGCTATTGCGCAATACTGTGCAATTGAAAATTTCTTCAAATATTTGACACATAATAGGTTTCTGACACAGAATAACTGAAACTAGAGGCTCTCAAGAGCCTGTATCGCTCACCTGGATTTAACTTTTCACCTTGAGCAGACCTAAAAATTTAAGTGTTGCAGTCAATTTGGCTGGTTTTTCTATAGGATTCTGTGTTAAACTAATTTCAGCTGTGGCAGCCATCTTGGTTTAGTCCAGGTCAACGGATACATTTCTAAAAGAGAACCATCTAAGGACCATTTCTGCTAAGTCTTGTTCCAACTGGCTAAGCGGTTTCAGACAAGAAGATTTTTAACTGAATTTTTCTATAGGGTCCAATATTTAACAAAGTTCGGTGTGGCAGCCATCTTGGTTGACAATCCACGTGATCGGACATATTTCTGAAAGAGGATCTCCTAAGGACCAATGCTGCCAAGTCTGGCTCCAATATGTCAAGTGGTTTCAGACAAGAAGATTTTTCAATTAATTTTTCCATAGGGCCCTATGTTAAACTAAGTTCTGCTGTGGCGGCCATCTTGGTTGACAGTCTGGGTCGTCGCACAAAAATTCTGAAAGAGGACCATCTAAGGACCCATTGCTACCAAGTCTAATTCTAATTGACTTAGTGGTTTCAGACGAGAAGATTTTTGAGTGAATTTCCCATAGGGACCTATGTTAAACTAAGTTCTGCTGTGGCGGCCATCTTGGTTTACAGTCCACGAAATTTGACACATTTCTGAAAAAGGACCTCCTAAGGACCAATGCCGCCAAGTCCTGCTCCAATATGTCAAGTGGTTTCAGACAACACAATTTTTCAATGAATTTTCCTATAGGGCCAATGTTAAACTAAGTTCAGCTATGGCGGCCATCTTGGTTCACAGTCCGGGTCATCAGACACACCTCTCTAAGAGGACCATCTAAGGACCATTGCTGACAAGTCTGGTTCCAATTGGTCAAGTGGTTTAAGGCAAGAATATTTTTCAATGAATTTTCCCATGGGGCCCTATGTTAAACTAAGTTCGGCTGTGGCGGCCATCTTGGTTAACAGTCCGGGTCATTGGACATATTTCTGAAAGAGAACTTCCTAAAAACCATTACTGCCAACTTTGGTTCCAACTGGCCTTGTAGTTTCATATAAGAAGGTTTTTGAAATTCACCCCCCCCCCTTTTTTTTCTATTTTTAGTAACAGCAGCCATGGAAGTCGGGGATGCCAGACATAAGTTTGGAAGGGGGCCAGCCAAGAACCATTCCACCAAAGTCTGGTCTCAATTGGCTCAGTGGTTTGAGAGGAAAAGATCTTAAAAGCAAAGTTTACGCTGAATGCCGTCTTTAAAGGGCAAAAACTCCTATAAGGGGTCAATCAACGATTTTGGTCATGTTGACTTATTTGTAGATCTTACTTTGTTGAACATTTTTGCTGTTTACAATTTGTCTTTATCTATAATAATATTCAAGATAATAACCTAAAACTGCAAAATTTCCTTAAAATTAAAAATTCAGGGGCAATAACCCAATAAAGGGTTGACCGATTCGTCTGAAAATTCATGACAGGTAGATCTTGACCTGATGAACATTTTTACCCCATGTCAGTTTTGCTCTAATTGCTTTAGTTTTTGAGATATAAGACAAAAACTGCAGTTTACCCCTATGTTCTATTTTTAGCCATGTCGGCCATGTTGGTTGACAGGCGGGGTCATCGGACACATTTTTTAAACTAGATACCCTAATGATGCTTGTGGCCAAGTTTGGTTCAATTTGGCCCAGTAGTTTCAGAGGAGAAGATTTTTGTAAAAGTTAACAGACGACGACGACGGACGACGGACGACGGACGCCAAGTGATGAGAAAAGCTCAATTGACCCTTTGGGTCAGGTGAGCTAATAAAGAACTTAGAATTGGTCATATGATTTGAATTTATATTCAATTTTTTGCTTCTTGTGCAATACAATATGCTGTGGAGAATTGCCCCCCCCCCCCCCAAAAAAAATAATTTACCCCTTTTTTAGCTTTAATTTTGGACCCCGATTTTACCAACTTGAAAACTGGGCCCATAATAAAAAAACTAAGTACATGTTTAGATTCAGCATATCAAAGAACCCCAAGAATTTAATTTTTGTTAAAATCAAACTAAGTTTAATTTTGGACCCTTTGGACCTTAATGTAGACCAATTTGAAAACGGGACCAAAAATTAAGAATCTAAATGCACGGTTAGATTCGGCATATCAAAGAACCCCAATAGTTCAATTTTCAATGAAATCAAACAAAGTTTAATTTTGGACCCCGATTTGGACCAACTTGAAAACTGGGCACATAATAAAAAAACTAAGTATATGTTTAGATTCAGCATATCAAAGAACCCCAAGAATTCAATTTTTGTTAAAATCAAACTAAGTTTAATTTTGGACCCTTTGGACCTTAATGTAGACCAATTTGAAAACAGGACCAAAAATTAAGAATCTAAATGCACGGTTAGATTCCGCATATCAAAGAACCCCAACAGTTCAATTTTCGATGAAATCAAACAAAGTTTAATTTTGGACCCCGATTTGGACCAACTTGAAAACTGGGCACATAATAAAAAACTAAGTACATGTTTAGATTCAGCATATCAAAGAACCCAAAGAATTCAATTTTTGTTAAAATCAAACTAAGTTTAATTTTGGACCCTTTGGACCTTAATGTAGACCAATTTGAAAATGGCACCAAAAATTAAGAATCTAAATATACGGTTAGATTCGGCATATCAAAGAACCCCAATAGTTCAATTTTCGATGAAATCAAACAAAGTTTAATTTTGGACCCTTTTGGCCCCTAATTCCTAAACTGTTGGGACCAAAACTCCCAAAAACAATCCCAACCTTCCTTTTGTGGTTATAAACCTTGTGTTAAAATATCACAGATTTCTATTTACTTATACTAGAGTTATTGTGCAAAAACCAAGAAAAATGCTTATTTGGGCCCTTTTTAAGCCCCTAATTCCTAAACTGTTGGGACCAAAACTCCCAAAATCAATCCCAACCTTCCTTTTGTGGTCATAAACCTTGTGTTTAAATTTCATAGATTTTTATTAACTTATACTAAAGTTATAGTGCGAAAACCAAATGTCTTCGGACGACGACGACGCCAACGTCATACCAATATACGACCGCAAAAATTTTGCGGTCGTATAAAAAGCTACATGCTAAATTCATGCAAATACATGTATGTTAATTGACAGTGTTATTACTTTTTATGATTCATATGGGACTGATATTCATGGAATCAATTTCATTGCATCCACAGATGAATTAGGTTTTCAAACCTTTACACGCTGCAGTTGACTTTACTTGCTTTATGTCAGTGATAAACAAACATATTTTGCATACAATGGGCAAATACATGCGTGACTATTTTTTGAAATGAATTGCTTTCTATATAATGTTATATTTTCTGAGCTTGCCATTTTTCAGAGCCACGCCTGCTTGGAAGTCGATATCATATAAGACCTTGTGAGTTTTGACAGCGAAGTGGCTAAAGAACAACTATTGGCTTATATCCAGCTAGGCTAATGGAACATTTAAGGTGGACACGAAGGAAATCTAACACTGGAGTCTATCACTTATATATGATCGCCTTTCCATTCATAAACATTCGTGTTTGAACTGATGACCGAATTGTGGATGGTTTTAAATAATTGCGTACTTTTACAAATAACAAATTGTACTAACTATATAATGAATTTAGTGAAAATCTCCCATAAATAGAGGGCTTCATATTGATATTGATGTGATAGACGTTTGCATTGTTCATTATCCATTCACAAATTCACAAGCTCGCCCTTTCTTTGAGTTTTCTAGTCTGTCGGACTATCGGCAATCTGAAAGACTGTATTAAATATTTTGCCATTTATGTTTAGTAAAGTTTGTACTTAAAATTTTCTGCGGTTCAACGAATAGAGGAAAATTATTGTACTGACGTTTCGGGTATTGTAAATGGGTTGACACATGATGGTAGTCAAGTGATGTGTTTGCAAAAGATGAAAAGTGCCTCTTTCGAGTCATTTTCTAGCTGACTTCACACTAGTTAACTTGATACTAAAGTTCAAAGACTTTACGCTGTGATATGATTTAGCGTTTTCTTTTTAGCTTTTGAGCTTTATTTTATTAACTGTTTTTATTATGTACTTGTTATAATTCATATCTGATTGGTAGAATATTTTAAAGATGATATTCAGAACAAATTTGATTATGATCTAAACACTGCAAAAGCACTTAAATTTTCTAGGCTAATACTGTTCCGAGTATTACTCTTGAGAAGATTATTGCATTTGGTTCTGGACACAGGTTTCCATTTTTTATTCACAATCGTTTTTGCGAGGTTTTTCCTGGCAGGCGAGGTTGCCTATGATAAATTTACATTTGTTGTAAAGACGAATTTTACAGAAAGCATTATGTAATTATGTTGCCCCGACGAAAGTCGGCGACATATTGTTATTGTTCCGTTTCTCTGTTATTATTTGTTCTTTCTTTCTTCCAATGATTTTTTTTGTCCGGCTTAGTTCTCGGAGATGCCTGGATAGAATTGAATGAAATTTGGCAGAAAGTAAGATCACTATGTGAAGGTGTGCAATCAATACTTTTTTTTTCGAAATGGCCGCCATTTTCAAGATGGCCGCCATTCAAAGATCGGTACCCTCCGAAAATTTCAAACGTTTATATCTCAAAACCTGTATGATAAAATTTCATTAAACTTTGTAGGTTTGTAAAGTACAATTAGAAGAACAAACTGATGAAAAAAAATCGCAATCGGTTGGAAACGTTTGGTGGCCATTTTGAAAAATGATGTTAAAATGGCGAAAAACTTAACATGGATAGAACTGAATGAAACTTGGCAGAAAGTAAGATCACTATGTGAAGGTGTGCAATCAATACTTTTTTTTTAAATGGCCGCCATTTCCAAGATGGCTGCTAGGGGCGACATCTGCTATTGCTCGCAATTGCAATTCTAGTTGTATTTGTTATTGTAATGCAGTGTTCTTAAATATGAAATTTATTTGTCGGGCTATCTGCAATCTGAAAGATTGTATTAAATATTTTGCCATTTGTTTAGTAAAGTTTGTACTGTACTGTTTCCACACTATCATATTACTGTGTTCAGCAAACCATGAAAATGGGCTCAAAACCCTAATCTGGCATGCAAATTAGAAAGACCACATTATAAGGAACATGTGTACTAAGTTTCAAGTTCATGTGACTAGAACTTCACCCTAAACTACCTTCACCAAAAACTTAAAGCTAATTCGGGAGGGACAGACAGGCGAGCGGACCGAAAAACATAATGCCTCTCTACTATGCAAGGCATAAAAAAACTTTTATGGACAAATATGAAATTAGAATTTGATTTTCTGTTAAAGTATTAATTTCATAAACTGAAAGCATTACATTAACTCCTGCTAGCGAGTCTACTCTTCTCCCAATTCTGACTTTGACGGAGAAGTCACTTCTCCCAAAAAGCTAAAGTGTAGATTATACCCTGAACAGCTGACTACTTCTATCTGTATTTATTGGTGGTGTGTAAAGGGTTGTTGCTAACTTGTTCAATCCTTAAAATATCAATAAATGAAATTTTCTTCATAATACACACTATTTGGATGTAAATACCATATCAAAATGATTAAACTTACCTGGAAAAAATTTTAAATAATTTTTTATCATCTACTTTATCAGGTAATACATTTCCTACCCACAATGCTGTAAGGCCTTCAGGATTTTTAAAGCTGAAAAGATACAAAACAGACTATGTTCTAATATATGTATAAAACATTCATATTGGTGAATTAAAAAAAAATATTTCAGTTGATGTGTAATACAGAATATCAAGCAAGACTATGTGTATGTGCAATACAATAGGAGATATGTCCAATTTGAATTAATATTTCAAACAAAGCACAAAGTGTGTATGCTAACATCCTCCAGGTAACAGGCATTCTTTGTAAAGAGGATTTTTAAAAGGCGAAATTAAAGTTTCTTCACCGATTTTTAAAATTAGATGTAAATAAATTATGTTATGCAAACTAATGAGGAACCAGAGTGAGTTATCTTTTCCTAACCAATGTAGGTAAAGGAGATAATTAAATTCTCTCCCTTTTGTCCTGAGGCTAAAAGGGAGACAAATTTATTATCTCCCTTACCTACATTGGTTAGGAAAAGATAACTCACTCTGGTTTATGTATATGTATAATTGTTAATGGGATCCTTCGGAGAAAAAATTCTCTACCACTCTGCAAAACATAGGAAGATAATAAAAGTACAGGTATCATTTGCAAATTCAAAGACTTCATTTTCTTTTCCAAAAAAGTATGTTGTTCTGTCCTCATTTTTTGCAAAACTTAACCAAAGTCACCAAAAAATAGAGTTTTCGTATTTCTGTCCACATCGTTGTCATTTTTTGACTCCAAATGATCGAACTGGTCAATGTACTTTAAGAATAGGCAATCAAAATAACGGTTCATACTTGCGATATTGTTATTTGATTTTGCTTTCATGATTTATCTTTTTGTACCTTCAAATTAAGTAAATTTAATGTTGGAGATGAAAACAGTAGCAAACTTCAAACGATCCTCCATGTTGTTGACTAATATGTGAACTTCTCACAAATTATTTTTACAACACATGTTACATTTGTAGTCTCGTTGTCTTTTTAGAACATATTATAACTATTACATTTAAATCTCTTATAAACAATGATAAGAGGATTTGTTTTGTTAAAACATTATTCATTTCATTTCAATTTTTAGAATTCATTTCTCTGAGAAACGCGAATACGCAATTTTGTTCCGAACTCGTTACGGATTTATTTTCAAAAGTAAACTTCCAGGTATGAAAAATTCAATAAAATTTACTTAAAATCGATCTTGTTTCAATCAAATTTATTAAGATAGATAGTTTAAATGGTTTAGAAAGATGAAATAAACACTCAATGAGGACAGAAAGTAATTAATTTGAAATCGTCGTAAAATAGAGTTATCAAACAAGAGTTGACACACAAAAATGTCTCGCCTGTCGTGCATTTCCAATGAAAGTAAATGCTATCAGACATATTGCATACAGTATTCGAAAAACAGGCCAAAACACAAAAACTTAACTATCACCACTGAACCATGAAAATGAGGTGAAGGTCAGATGACACCTGCCAGTTGGACATGTACACCTTACAATCCTTCCATACACCAAATATAGTAGACCTATTGCTTATAGTATCTGAGATATGGACTTGACCACCAAAACTTAACCTTGTTCACTGATCCTTGAAATTGGGTCGAGGTCAATTTAAAACTCTCTGATGGGGATGAGGACCTTGTAAGGTACGCACATACCAAATATAGTTATCTTATTACTCATAATAAGAGAGAAATTAACATTACAAAAAATCTTAACTTTTTTTTTCAAGTGGTCACTGAACCATGAAAATGAGGTCAAGGACAATGTACATATGACAGACGGAAACTTCATAACATAAGGCATCTATATACAAAGTATAAAGCATCTAGATCTTCCACCTTCTAAAATATAAAGCTTTTAAGAAGTTAGTTAACGCCGCCGCCGGATCACCATCCTTATATCGAGCTTCTGCGACTAAAGTCGCAGGCTCGACAAAAATTCAATTTTCCTTGAATTTTCAAAAGTGTCGAATAATTAGACTGTCCAATAATTAGGGTTATTACGGTAAGTTTAATTTGAGTTGCCACCATTTGTATTGTTTACAAAACATTAATATCTACTCTTAAACGGACCTGACAAGATCAGAATATGTACAGGGTCGCATCTGAAGTAAAATTGCCGCATCCAAAGTAAACTAGAACTGTGACGGGACCTCACTTACTATACCCCCTGCTGCTGTTAGTTCATTTTTGCAATGGAAAACTCCAAAAATCATCTGAATCAAAGTATCAAATAAGAACTACACATTGCCATTATGTAATGAAGATTTTCTGAAGGTTTAGGAGAAGTGGATGAGTAACGGTGGATTCCACAAAAAGTTGAAAGTCTCAAAGAAATCTTATGTTAGCAATTGTTGTAATAGATTCTGTTAGAAAAAATGAAAGACTTAAAATCAATGTTGATTGTTTGTTTGTTTAGTTGGGGTTTTATGCCGTTTTTGCAATAAAACGTTCCACCAGACTCACCCGAGTCTATAAGTCCGAGTCTGGCACCGGTGTTTCTAGCGCTTTTGGGGTTTCATAGAACCCTGGGATCGCTGTCATCAGTGGTCAACCCGTATTGTTTATATTAATCTACCTTTGTATTTAGCCAAAATAGTTTTGTTGGACCATACACCGGTTTATTCAATTCTGTTCAATTAAATTTTATTTGCCATTTACGGGTTGACCACTGATGACAGCGATCCCAGGGTTCTATGAAACCCCAAAAGCGCTAGAAACACCGGTGCCAGACTCGGACTTATAGACTCGGGTGAGTCTGGTGGAACGTTTTATTGCAACGAAAAAAGATGTGCAAGTTTGTTCGGACAGACAGGCTGATTCCTATATACCCCCCTAAACTTTGTTTGTGGGGGGTATAAAAATATGCACACAGGACATGTCTACATGCTTTACGAGGATCCCTGATATTGTAGTTCTCAGATTAAATGTACCCCATTTTGATATTCATTACAGTCAAACCTGTCTATAAAGGGCACCCAAAGGACCAGAAACAAGAGGCTCTCAAGAGCCTGAATCGCTCACCTGCAAACAATGCGCTATAAACTAAATCTCATCATCACCATTCACTAAGGATACCATGTTTACTTTAAAAACCAAATATTGTTGAAATCCGATCAAGTGTAAAAAATGGCGGGAAAATGGCAGCCATTTTAAAAATGACCCTCCAAAAAAAACTTTCATCATCACCATTCAACTCGGGATACCATGTTTACCTTGAAAGTAGCTTTCATCTTCATTTTCTTTCTATAATTCAGGAAAAAATAGCAAAAAACAGCATTTTGACCCCTATGTTCTATTTTTAGTAAGGGCGGACATGTTTTTCGACCAATCAAAAATCCAAGCATTAACTTTTTGCAGGATACCCTAAGGAACAATCTTACCAAGTTTCATTTGATTTTGAATAGTAGTTTCAGAGAAGAAGATTTTTGAAACAATAACATAAAAAAAAGCCAAAAATCTCAAAAAAGGGCAATAACTCTAACATCAGTTGACAGATTTTCACGAAAATCAGCACACAGGTAGCTGTCATCATGCTGAACACTTTCAACCTGCCAGAATTTGCCGTAACCTAATGATTTTTGAGATATTTGCGCAAAACTGTTGTTTGACCCCTATGTTCTATTTTTAGTAACAGTGGCCATGTTTTTCGACGGATCAAAAATCGAAGCATAAACTTTGTGCAGGATACCCTAAGGAACAATCTTACCAAGTTTCATTTGATTTTGAATAGTAGTTTCAGAGAAGAAGATTTTTAAAATAATAACATAAAAAAAAGCCAAAAATGTCAAAAAAGGGCAATAACTCTAACATCAGTTGACAGATTTTCACGAAAATCAGCACACAGGTAACTCTCATCATGCTGAACACTTTCAACTTGCCAGAATTTGCCGTAACCTAATGATTTTTGAGATATTTGCGAAAAACTGTTGTTTGACCCCTATGTTCTATTTTTAGTAACAGTGGCCATGTTTTTCGACGGATCAAAAATCGAAGCATAAACTTAGTGCAGGATACCCTAAGGAACAATCTTACCAAGTTTCATTGGATTTTGAATAGTAGTTTCAGAGAAGAAGATTTTTGAAATAATAACATAAAAAAAAGCCAAAAATGTCAAATAACTCCTAAAAGGAACGAACCTACAACTTCGATCCTGTTACAAATTTTGTAGATCTTTGTGTGCCTAACAATATGAAATTTAAATTTTTCAAATTTCCTTTATAGTATCCAAGATATTGAGCTTAATAAGTGCAAAATTTGGAAAAAATGCAGAAAAAGGGCAATAACTCCTACATGGGTGGTTGGATCTTCTTCAAAATTTCAGGGCAGGTAGATCTTGAGGTGCTTATCACTTTTACCCTATGACAGAATTTTGATATCTGTGACCGTTTCTGACTTATTTGCAAAAAACTGCGATTTACCCCTATGTTCTATTTTTAGCCATGACGGCCATGTTTTTATACGAATCAAAAATCCAAACAATAGATTTGTAGCACCCATACCAATTAATAACTGTACCAAGTTTGGTTGCAGTTGGACTTATGGTGTTGGAGGAGTTAACATTTGAAAAAGTTAACGGACGACGGACGGACGGACGGACGACGGACGCCAAGTGATAGCAATAGCTCACATGACCCTTCGGGTCAGGTGAGCTAAAAACTGCCCATATACAGAGATTTATTTCACATGCTTTGTTCATGAGTAGGACTTTTTCAGTGTGTCCTTTATAGTGATTTACTAAATAGAGGTTCTCTTTAAAGCAGGTTTGACTGTACTTCTTTTAAAAGTCAAAGCTAACATTGCCTTTTTCTACCTAATAAATAATAAGTACTTACTCCATTTTCTGATCTTTTGCTTTTGGTGATGGGTGGATCCTCTGTGTAATTGGAGAAGAAAATCCTGTTTCATCATCAGAAACATAAACTTCGCCTCCTAATACATTTTCAGCTGAAACAAGAATGAAGATCAAAGTCTTTAATATGTTTTACTGAAGCAAAAGTAAGAATGCTTTAAATAAAATTGATAATTTCTTGATTAAAAAAAATATTCTACCTACAAGTATATGGTTTGGCTGGTAGATCTTTTAGACAAGGCAGGTTTACAATAGGTTGGAGAAGTTCATATGAAATTTCAGATTATCTAACAGTTTGTAAATCATGGTGTAAAAGATGAAACTGCTACCAGATTTCACATTTAAAAAGAGAGACCTGCAATCATTACTTGACTTTATTCCAACTTTCACATTATCTTGTTCAATTGGTATAATGACAAATACTAGTCAATCATCTGACTGCATACAAATAGTAAACTTACCTATTACGTCCAATATTATGTATACTTAATGCTTTGCATACTCACCTAAGCCAGTAATTATAAAAAACATCCTTACCTAAGGGAAATAGTAAAGTTTTTAATTACCAAATGGCTTATCTACAACAGGCAGTATGGTTTACTTGCCTATAACAGCCAATAAATTACCTGTCTATATAATGAATATTATACTTACCTACACCTGCTAATAAATTATCTAGTGCTGATTGAACAGTACCATATTGTTTTATAGCTGCCTCTGATTGAGCTTTAGAAAAACCCATTTCCTGAAACAGAAAGTAAAACTAGTGTCACTATATTTTATCACCATCCTCCACTATTTCTGCCTGCTGAGCAGTTCTGCATTATTTGCATAAAGTACCTGGTCCTCTAAACTGAGCTTATCAAAATTCAGCAGGACAAACCAAAGAATTCTACCAAACATTAACAGGGGTTGCGCTGTCATTCAAAAACTTATCGCCAAAAAAATCTCCAAAGTATCATTTTTATCACCAGTTTCAAAATTATTCGCCAAGTCACCTTCCCCCTTTTGGAAGCATTCTGCCATACCTGATTGTTCTTTCATTCATTACTATTTGAAATAACATGGCCTGAAAAGTATTTTTGATGAAATAGTTTTAATGACAGTTAACTTTCATCTGAAATGACCTTTATTTTGATGGTAAGCCTAATAAAACATTGATTGTTCCACATGTTTTGTTGATGTTAAACTGGAAGTTATATCACAATCTTTGCCAATTGGAAATTTTATGATATAATGCTTTTAAACACCTTTTAAAGGTGTTAAAAATCATGCATATTTAATTTCATGACTAACAGAATTACCTAATAAAATTTTGATAATATAAATACTATATTAGTGTATAAATTGAATTGTCCCCAGAGTGGTCAATCTAGCAGTCAAGTGAAAACGATCTGAGCATGTGCGAGTTATTGATTGTGTTTGTTTACTGTTGAAACACCTGCTGTGTTTATTGGCCTGATGTAAACTGTTCAATTATCATAGATCATTTAAATATAAAACTTACAAATGATGTTTCTTAGTCACCATTTAAAAATGTTTTCACACAAGTGCCAGATTTTAAAAAAAAAAGATCGAAAAAATTCTGTCGCCATAAATATCGCCAACTATAAAATTCTGTCACCTGATTGAATAAAAAATCAAAATTTGCAACATTGACGAAGCCGAGCGCAGTCCCTGCATTAACCACTTATCAATATTTTTACAAACAACTATCAAAGGTTTGTAGTGTTAATACATATCCAGATCATGATTTTGTCTTTGCTGATAGAGCACTCAGTTGTATGATCATGAAATAACTATGGTAATAAGAAAACAATAAGATGTGTCAAGGTCAAAAGTCAGGTGTCAGACTGACATGTACCAACCAAGAACTATCTATTGATGAAATATGGTGGGCCTAGGTATTATAGTTGCTGAGAAATAAGCTTAACCACGAAAACGTGACAAAAGTCACTCAAGCATGAAATAGAGGTCAAGGTCTAAATGAAGTGTCACACTAGCTAGTACCCACTAAGAACTATCTATACACCAAATATGTTTGGTCCAGGTATTTCAGTTGCTGAAAAATGGGTTTAAGCAGATTTTACATTTATTTTATGAAGTCAGTGAACCATGAAAACGAGGACAGGGTCACAAGAAAATTACACTGCAGCAAAGTTTATACCATAAGGTATCTGTGGACCAAAAATCTGAATTGTAGGTATTGTGTGTGCAAAGTTATTAAGATTTTATAAGAGGGTTAGCCACCGCCAGAAAGTAATACCTGCATCTTGCATTCATGACTTTTCATCACAGGCGATACAAAAAAAAACAGTTTTAAGTACTCAATTTGGAGATTAGTTACACTATATATAATCAGTAAACACATAACTTACTTTTATTTGTGAAGTTCTGACACGTAAAAGTTCTTGTACAGCATCTTCACAATTTTTATCTAATTTTAAAACTTGAGAAAAAGCTTCTTCAGCTTCAGAAAACATCTGAAAAGGATACAAATATCTGTTTAAATATGATATGACAAAAAGAATGATCTCATCACTTTGTAACATGTTGTTCATTCTAGTTATCATTGCAGAAAATTATGGCTTTAAAATATCCAACTAGTAAGTTCACACATATTTGTGTGTATAATATATATTTTTATTAAATGAGAACATACTGGCAAACAAAGACTTAACTCCCAGATCTGAGAGTTATAATTGTAAGCCCCAATGAAAATAGTATGCCAAATTTTACATAAACTGTTCAAAATGTACAATAAGAAGAACTTAGATAATGTCTTGATATCGGCAGTGATTGGGAAACCCACATGCCATGCGCAATTTGCGCATTCAATACGAAAATGGCCAACTAAATGTGAAACCCGTGCGCCGTTGTGCGCATTACAAATTTCAAGTTCCAATTATTAATCCCGGTAGATATTTGTTATATTCCTGGTATAATTTGTCCCTGTTCTCCTGATCATAAAGTTAACATCGCCAAAAATGCCTTGACCGGACTAGGAACCAGGTTTTAATAAAAGTATCATCTATCTTCTTGTTCTAACGTGAGGAATGATCCAAAGACGTCCCGAATCGCATTGATAAAACTAAAAACCAATAAACAATATAAGCTATGCAACGAAGATGTTACATCCGCTGCGTGATTTATAAAATATGAATGTTGTTCGCTCATGAGAATTTATTGATTTTTAATAATTTTTTAAATCATTTTGATCTTAAACACATAATTCGGAAATAAATTTGATAATTTATAAGAAAATACCGTCATTTTTGCACATGTTGGTAATATTTTGTTTTTTGGGCTTTAGTTTTATCAACATGATATTTGTTTGTCATGCCACCAAAAAAACAATTTGTCGCGCCTGAAACTCAAAGAACTTTGTTCTCTTTCGTCAACAAATTAGGCAGTGACACAAATAACTATAATCATATCAAATTGTATTTATTATGCCATGAAACACACAAATAATCTCTGATACCAATTTGAATGCACTTAACTTACAAGTTTTAAACATGCACATTTCATCAAATAATGAACCACCAGCAGTGCTCAGGGTTCAAAATATAATGAAAGTGGAAAACAATAAGACAAATATTGAGTTCAAACATTTCCACAATAGTACTTAAAATATGGCCCATTAAATTTTTCAAGAAGGGGACATAGGCCCATAACAAAAAATTCTTTCCCAATCACTGTATAGGAAATAAATTTGGCTATTGTGAATTCAGAAATTAAATCGAATTTATTTAAACACTATAAAATGCAATAAGATAACCATCATATTGATTAAACTTTCTAATTAATATTCCATATCAACTTACATTAATTATAAATCCTGTCCTACTGTTTATTTTAGAAGATTCACAATAGCTGAACACATTAATTTCCAAATATACAGTCTATATCTAATAAATCATTCTCATACTTAAATACCTATAATTTAAGATGAGTGCACAGTTGGTGATTATTTTTTCTATAGCAAAGACATTTAAACACAACTTACCCGTAAACCTGCTAAAGCTCTTCCTTTTCTAAAATATCCTTTAGGCCATTTGTCTGCTAATCGTATAGCATTTTCAGCATCTTTTAATGCTCTGAAAAAGTATACAACTAGTAACTTATTTCAGTGAATAACAGGTCATAATTGGGCGGATCATATTTGTGCAATAATCACCCTTTAAATAACAGATCTTTTATGAAAATATTATATAAATTAGATTCTTATATCTATTGACTTGTTTTGACTCACTGAGGCCAACCTTAAAAATATGATTGTTTGCAGTTTTCCGACTGTACCTTCAGACTGATGGGTCGGTAAGTAGGAAAAATATTTTATTTTATCGGCCAAGATAAGGGTTAAACAAGTAGTTATACAAACCAAGTTTTTTCATATACAGTCATTAAAAACTTTTTAATCAAAACTGAAACTAAAACATAGTGTTCTGTTCAGAGCACAGAGTGTGTTTATGGCAGACCTACCAAATCTGTCGGACATCATGAAAATTTACTCCACAATGTATATAAGTGATCATGTTGATGTTTTCATTTTATTATGTTGTGTCACATATTATGAAATTTAGTATTATGACAATAAAGATTTGAATTGAATTAAAATGCACTATATGACACAGAAAAATGGTATTTATACTGGAACCCTTATAAACTGCTCAAAACACTCTGTACCTGATTTGTTTCAAACGGAAATGCTTATCATGTTGGTCTTACATAATTCTGCTGTATCATCATCCATGATATCATCAAAGACATCATTCCATGTACAACTCTGCCTGAACCTGTATAAATGATTTACTACTGTTTTGTTATTACTCTTTATATTGACAGAAGACAACAGCATAAAGTACTCCTCATGACTTCATGGTTACCTGTAAACAACCTCCACGTGCTTTATCATTAAATGGTCCAATGAATGCTTGACAGGAAGGTAAGAAACATCAAACTCGAAATGTGTAATTGATCTTGAATTTAAATCGATTCCAGAAACGACCAGACGTTCTGGAACATGATTGAAGTATTAAAAAACCAGAGGCTCCTGCATCACTCACCTGATGGTGCATTGCCTATTACATATAGCGACCAGTTCCCACAGGGTTAAATGTTAAAGTACAGAAAAGTCTGTGGCTATGTAAACTATAGCACTTCTTGTGCTGTACAGCAGCTTGCTTTGGGAAATTTGGGACATCTGAAAGAAGCATTCAATTACAGTGTCATGATAATAATTTGATTGAGTCACTTTGACATGTTAAAATTAAAAGTAAAATAAACATTTGAGATTTATTGTGCGAACAATAACAGTACACACAAACAAGCATTTTAGATGCAAAATTTGGGTCGAATGAACAAATCTTTTTAACGAGATTCCCATTTTTACAGTCCTTGGAACAAATCTTCCCTCTCATAGCTTATCACTGAAAATTTGTTTCAAGTAAATGATGATACTTTTGTTACTTTAGAGCAGGAGATCTAAATATAAATTGTGGATAACAAATTACCAGTATACCTGATCTTATGATAAAATAAGGTCATTTTGACCAAAGTGCAGGACTGCTGGACAAAACTTTCGAATAGGACCACCAAATGACTCTTCCATCAAAGTTAGGTTCTAACTGACAAATGGTTCCAGACAAGAAGATTTTTTTGTGAATTTCTTATAGGGTCCTATGTTAAACTAATTTTGGCTGTGGTGGCCATCTTGGTCAGAGAGAGAACAGGCATTGGGACCATCAGACATAATTTTTAAAGAGTAGCACCTAATGTTCTTTTCACCATGGTTAGGTTCTAAATGAGAAAGTAATTTCCAACAAGACGATTTTTTTGTTAATTTCCCAAAGGGTCCTATGTTAAACTAAGTTCGGCTGTGGTGCCAATCTTGTTCAGAGGTCGTGACAATCGAAGACAATTTTAAAAGAGGACCACTTAATGACCATTTAATCATAGTTTGGTTCTTACTTACCAAGTAGTTTCAGATTAGATTTTTAATGTAAATTTTCCATAAGGTTCTATGTTAAACTAAGTTCAGCTGTGGTGGCCATCTTGGTCGGAGGTCAGGACCATTGGACACAATTTTGCAAGAGGGCCATTAAAAGAAGATTTTTATGTGAATTTCCCATAGGGTCCTATGTTAATCTAAGTTCAGCTGTGGCAACCATCTTGGTGGGAGGTCGGCACCATCGGACACAATTTTGAAAGAGGACAACCTAATGACCTTTTAACCACAGCTTGGTTCTAACTATTAAGCTGTGGTGCCCATCATGGTTGCAGATCGGGACCATCAGACATACTTTTGAAAGACAATCATCTATGTCCATTCCACCACAGTTTGGTTATAATTGAGAGAGTAGATTCAGACAATAAGATTTTTATGTGAGTTTCCCTAGGGTCCTATGTTAAACTAAGTTCTTGGTCAGTCAGGATCATCAGACAATCTTCTGAAAGAGGACCACCTTATGACCATTCCACCAGTTTGGTTCTAATTGGGCAAGTAGTTTCAGACAAGAAGACTTTTATGTGAATTTCCCATAGGGTCCTATGTTACACTAAGTCCCACTGTGGTGGCCATCTTGGTCAGAGGTTGGGACCATCGGACATATGTTTGGGGCTGCCCAATGATCATTTCAGCAAAGTTTGGCTAAGATTGGCATATTAGCTTCAGAGGAGAAGATTTTTAAAATTATGACTCACCTTTTTTCTATTTTTAGCTTGGCTGCCATCTTGGTCGAAGGTCTGGGACATCAGACACAATTTTGGAAGGGGACAACCCGAAGGACAATTCCACCAAAGTCTGGTACTAATTGTCCCAGTGGTTTCTGAGGAGAAGATTAAAATGTGGATTGTGGACAACGGACACCAAGTGATGGTCAAATTAAAAGCAATAAAATTTTCCCAGTCGGGCGGATTTTTCGACGGTCGGTCGGTAAACTGCAAACAATTTCAATTTAAGCCTGATCTATCTTTAAGTCAATTTAAATAAAGTTTATTCCTGTTAGAATCATATATGTATGAATATATGCAAAAGATATACCTTACCTATCATACTGATGTGTTCTATCAAAACAATAAGATCTATTTCCAAAAAATCTGAAAAATATTATTTCAATTAATTGCAAAATTGACTATACACATGATTATTCAAATAGAATTAAAAAGTCATGATTATAATGTGGAAAATCAATATCTGAATCTTAAAAAAGAAATCAAGAAGAAAATGAAATTTAAAACCATAAATTTTAGACATTTTGGTAGCAGATAAACAGCTTTGTAGGTTTGTCAGATATCATTTTCCATTGTCTGAGGACAATTCATCAGTTTAAATATTATTAAATTTAGATTTTCATCTTTTTTAACCACGAGGAACAACAAGCAGATTTAATAGTATGAGAAAACCATAATAATAAAACTCACAGTTATTCTTTTTGTTTTATTTTGTTTACATACAATATTTTTATACTATGACAAATGTTTCATTAATACATGTATCAGATGGTCCAGTGAAGCATAGTATTTTTAAGTTTATCTAACAATAATATCTGTTTAGGTTGTTTATCTCCTCTTATTTCTGCAATAATATGCTGATTACAAATCCTTTTGCAAGAATGGCTAAAATATTTCAAAATATCAAAAACCATTCCAATTTACAGCTTCAAAATGACAGTACATACCTAAAATCTCGTGGATCTAATTTTACCGCCTCAGTAAACAGTTCGATAGCAGCTGTGTAATGACCCTGTTGGGCCATTTCATTACCTTTTACTGCAAATACATAACATTATTCTCATAAGATTGATACAAAAATTTTTTTCTTAAAAACGTGTGGAAAATTTCAAAATATTCAATAACCGTTGTTCACAAAGATTAATAAGTTCTTTACATGTACATGAGTTCCAATTGAAGATCAAAGTATTTTTCATAAATTGAGAAATTAACAGGTGTTTTGACAGATAGCACACTGCAGAACAAGTAAAAAAAAAGATGTACTTTGAGCCATTGCTCACTAGTGATACCCCCACCACGATAAGGTAGAAAAATAAACGAAGTCGTCAAACAGGAAGTTGATGACGCCTTGGTCCGAAAACCTATCCCACGATACGGCATACCTTAGAAGGCTTGTGACAAAATACCAAGCAGCTATAAAGAGTTGTTGCAGAGAATGTGACAAAAAATTTGATTTTCAAAACCACAAGGTAGAGAAAATAAAGTGTCAATAAAGTGTCTACCAATTAACCTATCTCCAGATGTCGGCAATAAATGACAAGAAACTTATCCGAGTAAATGAAAACAAAGTGGGGCAAATCTAGAATAAATCGGATATGAAAATATGAATTACAAATGCGAGTTTTTAATATTGCGATGCTAAACCGAGTGCAATTTTTGCAATACTAAAAACATCGCAATAATTTCCATATTTACAGTATTCAAAACCATAAGGTAGTAAAACAAACAAAGTTGACTAGACAAACAGAAAGTTGATGTCTCCTTGATCCAAAAATGTATCCCACGATATGGCATATCTACAGAAGGCTTGTGACAAAATATCAAGCGGCTGTGATGAGTGGTTGCAGAGATAAGTGTGATGAAAAATTTTGTTACAGACAGATGGACGAACGGAACCACAAGTGTAAAACAGTATACCCCCCTCTCCTTTGGAGCATGTGTATAATAAAGGACAGCAACATGTCGACATGGAAACAATTAAAGTAAGTGTGGAAACATTATTATGCTTTACCCATTAAAGTGTTGGATACTCTAATCAGGGCTTTCCATACAATTTGAAGTAATAGACTGAAATCTAAAAGTAGGCGGCTGTGACATGCGGCTGGCAAAGCTGGCTGCCACGCCAAGCTTGCAGCTTGGCATCTGTGCGGCAGGGGGTCTGGGTGCGAAAAATACAATGCTTTCCGATTAGAGATGACATAAATTAACACTTTTAGTAGACTACCAATCAGTTACCAGAATTCATGTGAACTATATTTAGCTAAAGGTAAACACAGGTTTTACATCGTTGTTTATTGCGACAATACAACTCTCAACGCTTGTCTACATATTTAAAACAAATTTTTTTTTTTTAAATTTATTTTTGTGTAAGTAAAGTAGCCGGCACTTGTATCCACCATAAATGGCAGATTTCTTTGGAAAGCCCTGTATAATATACAATACACAAAAATACTTGACCTACCACAAAAACCAGATGGAATACGAAAAAAATTTAGAATTCAAGCCACTTGCTTTTCTGGCTCATTTTACTACCTACATGTCATAAACTGTAAAAGATAGGCAAAACCTGCCGACACACTACCTAAAGCACTTAAAAGAAAATATCTCCATTGAAATCTGAAGAAAAATAAAAATTTTAAGTTTCTTCCAAAATTGCTCACTTACAATGTAGTAGTCTTATATCTTGGAAACAATAAAATACAGAAAAATTTGTTGATATACTAACGAAAGCACTCATCAAGGTGAATTAAAAAACTAAATTAAATTTACCCATAGGGTTCTATATTAAACTAAGTTCAGCTTTAAGTTAAGATTTGGTGGCCATGTTGATTGATAGGCCATGTCAGCCGCTATAATTCTGCAAGAGGACCATCAACTTTGGTTCCAATTGGCTCAGTAGTTTAAAAAAAAAAAATGAATTCCACATAGGGTCCAATGTTAAACTATGTTTGGCTGTGCCATCTTGGTTGACAGTCGAGGTCATAGGACACATTTCTAAAAGAGGACTATCTAAAGACCATTGCTGCCAAGACTTGTATCAATTGGCTCAGTGATTTCAGACAAGAATATTATTTAATGAATTTTCCCATAGTGTCCTATGTTAAACTAAGTCCGGCTGTTGCGGCCAAATTGGATGACATTCTGGGTCATCAGACACAATTCTGACAGAGGACCATCTAAGGACCATCACTGTCAAGTCTGGTTCGTATTGGCTCAGTAGTTTCAGACAAGAAGATTTTTTAATGGATTTTCCCATAGGATCCTATGTTAAACTATGTATGGCTGAAGCAGCCATCTTGGTTGACAGCCAAGGTCATTGGACACAATTCTGAAAGAGGACCATCTAAGGACCATTTTTAAATGAATTCCACATAGGGTCCCCAGTTGAGAACTGTCCATGGTGGCCATATTTGCCATTTGGTCCAGTAGTTCCACAGAAAATTTTTTTTTTAATCAACCAATGATTTAATTTTTTAATCAACCAAGAATTTTCCATAGCGGCTATGTTTGTTTCCCGATCAAGACAAAATAAGGAAACTTAGTAAACAACCTCTCATAGATTCTTCCTGTCAAGTTTCATTCAATTTCGACACCTGATTTCAGACGAAAAGATTTTTTTATATGAGCCAATCAGAAACAAGAACTGCACATTATGGCCATATTTGTAGTCCGATCGGAACAAAATGAGCAATCTTTATAAAGGACCTCCTATAGATGGTCACATCAAAAATTTTAACTTGGATAACACATGCTATGCCGTGGTGAAATACACATAACCCATATTTGGAGAGGTCAACATTCAGCATTGATCCTTTTCATTCATATTTGTTACATGCCACAGAAATCATCAGAAGTCCTCAATCACATTAAAACAATGTTTGGTATTATTCTTTGAAATAACACAGATTTCATGTATGTAAAATATTATCGTTTAAGATCTATTTCTTCATCAATGGTAGCAATATTCATGCACACTCAGTTTACCACACACACTGATTAACAAATGCACAATGTAACAAAATAAAGACATCTAGGCGGTCCTTCACTGCAATTTAAAATGACCAGTTACATTCGTCTGGAGCCAAATCTTAGTCAATACATTGTTTACGGTTTGTCTATTAATGCTTATTGAAATATTGCATAAATATGTTATGTTCCAGTGTCAGTATTACCATTTAGACGGTGAAAAAAATTGTTGTATGCTTGGTCTGACGCCTCACTGTACAATTATTCTGTCCGGAGTCTAAATTTCCATGGTACCTACAGATACCCTAATTAACATGTATTGCTTGTTAAAATTCAAATCTCAATTTTTGAAACATTACCGATTTACTCACTAGCTAACTGTCGACTTCTTAGTACAACTGGGTCAAGGTCATCTGGTTCATCATCAGAATTAGCACCCTGCCCAGACCGTCTATCTTTTTGACCATCTGATGCAGACTGCTTATTTTTCTTTTTATTTTTTACTTTTGTGAAAAAAGCAGAATTAGGGTCAAAATCCTGAAAAATGAAAACTTCAACATTTAAATTTTGTTGTATGATATTGAAACAAAGTTACGGTAAGGTTAGGACTCATATATTGTAAATAATAAGCATGCAATTATTATTCTTTCGTTACAGTACCCTAGCACTTTTGTTTTACTTGTTTCTATTTCATATTGCTCGTGTTCGTTGTGCTATTTATGAGTACTGTTACCGTGCGAGTGATTTGTGAGAGACATTTATATTACATGATGTTATTTATATTGTGTATATTTATTGTATGTTATTGTATACCCAAGCCCAGGGAATAGGCACGAGTTCGTCCCACTGTTTTCCCACGTTTTGTACCCGTTAGGCCCTATGAAGCTTTAGTTCACCCTATATATTTCTTGTCCCGCTTTCTTACCTTTCTTGTTCATTTACGTAAGGGCTATTGATTGTAACTTTGCTAATATAATGTTAAAGGTAAGCTCCGTTAAACACCTGTCCATGATTTTTCCTTCATACTTCCAAACTTTATCACCTGCCATATTCGATGTTTACTTCTGTTTTGCGACATACGCATGCACAGTTGTAGTTTCCATGGAAGGGGACCTCTAGCCAATCAGATTACTTAGAGGACCCCATAAGGGTATATAAACCCTACTTTCGTCTGCTAGGACCCCAAGATTGCAGCCCGATACCAGGGACTTTTAGCCTTTCATACCCTGTAGAATTTACCAGAGCGTTACCACCTGCAATCGTAGCAAACCAATACCAGTTTTTACTGCGTATGTCGCCTTTGTTATTATTATAGTGACCTGACCTGTATTTGACCTAGTTCCCACGTCAATAACGTTTTTACTACAACTTTTACAACTGTCCCGTGCCATTATTATTGGGGGGTCCCCGTACAGTTCTAACGCTCTGGGGGATATTAATATTATTTGAATGTTCGAGATGAAATATATAGTTGACTTTAAACTATGTTAATAAAATATATATCGTTGACTTTAAACTATCTTGACATTTTTGATATACAAAAATATGGCCAGTACCTCTGACTGTGTCTATGCTACCAACAGATAATATCTTATCAGTTTAGATCTATCATAACCAGTTAGATCGGTTGTAAGGCAGATATTTCCATCTCTTGCCCTTACAAACACCACAATATACACATGTTTTCCTATTTTTTATTTATTTGACTACTGTCAATTAAAAAGAGATATCACAACAATTCCAAGACTTCCATGTTCATAAAATTCCAAGATTTTCACAATAACTATTCATTTCTAAAGGATGCAACAGGTTTGGATGTAGCATAACGAAAAGAGAATAATCGCTTTTAGATGCTCTAAATAAGGAACAAGAAGCTGTTTGATAACAAACCAGATTTTACTTCATTGCAGCTCAGTGTTCTCCCCCAGAAAATTTGGATAGTAGCATGGTACAGAGTAGCGATGTTTTTTTTACATTTAATAAAAAGAGTTGCGTGCGACGTGGTGCAATGTATATTCAGCTATAAAAACTGCCCCATGCATGACAGCAGCATGTCATGTATATTTTTTGTTGAAAAAAAAATTGACCTCCAGGCAACGTTCTGATTTTAAAAATCAGTAAACATGTTCTCCAGTCGCGATATTATTTTTGTTCATTGATGTTAGTGTGCCACATCTGTTCTAACATTTATTGTGGGCTTGAGGAGTAATAAACTAATTAACACCATCATGAGAACATTGATTTGCCATTTATCTTTATTTAACAGTTTAATCATCTGTACATGTTCTGGACCATGTGTGCTTGAAAATTATTTTCATTGATCTAAGCAATATGATAATACCGGTGTATTGGGAAATATGTCAACCTGGTAAAAATTATAGTGCCATGGACGACAAAATTAGCGCTATGGTCACTTGGATAGCACCACAGCCCCAAAAAATATCACTATGGTGCCGAGGCGCTAAAAGGGCCCAGGGAGATCCCTGTTGCTATTTGGAGCTGCCCACCCAACATTCAACACAAAATACCCAGATTTTTTTCCTTCGCAAAGTCCAGTTAATAATTTAAATATAAAGAACTCTGGGGGGAAAATACTGATCACGAAAAATTACTTTACAGAAAAAGAACTCAAGGTGAATTCACACCCGGTTGTCGATTAACAGAAATTAACTTGCCTGTAAAGACAATTAATCCTCAAGGGGATATTTTGATAGATGATTACTTCAACATAACAAAGAAAATTTTGCTCTTTTTTTAATTTGGGACTCAAAATTCAGTCTTAGAAGAAAATTTGTCTCATGCAAATTCAACTATTCAGGAATAAAAATACATACATTTGTGCCGTAACACATTTTGGACAATATAAAAAATTCATTTCATCTGAGAATTCGTCTCGAGAGAGTTTGAGATAACGAGAGTCAACTGTATATCTAATAGCAAAGCTCTTTTTGCAGGGAACAAATATTCACTGTTGAGGGTTCTCTCTTCCCTTTACCAATCAGAAGAATTGGAATATTATTATATCTATATTTTACTGACATAAAAAATAGGTACTTACTGCACCATCTGATGATGAATCAGAATCTCTGCAATGAAAAATAGTTTAGGTATTAAACAATTTTCATACTTTGAAGGCAAATTCATTTAAAAATAAAATCCATGCATGCTTTATTCAGCTTTGTACGGTAAAATGGAATGTTTAAGATTAAATAATTTAAAATTTTCTAATTAATTATGTGTCATTCACGTTTTCAAACAAGGCAACCTTGTAAACTAATGTTGGCTAATATTTGTATACTGAACCAAAGCACCAACAACCTGAGAATTTTGGTTATTTTTAATACTAAAGTGATCAAAATTTCTAATGAAACCAAACTGATTTACTCTAATAATTTGTATGATAGTAAAGCTCAATCAGGTGTAATACAGAATATTCATCAAAACTCTCAGCACTAGGGGTGTTATGATTCACTGAAGCATGGATATTGATTGTGCACTCCAACAATACATGTATCATATAGTCACTTCAGAATCATGATTCATTTCCGCATTATATGCACCATTTCTGATTAAATTTTAGAATCCCCAAACTGGTTTCTGGTTTTTTGGTGGAAAAAATTTAAGTTGCATTGTCATTAGTCTTGGGTACCAACTTCACATGTGATAAAAACTTCAACATGGTAAATTCTATCATTTTATTTATTACATTTATGAAAAGCTTTAATAAATAACTTTTAAAAGTAAATTTTCTCGGTGGTACAATTTTATTTTTTTGGGGAGAAATTTTGAGTGACAAATAACCAATGCATATATTAGTATCGCAAATATATATAGTGATATGTATTGTTTCATCGAGTATTCTCACGATACTCAGGCCTACTCAGCACAGTGATGGGGATAAGCTGTTGACACAGAGATATGTCTCACCTGTCGGTAGAAAATCTGAAAAAAATCTGATGGACAGCAACATTGCTAATTAATTGAAAGTCGCTGGACCATGACATTGGAAGGGCCTCGAAATGGTCATCAAACTGAGATACACTGATAGTAATGCAACTTTAAACAAAAATCATTGATCTATCACAAGGAGTTCCTATCAAACTAACTTAAGCAGAAAACTTAACATTGAAAATTGCTAATTAATTGAAAGTCACAGGACCATGACCTAGGGGGCAGGGCTTCAAAATGGTTGGCTAACTGAGATGTTCTGATAATAATGAAACTTTATAGAAAACATCATTTATCTATCACAAGTAGTTCCTATCAAGCTAAATAAAGCAGAAAACTTTACAATTGTTGATGCCCACACCGCCTAAGCCGGAAAAGCAACACCTATGTCTCGCCTTCCACGACTTTTGTTGCAGGCAAGACAAAAACACTCGATATTGTGCTTTTTGGTTTGTATTACTGTTTTTGAACTGGATAAATTCTGAAATATTCCAATAGGCAAATCAGTTTGTGACAAGACTTCTTCTAAGTGGGTCCAATAGTTTCAAACAGGAAGATATTTAATCTATTCATCAACACATTAGATTAAGATTTACAGTAGATTTGTAATACATCATAATGTTGGTCCTTTTCAGTTAAATCTCCATAGATCCAATAATTTTATTATTAATTCCAGACCAAATACAAGTATGTCCAGACACAATCTTGGTACTTTATCTCCTTTAATGTGTAAAATCGTTTTGAAGGTATTTAAACCCTGAATATTTGTTCAATGGCACAGGAATGAGGAAAATAGACCATTATATACCATATTTGGATGACATGATTGTACTTTTTTAGGACAGTAAAGCCTTGTTTAGTCTAGTAAAAGTAGTCATGACATCAGTCCAAATGTCCAATAAAAATAAATAACTTTCAAAGACTGCATTTATACTTGTAAAACATTAATTCTGGTACTGAAAATCTTTTAATATCATTTGCAAATTTAAACCAAAGAAAATGTCACTGTACTTACTTTTTATCTAATTTTTTGGGTTTAAAACTTCTTTCTGTGATTTCTGTTGGATCTTTGACTTTTGATTTTTGTGTAGTCTGGATTACTTTTTCATCCTTGAAATGAATCTTGACATAATTATATCAATAACTTACAACAATACACATCAATACAAATTTTTCAAAAAGGTGTATTAAATTGCCAGGACCAAACCTATTGGCTAAATGGCTGAGGTGGTTAACAACTGTGTCAAACACTATTTTTTAAACTTCTGATTATAAGATAATTTAACTCCAACCTATTGGCAAGAATTGCTTTCATCACAAAGAATACCTGTTTTAATTCCAATGTTTGTGATTCTTTCTGGATATTTCCATTTTTCTAATGAAACATTTAAAACGACAACTTATTTTTTGTAAAGCTGTGTATTATTTCTTATAAACTGTCATCAAAATTATGCACCCGAATTTGGGCGCTGCTTAACTTCTATTTTCTATTTCATTTTTCATTAGTGGTTTTTAAATGTTTTTTTAAATTTCATATTATTTTGTTATGACTTGTCTATAATGAATTTTGTATTTTATATTGGATAAAGGTTGGTAACTTGATGCAAATATTAACTTTTTACTGTGTCTGAAAATCCTTGATAATAACCAAACATATTTACCTCTTGTTTTTCTTGTTTTTTCTTTTCTCTTCTCCTCTGTAAACACATAGTATTGCAGTTACTACATGAGACAAAAGTTAAATCAACTCTCCTCTTTAGTCACTAATGGTATCAGACAGTTTAACAATTAAAAAGACTAGTGCTTATTATCCCCCGCATGGAATAAATGTCTGCTGCTGATTGGCTAACCTGACGTCGGTTAAAACCTAATGCCCCCATCTAGCTGTTAAGGACCTGTTGCAGGTGTATTCCGACCAATAAACATGTATTTTTACAACAGAAAAAGTTAAACCGGGGATAAACGAGGCAGGGACCGTGCCGGGCTCGTCAAAATGTTGTCAAATGCAATTTTTTATTCAATCTGGCAACAGAATTTTATAGTTGGCGATATTTCTGGCGACAGAATTTTTGGATCTTTTTTTTTTTAAATCTGGCACTCATATGAAAACATTTTAAAATGGTGACTCAGAAACATCATTTGTTAGTTTTATTAAATCATCTATGCTAACTGAACAGTTTACATCAGGGTAATAAACACAGCAGATGTTTCAACAGTAAACAAACACATAATCAATAACTGAGATCGTTTATACTTGACCACTCAAATGACAATTCAATTTATACACTAAGGTAATATTTATATTATCCGAATTTTTATTAGGTCATTTTATTAGTCATGAAATTAAATATGCATGCTTTTTAACACCCTTAAAAAGTGTTTAAAAGCATTATTTCATAAAATTTCCAATCTGCAAAGATTGTGATGTCACTTCCAGTTCAACATCAACAAACACATGTGGAACAATCGATGTTTTATTAGTCCTGCCATCAAAATAAAGGTTATTTCAGATGAAAGTTAACTGTCATTAAAACTATTTCATCAAAAATACTTTTCAGAACATGTTATTTCAAATAGTAATAAATAAAAGAACAATTATGTATGGCAGAATGCTTCCAAAAGGAGAACAGTGACTTGGCAAACAAATTTTGAAACTGGCGATAAAAATGCTTTGGCAATTTTTTTGGCAACGTTTTTGAATGCCAGCGTGACCCCTGCGAGGCTGCACAAAAGTGCTTCCAGGAGGTAAATCTCAATGCCCATGGCTTTAAATGTAGATATTTTCTCCTCAGCTTCCTCCCTAAAAATTATATTCTGTTATTTTCTATTTTTGTAAAACTACTAAAAAACACATTTTATAATTCATACCTTTTTCTTAGCTCTACGTTTTTCAGCTCTTCTTTTTTCTTTTTCTTCTTCAGTTATTAATTCCTCTGCATTTTTATTTATTTGCTGTGAAAAAATGCAGAATTTGTAGAAAAGGAATTATTTTTATAGCTTTATACTCTTTAAACCTAGGTCACAAAAATTTCAGAACTTCAATATTCAAAAATATCCTGTTACTAAAGATCACAACTTTATTATTACAATGTACATGTAATACACATTATGAATACTGAATTGACACATTTAAGGACTGTATCTGCATGAAGATTATTTTGTCTAGCTGTAAAATTCATGTGTAATTTTTCAACCAATAAAAATTTTGGACTAAGATAAATTCCTAATATATTCTTTTCATTTATATTAACCCATGTAACCAATTATTGCCTTTTCAAATGCTTAGCTGCCTCAAATTATAACAGCAGCAGAATTCCAGTTTTCTTTTTCTTTTTAAAATGAATGACATTCCCATTGAACATGTATATGTAAATATTTTAGAATGACTGATAATTATGATACTTACTTCAACAGATAAATGTTTATTACTGTTAGTTATACCTATAATCAAAGAAATTTATCAACATTAATTCAAAATACCTCCATTACCCAGTAGGCATGCAAATATAAAATACATAACTTCTGTTTAATTTGATTAAAAGACAGTGACACATCAATTGCTGATAGCACTAGTAATTTTTTGTTTGTAATATAAATGAGTAAATCAAAGGCAATGTGATAAAAAGGAAAAATGTAAATCTCAGTTACAATTTTTTTGCTGTTTTTCTCAACTCCAAAACCAAATCTTTTCATTACAAATAGTAAAAGTCTACTGTCATAACTAATGAATTTGACTGTCTTGACATTTTATACACCTTAGTTCAAGCTTATTCAAATGTTTTCCAATAGTCTAAAATCTTGTTAGATCTTGTTTTAGTCTCAGTCTTATATTTATTGTGTACCTGCTTTTGCTTTTTTAAGATCTTGTTTTAGTTTAAATCTATCAGGAAAAAGACTCGCATATCTTTCATCATCAAAATCGTCAACATCATTGTCATCGTCATCATCGTCGTCCTCGTCATCATCTTCATCAGACGAATCATATGTTGTTCCATTAAATGAATCTGAATAATAAATTTAATATGCAAGTTATAATTTTAAAGAACAAATTTTTTTTTGTTGATTCTGATCATTTTTTCAACAGCTGACTTTTCTCCTCTACATAAAATGTACATGACTACATATATCTTGTGCAAAAATACACAATTATATGTATAAAATTAACAGAATTAAATATGCATTCATTAAAGGTTCTTTACTTCTATTCTTTTCTTCATGAATATCAAAGTAATAGAATGATTTTTCAATTATTAACAACATTCATCCAACTGAGAAATAATTCATGGTGGGTTCAAAATATCCTGATTTTTTTTACCACTAGTAGGCCCTTTATGCCAAATATTTTGCCACGAGCAATATGACATTTTGAAATGCCGCGACATAGGTATTCAGACACCATTACACAACACAAGTTATACTATGATGTCGTTAAAGCTTGTAGGAAACTGTGTCATTGGAACTGATATATCCATATTCTACCACGGATATAGACTGAAAGCGTTTGAAGGTCATATTAAAATAAATTAAACAATTTAATAAAAATTCAAATTATTGGCATACATTTATACTGATATGCTGTTTGGTTATAAACAATGTTTCTAATGCATGTAACTATTTTCTAAGTGCTAACATCAACAAATTGAAACCTAACATGGTGTTTCAACTGTTTATACAAATATTTTGACATAGGAACCAATGAAAACAAGCATTCTGAAAATACTGCTGGGCAATTCAATGTCCCCCCCAAGCTTCAGCTCAGAGAAAAGACACAAAATCTCCTCAAGTATGTGAATCTGACGAAGACGTAGTGACAAAGTGCAGAAAATTGATTATTTGCATGAATTTTTTAAGTACCCAAACCATAACTCTGCAAAAAAATTATTCAAACGGAACAAAATTCAATCTTGATCAGTAATTTGTCATCGTTAAACTATAAACCAAATCTAAAGACAATATCTTCAAGCACAACTGAAAAAAGTGGGGAAAACTGATTTGCCGGACCGACGAATGGACAGACGGGAGTGCAAACTTTAAGTCCCCTTCGGCTTCACCGTTAGGGGACTAAAAATTATTTGTATGAACAAATCTAAACCTCTGATTCAAACAACAAATTATTATTTTCAAATTTTGGTAAATTAATGTTTTTCATCAAGGATTTCAAACTGCATTTAATTTCAGCGAAACTTCAAATAAAGCTGGATAAACTTTTCTTCTAGATAAAAACATACTGAAATATTGAATGTTTGCTAGTTTTGATATAATTAAGGTGAGTTAAAATATTACAAAGTTCAGCATACCACTTAATCTACCTGATATCAATTGTCAGAGTAGCTTCTTGGGAATAATGTTTTCTTTGACACACATTTTTTCATCTGTTATAGAAATTATATAGATACTGTAATACATTTTATTGTAATACTTACTCATAGACTTTGTAAATAAAACTTCTTTAAACAAAGTTAGTGATTGTTCCTAAAATATAAAAAAAAATTAAAAACTTCTTTAAACAAAGTTAGTGATTGTTCCTAAAATATAAAAAAATTCATTACTGACAATCTGCATGTACCTGTTACTATTTCAAGTGTAAAAAGCAACAATAAAAAATTAAAAAATCTTGTCAGTCAAAATCAGGACCGCAAAGACAATACATATTGACACTCTTCCTACAGTCTAATTGCAATTCTGTACTTTACTAAAGCACAGCAATCTGCAATTTACATAACTTCCATCAAATATTTTGTCTCTTGTATTAATGTTGTGGTCAACCAATTAATGGAAAAAGTTGGTAAACTCAATGGCAGTGTTTGCTGGCAACTTCCTAGACTATAATACCACAAGGCCCCTAAACCTTAGACTTAACACGAATACAATGCCTGATGATCACAGTAGCTAGTTGATGAAGAAAATATTTATCAAAATGGGGTGTCTTTATAGTGCAAATACCAGATTTATTTGATATTCTGGAAACAATATGACCTCCTTGTTTTTGCTATAAGAACAAATTGTCAAAATTCTCAGCAATCCATGTGCTGCATCACATTTATTTGACTTTTCTCATTAATACACTATAATCCGTGCATGTTTATTTATCTCCCCATTGGCATGTGTTAAAAATCAGTGTAAAAGTTGAATACAAACACTGCTGTTATTATGTAAGTACTCATACATTTTTTTAAATACACCCTTAGGCATACAAGTCCACTTCGAACAACCAATTACTGTATTTGTCTGAATAAAACATAACAAGAGTGGAAACACAAAAATGTCTCGCCTGTTGTGTATTTCTAATGAAAGTAAATGCTATCAAACATATTGCATACAGTATTTGAAAAACAGACCAAAACACAAAAACTTAACTATAACCATTGAACCATGAAAATGAGGTCAAGGTCAGATGACACCTGCCAGTTGGACATGTACACCTTACAATCCTTCCATACACCAAATATAGTAGACCTATTGTATACAGTATTTGAAAAACAGGCCAAAACACAAAAACTTAACTATAACCACTGAACCATGAAAATGAGGTCAAGGTCAGATGACACCTGCCAGTTGGACATGTACACCTTACAATCCTTCCATACACCAAATATATTAGTCCTATTTTTTATAGTATCTGAGATATGGTCTTGACCACCAAAACTTAACCTTGTTCACTGATCCTTGAAATTGGGTCGAGGTCAATTGAAAACTGTCTGAAGGGGATGAGGACCTTGTAAGGTACGCAGATACCAAATATAGTTATCCTATTACTCATAATAAGAGAGAAATTAACATTACAAAAAATCTTAACTTTTTTCAAGTAGTCACTGAACCATGAAAGCGAGGTCAATGACAATGTACATATGACAGACGGAAACTTCGTAACATATGGCATCTATTTACAAATTATAAAGCATCCAGGTCTTCCACCTTCTAAAATATAAAGCTTTAAAGAAGTTTGTTAACGCAGCCATTAGGCCACTTTTTTTTTATTAGTTGGTTTACGGGATTCTTCTAAAAAAAGGAAGGGTAGGAGGTCGAAAAAAAAAAAAAAATAAAAATTGGAATTAATACTGTTTTTTTTTAACCAAAAATCGAGAAACGAACAATGACATTACTCTATAGTATAATACTAACCATGTATGCAGATCGTTTCATGAACTGGTATTAATTCTTGCTGTTTTAATTAATGTGTTACAAGGAGTCCAATGTCAATGTAAATTGATGAAAGCAGATACATATATATGTCTCTGATGAAAGGGAAGTGTGTTTTCCAATTGCATTTCTTTTTGTTCTGTGTATTTATTTATCAAATTTAAATCAGGGAGTGACAAAATTCCTCATATCATAATACAATCTTATTGAGGAAATACCATGCTCTCTGCATGTCATATGCCTTCATATGTGGTACATATAAACATACAATTTTTGTCCTTTTTATGCTATTTTACACTGCTAAGTATTAACTTATATCTCGAAGTGTCCTGTGATTGTCCCTTTTTATAAATGTTGAAGTGATATTGTCAGGCATTCTATGACAGTAATACATGTGTATAATATGACGCAGGTTTTTTCAAAAGTGATGATTTTCTAAAAATTGTTTAACGTTTCACAGTGGTATCATACTTTAACTTTGTTCATAAACCTGTTTATTTACTTTTGACCTCAATTATTTATCCCTTATAATTTTTTATTAAAGTGGAACTAAAACGCTTATAGAAAGTTATTTTCACTTTATAGTACTAAAAAAACGTATAAAAACGCAAAAAACCCGATGAAATTCGGTAACTTAGTTTTCGAGATATTAGCAAAATACTGGCCGATCGTCATTTTGAACACCTGAACGATTTGTTAAAAAACTCGAATATTACTAGTCGCCGGAAGTGACGTACTGTGCGGTTCAGATCTTGTACATAAATAGGTACAGGTCATTTGCAAAGTGAAAGCAGATTCAGTTGATTGTTTATACGTTATTGGTGACAACTATCGATTGACAGTCCTTCTTATATATTCACCGACACTTGTTTGATGAAACATTGTACTTAATTTAAATCTACAATTCTACAATGGGAAGGAATTGTGCAGTTGCGGGATGCAGCAACTCTGCAAAAACGGGACATACTCAACACGCTTTTCAAAAAGATGACCGACAACGTAACTTGTGGGTTCGTTTTGTAAAACTAACCCGTGTGGATTTTACTGTGCCAACTAAACACTCAGCCATATGTTCATAACACTTCTCAGAAGAATGCTATGAGGTTGACAGGTTGAGATTCAAGGAGTTATTTGGTTTATCTGCTCATAACGGCAAGAGACTATTGCCAGGTTCAGTGCCAAGCATTTATCCCAACCAGCATGACCAGTATACATGGTATAGTGACGGTCTGCACCAAAATACTTTTGAAAAAATAATTCTAACATGTCTGATCTTATTTGTTTTTATATACCATGCATATGTCTTTATATATACATCAAATTTATGTGTATATATGCACATGTTTGAAAATGAATGCATTATCATAATGTCATTGTGAGAATAAGCCTACATTAAGCCTATGCAGCCTCTCCTGTTGAATCAAATTTTTTTATGTATAACTATATTGTACCTTTACATCATACATAGGGTATATTTAAGGGTATTTTTAGAGTTATTGTGTTTGATTTACACCCCTTCTTTTCAAACCACCACAGTTACCAACATCCTGAACATAGGGCTATTTAAAAATATTATTAATGGAGTAAGTAGAAGGTACATGTAAGGCCGCTTATATCAAATGCAGAGCCTTGACAGGCATGACTTTGAAAAGATGTAGCCAACAAGCTAACATAAGTTGTAGTACAATAAGAGGCTATTATAGCGAAATGTGTAGCTCCATAAAAAGTTATTCTGGTCCCATGTCCCTCTGAATTTTTTCTCTTTCTATGAGTATAAAAGTTATACATTTGTAACCATAATAATTTCAAATATTAAGAGTCTGCTGACTATGGTAAAATAATACAATATAGAACAATACATGTACTTCCATGATATAACTACCTCTCTATTTACATAACGTGTTCATGATCATAATCCTGATAATGCAGAAAATAATTTGGGTAAAAATGTAGCCTTTTTTAAAGACATTCTATTTCATTAGCAATGTAAAGCTAAAGCAAAGTTTGAATGTCTAATTATTTATTAAAAGAATATGTATTTATTTGTTCATTATTTATAACAAAAATATATATATGACACTTCCAATCGTGCAAGAAATTTTAATTTCCCCCTAAATAGTATTAAACACCTGTGAAAATTAAAACTAGTTCATGATATAAAACAAATTAGTAAACATGTGGATGGATATTTATCACCTTTAATCCTGGTAATTAAAACAGTTAAAGTTTTAGCACCTATTAATTAACATCCTGTTATCTAGTAATAAAGATCAAACAAAAGTTTTAATCCCTCCAATCAGGTAAATAACAACTTGGCCATGCACCTACCACCTGTGGAGTAAATCAATATACCGGTAACAAAGTCATTAGAAAGGTGTTATGAAAACCAGTTTTGACTGGTATTATAATTCAAATTACACAAAGAGCATAAAGTTCCATAACCAATATTAACCAAATTATAACTCTACAAATGTGGGAATTATTTTATAAGTTGAATAATTTTTTTATTAAAATCCATCAAAATCTTTTATTAAAGTTTTAGGTGTACAGTGCAGTTTCTCCAATGATTCTCTACATATTTTTATTATTACAACAAGGATTGTAAGAAATTACTTATCTCTCTCTACATATATGTCTCTGATTAAACTAAGAAATTTATTATATTTTTATAAGAAAATTCTGAAATTTTATGAATCTGTCAATTCAATAAAAAAAAAACACATTACAATTCTACATCAAAATCTATATTACTATTCAGTAACTTATATCACTATTTGTTAAACATTTGTTTTAAAACTATCAATTAATATTGTGTCTTATATTTGCTTGTTTAAAAAAATAGTGTTTGTTTTTTATTCCTATAAGATGGTCTTCCATTTGTATTTATGTTACACACACCTTTCAAAATATCTTTCACTTTCATTCTTTTTATATATATGTATATGGGGGCATTTATTGAAATTTATTGGCTATACTATTATAAATCACTAGCATTGCTGTCTTCATCCATAATATATTCCTTCTGGTCAATGTAAACAAGTTCAAGAGTAGCCCGCACTGTACGTCATTTCCGGTCAATCGGGGTCACTCAGCGAGGAAACCCTGTTTCCGGAAATAGCGCTGATTGGATTTCCCACAGGTAAAAATAATCCAACTTCACTCGCTATTTTCTCCTTTATTACTTGACCAAATTTCATCGGGTTTTTTGCGTTTTTATACGTTTATTTAGTACTATAAAATGAAAATAACTTACTTTAAGCGTTTTAGTTCCACTTTAACTATGTATTTGCATTCAGGTATCACAGATCAAATTTATTCGTTCATTGTGTGTTAATTTACATTTTTTGATTGAGTTAAGCCTTCCAATTGATATTTTATAGTGTGTCTTTCTATGTTGTGATGTTATATTATTGTTTCAGAAAAGGGAGAAGGTTTCGTACCATTAAAAACGTTTAATCCCGCTGCAAATGATTGCACCTGTCCTAAGTCAGGAATCTGATGTACAGTAGTTGTCATCTGTTTATGTAGTTCATACATGTTTCTTGTTTCTCGGTTTTATATAGATTAGACAGTTGGTTTTCCCGTTTGAATGGTTTTACACTAGTAATTTTTGGGACCCTTTATAGCTTGCTGTTCGGTGTGAGCCAATGCTCCGTGTTGAAGGCCGTACCTTGACCTATAATGGTTTACTTTTATAAATTGTTACTTGAATGGAGAGTTGTCTCATTGGCACTCATACCACATCTTCCTATATGATATAGCTGATTTTGATGAGTCCCAGGACTCATCGCCACTTTTTTAACGTAAACTCCTGCATGATTTTGACCATGTTAGGCCTATTGTACTATTGTTAAAGTTTAATTAAAATCATGTGCTGCCTTAACATACTGACGAATATAATTTGAAATTTAAATAAAAAAAAAAAAAAAAAAAATGGACTTATGCAGTGGTGCTCCGAACTTCGAAGAAAATTTCTGTTACAAATAATAGCAAAAATCTTTGCACCTTTTGACACAACTTATTTATTATTGCCATTTTATTTTGTAATATTTATTTATCTATAATCCTTACTATTATGTTTTCTCAAACATACTCTTAAAATCCTCCAATTGACATTGTTTGAACACCTTAATGATCAATATTGACAAAATTTCCATTTGTGTATAGATAGGTCAAAATCCGCTAAATTTATTTTTAAATGAGGTCTACATATTGGTACCGGTTGTAATAAACACTGTGGCCAATGAAAAATCGAAAAATCACGAGAATTCCGATTGCCGCCATTTTTAGCTTACTTTCTGACGTTTCTTTCCCTTCCCCCCTTTGATCTCCAAGAAAACAAAAAAATGGCGGCTCGAGATTTTTAATGAAAATAACGGTCTCCAGACGCAGCTGATTAGACCTACATGCGTCCCAGGGACGCATGAGTTTGAAGGATAACGCGTCCAGTCCAATTTTAGCGCGTCCAGGACGCATGTACGCGCCTTAGTGAGAACCCTGCAGTATATCTATCTGATCTCCATTTTCAACTGGTTCCTTTTCACCCATTAGATCATGATGAAACGTTGACTGAACAGGGAACCGCACGGAATTTTCAAATCCACTCCGAGGGTATTCCGACTGAAGGAAGAAAGGCCGATCTTTTTTATTATGTTTTTATTTTTATTTGTACTTCTTCAAACAGAAAAGGGTCGGCGGTATTAAAAAAAATCTTCAAAAATCGTTTTTTTTTATTTCAAAATCGGGAAAAACAGGGTCGGCGGATCCGTAAACCAACAAATAAAAAAAAAGTGGCCTTATCCCTATGTCGAGCTTTCTGCGACTAAAGTCGCAGGCTTGACAAAAATTCATGCCAGTTTGTTGTTTATTTTTACAAGGTTTATTGCTTAAATTTTATCCCTCCTATCACAATATATCTTACCTTATTTAAATTTTGCAAACGATCATCATTTGTTGTAAGTCTTCTATAAGCAGTACTTATAAGTTGAAATTTCTGTTAAAAAATATATTACATGTAAATGACTTCAATATTTAAATTGGTAGATAATCTCATGATAAATTTACAATGGCTAATATGACAAGAATTAACAAAAGAAGGTATAAAGGATAAGTTATATATTATCCAATATTTATTCTCAAATTTAATAAATAACATTAGAGATGTTTCCCTCTCTACTACAGATCCACATTACATATCCAAATTTTAGGAAAAGTGTTTAAACTATTGGAAATTTGAAGGAAAACATCAGTTAGATTTAACTTGAATTTTCTTACTTTTTGTGCTTGGAGATTATTATTATTTTTCTCTGGATGCCATTTTGTTGCTAAGCGTTTATAACTTGTTCGTATAGAGTCTTGGTCCGTTCCTGTAAAGAAATTAAATCATCTGATCCATAATGCCCATCATTTAAGGCAACCAGTGTTTCAAAATAAAGTTATAAATGTGGATATTTTTATGGTTAGAATGTCCGCATACTTCTTGCTTAATTAACTGGAGAAGTTGGAGAACTCCTTTGCTATTTTGGAGTAAAAGTACACTTGATTATGATATAAAAAGAATCATGTCTCTCTTCAATTTGCAATTTAATACTTAATGGGTAAATTTTGTAATTAAACTTTTCACAACAGTATATTGATCTGATACCATATATATTATGAATGTATAAGGGATCCGGAAATTTAACAATCCTCTGCCGCACATACTTCTGATAGTTAAGTTTACACTCTTTAACAATCTCAACACACAACCTTCTTTCATACAAATGTTGTTATGGATGGATGGGTGAATTATTGTTTAACGTCCAGTGGCAACCAGGTGCATATCAGGACGAGAACATGTTGATATGATAATAAATATGATCCCTGCTTTGTACTAGACCGACACGCTAAGTCCAAATGTTGTTATGCACGATATATTAATGTTTTGGCTAACACCTGAAATGAATGTAGTGTGTATCAACTCTTTAACGTTCTGCGCGTTGTTGTTTGTGTATTAATAACTTCGATGTTATAGGTGTCTTCTTTCAGGTCCACTTTTGGTAGGTATAAATAGATCAATAGGAAAGTGGACTACACAACGAAGTAGAATAAACTAAATAAATGAATAAAATAAAGTTAAAAGACTTTGAAAACAGTCTATGAACACCTTCCCAAACAATGAAATTTGAAGAGAGGAACAAAATCATTTACAAGAAAACACATGGAGAGAAGAAAGACGCAGATACACAAGCTGCTGATTGTTTTACCATATATAGATTCCGGAATGATTATCCTGCATGTTGATATTTTTATTTCCCATATTTCATTTTCATTTAATTTCCAAGTATTTTTAAATGACAACCCCACTTTGTTGTCATTTTTAAGCATCATGCGAAATAAACGAGATGTCAGCATGCAGATTAATCATTCCGGAATCTAACTATTGGCTGGTTGGGTTTGCACGATAATATCAGAAAAAGCAAAAGAAGTGCTTGAAGTGTGGTACCACAGTTTACTGCTGAAATTACCACCTTTCTTAGGCACATTGTTCTGACCTCAACCCGAAATTTCATTGTTAAGTCCCCTTATGGCATATAATATTTGTTATTTTGTTTATTTAATGTATGCAGATAAAATTATTTTACCAATGAATAGATTAATTTTCAGTTCGAAGGTTCTGTACTGTGGTAATCAAAATCATTATATTGTATATTTTTAATTGATCAGAGAATATGCCAGTAGTTATGACAGCAGTTTCAACACTGTTGTCAGTGTCAGTGACATGAGTTTAGTGAATGAGAACAATTAGTCTGAAATTAAACATACCAACGGGTAGTTCTAAAAGTTCATATGCTTCTTCCCTAGATATAGGCATTTTTCTTATTTTTAACGTTAAGCAATATTTGACTTAAAAACAATTAGGTGAAAAAGTTTTAGTCAGTTTCTGTCGTTCAAGAAACAACCGCCATGATAGCCAGTATGCACGAATAGCGTCCACGTGATTACAAACGAGAAATCGGGGTATTTAGCGTGAGGTGACGAGATGTAAACAAACTGGACTTTTAGCAGGCCGAAAAGATTGCCTTATTTAGGAAATAAATCACAACCCATGTTGACAAAGATGGGGGAAATAGACAAACAAAAGGTGACATTATTCAAGACCTTGAAGAGATCAGTAGAAATCTACTGTACGCAATCTAGGGCAGTGAACCTCAATAACTTATAATAAATGAATAATTTAATATTGGATGTAACGCCTCATTTGATTGGTCAAATTATTTTGGTCTGTCATATTCTTTTCTCAATCGGCAATCCTCGGCAGGTTCCGTTACCCTTCATCTTTTAGATTAGTATAATCTGCCGAGGAGTGCCGAATGATTCTTTTCTGATATGACGTCATTAAAGGGAATCCCGACGTTTTAGATGTCAAAACAACAGTTGGAATTAAATTATAAGGGTTGACAGTAATTTTGTTTTCAGTCTATTCGAAAAAACCTCAATACACATGGTGCACACTTTCAAATAACCCGCTAAGCTGGTTATTTAGTGTGCGCCACGTGATTGAGGTTATTTTTTCATAGACTGAACATTTTTTACCGTCAATCCTTAAAATAAACTTTAAATTTAGTGGTAGTTAACTGGTTAAAGACAACAAGTAATAGCTTTTCTAAAAAATAAAACTAACCGTCTCTTAGCTTTTTATTAAATATTAGTTACAAACTCGCTCCAACTGTGAAAATCATAAGAGCTACACACTAGCCCCAACTGATGAAAATAATAATTTCATACTCGCTACATTTGACTATCAGTTACCAACTCGCCCAACTAATGGCAATAACGATTTGGTATTCGCTCCAATTGTGAATGACATAGTTACAAACTCGCCCCAACTCTAAAATAAGTGCCAAACTTGCATCTATTTAACTGAAACAGAAATTCAAATTAAGGGTGTTAGCTTTCAAAACTGTCGTGTACAATGTAACAAAATTATGAATTAACACCAAGTTTTTTTATAAATTCTTCTTTGTCTTCATTAGACAAGTCTTGGTAGGTCTTTGTGTCAAAAACTAGGTGATTTACAACGAAGTCCGGATACTTTTCTTTTTGCAATAATACACACACAGAAATATATATACATGTACATGGCATACGTATGCAAGAAAGTTAAACACTTTTACTCAAACAAGAAACAGCACGATTTTGACACTGAACCTTGCAAAGAACTATAATTGTCTACGGAAAAGTTCGGCGCCAGGTAAAGATAAAATTAGCTATGAAATTAACAGCTGGCGCGAGTTTAAAACCATGATTGGCGAGTTTGTAACTATTATTTTCACTAGTTGGGGCGAGTTAATGACTATTATTTTCACAGTTGGAACGAGTTTGAAACTAATATTTTCCAAGTTGGGGCGAGTTTGTGAAAAGTTGGTGCGAGTTGGTGTGGGGCGAGTTTGAAGTGGGGCGAGTTGTCTGGCATTTCATAAAGAGTATTATTTTTATTTATCGGGTGCAGGACAAATCGCCCCACTTCAAACTCGCCCCATACCAACTCGCACCAACTTTTCTCCTACTCGCCCCAACTCGGAAAATATTTGTTACAAACTCGCTCCAACTGTGAAAATCATAGTCACAAACTCGCCCCAACTCATGAAAATAATAATTCCATACGTAAATATCATAGTCACCAACTCGCCCCAACTCATGAAAATAATAATTCCATACGTAAATATCCTGGTTACCAACTCGCTCCAACTCATGAAATTATTATTCCATACGTAAATATCATGGTTACCAACTCGCCCCAACTCATGAAAATAATAATTCCACATTCGCTTATTACAATAACGATTTGAATTCCAAGTGTGGAACTTGCACCAATTACATCTTGTTTATTCAGCCTTTGAAGACGTGATTGAATAATAATTAGTCATTTGATTAAAGCCATATAATCAATAGATATTTAGGTTACTTTCTATTTCCGAAGTTGTCAAAACAATTAAGGTTAATGATTGCTCATTAACCAAAGATTAAAGGAACTGTGTTTGTGCAAACAAAACTACCAGTTCTATGGTTCAAAAGGACGAAGAAGCCAGAATACCGACAGAGAAATGAGACATTTTTCCGAATTTTTTGTCAGCTTGGTGGACAACAACCCTGCTGAACCAGTGTGCTCGTGTGAATGGTCCCATCTTAGACGTTGACCTGTAAATATTTTTTATGTTTCTCTTGTAATTATGATATGTTTTAGTCAAGGACGTATAACTAACATATATACGTCCTTGGTTTTAGTGCTCATGGGTCGATTTGTTTTTGATTGTTGCATTTGTTGTTTATGTTGATAGTAATGATGGTGATAAATAAAAGATTATAAAGTACATTCTGATTTTTATTTAGGATAATGACACTATACTATTTCCATCAGTTGTAACGAATATGTTTACCAGTTGGGGCGAGTTGGTAAATATGATATTCACCGTTGGAGCTAGTTTAAAATCATTACATTCAAAGTTGGGGCGACTACTGTAGTCACTAGTTGGGGCGAGTTGGTAAATACGATATTCACCATTGGAGCTAGTTTAAAATCATTACTTTCAAAGTTGGGGCGAGTTTGTAACAAATTTTTTCACCAGTTGGAGCGAGTTGGTGATGATGATTTTCAATGTTGGAGCGAGTTTGTAACAAATATTTTCCGAGTTGGGGCGAGTTGGAGAAAAGTTGGTGCGAGTTGGTATGGGGCGAGTTTGCAGTGGGGCGAGTTGTCTAGCATGATGTTGCCCTTTATCACATAGCTTTTTTCATTTTTTTTTCAATTCTATTTTTTTTTTCTTTGTGGGGAGTCAATTTAAAAAAAAACAAATGTTCAATTTTTTTTCGATTATTTGTCTTTTTTTCACCCCCCCCCCCATTTTTTAAAAAATTTTCACAAGTTATTTTGCCCAATTAATTTCATTTGTGACAGTAGACTAATTTGGAAAATTTGAAGTCCTCCGTTTAAATATATGATAAAGTGTATAATACATGTTAAAATCTGTATCACATGCTGTATAAACCTCGACCTATATCAGCCTTCGGGCCAGGGCCCTCTGGCTGATATTGGTTTCTCGGGTTGTTACAGCATGTGATACAGATTTTACCATGTATTTTTCTTTATGTATTATTAAATGTTCGTAATATCATCACATTAAACTTTCCCTTATTATATGAAGTATTACTACCTTTCAATAGATATATTACTACATAGTTTTTTTAAAGTCTGTATTTTGATGGCTTTTTACTAAAGGATATTCAAAGATTTTAATTTTTTATATTTGATTTTTTTAAATTGCCATACAGATATATGTGACATTTGACAATATGAAAGACAAATCAATGATATTCCCCTCGTTGGGTTAGCCAGTCAGATCTATAGTTATTCTTATTCCAAATTAATGCTCTTAAAAATGTATCTCGATATGTATTCAGTCAATGTGTCTATAAATAGACCGCTATTTGTCTATTAATAGAATGCAGATGTACATGTACGACCGTGCGAAACACGCTTTTTAAAGCAACAAACTAAAAGCGCCAAATGAAGTTCTGTGTTTTATTAGACAGCCAGCGATAAATTAAAATCTTTACTACGGTAAACTGAACAAATATTGTATGTTGTACAGCCCGTGACGATTTTCCCTAGTTTAGGTGATGCTATCCCGTAATCATGTACGGAGTTTCATCCGCAGATCAGCTGTTCCAGTTGAATGACCAATCAGAGGCCGTTCATTATCATATGATGTTGGGACGGCCAATCGGGAGACTTATTCTGGTCTTTTTTAACGACTGGTTCCCTCTGTTTGGCTTTTGATTACTTATCCCGTCTCGCAGACGAAAACCCCAAAAAATTCCGTACATCACCACCATTCAAATGAATTAATTAGTGACAATATACCTGTTTTACGACAGGGTGCTCTGAAGGCAACGGAGGAAATTACCAGCAACAACATAAAGTATACACTTTCAAAGGAAGAAATAACCGACAATCATAGATCGGTCTTATCGTCATTTGGTATTTCAATCAAAGATGATGATTGTGATCTTACTACCTTGTACTGGATACCCAAGTTACATAAATGTCCACACAAACAACGCTTTATAGCTGGATCTGCCAAGTGTTCCACCAAACCATTGTCTCAACTTCTAACTTTTATTTTAACAGTTGTCAAAACGGGCCTCCAAAGTTATTTTGAGACAAGCTATTCAAGAAGTGGTATCAATCAAATGTGTATATTAAAGAACCCCAAAGACTTAAAGGATATTTTACGATCTCGGTCAATTTCAGTCTGTAACAGCATAAAAACATTTGATTTTTCTACCCTCTTATATACCACAATTCCTCATTCACAACTGAAGAAGTTGAAAGACCTAATGCATCGATGCTTTCGAAATAAAAATGGCAAGAACAGATACACACACCTTGTCATTGGTAGAGATAAATCATACTTTATTAAAAACGTCTCTAAATCTAACAAAAAATATACAGAGGACGAAATTGTCCTGATGATTGAATTTTTGATTGACAACATATTTGTTCAATTTGGTGGACGTGTTTTCCAACAGACAATTGGCATTCCTATGGGTACTAATTGTGCGCCTCTACTGGCCGACTTGTTCCTTTACTCATATGAGGCAGACTTCCTTGGCAGGCTTCTAAAGGAAAAACAGAAGAAGTTAGCCCGTACCTTTAACTTAGCTTCCGTTACATAGATGGTGTTTTGTCACTCAACAATTCACGTTTTGGGAATTTCTTACATCTCATCTATCCCAATGAGCTTGAAATTAAGGATACCACAGACACTGCTAAGTCTGCATCTTATCTTGACCTTCACCTCGAAATTGACACCAGAGGAAGGTTTAATACAAAACTTTACGACAAACGGGATGACTTTGACTTTCCAATCGCGCGTCAACTTCCCATTTTTGAGCGGCAATATTCCAGAAGCGCCGGCGTATGGGGTACATATTTCACAATTCATACGTTATTCCAGAGCTTGTGACATATACATTGACTTCCTGGACTGAGCCCGGCTCCTGACAGAAAAGTTACTCAGACAGGGGTGCGTTGCTCCTAAGCTGACTCGAGTCATCCTTATTAAAGTTTTATGGGCGTCATCATGACTTGGTTGACAGGTATGAAAAAACGTTTCCCAAATGAAAATGGACCTGTTCCATTGATATTATCCCTTCCTCATACCGGATTTGACATGGGGAGCATGGCGGGTGTCCTGCAGGAAGCAGAGACTGCTTACTCTTCCGGAGCACCTGAGTTTACCCCCGGGTTTTTTGTGGGGTCCTTATTTTTCATATGTTTTTAGTTTTTAATTGTAGTGCATGTATTGTTTTGGTCTTGTCTTCGTTGTTCTCAGGAGTTTGTCAGTTGTTACGATTTTTCTCTCCTTCGAATATCCCTTTGGTATTTCTTGACTTTACTTAGATATGCCACAGAAAAAAATTAATAACATGTATATAGTTATATGTATATTTTTCTCTTTCTTCCTCTTGTGTAAAGGAGTAATTGACAATCATTTAAAATCAATTAGAATGTTTTAATGTTATTAATAATATGTTATTTGATTTCACCACTGATTCATGTTGATTGTTTAGCCTCTTTCATGTGCCTTTAGGGTGTCTTGATTTACAATAACAATTATTTAGTAAGAAATAATATAAATTTACTTTTCAGATATAGCATGAAGACATTGAGTGAACATGGGACGGCGGCATGTGAATTTGAGAAAAACATTCTCTTTCATGTTTAAGACGAATTCGAGTCAAAACGCCCCCACTTTCTGTCAAAACGCCCCACCACCAAAACGACCCAAGTTTCAAAATACATTAAAATTTCGTAAAAACGCCCCACCACCAAAACGCCCCCGAATTTAAAAAAAGTCCTTGGAAAACCTCCTTAACAGAATACAACTATGCCAGTTTGTAGTATGCCGTCTAGATTCAAAGTGCGTAATGCGCTCTTTGATCTATCTATTATATTTCTAATATCTAATGTTGAACTTAAATATAAGAGTCAATCTGTTGATATTCCTGTTATATGACCAGTGGTTCAGTGGGAGGACAGTCAGGTTTAATGATGATACTTGAATAACTTTATTATTGCTTAACCTGTCTCCTAATATACATATAAAGAGAGACAACTCAATAGTTATTTTCAATGAAAGACAGGTATTATCTCCCCTTGACTGTCCTTGTTTATTTGTTTAAATCTATGTGCTGCACTCTAATCATTAATAATACATGTATTGTTTTGATACCCGCAAGGGTCCATGATTGATTGGTTTAATAAACATTCTTGATAACGTTATTAATAAGTCTTTGTTCATTAAGTCCCCATATCGCGGAACCGTATAACAATACCAAACTTTCATACAGCTTTTTACGGCGTACAGTATTTTTCCTGTTACACTAAACTTTTGCAGTTTAAACCACAAACATTCCCGGTTAACATTGTCGAACGCCTTCTTCAGGTCAATGAAATAGGCAAAAGTTGAAAGACGTGACAATTTACGGAATACAAACTGTAGATTTGATCGAGACAGCTTCGTTTTCCACGAAAATTTTCTACGAAATCCACATTGCTCATCAACCAATAACTCTTCTATCCACTCTCCGAATCCACGGTTTAGTATATCACAATATGTTTTACATGGCACTGACAAAAGTGTTATTCCTCGATACGAAAGGGGTACGCGGACGTTAGTGCTATTAGGCTTCACAATTGGATTTTTAATGCCTTGTTTCCACTCTGTAGGCGAGACATTTCGATGCAGGTCTTGTCTTTCAGAACTTCAGATGGTATGTTATCTATACCCGCTGCTTTTCGTATCTTCAATCTCTTCACTGATGCCTCCACTTCACAAAGTGTTATAGGTTCGTTTAAACAAGATGTATCTGGTATGTCACGATTGTCTGAATTTACAAAGTCATCCGATGCATAATTAGCTTGCTTGATTCTGTCTAAATGTTGATTATCGTAGAGAGCCTCATCAATCTGATCATTAAACAAAGTCTGATAATCTGTTTCCCCATTTTCGTAATATAAAGTTTTTATCCTTTATCATTTCACCATTATCGCCCTCCCATGGTATCCGATCACGTCCGTCGTTCGAGATTCCGATCTTACCGATTTGTTTCTAAAAGTCTCTAGAGTTAGGCTTTTCTAATTCCTCCGATAACTCGTTCTGAAGTCTAAGTTGATACTGTACATCTGTTGCTTTTTTGTAAACAAATATGTATGGTTGCTAGGTACTTTTCCAAAAAATTCAGATCTTTGAGTCTTTCTGGAAATTAACCAAATATGGAATTCCATTTTTGGAAATTGAATGGTAACTTTAACTCTAATGGTATTAATGGTTATTAATATGCATGGTTGCTAGAAATTTCCAAAAAATGAAGGTCTTAGAGTCTTTCAGGAAATTTACCAATGTTGGAATTTAATTTTTTGAAATCCAAATATTCCATTTAATTTTTGAAATTTAATCATTCCCTATACAGGTCTTGGTTTTTTTTTTGTAAACAAATATGTATGGTTGCTAGGTACTTTTAAAAAAAAATCAGATCTTTAATATGCATGGTTGTTAGATACATTTTCAAAAATGAAGTTCTTAGAGTATTTCAAGAAATTTAACAAATTTGGAATTTTTTTTTTATATGCCCCAAGGAGTTTCAGAAAAATTCTAATGCCACTTTTGAATTTGCCATATGTAATACTAGTCATGGTTTCAGTTTCAGCATTATGGTCCAAATAGTTTATAAGATTTCACTATTTACTGGATATCGCGAAATCCGCTTTTTGCTCATAATTATGCCCTATGGGCAAATTCCAAAATTCCGAAACCTTCGGCACAATCTACAAGAGTTTTCGTTCTCTTATGGTTCCTGGGATAATCCTGGACATTACATTACATTAGCGCGGGGATAATCATAACAATTAGACAACTGTACATGTATAATAGTCAATTTAGTCCCGTAGTAAAATATGTCCCCCAGACTTTGTTTCCTAGTAAAGTAGGTCCGTGTTTTGAATTTTACTAGAAAATTTAGTCCGAGGATCAATTTTTCTAGGAAAACGACCCCATAATTAGTCAATATTGAGCAATTTAAACATTCATACAAAACAGTATTAAAACACATACATCAGTGTACATATATGGGTCAATATTGAGCAATTTGTACTATATGGTAGATCATTCCAAATTTTGATAGCGGAATACTGAAAAGATTTCTTGTAAAAATTTGAATTAGGTCTAGAAATATAAATCATTATATGAAATGTGTGGAATTAAATCCAATCAGAAACAAACTTCTTTCCGAGTTAAAAACTCCATTGTCCCCTCTTTTGACAATATGTCCGAGAAGGATAAATTTAAATTTTATACTTATAAGTAACGATTATGATATCACAAAACTGTGTATTGAGAGAGTTTGTGAAATATATGATTTTAGAAAGAAAGTGAAATGACAGATAATTAAAATATGTAGGTAAAATGGTTTAATATATTGTATATTTCTTCACTTCCCCTCTCCATTTGATACGGTTATCTGGAAAATAATCTCGAATATATATACAACCATAGTAATATTAAGTGAAACATTCCTCAGCTGTGGTAACAAGTTTGTAAGGTATTATATTGATATATCATGTACATATTGTATGTCTGTCTTATTATGTTATATTTCATGTGTATTGTATTTTGATGATAATCCTATGTTGGATTTTAAATCAACAAAACTTTGAACTTTGAACTTTATTTGAATTAGAGCTCAGGGTATAATCTTTAGAAAGTTCGGGGATATAGCGATTGTCTCCGTCTGTCCGTCCGTCTATCCGTCACACTTTCTTGTGACATCAACTCCTTGTTGCGTCTTTCATTTTTCTTTTAAGCTTCCTTTTGTTTTTTGTTTTTGTTTTTTGTTTGTTTTTTTTTATAATAAATTTCTGATATAACATTTCGGAGTTATGGAACTTTATTTGTTGAAAAATCGTGGAAAACTGTCACTTTTTTCACACTTTGGACGGTTATGGAATTTTATTGGTTCAAATTTCGGAGTTATGGAACTTTGATCATTGAAAAAGGGGGAATTTTTCACATGTCACTCAGTATTTTAAGAACGCATTGTCTGGTTTACTTCAAACTTTACACATCCAGTCTAAAGGTCTTTATGCATACTATTTTTGGATGGGAATAAGGATTTATATTTTTGACTATAGGTAAGTGGCCCAACTACTTACAGGGGGTGCGGGGATTACTGTCGATTCCGACAGTACAGATTTCTAGTTACAATTTGTATGGAAAAACATATAATTAGGAACAATTCAATTTAAAATTTTATACATAAAAATAGATTTCTGATATTTCATCCGTTCAAAAAATGGTAACCAACCCAAAGAAGAAAACATGAAACTAGATGGTGTTAAAATGTTGCATTCATGTTTAATTCTTGCCGCTCTTTTGAAGCTTGATATAATTCGATCTGAATTCTTTTTTGTGACTTCTCTCCAAACTGAAATACAGTAGTCAATATATGGTAAAATATACGAATTGTAAAATATTTTTTTTACATGAACTGGTAAAAATTCTTTATTCTACATAAAAGATAAATTTTCGAGTTTTTAATATATAAATTAACTACACTAGGATTTAAAGGTCATTTTCTAAAAACTTTGACAAATATGTATAAGGTTATATACTCGATCAAATTATATGGTGGAGAGACTGATTTTTTTTCAACTAAAGTAGGTGTGAAACAGGGTTACTTTATTCTCATTATATAACAATGATTTTATTGATTCATTAGATAAGTCAAGTAACCCTCCAGTTATTGGAGAAGAGACTATTTCTGAACTTTAATATGCACTTTTATATGATGATCAGCATTAGGTCTTCAAACAGGTTTATTACTGTCAGAAATGGGATGTTTAACTTAATAACTAAAATTGTTATTTCTAATCAATCAGGAAGGGTTTTTAAAAAAATATTTTTTTCATATGATGAAAAAGAAACTGAACTTACCAATGAATTAAAAAATATTTAGGGATTATTTTCCAACCGTCTGGCAGTTTTACTGTAGCAATAGAACACCTGTGTAAGAAGGCAAATAAAGCTATTTTCAATATAAGAAAACCTTTATTCTCTAAGCATATGAATGTAAAGCCATAATATAGACTTCTTGAATCATGTGTTAAGCCTATTATCGTAATTAATTATGGTCCTTGAATTATCTTATAAGAGATAATATAGATTATGAAGTAAGATATTTCAACTTTCCACCAGTCAAAATACAGTTGAAATTTTTGAAATTTGTATTAGGAGTGGGTAGAGGAGCTGTTAATTTGACAGTATTTTCAGAACTTGGATTATTTCCATGGCCATAAAATTCTCAGTTGTTTTTTTTACATCATTTAACAACTGCTACTCAGTATGGTTTGATATGCGTATAAAGAAAATTTAAACACAAGAAAATTTTACGTATAAAATTAACCGGCTTTTTATAAATTTGGATTTGCACATGTATGAGATAATCAAACTACTTTTTCTAGCTAGAATTGGTTGATGTTTGTTCTCCATAATAAATTGGAAGAAAATTTAATTTATTACTGGAAAAATGTCTTTCAAGATGACAATAAACCCAATAAAAAGAAGTTAAGAACATAAAGGTTGTTGAAGACTGAATTTGATATAAAAAAATATCTTTAATTAAATATTGAAAAATATGTTGTTTCAAATTTCTTCAAATTAAGAATAAGCAATAGCAATTATTGATTGAACAAGGCGCCATCAGAATTCTCCATTAAATCAGAGAATTTGTCATCTCTTTTAAGTTGAAGTTGAGGTTGAATTCCATTTTGTTATAGTTTGCCCTAAATTAGACTCCATAAGAAAGGCACTCGAATTAAGATAAGATTTTTCTATTGCTTCACAAAGAATATTATACAACCTCGTTTTCAAAAGGTCAAGTCATATTTATAAGATATCTCATTAACTTAATAAGATAACTTATAACGTATATTATATCATACAAGATATCTGATATACTTTAGAAGACATCTTATATATTTTAGAAAACGAGATTGTATAATGTTCATTGTGAAGCAATAGAAAATGGTTACAGAAACTTGGCTTACGCCGACCAAAAAATACAATGTTTCTGTATGTTGAGAAATATTGGCGCCATTTTTTGCGAATATAGAGAAAATTTAAGATTGGATATTATTTGATCGCGTTGGAAGGGACCGATCATTGATGTTTCAAATTTAGTTTATAAGATATTTTATAAACTTTATAAGATATCTTATAAACTTTATAAGAGATCTGATACTATGTTTTTTATCAGATATCCTTTGAAATATATAAGATATCTTATAAAGTATATGAGATATCTCATTTTTTTATACGATATCTCATCAAGAAAAATGATCAGATATCTCATTTGAGGTGTATGAGATATCTGATACAATATTGTATAAGATATCCTATAAAGTTTATGGCATGTCCTATATAGTTTATAAGATATCTTCTTAAAAGTGAATTATATGAGATATCTGATAAAGTTTATAAGATATCTAATAATTATATAAAATATCGTGAATGTGGAATAGATTTAATTATTAAATAATACGATTAAAACAGCCCTAATACTACCAAAACGGCATGTGTCATACTGGTGACGTCGTCCTGGTCATATAAATCACGTGATCTATATTGCTTTTCGGTCCGGTCCAATACTGAAAAAGCAAGTCATTATTAAAATCATTGGCCCTGTAAACATATATTTTGCATGTAATTCAGGATTCATTGCCAGTCCGTATTGGAAATATTGGCCCTATATTCACATCATTGCCAGTCCGTATTGGAAATATTGGCCCTATATTCACATCATTGCCAGTCCGTATTGGAAATATTGGCCCTATATTCACATTTGATGTATGTAATACAGCATTCAGAACAAGTCTATATTAAAAACGTTGGATTATTTAATAAAAGTGTTATGAACTGGCTGTTTCTGTATTGGCACTGGTATAGATTCTCAGTCAGCTGTATTGGCCCTCGACCCTACGGGTCTCGAGGCCAATACAGCAAACCTTGAATCTATACCAGTGCCAATACAGAAACAGCCAGTTAATAACACTATAATACGGCGTGTCATAATATTTCGCATATTTTATTTTTATTTGTTATCATTACTATTGCCATTATTTGCCAGAAGTTTTTTCTCCAAGCAGGGCGTTTCCAGGATATTTGAAAGGGGGGCGTATAATAAAACTTTGGCGGAGCGGAGCGAGGCAAAATTTTTTTGGGACTTTCTTTGCTAAAAAGTGTGAAAACATAAAATAATTGTGAAATGCACTAATGTAACGGTTCCTGACTTGGAGCATGTATATTTTATAGTTAAAGGTCAGGGTTTGATCTTTTTTATGCCGATTTTTTTTTTTTGAAAAGGGGGGGGGCGTACGCCCATTACGCCCTCACCTGGACCCGCCCCTGCCAAGTCTTGGGCGTAATATTTCACATTGTTCTCGCCTTTTCCGGAATTACCTTGTCTTATTCCTACGTCAATTTTCATTTAGATATTGCTATTGACTTCCGGGGAGTAGAAGTAGGCAAAGCAAAAACACCGCCTGTTCTCATTTCAATCCTTGCAAGTTCAGTCAAATATTAGTCAATGGAATGTTGAAAACTTATCGTCATGTCTTTGGTAACAGAACATGACGGAGTAAGTTCGACTTAACTATAACATGAAGGACTTGTATGATTAAAAGTTTTTAAGATGACCTTGAGGCTTGACCCAACGTGTGCTACTGGTTTGGCCTAAACATAACGAAAACACTGAATTTAAAGCGAGAGGCGAAATCAAAACACTGACCAAAATTCAACCTCACGTTTCAGAGCATCTAGAACTTATTATTTTCTTCATTTTCCTTTTAATTTATTTTTTAGAAATGATATTGGATTAAAATTAAGTTTTACAAAAGTCACAACTTTCAGTTTCACCTTTATTACATCCCCTGATTTCCAACTCTGTGCTATTCATTTGTTAATGATATTCGCTGGTCATGTTTTTGAATTTTGGATCCTGAATTTTTGTCAGATCTTCAGAATCATCTGGTTTTATCCATTTGAATGCCATAATTTAATTTTCCTGCTAATGTAACAGTGTATTCTTTCCAGAGGACAAGTTACACTAGTGTATAATTTCCAGAGGAATTATTGCACTAGGTTAATTTTTCCACGCTTAGTGTAAATTATCTTTTGTTTAGTTGTGTATCCAAAACACTCTTCAAAAAGAATTTTTTAGGGGGACTATTAAATAAAATGGGGCATGTTTTTTTTTAATTGGGGGGGGGGGGGGATAAAAATATCAAAGCCAGCATTTAGAAATAAATTGTCATGTGGAAATTATACACTAGTGTAATTTATCCTGGAAAAAATTATCTAGTGCAATTATTCTTCATTGAAATGTTTGGTTGTACGATTTGTCGTTCAGGTAATTAAAAATCACCTGATATTCCTCTGCTCCATATTTAATAATACATGTACATGTATAATCTTTATCATTATAATATCAGCATAAATTGACAAAATATCATTTCATATGTAATCGGAAGTTCAGGATTTACTAGTGTGAAGATATCTTAATGTATATTTCGACTATTTAAACCTTATATTTATATAGCTAACTAATCAGGCTTCTAAAAGAGAAGAAAACTTTATTAAACGAATATAATTTATAAAGGCAATTTCTACAAATCCATTAAATCATCAACAGTTGTATAAACGTAATTTTAAATTATCAGTTATCCATGCATAATTCTATATGGAACAATCTTATTAACAATAACAATTGGATTATCTCCCTTTTCCCAAGTGACATTAAAAAACGGAACTCTCCTGTCAAGGTGGCGATTCAGCTGTATATTAAAAGGCTGAGTTAACTTTGCAGGAAGTAAAGAAATCTTGACAAGCCAAATGTTTATACAAAAATACTCTTTATGATATAAAAAGGTTACATTCAATTTATGAAAATACAAAGATTATGCCAAATTAGCATAAGCTAATTTAAAACTTTAAACAATGAATACATTTTTAAAACTTCAAATAAAATTTGAGCAAATTGTAAATAAATAAACTTTGAAATAAAGAATTAAATTTTATTTTAATTCAAGGATGATCACCCTACCTAGAAATAAAACGCATGGGTGACAATAAGAAAACCATATTCGTGTTTATAAATACCTGTGATAATCAAAATAAACAAAACTTGACTGTCTGTTTGTTCTGTTTCGCACTATTTACAGAAGGACAACAGTTACTCATCGGAAAATCTATGAGCCTGAATAAAAGGACGCTTACACTAACAGTAACACTCATTATTCTTTTCATTAAACTTTTGCATGCAGAATAATAAGCCATCTGTAAAAATATTATAAAATCCTTGTTATTATTTAATGGTTTTTGAGAAATAAAACTTTTCAATGATAAAGCTATGTAAAATCAAGAGAGCATATTTTTCCGGCCAAATTTTCAATGGCTTGTATCTCGAAAACAAGCACACGGACCTATAATTTTTGTTTGCTCTTTTAGTTCCTGTATTAATCCACTATCAATATTTACCAGTGTTATGAAAAGCTTGTTATTTTGAAACTGAGCAGCAAACTTCTTTAATCCACTAATTTGATATATGCAGAACTTTATAAACTTATATGTAACACTGATGTCACTATATAAATACCTAAAGCTACTTAATCCCATGAAGGTAAACAGGTAAAGTTTTTGTTTTAGAAGTACTCAGAATTATTTGGTTTTGTTTTGTAGTCAATAGGCCTAACAGCCATCATTTAAAAACAGGCAATGTAATTTATTGTGTCGCCTGCGGAACACATGGTCGACACATAGGGATCACTATCTGTTGTCTTGCGTCTTGCGTCGTCACACTTTTCTTCTATCCTCAACTGCTCATAAACCGCTCAAAGGAATTTGATGAAACTTTCTCTGTGCATTAACCTTAATGCAAAGGTGTGCATGTTTATTTTAATTTTTTTTCCTAAAAATTAACATTTTTGAAAAAAAGGGGGGGGGGGGGGTAAAAACTTCTATCCTCAACTTCTCCATCACCGCTCAAAGGAATTTGATGAAACTTTCTCTGTGCATTAACCTTAATGCACAGGTGTGCATATATATTTTATTTTTAAAAATTTAAAATTTTTTTTGGTGAAAATTGACATTTTTGCAAAAAAAAGGGGGGGGGGGGGAACTTCTATCCTCAACTACTCTATAACCGCTCAGAGGAATTTGATGAAACTTTCTCTGTGCATTAACCTTAATGCACCGGAGTGCATATATATTTCATTTTTAGAAAATTTTAATTTTTTTTCCTAAAAATTAACATTTTTGAAAAAAAGGGGGGGGTAAAAACTTCTATCTTCAACTTCTCCATCACCGCTCAAAGGAATTTGATGAAACTTTCTCTGTGCATTAACCTTAATGCACAGGTGTGCATATATATTTTATTTTTAAAAATTTTAAATTTTTTTTGGTAAAAATTGACATTTTTGCAAAAAAAAAGGGGGGGAACTTCTATCCTCAACTACTCAATAACCGCTCAAAGGAATTTGATGAAACTTTCTCTGTGCATTAACCTTAATGCAAAGGTGTGCATGTTTATTTTAATTTTTTTTCCTAAAAATTAACATTTTTGAAAAAAAGGGGGGGAGGTAAAAACTTCTATCCTCAACTTCTGCATCACCGCTCAAAGGAATTTGATGAAACTTTCTATGTGCATTAACCTTAATGTACAGGTGTGCATATATATTTTATTTTTGAAAATTTTTAATTTTTTTTTGTAAAAATTGACATTTTTGAAAAAAAGGGGGGGGGTTCAAAACTTCTATCCTTAACTACTCCATAACAGCTCACAGCAATTTGATGACACTTTCTCTGTGCATTAACTTTAATGCAAAGGTGTGCATATATTTCATTTTTAGAAAATTTTAATATTTTTTGTAAAAATTGATGTCCGCAGGCGACATGTCTTCCTTGGAAGACTCACACATTTTAATAAATTGAGAATGGGTTAAATTAGTTAATAAAATTGCAGAATTTCATTGCATTATTAGCAATACTGTATTCCAATGGGAGATAACTTAAAATTAGAAAACAGTAAACTATAAAATTTAAAAAAATTGTTTTAAAATAGATAAGAATTTAGTTAAGATTCCTTTGATGTTAAATAAGCTGTTTGACAGTTGACTGGGGCTGTGTGATATCAAAGCACATTCCATATGAAATTATAAGACTGGGAAATATTGCAATCAATATTTACCAATGTTATTAAAATTTACAACTGACATGTGCTTTCCTGACCTTAATTGACAAGGATTGCCAGTTTTCCTGCCATAGGTTTATGGTTCTGTCAAGGTTATTTTGCTTTCTCCACCAATAAAAAACTTGATGCCACGATTTAAACAAATGCCCTTAAAGTGATGTAAAACCCAAATAAATCAGTTAATGAATCTGTGGAATTTAAAATTAATTTTATCTATTTGAATAATTATCTCCCAAAATTATATAATATATATATATATATTCATCAACTTGAGATTAATGTTTTTAATTAGGCAAAATGAAAGTACACAAATATGAAAGAAATTTGTCATCTTTAAAGTAAGTTTTTATTGATTAAATTCTTAATAATTAGAAGACAAATACTAAAAACGTTCCTATTTTTTAATAGAAAAATGGTTATAGAACTGAAGAATGTAAGATTTTCATGATAGAAAATTAATGTATTGAGGGTAAAACTCTGAGAAGTACAAATTCTGGACAGAATCAACATATTCCCATTTTATATATGGAGTCTTCTTTGACATCCCACAACCCCAGAAAACTCAGACTAAACATAGTTTAAGTAAACAGTTTATGTGTAAAGACTAGCTTTTTGCCACTGGGAGCCTGTTTCGAAATAACTTTTATCTTACATCAGGTGAAATAAAAATTTGTGTGTTTAGGGTTTCATACTTATAAAAATTGTGAAAGGTAGATATTATATTTTGATATATTGTTGTCCAAATGGAAAGAACTTTTTACATTGTACTTTTAATGGTGTACAAAATTGTTAATAAAGACTTGAGGGTAGGCACAAACAAATTAGGTAGAGAAACCCTAAACACAGTTGAGTTCATCTTAATCAGCTGAGACAAATACGGTGTGTTCATATTTTTTCTTCCCGAGCATACATCCAAAAACATGACTTGTAAATAGGATTTGGCACTTTTAATTCAATGTTAGACTATAAATTATATATATTTATTATAAATCCAGTCTCTATTGTCTTCATCAATTATGTACATGACAGCTTAGAAGAATGTATCAAAAATTTTAACCAACTTTTGTTTGTTTTCATTGGACCAACTCGGACCAGGAAAAATAAGAATGTAAAAAAATAATAAAAATGAAAATTTTAAGACTTTGAAACCATTTTAACAAGGGCTTTAAGTAATATACTATTAGATATCTAAGGGACCAGAAATTGCTATGTGTTGGGATATATAATTTTTGTGTCACCTGCGGAACGCATGGTTGACACATAGGGATCACTTTCTGTCGTCTTGCTTCTTGCATCGTCACACTTTTATTCTATCCACAACTACTCGTAAACCGCTCAAAGGAATTTGATGAAACTTTCTCTGTGCATTAACCTTAATGCACAGGTGTGCATATATGTTTCATTTTTAGAAAATTTTAATTTTTTTTGTTGTTGTAAAAATTGACATTTTTGCAAAAAAGGGGGTGGGGGTCAAAACTTCTATCCCCAACTACTCCATAACCGCTCAAAGGAATTTGAAGAAACTTTCTCTGTGCATTAACCTTAATGCACAGGTGTGCATATATATTTCATTTTTAGAAAATTTAAAAAAAAATTTTGTAAAAATTGACCTTTTTGAAAAAGGGGTGGGGGAGGTCAAAACTTCTATCCTCAACTACTCCATAACCGCTTAAAGCAATTTGATGAAACTTTAATACATCTTGATAGGTACTTTGAACGTATGTCAAAAGATTTCTTCTGTTTTTATACGACTGCAAAATTTTTGCGGTCGTATATTGGTATGACGTTGGCGTCGTCGTCGTCGTCGTCCGTCGTCTGCGGCGTCGTCCGAAGACATTTGGTTTTCGCACTATAACTTTAGTATAAGTTAATAGAAATCTATGAAATTTAAACACAAGGTTTATGACCACAAAAGGAAGGTTGGGATTGATTTTGGGAGTTTTGGTCCCAACAGTTTAAGAATCAGGGGCCAAAAAAGGGCCCAATAAGCATTTTTCTAGGTTTTCGCACAATAACTCTAGTATAAGTAAATAGAAATCTATGAAATTTTAACACAAGGTTTATGACCACAAAAGGAAGGTTGGGATTGTTTTTGGGAGTTTTGGTCCCAACAGTTTAGGAATTAGGGGCTAAAAAAGGGCCAAAATAAGCATTTTTCTTGGTTTTTGCACAATAACTTTAGTATAAGTAAATAGAAATCTATGAAATTTAAACACAAGGTTTATGACCACAAAAGGAAGGTTGGGATTGATTTTTGGAGTTTTGGTCCCAACAGTTTAGGAATTAGGGGCCAAAAGGGTCCAAAATTAAACTTTGTTTGATTTCATTGAAAATTTAACTATTGGGGTTCTTTGATATGCCGAATCTAACCATGCATTTAGGATCTTAATTTTTGGTCCCGTTTTCAAATTGGTCTACATTAAGGTCCAAAGGGTCCAAAATTAAACTTAGTTTGATTTTAACAAAAATTGAATTCTTTGGGTTCTTTGATATGCTGAATCTAAACATGTACTTAGTTTTTTTATTATGGGCCGAGTTTTCAAGTTGGTCCAAATCGGGGTCCAAAATTAAACTTTGTTTGATTTCATCGAAAATTGAACTATTGGGGTTCTTTGATATGCCAATCTAACCGTGCATTTAGATTCTTAATTTTTGGTCCCATTTTCAAATTGGTCTACATTAAGGTCCAAAGGGTCCAAAATTAAACTTAGTTTGATTTTAACAAAAATTGAATTCTTTGGGTTCTTTGATATGCTGAATCTAAACATGTACTTAGTTTTTTTATTATGGGCCGAGTTTTCAAGTTGGTCCAAATCGGGGTCCAAAATTAAAGCTAAAAAGGGGGTAAATTTTTTTTTTTGGGGGGGGGGGGGGGCAATTCTCCACAGCATATTGTATTACACAAAAGCAAAAAATTGAATATAAATTCAAATCATATGACCAATTCTAAGTTCTTTGATTTCAGTTATTCTGTGTCAGAAACCTATTATGTGTCAAATATTTGAAGAAATTTTCAATTGCACAGTATTGTGCAATAGCAAGAGATTGATATGTGTGCCCTGTTATCAAAACTTTATTATTAACAAATTCCATTGGAAATTTGCCAATATAAAATGTGCTGATGAAGCTTTTTTGTTTATCTTATCTAAACTGCTTTTAATATGTATATTTAAAATTTGCCATCCATGACTATGATGTCATTTTCTATTTTAATATGTTATGGTGTATTTAAATGGGCTGTTATGGTTGCAAAGTATAAAGAAATGGGGGGGGGTTGAAAACAAAATTTGGGGGGGGGGGGAGGTAAATGAGAAATTGGGGAGGGATAATTTTTTCTCATTTCATATTTCATAAATTAAAAAGAAAATTTCAAATTTTTTTTAGCAAAAAAAAGGGGGGGGGGGGGGTTACAATAAATTTTATTTTTTGTTTTTTTTTTTGGGAGGGGGGTCAATGTGCAACTTCATAGTGTATTGCACAAAAGCTAAAAAAAGGGGTAAATTATTATTTTTTTTTTTGGGGGGGGGGGGCAATTCTCCACAGCATATTGTATTACACAAAAGCAAAAAATTGAATATAAATTCAAATCATATGACCAATTTTAAGTTCTTTGATTTCAGTTATTCTGTGTCAGAAACCTATTATGTGTCAAATATTTGAAAAAATTTTCAATTACACAGTATTGCGCAATAGCAAGAAATTGATATGTGTGCCCAATTTTAAATTTTAAATTGGTTATTTCTGATTTATATATAAAAACAAATAATACTGATATGGTTTGAATAGGTAAATTAAAAATTTTTAAGTTCTTAGACAACATTCATTCTGTGTCAGAAACCTATGCTGTGTCAAATATTTATTCACAATCCAAATTCAGTATTGTATCAAGCTTGAATGTTGTGTTCATAATTGCCCCAACTATTCAGGGTTCGACATCTGCGGTCGTATCTAGCTGCGCCCAGCGGAGCATTTTATTTACAATTGTTGGTATACAAGGGAAATAAGAGTTCACAAGATGCAATATGTTGCAGCTACATATAGGATGTGCAAAATATTTGCATTCATGAAACTTTGTCTTTCGCACATAATTCAGTGTCTTGTCGTATTCAGTAGGTCAGTTAAGTAAATTTTATTGCTAGAACATGCTATGTGATCCACAGTACATGTATATTCATATATATACCAGTATTGAGGAATTTATAATCACTAATTGTATATACATTGCATATAACATTATTTTATCTATAACATTAAAATCCTTTCAGTTAGGTTTTTCTGCATGATGCAGAATAAATAACATTGTTCCTGTCCTAAAATTTTGTATTCATATATCTCTATTTAGAGGAAATAAAGATATGAATGAATTTTTTATTTAAATATTTTTACTTTCAGAATCCTGATTCCATGAATTTTCACCGACTGATGACAAAAAAATTGATTAAAGTCGTTCATCAATTTTTTGCATCAAATTATAATTTTTCAAAGACATTAGCTGTAAGAGCACACCTTTTGGTTCAGCTAGATGGTAGCCAAGATAGACTTTTTCAGTTTGAAGAAAGTGTGTCCAGAGAGGAGATAATACCCAATGAGAATATTACTATAGATAAACCCCTAGATAAAGTACCACATAAAAATTACCGGTGTGAAAGAGAAGTACAAACAGAACTTAACACAACATTTGCAGAAACACAGACAGATGATCAGTATCTTGATGATGAAATTGTGAATAATTCAGGTAATTAAAACACCACATGATCATAATTATTTGTCTTTCAAGTCTGAAACAGTAAATTGCTTTGTACTGTTGTTTCGCAAACAAAAGATCAAGAAGATATGCATTAAAGAACTTACAGACATAATTACTGTGTGTAAATTGCTGATGTGATATTGTTCTTTGTTGTCTTGAAATTAAAGTAAGGTATGGGATTTTTCTTTGTGACTGAAGAGTGGCCTCATTGTGACTCTTAGATAAATAACAGCAATAAAAAGTTTTGCTGTTTTTGCTTAAACCTATCCACCACATTCCTCCTTACCCATCAATGGATTTGTTTACAAGAACCTTTACTACTGATTATTACCTTTCACCACAAAATGCTGTAATAGATGTACATGTAGGACTTCTAAAGTCATCTTTATATGTACGTCTATTACAGCAGGTATTAATCTGTAGTTTTATAGAGAATGGAGTGATAACATAACATAACTTATTTCACCAATCAAAGGCACACTGGGGGCCTATATACTTCATATTTTAACTATAATTATATTTAGGATTTTTTTTATGCCCCTCTTGGATAGTTGAAGGGATAATCATTTTATGCTGGCAATTTTTCAGACAGTTATTGCTAAATGTTGTATTTTTGGTCCAGTTCTTATGTAAAGTTCTAATGACTACCAAGAAATAATTAGAATTAGATTTTCCAGTGTTCAAGTAAGTTTTTCAGGTTTTCGCCACCCTTTAATATAAGATGCACATTCACATTCACAATGCTGCAGCTATTAAACAGTGTTATTTCTTTCACTTGGAGTATAGAGTCAAACAAACTAATGCAACTTCTGTCACTGTGACCCCCCCCCCCCCCCCCCCCCCCCCCCCCCCCCCCCCCCCCCCCCCGAGATCCACAAACAGATTATATAAGCCACTATTTGAAACTGCTTAGAACATTTATGAACGGTTAATTCACCATAATGATCAGAAGACTATTTACTAACATGTTATATGCCCTCGTATGATGTTATTGCCCCGGGGGCAAATAACATGCATCAAATTATGCTTTTATTACATATGCAAAATCGGCGTTATTTTAATAAAACATGTGATAATGGTAGTGGTTTATATACATTCTTAGTGTAATTTTTGCATTTATGTCAATTTATTGGATGTCAAATGTGATCATACTGGTAAATAGAAAATGATATTTATAATAAAATTACACAATAAATGAGAAAGTATGAGTTTTGGTAAACATGAAGATTAACATATATATTAGCCATACATGCACCAGTTTGGTAAACTTAACACTTAGTCTAAGATAAATTTTATTAATGCTTTTTCATCTGTATATTTCAGAATCTTCACAGAAAGATCGGAAATCACCAGAAATAAAACAGGAAGAAGAAGAGGATGTTTATGTTGATCTGTCAGATCAAGAATCTGAGAATGGTAATTTTGTTGTAGTGCCTGCAGTTCCACCAGATGATTCCAGTCAATCAGAATTATCTAAAAAAGAACCAGTTTCTTGTCCTTTATGTTCAGCAACCTTCAGAAGCCAGGAGCGAGTTGAAAATCATTTGAGACTGAAACATGATATTGGAAATGTATATATCTGCAATTTCTGTGAAGAAATTTGTCCCTCAAATAGAGCATTACATCAACATTTAGATGAAAAGCATGACCAAAAACAACCAGAAACTAGTGTCAAAAAAAGGGGAAGAAAACCATCAATACGAAATGTAAAGAAATTAACTTCAGGTGTTCCTCTCAAGAAATCACTTGCTGTCACAAAAGTTGTTAAGAAAACATCTGATAATGGAAAGAAAAAAGGAGGGAAGAAAAGGATTCCAACACTAAGATTAAGAATAAAAAATGATCAGTATGTCAAAGAGAAGTACAAATGTGAAGAATGTGATAAAGTTTATAGTTCAAGTAAAGCATTACGACGACATGACCTTTCAGCTCATAAGAAGAATAAATATTTTTGCAACCAATGTGATAAAACTTTCTGTAGTAAAGAATCCTTGTATCACCATAAACGTGGTATACATACTGGTGATAAACCATACACATGTGAGGAATGTGGTTCATCATTCAATTTTAGTCATAGCTTGAAACTTCACATGCTGAAACATAGCGGCAAACGCCCATTTGAATGTGCAGAATGTGACAAAACATACCTTACTGCCAACCATTTGAAAATGCACATGATTGGGGTTCATCAAAATAACAAAATTCACACTTGTAAATTCTGCAGTAAATCATTTGCTTATAAAACCAGTTTAAAAGTTCATGAAATGACGCATGAGAATATTAAACCATATAAATGTGATCACTGTGATAAAGGATTTGTAAATAGTCATTCTTTGAAATATCACATTGAGTCAAAGCATGAAATTGACAAATGGTTTACATGTGATGTCTGTCAGAAACAGTTCAAAACAGAGTTCTCTATGAAGACTCATCGTCGACGTCACAGTATGGATGGAAACAGGTTCATGTGTGATGTTTGTGGAAGACAGTTCATGTTCAAAAGTACTTTAGAAATCCACAGTGCTATTCACAAAGATGAAAAGTCATACCAGTGCAGTACATGTGGTAAATCATTTAAAACATATGCTACTTTGTATTCTCATCAATATGTACACAAGACAGAAAGCCCTTATCCATGTCCAGAATGTGGAAAACCTTTCAAAACAAAAGAAAGATGCAAGGCACACCAGAAGAGACATACTGGTACAAAATCATTTTCTTGTGATAAATGTGGAAATCTGTTTCATGACAAGGGGGGTTTATCCAAACATAAAAGAACTGTACATGCAGATTTTAAGAGATTTGCCTGTCCTGTTTGTGGCAAGACTTGCTCCAGGGCTGACAATTTACGTGTACATATGAAAATACATGGCAAGCTTTCTCACGATGCAGAACCAGTAGATACTACCACTTTCATAGAGTCTCAAGTCGATAAGGCAACTTACAGTGCTGTAGCCCAAGAACTAGCTCAACACCACAAAGCCAATATACAGACAACCAGTGAACCCATGATGCCAGATCAACATTCTTCCCCAGGTGCAGAGAGTTTTACATCACACCAACCTGCAAGAGATATGTCTTCATCACCAACACTTACTCCACTACCACCAAGTCGAACTTACCATGATCAGGCACATTATACAAACATATCTCCAAGTCCAAACATGAATGTCCCACTAGCTCTAACTTCTGTGGCCAGCTCCCACATACATCCAACTGACAGTACTGATGTACATTCAGCACACAGTGGCCCTATAACACAAATACCTAATCCATCACCATTTATGTACATGTGGCCTTATATAAATCCTCATCAGAATGTACACAATTCAGGTGATCATGACTATTATGGACAGTGAAACATGTCTTTGAATATAAAAACTTTTTTTTTAAAACTGTATACAAAATGTAATGTTTTTTTTTAGTTTTTGTTCTTATTGTTTTAGATGGTTTTGTTAAGTTTTTTTTAAAGTGCCATAGTATTGGTGATCTGAATAAATTGAACAAAAGCTTATTTTATCTTCTGATAAGTCAAAAATATAAAAAAAAACTCTGGTGCCTTGTTACAATGTCTTAAGCTTTTCAAAACCTTTTGTATAGTTTATTCAGGATTATTTCCTGACTTTAACAGTGCTTTTTAGTGACAGTCTGGTCATAACTAATTCATAAATATTTGATGAAGGGTGTATAAAGTTTTCATTTATATTTATGGGTATACATTTTCATGGTTTGAGAAGATTTGTCGGTAATACTTAAATTCAGAGTTTTAAATTTACAATTTTAAATATGGTCTTTCATGGATTATTCCACGTCTATGCTTTGACTATACACATGAAAATTTGTATTTTACAGAATATAATAAGTTTACATTTACTTACGTCATTCATACATCTCAATTATTTGCAGCTGTAATGTTTTGATTGAGTTTTTTTAAAGTGTAATTTGTATTTGTAACATAAATGACTGAATTTTTTTTTATCTTTTTCAAAAAATAATTTGTTTATTTCTGGTGAATGTACAAAAGTATGTTATAATATGCAGATCTTAACATTATACCATAATTCCAGGTTTAGTTTCAGAAATCCATTGTATTATATTTACAGAATGGGTGGAGCTTAAGCTATGATATAATACAAACAAGATGCATGTTATACCATAGCTGAAACTCCACCTCCCACAAAGCCAACAAACGACCTTGAGCCAATGAAAACTTGCAGCATTTTGAATTCAATTTGGCATTGTGTAAAATGTAGAGTGGAGTCTGGATTATTTGCAAAATTACCTATTATTGATTTATCAAAAAGTAACAATGTATGTATGTCAAACTCTTCTCCTTAATATTTGTCAAATAGTGGGTATGTTTTATATATTATTTTATGTTAATCATGGCATGATTCTAATCTTGACAGGTAGATTACAAGAACAAAATTTCTGTGTTTCATTTATTAATGTGTCAAAAGGTCATTACATAATAGTATCAAAACTATAGTCATTTATCTTGGGAAAATAATAAAAAGAAGAAAAGCAATTTCCATAAGAAATACTCGTGATTGTTTAAAAAAATTCATATACTTTTCTTTTCAGACATCATACCATGAAAACTTTTTACAGAATTAAAAAACATGAAGTAAATAAAATAAAATAAAATTTAAATGAAAATGAATAAAGTACTGAAATAAGTACATTAAATTTGGAATGTACAGTCTAAATACATATCAACATAGAAAATAAGATAAATCAGATGTGATTATTATACTGCAGTATGTTTTTCCTATAGCAAGTCAAGTGTAACATTTCAGCTGATTCACCCAAAAGTCCTTGTTTGTTCTATTTCACCGCTAATCAGGTTTATACTGTTCACCGGGGGAACAGTACTGTATTCATAATTCTTGGGGTTTTTTCCCTTAATCTCATTGGCTAGTTATTATAGATTAATACATGGTCTTTTTCATATTGCCCTTGTTATCAGCCCGAGACCTTTATATCGGCCCCGATGGCTTTAGCCCAAGGAACGATATCAGTCGAGGGATGACAACACGGGCAATATGAAAAAGACCATGTATTAATCTATGACATGTTTAGCCACTACCAAGAAATAATTAGAATTAGATTTTCCAGTGTTCAAGTAAGTTTTTCAGGTTTTCGCCACCCTTTAATATAAGATGCACATTCACATTCACAATGCTGCAGCTATTAAACAGTGTTATTTCTTTCACTTGGAGTATAGAGTCAAACAAACTAATGCAACTTCAGTCACTGTGACCCCCCCCCCCCGAGATCCACAAACAGATTATATAAGCCACTATTTGAAACTGCTTAGAACATTTATGAACGGTTAATTCACCATAATGATCAGAAGACTATTTACTAACATGTTATATGCCCTCGTATGATGTTATTGCCCCGGGGGCAAATAACATGCATCAAATTATGCTTTTATTACATATGCAAAATCGGCGTTATTTTAATAAAACATGTGATAATAAGGTTTATGTACTATTCACCGAGGGTACAGTACTGTGTTCATATTTCGCGGGGTTTTTTTTTCATCCAAAAGTCTTGTTTGTTCTATTTCACTGGTCACTCTGAATGCACAAATATAAGTTCTATTGAATGGGTTTTAATGAAACCTTTTGTTTGGTTTTTGTTGATTCAGTAGAATAAAACATTTGTTGACTGGTCATTTGGGGAACAGAAAATTTATTACCCCTCGGTACAAACTATTACTCTCGGCGTTGCATCAAATGTGTACTGTAATATGACAAACCAGTTATAAAATTACACAGTCAAATGGTATTCCAGTTTCCTTTTAAAGGCTTTAATATGTTGGGTTGAAAGCTGATTTTTTACTTCACTATGTATCACAACATACCTCATTTCAAAATAAGGGCATATTCGCCTGGCATAGTCTTTGTTGGGATGAAAATATGTATTTTGAAGTTGTAGAGACTTTTTAATCTGTTTTGTTTTTGGACTAGTCAAGTATATGTGCGATGGTCAAAACGTTTTAAAAGGAAGTCATGTGGTGGAACCCTTTGTCTTTGTCCAAAATGTTGGCCACATCCGTAACATTTTTTAATGAGCCCGTGAAAATAGGTAAGATGATATGGTTGAGATGTTTTACAATATGCTAACTATGAATTCCATATTGTGCAGCTGATATTAAATCTGTCTACACTACCGGTACCGGGTTAGGTATCATTTACAGGTGGTAAAAATTCATTCATCAGTATTTTGATTAAACCGTAATAATTTTGAATTTCATTTTGAAAGTTTTTTAAATATCAAAATACTTGCCCTATACATATCAAGTACATTTAATGCTAATTAGTGTGTTAAAACATTCAATCTTGGAGGGAATTCTAACCCACGTGCATGTAAGCGCATTATCATAATCATTACATCTGTTCAGCAACAGAATATTGTTGATAAATGGTTTACTTGTAAGTTTAGATGATACAAATGTCTTATTTACCCCCGAATTACTTTGTATCATTTGGGAATAGTTAACCGGATTTTCATAGTTTTTTTTTTTATTTCGACAAGCCTTTTGTTAAACGATTTTTATATTAAGATACATATATGCAACAATTTGAAGAATTTACATGTTTTGACCATATTTTTTTTTTCATTACAATTATTAAGATTTCCATAATGTTTTCTCCTAACTCCACTCTACATTTTACGCAATGCTTTTTGAATACAAAGTAACAAGACACTGAAAATAACTGTCACCCCCATTGGCTAGCTGAAGGTTCAAGGGTAAAAAAGAAACATGTCAATCAGTTTCATTTCTGTCACAAGTCATTTATACCATGGCTTACTCGTCAACGTATTTTAAAAAAAATCTCACAAGCGCTCGTTTCATTAAATACGTTAAATCTTTAAAGCCAAGGTATAAATTGAACTAATTTCCCCTTGCCAAACACAGTCACCTGGGGCATAAATTTAGTGTGTTGAATCCCCCCTCCCCTTTAATCTGAAAAACCCTGACCTCCATTACCACAATTTTTTGTATCTTTCTTCATTTTATGAAAGAAATAAATACTATTTCACACTATTATAGCAAAAACCATATATTATATACTACACTGCATTCACCTTGTCCGTCGGTTCGTCCACAAACATTTTTTTGTCACATTTTTCTCAGCTTCTACTTGGCAGAATGATTTTATGATGTAGCATTGACATGATGAGTTGTACGTTGTCTCCTAATTTATGTCGCATTTAGGACAGAATGATTTCATATTTTGTATGTTGCTTTGACATAATGAGTTGTACGTTGTCCCCTATTTTGTAGGTAAACATTTGGCACACTTGTAATTCTAGTCCATCTGTTTTGCATTGCTTTTTGTGTTCAAACTATTTTAAAATGAATTGTAATCAAAGGCAGTCAATTTTTAGGACCAATTCAACAAATTTAGTTGCTAACTTGGGTATTACACTTCCTTATCTGCAATGCCTCCTCAACCACTGATTGATGGGAGCAGGGGAAAACTCAAACCTAAGTTAGAAACATTATAGATACGAGTAATAACTCTCATTACTTTCTGAATAGAAATAGGGGAAAATTGATTCGAGTTATAAGCATATTGTGAAATACTGTTCTATTTTAAAAAAGCAGGGATGCAACATGTGGGTACTGCTGGTGTTTCAGTCTAGTTCTATAATATACAAGCTTTAATGTATTTTCAGCTGATCTTTTTATATTGAAATATTGTATACATGTGAATAAATGAGAATTTACCAATCTAAGTAATTATATATTGTATGTAGGAAACAATCGTTTTCTTTTTGTAGCCGGAAAAAAAAGGAATTTAAAAACAAAATCCAGGTTTAAAATTTTGTGAGAAACAAACATGCTCCAAAATGTGCATGGTGAAAAAATGAAAGTCTGACAGTTATCTGAAATCAAGTATTGTATTTTGAAAAGGAAATCAGCGCAGAAGCATGTATCCCAGTTTGCGAATGCATTGAAAAAAATTCTGGATCCGACAGTATTATACAAAGGCCCCGAAATAATTTCGTTGTATGATTGCATTAGTTTTTTCAACGTGTCTTTTTTTAAGAATGAGCAATGATTAAACCAAAAAATGTTTGATATAAATAAATAACAGCAAAATTGTTTAATAAAGGTATATGCAAGTGTCTGATCTTGTTAGTTTATAGAACAAACAACCGATGGTTTGAGGTGCCAATTTTATTTTTATATCTTAAAATTTCAGTCCTTAACAAATTTGTTAAAAGAAAAATGTCACGGTTTGTTTCTCATCTAAACGAAGCATAACAAACCCATAGTCTGTATCATAAAGTACAGGATTTACAGAATATTCCATATATTTGTACATCTCTATTGTGTCAATTACCTTTTGAAGAAAACAAGAAACTTTTTCTAACTTGGTATTGAGTTTTTATTCTGAATTTTTAACTGAATTTGGATCCATCCAAAGCTTGATCAAGTAAGCAATTTTGATAACATAAATATTTTGCTATCATGAAGTATTACCCTTACGATTTGTCACTAAAGGTAGTTTCGTGATAGAGTGCTGGCCCAAGTCGAGTGCGAGGTTCTGTCTTCGATCCTCGTTCTGATAAAACCATGAAAAATTCGTTTTGGCAATGTTGTGTATCGACAGGTCATTGGAATGCTTATGGGTACAAGGTTGGCCCCTCTTATTTCCGACTTGTTTTTAAATTGTTTTGAACTTCTATAGAAAATTCATGAAAATGATAAATTGATTGATATTTTTAATTCCAGGGTATGATGATGATGTACTTGCTGTAAAATAACGCCGAGTTTCTAAAATATGCAAAAATCTGGTAATAATTTTTTCAAATAAGGTATACGAAAATAGTGGTATTAATTACTTTTGGAGTGTGAAAAATTCGTTGGAAGTACTTGATAAATTACATGCTCATATTGGTGATTTCAAATATTTTCAAAGTTTTGATTTTTCTACCCTACATACCACTTTACCTCATTAAGAAAAAAATCACGTGCCTAATTAAATGGGCATTTAAAAAGTCAGAATATGAATATATATGTTCAAACTCTTTTAGGTAATTTTTTAGTAACGATAAAGAAAAGAACTATGTCAATTGGACCTGCTTTGATATGATAACTGCACTTGAATTTTTACTAGATAACATTTTTGTCCGCTATGGAGATAAGTTATCGGAATTCCAACGGGGACTAACTGTACACCACTTATTGTGGACCTTTTTCTGTATTGTTACGAATCACAATGTATATCTAAAATAGCAAAGACTCAACGAAACAACATTTGATACAAAAAATTAATAACACTTTTAGATATTTGGATTATATTTTGGCTGTCAATAATGACGACTTCAGTATGTACACTAAAGAGATTTATCCTGTTGAACTTACTTTAAATAAAGCTAATACTAACAATGAACACTGCCCTTTCCTGGATCTTGATATGTATATCTCTAACGGGAAGCTTACTACTAAATTTACGATAAGAGAGACGATTTTTCATTTCCTATAGTTAATTATCCGTTTTCAGATGGCGACGTTCCATTGGCACCATCGTATGGTGTTTATATATCTCAACTTGTTCGATTCGCTTATTCACATGGAAGCTAATCAAACATTTAAACAGACTTATCCACAAAGGTTATGTAGTTCTCGTATGATGTATATGGCGTGATACTAAACCCCTAACGGGAGGGATTGTGGCAGATTTTCTTTATGATATAGACATAATCTTTCGATCAGTTTAATTGAGGTCTGGAGCTGGCATGTCAGTAACTGCTAGTAGTCCTTTGTTAATATATATTGATCATTGTCATTTTGCTTCTTCTGTTACCTTTTTTTAACATCGGACTCGGACAGCTTTTGAACTGAGTTTTACTGTATGTATCCATGTGTTTTTGTTTATTCCACATTGGCTAGAGGTATGGGGGAGGGTGGAGATCTCATAAAACATGTTTAACCCCGCCGCATTTTTGTCCCTGTCCCAAGTCAGGAACCTTTAGTGTTTGTTAGTCTTTTGTTTTTTGTTTTTTTCATTTTGGATCATTTTTATGTTTCCGAGTTTAGTGTGCCCTCCATTTTGCTGAACTGTTTTCTGCTCTTTGGTCAGGTTGTTGTCTCTTTGACACATTCCCGTTTCCATTCTCTATTCTAAAATACATTTATCCAAAAGAACTACAGATGAACCCAGTTAATACAAATCGTAAATGCTTTCCCTTTTTAGCTCACCTGGCCTATAAGGTCATGTGAGCTATAGCCATCAGTTGGTTGACACTCCAGGTCATCGGACACAATTATGAAAGAGGACCATTTATGGACCATTTCGACCAAGTCTGGTTCTACTTGGCCAAGTGCTTTCAGATAAGATTACTAAACGAATTTTCACCATAGGGTCATGTGTTAAATTAAGTTAGGCTGTTGCAATCACCTTGATTCATAGTCGGGGTCATCGGACACATTTCTGAAAGAGGACCATTGCTGCAAAGTTTGTCCTCCATTGGGCAAGTGGTTTCGGAAAAAGAAGATTTTTAAATGAATTGTTCATAGGATTCTATGTTAAACTAAGTTCGGCTGTTGGAGCCATCTTGGTTGACAGTCCGTTTCATCGGACACAATTCTGAAAGAAGGTTATCGATGGACCATTTCTGCAAAGTTTGGTTCCAATTGGTTTCAAATAAGAAGAGTTTTAAATGAATTTTCCCATGGGATACAATGTTGAATTAAGTTCGGCTGTGGTGCCCATCTTGGTTGACAATTCATGTTATCAGACACAATTCTGAAAGACGATCATCTAAGGACCATTTCTGCCCAGTTTGGTTCCAATTGGCCCAATTGGAACCAAACTTGGCAGCAATGGTCCTTAGATGACCTCGCGTGAATAATGTCGATTTCTATTTAACTTAGTACATGACGAGATACAATAAATATACAATACATAGTCATTGGCGGAAAATATAAAATTTATTTGGGCGAGCTTTAGAAACATGAGAAAAGGCGAGCTTTAGTGAGCCTTTTCCCCATGTTTCGCAGCGAGCCCAAATAAATTTTATATTTTCCGACAATGACTTTGTATTGTCTTTATCCTGCAATCCCCTTTAGATGCGTAAAATGCCTTAAAATTACGTTTAAAGTTGAAATGCAACGACAGTGAAAACGCGGGTAACGCCACGACGTCATCTGGTACATTCACTACGCTCCTCGCGCTCTTCATGTAAACAAGTACCAGTAGACTTTATTAGGTTATTGACCTAATACGACTAAAGTTTATTCTACCCCTTTTATTAGACCGGAAGTGGCTTGATTGCAGGATAAAACTCTTTATCGTATTTCCCTATGGCTATATCGACCTGCTGAGGCCTTCAGAATTTCCCGTATTTCGGCACTGTGACGTCGTAAAGAGTTGACCCGACCCTAATATGAGCTGACCCGAATATATCAGCGACGTCATAATGTTTGACCCAACGTTGACCCGAACATATCAGGAAAACTTCCGGTTATAGGCGTATGGCCATTGAAAAGTAAGAAATTCCATTAAGATTGCTAGTTAACAATACGATAAATTTATCATCAAGTTTTCTTCAAAAAAATATTGTAAAATATAAGCCGCTTGACACAATATGAAGCTTTTTAGCTCGTTCGCTACACCCATTCGCCGAAAAAGCTTCACATTGTGTCTCGCGGCTGATATTTTACGATATACGTTTGCAGAAAACCTGATAATATGTACTTATCTTTCATTTGGGTGTGAAAGCGTGCCTTATTTGAAACCTGTTGATCCTTCCTGTTTTCAGCTCACCTGGTCAAAGGTGTCCGTCGTCTATCAACTTTTCACATTTTAATCTTCTTAAATTCACGAACAGAATTTAACCAGGCTTGACAGAGATGTTCATTATAAGGTCCTTCCTAAGTGTTGTTAGTTTGGTGCCGAGACAAAAAAAAAAAATGCCAGAATCTATACAATTTCCAGCTTAGCTGAAAAAAAAACCTTAAGACAAGACTTAACCGATCGAACCAAAACTTTAAAAATGATTAAATGTCTATAATGGTATACTTAATTAACAAGTGTTGTTACCTTTGGTGGCGGTCGGATATCCAAGATGGTCGCCAGCGTCCGATTTAGTTAACACTGGACCCTGTTCTTTTGAGGGACAATTGAATAGATTGATACCAAACTTGGTGGATTTGATACCTATCAGGACACGAATAATCATGGTTAAAAGTACCGTTCTACCAACAAACCTTACCGCCAAGACCAACCAGAAATCTACGATTACAAAGTTCGCCTAGTTCCCCCACTAAGTTTGGTGTGTAGCTCCCGAGATGCACCCTTACAGCGAGTAATATGATTGTAGGCCGCTTGATATCGGAGAACTGAACTCGGACGTAAAACTTAACCTAAGTCAATGAAGCGCAATAAATAAGTCACAGTGACCTAATTTTGGTGGGAGGTTGTGTTGCTTCCTGAAATGCACCCTGATACAAAGTAATATGATTGTAGATAGCTTGGTATATCAGAGAACTGAACTCGGACTTAACTTAATCTATGTAAATGAAGCGCGATAAATAGGTCAGAGTGACCTAATTTTGGTGGGAGGTTGTGTTGCTTCCAGCGATGTACCCTCGCACCAAGTAATATGTGTGTAGGACTCTTGTTATCGGAGAACTGAACTCGGACGTATAACTTATCCTAAGTCAATGAAGTGCGATAAGTAGGTCAGAGGGATCTTATTTTGGTGGGAGGCTATGTTACTCTCCCAGATGTATCCTCACACCAAGTAATATGGTTGTTGGTTACTTTGTATGTAAAGACTGATTTTTGACATAAAACTTAAAAGCAGGTCAATCGTGTAATATGGATCTTATGTCACATGGTCAGTCTCTTCAACATGCACCTACACACTAAAATATATGACCCTATGTCTACTAGTAACTGTGAACTGGTCCTGTTCGCGCACGCAGAACCGGACGTGGACGCCGGGGGTACTCCATTAGCCCCCCTCAACTTCGTCGAGGCGAACTAAAAAGCGGTTTTCTGAATGGTTAAATTCTCAAGATCTCTGAAATACTTGACCTATGGATGTGAATTTGTCATGAATTAATTACCATTGTAAGACAATAATTAAAGAGTTGTTACTTTGCTGCCAATCGGAAACCCAAGATGGTCGCCAGCGCCTAAATTAGTTAACATTACCCCCGATGGGAAAATGTATTACGTACGTACCCAAAAAAAAGGGTTTCTTAAATGGTTAATTTTCATGCCATATATACTTATCTTGAAACTTTTAAAAAATAATTGATGAAAATTATACCCACTGTATCAAACTCCTTAGTCTTTAAATTTACCAATTTTCTCTATTCAATTTATTTCTTTATTTTTGCGAAAAGAACTCATTTAAAATAAGCGGAATTAAAGCCATGACAGAAAATAAAAAGGGCAAATACGTATGAAAAAGGGCGCAAGATGTCAGACTTTAGGGAGCAACCATTTGCTTGCTTAGAAGGGTGGGGGCGGTGAGGATCAGATGTTTGATCCTGCCTATTTTTTTCGTCGAAATATTGGTCCTGGATTTTATTCGGCCGCTATCATGCAGCCTAAATTTTTATTTTCATTTAAACCAAAATTTCCTTATTGACACAGGTCCTGCACTTTTTCACACCTCGAGTGATCCTGTCATTTTATTTTGCCAAAATCGTGGTCCTGTCCTTTTATTTAGAATTTGATCCTAACACCCCCTCCTATGGCACGCCGTTTTTATATTTATTCAAATTCCAAGATATCTTATTTATTTAACAAGATATCTTATTCAGTATTAAGATATCTTTAATTTTTATAAGATATCTTATTTAATTTGAAAGAAAATAAGATATCTCTATAAGTTAATAAGATATCTCTATTAGTTAATAAGATATCTCTATTAGTTAGTAAGATATCTTATAAAGTATATAAGATATCTTACTTCTTTATAAATATATCTTTTAAACACATACTTTATTAGATATCTTATAAAGTTTATAAGATACTAGTATCTTATAAACTAATAGAAATATCTTATTAACTTATAGAGATATCTTATATATTTAATAAGATATCTTTATAACCAGTTAAATAAGATATCTCTATAAGTTAATAAGATATCTCTACAAGTTTATAAGATATCTTATTAAGTAAATAAGATATCTCTATTATTAACTATATAAAAGATATCTTATATAGTTAATAAGATATCTTATAAATTAATAGAGATATCTTATATTTTAAATAAGATATCTTATATATTTAATAAGATATCTTTATAAACATTTTAATAAGATATCTTATTTAATATATAAGATATTTCATTTTATTATTAAGATATTTTAACTAAATAAGATATCTCGAAATTGAATAAATATAACAACGACGTGCCATACCCTCCCCCCCCCCCCCCCCCCGCATAAAAATCAAATGGTTGCTCCCTTAATCAAAATACTGTAGATCTCAGACTTTCCTGTAACACACTTGTAAATACACTCATAATTATGTATATGTGCCGTTACTTTTATTTATTTCGGATTTTTTAGTTCCTGGTGTACACAAATTAATTATGCATATCCTTTCCATTGTTGTCGAATATTTAAATGGTAATCACTGAACGACGTACATATACCTGGAGGTATTTAAATAAACGTGTGATTCATTGTGATCGTGATGATGTGTATACAAATTTACCTGTCGAAGTTATAAGGAAACAGCTTGTACAGCCTTTATTAAAATATAGATCTGTACATATAAACATTAAACATGGCGACTCGATCACGTATGGATAGGAGTGAAGTTAGTTTGTGTGTTAAATATTTCCTGTTTTTCTTTAATTTTGTCATTTTGGTAAGTAAATCTTTAATTTATGACAAGAAGAAAGACGAATGTGTCATATGATAATTTAGTGTTTTGAATATGATTATTTGTATGATATGATTATGATGGTGAATTTCCATTATATTATTAACCAAAATTTTCTGCCCAAAATGTACACTGTCTTACTATCTTTAAAAGGAGATTAGATCCTGGTTTCGTTTTGTCACCGCACCCAGCACGTACGGAAAAATTGGTACTGGACTATAAAAATGACGAGGACAGACATTCCAAATTTCACATAAAGTGTCAAATCTGGGTTTAAATTATTGCTTCAGAAAAGGTGATCAGTTAATGTATTAGACATAAAAAAAATATTTAGATTTTGCCTACGCCGGGTGCCTACGCTATCTTCAAAATTAATACATATATCAATCACCGATAGGCCTAACATAATTAAGGGTAAATGGACAGAAACTCACAAAACTGATAGGACGAAAAGTCAGAATTCATATATTAGCATATAGAAAGAACGTTTAGGACAAAAAGTCACATTTTATTATTACTAACTTAGACTATTGTATTTAGGACAAAAAGTCCCAATTCAAATATATGCATATTGAAAAGACCTTTAGGACAAAAAATAACAATGAATAATTTCTCACTTACACAAGGGGGGGTTGGACTTAGGACAAAAAGTCACAATTCAGATATCTGAAGATATTAATATCCTGCCAAACAGAAGCCATGACTTGTATCTTCTGCTAATGATCAGTGACTGTTTATTTATCAATTAAGGAGTGAAACGTCGGGATTATTATTTCTTAATCTGTCATTTATTTAATTTAGGAAAATATATTTATAGAGCTTTAAAGCTAAGAAATATTAAAATTATTCACATACCATTGTGGATTCATCTATTGCCAGTTACAATTATAATGTTTAATTTAATAACAAAAAACTTCAACTTGTTGTATATAAATTAAAATAAAGAAAATATTTTAATTTTGTAAAAGTAAAATATAAAATATATTATTCTCTAATTAATTGTAACAATCAAATAGAAGTCTTGCATTGTGACTTTTTGTCCAAAATACAATTAACTTCCTAAGTGTAAATGGGAAAATATTAATTGTGACATTTTGTCCTGTGAATTTTTGTCTGTAACTTTTTGTCTGTGACTTTTCGTCCTGTGACTTTCTGTCATACATTCTAATTAAGACACCCCTTTCCACGTGGAACAACTTTTCGAAAAAGTAACAAAAATTAAAATAACTAATTTTTAAGGTACTTAAAGACCTTTGTTTGTTGACATACTTCCAAAACTGGCTCTACAGTCATGACAGCCTGGGCTCTATAGGCACTTGTTCATTTCTGACAGGAGGGGATTTACGTCAACATGTTATCATCCTGAAGATCATGCAATGACAATGTACCGACATTCAACCTTAATTTTATTACTTTTTCAGATTATTAGTTTTACAGGCGTTGGGTTAGGAGCGTGGATTTTAGTGGTTAAAGAGAAATCCGTTACAAGTTTTTTGGACGTTATCCTAGATCTGTCGGTCTGGCTGGTGATATTTGGTGGAATCTTTGGAATCATAAGTTTTTTCGGTTGTTTTGGATCTTTGAGAGAAAATATAACATTTTTGACAATAGTAAGTTTTGTTACGGATGTAAGCTTGAATATAATGTTAAATTATGGGCGTTTACCATATACACCTTTAGTTAATGCTCCATGTAAGCCTTGTGTGTATTGAGTTTACGCATATCCTTGGTCTAATGCGTATACAAATATTCAACAAGCGAACCAGAAAATTTACCACTCCTTAGTGTGAGTTTAATAAGTACTCAGAACGCTAGCATTTTCTATTGATATTGCAAATATATTGCCTGAAAACGCAACGTAACGGTAGATACGATGAAGTTTGCAACCCACCGGATATAGGAGAAGTTATGAATAACGGAATTAACTTTAGATGAAAGTTAGTCAGTATGATTGGTTGCTGGTGTGGAACACGGTTGCTCAACAAGATATAATAGATCTTTAGATTTCCCCCCGTAAAAGCAGTTTGATCTTTGATTTTTACATCACCACTATATCAGTATTCAGTTACATAACTTCAATATGTAGGAGTCTGCATAATCATGATAATTATCTGATTATTATTATAATTATCCAGCATCCCAAGCTATGTCATGATCTATAAAAATTATATTGCAAAAAAGCTTTTCCAGAAACATTCCCAATTAATAATTGCAATTTAATTATTGTTTGTGTTTTTTTCTTAGAAATAATTGCAATTGAATTATTACTTGTTTTTTCTTGTTCTTAAGCTTAGTCCAATTCCCACTTCGCCTTAGTATTTTTTCTACCTTGATTACCTGGATTCAACACCCTTTTATCACCCCAATTAACAAATTGTTACAAGCTAAAGTATGTTGAACTGCATCTGAATAAAAAAATTGTTATCACTCTAATACTTCCAGAAATTGCTTTATCAAGCTTTTGCAAATAGAATGCGTAAAAACATTGCATGCACGTCGATATTCTAATTCTATTAGTTTTAGACTTTAAATTATGATTTCTCAAAATCCTGTCCGTAGGGACCTACAATCATATTACTTGGTTTCAGGGTGCATCTTGCGGAGTATAAAAACAGTCTCCCACCAAAATTAGGTCAATCTGACCGATTTATCGCGCTTCTTTGTCTTCGGTTAAGTTTTACGTCCGAGTTCAGTTCTCTGATACCAAGGGACCTACAATCATAACGATAACTTGGCGTGAGTGTGCATCTCGGGGAGTAACACAGCCTCCCACCAAAATTAGGTAACTCTGACCTACTTATCGCGCTTCATTGACTTATGTTAAGTTTTACCTCCGAGTTCAGTTCTCCGGTACCAAGCGATCTACAAACATATTGGGGGAACGAGGCGAACTTTGTAATCATAGATTTCTGTTATTTTTTGTAATTAATAGACTTGATATACTTGGGTTTAATAATGTGTTTGTAAAGAATTTCATATTCATTTTGTTGGTAAGGAGTGAGAAGAATTCAAATTCATGCCAAAAATGTTGCTTCCTTTAATTTGTATTATGAAGATTCAGAAATTGTATGCATATTATATGAGTGTTTTATAATTAAAAAAAAATCTTTATAAAAATAGATTTTTCGTAATGAGAAGTAAATAATTCATTTCAACAATTAATTTTGCAACCTTTTCATATAAATTTAGAAACTAAGATGCTTATTTGTAATATTGAGTAGTTAAAAATATGACACAAAAAGTAAAAATCTATCTCTAATATAGTACAAGTATGACCTGGTCATTATAGCATTGACTCTTGGTGCTTCATGCAGTTTTGTCACTGTTATGCCATTGGCAATATATATATATATATTTATATATGTATACTGCAAAATTTATGTGTTTACTGGTAATATTACTCACCTTGGTGTGTGTGTACCGTGAGCAGGTTCTGTAAATCATTTTATTTGCTTTTATAAGTGATGTTCATGCATATTGGTACATATTTAATTGTGTTGAAAACTATATGAGTTCTGTGTTGTAGGAGGGAGTTGTCTCCCATTTGTCAATGATTGTGAATGTATAAAATTATATGTGTTCTGTAATATGCCCTCCTGGGGCCCTAATTTGGAAATAAAGTATCTATCTATCTATCTATCTATAGCAAAATTTTCATTTCATTTAAAGAGATTAAACACGAAGACTTGTAATTATCTGGTATTACGGGTAATCTTTTTCAGAAATAAACTATAAGGACTATCACAACATTCCATATATATATATATAAGTGATTAAAAGTGGGAGAATCAGGATGACACCCATATCATTCACTTTCACGTATATAAAACTTCGCATGACTTTAACGTAAGTTAAAGATATCATGATTATTAATTTATCAACGAGGAAGTTTTTTTAAGGAATTAGCAGTAGTTTTCTAAATGACATCAGCTCATAAAAATCAGGATTTGGACGTATTGTTAAAATAGGTCACATGACACAGAAGTTAAAACGAAGGCTCCACCTCTCCATAATAGCTATTGCGAAATGTCATCAAAATTACTGACGACTACAAATACAAATACAAACTATTTTAATGCTAATCACAGCGCCCAAAATTATTATATTGCTAATCACAGCGCCCAAAATTATTATATTGCTAATCACAGCGCCCAAAATTATTTTAATGCTAATCACAGCGCCCACAAAGAGCAGAATAATCAATTACAATTACAAAAGTGAATATACAGTGATTTAAAGTGATTATGATGATACCCCTCCCCTTCAATATTAAAGATAACATAAACAGCAGAGGTACAGAAGTCAGTTACCCTTAGAATGAGATTAGAGACTCGCTAGGTACAGTAATAAGATCATCAATACAGTCCATTAGTACTAATGAGACATACATCATATATATGATCTGAAGTTATATATCTTACACGTGGAAATAAATTGAAATAACACAAAATAGATAATCACCTAGTAGTTTAGTTCTAAGTGAGAACAGGGATATTATGAGATTTGCTAGAAGTATTTTTTCTGGGTTTTCACTACTAAGTAACTAAAATGAACTTTTCTGCAGAATTGCAGTTTAATAATAACAATCCAAAGATACTAATATTAGATATAGTAAATTTATACTATGCTGTATACGACGCATTTCAAGGAGTTATCTCTCATCAGCAGCATTAAAACCGAAACATTTGGAAGACCAAAAACCAAAGTTATTTTAAACAAGAAGTACTCATAACCAAACATACCGAAATAGGAAGCCAAATTTCAGCTAAGGAGATCTACCATGTGCAATACAAGTAATGAACCCTTAGTATTTCTATTATTTTTGAATTTTGCTAAATACTGGTAATTTCTGTAACAAATCAATGAATAATCATGTCAGACAAGTCTGACGACTGGGTTGGCGAATACCCAAGAGGACCTAGGATCCACCATGCAGAGTCATCGTCCCAGGAGTTTCAAAATAATCCAAAGATACTAATATTAGATATAGTAAATTTATACTATGCTGTATACGACGCATTTCAAGGAGTTACCTCTAATCAGCAGCATTAAAACCGAAACATTTGGAATTGGGAAAACCAGAGAGTCGTGTAAAATAGGATCACGTACAGAACTTAATTTTGAACAATTCACCAGAAAAAGGATTTCATCCTCCACATTAGTCCGAGATTGCTCTGACGTCTGACGGCCTTTTTTGTGATATGCTGGGTCCGTCAGACGTCATCTAGCAATCTCGGAATACCTCCACATCAGGCCTGGGCGCCATAAAGAACTATTTTTGCTGAGCAAAGAAAATTTTACTCAAATTCCCATTCTCAGCCAATCACATTCGAGTATTCCGATATTTAAGAATATTCTCAGGCTTAAGAATATTCTCAATTTTTATGGTGCCAGGGCCTGTTCTACATAATTTACAAATTTTTTGGGGTATGTTTTTTTGTCTTCAATTTTCAATTTTTAATAAAACGTTTTTTATATTTACTCTTCAGTTTAAAATCATCCTCCCAAGACAGAATTTTGTATCCACGTTCGTTCCTACAAACGTTTGTAGGATACAGAACACTGACTTTTTGAAAATGTGACTAGGTGAGATATCTAAAAAAAAATATCAATATACTTTTAATGCAGCTAAAACTGATAAAGGGCATGGTATGATTTGGCCTGATATTTGACCCCTTGAATTCCAAAATCAAAAAGTAATAAAAAAACTTAATCGCAGCTATCATTAAATATACTCTTAAAATGTCGCATTTTAAGAAACATGTTCTGTTTTAAACAAAAAGCCAAATAATGACTGACCATCTCAGGCTTTATCATTGTTGACAAAAGTAAAGATCCAAATTGCTTTCTAATGGTATATTCATCATTTAGTAAGGCTCAGAGTCTGCAAAGTAGACAAACATAACATGTAGAGCCCTTTAAATTTGAAAATTCAAACAGGAAGCTGAATAAAATGTGACGTAAAAAGATACAAAAAACATCGAGTTCATCATTGATTATTGTCTTGAATCCAGTCAAGATTTCATCTCAAGTCACAAACAGAAGTAAAATGATGATTGAGTTATGAATGATATTTATTTAATTTTTTTAAAATCCAAACTGGAATTATCCCTAAAACATATAAAAATTGTATGAAATAATGAAGAATCGGAAAGAAACTTCGTCATAACGGCGATTTCATATAGATATTTATCAGCCAAAGTAGTGTTTAATATAATCGATTAAAAATCGATGGAGGATGCCATTTAATAGTTGTTATCTTTTTTAAAGTCTCGGATTTACTAGAACTAGTTTAACTGTTATGCGCAAAATTAAAGGAGAGACGCGAGTTTTCGATTTTTTCAAAATATTATATCATAGGCCTATAATTGTATAGAAATATTTTGGGTGTAATGATTTCAATGGACCATGAAATCAGAAGTACTATATTTGCTCACACTGTGGCCAGGTTATTAACATAAAAATGTACTAAGTTTAAACTTGCCTGAAGTTAAAATAATTATTTTCTATAGGTACTGTGACGTATAAACATGTAGTTCATTTTACATGGTAACACATTTATTTTCGAGCATGATCCAGACTGATATCTACCTAGATTCTAATGTTGTTGAAAATAACCCGTGATTATACCAAACCCTATGAAACAATTCACCTAAAGATCTCCTTGTCTACTACTGTTGGTAATTAGAACCCGACTTTACAGCAATGGTCCTCTTTCAGAAATTTAACACTATAACCAACCACATTAACAATAAACTGTCATATCAATTAAATCAAATGGAATCCAGGTGAGCCATACAGGCTCTATAGAAGGAAAATACGCAAGTCACAATTAAGGGTATTTTTTTCTTTTTTTTCAGTACCACTGGTCTATTACAATAGGAATTCTTTTAGAACTCCTATTTGTTGTTTTTATATTTTTGTTTTACTTCCAACCCGACGTACTTAAACAACTTAAAATATATCCGGAGGATGCCTTTAAAGATGCGATTCAAAAATACCCAGACGTAGACGAAGATATGAACGACTTTATTGAATTAATTCAACAAGACCTGGTGAGTAAATTATAATGAAAAAGTATAACTTTAAGGTGAACTGATTTGTCAACACGTACAATCTTTGTAAAATTTGGAGACACTTATAAACCTACAATAGCAGTGGATTTAAAGTAATTTGGGGGTCGCTAGATCAATGAACAAGGTCACCTTGGCTATGAATAACTGAAATTGAGTAAACTGATTTATTTAAATTTGTTTTCTGCTGAAAAATCTCGTATCCGATGGAAACTCGGATATGTAATAGCTATATGATGAAGTTAATTTGGGCCAAAAATCAAATTTACGGTAGCTATATAGTCGGCAAATGCGTAAAAAGTATCAAATATCTCCCATTTTTGTCGAGCCTTCGACTTTTGTCGAAAAAGCGAGACATAGCGATCCTACATTCCGTCGTCGTCGTCGTCGTCGTCGGCGGCGTCCACAAATATTCACCCTGTGGTTAAAGTTTTTGAAATTTTAATAACTTTCTTAAACTATCCTGGATTTCTACCAAACTTGGACAGAGGCTTGTTTATGATCATAAGATAGTATCCAGAAGTAAATTTTGTAAAAAAAAATTCCAGTTTTTCCGTATTTTACTTATAAATGGACTTAGTTTTTCTGCCAGGAAACATTACATTCACTCTGTGGTTAAAGTTTTTAAAATTTTAATAACTTTCTTAAAATATCCTGGATTTGTACCAAACTTGGACAGAAGCTTGTTTATGATCATAAGATAGTATCCAGAAGTAAATTTTGTAAAATAAAAATTCCAGTTTTTCTGTATATTACTTATAAATGGACTTAGTTTTTCTGCCAGGAAACATTACATTCATTCTGTGGTTAAAGTTTTCAAAATTTTAATAACTTTCTTAAACTATCCTGGATTTGTACCAAACTTGGACAGAAGCTTGTTTATGATCATAATATAGTATCCAGAAGTAAATTTAGTAAAAAAAAAAAAAAAATTCCGTATTTTACTTATAAATGGACTTAGTTTTTCTGCCAGGAAACATTACATTCACTCTGTGGTTAAAGTTTTTAAAATTTTAATAACTTTCTTAAACTATCCAGGAATTTTACCAAATTTGGACAGAAGCTTGTTTATGATATAAAGATTGTATCCAGGAGAAAATTTTGTAAAATATTTATTTCTGTTTTTCAGTTTTTTACGTATAAATGGACTTAACATTGCATTCACTATGTTGTGAAAGTTTTTAAAAAATTTAATAAATCTATATATATATAATTGCATACAATATTAATTTTTTACAACAAAATCTTTTTTCATACATTTCAAATGTTTTATTTCATTAACTGCAAATCTATTATGTGCATTCACCTATCACACTGAAAATATAGACAACATCAAAAGTAGGCGAGACACTGGGTTCCGCGGAACCCTTACGAATTTTATATTTTTAGAAGTTAGGGTCACGGGATCAAATTCAAATACACAGAATATATAAACTGCATAATCACGAACTAGTGGAATATCAATTTGCCAGATGAAATCTGATCTCTCCCACCTGATATAGTTTTGTTGTTTATATGTTAATGAATATGACATTTTACTGAACTTAAAATGAGTAACATGGCGGGTATCTTATATAAAAGATGAAGGAACTGCTATCCATCCGGTTTCCCTGGGTTCATCCCCGGTGTTTTAAATAGCCACAGGCTCCTGGGGAATGGATTTAGTATATATGTTGCGCCCCCTTTCTTGCAACGCCCCACGGCATTCTTTATTTTTTTTCTTCTATTTTTCATCATTTTATGAAAGAAATAAACGCAATATCACAATTTTATAACATAAATCAAATGTCCAAATTTCGTGGACTGACACAGTCGTGGGGTGTTGCAAACAAGGGGGAGACAGAGGGAAAAGGGGGATACAATATACTAAATCCATTACCCACGTGCCCGTGATTTTGGCGTGTAACAGTAGATCATGATTTGTCTTCCACAATTAGTTACCGCACTAACCAGGGATCGAACCCGGAATCTTTGGCTGAGTATTTCACTGCTCTTCCTTTAGCTCAGGAAATCGGAAATTCCGACGATCTTTGAGGTGCCCCAATACCTTATTAATTATAGAATGTCCGAGTTCCTGTCTACCAACTGAGCTAAAGGATTACTCCACTAGCGCAGCTGATGAACCTGTGCTAGGGAATCCCCATTACCAGCTGGTTACAAGTGGAGTCCATATTGCTCGTCCTTTTTAAAGGTTTTTCTGTTGTGTTTCTGTTTTTGTTTTTTCTCGTCCTTCCCGATCTGTGGATGGCATGTCGGATTTTCCTCACCTTCTAGCCATTGGAAAATATTTAATCCTTTCGAAGAGAATTAGTGGGATATCATTTATCTAGTTTTAAACATTAATTTGTCGTACGTCCTAATGAACACCAGTCCTTCGACATTCGATTCAAACTCCTTGGTGATTACCAAGTCATTTGACCCACACATCTGGACTGGAAACGAACGTGGATACAAAACCCTGACTTGGGAGGATGAGAAGTAATCAGTCGTACAAGAAGGTGTTGTGTTTGATAAAATTCGTTTGGGAATTGATTGGTCCTTCTCTGATTTGATTTATATTGAATAAAGGTGTCATCTTTTGTCTAAGCTCAAATAAATGCAGAGACCAATTTATGATAATTCCTAAAACAAGGAAATTACTCTTTTATAAATTTAAGTTTTTGGCACCTTCTCATAACGAAGGCTTTTTTCAATGCTTTTAAAAAAATCATTTCAATATTAGTCCGAATTTCCTCTGATCCAGCAAAAGGCTTTTGTCATCACTTGGCGTCCGTCGTCCGTCCATCTGTAAACTTTTACATTTTCATCTTCTCCTTTGAAACCCCTGGACCTATTAAACTGAAACTTGGCCTGTAGCATCTATGGAAGGTCCTTTACAAAGTTTGCATAAATCATCCCGGTCCGTGAAGCAAAATGGCCGCTACGAGCATTTACATGTTCTGATTGGTCGAAATTTAAAAGTTCTTCTCCTCTGAAACCGTAAATCCAAATGAACTGATTTTTAATATGGAGCATCTATGGAAGGTCCTTTACAGAATTTGCATAAATCATCTTGGTCCGTGAAACAAAATGGCTGTCATGAGCATTTACATGTTTTGATTGGTCGAAATTTAAAACTTCTATTCCTCTGAAACCGTAAAGCCAAATGAACTGATTTTTGGTATGTAGCATCTATGGAAGGTCATTTACAAAGTTTGCATAAACCATCCTTGTCCGTGAAACAAAATGGCCGTCATGAGCATTTACATGTTCTGATTGGTCGAAATTTAAAACTTCTTCTCATCGAAACCGTAAAGCCAAATGAAATGATTTTTGATATGGAAAATCTATGGAAGGTCCTTTACAAAATTTGCATGAATCATCCCAGTCTGTGAAACAAAATGGCTGCCATGAGCATTTACATGTTCTGATTGGTCGAAATTTAAAACTTCTTCTCCTCTGAAACCATAAAGCAAATGAACTGATTTTAGTATGGAGCGTCTATGGAAGGTCCTTTACAAACTTTGCATAAATCTTTCTAGTCCGTGAAACAAAATGGCCACCAAAAACCTTTATATGTTCTGATTGGTTGAAATTTAAAACTTCTCCTCTGAAACTGTTTGGCCAATGAACTTATACTTTGTATGAAGCATTTGTAGAAGATCATTTTTCCAGAAATCAATCTAGTCAATCAAATCAAATCAAAAGTTTGTGACTGCAAGGTGAGCGATACAGGCTCAGCCCACTGAGCCTCTTGTTTATTTGGATATTGACATGTCGGGTTATCAGTATCCAAATAAGAAAAGGAGCTAGGGTTGCAGGGTCGGAGGGTCAGAGGAAATACTACCTAGTACAATATGTGTAAATTATTATTTCTTATAGGTTGGCTGTTGTGGATTCAGCAATGATGATGAGGGATACAAACAATGGGGAGAAAACATGTACTTTAACTGCAGTGGAGAACCCGCAAAACAAATGGAAAAAAATCCACTTGCTTGTAGTGTGCCAGAATCCTGCTGCAAATACAAGGATGTAAGTAATAAATTTACTTGGTAGCAGACTATATAGATATCAGTTGGCCCTTAGAGAGAAATAAAGTTGGATTATTAGTAATAAATACGTATTATTATGATAATTTTAGTACACATAATCTTTTTATTTTATTTGACAGATCCAAGATGTAAATAAAGTTTAACTGCGGTGACAGATTTCCTTGCTGTTTACTAATCGAAGAATGTTATAAAAATCACAGAGGAACAAATACTGCCAATGTATCTCGTGTGATTTGAAATATCTCAGTTCTTCACTGTTCAGTTTTAAATACAAATTTTTAAAAATTTCACTTTGTGCATCTTTTCTTATTGGATGTAGGTTCAGAATCCTATTTAACCTACAGATTTATATGTAATTTGTATTTGTTCATCTCTCAATTACGCTTTGTTTAATATTGTATATTTAGATCTTTTTTTTGGAGGGGGGATTTAAACTGTTTTATGGGATAAAATGGAACTGAATTGAAATTTGTATATTGTAATGGTATTTTCTGACATTTCTTTGTTTTTTCAGAATGACATTAAGAATTTACTCTGTGGACAGGGTGTCATACATAAATCTGTAAGTTACTGATCATGTTTCTTATACATGTTTTAAAAAGATATAATTGGAAGATTGTTTTCATTCCAAATGTTAAGAATCACATCTGCTACATCTGAGTTTTTGAGAGCTTAAGCTTTGTATAAAGTAAATCAGTAAGATATATCCGAAAACATATGAAAGAGTTTAGGGTATGTGTCAATTAGAATGGAAGTACAGTATTAGATTAAAAACATCTAGGATTTTTGTGTGGCCTAAATTAATGAGCTTCAACCTAGACATATAGACATATCTCAGTTTTTGGTGTAAATTTCTTTAAAGGTAAAAAATAAAATCCAAATCCTTGTGTTATAGAGTTGTTTTTCCACTTGACCCTTATCCACTTGATGTACAGTGCAGAAAAAAAAATGCTATTGAAACATTTTCTTTGATAAAAGAAATAACAAAAATAAACCTGTCAAAATAGCAGTAAAATTATACAATACAATTTTTATGGCAATGAAATATTTTCTTTGCAACTTTGAAAGCAAGTCTTTTTATTTGAAGGTTGTACATTTGTAATCTTTATATTAGCCAACACATGGATGGTTTCTGTTAGCATGACATTGCATGTAGAATTCTCTTATTTTGAAGTTTCACACTATATTTGAAATGTTCGTTTTATTGGAAGTTCATTCCATTTGCCATTTTTGTTATAGTGCGACGAAGGCGAGATATAGGTATTACTTTCCAGCGGCGGCGTAAAGTTTTTAAAACTTTAATAACTTTGCACATATAATACCTACAATTAAACCTTTCCAGGTGAATGATGCTTCAAGGCATCATGGCCCTTTTCAGCCATTTGTGTGCCCCTAATCCTCTCCATTGATATCTGGATACACCTATTTGGTCTTGATTGCAAGAGAAAGATTATAGTTACAGAAGCAGTAACATTTGGGACCCAAATTCACATGTATGAATTAACAGTACCATGCAGAATAGCCATGGTGCCATTATTTGTCACAAAGGGTGAATTAAAAAAAGGGGGGGGGGGGAGGTTAGGTGACCTGCCTTTTGGGCCCCAAGTGGAATATTGTGGGGTGGGAAAATTTTACTTATGAGTTGTATAAAGGAACGGCAAGGGTCATTTAATACCCCAGTGTGTGTGAAATATTTTTAAAAATTTGTTGGAACTTTTGAGCACCCTAAACAGTGCAAAAATGCCCAAAATTACACTTTTGGCCTCCAAGGACTTACATACATCAATCCTACAACACAATTTTAATTAGTTTTACCTCTTGATAGAAATTAATGGAAAGATGGCAGCCCACGCTAACACATCATGCATTACTAGATATGTGGGGCCTTCTCTCTGGTTTCCATGACAACGGGAAGTTCCCAAAATCAGCAAAATAAGCATATTTCTGGTGGGGAGGGGTTTTTTACCCAGCACCCTACCCCTCACATCCAACATCCCTGCCCCCATCTTCCCTAACTCTCATATAATGCACTGCTAAAATTTCATTCAGACTCTGCCTCATTCGCATTCTACAAACGAAAGTTTGCAAAGTCTTGAAAACTGACAATTTCTGAAAATTAATTCAGGGTTGAAAGTGTTATGATTTATGGTCCACAGATAGCTTATCGTATAAGGTTTGCCACAGTGTACTTGACTTGTGATCATGACCTCATTTTCTTGGTTCACTGACTTCATAAACATAAATGTTAAATCTGCGTCCACGTTTCTTGGTTAAATCCATTTCTCAGCAACTGTAATACCTAGGCCAACCATATTTGGTCTATAGATAGTTCTTAGTGGGTACGTGCCAATCTGACAGCTGGCTTGGGACCTTAACCTCAATTTCATGCTTGAATGACTTTGTCACATTTTCGTGGCTAAGTCCATTTCTCAGCAACTAGAGTACCTATACCCACCATAATTGGTCAATAGATAGTTCTTGATCACACAAATGTGACACAGATCACTCAAGCATGAAATTGAGAACAAGGTCAAAAGGCAGGTGTAAGACTGACATTTTCCGATTAAGTCCATTTCTCAGAAACTGTAATACCCAGACTTGTATTTGGTCTATTGATAATTCTTGGTGGGTACATGTCAGTCTGACACTTGTGTCTGGACCTTGACCTCAATTTCATGGTTGAGTGACTTTCATCCAAGTTTCTTGATTAAGTCCATTTTTCAGCAACTGTAATACCTAGACCAAGCATATTTGGTCAATAGATAGTTCTTACTGGGTACATGTTGGTCTAACACCTGTCAGCTGAACTTGACCTGAATTTCATGCTTGAGTGACTTAATATACATTTTTGAGTGGCTGTGCAATGCATGGTCGACACATAGGGATCACTATCTGTCGTCTTGCGTCGTCACACTTTTCTTCTATCCTCAAATACACGTAAACCGCTCAAAGGAATTTGATGAAACTGTCTCTGTGCATTAACCTTAATGCAAAGGTGTGCATATATATGTCATTTTTAGAAAATTTTAATATCTTTTGTGAAAATTGACGTCCGCAGGCGACACATGTCTTCCTTGGAAGACTCGTTCATTTTCATGATTTATAAGTCTATTTCTCAGCAACTGTACTACATTTGTAACTACACCCAAAATATTTGGTTGATAGAAGTTTTTAGTATATACCAATTTAACATCTGACACCTTATCTTTGACCTCTATTTCATTCTTGACCGATTTGTTTCAAGTTTTGGGATAATAACCAGCAACTGCAATACATAGACCAACCATATTTGATCTATAGATAGTGCTTGGTGGGTACATACCAGTCTGAGACCTGTCAGCTCGCCTTGGACACAGTTTTAGGCTTAAATGACTTGCATGAGATTTTTCAGACAAATTAATGCCTGACCATTACTATTTCTTTTCACGCATTTCCCTTTGACTTGCAATGTCGGGTATCAGATAATCATTATTCTGTGGCTATATGCATACTCAGGCGAGACATTTAGTGTGTCCACTCTTGTTATTATGTGTGATTTTATAATAAACTGAGTAGACTGTATTTATTTTGAAAATTATTAACATTTCAGCCATCACAGGTTGCTGAGCAGATATATACTAGGGGTTGTTTAAAAGGAATTGGTGATATCATTTCAGAGAATTCTTTGGTTCTAGGAATTATCATAGCAGTTGTACTTATTGTTCAAGTAAGCTATTGTACCAAAACTTTCTTCTTTGCATTTTTTCAAGACACCAACACATGTACTGTTTTTCTTTGTAATGCTAAATAACATTTAATAATTTTGAAATTGAACATGTTATAGAAATTACTTTTTAGCTCACCTGACCCAAAGGATCAAATTTGAAATAAAAAGGCAGGACCAGGATTTGGGGCAGAGTCAAAAGAGAGGACCAATTTAGGAGTGAAAAAACAATGAAAATAAAAATTTTTGCCACAAAAATCCAGGACCATTATTTTGACGAAAAATATAGGCAGGATCAAACATTTGATCCTAGCCCCCCCCCCTAAAAATCGAGTGGTTGCTCCCTTAGGTAAACCCTATCCAAAATTAAAAATCTATGTAACTAGGCACCTGTGATGGATCACGGGAGCTCATCCCACAGAGCTGCCTAGCACGTCTGCGGTGCTGGATAAGGGAGACCCTCTCGTTGGGGGGTTGTCAGGTCATAATACGTAAAGCCTGACCGTGGACCATAGTGAGTAACGTGTTTGGTGAATTCCACACTCCCTGCAGGCTAAAGACCCCTTCTTTTGAAAAAGAGTAGGCTGATGGCCGCTACAGAAGGCTAAATTATCTGACCCTACCCAACCAACCTCCTTTTACAGTGGCAGTCAAAATTGGTTCCCCTTTGTATCCCATCCGACCCCCTATTTGAATTGTTTGATAAATTGAGCTGGTTCTCGTCCTGAAGATGCATGAAATATTGGACGTTAAGCAACAATTAATCAATCAATCAATCTTCTATGTAACTACATGGCCAATTGGAACCAGACTTGGCAGCAATTTTCTTTAGATGGTCCTCTTTCAGAAATGTGTCCAATGACCCAGACGATCAACCAAAATGGCCACCACAGCCAAATTTAGTTTAACATAGGACCCTATGGGAAATTCATTTAAAAATTTTCTGGTCTGAAACAACTGAGCAAGACTTGGCTGCAATGGTCTTTATAGATGGTCCTCTTTCAGAGTTGTGTCCAATGAGCTGGACTGTCAATCAAGATGGCCACCACAGCCAAACTTAGTTTAACATTGACCCTATGGAATTTCACTCAAAAATCTTCTGGTCTGAAACTACTGAGCTAATTTGAACTAAAGTTGGCAGCATTAGTCCTTAGATCGTCCTCTTTCAGAATTATGTCCGATGAACTGGACTGTCAACCAAGTTGGCTGCCACTGCTAAACTTAGTTTAATTTAGGACCCTTTGGGAAAATTCATTAAAAAATCTTCTTGTCTGAAACCAATGAGCCAATTGGGACCAACCTTGGCAGCAGTGGTACTTAGATGGTCCTCTAAAATTGTGTCCGATGATCAGGAATGTCAACCAAAATGGCTGCCACTTAGTTCAACATAGGACCCTATGTGAAAATTCATTTAAAAATCTTATCTGAGACCACTGGCCTATTGGAACCAGACTAATTTGGCAGCAATGGTCATTAGATGGTCCCCTTTCATAAATGTGTCTGCTGAGCTGGCCTGTCAATCAAGATGGCCACCAAAGCTAAACTTAATTTAACATAGGACCCTATGGGAAAATTTAATTTGCAGATCATCATACCTTAAACCTGGCCATTTGGAACCAAACTTGTGCCAGCAATGGTCCTCTTTCAGACTTGTGTTTGATAACCTTGAATGTCAACTAAGATGGCCACCACACCCTAACTTTGTTTAACATTGTACATATTGGAGCAAATCAAAAACGCAATCCATTAGTGGGAAGACAAATGAACAAGCACAACAAATAAACACTGAAAACTAAAAAAAACAATGAACAACACAAACTCCTATAAAAACCAGGAGTGAAGTCGATTAAAAAATCCCAATTTTTACAAATTTAAAGACAAATCCCTCTATTGTTTTTGCCAATATAGCAGCGCAACGGTATTATGCTGTTGGTGGCTTATGATGTCGCAATTTCCTCGAACTTCTAACATTTCAGAAGAATTAGCAATCATTGATCAACGGAAATAGAATGACGACTTGAATCAATGGAAGCTTACTATATCATCAGTTAGAATTTCGAATATATATTCCGTTTATTTTTATGTTAATTTGCGCTCTTTATTGTATTTTACATGTTTTCCTCAATAAATTTTCTGAGCTTTGAATTTATGAATGGCAACATCTAATGGGAAACCCAATTATGACGTAACGTCATTCAACATTTTTCTAAGAGAAGATAACTCTAATCTTCAAAAAAATTATTAAAAAATGGATAAAAATGAGTTTTTCTTTCTTAAAAGGCCAGTGACCTATATTTTTTAAAAAGCTTATTCGTTAAAGAGTGGTAATTTCTTCTTCCATGACAACTTTAAGAAAATTCTTAACGTCAGAACTATTTATATATCATTTTGTACAAAAAAGTATACATATAGATTCTATTTCAGTTTCGAGTGAATTAAAAGATTTCTACACTCTCGAGAGTGTAGAAATCTTGTAATTCACGAGAAATTGAAGTAGAATTTGTTTCTCCCAACACACTTGTACCAAAGAATCTAGGTCATCCCTAATTGTACCCCGATATTTGAAGATTTGTTTAGTGCGAGGTCGCGACCTTTAGGACGGCCAATAAAATTCCGTTTCCGCACGAGACTTTTTAATTGCTCTAGAGCATTAAATTATTTTTATTCAATGGGCTGAACGGCTGAAAATACGCACACCCATGGGAGAAAACTATTTTATTGGCGGGAAATTAAATAACACACTATTTTCCCAATTAGAGCAAAGAAAATTATTAAATCAAAAACATAATCTTGAAATATAAGAAATTCTTGTTTCAAAAGAATAGCAATCATTTGAAAATGACATGTTATTCTTAATGATTTCTTAAAACAAGAAAAAATCGAGATGGGATAACATGAAAACGAGTTCGTCGACCTCATTTTTTTAAAACCCCATTTTGATCAGTATTACTTGAAATACCTTAGGGTTGATTTTAAAGGAATTCCTAATGTCAGAAGTGAATAGAGGAATTTGTCTTTAAGGAGCAGACAGACAATTTTTATTTTTTATTTCTTGAAAAATAAAGAATTTGGGCGAATTTCAGCATTTTTGCAAAATAAAATGGCAAAAAAATCTTAAAACTTAGGTTGTCCAAAAATCGCAGTGGCTAAACTAGAGAACTAATGATCAATTTGGTATGGCCTTGGTATTCTCATTCTCTACAAAACCTCCCTAGCAAGGACAATTTACTTTGTTGACAGGGTGTCATACATAAATCTCTAACTTACTGTTTATGTTTCTTATATATTTTTAAAAAGATATAAAAGATTGTTTTCATTCAAAATGTTAATAATCACATCTGTTACAGTCAAATTTGTTTATCAGTGGCACCCATGTGAGACCAGAAAAAAGTGCTGTTTATAAAAATAGAGGTTAGTGTTAGAAGGTTTGATCACAGGGCCCTTTACAGACAGTGGTTTGCTATATATGTGCCCTTTAAAGCCTGTTTGACTGTACATAACAACACTTTGCTTTCTAAAATGCAATAATGAACATTTTAATTTTATTTTTTCAGATGACCACCATTTATTTTGCAAAGAATCTGATATTCCAAATAAAACAACAGGTCAGAAAGTGGAAGTATAACAGATAAATATACAATATATGTAACTAGACGAATATCGAAAAAAATATTCAACATCCTTTGTTTGTCTACTAAATTGACCAGTTGGAGGATAAATATATTGACTTGTTTACAAAACACTCATTTTTCTATGATTTATACACATTTATAGCCTTTATTTATCCACATGTAATTAGAGGCTTATACTGGTACTTTCTCCTTGTGGTTTTGTGATAGAAAACAAAGGTAATTAAAAATATAAACAAATGTGGTATATAATGAGATCTAAAACCCATGTTAATAGGACTATCATATCAGCGAGATCTAAATCTAACTTATATCACTGATATCTGAAATCCAACTGATATGAGATCGAGATTTAATAAAACTATCATATTGTTGATATCTAAATCCAACTGTTAATGAGACCTAATTCAAACTATTATATCACTTATATCTCTATGAGATCTACATTGTATCTATATATATAAAAAAATCCAATTACTGGGTAATACGAGAAACACATCAAACTGTAATACCACTAATATATTTAATGAATACTTTTAAATATCATTAAGTTGAGAAATACAGTATCTAATACAGAAGCCAGATTCAGTGATACATTGTATTAGTGTCTGTGTACCTTGTCATAGTGCCTTTGTTTTTGTATTCTTTATGATTGCTCACTGATATTAACATCATAATTAAAATTCCATTCATTTATGATATAATAATTCAAAATATATTTCATTAATTTGTATAAAACAGCTTGAAACCACTTATTTTTTCCACAAGTTTGCTTAGTTATTTAAGATCATTGTTTGAAAGTGTAATAGAATGTATTATGTAATTTAAAACTAAAGCTGGTATGTAACCTATTAGATTGTATGATTAGTGAATCTTAAATTTTTTTCATGTATTCTTTGATTTTTAACAAGTAAAAGTCCCTTTATATGTTAAATATTATGCTTTATTGTTTTTTTTTGTTAGCCCATCAAAATATTACTCAAGTATTGGTATCGTATTTTGTTGATTTTATAAAAGAGATAGTTATCTTGCTCACTTTTTATACACAAAATTAAATTTAATGAAAATGTAGTATACACATATAGAAATATCTTTATTCATTTTCTGTTGATATTTTTTTTTTAGAGAAAATTATCTTAGGAATATGCCACTTTTCATGGAACAGACATCAAAATTGGGTGCAGTTGTAAATAATTTACTTTTTTGTGGGGAGAGGGATGAGGGAGGAAACAGTAGTACTGAATATAAAATGACGTTGAAACTGAATTTAGAACAAAGCAAGTATACACTAAAAGAGGTCAACATGAAACTTTGGGGAAAAGTGTACACTGAAATTGAAAAAATAACAATAATGAGTGGATCATTAAAAGATGTAAGCAGTAGTGAAATGAATAAGTATTATGACTTATAAGGCAACTAAGTATATGTATTTTTATGAAGTATGACAATCACCTTATATCATTTACATATACACAAATGTATTGGTATTGTTCTGTCACAAAATTTGTACATGAATATAAGGCCAAACCAAATTTTTTTTAGCTTCTCCGGCCATTTTTTTCAAATTCAACGAGGGAGGAAAAAGATTTATTTAAAAAACTAACAGTCTGAGCATTATGATAAAGCAATTTAAGCTTTGTTTTTAAATACTCATATTGTTGTTCAAAAGCCTTTCTGCCTCATAAAAATGTTTATTCTTTGTAAAAATGATGAGAGAGAGGGCCTGAGATGCTGTTATAATTTTTTTTAGCCTTCGTGAGAATTCTTGTTCTCAGAATTTAATCAAAGTATTTTATTTGTCAGTTTATATGCAATTTTTATAATATGTATACGTTTCATTAAAGAATAGGAGATTTTTTCTTTCCAGAATTCTATGTATTGAAAAGTGTTTATCTTATATGCCAAGGAACCAAGATATAAACATTTTGAAAACCTTTTAATTTTAAACCATTCAGTTATTTTATTTGAAATATATTTCAACATTTTTGATTTGTTGTTTTTTTATTTCCATAATATAATTTTCTTTCATAAAGGATATGGAAACTCCACCTGAAGAGTCATATTTTTTTTCTATCAGACACCAAGCTTGCCATAGTGTCTGACAATAAAAAATGTGATCCCGGGGGTGGATTCCCTTATCCTACATCTCTCTGTATGAAAGATAAATTTTTTCTCAATACAGCACCAAAAAAATCAAAGATATAGATCGTAGGTGAGAATAACCACCATGACAGAAAAAAAAGTTCTACATATGAAGGATTCTAGAGAAAAACAAATATGATAGTGGGAAAGATCAGGCATAATTTGGTTTTATACTAAAATTATAAACAATAAAACCAATTTCTAAATGGTAATTCTGTGGTAGTTTTCTAAATTCTAAGCAATTTATTTTTTTTCAAAATCTTTGGAAGTCAATTATTTCTTGACATTTTGACATTATGACATCAACAACATTTCGTGTCACATGATGAAACACAAGGATTTTTGCCATGGGTTTCTTACACCGGCAAATATTGTCCTCCACCCCTTGTACTGAAAGAATATACATAAATATATTTCAGTTGTACATATTTTCAGGTATAAATCTTTAGGAATCTTATGTTCAAGGCACTGAACATAAAGGTTGGGTGGACAGTCAGGGTTGGACAAAATATTAGACTTCTTGGAATATCAGTGATCGATTACTAAGACTAGGACTGAAATAAAATTTTGAATCCCATGCTAAGACCCTATAAGACAACTCGATAAGGTCAAAACCAGATCCTATTTTTCACACATATAGAAAGCAAATAACAAAAATATAAAACTCTGACAGTCATGACTTATTGCTAATCTTTTATTAAGTACATTTTGTATTTAGGCAGATTTCTAATAAACATTTTATATGGAATCCATACAATATACCACATTATTATATGTTGCAAAAATATCAGTTTTCTTCTTTTGTCTTAAATTTGGTTAATACTATAACAGTTCAGTTTGACATAATTGTGTGTTTCTTAATATGGTAAATAATAACACTTTGGTATCTAAAGAGCAATACTGAAATCTTAATTTTTTTGAGATGCCTATGATTTATTTTGCTAAGAATATTATAATAAAACATTACAGCCAAGTATTTTTTTTTTTTTTTAAAGAAAAAAATAGTTTTTTTTCTGGTGTTTATCAAACTTCTTATAAAAATATGAAATTGGTTTATCAACAACACTCAGAAGTAATTTGTTAAAACTATGTTTTTAGGAACTAACTTGCATCAATTGAACATAAATATTTTTTTTTTTTTGTTACTATAGTTGTTGGATTGTTTTTTCTTGCTTGTTTGAGGAATTACTGTCTGGACACCTCAGTTCGTAAAATGGATTTTTTGCATTTTGAAAGTCTAAATGTTAGAATTTTTATACAATCTTTTGTTGGTTTTAACCTTAATGAGTCGTCCAAGAAAACATAAAAATTGTAAAGTTGTTTATAAATATTATATTTGTATACATCACAAATGATTTTGAACGGGGAATTTCCAATACTAAAATTAATGCACTTGAAAATTTGAAAAAATTAAAAATTTGAATTTATCAACTCAGACCTTTCCTAAAATTTGTAGAACTATTATTTTAAATATTTTTAATGCATTTTGAGCAGGTTTCATGTAAAACGAGGTAGTAATACTTAATTTTATAAAATCTCATAGGAAGAGTTATCTCCCTTTTACCTTGAAAATTTCATAGGCAATATTTTTTTGTTTCTCTGGAAGACATGATTGAACGAAATGAGGTAAGTTCAATTGTTTTAGTTACGACTTAGCTCATTGCATCTATCACCCAAGTGACTAGACAATTCACATAGATTAAGGTATTAAAAATTTGAAAAACCCATTTTATGAACTGAAGTGTCCAGACAAGTGTAAGCTCTAAATCTAAATTTTTCTCAAAAAGAGATCATGAAATTTCTTGCATATAATATGTTGCCTGATGTCCTCATTCAAGTTAAGTTTTTTATTAAACATTTTTGTTGTCATGATATTGATCATTTAAATGGTAACAGATAAGATATTGATACTAGATACTGCATTTATTTTAGTATACAAAATACATGTAGATTATTTATATTCTTTTTAAATTCCAATCATGAATAAGAACTATAATATATAACAGAATACAAAATATTCTGATTGTCATAATCTGAATAATTTTTACCAGCATATTCATTAAAAAAGATCTGTATCCATTAGAAAGGTTGTTTAATGTATATATTGTATTTTATGTCACTAATGATGTGCAATCATATTTTTAACTTGTTACAATCCAAATTATTTTTTCTACAGAATTTCCCAGGCAGGAAATTTCACCTTGTTATTACTTGAATGATTTGTAATAAACATTTTATAAAGTACATGTATGTTGTGTTTTATTACAATGATTCTTGTTTTTAATCTTTTGATTATAAGGTAATATTAAGGGAAAACTTTTAACTCATCTTATCAACAGGAAAAGTTGCATAAAATCCTATTTTAGAACACATTGCTGGATTCATGAATTGAACTCAAAAACTGGTTTACAGCCAAGCAGAACAAGTTAACAAAAAGTCTATGCAGAGTAGGTGAAAAAGAGATTTTCAAACTTTTGAAAAAATAAACAAGAATCAGCAAAGGTGGCCATTGTTTTCTAAATAAAATGACTTAATTTTGTAGAAACCCATTTATTACATATACATATATATATATACAGATAGTTAATAAAGTCCATATGGTCAAGTGGTTTCCAAAAATAATATTTTGGAAAATTGGACCAATCAGCATCAAGTATTAGCTCTTGCTGACAATATAAATCTCTTCTTCACCCTGAGATAATGAGAAAATGAAAGTGTGCAAAGTTAGTGGTCAAATGATGACAAAAGCTCAAAAGTGCAGTTCCTTTGCTTGGACTTTTCCCAAGTTATGTAGGGGTATTCTTTCAGAAATTAGTTTTCATCGTGTATCTTATTTCAAATTACATAAACTCACATGTGGGCTAGATTATAAACTATACACATTATATTGCAAACACTCATAAAATGAAAAAAATCAGTCTCACTGTTCTTTCCTATCCTTCCTTTTAATTTATCAAATGTACTTGTTACACTAAAGACTTTAGTGGAATATGTTTAATCTGATCCACACATTTGGTTGTTTAATCCAATTTAGAAGTCAAGGTTTTGTCAGTTAGTATGCTTAAAAAGTCTTCTGATTTCTAAATAATTGAGATCAATTTAGAAAGATAACTTTTTAATAAACAGAAGTGAGTGTAACTGAGTGCACTGCAAAATTTACAAAATTAAAGCTATATGTGGTATATGTAAAATCTTAACACTCTGGCTTAAATAAATTATTCCTATTCTAAGTATTACAAATACAATAGAGGGCTTCACTAAATGCAGCATAATACAACTTCAACATGTCAACAATCAAAGTAAGTGTAGACATATTATTTTGCTTGACCCAATAAAGTGTTGGATATTATAATATACATTACAAAGAAATATTGGACCTACCACAAAAACCAGATGAAAAAATTTAGAAATCCATCCACGCTGCTCCCCCCCCCCCCCCCCCCATAACCCACTATATCCCAAAAACTGTAAAAGATATGAAAAATATGATGACAAACCATTGAGAGCACTCATCAAGATAAATTACAAGAAAAACAACAAAAGTTTTATGTTTCCTCCAAAGTTGATAACTTTGATCAATGTATCTCGGAAACAATAAAGGATAGAAAAAATTTGTTAATATACTGACGAAAGCACTCATCAAGATGAATTAAAAGAAAAAATCCCGATTAGAATTGGATGAAAATGTTTTAAAAATTTAAATATCAAGCCAAATTGCTTTTTTGGCCCTTTTAATCCCTTATATCTCAAAAACTGTAAATCTGTTGACAGATGGAAGAAATTTTACATGCCCTGCAAAATGGCTAATTTTGGCCCCCTTATAATCTCTTTTACAAAATTATCAAAAAAGCCTTAATGACCCCCAGAAAATAAGACTGCTATTGGCAATACGAAAAGCATTATAGGAATTACATTGTAAATAAGAATTTATGGATACAACACAAATATTATGCCCTACAAACTGTGTTGAACTATTGTTGAGAAATGTTAAATAGTCTTAAGTCCCAGAACTCCTACAAAACTTGTTGAATCAAAATGGCAGTAAAATATGCACATCTACACTTCATAACAATAAAACCTACTGAATATGGAAGCAATCCGGTAAGTGGTTTCAGAGGAGATGCATCCACAAGGTCTTCTATTGTTGAGAAATGTTGAAACTATTGTTAAGTTATGGGTCCCATAACTCCTGTAAAATTTGTTGAATCAAAATGGAGTTTAAGAGGAGATGCGTCCACAAGGTATCATCACCATGTCCCTCCGTTGCTTCGCATCGGGGGACATTAAATGAGTGGAAACCCAACTGTGTACGGGCAACAACTGCGACAGGCTCATACCATAATACATCTGCAAATATTAGCGGTCGTATAAAAATAAAACATACAATATTTTCTTGAGATTTTATGTTGATTATTTTAGTGTTTGTGGGAGTCATATTAGATTAAATAAATTAATCAACATACTGATTTTATCTATTATACGCATTAAAAATCTTTAAATAGATTATTTGTAAAACTTCAAATTTCGAATCTTAAAGTGAAAATTAAAAATTTACTAGAGGCTCTTAAGAGATTTAACTTTTCACATTGAGCAAAGTGTTGCAGTCGATTTGGCTGGTTTTTCTATAGGATTCTATGTTAAACTATGTTTGGCTTTGGCAGCCATCTTGTTTGACAGTCCAGGTCAAAGGAAACATTTCTAAAAGAGAACCATCTAAGAAACACAACTGGCTCAGTAGTTTCAGACAAGAAGATTTTTGAGTGAATTTCCAATAGGGTCTTATCTTAAACTAAGTTCGGCTGTGGCGGCCATCTTGGTTCACAGTCCACGAAATCAGACAAATTTTTTAAAGAAGACCTCCTTAAGACCATTGCTGCCAAGTATGGTTCCAATTGGTCAAGTGGTTTCAGACAAGAATATTTTTCAATGAATTTTCCCATATAAGGGCCCTTTATTAAACTAAGTTTGGTTGTGGCGACCATCTTGATTGACAGTTCGGGTCCAGAAAGAGGACCATCTAAGGACCATTGCTGTCAAGTCTGATTCCAATTGGTCAAGTGGTTCCAGACAAGAAGATTTTTTAATGAATTTACCCATAGGGCCCCATGTTAAACTAAGTTTGGCTGTGGCGGTCATCTTGTTTAACAGTCCTGATGATCGGACATTACTCTGAAAGAGAATCTCCTAAGGACCATTACTGCCAAGTTTGGTTCCAATTGGTCTTGTAGTTTCATAGATAAAGACTTTTTAAATTCACCCCCCCCCCTTTTTTCTATTTTTATTTTCTGGGATGCTGGACTTAAATTTTGAAGGGGACCACTCAAGGCCCATTCCATCAAAGTTTGGTCCCAACTGGCCCAGTGGTTTAAGAGTAGAAGATCTTTAAAGGAAAGTTTATGATGGACACCGTCTTTAAAGGACAAAAACTCCTATAAGGGGTCAATCAATGATTTTAGTCATGTTGACTTATTTGTAGATCTTACTTTGTTGAACATTTCTGCTGTTTACAGTTTGTCTTTATCTTTAATAATATTCAAGATAATAACCAAAAACTGCAAAATTTCCTTAAAATTAACAATTCAGGACAATACCCCATTAAAGGGTTGACCGATTCATCTGAAAATTTCATGGCAGGTAGGTCTTGACCTGATGAACATTTTTACCCCCCAGTTTCGTTCTAAATGCTTTCGTTTTTGAGATAAAAGACAAAAACTGCAAATTACCCCTATGTTCTATTTTTAGCCATGTTGGCCATGTTGGTTGGCAGGCAGGGTCATCGGACACATTTTTTTTGACGAGATATCCTAATGATGCTTGTGGTCAAGTTTGGTTCCATTTGGACCAATAGTTCAAAGGAGAAGATTTTTGTAAAAGTTAACAGACGATGGATGCCAAGTGATGAGAATAGCTCATTTGACCATTTGAGTCAGGTGAGCTAAAAATGAAATTCCCTCAGATAATTACTGTAATTTTATAATCTTACATTAAAAATTAAAATTTAAAAATTAAGATTCCCTGAGATAATTACTGTAATTTTAGAATCTTACAGTAAAAATTAAAATTTAAAAATTAAGATTCCCTGAGATAATTACTGTGATAAAAAGAATATTAATTGTACATTAGATTCTGCAGTTTTTTTTATTCCAGGATTTTGGATCCTTGTTTATAGTACAAGATTTCTGCAAATATAGCTAAAATACAGCTAACAATTTCTGTTCTCTGGTTCTTGATACTGCAGGTTAAAATTGTCAAAAACCTCTTTTTCACTGCTGGCTGGTAGAGTAGTGTTCTGAAAAAGTGAATATTTAATATTATGAAATAATGAACTGGTGATGGTGGTGATATATTCATCATCAGAATTTTGAGAAACTCTCATAAGTCTCCTGCACATAGAATTCCCATCTATTATTTATGGTGGGAAATTATTTTGAGAATTGTTTTAAATAAATGAGAGTTTCATAAAATATTCTGCTTACATTGACTTTTACCCCATTAAAAATAATGAATCCACAGTACTAAACCCAAGTACCCTAAAACTAAAATTTAAGTCACTCAAGCCTGAAATGTAGGTCATGTAGACTTGTATGTTGGTCATCTCTATTGAACTAAAGAAGATGACTGAAGTTACTGATATATCAACACAGGTTTTTTTAGAAATGGACTGAAATTCAAAAATCTAATAAAGGTCACTCAAGCATAAAATGTAGGTCATGGTGACTCACATGTTGCTGAGTTGTGTTGTACTACATAAGACAACTGTAGATATAAAATATCATAAAAACATTACCATGGGGTCTTTAGTAATACACCAAAATGCAAAAATTCAATCAAAGTCACACCTAAATGCAAAACTTTTATCAAAGTTACTCAAGCATCAAATGTAGATCTTGGTGACTCAAACGTTATTAAGCTGTGTTGTAAGATGACTGTAGTTCAAAATATCACTAATATACTGCCATAGGTTCTTTAAAAATAAAACTTAAATGCAATCATTTTACCAACATCACTCAAGCATAAAATATAGGTCATGTTGACTCATATATTGCTGACTTTTGTTGTACGGTATAATATGATTGAATAGGTATAATATCATTCATAAATCTCAATAGCTTTCTGAGAAATGGACCTAAAGAGGACAACCCAAAAACGCAATCCATTAGATAGACAAACCTGGGAAAACAAATGAACAACCACAACAAATAAACAATGAACAACACAAACTTCTATAAAAACCAAGAGTGAACTCAGGTGCTCCTAAATGTGAAAAGTAAAGCCAAGTCACTCATGCATGAAATGTGGGTCATAATGACTCAATTGTTGGAGTGATGCATTATATGATGTAAGAGGATTATAGTGGTTGATATATCTCTAATGGTTTCTGAGATTTGGACCTAAATGCAAAAACTTAACCAAGCCAGACAGACGTACATGTGGACAGAAGGACAAGGGTAAATCTATATACCCCTGCCACTTTCGTGTACGGGACATAAAAACTTACAGAAGAGAAATCATGTAATCCATGACTTGTTAATTTCCTATTGAAGATCTTTTGAGCATACAATCTTATATCTCGATTAAACTGTTTACTTCCTGTCCAGCCAACCAATGCATAGTAATACTGACTGAATGGCGATAATATAAAATCAACACGTCGAGCAATCCAGTCTCTTTCACTACTGGCTATATGGAATGGAGAATTGTCACCATGATATTTTTTCTGTTTCTTGAATTTTGGTTCATAATCCTCCATACTGTCTAAATTCTTACTTTCTTTTTGTACTGACATTGATAGTGGTAATAATTCATCATCAATTTTGTTTAAAGTTTTAGGCAGTTTACAAATTCCAAGCCACTTTTCAAAATGATCTAACTGTCCTCTCACAGATAATTTATAATCTTCTGTAAGAACTTTCTCGTGAAATGTAGAAGCTTCAAGTGAACCACATAATATCAAATTAAGATTCTCAAGTCTGGTCAAAAGTTTGGCCAGAAATCCAACTTCTTTTCCTTCTTCCGGATGGCTAAATAAAATATCTATATCATGTCCTTGTGGCTTTCCTCTGTAAAATAAAAAACCTCTATATCATGTGTGACTTTCCTCTTCAAAATAAAAGAAACTTAATCTTATGGGCTCCATGGAACACTTTGGCTACAAGCACATGATGAAAATAACATCAGATGAAGACCTAAGTGGGTAAGTGGTCTAGGCAGTTCATCATGACTAGTAATGATCACTACCCTGTCAACACTAAGGCAGTTGAGTCAGAATCCAATTTGTGGCAAGATGTTTTTGATTCCTACATTTACTGTCCTAGGGTACTTCAGCTTTCTTCACAATTAACCAGAAATCTACAATTACAAAGTTCGCCCCCACTAATTTTGGTGTGTGACTGTTTTTCCTCCTCAAGTGCACCCTTACAGCAAATAATATGATTGTAGGTCGCTTGGTATCAGAGAACTGAACTATGACGTAAAACTAAACCTAACAAAATGAATCGCGATAAGTAGGTCGGAGTGACCTAATTTTGGAGGGAGGTTGTGTTGCTCCCGGAGATGCATCCTCACACCAAGTAATATGATTGTAGGTCGCTTGGTATCGGAGAACTGAACTGGGACGTAAAACTTAACCTAAGTCAATGAAGCACGATAAGTAGGTCAGAGTGACCTAATTTTGATAGGAAGCTGCGTTATTCCCCAAAGTGCACCCTGACACCAATTAATGTGATTGGAGTATTGAACTCAGATGTAAAAATTAACCTAAGTCAATGAAGTGCGATAAGCATATCAAAGTGACCTAATTTTAGTGGGAGGCTGTGTTACTCCCCGAGATGCACCTGACATCAATTAACATTATTGTAGGTCGCCCCGGTATTGGAGAACTGAACTCAGACATAAAACTTAACCTAAGTCAATGAAGCATGATAAGTAGGTCATAGTGACCTAATTTTGGTGGGAGGGTGTGTTGCTTCCTGGGATGCACCCTGACACCAAGTAATATGATTGTAGGTCTCTTGGTATGGGAGAACTGAACTTGGACGTAAAAATTAAGCTAAGTCAATGATGCACGATAAGTACAGTCTTTTGGTGTGTATTAAACGCACTTATGTATTAAAAGCAGCCTGTTTGGCCCTTGAAAATGGAGAGAAAAATATTTGTGTTCAAACTTCAAAATCAACAAGGTTCCCATTGAAATGTGATATTTTTCGACTGCAAATTGAAGTTGGTCTTGGGTTGACTAGAAAATGTGTTCCACAATAAAAAATTCAGCAATAAATTCTTAAATTTTAATAAATATTCACATACAACAAACACTTTTTGAAGAGCAGGAAGCATATGAACAGTGCGTAAATTTAAAATGTAGTCGGAATACTGCAAACCCGAAGTGCACTCCAATATGAATAAATAAAGAAATAAAATAATTTTGGTGGGAGGCTGTGTTACTCCCCGAGATGCACCCTGACCCCAAGTTATGTGATTGTAGGTCCCTTGGTAAGGAGAACTGAATTCGGACGTAAAACTTAACCTAAGTCAATGAAGTGCAATAAGTAGGTCAGAGTGACATAATTTTGGTGCGAGGCTGTGTTACTCTCCGAGATGCACCCTGACACTAAGTAATACAAGTATGATTGTACATCCATTGGTATTGGAGAACTGAACTCGGACGTAAAACTTAACCTAAGTCAATGAAGTGCAATAAGTAGGTCAGAGTGATCTAATTTTGGTGGGAGGCTGTGTTACTCACCGAGATGCACCCTGACCCCAAGGTATATGATTGTAGGTCCCTTGGTTTAGGAGAACTGAACTTGGACATAAAACTTAACCTTAGTCAATGAAGTGCAATAAGTAGGTCAGAGTGACATAATTTTGGTGCGAGGCTGTGTTACTCCCCGAGATGCATCCTCACACCAAGTAATATGATTGTAAGTCACTTTGTATGTTAAAACTGAATTTTGACATTACACTTAAAAGCCAGTCAACTGTGTAATATGGGTCATGTGTCTCTTCAACATGCTTGAACTGGCCGTGGGCACGCATGTGGACGCTGGGTAAACTCCATTAGTCCCCCTCAACTTTGTTGAGGCTAACTAAAAATTTGCAGTCACAATATATCTAAATGCAATAAATGTGGCATAAACCCCCAAAAATTCAATTATATCTATAAATCATTGTACAGCATATGTACAGCTCTTAATCCCTCTAATAAAAATATAGGAAAAATTAAATTTCTTAGATTTCATTGATTGACTGTGTCCTTTTTCAGTAACTTTGAAATAAACCAAATATAACAATTAATTCATACCTTCTAAATCCTCCAGTCAATGTAACTATAACGCCTGGTAATATTTTCTCTGCCTCTGTCCTCACAACTTCAGTAAATCTCTCGGCTTCCTGTGATTGAACTGGATTCACCAGGTCATCATGGAATGCTAAACCTAAAATACAACTTTACAATAAAGTTTGAAAGCATGATGTTCATTTTTTATTGCTGTACTTTATATTCAATATATCCTAGATATCAGAAAGGTAATATTGGCTCAAATACCTATTGAAACCAACATAATAAAGATTGTCACATTACTATACTTTTATGTTAAATAATGCCATTGTCCTTGTGATGGGAAAAATGCTGTATTTGTTTTATCATAGAAGTACACTCTTACGTATACCCTGTCTATTGGCAGTAACATTAAATATATAACTGGAGAAATGACAAATCAAATAAAATTCTACTGCAGTATTATAAATACAGATAACTATAATATTGGTTGAAGTCACACATACATTTAAACCTGCTTAAAAGGGCACCTCTATATAGCAAATCACTGTATAGAGGGCAACTGCTCATAAAGGGCACTTTTTTCTGGTCCCTTTGGTGCCCTTTATAGACAGGTTTGACTGTACCGGTAATTGACAAAGACTGGATTGCCATAGATGTATACCGTAATTGTTTTTGCTAGTAACTGAATATGATAATCAATTATACAGTCACCATTCTGGTTACTTTAGGTAAAACTAAAAAAATTAGATATTGACAATAATATTAACTGTTGTCATTTTTTTGCTGTTGCTTATCATTGAAAACCATATGATCCCTCTCATACATCATGTACATTATCAATCTATTACCATTTGATAATGTTTCACTAACATATACATCATATCCTTTCATATTCATAAATATAATAATTACCCCACTGAACTCTCCAGTCCTTACTGATATCTGAACTTTCCTGAGCCTCCTTTATAGTTGTCCATCCTCTCTCTATCCATTTCTTAGCAGTAGAAGGTCCTATACCAAATACACTTGTAAACATCTTCAGTAAGAAATTGTTACTAAGATTAATCTTGGGAAAATTCTATCTCATCAATGCTTTATAAATTAAAATTATTTTTTATAAACTTATATTTTCTATAATAATAGACTTGCGAAGGGGTCAATATGGAATAGATGCAATGACTAAGTGATGGCAGTAAATATCTCACTTGAAAGACATGGCAGTCAGTGGCACATGGAAAACTAATCATTTATCACAATGGAATGTGAGTCACCACAAATTCTAAATTGTGAAATTAAACATGAGGGAACATCAACACATGATCAGTCCCTGCACTGAATTTAGTTGAAATTCACATACTAAAGTCAGCAGACATAAATATTTCTCACTTCATATTTTTCCCATTACTTTCTTATAAATTGACAAATTTATTTTGAAGCCATTTTTCCATCAATTTTAAGAAAGATTTGCACCACTAGCAAAAAAAATGTCAACAGTTTCATTGTTTATTCTGATTAACTTTGCTGGTACACTATTTAAATAATACTGTTGTTTGAATATGACAGTTATTTTTGTTGACAAAATTCCCCAACTACACTAGTAAAATTCTGATGTCATAAATTTTCATTGTATTTGGATTTGTTGTTTCTTGACAACTTTATCCATATAAATAATGGTACTCTATATAATTCTCTTTCTGTTGGTGTAAATTTCAATAAAAGAAATTAACTCTGTTGTACTATACATGTACAGTATATCATATTTTTCATGGATATTTACCTTCATTTTCTTAAACCATTCACTGATAATAATTTTATGGATTTCATCACAATAACCATCTTCTAACAATTCCTATAAATAAAATACAAATATGAAAACATTTCTCTACAGCCAAACATACCTTTCTAAAGTTAATCATTGAACACAATTAAATCATAGATTTGAACATCTCAGTTCAGTTCATTTTGTGCAGTTAGGAAGAAAGGTATGTAGAAAAAATGCCTTTCTGAAATGTTGTACACTTTCTCTGAAACCTGGCATTATCAAAAGCTAAAAGGAATGGATCTTGAGCTGGCAAGACAAATATGTAAATATTACCACATTCTAGGTTACACAGAAACAATATGAACACGTTACAGTTTCCTAAAAGCTACATACATTAATAACCCTTCTACTATGTGGTCCAACATCTTTAATTCCTCTCAGCTGTCTGACATTCGTCACTTTGTAAGGAAAACTTTTTAACACACAGGATGCTCTTCTGAAAGCCAGTGCTCTAGAATAATCACTGTCACCATCTTTCATTTCTGCAAACTTTTGTAAAATTTCAAGCTGTGTCTAGATATAAAAAAAAAATAAGAATGTGTTTATGACATGGATACCACCCTACCAACAAATCTTTGGATGCAACAAACTAAGAAAATACCTGAGCTAGTCCAATAATTTACCGGTATAAAAAATTCTAACGGACAGATATATAACAATTTACAACACAATCACAAAACAATAATGAAGGGACATAACTCGAGAATGGCAAATTTGAAACATGCTAAATTTAAATTCCACCTGTACATAGTAGTTCTAACAGGCTTCAAGCTACTCCAGGTTGATAGGGAGATGTGACCTTTCTCTCTGCGGCTGAAAGGATAAGTTGAGAGGCAACAGGGAGAAGTCGTTGCAAATCATTGCAAAATACCATATGCATATAAATGATTGTGTTTTTAAATAAGTGTAGCTGGTCTTATTTTCCATATTTATAATGTTTCTTGAAGAGATTCTGTTTCATTAGTCACCCTTCTACATTCTCAATACAACTGGGAATAAGTACACTAAACTTTCATGCATACTAAGTCTCACAGCAAACCTGTCTTCCAAAATGTGTACACCACATTCAACATATTCTAACATATGGAGTTCTGAAATTCATAAAACCTAACCATTACTTCATTCACATTCTCTTTCTTGTCCACTTTTTCATTATAACTAAAGTCTCTGTAGTGCATGTTACAGCCTAAATATTTCATAGCATGATATGAGTAGTATGCGGGTCAAGTTGACCCGTATTTCTTTTTTATTAGATTACTTTCCTGTGTTACTGTTTGGGAAAAAAGGCGGCTTGGTTTTTCATTATGCAGGTCATGATTTTTCTTCAAAACTGAAGTTATAATTGTGATTAAATTTAGACAACTCAAACCTTGCTTTCGACACATGCCAATTTTCTGAGCTACGAAAACTTCACTTTTAATGAGAAGTCAATACGGCAACTTCTCCACCTAATTGTCCTTTGACTTGTACCCTGTTCACAACATTTTGCTACAATTTTACATGATTCTGTTGGAGCATACGTAACTTAGTAAGCAAACACCTCATATTTGTCTATTTTCCACATTATCAACAGACTTAACTCAGGAAGGGCAAATGTTAAAACAACTCAAAATGGAATCTGACTTGTATTAAGTGGTTTTCAACTTTGTGTTACAGTTTTGAAATATTTTATTGAAAAAAACTCAAGTTACAAATCAAAGAATTCCACACAAAACTAGAGGCTCCCAGGAGCCTGTGTCACTCACCTAGAATCATTTGCAAAATAATTGGTTTGACTATGTCCATCCTGACTGGCAGTCTGGAATATGCTGTCAAGTTCAAATTGGCTCACTGGTTTTGCCAAATTATTCACTGGTTTCAAATGAAAAGATCTTTCAGTAAAATATGTTTGGTTCTGGCAGCCATCTTGAATGGGCAGGGTCATTGGATTTAATTCTGAAAGAGGACCAACTAAGGAACATTTCTGCCAAGTTTTGCTCCAATTGGCTTTGTGGTTTCAGATAAGAAGATGTTTAAGTAATTTTCCCATAGGTTCTTTGTTAAATTATGTTCGGCTCTGGCAGCCATCTTCATGGCAGACAGGGTCATTGTATACAATTCTGAAACAAGACCGCCTAAGGACAACTGCTGGCAAATTTTGTGCCATTTTGCCTAGTTGTTTCAGACAAGAATATCTTTTAAGTAAATTTCTCATGGGGTCCTATGTTAAACTATGTTCAGCTATGGCGGCCATCTTGGATGGTGAGCTGGGTCTTCGGATACAATTCATTACAAACACCTAAGGACAATTGCTTCCAAGATTTGTTCCATTGGCCCAGTGGTTTCAGAGGAGAAGATCTTTAAAGGAAAGTTTACAATGACGTCAATGGACAACAGACACCAAGTGCTGGCAATAGCTCACTTGTGCCCTGAGCTAAAAATGGAAAAGCCACTCTTGTAAAATATGTCAGGCATTTTGTAAAGACATTATTTAATTACAGCTATTGGAAACAAAACAAAAAGTATTTGATATAATCATGGAAAACAACTTGCAGTTTTAAAAAGATACACAGTAGTGAACAAAAATTTAAAATTAAACTATTGTTCATCATACGTACTGATAGATAATCATTATAATGTTTCAATGGTGTTGACCTCTGGCATGCCCACTGTGGAAATCCAGGCTCAGCAGTTTCTTCTTGGATCTCCTCCTGTAAAAAGGTCACAATAATAAATTTACTGTCATTACCCCGGTATTAGTAAACTATGTTTTTCCATACACATTTACTCATATATTTTATACTGTAGTACTTTGGCTTTATGAAATGCAGAATGCAATTCCTGGTCGCATAAAACACATGAATTTGCATTTTTAAGTCTTAATTCATACCAAAAATCACAATTATACTTTGATGTTAATTTTGAGAGAAATTACCAACTCAGTTTTTAGTAATAAGGTACTTGCCTAAAATTCATATTATTTTTCAAAATTTACCATGATAAAAGTTATTAGATTTTTTTAAAGTGAGAAGACGGTTTTAGCTACATGCAAATCTTTTCTGATCATTTTTTATTTGCTCAATAACATTTTGCCATTCAATAATTTTTCCTTGAGCAAAAGGGTGAAAATATATAATTTGTAAAAATATGCATCTGATCAAAGAAAGAATGATAGAATGGAAATTTTATTTAAGAAGGCAATATGATAATACCTCTTGATTTTCAAGTCTCGGCAAACGATGTCTTTCAACAATTTCAACTGGTTTTTTTGCTTTAATAGACTCTGCAAACCACGAAATACTGAGAAATTCTGGCTGGTTGTCAAGATCTTCAGTATTTATGTCTAAATGTCGGCATGCCTGTTCATAATTTTCAAATTCTGTGACTATATGTGTAACCTCTACGCTACAATAAAAAGTTACATTTACACACATGGTGAAAAAGATCACTTGTTTAAAATGCTGAGCTGGCTAAAACTTTTCTGAATATTAAATTGATCAAGAAAGACATAGTTTTTCCAAAAGTCCCTGTCTGCAGGTTCCACTAACTTGTTAAACAGAAACCTAAAGTTTGGTTTTCTTCTGCAATATAATTTGAAAATAATACTGAAATGACAAATATAAAATACATTAAATTCAAAGTCAATCTCTAGTCACTAACAATATTTAAAACCAACCTTTTAGAAGTCCTATTATGATGTTATAATAAGTGATAATTTCTGTATTGACAAAGTTATTTCTCTACAGTTAATTGTAGTACATTTTACTGTCCTGGGGTAAAGCCAAAGTCTAATGTGGATGGCTTAGAACCAGTAATTGTGCCAATACATGTATATGAATAAATAATTTCAATATTTAATTTGGCCTAATTTTAGAGACAGTTTCTAACACTTTTAAGTTCAATAACACTGCGGTTAATCAAAATATATTTTTGTTTTCAATTTTATTTACATGGTAAAGGGTATACATATTTTTAATTTATTTATATTTTATCAGGACAATTGCAATAACAATACTGGTACTTTCTATTAACTAATTAAAATATTCTCTTGTTAAAACCGTATCAGGGTTGAATGTACATGACACTAAGAACTACATCTATAACCATAGTTTGTGCCCAAAATTCAAAAAGTTAAAGACAGGATCACAACAAAGTTTTTCTAAAACAAAAAATGCATTTAGATTTTATACATTTGTTAATCTCAGAACTGCGTCCAGACTCAAAAGTCATACTTGTGGAGAATTACAAGGATGAGATTTTGCTCATTTAAGTTTAAAATTAAGATGATTATTGGTGAGATCTTTGTCAATGTAGTTTTCCTGTGTTCATTTTTATGCCCCGCCTGTAAGGCAGGCAGGGCGTATAGTTCTTCGGTCTAGCTGTGCGTCCATCCTTCCGTCATACTGTCCTTCTGTCTGTCCGTCAGTCCATCCATACTAAGTTAAGGTTCAGGTTTAAGGCAGTTTTTTCATGAAGGAGTTATGGTATCATCCTTAAACTTTGTACATGGATAGCTTATGATATGAACAGCAACATTTTTATGCAAAACGGAAGCTGTGACCTTGAGGTCATGGGTCATCGACTATAAAATTTCTTTATAGAATCAATTTCAATATTAGAATCCAGGTTAAGATTCAGGTTTAAGGTAGTTTTTCATGAAGGAGTTATGATATCATCACGAAACTTTGTACATGGATAGCTTGTGATATGAACAGCAGCATTTTGATGTGAAATGAATGCTGTGATGCAGTGCATTGGTCATTGACTTTAAATTTCTTTGTATATGGAATTTCAATATTAGAATCCAGATAATAAGGTTCAGGTTGACTGTAGTTTTTCATGAAGTACTGAGAGATAGTATTCCTATCATTAGGGACTTCAAAGTCAACAATATACAAATGTAATTCTTTTTACTAAATACTTCCATCATTGGCAGGACATGTAGTGTCCATTGAACACATATATACTTGTTTAAATTATTTTTGAGTGTTACTACTGGTATTCTTTGTGGGACCACATAACTTATATGAATGTACATAGAAAGTAGAACAGTAATAATATAACACTAGCATAACTAGCACTAACTTTCAGATGGATGTTTTTTTTTAGATTATGGACAGCTAAACTTATTGGATAGAGGATTATCAAATGATATTTCAGTCCATTACTGTGCATTAGTAAATGAGAGTCAAGTAATTGTAAGATTACGAGATACATTGCTTTTGATGCAAAATATGAAAAGTTTTGACTTAGCAACTTTTAAAATGAACAAGTTATTAAATTCATTTCTTGGTAAAACAATAAATAAACAAAGGACAGAAATAAGATATCTTTTCACACAAAAGTAATTTTGATAATTTTTAATCAGTATTTTTGATAATTTTTAATCATGAGTGAGGTAGGCAATCCAAGATGGCTACTTAGACCCTGATTTTTCAGTACAAGGATGTGGATAGGTATACGACACACTGTCAGATAAACTGAAAATAAATATTATAATAATGATTATGTAGACAAGTTTATAAACATAACTCCAAATTTGTATTTTTTATTAATAAATCAACCTAACTTAGCTGTAAGGCCCATTAAAATAAGTTTTTATCTGTATTTTCTAAATTTAAATCATTTACCAAAGGTTATCTACTATATTTAATTCTCTGCATTTAGCAGCCTTTATCATATCATTATATCGCCGCTTTTGAATCTTGTGTGGCATTAAAAATATAACTGTTTCCTCTGCAGCCATGGCAAAAGCAATTTTACTTTCAGTTTCGATCTAATGTTCATTTACTATTCTCACAGAAACCGCAAGTTGGATATGTTCCCCTGAGGAAACACAACGATATAGAGTTTTTAATAGTATATTTATGCGTAACAAAACAATGTGCAACATTATAAATCTTTACTATATACGTAATTATGTAATTATGTAATCATAGAAACCGAGGAAAGTCTTTTGGTAATATCGTATCACTTGTTATCCTGCAATGAACACTTTAACATAAAAACAGAAAGTTCCAAACAAATGCGGGATTGTATGTTGAGGACTGTTGATATGATACAGCTACAGAGATGTCTTTTGAAACCCTCCTGAAACAAATTTATACATTCTTAAACACATTGAGTATAGCTCATACTGAACAAGTTATGAAATGGGGATCCAGAAATTTGCAGAATGCTTTCAAATGGGCAAAATATGCAGAGGAATTACATTCCAAGTTAAAGGATAGACCATTTAGAAGTGAGTTGGACGGTGCTATTCAGGATATGAGTGTTCATTTTTCACCGGTTTCAAGTTTACAAATAAATTTTCACATTTTAGGAAAGGCGTCTGAAATCTTATTTTGGACATTAATTCAAAATCCGTATTTACCAGAAACATTAACCCAAGAACTATTTCTTTCTTATGATTTACAGCAGGATAGGTTTTTCTTTCAGATGGATGTTAAGTTTAATAGTTGTGTATCTAATAATGAAACTTTGGCTACAGGCCAAGAAATATACAGTTCATTAAATTTAGACAAGGAAAGTTTGATTTATAGTTTAAATTCTCAGGCAAAATGCTTAGTTGATGGATTATTAGTTGTGATTGACAGGAAGGACATGCAGCAAGATCAGTCAAAAATAGATGCATATCTAAAAGTTCTCTGTGAGAGACTTTGTGGACTTAAAGATGGATTAGCAGTAGTTTTGTCAGTTTACTTACAGACTGGATTTAGTGACAATCCGATAATACAAAACATTTCAAAGTCAATATTCCAATATATAAAGCAAAAATCAGATCTGCAGTTTGAAACTGTGCCAAGTACTTTGCTTTTGGAACTATTTAATGCTGATTTTAAATTTACTGAATTATTTGTAGAATGGTTGGTTAGTATAGGTAGAAAATTTTCACTGAAATATCCAGAAGAGGAACTGTACACATGGACTTGTCCTGATATTCACACTACTACTATAGATTTCAATGCACTGAGAAAGCATTTTGGTCTGGTTTTAAATGTAAATGGAATGGCAAAGAAAACTGTGCAAGAAAGACTTAAACAGTGCAGTGAAGAGTCATTTGTGAATGTGTTTAAAGATATTTTAAAGAGTTTAGAATAATATTTATATATTAAACAGAGGTATGAAGCATGAACACTAGATCATAAGACATAACTCTTGTTGGATGTGTTTGATTATACAAGATTGGCATGTAGTGGTATTGGAGGAGTCTCTCCCTATACTTAGAGATGAATTAAGCAATAAAGAAAAGCAACTAACTAAATTAGTGTAGTTCTTGATCTTGAAACAATTAAGTACCTAGCCACTGTAGCCAGTCCTAACAGTCCCAACAAATGAATACTCACTGTTAACTGTTAACTTAAGTTGCCTACAACTCTTATCCACATCCAGCCTTCTGACGCAAAATATAAATATTTATCCACTCATTTTTACCCTCAGATGACAAATTTGGTAGAAAAAAGCTGGAATCATGTTAAAAAGGATGACAAATGATATAATATGAAGTTTTTTTATCCGATAGTGGACTTTTTTAATGTGTACCAGTACCTTTTTTTTATTAAGATGCACAGATTTCACATACATTTTCGAATTAGAGAAACATTGGTTGCGTAATATTGAATTTTGTATGATAAAGATTCTGATGCACTAAATATGAATATTCTAAAAGCCATTTCTTGCATTGTTAGTAATGCTGAAAGTCAAAGTAACAAAGAATGTTGTATTGTGGAGCATGTTCAAAAGCTAAAATAACCAAGAAGATGAGCTGAAAAACATAAAAATATATAACCTGAGATTTGTCCAATGTCAAATGGCCAGTTTAAGAATTGGCTTGGGCCATGGGGTGTCAGATTGCACCCCATCTACCAACTGTGAAATTTGCAGATTGTGTCAAGTATCATCTTATTTCATCTTGCTTCGTCAAAAACCATAATTCTAAAGTTGACGAAAATGTATGTGGAGATAAATATTCAAATGGTTATAGGAGTGAAACATAATTTGAAATTTCATGTAAACTAGAAATTGTGTCTGTAAGACATGGATGCCCCACCTAAAATGTAGGTCATCATGTATTATGTTCTGTACTATCCAAGGCACATCCACTGATGAAGTTTCGTTAATACACTATGCCTAGTCCCAAAGAAATGAACCTAAATGCAAAACTTGACCACAGTCGCTCAAGCGTAAAATGTAGGTCATAATGACCCAATTATTGTATGACTGCTCATTACTACCAAAGGCACATCCACTGATGAAGTTTCATTGATACACTATGCTTAGTTCCAAAGAAATGAACCTAAATGCAAAACTTAACCAATGTCACTGAAGCTTGAAATGTAGGTCATAGCAACCCAAGTATGGCTGAACTGTGTTGTACTGTACAAGAAGAATGTAGTGGTGAACTATCATTGATACATGTATATTACTATAGATTTCTGAAAAATGGAGATAAATGCAAAACTTCACCAAATCGGGACATATGTACGGACCGACAAGGGTAAATCTATATGCCCCAGCCACATTCGTGTTCATGGTCTTTCCAAGTTTTATATTTGGAGTGTGCTCTGACATCCGTTGGCCCCAGACAAAAGTTCATTAACTTTGAATCAAATTACCTATACAAAATGTGATATATGTGCGTCTTTTTCTCTCAATACATGTAACATCATTCCATGAAGTATGACAATGAATGTATAATGAGACAACATCCCTTTAGCATATACTTGATTACTTGATAATATTAAAATAATCAGAAATGAAATTTTGAAAATTAATATTGAATTGTATGATCTTAAGAAATGAAATTCAATATTTTGTTCTTATAGTCATTACAAGACATAAAGAGAGTCAAATATATATACCGATATGCACCAGATAATACATGGTTACACGAAAAGTTCTGAAGGCAAGATATAGGTATTACTTTCCGGCGGCGATGGCGGCATAAACTTTTTTAAAACCTTAATAACTTTGCACACATTACATGTATCTACAATTAGGATTTTTGGTCCACAGATACCTTATCGTATAAATTTACCACAGTATATTTGTCTTGTGACACTGACCTTGTTTTCATGGTTCACTGACTTCATAAACATAAATGTTAAATTTGTCAAAGTTTTGTGGTTAAATCCATTTCTCAGCAACTATAATTTTAAGATGATTGTAGTTGTGAATGTACATCTTACCACAAGCTCTTTAATAATACACCTAATGGCAAAAATTTAACCAAAGTCACTCAAGCATAAAATGTTCATTTGTGTCATAATGAATTAAACTTGCTAATATGTATTGTACTATATAAGTGGATTGTAGTTAACATTGTTAATGTAATACATGTACCATAGGCTCTTAAAAAATACGCCTAAATGCAAAAATTAAAACAAAGTCACTCAAGCATGAAATGTAGGTCATAAAAACCCAATTGTTCGAGAAATCCATTTATAATGTAAGATGATTATAGTGATCAAGTATTGTTGAACTAACATCATAGATTCCTAGGATATGAAATTAAATGCAAAACTTTATAAAGAGCAACTCATGTGTTGAATGAAGATCAAAGTGAGCCAAATGATATTGAAATGTGTGGTAAGAGAATTGTGGTAATATAATATCGTTGATATACAAATGTATCTGAAATGGACCTAAATACAAAAACTTAAATAAACCAGATGGACATACCCTCATGGACAGGGCAATAAAACCTTGCTGTACATTTAATTTATACATATACAAGCATTCCAAAACAAAACACAACAAGATTAGTTCCAGGAATATGCATGCCATTGTAATATGACTCTATGCTTTGTCTGGAACTCTGGGCTAACATGTATATTCTGAAAGCTTAAAACCCAAAAATGCAAAAAGATTTTCTTCAATGTCAAGTTCCAGGGAGTCAAAAATACGAAGACAGAAATGTGCAACAGCAATATACCCAAACTTTCATTTGAAAGCACCCGCTTTATAATTTATAACAAGAACATCATTCCAATGTCCCCCGCCACGTGGCAATAACTCCAACAAAAAAATAATGGTACAGCACAGAAATTTGAACTTGACCAAGATAATACTAAATCACAACTATGATATAAATTTAAATTAAATCCATTAACTAAGGTTTGTAGGCACAAGAGCGCTTACAAGAAATATTGACATAATTTTCAGAGTTCAAAGGGCAACAACTCCAATAAAAAATAACGGTACAGCACTGAAATTCGAACTTGACCAAGATAATACTAAATCACAACTATAATATAAATTTAAATAACATCCATTAAGGTTTGTAGGCGTGAGAGCGCTTACAAGAAAAATTGATGAAGGGCAATCGCTCCAACAACAATGATGGTACGGCACTGAAATTCGAACTTGACCGAGATAATACTAAATCACAACTATGGTATAAATTTTATTAAAATTCATTGAGAAATGTAGGTGTGAGAGCACTTGCAATGTCGGACGGATGGATGACCAGACGGATGGACGCCCGGCATTTCTATGTCCCCACACTGCCTTGCAGTGGGAAACAATAAACAACTGTGCTGTAAATGCAAGATATACCCATCCTTTATCTTTGATAAATTTTAATTCCATAACTCTTGAACTACAAATTGTAAAATAATCATAATTTAAACAGGTTACTTACATTTATGTGTCTTAACAAAAACATTGTAAAATGATAATAAAAGTTGTAGATCTCTGGAAAGACAAATGCAATAACCTTTAAAACCAAACAAAGGCTAATGTAATGGTTACAACATTTCAGAAAAACTTTCATTTGACCTCATCTTTATTAACTAATATGTTTACATATAAAATAAGATAAATAATGAGGTATTTGATTAACAAAGTTCCATAACTCCGGAGTCATAAATCTGAAAATTGGGATTTCCTGAACTGGCTCAAACAACCATTTATGTAATTTGATTTACTTGTATCACAATACAAAAAAATGACAAAGTTTTGGACAATCCAAGTTCATAAAAAAAACTAGGTTACAGAACTTAGATATAAAAAACATCAACCTCTCTTAGTTTTGAGATTCTCATAAAATTCCTATGGAAACATTATCAAGTTGTCATACAATTTTCTATTTGATTTAAGTCCCTTAACTCATGACTGATAAATCTGAAAATCATAAAAAAACAAGATGTACTGTGAGCCATTGCTCACAAGTGATACCCTCGCTTTTCGATAAGGTCGAAAAACAAACAAAGTGGCCTCGGTCCAAAAATCTATCCTACGATATGACATACCTATAGGAGGCTTGTGACAAAATATCCAGCGGCTGTGATGAGTGGTTGCAGAGAAAAGTGTGATGAAAAATTTTGTATTCAAAATTACAAGGTCGAAAAATAAATGAAGTCGTCAAACAGGAAGCTGATTTTGCCTAGGTCTGAAAATGTATCCTACAAATAAGGTGTACCTATAGAAGGCTTGCAACAAAATATCAAGTGGCTGTGACGAGTAGTTCAAGAAAAAAGTGTGATAAAAATTTTATTACGGACAGACGGGCGGACGGAACCACAAGGGTAAAACAGTAAACCCCCCTCTCCTTTGAAGCGAGGGTATAATAATAATAATCAAAAGGAAGTATTCTTCCAAAAATCATATTGTGTAAAAAGTCAAGGAAAAATTGATGAAGACAAAGTTGAATTATATGTCATAGACTGACAGACAGCGGTAAACAAAAATATTTTCAATCTTGGACTTGCATATTAAAAGATATGTGGTAATAGAATAGAGCAACAATACATGGATGAATGAAATCTTTCTCATCTCTAAGCATAAACAGAACAGAGGATGTAGAGATGAATGAACTAATAAACTAATAAAGATATGTTTGGCAATTTAAGTAACCTGTGCAAAAAAGAATTTAATAAAATATTGCACATATTTACATTATTACATTAAATAAGTAAAATTAACTGGTCAAAACTGTGGAAATAATAACATTAAATAACAGCTACCTATTATACAGTTTTACTTAGAGTGTCTATATAACTATAAGATATATCAGGAGTCTTTGGTATTTCTGTATCTGCTGATTTATCACTTAATATATATGGTATATGACAATTTGACCTGTATACAGATGGATAGTACTGTCTATAGCATACATAGGCAATTAACATTCCTAAGAAACTGCCTACAGTAACATCTGAAATGACGATTAAAAATATATATAATTAAGTTAATTTGAGATATTATAGCAATTTGACAGGATAACCTGGTTTGGTTGCCACTAGGAATAACCTTCCCCCATGAACTCAAAACATGAAAATTCCCTCCAACTTTGTCCCTTCTCCTTTATAAAATTTGTTTTCATATTTGTACAATTTTTACTATTTTACATCATTCATAATAAGAGGTTTCAACATTTTACTGAAGCAATATATAGGTGAATGGTTAAAAAGTTTTATACGGCTTGTAACTCAACCAGTATATGAAGATCAAAACTTTCATATTTTCATGTTTGTTTTATATCTTGGTATATAAAATTTAATACTGTAAATTCATTTTTATTTGTGGTGTACCACTTTTGTGCATCTCAACAAAACCCAAATTTAAATTGTCACATCAAAAAGAAATCTAACTATGATTTTAAATGTACAAGTTTAAAAGAAGTCTGCAAAGTCTGTTGAAGGTTAGGAAAACAGGAAGGTTTGTACAAGTACATGAATATCGAATAAGATGAAGCTTACTACTTATTAAGAATTGCACATTTGATAAAAAAAAAAGTGACACAACTTTTTTTTAAGTTTTGTCATAAAAATATTGTGGTATTTAATTCCAGTTTTTAAAGTTACTTTTTCAATCAATGTTAAACAATTACAAAATATGTGTGAACAACTTTTTTATTCTAATTCCCATAACAACAAATTTATCATTAATAATCAAACAATAAACAGCTGTTAACAACATTTTGATAAAATCGTTATGAATATTAATAATTGGATTAACATTTTTATGGGTATATTAACCCCAAGGTCAATTTTATTAGATACTATTGCAAATTATTTTTCACTCCTCATTTTCCGGTGTGTAGAAATACCGCAAAGGACCTCCTTGGTGCACTAAGGACATGATAGAGAGGTCCTATACGCACAAAGAAGGTTGCAAATGAATTGTCAGCTTAAGTAACCTTATTTGATCATTTTTTATAATAATTACTTTAAAATTAACGACGATATTTGTATTTTTGTCGACACGTGCCCTCAATTAAGACAATCATGTGGTGATCAATACATGTTGATTGTCAATCAACATCGAACAGGTAAACAATGACAATCAGATTCCAGCTAATTATATAATAAACAATTGTGTATGAGCTTGGACACAGCGTCTTTGATGTTGATCTTTAAAACATTCTGTTTTTTTAAGACGAAATATAATAAAAACAAATGTGAAGGAAATTATTTCGCCGGAAAAGTTAAAAAGATCAAGTGTTTTTACAGGATTTTTTTAGTAAAAGTTTAGATATTATTTAAATGCTAAATCAGTTTGTTTGCAATTCATATCGATTGCAGACTTATAAAATATGTTAAGTAAAACAATTCTAGAATTTTAAAACAAGATGTGGCGTCCCTGGGGTTCACCTCCCAGTTATACTGACTACCAGATGGTTTTAAAAAGATTGCAAGAGGTAAATATTTCATATATTGGTTTGTAAATGAACGGTCATTATTTTTTGTGTAAGTGGCTTTATAATGATTTTGGTAAAAATATCGGTAATAGATTATATTTCGATTAATATTATTTTAACTAAATCAAGTCTTTGAGATTCAAATGGGTAGGAAAGAGAAACTTTTATACAAAATAGCATCATTTAAACTCAAAAGAACAATTTCATTGGTTTCATGTAACGACGCAACGATGTACATTGAGTAGTAGGCATAGACAGAACTTTCAACCTCGGGCCAATGTTTGTAACCAATCTTGTATATAAGAACAAAAAAGTTGTTAAGAAATCATCACGTGACCATCCCATTTTTATAGGACCAGTGTTTTTTCACTGGGATGCGAATTATTGCACATACCACACATTTTTCTCACATGTTAAAGCTCCCATAGATATTGATATAGAGACTTTTGATGTCAGCTTTGGTAGCGACTACGAGGGCGGGCTTACAAAAGCTCTTCATAGTGTTTTCCTGAACTCTTCAAGGTTACTCTGCACAAAGCACATTAAAGAACAATGTGATCGATTATTCCAAAAACAAACTGCCGATGACAAAAGATCAACGGAATGACGTAACGGAAGACATTTTTGGTGATGATGGTTTAGTGTCTGCAAATGACACAATCGATTTCAACATGAAGTCAGATAATTTATGTAACAATTATCCAGTTTTTTCTGACTACTACAACAATCATTTGAAAAATAGACTGTTACAACATGTGAACAGACCATGTAGAAATAACTCCCGACTAAGGTTATTGACCAACAATAACTGTGAAAGCATGAACCATCGATTTAAGCTGGCAACTGACCGGAAGCCACAACAGATTCCAGATCTAATAAACACAATAAATGGTATAATAAATATTCACTTCGCAGACTTGCAAAGAGCTCTGTATGGTATGGGGAACTTTGAGCTTCATGAAAATTTCAGGCGTCATTATATACAATACTACTTATACAGCACCAAGACATCCGATGAAAAGAGTCAACTTTTCAACAGACTTCTGACAGACAGATATTTATCTTATCACAAAGTGATTTCTTCCGACGGTACACTTGTCATACCTGCCGTCGGCAAGATAGCAAAGAAACTGGGTCAGGGAAACTGGGTCAGAAACACCACCCGAAAACTGTTGCTGCCAAAGCCAAGTCAAGATTTTAGACATCAATGCTACTAATATTCATGTAAATCAGATAAATTGTTATAGTTATCAATCATACAAAAGTCAATACAATAAAACTATAAAATTTGAAAACTGTTTTTTCTTTCTTTATTATTATTATTATTATTATTATTTAATTAATAATTTATATAATCTGACAATGGTTCACTTCATGTAGTGACACAGTCACTGGTTAAACCATACACATCTTTCATGTTTATTGGTAACACTTGGATGCACACGATACACAAGATAAACGGATTACTGGCACGTGTCGATAAATTATTAAATAACTTCTGAGTTGGTAAAAATATGTTTTTAAAAATTTGGAATCAAGTATTTAAAAACATTTACTTTCATTTGCAACCTTCTTTGTGCGTATAGGACCTCTCTATCATGTCCTTAGTGCACTTTTATGGTTCTTAGTTCACTAAGGAGGTCCTTTGCGGTATTTCTACGGACTCCTCATTTTCTAGATTTATTTACTAGTACAAAATAAGTACAGACAGAAATAAATGAATCCAAAGCATCTATCAACTACCCTTCCCTCTGCATACATTTTTTGCAGTGTTTAACTTTACCTTGCCAATGATGATGAAAATCTGCTGTTCTTGATGCAGCTATTAATGTTGCCCATAGCAAGGGTAAAACAACCATACATAATTTATATGCATGGCCTCGACCTCTAGCATTAAAGCAATGACATTTTCCTGCAATGTATAGTGCCACAAATCCTAAGCTAGAAAATGCAACTGAAAAAAGAAAGAAATTCTTACTAAATAAAGAAAACATTATGAAATAAATTTCCATACAAAAAATCATAGTGGTTAGCATTACTAATAATTGTAAGACCCCTTCCAGATTGTTAAAACTTTTCTGTTACATCAATTTTACTTCAACTTTGTAATCAGTATCATAATTTATTTTTCAGAGATTTTTGTCTGTCCATTTTTTTTACTTTATTTTTGTTGTCTGGTAAAAATTAAACATTTTGATGATACAATTTCATAATGTTTTAACAGGATTTTCCCAACATAAAAAATTCAAATTTTAGTTTGAAGATGTGCGTCCCAAGGACAGATGACTCGGTTGGTGGCTCCAAACAATGAAAAATGAATATCCAGTTTCATGTTACCAAGACAGGCTCTTGTTTATTTATATAAACCTAATAAGGCATTATTACATTTATCATTGCATTCAGTACAATGTATTTAAATGTATGGTTTTGCTGCACCAACAAAAATCTCAAAAATTGGTATCCGATGAATTATAATGAACCCATATAATATTTGGTTTTTCTGGTAACATTCTTTTAAACAAATCATTCTGAAGAAATATTGTTTATAATTAGACTAATTCTGCTATGCAACTTTCTGATTTTTTGAAAAATTGGAAAATCATAAATTGACATGAAAAAAATACATATTTAGTTAGTAAGTACCTCTATTTAGTCACCATATACAAATTCTGATTTTTTTAACAAGTTCTTTCGTTTCATACAAATATTTTTTAATGCAAATTTTTTCTAAATAAAAACCATTACATCCTACCATCATGCCACTAAAGAACCTACCAATAAAATACTAACATGAAGAATGTCCACTAGGAAAACTTTTATATCCCTGTATAACTTCTTTTTCTGGTCCTCTGCAATCCATATCATTATTTATAACACCATTTGGAAAGCAGCGATCTAAAAAGTCTGGACGAGGCCTGAAAATGTAAATTTTATTGAAACCAAAAAAATTTATCTCATTTTTGCATTTTCTATTTTGGAACAATATTACTGGTGTTCATATTTATGTTGAAATAACTGTATAGTTGTAAATACAAAAATTCGGACAATCTAACACAATAAATAATATACTATTAATGCATAAAACAGTGCATAGAAATCAAAAATATCGATTTTATTTTGTATGAATTCATCCATTTAACTTGTGATATCCCAATATTTTGGTGTAAAACTCATTTTTTTTTAACAAATCTTACAATATCACACGTGTGGTGGCATCTATTGTTCACTTCAGTTTTGATGCATGTAAATATATTTTCTTTTACAAAAGCTAACAGCTTTGCAAAACAAACTTGAATGGGTAAATGAAAAAATTCAACTTTACTTAATATTGATGTTTTCTGAGCATGGAAATGGAAAGGGATAGAAAGGAAACAAGGGCCATGGTCCATTTTATTTTAAATTGATTATTAATATTTAACTTATTCTACTTACCTTCCAACAGCAAGTTTTATACAATTTGTAACTGAACCTGTTAAGTATATTGATAGCACAACACCTGAAAAAAAATCAAATCCATTATATATTGAATGAAATCAATATTAGTAATCCTCAAAGTAGTCTTTATATAGTTTCTGATTTAAGAAAAAGTATAACTCTTGAAACCAGTTTTAATTATTTTTTACACAAGCATCACTGAGTGGTTATAAAAATTTGTTGTATGGTAGCAGAACTGCAGCTACACATATACATCCCAAACTAGCATTAAATTCAATCTTAAATGCAAATACAATTGTGGAGTTCTTGTTTCAACATTAATTTTGGCAATGTATGTGAATAAAATTATTTGTATAGTTCACTAGAATTATTAAAGTTCATTTCTTCCGAGTTCATTTTTTCAAGTCCTCTTCAATTCATCTTGATTGAACCACCCCCCCCCCCCCCCTCTCTGTCTTCAGAAGTTACATGTTATTTTGTAAAGCAAACAGTATTTGCCGGACACTTTAATAGCAGTCTAATTTATGGTTTACTAATACAATTCCCCATGAGTCAAATGTTGCAATTTAATGATAAATTGTAAGTAGTGCAAATAAAGTATATCCACTAGGGGCTATCTTCATCTGGAATGTGTGATCTTTTGTTTCAGTGTTGAAGTAACTTCCAATATCCACTAGGGGCTATCTTCATCTGCAATGTGTGACCTTTTGTATCATTGTTGAAGTAGCTTTCAAGATGAAGAACAGCAATAAAGGCCCTGTTCACTTGATTTGTGTATTATGTTGTGATTTGATAAGACATCAGATGAAAAAATCAGAATTTTCTAGTAAAAGTTTACCACATCAAAACACAATTTTCAAAAATACCACTGATGTTACTATTTATTTTCTCATCAAGGTATTTGTAATTTATCAATGTTTGTTTAGTTGGGGTTTTACGCCCTTTTTAGCACATTTGGCTATTTCGTGGCGGCCAGTTTTTATTGGTGGAGGAAGCCGGAGTAGCAGAGAGAACCAGCGACTTTCTGTAGGAAAATTGGCAATCCTTGTCAATTTAGATTGGAGTCGAACACACCCCGCCACAGGTGAGATTCGAACTCACAACCCCAGTATTGACAGGCTAGTGATCATCAGTATTCATGACGAACTACCTAGACCACTCGGCCACCGAGGCCCCCAATTTATCAATGTAAATACATGTAATAACTTTTTTTCTTATAATTCTTTCAGTTCATTTATGTTAGACTTTCATTACTTTGTGTTTGAAATCTAGAAGTAGTTCCAATATAATAATCAAGATTGATGACACTGTATAAAGGAACTCCCTAAATCAAATTTAAATCAATATTATAGTTATACATGTACATCAATAATTTTACAAATTGTGCATAAATTTTTGTACCAACCTAAGATTGCTTGTTGGAAGTCTATTTTGTCTTTATACAGGGTGAAATATAACAATATCACAACCAAAGGAACTCCAAAAATTGTCCACTAAAAAATAAAAAATCATATCAAAATGTAAATTGTTAACCACATTTTCAGATTTTATATTATCAAAATCCATACTAGGCATGCAACAGGTATGTTCTGAAAAGAATACTCTTACTAGTTAAAGCAAAAATTGCTTTTTTTCATTACACATTTTTAAAATATTTTTGGATAAGGAAACCTTTCTTGAATTTCAAAAATTTTATTGACATTTCCAGTAAAGTAGACTTGCAGATACATTTGAATTTACACAATCTGATTAAAAAATCCTTGGGTTTTTACTTGAAATATATGTACAAAAATGTAGTAACCCATGCAAAATTAAGTTGGGCAATGTCTAGTATATGAAATCACTCAGGTAATTTTATAATAACATGTAGTCAATGCAAATTACTCACATATCTACAAAATGTACTAACCAATAGAAGATAACCTGGATAATAACTATAAGATGTACTTATCCATAGAATATAACCTGGACAATCACTACAAAATGTACTTACCCATAGTAGATAACCTGGATAATATCTACAAAATGTACTTACCCATAGAAGATAACCTGGACAATATCTACAAAATGTACTTACTAACAGAAGATAACAATAACTACAAAATGTACTTACCCATAGTAGATAACCTGGATAATATCTACAAAATGTACTTACCCATAGAAGATAACAATAACTACAAAATGTACTTACCCATAGTAGATAACCTGGATAATATCTACAGAATGTACTTACCCATAGAAGATAACAATAACTACAACATGTACTTATCCATAGAAGACAACCTGGACAATAACCACAAAATGTACTTACCCATAGAAGATAACCTGGACAATAACTACAAAATGTAGTTACCCATAGAAGATAACCTGGACAATAACTACAAAATGTACTTACCCATAGAAGATAACAATAACTACAAAATGTACTTACCCATAGTAGATAACCTGGATAATTTCTACAGATTGTACTTACTCATAGAAGATAACAATAACTACAAAATGTACTTACCCATAGTAGATAACCTGGATAATATCAACAAAATGTACTTACCCATAGAAGATAACATGGACAATAACTACAAAATTTACTTACCCATAGAAGATAACCTGGACAATAACTACATAATGTTATTACCCATAGAAGATTACCTGGATAATAACTACAAAATGTACTTACCCATGGAAGATAATCTGGATAATATCTACAAAATGTACTTAACCATAGAAGATATCAATATCTACAAAATGTACTTATCCATAGTAGATAACCTGGATAATATCAACAAAATGTACTTACCCATAGAAGATAACAATAACTACAAAATGTACTTACCCATAGTAGATAACCTGGATAATTTCTACAGATTGTACTTACCCATAGAAGATAACAATAACTACAAAATGTACTTACCCATAGAAGATAACCTGCACAATAACTACAAAATTTACTTACCCATAGAAGATAACCTGGATAATAACTACTTGTTCTGGGAAATTTGTAAAGCCAAAATTCCTCTGGTTGTATCTTTCTAAAGTATGGAACAGCATCATCACTTATACTGAAGCAAAGGTTTAATAATGATTACACAGTGTAATACATTCAGTATTGGAAGGTAGTATAGAAACCTGTACTGAAAACGTAAAGTATTATATAAAAGATATCCAACTTAACACTAACTTTCAATACAACATTGACAGACACATTATGATTCCTTCAAGAACATTTATTTTCTATACAGTGATGTATCAGCTGACCTGACTGACTGCCTTGGTCAATCTCCGAATGTTTTGTTTGTATAGTTGGGGTTTTATGCCATTTTCAGCACATTTGGCTATTTTGTGGCGGCCAGTTTTTATTGGTGGAGGAAGCCGGAGTACCCAGAGAGAACCATGACCTTTGGTAGGAAAATTGGCAATCCTTGTTAATTTAGATCAGAGTCGAACACCCCCGCCATAGGTGGAATTCGAACTCACAACCCCAGTGTTGACAGGCTAGTGACATTAGTAGTCATGACGAACTACCTAGACCAACTGAAGATAAAAAATACTCTATACACCAAAGGTATTTCCATACCAGAAACTTTCAAATTCCCAGCCATTAAAATATCTGACAAAAACAGATGCTTTAGGAGAGAATGAATTAAAAGGTATGTTGGATTAGTGTACAGTATAGCAGAGGATGGGGCATATATTTTTGAGCAAGAACCAGAAAAAAGAGGAAAACTTGTTAAAGCCCCTTTCAAACTGCATTAAGGAACTGTAACATATCAATATTTCCAAAGGTGCACAAAATACTAACTATATGTGGGACAGACAGCAGACTGAGACTTGTAAAAAATTATTTGAGGTCAACCATGTCAACTAATATGGCATCTGCTTGGTTATGATGTACACACACAGAAACATTGATATCCATCCAAAAGAGGTTGTTACGCAATTTGTAACTAAAATTCCAAGAATAATGATACTGCCAGACATTCTTGAAGAATAACTTACAATTTCCATGAAAACCTCTATTAATTTGCAAGATACTTTCATAGAAGAAATAATATTCCCTCTTAAGACCAATTTGATTTTATTTTTCACTATTTTTTTTTATAAATTGAGGCGATCCAAAATTTTGGTCACGAGCATACCTGGTGAGGGTTGAGCAGAACACAGAAATGTGCTATGTATCCATCAATTTTTTAATATATTATCGAGTTTATTAAATGATTTGTAGTTGCTCAAATCAGCATGGACTTTATTGAAAAACAACCACAAAATGTGTCCACTTAAAAAATCCATCAGTCAATGAGATAAAAACATACAAAACTACAAAAATATGGCATAATTAAACAAAATACAGCACAGTGGTGGAGTTTCACTGCTTTATTAAATGTACCTCTAAGCTACTGTCTTTTTAGGATGTACATGTATGTGTCATGAAAGAGCAATTAAGGTGCTATGGTGTAGGGGTTAGTGCATCAGTGTGCAAAGCCAAGGATCCCTGATTTGGGTCCAGAATAAAAATTTCAGGAATTCAAATTTGTGATGCCCTATCAACACAATTTGAAAGGATGGTCTTGATAAACAATGTTAGTCTGTTGGATGGAGAGGAAAAAGTGTTGTTTAGGGAGAGTAACACCTTTAACATATCAAATGTTTTAAAAGAATAGGCTAAGATCTTAATACTGAGGCGACTATTGCATGCACCAAATGGAGATGAATTCCCAATCCAATATAAATATACAGTCGACTCTCTCATCTCGAAGTTATTCGGATAGTGAAAAAAAAATTGAGATTGAGGAAATTCGATTAAAATAGATTTAACAAAGTTACGAAGGGGAGGTAATAAACTTCCTCAGAGGTCTGGTAAATCTAAAATCTTTCTAGGTTCTGGAGTAAAATGATAGTTTGCATGTACGTGTACTATGGAGACATCACTTTATCCATGTTCAGACACTTATTTAATTAATTTTTTGCGTTTTATAAAAATAATAAAGAGCTGAAGACAAATTGATTACAATAGATCAAAATTACTACAATGTAATTGTTCCGCAGGGTGATGTTTTGATGAAGATTATTCGACACAACGAATAGAATTTTAGTTGTTTTTATAATTTTGGACTCAAAATTTAGTTCGAGATAGAAGAAAATTTGACTCATGCAAATTCGACTAAAGAGGAGTCAAAATACACATATTTGCACTGTAAAACTTTTGGGACCACATAAAAAATTTGACTCAATGGAGTTTGAGATAACGAGATTTGACTGTATATTCTTATATGTATCTGGAAAAGCAATAATATTCTCTGTTTGATACATTTGTACTTACTAGAAAAATATTGCTAAGAAAATTCGTACACATATTTCAATTAAAAAACTTCTGGATATTTTGACTTCCATTGTTTTCCACAAATCATCTGAAAAATAAGAAAGCATTTTATCAACTTTATGGACAAAATATTTTCACATCATTATTTTCTTTCCCATAAATTATCACTATACTTACAATTCTTATTTTATCTTTGTGTTAATTAAAGATGCAAATTTATTTATATAATTGCTTTCTAATATAATGTATTGCTTTCAATTTTACAACTAGATGCTCACTTGAGCCTGTATCGCTCATCTGGCTTTTATTAGGCCACTATGAAATGTAAGCTCTTTTGTATCCACAAGACATTTAAGAAATGCAAAATGTCAAAGTAACCTTGATATATGACCTTTGACATAAAAAAGGTGGATCATTGGCATCTGTCCTTCCATATGAGATTCCTGCAAACTTTGGTTACAGTCTGCAATGATAAAAAATTCTTTTCCCATATGGATTCAATGGAGACTTTGTATATCTGCATCAGTTGGTTGAGTGGATGAATCTCAACCAAAAGTGGATCGTTTGTAGAGGGCATTGTTGTCATCAATCGTGCAAAGTTTCAAAACATTTCATAATGTAGTTTCAGAGAAGATTTTTGAAAATTGGCCAATCAAAATCAAAAATGACCTCTGCCAGCCATGTTGTTCATCCAATCGGAACTAAGGTAGAGAGTTGGTATAGGTCCTTCCATAAATCATTCCTGGCAACTTTGGTTACAATCTGCCGATTAGTTCCTGAGAAATGACAGAAAAGTCTTTTCCAATATGGATTCAATGGAAACTTTAAACAGCCACAAGCGTATGTTGAGCGGATGAATCTCAACAAAAAGTGGTAAGCTTGTAGAGGGTATAGTTTTCATCAATCCTGCAATGTTTCAAAACATTTCATAATGTCATTTCAGAGGAGAAGATCAAAATGTGAAAAGTTTATGGATGACGGACGCAAAGTGATAACATACATGTAAGCTCAAATGGCTCACTATAGGCCATGTAGGCCAGGTGAGCTAAACAAAGCCAACTTCTTTTCCAAAGCATGTAGATTGTAATGGGAATGGTATCTTCATAAAGTAAATTATGGACATTGGAAGGACTGTTGCCAGGTGCTCTTGTGAACAGGTGAATATACTTTCACCTACATTTTTTTTTTCACATGCATCAGTTTCAGAACACTTTATTTAAATGTTATATGTATGTATTTATATTACATGTACAATGACAATTTGTACCTTGAATATATGGGTTACCAAATATTATATTACAGTGTGGTGTACTGACCAAAATCCAGTTTCAAGTCTTTACATGTATCTATTTACATATTCATACTGTTGTTTTGTTATTTATTTCTTATCTTTATTGCAATCAAATGTTAATTATACATTACATGTATTTTTAATTGAATATACCTTAGTTTAATTTGATTGTTCACTGATCTAACCGTATTTGGCATCCTTGTTTGGAAATATATTTGATCTGATTTGTCAAACAATACATTTGTATTCTACTTGTATATCAGGGATTTTCTTCATGATTTCAGTTGCTTACAATTTTGTTATCTTCATAAAAGTACTGAAGTAGCTAGAGTTAAAAGTTACTATTTTCTGTTGCAGAAATGTAATGAGTAACCTCTGAAATATACATTGTCCGAAAATATATGATTTATTTGTATGAGCCTTAGAAACAAATATAAATGCGAGGTTTACTGAGCATCTCTCACCTGTTTCACGGCATGTACAAATAAATTGCATATTTTCTGACAATGTACATATATTGTATTTATCCTGCAATTATAACTTGTTATCTTTTATCGAAAATTATTTGAAATATCATAGCAAAATGGTACAACAGGTAACAAGACACTTCAGCCCCAGGAAAAATTGGTAACAATGTATAAAGACACTTCGGCCTCCATTTGAAGACATTTAGGGACCAATATATTTTGTTACAGAAATACATTTCGGGAAATAACAGATTTATATTATTTGAAATAAATTGTTATTTTATAATAATATACATGTATTTTAACATTTAACAAAACCTTCCAAGTAAAATATGTACAATAAATTTATTAATTTTTTCGATAATTTGATCTTTAAATTGTACCAAACAAAGTCTGTGTTTTTAGAGGAATTTATTTGCTTTGAAGTTATTATGTTCAATCATCACTTTTGATCAAATATCTAATTGGAATGAAAGTAAGATCAGCTTATGTTTGCATTTTTATAATTGTTTAATCTATTATATAGTAAAGTCATTTGTTTTTGTGGAGAGAATGTTTATGTTTGCAAGTGAAGCCATTCTGTTTCAACTGCAATAAAGCCATAACGATGATAAAATATTTTGCCGCCCGCCTCAAAATTATCTAATATCTCGCACTTTTTATATAGCTTCTGGGAAAAGGAATATGACTGGGTTAATCATTTTTGTTAGAATTTAAATTTTTAAATATATATTTCATCATAAAAAAGATACTTTTATCTGTAAAGTCTCAGATTTTCTTTATAAAATGTTATGTCCGTACGTGTCCACTGCATGGTAAATATTAAAATTTCAATTTTAAGAAAGCTTCATCATTATTAATGATGACAAGAAATGTCAAAGGTCAGCAATTCTCCTTATGGGAGCAGTACAGCCATGGAGAGACATCTCTGCATCCAGACTACTGAAGGACTGTGTGCCTTTATTTATGGTCCACCGGACAAGTAGACAATCCGTGTTTATATAAACTTTTATTGCCCTTTTGTGATATTTTATTGACAATTTTGTGAAATTTTAGTGCTGTTGTTGATATTTTCTTATTATTAAATGAATAAATTTATGAATAATATTTTCTGTTGTCATCATTTTTATAGATGTATGTTGATGGATGGATGGATGAATTATTGTTTAACATCCAGTGGCAACAAGGTGCATATCAGGACGAGAACATGTTAATATGATTATGAATATGATCCCTGCTTTGTACAAGACCGACACGCTAAGTCGGATTTTTAATGTGCTAGCTCACAACATAACTGTCCGCAGGAAGACATATCACCTCACTCGGACACATTATACTGATTCCGAGCCGACCAATCTTTGCTCTTACTCCTAGATGCCGCGTGTTGGCGGAGAAGCATCAAATACCAATTTTAATGTCTTTGGTTTGACCCGGCCAGGGATCGAACCCGCGACCTTCCGCACTCGGGGCGAGCACGCTACCACGAGACCACAGAGGCGGTTGATGTATGTTGAAAGTCCAAAGATTTTTCAATTACCTTAATGAAAATAAACACTGCCGATTTGTATTGGTACCGATTCGTCTTCTTTGGTACTGAAATGTCCTGGTGCCGAAGTGTCAGGGATTCGGTACAACAGCATCAATGAAAATCTCACCCATTACCACCCATTCTCACCCATTCCTACTTTGAATCTGTCATATGTATGCATTTCTAGCCTATTTTTGGTGCATAATCTAGGGATAACATGATGTCATAAACTCAGTAAACTAAAACACAATACAAACTTTCATTGCAAGCGAAGATAAGGGTACCAGGAGATGATATTCGCCTTCTAAACTAATATCCAAACAAGAGGCTCAGTGGGCTGAGCCTGTATCGCCCACCTTGCAGTCACAAACTTTTGATTTCATTTGACAGACTAGACTGATTTCTGGAAACTTTGTAAATGATCTTCTACAAATGCTTCATACCAAGTATAAGTTCATTGGCCAAATAGTTTCAGAGAAGAAGTTTTAAATTTCGATCAATCAGAACATATAAAGGTTTCTGGTGGCCATTTTGTTTCACGGAATAGAAAGATTTATGCAAAGTTTGTAAATGACCTTCCATAGATGCTCCATACCAAAAGTTAGTTCATTTGGCTTTATGGTTTCAGAGGAATAGAAGTTTTAAATTTTGACCAATCAGAACATGTAAATGCTCATGGCAGTCATTTTGTTTCACGGACCGGGATGATTTATGTAAATTTTGTAAAGGACCTTCAATAGATTTTCCATACAGAAAATCAGCACACAGGTAGCTCTCATCATGCTGAACTCTTCAAACTGCAGAATTTGCCGTAACCTAATCATTTTTGAGATATTTGCGAAAAACTGTTGTTTGACGCCTATGTTCTATTTTCAGTAACAGTGGCCAAGTTTTTGACGGATCAAAAATCGAAACATACAGTTTGTGCAGGATACCCTAAGGAACAATCGTGCTAAGTTTTATCCAAATCCATTTAATAGTTTCAGAGGAGAAGATGTTTGAAAAATTGTTAACGACGACGACAGACGCCAAGTGATGGCAAAAGCTCACATTTCCTTTTAGGAAAGGTGAGCTAAAAAATATTCAACATCCTCTATTTGTCTGCTAGATTGGCTAATTGCAGGATAAAGTAAATTATTTAAAGCTTTTATTCCAATATTGGTATCGTCGAAGGCAAAATAAATTATAAAAGAGATTCATGACATATGTCATATATGTACGTTAGTTGATGTTTTGTAAAGTTTTGTGAACTTCATAAAGACTTTACTATATTTCTAAATAGCAGCTTATTTTTACCTAATCATTTGCTTCTCTGTTATTTATTTCTGGCTAACTATTACTATGAAGAAGTAGTCCCACGTTGACATTTGTATTTACAAAATGTGTTATCGTTCCTTATTAAATTTTCGGTAAACAAATCGCTAAAAAGTTCCCCAAGATCTGTTGGTATGGGGTGTGACTAAACATCGAGTTCGAGTTAAAGTTAGAGTTGAATTGCACAAAACTAGCTAAATTGAAAAATAAAAACGATAAAGAAATTAACAAAGAATATTTAAACTTAACCACAATAAATATGGAAGGAAAAGGAAACTCATTTTATCTGAATACATTGGAAATGACATCAGACATAATCTGCATCCAGGAACACTGGTTGTATGAATTTCAAAAACAAGTGTTAGGGCATGTGTTACCTAATATGGACATGCACATAAGATGCAGTGACACCAATGAGGAAATTGATAACTTCAATCTGCCAAGAGGTAAAGGGGGTGTTGCAATAGCCTGGAAAAATCATCTGACGCCATCTGTCCAAGAAATACAATCTGGAAACAACAGGATAATAGCAGTTGAATTAAAATCTCCGTTTAACCTATGCATTATCTGTGTCTATATGCCTACAAACAACTCTGGAGACTCGTACCTGGAATACACGGAATGTCTCGATATTATTAGCTCCATTTTTTCTACATATTCTGCAACCCATAGAATAATCATGGCGGGAGATTTCAATGGAACGCTAAAGCCTCCGAGAAAGTATAACAAACATGACAGACTGCTACAAGCATTTGTTCAGGAAATGAGTTTGAAACAGAGCTATACTGACAAATCAACTTTCTTCCACCATTCTGGACTGTCTTGCTCTCAAATAGACTATATTCTAGTCAATACCACCTCTTCAATCATCTCTAGCTATAAAACACATGATAGATGTCCATCAAATTCTTCAAGTCATGTGCCTGTCAGTGCTAAAATCGATGTAAAAGCTAAAGTTAAACAAAGTCCAGTCAAACCGAACTCTGCAAGGCAATTCAAATTTCAATGGAAAGATATAGACTCTGAATCCTTTAATTCATTCATAAATGAAGAGCTTAGTCAATGCAACATAGAAAAACACTCTGTAGACGAAAACATTCAATTTCTGTGCAACTGTCTGAAAAAAGCAGCAGCAGTGGCCGTTCCTTCTAAAATCATCAAACTGAAAGGTCCTAAATTCAAAGCTTCTCCAAAAACCCTCAGCCTTCTTCAAATCTGTAAGGAAAAGTATCAACTTTGGAAATTAAATGGTAAACACGATGACCACTTCAAGTCTGACAAAATTCTGGCTCAACGAAACCTAAGAAAACAAATGAGGAGAGAACAATACTTAGATAGGGCTCAATTTTACAAAGAAGTAATGGACAATCCAAGCAACGAAATGTTCCATAGGCTAATTCGTCGTAATAGAGGCAACAGAAACAAGGACTCGATGTGCATAATGGAAAATGGTGAACTTCAGTACTCTCCCGTAGACCAAACGCAAAGCTTCTCAAAATATTTCGAAGACCTGGCACTCCCCAAAGACAAAGGTTACGACCCTGAATTTCTAGACCTATGTAATGTCCAGCACAAAATCATCGAACAACTGTGCGAACAGGAAAATCTTACAACCGAATTCAGCACTCAAAATATCTGCAATGCCATTAAACAGCTTCATTCTGGCAAGGCAACAGATGAATTAGGTCTCGCTGCTGAACATTTTAAAAATTCTCCAGCAATAGTTACACAATTTCTTACAGACTGTTTCAATACTATCATGAAAGACAAACTTATTCCACATATATTTAAATCTGGCATTGTAATACCTGTGTTAAAAAAAGGGAAAAATCCAATGATGATGGACAACTACAGGGGAATTGCCATCACACCTGTTGTGTCAAAGCTCTTTGAATGTACCACACTGCCATCTCTGACTCAAAACTTTAAACAATCAACTCTTCAATTTGGTTTTACAAAGGGCATGTCTATGCTTATGGCTGGGCTGATTATATCTGAGGCTAGAGCAGAAGTTACACATCGCACAATTGAACCTCTGTACCTAATTACTGTTGACAGTCAGAAAGCATTTGATGTAGTGGATCATATTATAATGCTGGATGAGCTACATAAACACACACAAAACCATTCAATGTGGACAATAGTAAAAAACTTATACAGTGGTCTAGTCTCAAAGGTCAAATGGAAAGGAAACATTGGCAATAGTTTCGAAATTCATCAAGGCGTACGCCAGGGTGGAATCCTCTCTCCATTTCTCTACAAAGTATATGTCAACAATCTCCTTGAAGATCTTAAATCACATAGCCTAGGATTTAAAATAGGAACTACATATGTGGGCTGCCCAACATGTGCAGACGATGTAGCCTTCATTAGCAACTGTGAACAGGAACTGCAATGTATGCTCTCTGTATCTAATCACCATGCCAACCAATCTAGAGTAACCATCAATCCTTCAAAAACAAAGGCAGTCATTTTAAATAAACCTAAAAGCATTAACAGGTCTGATCTACAATGGACCTTAGGCAAAAACTATATATATCCATCAGAAGATACCACACATCTCGGTCTAATAAGAGCAGAAATAAAGGAAAATGAAGTAAACATCGAATCACGTATCAGCATTGCAAGAAGAACGTTGTATTCCCTGATGAACACTGGTCTGCATGGCACAAATGGTCTCAATCCGCAAACATCTTATAAAATTTATCAGAGCTACGTCATTCCACGGCTTTTGTATGGCATGGAAATTCTACCACTTAACCAGAAGCAAATGGACATCTTCTCAAGCTTTCATAAGAAAAATTTAAGAAATTTCCAGTCAATGCCCGCAAGAACAGCTACTGGAGCTGTATATCTCATCTTAGGCGCTCTTACAATTGAGGCTGAAATCCATAAAAGGCAACTTTCCTTTCTTTATAACATTGTCTCATGCGACAACTCAACAATTCTGGATCTGGTAGACAGACAACTAATTATGAATATGGATAATCAACAAAGCTTCTTCTGTAAGGTTGCAGGTACGTTAGCTATGTATGATTTGCCAAGCATTGAGTCATTAAAGCAACAGCCTCCATCCAAACTTAAATGGAAAGCGTCGGTAAAAATGGCTCTTCAAAAATATTGGACAAAATTTTTCCTGGAAGAAATAGAATCTAAAACTACTTTGATACACCTGGATAGAACTCTCTTAAAAATTGGATCAGTACACCCTGTTTGGACCAGCTTATCATCTACAATCTCAGATGTTAAGAAAGGAGCAGTAAAAATTCGTCTTTTAACTGGAACATACCTTTTTGAATCAAATAAACATAAATTTAGTGGTGGAAAAGAGTCTTCCTTATGCAGATTACGTGGAACATCAAATGAGGACATAACACACTTTTTACTTCTCTGTCCGGCATTACATCAGCAGAGAAAAGCATTATTCTCTAATCTAAAGGCCTTAGTGATCTCTATTATTGGCACGTCAGGTTGGACTGTAAGATTTAAAAATCAAGTAGATATCGTTAAATTGATTATTGACAGTACGTTCATGTTGCCTGATATTAACAGTCGTACCGATTTAGGCAAAATTCAGAAAATGTCTACCGATATGTGCTATAGATTGCATACCGAGAGAACTTGTATTCTGCAGAAATTGTGAATCCGTCCAATGAACTGTATATAAAGTTAAAACCATATATAATGAACATTTGTGATATGAGCTGTATGTACATATATGATAAGGTAGAGGCAGGGGTGTCCCCTTTATTTTTACTGTATAAAGCTTAAGTGATCTCGTCCTGTTCTTATTTGTTTTTTTTTTTTAATTTTTATTTCCTTTTATATTTTAATCCGTGAACTTTGGATTTTAGTGTATATAATTGATTTACTAGAAACTTTTATGCGTGCAACAAATTTTTATAACTCCTCATCTGGAAATAATTCCAATGAGAAGGTGTTCCATAATTGGAATTAAATACGTACAGAAGAAGAAGAAGAAGTTGAAGTTCGAGTTAGAGTTCGAGTTATAATTCGACTTTCTAGTCGAAGTTTGAGTGAACTCGAGATATTAATTTCTTATGTCATTTGTCGAGTTACATTAGGAGTTAGAGTTACAGTTCGAGTTAAAGTTCGAGTTAAGGTAAAAGGCACTTGTTCCTGGTACAATTTTTTTTTATAATACGGAAATCAGTGACGAATTGGAAGTGTTGTTCAACAGACATTTTAGTCACAGTTCACATGATAAAATTGATAAAATGCTGCTACGTGGGCCTTTAGAGTGCTTCATCTGCTAATAATTTGTAGTTTTTAATTTTTTAATAAAATTTCAATGAGAATTGAAGCCTTCTTTTATTCCGGGTGTAGACCATCAATCCTAGCAAAACAAGTCAACCAGACTCTACCATACGATCTTCAACATATGAACGGAGATTTATACACACTATATTTGCTCAAATTTAGAAAAATGTGAACACGACATATCAAGCCTACAAGTACTATATATACTACAAAAAATATTTCAAACAAACTAGAGGCTGCAAGGAGCATATATAAGCTCGCCTGTAAGGGAACAACATTTAACTTCAAGGTGAGGTGTGGGTTATGGTTTTTGAAATTTTTTTCAAAGTGTGGACACAATTTTATTTTTTTCGACTACAATCAAACCAAATTTTTTTTTTTCTTACCAATTCGAATCAGAATTTTTTTTACAGGGAGTAAAATGTGTATTTATTCCTATGAAATCACTAGCAGTAAATAAAACTGGTATAAACTATGGATTTATTTTTTTAATAAAACATTTGCATATTTCTGATATGTTAATGACTTTTATTTTGTTTTTTAAGAAATGGAATATAACATCATTTTCTATGTACTTTGTATTTTATTATAACAATCATAATTCCACACAGTAATGAGTAGACACACATTGGGTATATGTACATGTATGCATATTTAAACTAGAGGCTCAGAGGCCTGAGTCTGTATCGCTCACTTGGCAGAAACAAGAATTGCCCATGGCGGCCATGTTTGTCACATGATCTAAACAAAATGAGAAAAGTTTGTATCTTGTCAAATATCGTTTCATTTGGCCAAGCTGTTTCAGAGAAGAAGATTTCTTTATATCAGCCTATCAGAAACAAGAATTGCCCATGGCAGCCATGTTTGTCGTCCAATCAAGATGTAAAAGATTCATTTCATAAGACTTTCCAAACGGATACTTCCTGTCAAGTTTGGCCGACAGTTTTGGCCAAGTAGTTCCAGATTTTTTTTTTAAATCAACCAATCAGAATAAAGAATTGCCCATGGGGCCATGTTTGTTGCCCGATCGGGTCGAAATGAGGAAACTGTAAAGAACCTCCCATAGATGTTTCCTGTCAAGTTTCGTTCCATTTAGCCAAGCGATTTCAGAGGAGAAGATTTTTATATATCAGCCAATAAGAAACAAGAACTGCCCATGGTGTCCATTTTGTATTCCTATTGGGAAAAATGAGGAGACTTTGTGCAGAACCTCCAATAGATGCTTCCTGTCAGGTTTCATTCAATTTGGCCAAGCAGTTCCAGAAAAGAAAAAAAATAATCAACCAATGAAAAACAAGAATTGCCCACGATGGCCATGTTTGTTGCCCGATCAGGACGAAATGAGAAAACTTTGTAAAGAACCTCCCACATATGCTTCCCGTCAAGTTTAGTTCCATTTGGCCAAGCTATTTCAGAGGAGAAGATTTTTTATTTAGCCAATCAGAAACCAGAACTGCCAAAAAAGGAACAATGCTTTGATTGTTACGATTGTTGCTCTTCATCTTTGTGGTTAATCACTGAAAGGTCAATTATGACTGAAAAACTAAGGAAATCTTATATTATGTTCATAATAAATCAAGTCATGTTTGTATTAAATAATGATCTTAAGCTTTTCTTGTAATGCTTGTGATTTATTAAACCAACTCTCGGATTCAAATATTTATTTTGGAAAAAAATATCTAAACCAGATTTTTTTCCCATAGTTTTGTAAAACAGATTATTTTTTTTTTTGGCTCTTGCTGCAACAGATTATTATTTTTTTCCTTTCCTTTGGAATCAGAATATTTTTTCACAAAAAAAAACCAGAACCCCCCCCCCCACCCCCAATTTTTCAAGTTAAATGGTTGTTCCCTAAATGTTATTGGTTCGGTGCATCCTTCGACAAAATATTGAAACTGGACACCGCTAATGAATTGCCCAGTGGATTTAAAAGAGGCCACCGTGGTTGCAGAGGTCGGAATTAGCTGACACCGTTTTGGAAGGGGACAATCTTAAGATCATTAAAGTAAAATTTGGTTGATGTTGACTTTGTATAGTTTCAGAGGAAAAGATTTTAAAAATTTCCTTCCCCATTTTATATAATTAGCTCCGGTAACTATCTTGGTTGAAGGTCGGGGACAACAGACACATTTTAGAAGAGGACCACCCAAGGACTTTTCCACCAAAGTTTGGTTCCAATAGGCCCAGCAGTTTCAGAGGAGATCTTCAAATTGTATTCCTCATATTGTCCTAAGTTTAATTATGTCGGGCCGTGACGGCAATCTTGGATGACGGACGAACACGCCAGATAAAAAGTTTAAAGGGGACAATCCCATAACTATTATAACCATTTTTGGTTCCAATTGGCCTTGTAGTTTTAGAAGAGAAGATTTTTATATTTAAAAAACTATAACAAAAAGCTAAAAATCAACAATTCAGGGGGCAATAACTTCAAGACAGGTAATACGATTTCTACAAAAAATGAAACGCAAGTAGATCTTGTCCTTCTGATAGTTTTTAACTTTCCAGATTTTCTCTAAAAGACATTTCGTCTGAGATAATTTTCAAAACTACTGTCTGACCCATATGCTCTATTTTTAGTAACATAGGCAATGTGCTTTGGCTTCCGCGTCACAGTCAAATACGCAATACAAAAAAAAACAATTAACAATAAAATGTTCCTAAACTATTCACAAAGTTTATATTATTTTGAAGGATATAGTTTTGTATCACAACTTTAAATCCCACAACTAAGTGTATGGATTATTTTAAGGAAGTTTTGAAAAAAAACAACTTTTTTTAATTATACAGTATCCACATGCATTTGATAGCTATATCCAGTGTCCAGGTGATTATAAACGGCGAAGAATAAAACTCTATGCACAATAACTTAACCCCAAAAAAGGCTGGGGGTGTACTCTCCAAAATCTTCTGCACGTAGGTTAGTACGTGCTATTTATATCTCGATTTTGCTATATTGTTTAGGGGTCCCAAAAATTGCAGGTATTTTGGGGGGTGCGTTCAAAAAGAGAGATATCTTTATAGGGGTGTCAACAAATTTAGCTATTTTTTTTATGAGCCTATGTACAGGCAATTGTTTTACCTCCCTCCCCCTAAACTTAATCCGTAACTCTAATTTTACTGACTCGACATGAAAATTCGATAAATGACATTAGAAATCAATATCTCGAGTTAACTCGAAGATTAACTTGAACTCGAACTCGAACTCGAACTTTAACTCTAACTCTAACTCGAACTCGAACTCGAACTCGATGTTTAGTCACACCCCGTTAACAGAGCATATCTAGCGCACACCCTTTTTGATGGAGTTCACACTCTTAGTGCTTTTATTTTTGTGCTGTCTTGTTCTGATTCTCTTTGGTTTGCTATTTTGGAGAAGACATTAATAAGTTTTGTAACTTGTGTCTCATCCAACTGTCAAAATTTTTGGACAATAAAATATGTTTAAAGTAAGTTTGCTATTTGTTTTTACACATTGTCATGTCTTTGAATTGTGATTTTATAGACTCTCTCTTATTGAAATAAAAGTAGATTTATATGAAAACAGATTTTCTCTAGAAACTATTTAGCGATATTTTTATAGGAAATAATTTATAAGGGACGACAACTCTGTCAGGGATTGAAGTGATGAAAAATGAAGTTATCTCCAAAGACTGTTACCGGCGTTCTCCATCCAAATAATAAAGGAGCCTGTGATTGGTAAATTTTCTCAATTATTTTGTTACATGAAGAAAATGAACGAATAAGGGCATAATCCATTCAAATTAAAATTGAGACAAAATAGGGGAAAAAACTAAAAACAGCAAAACTAACACACATGATATATTTTAATCCCTTTTGGGATTCTGTGTCCGGAGCTATTTGTCTGACGTAGAAAAATAGCTCAGGACACAGAATCCCAAAATGGATAAGGTATATTTCAACTGCAATGTCATCTTTACTTATGTGCAGTTTGTTAAGTTGGGGTTTTATGCCATTTTCAGCACATTTGGCTATTTCGCGGCAGCCAGTTTTTATTGGTGGAGGAAGCCGCAGTACCCGGAAAAACTACCGACCTTCTGTAGGAAAATAGGCAGTCCTTGTCAATTAAGATTGGATTCGAACACACCCTGCCACAGGTGAGATTCAAACTCACAACCTCTGAGCGTTGACAGGCTAGTGATCTTTAGTAGTCATGACGGACTACCTAGACCACTCTGCCACCAAGGCCCCCCCAAACAAGAATTAGCAACTTTGATAACAATTGTCAGTTATATTCAGATTGTTATATACCAGGGTTGATTATTGATTTTGAAAATATTATCATTTCCGCAGCTGATAGGTATGTTAAAAAGCCTAGAAACATTGGCAGAAAAAAGAGAAAACACAAAAAATGGTTTGATTTTGATTTACATAAAATGAGAAATAGAGTTATTTCTCAAGGTAAACTGTTTAATCAGTAACCCACAGACCCAATTATTAGAGGTTGGTACTTTAAATCATACAGAGAATACAACAAATTAAGAAAATATAAATATAGAAAATTTAAGTCTGACATTATAAATAAATTGGACACTTTATCAGTAAACAACCCTAAAGAATATTGGAAGTTAGTAAATGATCTCAGAACTGAAAAAGAAAATTCTGAAAATAACCATATAGATTCTGATATATGGGATATAATTAATCATTTTCAATCCCTGCACTCAATGGCTGATAAAACCTTCGAGAATAGACAAAGTCATTTAGATACACTATTGAAAGAAAATTTACACTCTTACAACCATTTTAACAATTTAGATAATAGAATCACAAAAAAAGAAATTCTCTCAGCTATTGCTTCTCTGAAACATGGAAAGACGAAAGGTCTAGACTTAATCTCAAATGAGATATTAAAATATGGTCAAAACCAACTTGTACCATGCCTTACTAATCTCTTTAATTTATGTTTTTCAAATGGCTATTACCCAGAATCTTGGGCAAAAGGCTACATTTCCCCAATATTCAAGGCAGATAACCCATCTGACCCTAATAATTACAGGGGAATAACTATTACAAGTAATTTAGGGAAACTTTTTAATAACATCTTAAATGCTCATTTAGATAAATTTTTAAGTGAAACTAATTTAATACACCCTTCACAGGTTGGTTTCACAAAAAATGCACGAACTGCTGATCATTGTTTTATCGTCAAATTTCTTATTGATAAATACTGTAGAAAAGCATTCTGTAAGTTTCGTGTACATGTATCTTCACATAGTCTTTTGATAGACACAGATAGTTACAAAAAAATAGTCAGAAATGAAAAAAAGTGTAAAAATTGTTCCATTGGGGAGGTTGAAGACGAAGAACATTTTCTAACCAGGTGTGAAAAGTATACTAATGCGAGGAAAGAACTATTTTAATTTATACCATCAAAAGTTCCCCCCCTTCACAAATTTATCAGATAGACAAAAGTTATATTATATTCTCAATTGTGAAGATCCTGATATATTAAACTCTGTTGGCAAATTTTTACATGTTAATATGCTATGAGTCTTTATATTTTATATAATCATGATTTATTTATTTATATTGAAAGTTTTCTGTCATGTAACTGCAGTTGTCTATAATTTTCTGTCAATCAAGTAACTTCTTCCCTTTCAATGTTTTTTTTTGTTACTCTGTTGCTTTTTGCCCCATTGAGGGCCCTTAATTGGTTAATAAACATTATCTTATCATTTGGTTAATAAAAGGGATCTATAGGCAATCCGCTCTCATATCTCCTTATGGGTCCTTTCACCCTCCTGTCTCCTAATCAATGTGGAGTAGAAGAAAGGATTTATAATTACAAACCAAAGAGGCTAGGGATCACAATCAATTTAAGCCAACACATTCCTGTCCATGAGAAAAGATACTATATTAGTGAATTCTGCAATTGTTTGTATATAAACATTTTTTATATACAAGATAGTTTTGAATCTTTATACTTTTGAAAAGAATTTATCTAAGAGTAAATTCTTTTACAGGGGTTGGCAGGGACTACTGGCACAAGGATGTCAGCGATATGTCACAGTTATTGATCCCAAAAATGTCCAGGTAAGAATATCATAAATCAGGTATGCAGTGGCAATTTTGTTTAAATTGTAAACTGTTAATGCAGAAATTAATGCAATGATTTTATTAATGGTAAAAAATAAAATTGCAATAAACAAAGTTCATATTTAAAGTTGGATAGTAATAATCTGTTATCAGTTGTACGGTAGTCACTTTAATTCAGGGATATTACCAAATGACACAAACAGGTTGCATCAAATTTGGTTTTTTTGAATGTTTACCAAACTTGTAGCTCCTCCTGAAAGTGAGGCATTTGTTTTGGACGCCCACATGAAGGAGTCGTCGGATGGTTAATATATAATAGTGAGACCTGGAAAACATTGCAAATTACAAAAATGTCATCACTTACGTTTGTTCGAGGCGAGAATTTGCCGCAGTAATCCATATGTGCAACCTGGATGTCATTGCAGCAATCATAAAATCGGCTTATTGGGGATATTTTGGAAACATAATCACTCACATGATCAATGAAAGTAACCAACCAGAAGCCACAGTGTACAGTCTTGTAGGGGTTTATCAACCATATCTGAGGTGAAAATAAATCATATCCTCAGGATTTTTCCTTGGTACTATTAAAATTTATTTCAAATTTATCATCAAACCAAGTAATAAAATTTTGTTCTGACAAAATATAAAATCATTTAGGTATGAAATTAATATAAATTTGGAGTTTTCTTTATAAGTATCATGTATGTGTTTGTAAAATTGGCATTAAAAGTTTTAACTTTCATAATGGAAGTAAATGATAAAATCTGAGGATTTGGCATTGCTTACACCTCAATGTTTTTTTTCCCTCTGCAGTGCCAAAATATCTCCTATAGTAAAAATGATTATAATAATAATAATAAATTCTTTATTTAAAGAGGGTAAACTCAGTTAGTTATAATGACTAATCTTCCCCGAGGCCCTCATATACAATACAAAATAATGGAAATAATAAGAGAAAACAAGTAACTGCAGTAAGCATTTTCCCATCTATTATTTTCATGGGGTGGTGAAGAAAGCAGCAAAGTTTAAATATGACTTGTTTTCCAAACTCCATTTTCTGCGATAACATATATGAAACAAGTCAGACTAAAATTTGAATTATTAGTAGTACTTGGTTTACACCAAATAAAAGAACTGAGAATAATATAGACTCAGAGTTGTAGAATGTTTCATGTATATTAGATTACAAACAGTTGTGTATATTTTTCTTAGAATAAGTTGTTTGTTAAGATTTTTTATTTGAGGAGTAAAGTGATGTTTAAAGATTTGTGTTTTACAGGTTATTCAGGTCTTGGTGAAGCATAAAGGTACAGTTGTGAAGGTAACAGTATACTTGAATATTTTGAAATAATGTTATTTCTGTATTGAAATATTTATTACATTTTACTGTAAAATTTTATAATTGATTCTTATATTATTTGCAGAGTGAAGTTAAACTGATAGTTAAGGTGTGATTGCATCTTCCATCTTCCAATCTTCCATCAATTTTGACAAGGGTTTTTATATAAATGTGTGATGTAATAATTAATATAAACTCTGACTTAAAATAATTTTTTTATGATGTCCTTCATAAATGTAAAATTGAATCAAAATTGGATGTGCACATTTTACCATATGACCATACTTTACGTATTGGAGATAAAAAATTTCACTCACTCCAAGTACAGACAGATTAAACAATTGAAGTTAAAAAGGTTTACCATTTTCATACAAGTTGATAGAATTTCACAAATTTATGACTGATCTAAAACATTGTAGGTAAAATGGTCACATGAAAATTATCACCATGATATAAATAGCCCATATACACTGAGGTTAGCATCTGGAGATTCTAATGGTCTTATTATTGTATGGGATGTCAAACAGGGTGAAGCAAAAACAGAATTCAGTGATGGGAACAAACCAATTCAAGGTAAATAGAAATTTTACAATGCATTTGTAATTTTTGTCTTGCCTGTGACGAAAAGTCGCGGAGCTGAGATATAGGTATTACTTTCCAGCGGCGGCGTAAACTTTTTTAAAACTTTAATAACTTTGCACATGTAATACCTACAATTAAGATTTATGGTCCACAAGGTAGCTTATCGTATAAGGTCTTCCGCAGTATACTTGTCTTGTGACCCTGACCTCATTTTCATAGTTCACTGACTTCATAAACATGAATTTAAAATCTGCGATCAAGTTTCGTGGTTAAATCCATTTCTCAGCATATGTAATACCTAGGCCAACCATATTTGGTCTATAGATAGTTCTTAGTGGGTACATGCCAGTCTGACACCTGGCTTTGGACCTTGACCTCAATTTCATGCTCGTGTGACTTTGTCACTTTTTCGTGGTTAAGTCCATTACTCAGAAACTGTAATACCTAGACCCACCGTATTTGGTCAATAGATATTTCTTGGTGAGTGCATGTCAGTCTGACACCTGCCTTTTGACCTTGACCTCAATTTCACGCTTGAGTGACCTGCCTCACATTTTCCTGGTTAAGTCCATTACTCAGAAACTAGAATACCTAGACCCACCATATTTGGTCTATAGATAGTTCTTAGTGGGTACATGCCAGTCTGACACCTGGCTTTGGACCTTGACCTCAATTTCATGCTCGTGTGACTTTGTCACTTTTTCGTGGTTAAGTCCATTTCTCAGAAACTGTAATACCTAGACCCACCGTATTTGGTCAATAGATATTTCTTGGTGAGTGCATGTCAGTCTGACACCTGCCTTTTGACCTTGACCTCAATTTCACGCTTGAGTGACATGCCTCACATTTTCCTGGTTAAGTCCATTACTCAGAAACTAGAATACCTAGACCCACCATATTTGGTCAATAGATAGTTTTTGATGGGTACATGTCAATCTGAACATCCTGGCTTGAGACCTTGACCTCAGTTTCATGCTTGAGTGACTTTGTCACTTTTATGTGATTACCCTGTTAATCCATTTCTCAGAAACTGTAATACCTAGACCCACTGTATTTGGTCTATTGATAGTTCTCGGTGGGTACATGCCAGTCTTACACTTTTCTCTGGACCTTGACCTCAATTTCATGGTTGAGTGACTTTCATCCAAATTTCTTGATGAAGTCCTTTTTTCAGCAACTGTAATACCTAGATCCATCCATGTTTGGTCTATAGATGGTTCTTTAAGTGGTACATGCAAGTCCTTTGACTTGCAAAATGTCGGGTATCAGATAATCATTATTCTGTGTCCATGTGCATACTCAGGCGAGACATATAGTGTGTCCACTCTTGTTTAGTATGATTCTTGCACATTCATGCTACATGATTTCATTGATATAAATTTTATATTTTTTCCTGATACAGGTATTTTAAGTACAAATGTATATACATGTAGTTCATATTTCACTTTTATTGATCCCCTACCTGCAAAGATGAATGACATTACAAGTTTTCACTCCATCAGTACATTTTTCAGTCATGAGTTTTCCTCTTTTTTTTCAAAACAAAATACAATATTGAATTGATATTTTGTTTTAGTTACATTTTGAGAAGGTTTGATTTAAATTTTAATTGAATGAATTTTTGCAGAGTTATGGTCCTTGGACTGATAAAATTGTGATTACACTTAGTTTTTGGTAAATCATCTACCAGTCCTGGATTCATCAATTTTAGCTGGGACTCACAAAATTCTAACCTTCAGGATTAATTCTATTGTGGGACTAAGTCAGTATTATATACTTATTGACTGGGTATGAGGGGAATAGTAAGTTTATTGTCCTGAGATACCAGCTATTTCCCCTAAGGCGTAGTTAGGGACCTTGACGTCAATTTCATTTTTTGAGTGAAAATAGTTTCCAGTACTAATCACGGGAGATTATTTTTGGAAACTACTCACCGGTAAACAAATAGTAAAATTAGTGTCTCAATTTTTATATAGAAAAAAAAACATACTGAGGTATAATAATTTGAAATAGTGACCTGACTCTCACCAAATTGAAATTCTATCAAAAATCCTGCATATATTAACATTGCAGTTTTCTGCATTTTTTAAAGCCTTGTTTATTAATATGGAAGGGGCATATAGATTTACCCTCTTCTGTCAGGTTTGGTTAAGTTTTTGTGTGTATGTGCATTTTTTTATGTTCTAGGAATCCATGGCATTAACATATAAATATAATCTTCCTACGTTATGTCATATGATTTTTCACTAATTGGTTAACTATGACCTATATTTCATGCATGAGTAACTTGGTTAAGTTTTGACATTTAAGCCCATTTCTCAAACCTGTTGAGATATATCAATTATATATTACACCACTATAGTCATCTCATATAGTTAAACATAATTCAAAGTATTTGAGATACCTTGACCTACACTTTAATATCATGTAGTAGAACACTGCTGTGCAACATTTTAGTATCTGCAATCTATATATAAGCTAGAATGAATTTGCATAAATTTTTGTATTTTGGTCTATTTCTCAAAAACCTATGATGATATATAAATGCTCTTCAAATTCTTATCATTATTGTAATTGAAATAATATTTAGCAATGTTTTATTTTGCTTAGATTTACAGTGGCTGTCTAATCAAGATGCCTCTTATGATTTACTGGTAGCCTTGCACCCTCCTTACTCAATGATACTATGGAATGCCGATACAGGGACCAAGTTATGGAAGAAATCATACACAGAGACTTTGCTGGCCTTTTCCTTTGATCCATTCTATCATAGAAATGTGGCATGTAGGTGTTTGTTTTTATATTTTCTTGTTAGGAACACATGTAAAAGTTACTTTCCAGAAATGATGCATGTGTACCTTGTATTAGAAGGAGTTCATTCAGGAGGAATGTTGCTTACACATTGAAGCACCCATGGATGTACATACCCTTTCATTTTCATATTATTGATTTTGTGCAACTAATAGTATTAAAAGTGGTAAAAAAATTGTTAATGCTACTGTACGTTCTAATGAATAAAAGAAATTCTGCATCTCTGTTGTATTATTTTCACATCTTATATTGTTAATAGATTCATTGTTAAGAGTCAGAAAAGCATTTGAGAATTTGTTATTTTCTGAGATAGAACTGTAGTTTTATGTTTAACTGTAGTAAAAAGTAAAGGAACATTTTTTGTAGTGTATATTTAAGGAAACATTTTCAGTTTTAGGACAAGACTGTATAATATTCATAGAGGACTTTTCTATCACCAAGACTCCTTCAGACAACGGGAAAAAGTTCTACATATGTAGTCCTTCCAGTCAAGGTAAATAACTCATTAATAAATCAAATTTATGTTTACAATCAGTTTTCATCTCCTTCCACCATATTTATTTTTTTAATTATTTGTTTAGCTTTGAATTCATCAAACTTTTAGACTATTATATTATAACCTTTAGAACTATAGAGCTTTTAATCTATTAATGGTTTCTTTATAAAATCATATTAGATCATATCTGTTTAAATAAGTAAAAAATTTATTTTTAGGATATCATTATTTTAGATAGTACCATCTAAGAAAAATCTTTATGAATTATTTCATATCTAATGGTTGTCACTGATTATTTTGAACTTCAGCTTCTACATTGAAAGTAGACAGTTCTAATGGTAGTTTGGAAAGGAAATCTTCATCAATGAATTTAGCCAAGAAAATGAGTTCTATTCTTGTTGGAGAACCATCATCTAAGAAGTAAATTGCAAATCTTAAACATTAAAATAACATTAAATAAATTTTAAATAAATAATGTAGTACTTCTAAAAATATGATATGGGTGTAACACAATGAATATCCAATGTAGTAATAAAGGATATTTTTAAGTAATTTACTGAGAAATTGCAAAGGATTTTATGTAAAGTTAATGAGTAGAAACTTTATAACCTATATTACTAATGATGCCAATAAAATATACTATAAGTCATACAGTATCTTTGTTAAATGTTTCATCTGCAGTCCAAAAACTATTTCTCTTATGTAGGAAACATACTCCTAACATCACAATGGAGTTTATCGACTTTTCATTGTAATGGCAGTGACCAATGAAATTCAATGTAACAAGGATCAATGGAATTATTATAATATGTGTTACACAAATTCAGTGCACATATATAATAAATACCTGTTAAGGAACATGGTTGTTTTTTTCTTATGGATTTCAAAAGGAACATACCCTAACCCCCAGTGAAATTCATATCTCACTGAAAATTATTATAAAATATATATATATTTGTATATCAATAGCATGTTAAAAAAATTGTATTACTGTTACAAAGTACTATTTTTTACGTTATCACTGGGTTATGTTTTAAACATCACGTGGTTAAATGAAATATTTTTTCACAGTTTTCTTCAATTGTTTGTTGATCTTTTTATTTAATATATAAGCATCATGAAATAAAAATGTGTGAAATCACTTGGGAAAACAATGTTAAAAAATTATAGAAATATATTTGTAGGTCATCAACAGAGATAGAGTCAATGGCATTAAATGAGTGTTTACAGTTAATGTACCATCAGTCTTGTCGTCATCATCTAATCTTATTGTATCCGAGAGAAATACTTATATTAGATCTACAAATAAACCAAACTGTTGGTATAATACAGTTAGAAAGATCAGGATCACCATTGGTACAGGTGAATATTTATATGGAAATTTTCCAAAATATTGGTATATTACAGGTTTTACCTGTAATTTCAATTTGGTACAAAGAAAGGTATAACCAAGACATCAAGATTGTTACAAATATAAACTAGATACAGGTATACAGATAAACCAAAAATGTGAAATACTGATGAAAGATCATAAATAATGCAATGATATGCAGTATGAAGTCTGCTCGGGACAATATTCACTAATGTTCATGCTATTCATAATTTCAAAATCTAGTGCATTGTGGGTACCTATACCTATATTGGAACTGCAGACCAAAATGTATTTTTAGCCAATGATATTTCAGCATTTAAATTTTGATGAACCATGAAATATTCCAATTGATAAGTTTCTAGAATGATATAGAAGTATGTATTATTAATGTCAATATTTTCTCATTTGAATCTTCTCTTTAACGTTTTGTTTAGGATTTCCATATTAAGGATGTATTCTTCTGATGTTTCAGTCTCGTTGGAATCTCGTTCGGGAATTATTTCCAAAACATGTGATACAAGTGGAAAATATTAATGAATTCCAAAAATATTATAATCCAACTAAACTCCGTAAAAAAAATGATGTACTTACAATAAGTAGTTTTTGAGTAATAAAATTTTCAAATTTTTTAACCAATTTGGTCAGTGTCATCAGCCAAAATGTTGAGAAAATTGGTGAGGGGTACAAAGAAATGATTTTACCAAAAATATGTACATCCCATATCAATTTTTCTTTTTAAAATTCTTTAATATGTATTTTTTCAATCATTTTTAACAAAGAAGTTGAAATGATATACAATGTACTCTTTGTTCTAAAAAAATGAGAAAAAACCCAAATTTACTAAATTGACTGCATGGTCATTTTGACATGAAAAAAACAACAAAATTTTATAAAACATTCTAATATTAACACCTACCTATAGTTTTTATATGACCGCCAAATTTTTGCGGTCGTATATTGGTATGACGTTGGCGGCGGCGTCGTCGTTGTCGTCGTCGTCCGTCGTCGGCGTCGTCGTCCGAAGACATTTGGTTTTCGCACTATAACTTTAGTATAAGTTAATTAAAATCTATGAATTTAAACACAAGGTTTATGACCACAAAAGGAAGGTTGGGATTGATTTTGGGAGTTTTGGTCCCAACAGTTTAAGAATTAGGGGCCAAAAAAGGGCCCAGTAAGCATTTTTCTTGGTTTTCGCACAATAACTCTAGTATAAGTAAATAGAAATCTATGAAATTTTAACACAAGGTTTATGACCATTTTTTGGAGTTTTGATCCCAACAGTTTAGGAATTAGGGGCTAAAAAGGGGCCCAAATAAGCATTTTTCTTGGTTTTTGCACAATAACTTTAGTATAAGTAAATAGAAATCTATGATATTATCTTGGTGTAAGGGCGGTAATACAAACACATTTAAAGTAAAATATTGTGTATGATTCAATTATGTATAAAGAAATGTAGATTGTCTTGGGGTGATTTATAGCTGTCAATTTATTTTTAGAAGTTACTATTAATTAATATTAATTTTAGCCATATGTCATTTTCTAGTTTAAGACTTCAATGATGTATTTAAATGGGTAATTATGTTTGCAAACTCCATGAGAAATTTGAATAGGGATTATGACCTTATCTTGAGGGAAAGAACTTTTTTTTTGGAAAAAGGGAAAGGTGGGGGAGGGGTGAAAATTTAGGGGGTAAATAAGAAATTGTGGGGGGGGGACAATTTTTTCTCATTTCAGATTTCAGAAATTAAAAAGAAAATTTCTTCAAACATTTTTTTTTTGCAAAAAGGGTTGGGGGGGGGGGGGGGGGGGTACAATAAGTTTTTTTTTTGGGGGGGAGGGGGGCAATTCTCCACAGCATATTGTATTGCACAAGAAGCAAAAAATTGAATATAAATTCAAATCATATGACCAATTCTAAGTTCTTTGCAATTTTCAATTGCACAGTATTGGGCAATAGCAAGAAATTGATATGTGTGCCCTGTTATCAAAACTTTATTATTAACAAATTCCATTGGAAATTTGCCAATAACTTTAGTTTAATGAACTTCATTTGAAATTTGCCAATATAAAATGTGCTGATGAAGGTTTTTTTGTTTATCTCATCTAAACTGCTTTTAAATTATGTATATTTAAAATTTGCCATCCATGACTATGATGTCATTTTCTATTTTAATACGTTTATGGTGTATTTAAATGGGCTGTTATGGTTGCAAAGTATAAAGAAATTGTTGGGGGGGGGATTTGAAAACAAAATTTAGCGGGTGTAAATGAGAAATTGGGAATGGGGTTAATTTTTTTCTCATTTCATATTGCATAAATTTAAATAGATAATTTCTTTTTTTTTTCAGCAAAAAAAAAAAGGGGGGGTTACAATAAATTTTATTGTTTTTTGGGGTTTTTTTTGGGAGGGGTTGGTCAATGCCCAACTTCATAGTGTATTGCACAAAAGCTAAAAAAGGGGTAAATTATTTTTTTGGGGGGGAGGGGGGGCTATTCAGGGTTCAACATCTGCGGTCGTATCTAGCTGCGCCCCGCGGAGCATTTTATTTAAGTTAAATTTATTCAGCTTGGTCCACTTCATCTTTAGGGAAAGTATGAAAAAAAGTTTAATTGTGGAACTGTGATTTTTTTCATGATAATAGCCCAAAAATGGGTAAAATTGATGAAATATGGGAAAATCATCAAAAATGGAGTACTTTCAATGACCGTAGCAAAAAAAAGAAGTGCACTAGCATATGATTTTTTCTTCATAAATTACTTTCTTACAGTCACATAAACCCAAAAATCAGGTTAAGAAAAAAAGTTTAATTCTAGAAATTTTTGGCTCCTCAGAGGTGTACATCCTTTAGGCCAAGATTTTTAACTTTCTCCAAAAAGCTTTTGAAAAATTGAATAGAAAATTTCTATGAAAATTTATTTGTAACCCAGATTTGGAAGAAAAAATGAGCTAATTTTATATTATTTATGTATTTGTTCAGGTGTTATCATTAAAGCAGAGAGATGTATTGATATGCCTACACGAAAATGGAAGTCTAACAGCAAGAGTGAGAAGGAAAAGTAACGTGATCAATACACCAGCATCAGAAGGAACAGGAGCATTTGGTATTGTTTACTTGCTTACACAACACTGCTTTTTATGCAAAGAAAATTTTAAGGGATTGATTTTTTAGAAAAGGATTCATTGAGTAGGACTCATTTGAGTTTATTGTGAGATTCTATAGTAGGAGAGATATATATGTGTTAAATTCAGTATGATTATATATATATATATTTGTTGTATAAAGTTAAAGCAATGTTATATTTGTATTGTTACATATTGTGATCAATAAGACTATAATCTTTTAAAGTTTATGCTTGAGATTTAACTAGATATGGAAATGTGCAGAAAATAAAGGATTTGATATTAAAAATATGAACATGGATTTTCAAAATTTGATAAAGAGGTTGAAAAGTGAAAGCAATAGATTATATAACATAGAAATGATTTGAAAAAGATGGCTGTTCTACAATGTAGTTGAGGACAGGAACAAAGAACTGAAGAAGGCAAAATCATCTTAAAAATGTTTTTTTTATTACTATAATAGTGAGCATAGCGAGCGCTTTAGGAGCATATCCATTTCTACATATGGATCATTTAGAAAAGTCTTTGTTTAATGGGGGCAGCCATATTGTGTTACATACTAAGGCTAGAAAAACTTTTGTTCGCCGGAAACGGAAGTAAGAAAAATAACGTGCTTCAAATTATAATTTTAGAATCAGAATCGTGATACCGGAAACTAGTTTCTGGAAGGGGCTATTCAGTTGTGCTCGCATCATTGGCCACGTCACCATCATATTATAAAGCATGTTCCCTTTGGGAATTTTCAACACAGGAATAAAACTGTCTATTATAGATACTTTATATGAGAATATTTGAATGTTACAGATGACTCTCCACCTCCTGTGTCTATGGATATGATGTATGACGTACGATGTCAATCTGATTCCATGAGAGTAACTAAACACAGTAAAGTATGCAGTATATTATGTTGTCCTGTGTCAGAGAAAACCATTGCTTTGTCTATAACTGATGGAAGGGTCATATTCTGGGAAATATTACTGAGTCAGGTAATGGAATTCATATACAGGTAATTAATGTTGGTAATAATTTCTTTCTTTTCACAAAAAAAAAAAAAATGAAAAAATATTTTTTAAGGATGGAAGGTATGAAAAGTCAATTTTTTTTGTTACTTTTAATACAAATAACAATTCCTGCAAGGAGATTATCAAAGGATTGGAAGTATGTTGTGTCCACAGTTTTATGTTTCAAATTTCATATACTTATCAGTGTTTCAGCTAGGATTTAAGGGCAGAGGGGCATATATTGAGGATAAGGGGCACTTTAACACGTTTCGGAATCTGAAAAGGACAAACAAGATCAAGTCAACTTTTAAGAAATATCAATTATTCACTTATCTAATGCCATTTTAAGAGTTCTATTAGGTTCCCAGCACTCTTTAATTCAATTTCAATTAATTCAGTATTGTTTATGCGTATTTAAAAAGTGTTTTGTTGTATTTTATATTATACTTATTGTAGAGGGCAGAGGGGAGCACTGGAAAAGGGGCAGGGTGCTGTGCCCCTCTATTTTTAGCTAGATGGGAAGCTGCTTATAGTGCTAACTTTTGGTGTTCAAATTTCAAGTTTAGTTACTCTGCTTATCACATTATCAAAATGACAAGATTTAATATTAAGGAAATATGAGGGGCTATATTATTTATGTGATTATAGTCTTGTAAGTAACTTCTGTTGTTATGTCATTTCTTGAGTGAAAGAAGAGCTGTTATTTCACGTTTGTAATACAGGATTTTCTTTCATCCCAAAATCACAGTATTTCACCAATCTCTATATCATAACATAAATGTATGTTTCAAATTCTCATATTGATAAAAAATACTTTCACTGTATTATTTTTTTTAGAGTCCTGAAGATTGCAGTTCGAAAAACATAAGCAGTACTTCAAGATTTCCTGTCATCAGTGACATTCCAGCACCAAAGTCTGTATTGAGCAATTTGATTGGCAATCACAGCATTCCAATAGGTCATGGTCATCTGAAGTTTGTTATGACGGGTTTACTATCCGGAGTAACTCCTTCGATAACAGTCATTAGGATGTGTCCCCCAATGACAACAAAAAACTATCATGTTTACAACCCACTGATGGCTTTAGGTTAGTTTTTATGTAGATGAAAATGGCAGTTGCATGCATGAAAGTATGTTTCAAAATGTTTTTATATAGCATCCTATTTATATACTGACAGACATCAATGAAATGAAAAACTTTTAATTTTATTTGAATTGTGCTATTACTCTAAGAACTCATGTTCAGGTTTTTAATAACATCTGGGGAAATCAAGTTGTATTAAATTTCTGGACTAATTTGATTCAATTGGCTATCAAAATCTGCGCTATATTTTCAAAATCAAACACACCATCATAAAAATAATAATCAAATATGTAATGATTCTACTCACATCGACTTGACGTCAGAAAGAAACTTTGTACAAAACTCTGTTCTTTTTATATTATTATATTAAACCTAAAAGAAATATTTATTTTGTCAATAAAAGGAATACAGATCTAGAAATTTTTATTATACATTTTGCAACTCTCATGTTCTTTACAAAAGTGAGATGTCCCAATACAGAAAATTTGAATCACAACTACAGTGCACTGCAGTAATATATATAACGTCCATTTATAGCTGTTTTCCCAGTACTTTTAAATGGTAGTGTGTTTAATTATTGATACAAAATTATGATAAAGAGATTAATTACAATTATCTTAAGTAAATGAATTTCAAAAGAAATCATTTATTACAGGAAATCAAAATGGTATTATACAGATCATGAATATATCATCGGGAGAGATAGAAAAGGAATATAGTGTCCATACAACACCTGTCAGGTAAATATTCCGTCTTTATACCTTGTCAATATCAATACTGTCAAGAAATTGGTGTTGATAAAAACGCAGATTATCAATAATCACTATCTTGTGAGAGAGACCTAATGAGGATTGTAATTTAAAAACAGTGAAACCAAACTAAATCTACAGTTAATGTTTTTAAATTAATTAACCGCAAATTAAACTGGATACCTTGTCAGGTTTTTAAATTGTAAATTTTAAATTGTTTCCTAGCAAGTTTTTATAAATGATTTCTGTATTATTTCTAAATTAAAGGAGCAAATGGAAAATTTCTTTGTATATGTTATGATGTACTTCTAGTCAGACTTATTGTACATTTAGCACATTAGTATGAATTATGTGTCCACACTTCTGAGGTTCATAGATGGTAATATCAGGCAGTGTTCATTTGATTGGATGTTCAGACATATTCATCTTACAATTTCTACATATCAATCCATAAATGATCATGAATAAGAAAAAATTGCTGTTAAAAATAAGGAGAACAAGTAATATGGGATCAACAGCTTTATCTTACAGCTTCTTAAGCACACCACTTAAAATAGAACAGTAAATATGGTGTTTTATTACAGGGGTATAGAATGGTGTAGTTTACAGAGTTTTATGTCATTTTCCTATCCAAATCCTGGACAAACAGGACAGGTCAAAAATGAAATCGTCTTTGTGGATGTCTCATCAGGTAATCTTATTTAATTACGCAATACAACTAATTTTATTATTGCTGAGCAATTTCACTTTTAAATGATATATTTAGCTCCGTAGAACAACTATTATGCAGTCTTTTAATTTATATGTTATATTTTTTAATTCATTTTATTATGATAATGATTTCCTTCATGCTGCCATTTCTTATATCCTGTAACAAACTTCAGTTCAAAATGGACTCACTAAGTGTTCCTAATATTTGTCATTAGTATTTATATTTCTCTATATCTGAGGAGATATTCAGTTAATTACAATGTAATAAACTTTTTAAACACTTCATAGTTAAATTCCTGCCATTATGGAATTTAAGGTATGATTGATCTGACATTTATTTATAACATAACATTGTTAGCAACATCATTGACAATACATAAAATGGCTGTCCTCCAGCGGAGGGTTTTTTTTATTTCAGAGAATGAAAGAAATTAAAATGAACAGATTCATATACGTACAGATTTTTGTTAAATTAGAATTGGGGTGACGAAATTTTTATTGTATTGCTTTATACAACTGGTACACATATAGTTTACTTCACAATAATGTTGAGTTATTAAAATTGTGTAATTTATGTTGGAATTTATAGGCTGATGTATTATCTCCACAATTTCCATTTCATTTATAATATTTGATGTTAATTGTAATTCTAATTTGTACATTTTTATCAGCTTTCTGAAATTCTGTGATGTTTCATTTATATTTTATAGGTAAAATTATCCATGTCAGACCAGACAGAGACCATGAATCTCCTATTGAAGTATTAAGGGTATCTTACTCAAGGTAAATATCTGATTTCCTTTTTCTTTTGAAGAAATTTTTGACATATTGAATTTGTGTACTTGTATTAACAAATGATATTGTCCATTCAGTATAAAATTAATTTTGTAGAGTTGTAGACAAATACATTACTATTACATGTAATAAGAAACCTATAAAGTGAAATATTTTGATATCTTATGTATCTGTTATCTTTCTGGATTGGTTTGGTGTATTGGGGTTTATTCCACTTTTATGTTAATTGGCTAAATTATTGTTAAAGGAAGCTGGGGAATGAGGTGAGTATGGCAGTAAAAACTGGCAGTCCTCGTCAGTTGAGCTGGATTTGAACTCACAACCTCATTTAATTAATGGTTATTATGAACTTTCCGGTCGTTAGACCACTCAGACATTTCAACTCCACCTCTTATTTGAAGTAAATTTGGTTATATGAACAAATTTCATTTAGATGGTATGATAGTATGAAAAATACAATTATTTGGCCTCTCATGGCAGTTCAAAATGCACTGCTACAGGTTAATGACAAATTTTTCCATTTAAGACAGGTGTGAAAGGGGCCTTATAGTTGTGGTACTAGACTAGTAGCTTATAGTGCTCCCCCTCCAACCCAGAAAAAAATACAAAATTAAAAATTTCTTCTCTACTACATTACAACATCAATACATCAATCTTAGATGGCTTGAACTATGGTTAAAATGTGGAGAATTTTTCCTTATAATTTATGTTATTAAGTCTTGGTGGCTGGAACAGAAAATTTTCTCCAAAGAATAATAGAGTTGTGTAATTTAATCTTGGAATCGTAAACATCAAATCTGTACATATAAACAACCCTAAGAGATGAAAGGTAGTTGGAGATTTTTAAATCTGTATTGGTTGATTGATGATCAAAAGTAATACTCATGAAGATTTATTTTATTCTTAAAATGAATTATATTTAAATACTGCTGCCAAAAAAATCTACATAATTTATTATACAAACACACAAAAGCATTTTAAATAGCTTAAAAATAAAAAACGTTGTCTGAAATATGTTCATTAATCCCTTGTTTTTCATGGCACCTGCAGAAATTTTTGGAAATTCGTTTAGGCAGCTGATGGTTCAAACAAATATTGGTTGCCATCTTAGGTTTGAGTAACAAGATTATTTTTTTTGCAGGAATTATTTTGTTATTGGATTTAAAGATAAACCAGTGGAATTATGGGATGTGAAGACATTGACTATGTTAAGAGAGACAGGCAAAAGTCTGCCTATACCGACAGCCATAGAATGGTCGCCATCATTCAGTGCTAAACATACCAAAAAGAAGCAAGCATCTGTTCAAATAGCTGATACTGATGAAAGTAATTCAGCTGTTATGTCTCAAAGCACAACTTCTACTAGTGAAATAATTGACAGGTATGCGAATTGCATAAAATATTTATATGCATTATAGAAAGAAATATGTTCAAATAATAGTAATTTATGTTGGACAAATATATTTTTATGTTACTATTGATAGGTTAGGCCATGTAAAAAAAATCATTAGATTCTCAGGCCACTTTTCAAATTTTTTGATGAGGCAGGGAGGAGTCTTTTTTTTTTTTCCTTGTTTGTACTTAAAAAATTTGTTGCTTCTCAGGCCATTTTTGAAATTTTTTAATGAGGCAGGGCGGCTCTTTTTTTTTAGCTCACCTGGCCCAAAGGGCCAAGTGAGCTTTTCTCATCACTTGGCGTCCGTCGTCCGTCGTCCGTCGTTGTCCGTTGTCATCGTTAACATTTTGAACTTCTTCTAGAGAACCACTGAATGGAATGAAACCAAACATGGCATGAATGTTCCTTATGAGGTGCTGACCAAGTGTTGTTACTTTGTAGCCGATCCATCATCCAAGATAGCCGCCAGCGGGAACTTAGTTTAACATAGGACCCTATGGGAAATGCATAAAAATGACTTCTTTTAGAGAACCGTTGAATGGAAGGAAACCAAACATGGCATGAATGTTCCTTATGAGGTGCTGACCAAGTGTTGTTACTTTGTAGCCGATCCATAATCCAAGATGGCCGCCAGCGGGGGACTTAGTTTAACATAGAACCCTATGGGAAATGCATACAAATGACTTCTTTTAGTGACCCACTTAATGGAATGAAACCAAACATGGCATGAATATTCCTTATGAAGTGCTGACCAAGTGTTGTTACTTTGTAGCTGATCCATCATCCAAGATGGCCACCAGCAGGGAACTTAGTTTAACATAGGACCCTATGGGAAATGCATACAAATGACTTCTTTTAGAGAACCACTGAATGGAATGAAACTAAATCTGGCATGAATGTTCCTTATTAGGTGCTGACCAAGTGTTGTTACTTTGTAGCCGATCCATCATCCAAGATGGCCGCCAGCGGGGGACTTAGTTTAACATAGGACCCTATGGGAAATGCATACAAATGACTTCTTTTAGAGAACCGTTGAATGGAATGAAACCAAACATGGCATGAATGTTCCTTATGAGGTGCTGACCAAGAGTTGTTACTTTGTAGCCGATCCATAATCCAAGATGGCCGCCAGCGGGGGACTTAGTTTAACATAGAACCCTATGGGAAATGCATACAAATGACTTCTTTTAGTGACTCACTTAATGGAATGAAACCAAACATGGCATGAATATTCCTTATGAAGTGCTGACCAAGTGTTGTTACTTTGTAGCTGATCCATCATCCAAGTTGGCCGCCAGCGGGGAACTTAGTTTAACATAGGACCCTATGGGAAATGCATACAAATGACTTCTTTTAGAGAACCACTGAATGGAATGAAACTAAATCTGGCATGAATGTTCCTTATGAGGTGCTGACCAAGTGTTGTTACTTTGTAGCCGATCCATCATCCAAGATGGCCGCCAGCGGGGAACTTAGTTTAACATAGGACCCTATGGGAAATGCATACAAATGACTTCTTTTAGAGAACCACTGAATGGAATGTAACAAAACATGGCATGAATGTTCCTTATGAGGTGCTGACCAAGTGTTGTTACTTTGTTGCCGATCCATCATCCAAGATGTTTAGAAGTCTATCAGAAAATTGTGAAAAAAATTCTGAATGGTCACAACTTGACCACATATTCAAAAATAATAATGATAAGATGTCTTCAGTAGCTATTGTAAGACTACACTAAGATGACCTGTTTTTAATTTTAAATACTGTGTCAAATTAAACCAATCTTGTTCTCAAACATTATATAATTTTACATGATTTCCAAAATCACATTAGATACAGGTGAGCGACACAGGCTCTTGAGAGCCTCTAGTTTATTATTATTTTCAAATTCAATCTTCGACCTCCCAATGAAAGTGTCGGCGGTGTAGCCCTGAAAATTTCCAAAGGCTGCTTTATCGTTCGTTTTAAGGTTCATCTATACACTGCAGCAAAAATGGCAGTGTTTACACCATGAAATTTTCTCTGAATGCAGACAAAACTGTGTAATTTTAATAATTTTAAATCCTGGCATCACCTAGATATATACAAGCTGTATTCATTTTGTGTTTTAAAAAGAAAAAGACTTTTGTGGATTTTGCTAAACATTTTCTTTCCTTGCCACAGGTGGTGTAAAAATAAACAAAGTCTGGTGAAATCTTTGATATGGTCCCCCTCAGGTAATTATTGTATTGTATCATATTGATTGATATGGACAATAGAGGGACAATAGAAATCTACTCACAACAAAGGTGATTTAAATAGTGTAAATGAGTGGACTGTATCAAAGAAAACTCAGGTGTCTGTTTATTTCACCATCTTTTGTGGAAGGAAAGAAAATGTTCATCAAAATCCATAAAGTGTTTTAACTTTTTAGAACATAAATTGGATGTAACATTTATTTATCAAGGTGCTGCCAGGCTTTAAAACTTTTAAAATTATAGTTTTGTCTGTACTCAGAGAAAATTTCATGGTGTAAACACAGCCATTTTTGTTGAAGTGTATAGATGAACCTTAATCGATTCTAGCAACTCCCCCAATGTGCACTCCGTCATGTAATCACAATGTATCGTCCATGGTACGACGGATTTTCCTCCAGAGAGGACTTGGCATGACACTGAAGATGATACCATGCTGACGGAAGTTTAACAAACAATGTATATTTAAATCACCACACCACGTGATAAAGCGTGTTTACGAAAACGTTTCGCTGATTAAGATCGCGATCCTAACAATTACCGGTAACGGAAACAGACACGAAAAATTTCCGGGCGGGACGCGGAACTGCCGATTTTTAATTTTATTTTTTGTATGATAAAAAAACGATGAATGCGGCTGGTTTAAGGGACACGCGGCGGGGCCTGAGAAGCTAATAATATATTTTTTTTGGTCTTATGTTATTGATGCAGTGCATTTAAATTGTGGCTTAAAATAATTTTTTTGTTGAAGCACTTAAATAAATACAAAAAAGTACCAGTAGTAGACTTTTCAGTTACTATTTGCACAAAAAATGTAAGAATTATTTAAAATATTTGTAAGTATGAAAAAGAATGGATATGGGGTAAGTGACTTTATCTAGCCTATCTAGTAGACAAATAAAGAGTGTTGAATATTTTTTTGATATTGGTACCTATGTCATCGCTTGCAATTAAATTTTGTTTTGTGTGCTGGTTCACAGTGTTTATGATGTCATGTTATCCCAATATTACATCCAAAAAATATCGTTCTGAAAATGTACATAGATTGTATATATACATGAAAAATATTAAACAGTGCAGTGTTAAATTAAGTTTCGTTGTATTTCAGTAAACAGTCAACACCAAGAGAACATTTAGTATACTCTGATTTGGATGGAAGTTTATATCACTTTATCATAGAAAATAACACATTTGTTGATGCCTCCAAAATCCCTCCAGAGGTTAGTACATCTGTAATTTCACAAAATTCTAAATCACAGTTGGTACATTAGAAACTAAAATCTCAAATGAAATCCATATAATTAAATTCATTTATGAATCAAAAATTGAAGTTGATCTATAAAGGACACAACTCCAGTTGTCCTACAGCTTGTGTTGTGATTATATACTATCTTTCTGTGATCATTTAATGTATTGTAATTTAAGTTAGTCCATCTTGTCAGTTGTTAAGACTATAATTCAATAAAATTTACTTACTAAGGTAGTTGACACCCCCCACTCCCCCCCCCCCCGCCCCCTTTAAGCAGTGTTGGTGATTTAAGGGAGGAGAGGACATAAGTGTTCCACAGAACACTCAAGACTAAGTTATTCTAGTGTGAAGAATATAGCCTGTTTTGTTATTTTATAGACAAATATTGGAACAATTAAAAGTATTGCATGGAAGGGAGATAATATTGTATTTGGTGATCAAGATGGACAATTATCTGTCTGGGATTTAAAGCTTAAAACTCAGAGGTAAGGAAAGTCAATTTTTGTTGTTTATGTATATTTTATAAAAGACGTGAGCTCTTTTTACAATATTTTCTATCTCTTTCAGTATAAAATTGATGTAAAAACAAAGTTTGTAAAATATCTTGGATAAATAATATAAGACAAAAAACTCACCTCTTTCATACATGATACACTGTGAAGCTATGTTAATTTTCCAGTCTCCATATCCTTCCTTTTTGTTGTAGATTCCTGTCACTTACACATGGGAAATGCTTCTGAATATATGAGTGATTACCAGATCTTGCCCAAAAAGACAATATGTATGATGAATTTGATATGTTGGCTTCCAGAGCCTATACAAATTTCTGACTGGCTGAACTTTTAAAACCTCTTCTCAAGAGCGATGTACCTGATTGAACCTTTCCAAATATGTTTCTATATAGGTCCTTAACAAGTGTTATTACTTTGGCACTAATTGGAAATCCAAGATGGGTAACATAGGACCCTATTGGAAAATTCATATTAAATCTTGCCTGAAAACAGTTAACCAATTTAAACCAGACTTGGCAGCAATTGTCCTAGATGGTCCTCTTCTAGAATTGTTTCTGATGACCTGGACTGTCAATCAAGATGGCCACCATGGCCGAACTTAGTTTAACATAGGAGAAAATTCATGAAAAACTTTTGTCTGAAACAACTTGGCCAATTGGAATTAGACTTTGCAGCAATGGTCCTTAGATGGTCTTCTTTCAGAGTATGTTTGATGACACAGACTGTCAACCATGCTTGATGCCACAGCAGAACTTAGTTTAACATGGGACCATATTAGGTCTATAAATCACATGTTACCAGAAGAAAACATTTGTTCTTATGATGAATTTGAGTTTTGAATCACTTAAACTCAAAGAGTAATAGCTAGTAATGATTTTGTAGAACAATACATACCAAAAGAGGTTGGATCAAGAGAATAAGATTTGCCCCTGGGAGAGGAAACACAAAGTTTGCTGTCTTATACTCAGATGGGATGGATGTGTTTGAATTAAAAGAGGGCAAGGTAAAAAAATGCATGCTTGAATATTATACATGTAATTTTATTTACATGTTTAGTGGCAAAAGTGCAAGTAAAAAACAATTTTGTAAAAACTTTAAAGAAAAATATAGAATATAACATTAAATTGTTTTGCTGTAAAAAAATACATTAAATTGTGTAAAATTAGTATTGAATCTCCCAACATAAAATTATTACTGTGAGGTCCCAATTGAAAAACTTTCAGTATTTATAAAGATAAAAAAAAAATCTTAACTTGATTCCACAGTATCAATTTTTTTGTCCTTTAAGTGATACAAATAAAGAACTACATATATTTATTATAAACTTATACATTGTAGTTGGAATTATTAAGTTCATTAAAAAGTCCTAAGGAAGTATCAAAAGTACTTGATGTTGACTGGGCAGGATCAGACAGACCTGTTATAGCAACAAATGATGGTTGTATTACTGTGTATGATATCATACTTAAATTATCACACTGTAAGATCGAGGACATGGAATTACCAGGTAATTTAAAAATTATCACACTGTAAGATAAAGGACAGAGATTTACCTGGTAAATTACAAATTATCACACTGTAAGATAAGGGATATATATTTATCAAATAAGTGAAAAGTTGTCACAATAAAGGATAAGTACATAAATTTACCAGGTAATTTACAAATTATCAAACTGTATGATAGAAAACATACATTTACCTGGTAATTTACAAATTATTACACTATAAGATAAAGTACCCTAGATTTACCTGGTTATTTACACATTATTACACTATAAGATAAAGTACCCTAGATTTACCAGGTAATTTACAAATTATCAAACTGTATGATAGAGGACATAGAATTACTATGAAATTTACAAATTATCAAATATTATGATTGAGGACAGATTTACCAGATAATTTACAAATTATCAAACTGTATTGTAGAGGACATAGATTTACCACATAATTTACAAATTATCAAATTTTTGATTTAGGACATACATTTACCTGGTAATTTACAAATTATTACACAATAAGATAGAGGACATAGATTTAACAGGTAAAGTACAAATTTTCAAGAAACTGAAGACACCCAGTCTGATATGGCTTTATCAGCCTGAACACATGATGCAGCCAGGCTGATATGGCCATACCACCCTGGGTACATTTGAATAGTGGGTTATTAGCCTGGAATGTGCAAATATGGGTTATTAACTTCCAGTCTTTACACATATGCAAAAACCATCTTATATAGTACTACCTATATTATGAAAAAATCTTATTTGATTGTGATTACTTTTATGCTGAAGAATTTATTTTGAAAATCATTAATTTATAAAATAAATTTCTTTTTTTTATACCAGATGACCTGTTTTCACCACATATTTTACCACCAAGGGGATCACTATTGATGAAATACTTCCTACACTATCAGCCATGGAATGACAGTTATATGTACGAGATCTCTAAAGACAGTGTCAGAGGGGAGGACTGTAGACTAATAGAGGATGTTAACAGACAGCTGCAACTTCTGGACAAGTATTTTTATACATTACTTTAACTTGACAAGGATTTAAAAAATGTTTGGACAAAAGAAATTCAGAACTCATTAATGTATAGAAACTTATCACTTTGAAGGGTCACAACACAAAATTGAAAATTGATTGATTTTAAAGGAACATGGTATGCATAGAAATGCATATGCAAAGATTCAAAATATATGTTCCATAAGCTACAACCAATTTGGTTCTAAATAACTTGTTGAAATATGTAATATTCTTTTGTCCAAAATGAAACATTTTTTGTCTTTTCACAGGGACCTGGCTAATTATTTACCTGTATGTAAATATGGAGTGGCAGAAAGATGTTTGCTTGTGTCAAGGTAATTGTGCCTTAAATATATACCATCCTTGTATCATCAGTTTTAACTTTTTGCAATGAAAGCAGTGAATAAACAATGTTAATAGGACTGTAGATGCAGTTGTTCATGTTAATGTAATTATATTTTACCATAGTAACAAATATTGCAATGATGCATATCTGTATCATGAAAGCCGAAATTTGCCTCATAACTATGATTAATAACATGACCCATGTCATCCCCTGTGATTATATCTATCATTTACAGCTGTAATTATGCTGAACACAATATTTATTTAGGTTACTTCTTGTATGAACTATACATCCATATCAGGCCCTTGATCAAAGCTTTCAAAGAATATAAAATATATGATATTCAGTATATATAAAATATTTATAAGAACAAATTGAAGTATATGTTTTAGTTATAGAACCATAGTTTAAGATTACACTTAAATAATATTAATTTTTATGTAGATTGTTTGGAGATGAATCAGACCTGTTATTTTGGACAGTGGCTCTGCATTATCTTTGTAAAGAGAAAATTTCACCAATAAAGGTATATTATTTTATAACAAATCTGAAATTATTAAGTTTAATATAAATTTGGTCATTTATAATTGAGTTATTACTTACAATATCAGCTAACTTTTCAGTCAAAAAAACATTGCAGTGTAATAGGCATGCAAATTGTGTGTATTTTTGAAAGATTGAAATGATCTACATAACTGTACCTCATTGTGAAAGTAAATATAAGAAAATGGTTAAGATGGTAGTATAGGCTTTCAGAAGACATTTTAGCAATAAGACAAAATCCTCATATTTTAATATATAAATAATGATTATGCACATATTGTTGACTACAATGCATTGTAATTGAAGTAAATAGCTGGCATTAATGAAGTTGCCATTCCTATTATACACTATGTTTATTCCCTAAATCTTCATATTTACATGTATTAAATACATTTGATAATTTTACATGATTTTAGTTACTGTGGATTCATTAAAATTCGTTGTATACTAATTTTCGTGGTTTTCGTGGGTCCCAATAAAACACGAATTTAAATATCCAACTAAAAATAATATTTTTACTTGAGCTTAAATGGACTCAAGTTTTAAACCACAGAGTTTTGATGTACCTATCCTAGACAACATTGAACAATTGCGTTTTTACAGCATGTACTTGGAAACGCTCAAACAATTTTCTTTAAAAATATTTAGACTGTGTAAATTGTCACCTTACCTATTTATTATTGGAGTCGAACTTTTAGCATTAAAGTTAAAAAATAATCCAAATATACAAGGAGTTTTTATTAAGGAATCTGAATTTCTGATCAACCAATATGCTGATGATACATTCATATTTTTGGATGGAAGTGAAACTAGTTTAAATGAGACATTGAATTGTTTTGAAAATTTTTTCAGGGCATCTGGTCTTAGAATGAATGAGACAAAAACTAAAGCTGTCTGGATTGGAGATAAAAAGTATTCTGATTTAGTTCTTTGTCCTGGGGCTAAGTTGAATTGGTCACATTCTGACTTTAAAGTCTTGGGCCTGGACTTTTCCCTTGATCTATCTAGAATTGTAGATATGAATTTTAATAAAAAAATAAAAGATGTAAGTAGGATATTGAAAAGCTGGGAACACAGAAAGCTTACTTTATTGGGTAAAATCACAGTTATTAAATCTTTGGCCTTATCAAAACTGGTACACCTTTTTACCTCTCTACCAGATTTAAAACAAGTAAAAATCAATGAGTTAAATACTATGTTTTTTAATTTTATTTGGAGTGGGAAAACAGACAAAATTAAACGTAACACTTTGATAGGTGACTATATTGAGGGTGGGTTAAAAATGGTTCATTTACAGTCATTCATAGCTTATTTAAAAATTAGCTGGATCAAAAGATATTTTGAAAACCCAATGGGGGGTTGGCAACAAATTTTAACTGTCATTTTAAAACCATTTGGTGGCGAGAGAGTATTTAGTTTTCAGAAAGAAAAATTAAAAGAAATTGGAACATCTTTAAAAAATCCCTTCTGGAAAGATGTTCTTATGTGCTACTATATTGCTAAGCCCATGACAAAAAATTGTTCAAAAGAGGTTCTATCATTAGATATCCTGAATTTTGTACCATTAAAGGAATTTTCGTACTATATTCAATGGGAACAACAAAATATTAAATATTTAATAGATCTTATTGATTCAGAACGAAAAAACTTCTATCCATTTAGTATTTTGAAAAATAGACTTTTAACAAATAATTTTCTAAGATATTACAGTCTGCTGTCTAGAGTGCCACATAATTTTAAAAATGTTATTAAAAATAGTGTTGAAAATTTTGACTTTATACAGTTTATTCCCGTAGACACCTTTTTAAAGTCCATAATCCAGGCAGAAAATATTAAATTTATTTATAAAAAGCTTGTAGAAAGACTGGTTTATGCGCCTTCTGAAAAATTTCTCAAATGGGAAAATGATCTGAATTACAATATTGACAACTGGAGAGAACTATTTATTATATTGAGAAAGTCTTGTAAACATTCATTTTTGGTCAATTTTCAATACAAGCTATTACACAGAATTATTCCAACTAACACCTTTTTATATAAAATTAATTTGAAAGATACCAAATACTGTACCTTCTGTCATTCTGTAGAAGAAACCATCCAACATTTGTTGTTTGATTGTAATGTTGCCCATCGTTTTTGGAAAGTTTTTGCAAGTTACATAAAACACTTCTATGTAGATTTTGATCTTAACAGAAGTGAGATATTACTTGGTTCAAGAAATTATTCTGTATTTTTAAATTTTCTGGTTTTAACTGCAAAATATTACCTTTATAAATGTAAGTTGAAAGATAAGTTACCACAAATAGAAGAATTTAAGGCTAAGCTGGTTTACTATAGAAATATTGAAGAATATATAGCTATAAAAAATTCAAAATTAGCAGATTTTGAAAGATTATGGGCCCCCTTTACTCATATATTTCCATAGTATTTAAATATTTAGTGTATGTACCTAATGTTTATAATGTTGTTTCAGTTTTCTCTATTGCCAGGTGTGATACATAGTATACAGGAATGTATGATGTGTGAAAGGTGTGAAAAAGTGAGAACAAGAGAGAATAATTTTTTTTTTTTAATCTCCATCTTTTTGAATTTGCAATTGTTACTTTATATAGTTTTTTTTCTTAACATAAAAAATTGTAGTCAAATATAATATTACATATACTATAAACCCCCACCAAACCCTTGTCAGGTGGTATTGTAAAATCCTGACTGCAAAGAAAAATAATAAAAAAAAAAAAAAAAAAAAGACTGTGTAAATTGTCGCGGAATTCACTTCCGTCTTTTTTTTTTAAAATTAAAAAATTCAAGAAAAATATTGATCCTAAGTAGGCCTAAACAATACAGATTTTCTCATAAATTACAGTAATAACATCTTGTAAAAAGATAATAAAGCAGAAATTATTAAAATTATCATAATCGGATTAAAAATATGGATGTATATGCCCCACGGTATTTGGTGACAAGTGATTGTAATTTTGTCAATATATATTTCAAACCTGATTAACCTAACAAGTAAATAATTACAGATTTTGTTAATCTTGTTAAATTTATGACAAGCTTTGTTCCCGTTCAAAATTTGAAGAATCTGTTTGTTATAGACTTTTGTTTAATAAGCGCTTAAAATCAGTACTTTACTGTACAATATCAATGTCTGATCGGCACGTTTTGTCGTAGTTCATGATATCTGAAGTGCCAAGCCATGAATTTCAGTATTTCAACAACTTTTTATATATTTTTTTCTAAGCCAGCAATCCAAGAATTTACGTATCCTACGAAATTCCTTTTTTTATCTATCCATGAAAATTGGTATCCATGAAAATAAATGAATCCACAGTAATATTGTGTATTACAGGAGGATGGAGATACTAGTTCAGGAGACTTATTTGTACCACAGACACCAGCATACAAAGAAACTAATGATTTAGTAGTGTTAGATAACCCAGATGAACAGGAGAAAAAGTTCCAAGAGAAACAGTTGTATGCTTGTCATCCTTTAGAGAGTTATTTTGACACTATTTGTGATAATTCTACATATCAGGTGAGGTTAATAAGTGTTTTCACTGTCCTCATTTCGTATGAAATTGTCATTATTGAGGTTCACTACAGTATTTTATCATTGCAAGTCAGAAATGTGAACAGTCCAACAAATGAAGCCTAAGTGGACAATTATGCATTTTGTTTTACTATTTTCTAATTTCTGATTGCATCTGTTTATCTCTTACCTTTGTGCGTATGTCATTGATAGCATCAAACTTGTTACCGACTTGTAAGAGAGTTAAACTATTTTTTTCCCTATTTCAAAGAAGGAACCAACTGTCTCATTACCTTCTTTTAGTGAGATGTCTATATTTACAATTTTGATTCATGTTAAATCTTACATCAGCCCTCTGTAAGTTGTCATATCTCAGTAGATAATATTTATACATTATAAGTGGTAATCAGTGAAAAACAATCTGTATATGAGACATAACTCCTTCAAAACAATTCATTTATCTGACAAATATCTCTTGTCTTTAAGTGTATATTAGATAATTGTGTTTATAGAAATATCAGCTTGATAGAGTGGCATTACATGACAGTAAGAGAATGACCTATGACCACACAAAGAAGTGTGCAGAGAATTATGTTATGTTGGGACAAACAGATCGGGCAGTACAGTTGTTCCTAGAGACAGAACCTGATAATGATATTTACTACACAGATTGTCTGCGGTGAGTATTGTAAAACAGGTAGAAATCTGTACTTTTGAAATAAGTTTGTTGAAGCTGCATCAAATAGAGATGATATTGTCATCAGAATCAGCTGTACTCTTGGCCTCTCCCTTCCTGGGTGATAGATTTCCATCCTCTTCAGACTGAATTTCTTGTTTACATTCTCCTTAAAAATTTAACATATTTACTATAGACGTCAGTGAACAGTTAGATCAGGCCAATACTTTTGTCAGTTTATTTAAAAATATGAGTTGTCCATAAGACATCAGATTCAGTTGTGGGAAGGGGCCTCGGTGGCCGAGTGGTCTAGGTAGTTTGTCATGACTACTAATGATCACTAGCCTGTCAACACTGAGTTTGTGAGTTTGAATCTCACCTGTGCGGGGTGTTTTCGACTCCGATCTTAATTAACAAAGATTGCCGAAGGTCGTGGTTCTCTTTGGGTTCTCTGGCTTCCTCCATCAATAAAAACTGGCCACTGCAAAATAGCCAAACTAAACAAACAAAGAAATCAGTTCTGGGATTAACATCATGTCAGTGTTTACTTGGTTAGAGTTTAAGTGTACATGATGTAATCGATTTCCAGTCTATTCTTAGGTGATGAACAAAAGGTTTTAGATTTAGATATTATAGACAGTGGTTTTGATTCTGGAAAAGATTTGTAAATTAATGCATCTTGATTTGTTTACAGAGTTTATATGACAGAGACTACACTGCCAAAGTTATTGTAAAATGATGATGTTGAAGTTAACATCTTTGGATATTTATTTTTTAACACCCATTTTTGTACCCATTTATGTACTGAATATGAATATTACCTACATGTCAGTAGATACAATAATAGTCTTTGTATATAGTGAAAAATAGGGCTTTTATTCATCATTTGAGTTTGGAAATGAATAAATATTGTCTAATGCAAATATTATGTTTATTGTTTGTATTTTAACAGGTTTAGTATATATATAATTTTTATGAATTACATAATGTTCTATTATTATTGTGATATGACGTCTGCTTGGGACAGTATTCATTCAAAACCCATATACCAATATTTATTTTACACTTACCACATTTTAAAAAATATCAAATATTTTTCTGATATTTTTTCAGAGCCTGTTTGGTAGCAAGTATAAGGTTTTCTGGTGCATCACAGAGTACAATAAAATTAGTAGCTACCAACCTTATTGCAAATGGGAAACTCTCAGGTATAAACATAAGCACTGAAATAATCTTTAGATTAAAATTAAGGAGAATAAAGACTGCATGATTGATAAAATTTCTAAAGTCTACTCTTCAAACCAAAATAATTTAAGACTTGGTATTAAATGTCTATATGCTATAATGGTCTCTCAATTTTACACTACCATATCCTCTGTAAGCTGTCTTGTGAAGAGTACAGGCTCAGACCGATTGTCACTCAGTATGCCTCTATCTCATTATAAAATGATAATGTCTTTTCTAGAGATTCCCAATCTAATATTTTATAGTCCTGTGCTGTAGTACCTGTAGTTTAAACTAGCCCATATGAACAATAGTATCTTTTCCAAGGCTATAAAGTTAACCATTGTTTATAGTATGATGATTGTATCAAGAATATTCAAGGGATATTTTCCACTTTTACAATCATTTAATAAAAGTTTTGAAATCATTGAAAAATCTAGAATATTGCAATCCATGTACAGCTGAATTTAAAGCATAAGTTTTATACTCTGTTATTTATCAGGTATTAAATACAAACTTTTCCTCTAATAAGAATTTTGAATCAGATTTTCTAGCAGAAAAATTCATCTTATTTATTTGGCTAAGTGTGGTGGGTGGTGGTCCCAATGTTGGACTTCTGGGTCCAAACAGTAATGAAGGAAAGTCCAGTTTACTGTTAATTTTACAGCTTTTTTCTTGTTTTGTTTTAGAGGGTGTACAGTTGTTGTGTTTGATTAATAAAGGACTGGATGCTTGCCGTTATCTCCAGACTTACAGTGAATGGGATCAGGCTGTTTGGCTGGCTAAGGTTGGTATTTTGACATATGATGATGGGTAGGAAAGAAAATGGTGGATAAATTCTGGATACAAAATTCACACCTGCATATGACAAGAGTTTAAAAAAGGAACAACATCCTGAAGTCATAGTTAGACTTTAAGTATGGAGAGAAAACTTGCATCTAAAGTTCAAGACAAAGTGCAGGTTTGATTTGAAAAAATGATGCATTCACTGGCCTTTATGCATGTGGAAGAAAATAAATCTTTGAAATAAAGTTGGGTAAAGATTTATTTTTTTATCAAGTAAAATAAAATAAAATGTGTTAAATCTTGATTTATCCTCATTTAAAAAATGTTACCATGTACATTTATAAAATTTTCACTAGTAGCTTATTTTGAATGCATATCTTATATGCACTTTGTTTTTATTTACAGTCTACATTGAAATACAATGAATTTGGTGAAGTGATGAAAAGATGGATTGATCACTTATCTAGCCCCCATGTAAATCAAAAGGTCAGAATTAAGAATAAATGTTCTATATTACCAATATTAATGAAATGCTTATTTTCTCATTTTTATGACTTATCAGTTCTGCTCAAGGCAAAAATACTGAAAGCCAAAATAGTAACCGAGAATGTCAAAGAACAGATTCAAATGCCTAAATGACCAAAAGGGTAAGACCAAAACTATCTAATGGATGGCTTGAGCAAGATACTTTTAAGTTTTCACAAAATTTATACAACAGAACATTTATTAAAGTATCATGCATATGATATCTCACAAAATAACTTAATTTTTCATATGATTTTCAAACTTTACTTTCAGCTCTAATCTACATTAATTTTCAAACTCTCACCCCTTGTCATTTCAAAGTCATATATATGATCAGCATCTAACTGATTTTGTATGTGTGTAAAATATTTGGTATAGAATTCTTAAAGTTTCTACACCATGAGAAAATATTGAGTATAATGAGTGCTTTTCCTCTTGTATCATTGTTCCAGTGTCTTATTTTTTGTCTTGCGTGCGACGAAAAGTCACGGAGGCGAGATATAGGTATTACTGTCCGGCGGCGGTGGCATAAACTTTTGTAAAACTTTAATAACTTTGCACATGTAATACCTACAATTAAGATTTATGGTCCACAAGGTAGTTTATCGTATAAGGTTTGCCGCAGTATACTTGTTTTGTGTCCCTGACCTCACTTTCATGGTTCACTGACTTCATAAACATGAATTTAAAATCTGCGTCCAAGTTTCGTGGTTAAATCCATTTCTCAGCAACTGTAATACCTAGGCCAACCATATTTGGTCTATAGATAGTTCTTAGTGAGTACATGCCAGTCTGACCCATGTCTTTTGACCTTGACCTCAATTTCATGCTTGAGTGACCTGTGTCACATTTTCGTGGTTAAGTCCATTTCTCAGAAACTGTAATACCTAGGCCAACCATATTTGGTCTATAGATAGTTCTTGGTGGGTACATGACAGTCTGACACCTGGCTTGGGACCTTGACCTCAATTTCATGCTTGAGTGACTTTTTCACTTTTTATGTTTAAGTCCATTTCTCTGTGTCCATGTGCATAGTCAGGCGAGATATGTAGTGTGTCCACTCTTGTTTGTATTTAAAGAAGTTATGACCTTTTTGCAATAACACCATAGGAAAAGCGATATAAAATTTTATTATGTCTTAATCCTTTAATTTGAATAAAAGCTCTTCATAAAGGCTGTTTACAATTATTGCAGCATCAATCTTAATTTATCAAAGGTTTAAAAAATATTTATTCAGCAAATTATGTATTTTAGTACTGTGGAAAGAATAAATGCAACAGCAATCAATATGAAATTTTATACCATATCTTTAAATTTGTTATATTTACAGAGTAAAGCTGTACTAGTACAGCTATCCTTGGGACAGTTTGGTAAAGTTTTAGAGATGTTGTATGGAATGAGACAGTTTAATAGAGCAGCAAGTTTTGCTGAAGCCTGTACACAATTTGGACTACTGGATAAATCAGATGAAACAGGTACCGGTACATAATTTTGAATATTTAGTATTGATTCTTAAAAGCAATTATATATTCAAATACAGGAAAATTACATGTCAAAAAATTATAGAAAGAATCATAGATACTAATTTTAGCTCACCTGGACAAAGGCCATGTGAGCTTTTGTCATCACTTGGCATCCGTCGTTCGTCCGCCGTCCGTCCATTAACTCTTCACATTTTAATCTTCTACTCTAAAAACCACTTGGCCAAATGGAATTAAATTTGACAGGAAGCATCAATGTAAGGTCCTTTATAAAGATTGCTCAAACATGGCTGCCATGGGCAATTGTTGTATTTGATTGACTGAGTTTTAAAAAATCTTCTCCTCTGAAACTCCTGGGCCAAATGGCAGAAAACTTGACAGGAAGCATATATGGGAAATTCTTTACAAATTTCCTCATTTCGTCCCGATCGTTGAAAAAACATGGCCATCATAGGCAATTCTTGTTTCTCATTAGTTGATTAAAATTTTTTTTTTCTGGAACTGCTTAGCCAAATAGAACGAAACTTGACAGGAAGCATTTATCGGAGGTTCTTTACAAAATTTGTTTATTTCATCCCGATCGGAATACAGATATGGCTGCCATGAGCAGTTCTTGTTTCTGATTGGCTGATATAAAAAAATCTTCTCCTCTGAAGTCACTTGGCCAAATGGAACGAAACTGGACAGAAAGCATCTAATTGGGAGGTTCTATACAAAGTTTCCTCATTTTGTCCTGATCAGGCAATAGACATGGCTGTAATGGGCAGTTTTTGTCTTTCATCAGTTGATAATTTTCTTTGAAAGCACTAAGCCAAAGGGAACGAGACTTGACAGGAAGCATCTGTTGGAGGTATTTTTACAAAGTTTCCTCATTGTCCAGATCAGGTGACAAACATGGCCGCCATGGGCAATTCTTGTTTCTGATTGGTTGATTTAAAAAAAAAAGTTTTATGTTAAACTGCTTGACCAAATAGAGCCAAACTTGACAGAAAGTGTATATGACATATAACAAAAATCTACAGAACTGCAGAATTGCTTGAAACCAAACATAGTCTGAATGTTCCTCTTAATTTGCTCACCATTAGTTGTTATTCTGGTGCTGCTGATCCCTAATTCAAAATGGTCTTAGAGGACTTAGGTTAGCATAAGACCCTATGGTAAATACATGCAAAAATCTTCGGAGAACTGCCAAATTTTAGAATATTCTGACCTGTAAGTAAAAGGACCTTGATGAAGGAATATTTGGTTCCTACAAGGCTTACCACACTTCATAATAATAGGGAGAAGTGACTTCTCTCTTTGAGGTATGTCAATAAAAATGGCTTTCATGCCAGGTGAGCGATACAGGCTCAGCCTTCTGAGCCTCTAGTCTCATTTGCATTGACTGATTTATTAAATTTATTGAAATTAGTTAGTTTTGTTCCTTAAAATAGTTCTCCATACCATGATGCCATAAAATGTAACCAGATATTCTGCATTTATCATACTTTATGATAACATCACATGAAATTCATGAACGACCCCTCCCCTTTTAAATTATCAAGAGTTATCATTTGCACTGCAAAGTGTCATGGTATAGATAGAATATACCCCTATCAAACTACCATCCTCAGGAATATATCCAAAACTTTGTGCAAGATGTCAGTATACTTATAGTATTAACATTCAAATCACTAGAATCAAGAATTAATTGGAAAAAATTGCTCTTATTAACGAAATGATTCTATAATTAATTGTGCTGCTAATGAAACCTAGGATGGTATCATTAGTGGTGTTTATATTTCATTTATCAGAGTACGTGAAAAATATTGAATAGAAAGAAAAGAAAAATTGGTAATATAAAAACTATTTTCTAAAATCATTTTTCACATTTTGGTTTGCTCTCATTGGATATCATTCTAATACTGTTATTTTCCAGGTTCCCTGGTTGAAGCTGTATATTTAGAGTACGCTCGTTTATTGTCAAATCTTGGTTATCGTAAAGCTGCAGAATTCTACTGTTCAAAAGCCGGAGATAAAGGGGATCAATTCTTGAAGGAAATAGAGATTTTATTTACCTGATGGTAAACTTGTTGTTAAACTTTTTATTTGTGGACCAATTGTTATTTGTTGACCACGTATAGTGCAATATCTGTTAATTACTGTAGACAATATTGACTGTAATTCCGTGAGTTAATTGTTATTGTGAAACTGTATTTAATTATGAAATAAATTAATCGATATATATGTAATTCAAAAAGTTTCTTTGTGTCCCTTCACAGCAGTTGATCACTGAAATTGTTTTTCCCCATCTGTTTCTTTTCACTTTTTAATATTTTATAAAATTATAATGACCTGAAGCTTGGCACATAACAACAACTAAAGTCACTGAATGTGCAATGTAAACTTTCATTTAAGGCTATATAACTTTAAGACTTTCTGACCTACAACCAAACTTGGTCAAAATATATCTTATGATATAAACTTGTCAGTCTGACACATATCACTTGACCTTAACCTCATTTTCATGGTCCATTGACGTAATCTTATACAAAATCAATTTATCTGAAGTTTTGTCATTAGCTTGGTTTCCCAGGCAATATAAATGATAGATCAACAATATTTGATGTTCTGAATCATTGTTAGGTGTACAAATTACCTGACCTTGACATCCATTTCATGCTTCAGTGACTAAGGTCATGTTTTTATGATTAGCCCAGTTTCTCAGTAACTATACATGGTTGGGCAATATTCGGTATTTATTTACCTGTCTTAAACTTGGTAATAATGTGACTATCTGATCCAAGTCACTGACCTTGACCTTAATTTCATGCCTCACTGACTGCAGTCTGGTTAGCTTCTCAGTAACCATACATGGTAGTTCAAATATAAATAAAATAAAATAAATATTCATAACCCCATTAGCATAAAACTAATCTTTGTATGAATCCCCAAAGCAAGTAACAGACACATATACAATAACAAGTGTCAGATAGTAGGAACCATGCTACATGTATTTAGCAATTTAAATACAATTACTGCCTTTTGATAAACCACTTTATTTTTTATATCTATTTCTAACTTATAAATATCAGTTTCCAATATAACTTTATCTTTGTTCAAATTTTTTACTAGATATAATATTACAATTTCTCCAAATATTACAACAGTAGTCATATAATGGCAAAATATAGGAAGGGAAGAAAGTAACTCAAATTTGCATTGGTAAATATTTTCTTTAATAAATTTATATACAATGTATTTATTTGTTCGGATCAGTTAAGATTACTTTCAAACCATTTTAAAGTTTCATCTTAAGTATTTAAATATTAACTTTGTAAATATTTACCACATGGTAATGCCTGCTTGCAATTTAGAGTTACGTCCCCTTTTTGAAACGCAATCATGATGCAGCAGTTGTTAATTAAATTCTAGACAATTCTAGATGAAATTTTGGTTTCAATGAAATAAAAACAATACTTGCTCAAATAGTATTGCTGTAATATTATATAACAGGGTGCCTTTTTTATGTACTTAGTAGGTATGCATATTTTGAATAATAAATTCTTGTCAGTAATGCTTGAAATAGAAAAAAGAATATATATGAGGAACTTCCATGTACAATATACCAGCATAGTACCAGAAGTAATGACAGAAACATAAAAACACACCCAGAGGTCATCATGAGGTATTCAACATACATGTACATATAAGGAACCCACACCCAGCAGATTTATACTCTTCAATGAAATAAACACAATAGTTGCTTATATAGAGGGCATTGTCATGATAAATTGACTGCCCTCCGAACAGATATTGCCTTCAACATTGATAATGCATTGCATGCGGCTCGGGAATTATCAATGTTTCAGGCAATATCAGTCACTTGTGCAGTCACTATATCATGATAATGCCCTCTATATAAGCAACTATTATATGGATTCTTTCAATTCCTCCTTTAAAAATGGGGCAAAATCTAGAATTTTTAAAAATCTGTGGAAATTTCCCAATCTAACAAATGTGTTAAGAGATATTGCTAATACATCCTGATACATACTTACAATTTTTGGACCAACTTTTGGACAAACCTGTTGCTTTAGTTTTATCAATTTTTTTAAAAATATGTTTTAACATTAAGAATACCCATTTCATCTACATATCTTAAATTTCTGTTCACTCTTTAGTTTTGACAGACTCATTTAACAATTTATAATTGGGCTTTTTAGCTCACCTGGCCTATAGGCCACGAGAGCTTATGTCATCACTTTGTGTCTTCGTCTTTTACATTTTGATCTTCTCCTCTGAAACTACTTGGCGAATTGTAACCAAACTTAGTAGGAATAATGTATGGAAGGAACTCTACAAATGAGCCACCATTGGTTCCAGCTGGATGAACAACATGACCACCATCTTTGATTTTTATTAGACAATTTTCAAAAATCTTCTCCTATGAAACTACATTATGAAATATTTTGAAACTTTACAGGATTTGTGAGTATATCCTGTACAAACCATCCACTTTTGGTTGAGATTCATCCGCTCAGCTGATGGCTACGGCTGTTCAAACTTTCCACTGAAACTATATGGGAAAAGACTTTTTTGTCAATTGTTCTGTGACTAATGGGCAGTTAGTAACCAAAGTTGATAGGAATGATGTATGGAAGGACCTCTACCAACTTTCAACATTTGGTCCCGGTTGAATGAACACCATGGCAGCAAGAGGCCATCTTTGATTTTTATTGAAATATGAAATGTTTTGAAACTTTTCAGGATTTATGACAACAAAACCCTCAACAAACTATCCACTATTTGCTGAGATTCATCCTCTCAACCGACAGGAACTAATGGGCAGATTGTAACCAAAGTTGGCAGGAATGGTGTATGATTTTGATTTCTCCAATTTTCAAAAATATTCTGTTCTGAAACCACATTATGAAATGTGTTGAAACTTTGCAGGATTGGTTAAGAAAGTGTCCTCTACAAACAGTCCACGTTTGCTTGAGATTAGTCTGATTAAATGACGGCTGCGACTTTTGTCATTTCCTCAGGAACTAATAGGCATAAAATGTAACCAAACTTGGCGGGAATCTCATATGGAAGGACAGATGCAAATGATACATTTTTTAAGGTCAAATGTCAAATATTAAGGTTACTTTGACATTTTGCGTTACTTTATAAAAATAACCAGGTGAGCCTCTAGTTATTATCTATAATTATAGTCTTATTCGTGCCTCAATCGAATATAAAGTATTTATAGCTTAACCATACACTTGGCCTAAACAAACACAAACCCATATTATTTTGGGATCAGCTCGCCAGAAGCTAGTGGACCTGATAATATCCCTGCTATTTTCCTTAATAAACTCTCAGAAGAGATATCCCCCTTCCTTGTATTCTTTTTTCAAAAATCCATAAATGATGGAAAAATCCCAGAAGAGTGGAAACAGGCAAATGTTGTGCCAATTTTTAAAAAGGGAGATAAACATAATGCAATTAACTATAGACCGGTTTCTTTAACGGCTATATGTTGTAAGGTTCTAGAACACGTCTTAACAAGTAATATTAGAAAACATTTAGATTTAAATAATATTTTAAATGATTGCCAACACGGCTTTAGGAGTAAACGTTCCTGTGAAGCACAACTTTGTTATCAGCATCCAGGACATAGCCAAATACTTGGCTGAAGGTAATCAAGTTGATGCAATACTTTTAGATTTTTCTAAAGCTTTTGACAAGGTCCCCCATGAAAGATTAATAACAAAACTTAATTATTATGGTATACGTGAAAATAACCTACTTTGGATAAAAGATTTTTTGTCAAACAGGCAACAGCAAGTCCTGCTTAACGGTGTTCAATCTTCCAAATTAGCTGTTGACTCTAGCGTTCCTTAGGGCACAGTATTAGGCCCTACTTTATTTTTGTTATTCATAAACGACCTACCTGAGCATGTCTCATGTAAGGTCCGTCTTTTTGCTGACGACTGTTTACTTTATGAAACATCAAATAATATAAATGAGTCTCAAGCACTCCAAAAAAATCTATCAAGCCTTGAAAATTGGGAATCTGAATGGCAAATGAAATTTAATCCTGAAAAATGCTATGTCATGAATATTTCTAAAAAGTCGAAAACTAATTTATTTCAATATAAATTACATAACCATGTACTAGAATCTGTCAGAGACAGCAAGTATCTAGGAGTTACAATAAGCAATGATCTTGATTGGGGGCCCCATATTAATAATATAACTTCAAAGGCAAATAAAACACTTGGTTTTTTACGTAGAAACATGAAAAACTGTACACGTAAGGTTAAAAACCTTACGTACAAATCACTAGTGCGTCCGACCGTCGAGTACTCCTCACCAGTTTGGGATCCGTACAAACAAAGCCATATAAACCAAATTGAGCAGATACAGCGTAAGGCAGCAAGATATGTTTTTAATGACTATAACGATAGATCACCAGGTGCTGTCACTGGTATGTTAAACAAACTAAAATGGGAAAACTTGCAATCCCGTAGAACAAAAGCTAAACTTGTCTTGATTTATAAGATTAATGGGGGGTTGGTCGAAGTCACTAATGACGTCCTGACACAATCTGACAGGCGAACTAGAGGCCTACATAAATTTCGACATATATATACAAATAAAGACTTTTATAAATCATCTTTTTTCCCAAGTACTATTGCTGTCTGGAACGATCTCCCAGAAACAATTTGCATGTCACCCTCCCTAGAATCCTTCAAAGGTGTTATTTCCACCTTAACATTTGGAGGTCCTAGTCTGGCTTAATTAATTAGCGTATTTAGCCACTGTACATAATGTGAATACGTTTAACATTAAGCTACAAATAATGTTATTTTAAATTGTAATTGAACTGTGGAAAATATTTATTTTATTATAACAAAATTTTCGACATCCATTTGCATGTACATAGCGCCACAGTTCCGGGATATTCCACACTCCTGCACCGGAGTCTTTCCCGTACCAGGAAGAAGAAGAAGAAGCGCAGATATCATTTATTAAGATAAATACAGAATAGTTAGATTGTCCTAGTTTGCACTGTACTGGCCGCTGCAACACTAACATATCTACAACGACAAATTAATAAATCATTAACTAACAGTCAATACATTTCTAAATGATCTTATACTTAATTAGGTATTACAAATTAACATACATTTGCCACTTAGGGACGAGAGGGGAGTGGGGGATAGCTGCACTGAAAATCGAGCATCGAATGATTTAAGATATCATTTCTTTAAACAAAGAAATGTCTTCCCGCTTTTAGACGTTTATGTACCAGAAATAAATACATCTATTAAGTTATCTGTAATGTTTGTGAAGTAATCATTAAAGGAATTTGCTATGAACTTAAGTTTCGTTTTTTACTCCAAGGATGTAATTATACGTTGATTCGTGGATTTCAACTTTTAATGTACTTCCAGATAGTTTTCGTATCTTTACAATTTGAAACAGTGTTTTGGTAGTATTTTTCTTTAGCCAGTTCAATTAGAGAATCTATAGAAAAAAATCACGTATTGAAGTAATATATTGGACTTGTAATCATGTGTCTATCTATCGTTGATACGTTCTAGATCACAGGATCTTCATTTATCACTTTTATGCTTCTGTTTACACATTGTATTATAGATTATAGTCAGTTGCTTTATAGCAGGACGGAGTTGATGTTGCAGTGTTTATAAATATACCTTACAAGGATGTCTTTGACAAATAACCGGTGACCTATAGTTTTGCGTTGAGGTCCGTTTATTATAATTATTCATTAGATTTAATTACCATTTTTTGCAAGATTACTGTTTATATTTGTTCAAAGATACCGTTGATTCAATTGAATTTTCAACTCGCGGGTTACAATTGCTGAAAATGTAAAATACAATGTTTCATTGAAGAGAGGTTTAATATGTATCCAGGCATGTCTTAAAAGAATGTTGCACACATTCACTTGCAGGTTCGATTTTTTGCAGTACTCTTTCAATCATCAGGCTATGATCAACATTCTTGTGATAAATTGTTTACATCATTCGCAGTGCTCAAGGTAAACGAATTGGAACATGTAAATAATAAACCAGTTTGTTACACAGCAGATTTTAATGCAGAAAACGCGAAATATTAAAAACCATACACCATGTAATAATGGAGCAGAGACATTTTTTTTCACTTTTTCTAAAAGGTCATATTCAAATTAAAAGTGATGTTTACATGTTTTAAACTTAGAATATTGACTGAGATGACATCAGTGTGTACATTACCCTTCCTTACGACAAACTAAAACATTTAATACGTGATCAAATTCAACAATACTTCTAGACGGATAAAGATGGTGTTAGTTAAGAAGGTTTCCGAAATGAACCATACTCATAATATCAATGCAGGTTTTATTATGTTGTTAGATAATATATTCTATTATTATGTTGCTGAGTCCGGAGACACAGTTTTAAACTGACGATAGGACAAATGGTGTGCTGTTCTTGTTAGCTCTTTTCTTGTATTTGTATAAATCCAAATTTTTAAGAAAAAAAGAAACTCGCCCACTCTACATTATATAGATAATGCATGTACTTCCTCTAAATAATCCGGCTTAGCTTGGAGACTTTCTTGTATCTTATCTATCTCGGTCACAATGGACATGTGATACCAAAAATATATGACAAACATGATTATTTTTAAATTATGAATTTCAACTTTGAGAAACCAAAAACAATATACAAGGAACGTGACTATTACCTGCGTCGCCGAAGCCGGAAGCATGTCTAAGAGTCGGGTCACTCCGTCCGACCGTTTGAGAAAAAAAAGTCAAATTTATCATTTGTTGAACTTTGTCACTTTTAGGCATATCATGTTTGAAGGGTACCTAGTTTGTGTAATCTGAAACTCCAACACCTTTCAACTGGCATTTCTGAATTTGGCGCAGTTATTCTGATTTTATTGTAGATGTGCGCCTCTCTTTTTGGAGAAAAAAATGTCAAATTTATCATTTATTGAACCTAGTCATTTTTAGGCACACCAGGTATGAAGGGTATCTAGTTTGTGTAATCTGAAACTTCAGCACCTTTCACCTTATTTGCATGCGACGCAGGTCTAGAAATCTTGTTTTAACTTTCTAATTGTGAGCTTTCCCTTTCTAAAATGATTTAACAACGCTTGTGGTAAATATTGTGCATACTTTGTTCACTACTTTAATATGTACACTGACTTCCTCAACAAGGCGAAGTTACTTTTATCATCGCTGCAGAATTTATTTTGGTCGTCATCAGGATTCTATTGACCGGTACGCTTTCTAGCTCTCATATGACAACTGATATCCCCTGCTGGGTTTCTCTTCTTACTGGATATAACACCTACTTCACTAAAATTCTCACTTGCAATATTTCGGGATCAGTAAATGCCTATGCTTCACGAATGTAACCCTCGTATCTTTGTTAGTTAAGATTACAAGTACTTTAGTTTTCAGTTGTATTATATTGTTCTATCTCCTTCAATCTCTTTTCTTTTGCTTTGTGAAATATAAGGGGGAAAACTGGTACGACACAAGGTCTTGTGTAAAATTTTTTGTTTACGATATCAATTATTTCCAATTATTAGTTGCTCAGCATATACATTGTTCCTCTGTATCTCTGAAGTAATATTTACTTTTGATGCATAAAGATAATACAATTCCAGCCATTGTTTTATATTAATCATAAAGAAATATCTGTCGACTGAAGATATTTTAAACCCTGTGTTTTTATATCCATATGGCATAGTTGTCTTTGACATTGCAGCTACGTGACATTATATATATTACATCAAATAAGACTAATAACAAAGACATTAAAAACTAAGGTTTTAGATACACTTAATTGTAATTATGATAAAACAAGTTAATTTGGCAGTTATTAAGGTCTAGATGATGCCAGACAAATTATCTATTCAGTCTGATGTTTGAATGGTCTTGGCACAAAGGGTTGTGGTTATCTTTAACTTATGTCACGGATCTATTTCAATACGAAGATTAATTAAAACATCGAAAATAATTAATTATACATAACAGTATGATATGTCTATAGAAAAACAAAATTGGAACACCAACATTACAGCTGCTTAAAATGTAAAATGACATGTAAAGACTGTAAGATAGTTTCTATATAAAAAAGAATTCATTCCAGAAATAAATTTGATAAACTTAGCAGATACTATTTGCTTGTCACAAATTTTCCTCAGGGAACCGCTAGCACAAGTTGGTGACTATATATAAATATGAAACTTAAGCCTAAATATTTAAGGTTATATAATTTTATGCTCTCCACCTGGCGGTGCGAGAGCGGTTCCATAATTAAACCAGTGACTTTTGACTTCGTACTCCGATGCGCTAACCACTACAACAGTTCTCATTTGCGAGAGAGTATCTGATGGTAATACATGTGTAAAATTATTTATTGACTGACAATAGAATATAAGCCTAAATATGATAAAACCTGTCAATACAATATAAAATGTCAAAGATGCCAATACGACAAATACCCGTCCAAATTGCCGTATTTCCTAGTCAATATGACATATTGGACTGGTTAGTCGATAAGGGTATAACGGAGCAAGGTTTTCCATATTGGCTTAGTTATTGATCCCTAGTTAGCCATATTTGACTTCGGCTTCGCATCAGTCCAATATGGCTAGCCTCGGACCAATAACTAGGCAAATATGGAAAACCTTACGCAATAATACTATAATATTGAGTCCCAAATATTTGAAATGCTGACTTCCTTCGAATCCCCTCCCCCATAAGACTTCTCGTACGATTTTGTCTCATTTTGCCAAGCCAACTTTTTTTTGAAATTTGATCAATCAGAAACAAGAATTATCTATGATGATAATTTTATTTGTACATATTGAGGAACGATCTTTAGAGATGCTTCTTTTGAAGTTTATTTCATTTGAAGTGGTTTCAGAAGAAAATGTTTCTAAATGTTTGACAGATCAGAAACAACCATTGTCTATTGATATTATGTGAGTGGTCTGAGTGAGAGAAAAATCAAGATAAAACTCTTTAACCTTCAATTTTGTGTATGCTGAGCAGTAGTTGTTGTCTCGCAAGACTTAAATATTAATTTTCGAACGGAAGCGTTAAGTACACCAAATATATTTATTCTTAAAAAAAAAGAAGCTGTACATAGATTGCAAACGATGAAACCTTGTTTGCCAGTCATTGGCATGCATATACCCTCGATTTTAATTCCACAGTCCATTGATCTTTTTCAGTATTAGTTCTGTTCTGTCGTAAGTATGAATGACAGTCAAACAACATATGGAAAGTTGATTCGCTGTAAGGACTACATGTCTACCTGACATTTGTTACATTTTTTTTGTACTCCAGACCTCTCAGTCATCTAATTGCATAATTCATACATGCTGGATCCTTCTGGGATTCATATGTTCAAAAGTAAGACGACATGAACAGTTATAATATTACAAAGTTTGGTGGGCTGTGCTGGTACGGAAAGGTTCAAGAAGAATAAACATGGAAAGGCTTCGTGTGTACACTCTTGTTTTCTCCGTTTCCAAATTATGACTCAGCTTCTGTTTTGAAATAAGAATTATTCTTTTGTCATTCTATTTTAACAATTAAAATTAACAGATTAACATAAAGAGGTAATATAAAAAAGAATTGTACCGAAATAGTAATATAATTATTATACCAGAAATTATACTGATCTATAAAATCCAGGTTTTCAATCTTGCACGATACCCGTAAACTGTTGAATCATTAAAAAAGTCTCGCCTCCTTCAGTGAGATGAAGGATCACATCTTTTTTTTCTGGTGGACATTACAATTGATATATTTAGATGAAACATCCATAATTTTTGCAGGTATGGTTGAAAAGGTAACGTTAGTAACTTATATTTTTAGCTGCCAGTGTTTCAAACGAAGAATTTTATAACTTATATCCTGTTGACTTTTACTTCATACACCTTAATGATTTACTGTGTAGTATATCACTTCTTAACTAAATCAAAATATATAACCGACATATCTCCGACACATCCCTTCTGTTTCATTCTGAACTAGTAGAAAGAAGAAACTCATAAAAAAAATCTTCTTTATAAAAAGATTATTCGTCATATTGACAGAAATCTAGGATATTTCTAGTTTTATCTAAAGATGCAGATATCTACTAAAACCACAAATATTAAGATAATTTTTGAATAACAAAAACGAATTTGTTCCACCGTGATGTTCATTTAAGGCTTTTTCACAAGTCAGTTCTGTATCTTATGATATTGTATAATTTATGCAAAAATCTTGATTTCTCATTGGTTGAAAAGAGATGTGGTATTTCAATCCACCTTAAACTAAGCTCCAGGTGGTCCCTCTTCACGACGGTAGTATTCCATCCATAGCGACTGGAATATCACCCTCTTCAAGTGCCAGGATACCACAATCTGTCCGGAAATGAACTTTACCTTCTCCGTATGTGGATATATACATGGTATTCAGTGTAATATAACACAAACTGCCTTCACTTGAGGGTGGTATGCCAGATTACTACACTCAAAACAAAATATCACCCTCGACTAAGTCTCGTGCGATATTTTGCCTTCGTGTGGTAATCTGGTATACCATCCTAGAATGAAGAGAGTATGTATATAATACCTTCTCGGTGGTCTCGTGGTAGCCTAGAGTGCGGGGGGGGGGGGGGGGGGGGTCGCGGGTTCGATCCTTGGCCTCGCAAGAACAGCTTGACCAGCTAGAAACAGTAAAATTGATAATCTTCTCCGCTAAAGCAAGCGGCATTTAGGAGTCAGAACAAAGAACTGGTCGGCATGGAGTCAGTATAAGGTGTCGGGGTGGGGTGATATGTCTTCCTGCGGACTGTTACCTCGTGAGTTGGCACGTTAAACAAAATTATTTGATACCAAGTTTGATGCAAAAGATGTGCACAAAAATACGACTCAGCGTTCATATTCATATCATATCAACATGTTCTCGTGCTAATTGCCACTGGACGTTAAACAACAATTCATCCACCCGTCTAAGACACAATTTGTTTTAAAGTGTATTTTAATATTAAAGTATAATATAATTGAATTGCATAGTTACGTATAATCACCCATGTTGTAAATTGGCCATGAATTCCTAAATATGAAGAAACTTGCCGATCGAAGTTGTAATACATATCAATTCAATTTTATTTTGTGAAATTGTGGTTTCGAATCAGGTCCAGGTCAAACATTTTTAAAATATAAAATCAGGTATAGAATATTTACATGATACATAAATTCAGTTTTATCACATTACAATATATATATAATATATGAAATCAGTTTTATCACATTACAATATATATATAATATATGAAATCAGTTTTATCACATTTTTTTCACACCATTCAATATCTGTGTTTTTGGGCAAAAAAGAGAAAAATAATCTGTCAAAAAGTCGTGCTAATGTCTAAGAGTACACTCAAACCGAACACTATACATCACAGAAGTTAAAGTTTGTTTGGAATTTAGTAGATCTATAAAAACAAAGGTATAAAGACAGATACCATTTCATATAAAGTACAACGCATAACAACCAATCTAACCTTACCATCGTCGTAATACTAACAGTACAAGGGGATAAATACATTAACAATTACATTAAATTGGCTGATTAAAATCTATTATCTGATAAAACCACAAGGTAGAGATGAAAGCCAACCACAATGTATAGCTGATAAAGATATGGGCGGTAATAGCAGTGAATGAGTTGTTTTGAATGCTTAACAAGCTTTGATCGGATGTTAGGTCATTTGTTCAAATCATTTATGCCACTATTGAATGAGTTTAAGATCTTAAAATACCATTTTGACATAAATTTCTACAATCAATTATCGTAGTTGAGACGATACAGTTTCAAATTGTTTAACACTTAGGCCACGATTTATATAAACTACGTCTTGTGGTTAATACTCGGTCCATTATATATCTATTTGTATAATAAATTCATTGCATATTTGCATGTATGATGTGTAGTCTTGACACAAGTAAGTATTGGTATGAGCAATGAAATAACACATTTATTACGATTTAATTATACAAAAACGTATTTCAAATAGTTTCCAAGTGCTTTAATGGAATATTTCACTGCAATCGTATTTAGCGACTGTTTAAACATTTACAGAGTCTAAATATTTCAACAGTACTTTCATGTTTGTTCACAGTTACTGTCAGAAAATGAATTATAATGCCCGTACACCAATAGGTCATATTTATCATAATGCCATCTATTTTGTCTCGTTGATTCATTGTCTCACTATTAAGTAAGGAATATCATGCATAGCTATGTTCTGATATTTTTTTTTTTGGCATTCGAATATTGGTTTATTGTGTCCAAAAAGTAAAACAGACAGAGGTGGGGTTAATGTACGTGATAAACTAACAAACATACTATATATCGTTACCTTTCTTTTCACCCTATAAGTCTATTTTTCAGTATCTCTACATTTTGGCTATTTCAATCCTTTAAGACATGATCAATTTAAGGAAGTAAGTTACCAGTTTTGGTTTAAATATAAGGTAGCCATGATAGATAAAATAGACAATGGAAACGGGAAATGTGTCAAAGAGACAACAACCCGACCAAAGAGCAGAAAACAGCTCAAGGCTTCCAATGGGTCTTCAACGCAGCGAGAAAATCCCGCACCCGGAGGCGGGCTTCAGCTGACCCCTAAACAATAATGCATACCAGTTCAGCGAAATGAACGGCACACTAAACTCCGAAACATACAAATGACCCAGTAGGTTCTTAGAAAGTTCTAAGGAACCTTTGTTCAATTCAGAAACTCAATCACTTCAAAATAAAACACTCATATACTAGTGACACAGGTATGTAAGGGCTACAATCATGCAAGGTCACCTTGGATGTCAACAAGCTTTTGTTTTAGATAAATGCTTGTCTTGTGCAAGAATTTCTACATGGGAAGAGACCAAGACTTTTAATTTCAAGCTCGTTTTGGTATTTATTTAAAAGTATTTGAAAAACTCGACCGTTAAAGAGTGGCAATACATCATCTAAATATCTGAATCTGAAAAATCGGAATGTCTAGACTAGTTTTTTCTCTACTTTTTGAAGTAAACCCTGAGTTTTTCTGTTTTATATGATTATAAAATTATGTCACCGAGGAGTGATAAGTGCATTGTATTAACAAATAAACCCGTTAAGTTATAGGGGAAATCTTACCATTCTATTTCGGTACATTAATACATCGTATCATCTTCAACCAAACGAGTCACGTTTTCTTTAAGCAAGACCGAACTCACACAGCTATAGGTTTATTATGAGCAAACAAGGGTTATTAGATAATACTACTGATAAACCCAAATTAGGGTTAAATTTAATATGTTTCAATTATTATCATGTTTTTGTGTTTTTTGTTAAAAGAACAAAAAACCACAAATACCGTGTGTCTGAATTCCCAGACAAACTCGTATCAATAACAAAAACATGATAATACATTTAGGAAACCAGATAATGAGGAACTTTATATATCATTAAGAAATTATAACATTCTGAAGCTCTGCTATTTTAAGGTAGAAAATTCTCAGCAGAAACGTCACTTCATTTCCCCTATTCTTTTTTATAGAATGAGTACTGATTCTTTCTAATTGCCCCTTTGAAACCCCATAAACTATAAAAAAGAATATGACATTTGAATTTTCAAAAATGACATTAACTCACAAATATGTATTTGCCTTACAACATGTGAGAATAAAGATAATATATTATTTTCATATTCAGTACATAATATATTTGTATTTTGCGTGTCGATTATCTAAATATGAATATACAAATCTTTTTTGGCAAATAAGATATTTGAATGTGACACCAAACGTAAACAACTATTACTTCTAATACATTTTTTGTTATGCAGCGGTTCGATCAGTCATAAATTTGATATGTCAGAAGAGACGATAGATGTTACTATAGATCACTTATTCAGCTTATCTGCAGTATTGTCATCTAAATCATCCATACAACAGAGCAGATCTTCAGATAAATAGGTCCTTTATTAATAGTTGCAAAAATGTGCACTGCGATACACCAGGGCAATTAACTACAGAAAATAAGCTTGCATATGTTGTAATTAAAATGATACTTGATATTTAAATTTATATAGTTCTGACGGACGAACATAAAGTTCCGAACAAGCACATAGGTGTCAAATAAACAGGGAACAGAACAATTAGGACATTCAAAACACAATCAAAGGGGTTTTTTTCGCTATAAACCTGGTATCCGATTTGGTTCGTATCAATACCATACATTGAGTCGATACCACTGCAGATGGAAGACAAGTACCCGATGGCACAGTCTGCTCAGAGGCTCAGAACTCAATGCAAGTTTAATTACCGATATTGAAATTTTAAGTCAGTAAAGTTTGCAGTTTAATGACTTTAACTAGTTAAGCAAAGTTGACTTTACGTAGATCTTGGGATGTTTTGTCCTGTCACATTTTTAGCTCACCTTACCCAAAGGGTCATGTGAGCTATTGCCATCACCTTACGTCTGTCGCCGTCCGTCAACATTTCGCATTTTGAACTTCTTCTAGAGAACCACTGAATGGATTGAAACGGAACATGGCAAGAACAGCAGGGGACTTAGTTTAACATAAGACACTATGGGAAAAACATACAAAAATCTTCTTCTAGAGACCGTTGAATTTGAATGAAACATAGCATGAATGTTCCTTATGAGGTGCCGACTAAGTGTTGTTATTTTGTTTCCGATCCACCATCCAAGATTGCCGCAAGCGGGGAACTTAGTTTAACATAGGACCCTATAGGAAATAGGTACAAAAATCTTCTTCTAGAGAAGGGCTGAGTGGATTGAAACTAAACATGGCATGAATATTCCTTATGAGGTGCTGACCAAGTGTTGTTACTTTGTTGCCGGTCCGTCATCCAAGATGTCCGCAGCGGGGAACTTAGTTTAACATTTGGACCCTATGGGAAACATATACAAAAATCTTCTTCTAGAGAATCGCTGAATGGATTGAAACCAAACATGGCATGGATGTTCCTTATAAGGCGCTGACCAAGTGTTGTTACTTTGTTGACGATCCGTCATCCAAGATGGCCGCCAGCGGGGACCTTATTTAACATAGAACCGTATAGGAAATACATGGATAAAACTCTTATTCTAGAGAACCCGTGAATGAATTGAAAAAAACATGGCATGAATGTTCCTTATGAGGTGCTGACCAATGTTGTTACTTTATTGCCAATCCATCATCCAAGATGGCCGTCAGAGGGGGACTTAGTCTAACAAAGAACCATACCGGAAATACATACAAAAATCTTCTAGAGAACCGCTGACTGGATTGAAACCAAACATGGCATAAATGATCCTTATGAGGTGGTGACCAAGTGTTGTTACTTTCTTGCTGATCCGTCATCCAAAATAACTCCACCAGCGGGGAATTTAGTTTAACATAGGACCCTATGGGAAATACATACACAAATCATCTTCTAGAAAACCGCTGAATGGATTGAAACGGAACAGGGTATGAATGTCCCTTATCAGGTGCTGATCAAGCGTTGTTACTTTGATGCCGACCCACCAGCGGGGGTCTTACATAGTACTATACAATTGTCATTTCGAGTTGAATTTTAGCCACAAAATATGAAATTGTACTTGTATGTCATGCACAATCTTCACTCTATTTTGGTTTTTAGACCCAAATATTTATATACGAAAAGAACCGCAAAGTTGTGCCGGTCCAGCAAACTTAACAATATCAAGTTTTAGTAACTTACATATCAAAACTTCGTGCAAAATTACACACTTAAAAAAAACACACAAGATGCTGATCTACAAGGTCAGACGGAGATGCCGCTTAAGTCCATGCATACACAATGAACCATCAACATGAGATTAAATTAACTGTCAAACATCCTCTCTTTCAGCATAAATCAACTTCTTGGTCAGAAATCATAATTATCAGCAAATTTATGTTTTAAACATTTGAAAAATTGACCCGTCGTATTTTACGAAAATAAACGAGAAATAAAATGCTAATTGTATAGTGGAACATTAGTTTAACACAGAACTCTATGCGAAATACATACAAAAATCTTCTTCTGGAGAACCACTGAATGGATTGAAACCAAACATAGCATGAATGTTCCTGACGTTCTGATCAACTGTTGTTACTTTAGTGCCGATCTGTCATCCATGATGGCCGTCAGCGGAAGACTTAGTTTAACAGGACCCTATGGGAATTACACACACACAGCTTCTTCTTGAACATTGCTGAATGGATTGAAACCAAACATGGCATGGATGTTAATCTCAAGGTCCTTTAGCAATGAATAAATGGAAATATCAGGTGAGCGATAAAGGCTCCTGGGAGCCTCTGGTATTATTTGGTAGTAGGGGTTTGTCATTTTGTTTTGGTCACGGCCGCACCATGTAAGGGACAATAATTGCAAACAGTTTCTGTAGATTTACAACGGTTTGAAGAGACACGAATTTTAAATTCTGAGTTATTGCTTGCTCCATATCTCGACGATATTTCCAATATATGGATAAAAGTGGCGAAAATCAAACGAACAAAGTGTATCAACTTCGACACTTGATTGATGCTAATTGTACATATGACCAATTAGCATCAATCAATGGAATGTGAGGAATACACTTCCAAAGATTTATTTTGTTTATATTTTAAAATTAACATAAGCTCTCACAAAAAGGTACATTGCTTCGGTCTAATTATTTGATATTATATAAGTTAAGTAAAGATCTAATTCTTTTTTTTTCATCATTGGGAAGTCAGAGTGATGCCTTTAATTTTAGATCCATAGTTGACTATGCATGAAATTAACAATTGTAATATAACAAGAATAATATTATCAGCCACATTCCAGATTTATACAGAAACATCTTACTTTGTTGTAAGTTATCAGTATTATAGTGTCTATATTTATTGCATGTAAGCTGCATATTAAAGATATCATATGAAGAAATCAAAAAATAAGCATGCATGTTTAGATTCTTGAAAATTTGCCATAATTTCATAGTGCTTCATCCGTTTTTTGTCTCGGACATCAAACAACCTATTAACATTGTATTTTTACTGAATTATCTTAAACTTGCATCTAAATATACTGAAAGATTAAATGGACATGCTTGGCATTTGGTGAGGGTTAGTTTAAACATTTTCTCTAAGACTGATTTCTACTTTTAGCACTGAGACCCCATCTACCACACTTGTATATTATATCATGTGTGTATATGACATTGTATTTGTTTGTATATGTTTGAAACACCATGTCAATAAAGAGCAGAATACCAAATTTACTGCGTTTTACTAACAAACAAAACCAACAAAAGACTGAACAGTGAGCAAAATCCAGGTAAGGTAAACATTGCTTCAGGGAGCTGAAATATTACTTTGAGACTAAAATCACAAGACTATTGCATTTCAAAATAGCTGCAGGTGTATCGACTCAGCAGTGAAGTTAAAGTTTAATTTCGCAGTGTATGTCAATTTGTTCTGTTGTGTAAATAAAGTTTCATAACAAAACATGGAACTAGAAGGGAAATGGATCAGAATGTAGAATGATAAAACACCGCAAACATCAAGCTCGATTAAAACCAGAATAACTTAAAAGAAAAAATATTGGTTGAAACAAGTGAAAGAAAATCTATTTTAAGTGAGTTTTAAGACGAATAGATGAATACACGTCAGTTGTAAATAGGAAAATTGCACATGCAGAATTTACGTTACGTCACTTTATTGCCAACAAAATTCATTTTTCACACATCTTTGTTATGTAATTGTGAAGTCGTCTGGTAAATATATTTTAATTCTGATTTTTCACCAGTCTGTTTGAATTATCTTCAAGCTTGCACTTTCCATATGTAATTCTAAAATAAGGGAGAAAAGCGCTTTTCAAAACAAAACAAAAAAAAAAAAAAAAATGGTATTGAATAACCATTGCAAAATTTTAGAAAATCTATTTGATACAATGGTTTTACATATATTATTAAAGGGGAGTGAAGTATGGGGCATTGAATCAGCCATTAAGGGTACTTAGGCTAGTTTTGAACAATATGAGAAATTTCATATCAAGTTTGTTAAAGGTATTTTAGGGGTTAACTGTAAAACCTCGAACAGTGCCTGTCTTTCTGAGTTGGATAGACTTCAAATAAGCTCTAAAATTACCATGTATTCAGTAAAATTGTTAATACCTTAGTGCATGATGGTTTTTTTTTTTTTTTATAATATTTTAGGAATGCAACTCATGGACTGAAATTATGAACCCATGCTTCCAAATTCTAGGTTTTTCACATTTAGCCTCTTTTACTACGGATTCAAACCGCTGCTGTCACAAATAAAACAGCGTATTTATGATAAGTTTTTTACAGGAACAGAATGCTAATATGCTCGAGTAAAAAAAAAACCTTTTGTTAATCTCCTCATCATCCACACTATGTTTATCAATTAGAATCTTTAGAATCTCGAAAAAAGGTAGACATAAATATAAATAGAGAAGACAGCCTATGTAAAATGTGTCAAAATTGTCAAAATCGTACCGAAAACACTAATAATTCCCTCATGCGCTACGCGCATTCGTGAATTTTCGGTCACTCGTTGAATATTTTGCGATATTCACATTTCTATAATTATTTAATGTCGTCAAGGGCGTTACTAACAAATGACGTTTGTGATGTCTAAAGATTCAGGAAGGGATCTAAGGAAAATATGACACTTATGAAGCATTTTTTGTCTATTCTATCAATGTAATAAACAGTATAACTAATTCAAGAATTTGAATATCGAAATATCCTAATTGCTTCAAACCTGCGAAAGTGCTACTGTTAATAATGAATTAAGTATATTAGTTGTTACTTTGATTGCTAAAATTTGAAATATTTTTCATATTTGCAAAGTTTCACACGTTGTTTGTCTAAATTCCACTCGAACAAAAAAGAAATTCTTTTCCTCTGCGTGAGCACGAAGAAGAGATATTATATTGTCAAAGGGAATAAATGTGAAAGGTGTTTAACTTAGAACTTCATATAATGTACTAAAATTGTCGAAATTTCCTACTCATCTTTAACTGGTTATAGAGGCGTTTTTATAAACTCAGTAAAAACTTTTCTGTCTTAACAGTTTACATAGTACAAATTAATGGGATCAAACATCATTGAAGGCTTGATCAAGGACACCCTCTCTTTATGCTCTAATTCTCAATTATATACGACTTTATATATATTTCATTATTTGTTTATAATTCAAACGATTTAATAACAAAGAAACAGTTAATGTATTATATACAGTATCGGATTTGTCAATAAATATTCATGTTAACTATGACTATGAGATCTTTTGTTTGTGTGTGTAGACGTGCATTTCATACGGTTTCAGCATGAGTTATAACATTGATATGTAGCGTTTGCATCATACATCACATACCAACTCGGTAACTTTTATTTTCTAACCACAACTTATTCAGCAGGTGCACTTGAAAAACGCCCCCAAAGTTTTAAGATGCTGATCTGACACTTTTATACATTTACGAGCTAGTTGTTTTCTGTCTGTCAATCTACGGAACAGTGTATATAATGATATCAGTAACACTGGAAATTTGAGTATTAATATTCAGTGTTCTTGCAATTTAAACAATACACCTTTTAAGATTTTTTGTGAGTGGTGATTGGGAACTAAGATGTTTATTATGATTTATTGACAATTATTATGGTTTACTAACTAAATGTTAAAACTATTGGACAGATAAGCCGTACTAATCTTCCGGATCATTATATGCACACCTATCTATTCAGTTGTTCAGGTGTTTAGACCCTGCTAATTTAAATCAAAAAGTTTTAAATTTCCGTAACCTCTAACTTAACATGGGTCATGTGGCACGCGCTTGTAGAGCATTAAGGCTTATGCACGGTATTGACATATAGTGTTATGGCTTAATAAAACGTCAGTGGCAATTTCTTTTGGAGAGAGTTGGCGACAGTGTTTTTATTATTTGTTTGTCATAGCGGTATATATCAGTTAACATGGATGTCACCAAAATAGCAGTGATTGCTATGAGTTTTTCTTACGTAATATGTTATCCATTTTCTGAAGGTGATATTCGGTTAGTCGGAGGATCAGAAAAATATGAAGGAACAGTATTAATATTTCATGACAATAAATGGGGATCTATATGTGATTATCATTGGGACATAAGGGATGCCCATGTTGCTTGTCGCCAACTCGGTTATCCCCGAGCCTTACAATATATCCACGGCAGCAGATTTGGTAGAGGAAGAAGTAAGTGTTTATATATTTTCAAAACAAAATCATCACAATTAAATTCATTTATTTATCTGTTATTATTATTATTTAAATTTTACAATAGAAAGTCAATTGATATTCGTCTATGTAGTAAATAATACGTTCATACAGTTTTCTGAAAACAATAAGCAAGACAAAGAATTTCACGTTCTGTATAAGTACGTACGTACGGAGTAAATTTTGAAATAATTTTCATAAACTAAAAACATATGATACTCTCTGATTAAAAAACACTGCGGTCATCTGGTTGTTTCCTGACAGATATAATTAGTTGTTATCATTGGTAGACGTTTTGATGTATCACTGGAATGAAGTAGCAGCGAGACAGCAGGACGATGACCCCTGTGATATGATTATAAATATTTGTTCATGCTTTAATGTTACTATGTCTAATTATTATATAAATCTGAATTGTAGTCCCTGTGGGTCCTGACGGCAAGAGACATCGAAGTAATAGTTAAAACATATTAAAATAGCATGCTCAAATAGTTTAATTTTATATCTCTTATTTTGCTTTATTTTGCCCTTCATTATTTTATTTGAATATATGTTTTTAATCAGATTACAAAGATCTGCAGCTCCTTTGATAATGCATTACTTTTATTACCTTAATTTAGCTTTTTGCATGTTGTTGGTGTTATCTTTCATGCTTTCTATCTCATTATTGTATATTATAGAGAAAATACAATTTAAAAAAGTTTAGTTTATTTAAAGTGGATAAGGAAACATTTTATACCAGTTTATATTAATCCCTCTCCGCTTGGCTGGTGCGTGAGGGGCTCATGTAGCAGTATTTTAACCTTAGATGCATTTTGATTACAGAAGAGTCCTTAACACAGATCACCACGACATCAGTACCCCATCCGACCCTACTACCGTCGTTTGTTTGTGAAAAAGGACATATTTAATTTTGCAATTTTGTATTCGTTCCGTTCGTTTGCCTTATCTATATGCTGTGATCCTTCAGTTTATTGCTTTGTTTTGACCGATATGTCTAGACAGAAAACAGGCTTATAGTAATGAGAACATGTTTTGCGTCTTCATGCTTGTTTAATTCTTATTTTTGTCGTATCTGTGCGCTAAGCTAGTGTTCTCACGAATTCGCCATAACTTTTTGATTTAAAATGTTTAAATATTACTAATTTCTATAGTAAAGATGGTATAATAATGAGATTTAACAGAAATTTAATCTTTAATCATTTATCAGTTTAATTCTTAAACTTTTTTTTATCCATAAAGGTCGTGAATTTTTTTTTATCAATTATCGAGTATTTTGTTTCATTTATTGATTATTGCTATAATATGCCATAAACAGAATAAAAAAAATTAAAATAAATGCCATATGAAAGCGGGTGCACTTACAACGCAAAGAAATGAGAAGAAGAAAAAATAGAATTTGGTTTCGAATTTGCTTAATGTTGATAAAGTTACTTGAAGACCCCAAAATAGCAACTTTGTGTTAAAACTAACCAACTGATACAATTTTCAGATATCTATATAGTATTTCTTAATTATTTATATATTTGGTAGTTATCGTTAATAATCCTAAGAAAATTTGAAATGCGTTTAAAAATAGCCCAGAAAGTGAACGGAAAATGGCATTATTCTTTATTTCGAACATTACAACAAATGTAATTTCTTTTCTTTTACTGGATCGTCCTTGATTCTGCTAGTGGACATTTTCTTAGTATCTTGTACAAAATAGATTGGGACACGAACCAACCCAATACTGAAACATAATAGGAAGAACAGATAAATCTATTGTCGTCATCATGCAAGTAAAAATGCTCAAACCTTAGTATAAGATCAAGAATTGTGTTAGTTCGAGATATCTCTGAGCCTAATTTTCGTGAGACAGCAGAGAGCACTTCAAACATAAAACTGGAAAACCCTTTAAACAAACTATACCGAAATGAATTTTCGGCAACTTGCCGTTTTTAAACAGAATTTTCCAGTCTTATATATGGAGTGCGCTCCATGGACCCAGAGAATTATAAAACATGCTGTTTGACTTCAGAAGAATCTCGGACCAACCTTACATTGATCTGATTGCAAGTTACTGCCTACATATTGGAGAGATTTGCATATCAATCATAATACAGGCACTATCAAGTTCAGTTTTTCATTAGTATGACAAATTGAAAATTATGTTTGTTTGTTTGTTTGTTTTGATTGCTTAACGTCCAGTGTCAAATATTTCATGCTTCTTAAGCCTGTTCAAGACGAAAACCAGTTCAACAATTTATTAAACAATTAAAAAAGGATGGGGCGGGACAGGGGAACCAATTTTGACTCCCACTGTAAAAGAGTGGATGGATGGGTAGGATCGGATAATTTAGCCTTCTGTAGCGGCATTATCCAACTCTTTTCGAAAACTACAGAAGTGTGCAGGGAGTGTGGCATTCTCCAAACACTAGACCCACTATGGTCCACGGTCAGGCTTTCCGTATTATGACCTGACAACACCCTATCAGCCACCTGGGGACGCGCTGGGCATCTCTGTGGGTTGAGCTTCCGTGGGCCATCACAGGTGTGTAGAAAAAATTACGATAAACGTAATATGACATATATGTATCTTTTAATTGTTTAGAGTATTCTCCCAGTTGTTTTATCATTTTTTATTACAAATGTGTGATCATTGTTATCATCAACAGTGTTTGTAACAATATTCTGATTCGTTTTGTATCTTGAGAATAAGCAACTCTGTTGACGTTTTTAAAGAGGCAGGAAATGCTTGTGTTTCACATTTTGAAAGTAAAATATTTCTGTTATTCTGCAAAAAAGTTTATTATATATAACAAAAATAAACAGAAAAGAATGATATTCGAAAAGGTCATTTTTTGCCATATCGATCAATAAAATAACAAACCTTCTGAATTTCGGTGTTTGCAGTAATTTTGCTGAAAAGTATTTGCATGTATACATGTATTAAACAATTCCATTCACGTTTATGACGTCATACCGACAGAAGAAAGAGTGAGTTGAACATTTTTACTGATATAAAAATCACTTGTAGTTAATTTTCTTTTTTACTTACTCTGGACCAATCAAATTTTAATAAAGCAATTTCAGTGTGTATAGATATTGAAGTATTCTAAATATTTTGCTTAATATATATGTTTTCAAAGATAATTTAGTCCGACTTAGTAAATTACAAAGGTTAGAATAGTGACCTGATCATAGCCCATCTTTATAAGAACTATTGGATAATTTTTTAAATGGTTATTACCATACAGATATAGAAATATATATCTTGTATGACAACTGTTTTAATTCACACCATATGCTTATTTTGTAGATTTACTACCCTTCACTTGTGTAACATTAAAGAACACAAAATGGTGTTACTTTTGGCAATCGTTATGTAAAATGACAAATTATATGCAACAGTGAAAGAAATTTAAAATTAGCCCTACCATGAAATACACCTCATTTACAGTCTTTTGAAAAGTTTAGGATAGGTAAGTATACAAAAGTAGAAACTGCGGACAGAAATTTGAAATCGACACCCCGAAGCATGTTACTAATATATAAGTATATACTGATAAAGCGGCCCACTAAACAGTTTTATAGGGAAGTCAGATCTATGTCTTGAACAAACTAAAACAAGCTTACATAAATTTTCAGGAAATAATGGCAAACGACGTATATAACTTACACCTCAATGAACGGCTTTTGATAAACAATTTTTCAATTTTAACGGATACGTTTACTGGTTTACAGACTTCACTGAATTGCACAGGACAGTCATGTCTGTGTAGAATGAATTCCAAGTATCGATTTACATTTCACACATTGAAAACATAATCTACTTTTAATGTACCTAAAAAAAGATTTTTTTTCAAAGCTTTAGAAAATAAGTTCTAAAATTTCTTACCTTGAAGACTTTCTGATTCGTGTAAAATTATCCATGTGAACATGGCCGTATACTTGATGACATATTTGAATGTTAACGAAATGGAATGGTTTGCCACACGCGACATTGTAATTAACTGTGGATATAAATGGCTTGTTGATTTGTCATCACACAGATGCTGTTTAGTCATACTACTCCTGTATGTGCTATTAAAACACTTTAGTAATTGAACTCCTTTGAAGAACAAAGGTAGGATGTAAATGATCATTGCCAGACCCTTATAACAGACTATTTCTAATAAACTACCCAGATCGTTACAGCACACTATTGCTAAATAAACTACCCAATCATTATAACAGACAATTACCAATAAACTACCCAGATCGTTACAACAGACTATTGCAAATGAACTACCCAGATCGTTATAACAGAGTATTGCCAATAAACTACCCAGATCGTTACAACAGACTATTGCCAATAAACTACCCAGATCGTTACTGCAGACTTGCCAATAAACTACCCAGATCGTTATAACAGACTGTTGCCAATAAAATACCCAGATCGTTGTAACAGACTATTGCCAATAAACTACCCAGATCGTTATAAGAGACTATTGTCAATGAACTGCCCAGATCGTTATAACAGACTATTGCCAATAAACTACCCAGATCGTTATAACAGACTATTGTCAATGAACTGCCCAGATCGTTATAACAAACTATTGCTAATAAACTACCCAGATCGTTATAACAGACTATTGCCAATAAACTACCCAGATCGTTATAACAGACTATTGCCAATAAACTACCCAGATCGTTATAGCAAACTATTGCCAATAAACTACTCAGATCGTTATAACATACTATTGTCAATGAACTGCCCAGATCCTTATAACAGACTTTGCTAATAAACTACCCAGATCGTTACAGCAGACTTGCCAATAAACTACCCAGATTGTTATAACAGACTATTGCCAATAAACTGCCCATATAGTTATAACAGACTATTGCCAATAAACTGCCCAGATAGTTATAACAGACTTTGCTAATAAACTACCCAGATTTCTTACAGATCGTTACAGCAGACTTGCCAATAAACTACCCAGAGCGTTATAACAGACTATTGCTAATAAACTACCCAGATCGTTATAACAGACTATTGCCAATAAACTGCCCAGATCGTCTTAACAGACTATTGCTAATAAACTATCCAGATCGTTTTAACAACATTAATGCCAGGATGTAGATGGTCATAAAAGTCAGTATTATTAAGAAAATTATAAAGGACCGGCAAGATCTTTGTGTTTGTGCTTTAGGTGCAATTACAAAAGCTGAATATTAACATATGAATAGACCAGCCACAACTTGTATACAGTTTGATCTCATAGGAAATCCAAAAACTTCCACCAAGTCCCTGAAGTCTATTCTAATTATCGCCATTTAAGAGTTCAGAAAGGGGTCCATTAGTGCGTTTAGAAGACATAGTATACCATTATAACATTAGTCGACAACAAGAAACTGACCCATTTAAAGAGAGTATATTTTTTATTTCTATGTTGTGTGGAAAGACAGCATTGATTTTAAGAAATTTAAGACTTTTAACTATCAGCTAGGCTATATTATATTCTTATATTGCTTTATTAACGAAGGATCTTTAACATGATATACAATGGATATATATACTCCGCGTCGATCGAATTAAAACTGAGTATACAAATTGTGTTTTCTTTCATGTTTCTGTTTGAGCAAAACATAGCAATATGTTACTATTTTGACATTTAGAAAACTTTTTGTCAACGATCATCAAAGTTATAAACTTTACGTCAATTAGTTTTATACATACTTAAGTTCCCTTTTCAGTATAATATACATCTCTATGAATGGGCTATTATCCCTTTGTAAATTTGTGTTATAGTTAAAACATCCTTATTACAAAGGGCATGAAGTATTAGATAAGAACAAAATATGTAAACAAGCAATATATTATTTGTAAATGTATGTTATAATAGTTACATAATGATAGTCGTAGGGAGTGCGATGAAATAATCTAATTAAGACGAATCAAATCTTCCATTTTCAAGTTTAAAAAAAAAACAAAAAACTGAAACTACATGTATTCACTTATCATAAGACTTATATCTTGTCATTTCTTTAATCTTAACCATCCTCCCAAGTCAGGGTTTTAACGTGGATACAAAACCCAGACTTGTAAGTTTGTAGGAACTAACGTGGATACAAAACCCTGACTTGGGAGTATGACCATAACATGATTTTATGAAGAAGAAATTTCCAGTTTGATAAAATTGAAACTCTAGTAAAGTCAATATTTTAACTTCCTCATGCAAAGTTGACTTTCTATTGTTTTTGGCTAACGTCTAAACCTGTTTTGATTTATTTGTTAACAATGTTTCAGTGATTTCTGGATCCTCAAAGTTTTGGTTACGAGCTCACAAAATGAAGGTTTAAACACCAGAACAATTTCTTATGCATTATTATCTGAGCTGTTATTACAAATACAAAACATATTACAAACGATTTTATATACAGATCCAAAATCCTGTGACAGTTTAACAGCCAATACAAGATTAAAAAAAAAAACCCTGTAGAAATTAAAGATAAAAGCAGTACATTACACTTGTAAATATTTGTTGAAAACTAAATGGATCCAAAGGATGGCAGGAAAACACCCTGTCTCTGTAAATTCGTGTGATATCGAATATTAAGATAATTACATATCTGGTTGATAAATTTTCTCGATTTGAGTTTTCCTTTACCGTTAGCGTTAAAAAAATGACCTAGTTGTTGCATTAGCAACCAGCAAACATTCACAAATCAATTTTGTTACACAATTAGGATCTTTCTAAATCTGGAATTAATTGATTTGAATTTTTCATGAAGGGAAAAGTTTTATTTTATAAGGTAAATAAATATATACATGAAATGTTGAAGTATTATTTACATTATACTACGATGGCCGATAGCGGCTGGCAGAAAACAATTTGAAAATATAAAATTTGTCCCTTAATATACTGTATTATACATGGCAGAAAATATTTTGTAAAAGTAAAAAATGCCTTTACAAACATTAAGAGGCAGAAAACTTTTTGTAAAAGTAAAAAATGGCTCTACAATCATTAAGAGGCAGAAGACTTTTTGTAAAAGTAAAAAATGTCTCTACAAACATTAAGAGGCAGAAAACTTTTTGTAAAAGTAAAAAATGCCTCTACAAACATTAAGAGGCAGAAAACTTTCTGTATGGAATTAAGTATCATTCACTGTCAGTGTATCAGTTTACACTTACTACATTTTACATGTATTAATGAGACTCTCATACTTTACTGTTCTATAAATACACACAGTGTATAAATATTCATGAAGTTAATATAAATTGCATTGCAAAATAATGCCAAATATATTGTCAGTTAAAAGCAGTGTTCTCCCCAAGGTGTACTTGAATTGATGTAGTTGACATGATTGATTTATTGTAATTAGCATTCATGCTTTTAGAACAGTTACCAGTCTGACTCCTCATAGCACAACCCCGGGAGGAGGGTAACTCCCGATATAAAGGTACATTAAAGAGGCAGAAAATATGTTATAAATAAAATTTGCTATTGTGACAACTATCAGGCACATTTATTTGTGAAAACGATGCTATTGGTAATTACTGCTTTTAACTCAATCTTATGTGTAATTATGATTGATATGAAATACTGTATAAATCAACTTTACAGTTTTGAAGAAGTCGCGAAGGTCGTATATCTACAAGTATCCGTAAACGTAACGAGGTTACATTTCTGAAATTCCATGACAGTGCTTTTAATTGACAATATGTTCAACAATGCAATTAATTTTATGAATATTTATAGAAAAGCGTTATTTAATTCAGTCTCATTGATAAAATTTGTAATAAGTGAAAACTGATACATACTATAGTGTGCAATAAATGTTACTTAATACAAAAAAAATCTGCCTCTTACTGTTTGTAGAGGCATTATTTACTTTTACAAAATATTTTCGGGCTGTAAATATTTGTAGAGGCATTTTTTACTTTTACAAAATACTCTCTGCCTTTTAAAAAACAATATTTTAAGGGACAAATTTTTTTTTTTGAAAATGTTTTCTGCCGGCCGCTATCGGCCATCGTATTATACAGACTGTGTGTTTGATAAGAAACATTCAAATGTACTATAATCATTCAATAAATGTAGATTTATTTTCAAAATTTCTATAAAAAAATAAAATTTACTGAAATTAAAAAACTAAGAACTGAAACTTTACATATCATGAACATAGGACGATATCAATACGATGACCAACTTAAACATCACTAAGAAATTTAAAGTACAAAGACAGCTAATGATATAAAATGTTTTAGTGTCTTCTGACACAATTATGAGGTGATTGATTTTGTTTAGCTATCATTTGTCTTAATTTTTGACTTGTTGTAATGTGCACATCTTGTGCAGGATCAAAATGGGTATCATACATTGTATTTCCTTTGTGTAAAATTTTCATTTAGTTTCGACTTTTTTTGGCATTATTTCATATACGTCGTTCTTAAGTTTACTTTCAATTTTGAATTTTCAAGCCTTATTGAGGAGGATAAATTTTCGAATTGGTTGGTATTTTTTTTTTACCTTTTTATCAAAATATGAGGATTAGAAAACGGTATGCTGATTTAGCAATTTTTCCAACTTTGAGTTGAAATAAAAGAAAGTTTCACTTGATACTCTATATTTCTGGGACCAGTTTACAATAAAACTTCTCAAACTGAGATTTTTCTCAAACCTCTGAGTTTTTTGTCTAAAAGTTAAAATTTCCAACAATTTGATTGGTTAGGATAAGGTGAGGACTTTCTTAAATTTATAAAATCCAGACCAGGCTTCCTTTTGGTTCATTCTGTGACTTCCACTACCATTAAGAAGGGTCATTTTTTAAAATGTAAAACGTCAGAGTCGATTATAGTTAAAAGTACTCGTAACACGCTTACACCTAACATGTATATACCCTAGTATTTTATAAAGACGTGTAATATTACTATTTGCTGGAATGAAGTCAGTGGAAATTTTGTTACTCTAGATACATGTTATAGATCGATAAGTAATCTTTTGGTAGATTATAGATTGTAGATCGCCAACTGAGAAAATATCTTAAGACATTAACTATCTGGTTTGCATGTTTTCAAAGGGAATTTGTAAGTTATATATCAACCCTTTCCAGCATGTAATGTTGCATACTGTATATTGTTACGAGTTAGTAATTGATAAATTTGAGTAAAGCTTTAAATTGATTGGCAAATATGCTTGGTCGACCATCGACAATTCTTAATATTTCCAAAGAAATTTTCAGTACATCAAAAGAAGTCTTCCAGTAAATTGTTCATTAAATAATTGCTTGTCAAAATTTTAGGACACCTCAGTACATAGTTATATATAATGACAAATGAATGAACATCAGAGATCTGAGTTAAAAATGTAATTATTTGCAGACACATCTTTATGACAATCTTGATGCATTGCAGGTTTGAAACATTCATAAAATTCATTAAGTGGGTGGTCTCTCCATAAACTGTATTTTGTACATATCTATGTGTGTCTTTTTTTGTTGTTGCAAAATTGGAAGAATTCTGGCAATTTTCATGACAAAAAAAAAGAAAGGAGGAGGGTCACTTTTTATTGTATTTGTTTCCTTCACAACTGTAAATTTGAAAAATTTGAATATTAATACTTTTTTCTGTGAACGATATTGTATAATGTATTTGAATTTTAACAGTGCTTTATCTTTAATAAGGTCAAGCTCCGTGAACACAGGCGAGTTTCGTCCATTGTCAATCATTTTGTTTCATTTTTAAAAATATTCAATGAAGGAAACTCTCAGCCAAAATTAATGTCATATAATGTCACATGAAAAAAGATAATAGATAATGCAGCAATTTCTATAAGGAAACATACCAGGGTATATGCCACGATAGATTTTGAAAGGTATTAGACGACTTTTTGACAACTATCCAAGAAGTGCACATTTCAGAGGAAAATGGCCCCACTCCTTTCCAAACATTCTACTGTTAAAATTAAAAGATAGATCAATAAAATTTAGATATCAAAGTTTGAAAATTTCTTTTCGACACAGTTTTACAGAGAAATCTGCTTTATCAGAAACCATTGTTTTCTTTCCAGGAAGAATTTGGCTTGCTGATGTATATTGTCGTGGAGACGAAGAAAATCTGTCTCAATGTTATAGCCCAGGCTGGGGAAGACTGTATCGTCGTCATCAGCGTGCATGCAGAGGGCATAAGAACTCGGCAGGTGTCGTTTGTTTGAGCGTTGAAACTCCTATCATAACAACAACACAAGAGGTTCACAATAACGAACGCAATGAGTTACCTAACTCTCAAAATGTGTTACTTGGAGACGAAGCTAATAATATGCCTAATAATAATAGATTAAGACCTGAACAAGAACTTAGAACCGAAAAAGTGACGACAGCTAAACCTAAAGTAATGACTACCACGACAACTCAGCCAACGACTACTACAACGCCAACGACAACAACTACAAAAGCAACGACGACAACTACAACGCCAACTACGACAACAACAACGCCAACTACGACAACTACAACCCCGACGACGACAACTACAATGCCAACCACGACAACTACAACACCAACTACGACAACAATAAAACCAACGACGACTACTATTACAAGACAAACGACAACAAAGAAGCCAACAGCCCTAAGAAGTCCTACAACGAGAGAGGATGTGGCAGCACGACTCCCGCAATTAAGGATTGGCTCGTGGACTATGGATAAAGATATTGAAATGTGGGTCCTACGTTTAAGAGATGGCAACTATTTGTTGGCTGAACCAGGTCGGTCTCCCAAAAAGGTAAACAAAATTCAGTATATTAACATTAGGCGAGAGAAAATAATACCACCGACAACAACAATGGATGAACCACTGGAAGATAATGAAAGAAGTGAGAGAATGAAAGCAGATGACCCAGCCATAGTCTTAGACGATTCAAATGGTGATACGTCGCAAAATTTACAATTAACAGATGAAAAAAACGATGAATTAAAGGAAAAGGCAGATGAACAAATCGATGAGGAAGTCGAAGGGATGTTGAAAGAAGAAATCATTGAGGGAGACGACGAAAATAAATCTTTCAATGAAGAGGTAAATTTACAAAGCTTGTTTACAGGTGATATCCTTTTTTAATGCAATTTTTAAGCAAATTTTCTATTTTATATTAATCTCATAAATTGAACGTTTATCTTTGTCTTTAATTTTGAGTATCTGAAAGAATTCAAATTTGCAATATATCTATATATTTAGATGGGTCTACTGATTAAGATTTTGCTTTTTAACTTCTTTTTTCTTTGAATTCCCCGAATTTCTCTCTTAATTTCTTTCTTTGTATTAAACTAAAACGCAATACAACCACGATTAACATGTTCACGCTGTAAAATACGAATATTCAATTGATATGTCATGTCACTAGCAGAATAAATGATCTGTTCACATTTTTGCCACATATATTTCCTCCATATACTTTTTGTGTTTACTATTACTATTACAATAACTCTGTGCACATTGGCAAACTATCAATATAATCCAATTTGAAGAAAGTCACAGAGTTTGTTCCTGGAATATAATAAGTTCACTGTTATATAAAATAATAATTCATTATACCAAAGTTAAATAATCAGTCCATAACCCGAAAACTACTTTTATGGAAAAAAAACATGGAGAAAGAAAATTCAAAATTTTATGTTGCTTCGACGGGTACTCATATCTTCTACGTATCTTCATGAGTTTCGAAACGTGAAGTAAATTTGTCAAGACCAATGAAAGATTTTGGTTTTACGTGGCGTCCATTTTTTTTTATTTGCGGGAAAAGCATGGATACCTGGAAATAACGTGCTTCGACAGGAAAAATTGGCAATCCATGTTAATCAAGATTGAATCCCGCTCATGGCGAGGAGTGTTTTGAATTCAAACTCTCAGCCCCAAATGAGAGTTGCTAGCATGTCTAGACTATCGGCCACATCCACCCCGGAGAAAGTTCAAAACTGGTTTGATTATAATTAAATGGATTGTTGAATACGATGTTTTTATGATGTACACATGCCTATAGTAATGCAGAACATGGTAGAACATGAGTTGACCTTATTGGGTTTAAATTTCCTTTTGAAAATCAACTGTGGCGATGAAAAATGCATAATTTTCTCTCTTTCTCCCTGTTTACTCTGTGTATATTACCATGATAGAATGGGAAGTTGACAGTATTGAAACATAAATCATCGCAACTGCCCAAAAACATAATTTTCAGGCCATGTCAGTTTTTCATGGAGAATCAAACTGACTCAGACTTAACCTATTAATTGCACTTTCACATAAATAGAAATTACTAATTTTTTAAAATTTTATTGACCTATTGGTGTGTCTTGTCAATAATTAACCACCTTAGAAATTCTCCTATTTTTTGGTTTTATCTATTGCTATAATGCACGTGCGTGTTTATGCGGATATTACAATTATGCATGTTTTATTTATTCACCGCCTGGTTTGCACGTTTGAACTGCATGATCGGCTTGCACATAAACTAACAAACAAATTATCAGGGTAGCTTTAGTAAATTGAGTTGCATGTGGTTTTTTTACATTCAGCAACAATCTGGAAATGTAATTACGTCAACCACAGAGAAACCAACTACTACGACAATGGAGACAAAATCAACTACACTCAAAACAATAACAACATCAACTAAAACAAGTACAACGACATCAAAACCACAACCAACTGTTACATCCTTATCGATCTCTTCAGCAACACTGAAAGCAAACATTTCAGCGACTTTTAGACCGATGGCAACATCTACTATAACACAAGGCCGAGTCACTCGTCAAACGACGGTGAATGACCAGGCTGCTAACTTACCTGCATTGACTCTAAACTCATGGGTCATGGATAGGGATGTTATACTATGGGTTTTAAAACTGCGGGGTGGAGAATTCATGGTATCACGACCAGGTGAGTCACCTAAAACGCTAACAAGAGGTGAATATATTAATATGCGCAGAAAAATATTGCAAGAACAAGCGACAACTACACCCATAACACGTAGACCTCAAGGACGTACCCAGAACAACAGACAAAATGGCATGGAGTCTGATGATCCCGCAGCTGGACGTATTTCTCTTGGATCATTTGATACGATAGTTGAGGGGGGAAACTCTGCTCAACAAAGGAATAATTATGAAAGATACGGAACGAATTCTGTGGACATTTCAATACCTGGTGGTTCTCATATTCATCGCCATCGGCATGGTAACCAGGCTAGTCACCACAGACATCAGGTACTATAAGCAATCATATACCAAAATAGATAGAATACACATTTGGAAAATACGTTTGGCTAAATTATTTTGACTATGTATGGTATTTCTTTTTATATTATATAAGAAAATGCATGACTTTTTGTACGCTTTCCGTTTATTTCATTATTGTAGCATGTATACCTTTCCCTTCCTTTTCCTAATTATAACACCATGAACGGCTATAATAGCGTAATTTTACAAATAATCTAGTGTAATATTCTATTAGTTTTCTAACAAATTACGGTATAATTCTTTTCCCAATAAAAGTCATATTCTATAGAACTAGTCTTATTATCAGATATTATAGGTGAAACTGAACAGACAAAAGCATGTGTCTCTGTATCATTACTACAGGATTCATGCAATCCAACCCAATTAGAAAATAAATGTAACTTTTTTTTTACATCTGCGTTGCTCACATAAGTAATGTTCCGACATATAATTATATTAACCTGATTTAGTGTGTTATACGAAACAGATAACGGAAGAAACCAGTTTAACTATGGTATCATGACAAGATTGATGAGTTATGTAACTAATTAAGAATACTTTGATTCCGATATGCTTTGCAATGAACTCTAAAACTGTCAGGAATGCAGGTATTTGCTCGTTGAATGCCCAAAATAACTTAATGAATTATGTTCCTTGTGAAAAGGGGCATCAGCAGCATGTTCTGTGTAGTATTAAAAATATATACAGTTTATTTCAGATACATTTCAAAAAATTCTAAATGAAGTATATTTTGTTATAGAAAATAAGAATAAAGGTTTCGGGAGGCAGAACCAGTTTAGATGGCAGAATAGAGGTCCTACCGCCACATATGGAAGACTGGGGTGTTATTTGTGGAGATCAATGGTCACTGAGAGAAGCAATTGTTGCATGTCGCCATTTTAACAAAGGTTATGCTATGCAGGCAGCAAAGGTACGAATCCAAATAGTGTATAACTAAGAACTAAAATACCGCTATTATGGCTTAAAAATTCTTTCCTTGATCAACTTCATCACCACAAGTCAGCCGGTGTCTTGTCTCCTAGTGCGGCTACCATCCGGCAAATATTATTAAGTCCAAAACTCTGAAAAGCCAAAAATCAACACAATATGAGCAATAAAATCATACACACTTAAACAAACTAGCAGTGGCATCACTTCTGTTGCAGTAATACACTTAGATGCAACATTTAAAACGTACAATTAAGCCTTTTTCAGTTTGCAGAAAATCATTTAAAAATGTTAATTTTGGGGAAATTATTGTTTGATAAATTGATGTGAAATTAAAAATTTGACAGAAGCAAAGCAAAAATAATTAAAATTATAAATGTATTTGTTTTCCAAATTTTAGACCTTTAGCAAAACAGATGAGTCGAAGTCGACGAAATGTACTCATTTTGTGCATCAAAATTGGTATCATAGAATTTATTATTACCACTAAGTGGATTTCTCTCCTAGTGGACTTCCAAGTCCCTGAGGTTATTACCTCTGTTGATAATTTAAAGTTACTGTTACAAAAAAGTTAAATTTGAAAAAAACGAAAGAGTACCGCCATCTAGCTTAGCTCTGTCCTAAGATGGTTCAGTTTGGCTTTACCTTTTGATCATTTTGACATTTACTGAATTTGCTCTTCAATGTTTTAGATTATTGTGTTTGTTTTCAACATTTTAGACTTTGAGCACAACTGATGAGTCGTAAATCCAAATTGGTATCAGAATTTATTATAAAAAACGAGTTGAATTACCATTTTTTTTTTTATCAAATCTCATTTTCTTGATATTAAGACATCCTTTTATGGAGGAAAGTATCAGAAAAAATACTACTCAAGAGTAAGGTGTGAAGGTACAGAAAAGAAGTTAGATGAATGTGTTTGGGAAGACCATAATGGTTTAATACAGTGTACAAAGTCGGAAGCAGTGGCCGCCATTGTTTGTTCTCCAAGTAAGATGCAATTTAATATGAGAAAAATGTTTAATTTGAATTAAATTATATAAATATTCTATTAGGTGCATTTCGGTACATTGTAATATGACATAAACTGTATTTAAATAATGTGTTATGTGTTATTTGGCGTTTTACACATGTGAAAACTAGCTTTGGGATTGCGTTTAAAGCTTACATGGTAATATTGTATATACAAAGTATTTGTAGTTTTATATATACTGGTGAAACGAGCTGATTTAGGTCAGCTATATATATTTCGCAATTGCGATTCGCTAAGTTAAGGTCAGCCTCAGTATCACTGACTTCCGTATCATGCTGCAATAGGCATGCCCAACTGTTATTGGCTGAATTATTTTATTTCCCGATTCCCATTGGCTAAATTAAGGTCAGTCTCGGTATCAAGTTGACTTTGTTATCACGCTGCCATAGGAATGCCCAACTGTTATTGGCTGAATTATTTTCTCTGGACGCATAATCCTTGATTCAGAGACTACTGTGTTATTATTATCACAACTTGATTATATCCCCGCGGTTATCTTTCACCCGTGAAGATTATCTCTCAATAGGAATGTCCAACATTTTCAAAGCGTTACCTTTCTTTCCGATCGGTTATTTTTCTCCGGTCGTTACCTTCCTTTCCGCTTTTTTTGCTCTGATATCCCTTCAGTCAGTAAAATGTCTGCAGAGTAAAACCTGTTAACGCTCGTTCTTATACTAAAAAATATTTATATTTACAATTTTATACAGAATTACCTGATTTGGAACCAAGTACATATATGGTAGAATCAACAGCTTTTCTGCAAGATCGCCATTTGTATTATCTACAGTGTGCTATGGAGGAAAACTGTTTAGCACAATCGGCATATGAATTACAAAGAACTAATTCCCGTATGTGTTGAATTTAATAATTTTTCTCAAGATTTGTATAAATCTACAGTAAAATTTATATATGTGATGCATTAACATTGTTATAGAATATTATAATACAACCAAGAGGGTATATGAGATAGTTTGGTTAATATACACGGAAATATATTCCATAATACTGTAACACAATACAAAATAACTAGTGAACAGCATTATTACATCCTCCCAAGTCAGGGTTTTGTATTCACGTTCGTTCCTACAAACCCCTGACATCACACATTCATATTTTGCGGTCGGAAGTGAACGATTTTCATTGGTACTTCTCAAGGTCAAAAGATAATCCATTTGCGTCGTAGGTAGAATTTTCTAGGTCACACACCAGGCGGCGATATGTTCGACCCGCAAAATATGAATGTGTGATGTCAGGGGTTTGTAGGAAGGGACGTGGATACACAACCATGACTTGGGAGGATGCATTATTATTGCTGTTTTTCATATCCGAAGTGGAAAAATTACAAATAACAAATTTTTTTTTTTAAAGATGTGATAGATTCTGCATGCAATTCTCTCAGACATGTCAGAGTTACTATTACGCTGGTTATTTTCAACTCATAACTATTCATCTTATTAAATCTGAAAAGGAATATTCGAGATATATGGCATTTTTTTTTATTTTCAGGGTGGAGAACATCTTCTAGAAGACTTTTACGTTTTTCAAGTGTTGTGAAAAACATAGGCACAGCTGATTTTAAACCTAAAAGTAGACGAAGTGATTGGGAGTGGCATGCTTGTCACATGTTAGTAAAAAAGTATTAATTACGAAATAAACTTAATATTATTATATTTCCATCTATCAAATTCCAAACATTACAAAGAAATGTAATAAAAGAAGATGCATTAAGAATTGTTGATTGGTATTGATTGTTGAAATGTGCAGATGTAATGCATCAAAATAGAATATTTATTCGTGATTATAAATAACGTAATTTAGGCTCATATTCGATTTACTTTCATTTTGATAATTTTACTTCGCTGTGAGTTTAAAATGAAAGGATAGAAGTTTGAAGAAAATTATTGTATATTTATATATAATGACATAATATTAAAGAAATATGCTCTTTTTATGTAATTTTTACAATTCAGAATTACTGAACGCTATCAACAGCATTGGTATAAATCAGATCTACACTATTTATAGTCAACGCATATCGATGGTACGGGCATTTTTTAACTCCAATTTTTTTTCAGGCATTACCACAGTATGGAGATATTTGCACATTATGATATAACTGATAGTAATGGTAATAGAGTAGCAGAGGGGTTAAAGGCTAGTTTTTGTTTGGAAGATTCTGCATGTGATAGAGGAGTTTTTCCTAAATTTGACTGTCAACACTATGGAGAACAAGGTATTATAATCATGTGCGTTTGGAAAAATAAATACAATTATTATTATTACTGTCTTGAAGATACCCATTAAAAGTTTATATATATATATATATATATATTGTAAAGATATGTGTATTCTTGAATATCCGTTTGTTTTTACTTTACGCAGTAATACTCATAAATAAAGATTCATTACCTTGTGTTGCAGGTATATCTGTTGGGTGTTCAGATAATTATATGGCCGATATAGACTGTCAGTGGATAGATATAACAGACTTAAAACCTGGAAACTTTCATTTTAAGGTAGGAGAAGATGTTCTGTGGCTTAATTAGCTTTACGAAAAACAAGGTAAAAAAATAGTACTGGACATTTGTATGAGAGAGGGCAAAAGTTTGAACAATCCATTAAAACATTATCCATATATTACGATTGACCGAAAATTCATAAATTGTGTACTGTTGTTGAGAGATTAAAGTCAGTCGGTCATGAAACCCATATTAATATGTCTATATTATGCAGTGTGATTTATGAAAACGTACACTTCTTCCTTTTTAGTTCATATAGAAATGGATCATAACGTGAAAAACCCGCGATAATATCATATAACACTGTCACGCAATTATCTATAACGTCTTAAATTCAAGCCAAATTTTTTTGGGCCAACAGACTTTTCAATCGAATTGATCGTGCACATCACGATTGTATTCATTTTTTTAACCACTATCACTGGTTGTCGTCTAAAACACATAAGTAGGTCTTCGGGTCAGGGAAAACAACAATCCTAATCTTTATACAGGTTTAAACTTCCTTTGATCCGTATACTTTGTCAAGATTTAAGTTTCTTCCCATTTTGTAAGAACACAATTACACAAGGGGAAACTCTGAGATAGAATCTTTGGTAACAAGTATTGCTTAATTCAAATTACGTTTAATCTTTTCCCTTTATTACAACTCAGCAATTTGTAAATTAAATTAAAGATAAATCTAACCACATTTTCATATGTTTAAATCTCAAAGTAAATTATCAGTAAAGAATTAATTATTTTGTCAAACATAATTATTGTAAAAAGAAATTTAAAGATAAAAGGACTGTTTATGAAAAACTTCAAAAGCTATGTTTTCTTGTTCCGTGTTTAATTCCAGTCTTTCTCATATACATTAATTCAACATCCCCTTTTCTCCTTAATGACATAAAATAATTTTGATAGGACTTACCAAACACTCGAATGATCCACATTATTGCTGACTCTGACATCTAATTTGTAAAAAATATGAAAGATTTACATTGTCACTACCTAATAAAGGGGAATATTTATATTAAAGTAACTTATGGAATACGTTTTATTTTTTGTAGCTTGAAGTAAATCCGAACCTTCATGTACCAGAAATTAGTTTTGAAAATAATGGTATGAATTGTGATCTACAATATACAGGATATTATGCCAGATTGACAAATTGCAAATTGCGCAGTATTTTATGAAACAATTTTGAGAATCTCATGTGTATTTATAATACATTCTTATTATATTTGTTTGTATTTAAAGCCGCTTCAAATGTCTTTCAATCATGTTTAAAGTTTTTGAAGTTGACAAATTCTATTATGACCAAAGACTTACTATTAAGTTATTAATGTAATATTGCTTGAATTTTTAATCATTTGTACCCTTATTTTCAATGTTATTTTAGCATCTATAGCACTCATTTGTTCATTGATAACAATTTCTGTTGTGCAGTGAAGTCACTAAATATGGGTCTATAAAGCAGAACAACTAATGATACCTATAGATGTTTACGATTCCTAGATATCTTTTAAAATTAATTTCAAAGTTTGATTGTTCAGCTGAATACATAAAGTGTGTCTTAATTTCGTCCGGCATCTGTAATCCCAATATCCGCTTGGAAACCTGTTACTACAGTTTAATAAGTTTTATAATTTTGATCATATTAATAATAATTAGTAATACAGGTATCGACGTATAACTCAAAATCTATATTCTATCACCGAACTGTGAGGGACACACACATACACAAATAGAGAGAGAGAGAGAGAGTTTTCCCACAAAAAGTGATATATCTTTATAGCATGATATACTAATTCTCAATATTGTATAATTCTGTGTAATAATGTTTGATGTTTCCTTAGTGGCTGAATCCATATTATACATAGAGAAGCATCTTTATTAATAAAAATATGGAAGTGCAATATTTGAAACAAAGAACGTATTTCCTGCTTCTAATCAAATTATGCAAGTTTATAGTTCAGGAGACAAACCAATATACCTCTAACAAATTGTATCGCATCACCCTATTGAATCACCATAAAATTGGTGCTGTTTTAGCCTACATTTTGGATATTCAATGAATGACTTGTAGACAGGGTATTCTTCATATTTCAATGATAAATTTTGTACGTATGTTCGTGTGTTTGATATATATGCGATAATTGACTGAAATCCAGAAAAAACTATTGAAGGATGCATTATTTTTTTAACAAAAAAACTAAGTATGATGCAAAACCGTTCATACGACAATAGAAAACAAGGAAAATAAATGGAAATGGTGAGCTGTCAAAAATGGCAAAAAAAAAATAACCTAACTTAAATGTACAAAATACACAAGCCGAACAAAACCAAATACATAATCGTAAAAAAACAACCGAACTTTTTAACTTTTTTATTTAGTTGTTTTTTTTTACGATTTTGTATTTGGATTTGTTCAGCTTGTGTATTTTGTACATTTAAGTCGTTTTTTCTTCTTTTCACAGCTCACCATTTCCATTATTTTTTAACTGGTCTTACATAGAACTTGTATGAGAGATGCATATATATTTCTGCAGATAGATATTCTTTAATATAAATTTAATACAGTAACACGCCAATACAAATTTTCAGTTGTTTTACATTCAGAATGAAATTTAAAAATAAACACTTTTCAAGTCCATAATATATATCATTACATAAAGCAAAAAGTATACAATGTATAAATGTTTAGCAAAGATATGTTTTAAATGGGGAGGATTCATAAAAGATTTATCGTATAATTGACTCGCTTTTAGTGAATTTGTAACAATATTCCCTTTTATTTGAGAGCCGCAAGATGTTTTCCGAATTATTATTATGCATGGTTAATATAAATCCAGTTTAAAAATTTATTTGTGTAAAACAAAAAATTTAAAATGTGCATGTGAGAATTTGAATTTTAATCGTAGAAAAATCTAAAGTTATCTAGAAAAGTCAACGAGAACAACTTTGTTGAAAAAAATTGTTTTAATTTTTGTTACTATTACTTAATCAAGTAAATTAAATATATAGATTTTTAAAGGTGTGAATGACTTTGATAATATCGTATATTAGTATATTACTTGGAGTACTGTGGGTGGTTGTTTTATATCTTATAGTTAGCTTAAAGGCTTAAAGGCGATAAAATTTACTGAATAACTGTATCATATGGTAATCTATATTTTATGTAAATGTTGGCTTTTGTGTAGTGTTAAAATAAAACAATGTTAACATTTATGTGAAAATATCTGATATTATCTATTTATTGTTATCTCATGAAGCATGTAATTTTTTTTCATGAAAGAAATCTTTTTTTTAAGTTCAATAATTGAATCTCTATATCGAAAAAATGTGATATATATGAATTGATTCGATAAAAGTGAATTTGGCAAAAAAAGTGTTGGTTCTATAGAACGTCGGTTAAATGTATAAGGTTAGCGATTGAAATGATTATTTTTTAAGCGCCAGAATTCCACCATATATAGAAAAAATAAACATATTATGTTGCACTATATATGTCATGCAGTGCCCAATATCTGAAAATGAAAAGTAATAGTGATACAGAGCAGAAATTGAAAAGTCCATTTCATCAATACACAGTACATTTCTGTTATATACGGGGCTTAAAATACAAATTAAAGAAACTATACACATATAATTACACCTTATGTAAGAATCCTGAGTTTTGATTGGTTGATAGCCAGTGTATTTTTCACCAATTTACTTTTATCAAATAATTATCGTTCATTTTTAAAAAGCACCGGGGTATATGCAAAAAGGATATGCCTTTTTGACCCTCTCTGCCGTGGTATTTGCCAAAAAATACTCTATCCGACTGGACGCTTGTAATGTCACGATCATCAATGCGTTTTGTATGTTAACATTCGGTGTAATTAAACAGATATAGCATGTTCTTGAGGGGTATTTGCGAAAAATACCAGTCTTGAGAATGAATTTCCCTCGCCTTACGGCTTGCGAAATTTATCATTCTCTCGACTGGTATTTTTCGCAAATACCCCTCCTTAACATGATATATCTGTTCAATATACGTCACCCCATGCTCAAAGAATGTCTCGATCTATAGTACAATACGGTATATACTTCAAATCTTCATTCTGTACCAAATCTTTTTATCATACATAGTTTCACAAATTTTCAAAAGTCAATTATACGTGCTGAAACAAAAGGCGATGAAAAATATTTTGTTTGTTTTTCAATCTGACAATCATTTAGAAATTTATACCAAATTAAAGTCACAAAGACGTTAATCGTTTAATCAACATTATGTTGAAAATGACAATACCGTCTGTCATGTCTTAAATATGAACCAACTGATTATTAATTAGTCCTATAGTTTTTATGCGATCATGGTGGCAAATACCTTTCCGGCAAGTTAAACATAGATCCCTATCTCATCCGGTTCTATAGTTAAAGTGACAAGTTCTCTTTGCTACAAATGACGGTCTGATATCGCCATTGAATTGGAAATATATAATCTAGATAAAAATAGATACTATATTTTTTATGTACTCATCATGATGAGGGACATTTACGACATACCGACATCAAAGGTGGTTACGGGAAACTGAGGAGCAATGCAAAAATGAAGCGGAAATCTTTTGTTTGTGTGCGTGTTGCAGATATTATTACTGTAATTCATAGCTACCCAAAGATATCCATCAATCTATATAATGTAATTCATAGCTACCCTAAGATATCCATCAATCCATATAATGTGACACAGGGAATACTATTACTGTTTTATTTGCTTGCAGTTGAGACATCGGGAGCTCTATCTACTGTTAGAATACACATACTATGATATACATTTCGATGCACTATTGAGATATTTTAAAGCCATATTTAGGTCCTCAGCTTGTTTTCAGTAATTCATTGTTTACACCTTTTTTGTTTATCCTATTTGTTGTTGTACATTAATGCACAAGTATTTTTCTGATTTTGTCTTTATTTTTGTCATTGGCCATAAATAGGGGGAGGGCTTTTAGTTGGAACAAAACTAGTAGTTTCCAATAAGATAAGAAATTTTATTTTCATTCAGCATAGATAAAGCGCTGAAGAGCTTTTGACCGAATATATAAAACATATAAACTAACATAAAAACAATCAACATGCAATCCTAAAATAAATAATGAAACGTACGTTTATAGTTTTTACATCAACTGGCTTGTTTAAAAAAAAAAAAACTGCTATTCACATATGATTTAAATTCAATAAAAATTTAAATTTCTATAGTTCAAAACATGATAAAATGAACAATATCTGGTCATTGATTAGCATTTTAATTAAAATTTATTTGAAATTAAATATTGTGGAAATTAGATTTCAAGGGAAAAAATAAAAATGAAAGAAAACAAATAAAGTCAAATAAAATTAATTGAAACAGTAATAAGTTTCCAAAAAACGGTAAGCAGGCATGAATGGTAAGTGAGGCAGAGCTAAAATTTGCCGCATACTATCTGCTCTTGCCCCAGGTCAGGAATATTTTTGTGACTGACACGTATCGTCTAGTTAAATTCTTTAGTTTCTTAACCTTATAGAATGATTTGATTTCATGTTTTTTTTCCACTGATTTATACGCTTCGTTATTTTGTCTGGGCCATCTATAGCTCTCCTTTTCGGGCGTAAGGTTTCCACCCATTGAAGAGTCGTGTAGCCCACTAGGGATCTGAGGACGCACAGGAAGATTAGTTTTAAGTATACTGAGGTAATGCAGATTATCCGTTTATTTTATTTACCAGTACCTGTCTATTTTGTGGTTTTTTCATTTCGGAGACGAGATATTGTCTTCTGAAATTTTACTTCGTATCCTTTCTTTCTCATATCACCAGTTATCAACTTTATAATTATAACAGCATTTCTCATATCACCAGTTATCTACTTTATAACAGTATTTCTCATATCACCAGTTATCAACTTTATAACAGTATTTCTCATATCACCAGTTATCAACATTATAACAGTATTTCTCATATCACCAGTTATCAACATTATAACAGTATTTCTCATATCACCAGTTATCAACATTATAACAGTATTTCTCATATCACCAGTTATCAACATTATAACAGTATTTCTCATATCACCAGTTATCTACTTTATAACAGTATTTATCATATCACCAGTTATCAACATTATAACAGTATTTCTCATATCACCAGTTATCAACTTTATAACAGTGTTTCAAGTACAAATTTCAAAATTCTCTTTTGGTTAAAAACATTATTCCAGAGAAAATACCAAATGTACATAAATGTGAATTAAACTTAAAAAAGAAAATACAAAGAAGCACACATGGAATAAATCAGCAAGGAGCCATATTTTGTGTTTACAGTATGGGAAAATAGAAAAATGCGTTTTATTCGTGAATCCATAAGAAGAAAAATGCAGCAGTATTATTTTATGCCATTTTATATTTCATTGACACGTTTATGCAAGTAACTTTTGAATTTTGCATCAAATTGTATCTTATGACAACAAAACAATATACATAATCCATTAAAAACATTGGTAGTGTCTTTAAATAATGTTTCTGAGCTTTCTCGCACACAAAATCAATGTGATATCCACTAGACAAACGAAAGAATACTATTTGGCACTAGTAAGCTAAGTATTTGTCACCACTTGATTCAACCACTATAAAGGTTTGGGGTCCATTCTATTATCCAAAGACCCATTAGTCCGAAGACCTACTGGTCCAAAATGCATTGGTCCGAAGGTACATTAGTCCGAAATATCGTTGGCCCGAAGGTCCGTTAGTCCGAAAGTCAACCTGATGAAATAATTTCAAACTGTTTAAGGTAGACTCCAAACTTTGGAGAAACAAAACAGACGCACACATGTGACAAAAGGCAGGACTGAATATCATCTGAATCGAATAAAATATATTCTGAGAAAAAAGTTGATTGCGACCAAAAAAAGAAGGTAGGGTCAGGTAATCATCTTATCTTAGATGTTTTCATCTTATCTTTTCCTTTCTGTTAATGGTTTAATTGCAAAGTCACGATGAATTAGGTATTATCACTGTCCTTAGTTAAGGTCCTACTTAAGATGTGTATGCCACTAATTTTAAGGAAATTTTTAATGAAATCCTAGTCTGAGAAACACTTAAGAGTCCTGAACCCCATATAAATAGCACAATTCTTTTTTTCACACCCTGCCATTTTATACCGCACAAATTCAATGTTTTAAAAATCTTTGAATCACGTAATAGGAAACCCAAATGGAACCCCCTCCCCTCCCTAAATCTTGTGTCAACCGGGAACACTACTTTTATATTTGTAGAGGGAAAAAATATTCACGCTTCTAACGCGAACCGTCGCCAAAACTATCTTGAAAACAGACCCAGATTCGAAGGTTTTTTTTTAAACGGATTACGAAATTTACTTAAATAAATATTTACCATAAACGTTTCTTAATGCCACATACGCCTCTTGTTATTCTAAAAATGCCCAGATCATTTTCATATCATTTTCGGGCAATTGACATTTTCTGAATAAATCGATATCTGTTCAAATGTACATAACGAAACTGACGTCTCATTTTGCTTTTATGTTCGACAGACATTTCATTTTCACCACAGAAAAGGCCAAATCGGAGATAAATAAGTGCTTCCGGGTAGAAAAATTTCATTGTCCACGGCTACAATAAAATTCTTTGATACCAATTTTGATGCAGTAGTGTGAAATGTGCACATTTTGTCGATTTACAACTCAAGGCCTAACTTTCAACAATCCAAAAGGTAGATAAACGTAGATAACTTATATTTCTTCCGTTCGTAGGGAATTATCTACTCAAAACAATTGGATGGAACGATATATACGGGTATATCATAATGTTTTTCTTAACGGTACATATACATTATTCAGTATAGTCCATTTTCCATATCAGTCTCGAATTTTTAACTTTGATCCCCGAGGTCGAAGTATTAATCTTTAAATATTTGAAAATCACACTTTTTTAATGAAGCAACAAAGCCCAGTGAAGTTTGAAGGTTTTTCATTGAATTAAAGGGTGAATGATACTAAATGTTTAAATTCTCTGCCTGTCCGTTTTGAAATCACATTAGGTACATGTGTAGGTCTGCAAGCAACTTTCATCTTGTGCCTCGAAACAAAACTGAGACTTTTACAGGTAGCTAAATATTGAAAGATTATTATTTGTCATGTAAAATGTTTTGTGGAATCGTCAGCCAGCAATATAGCAAGCCTTTTCAGCAAAGAAATCTATCGTTGTTTGTACAATGTACATTTATTTCGAGAAGTAATTGACTTACTGTGTACCACTATGTATAAATACACTGACCACGAAATAACCGCAAGCAAAGTACCATCAACATAAATTTACGCATAATACATACTAGTTCGAACTGTCTATTTTAGTCGTACAATCTTTATGACTTTTGGGCAATACCCTTTTCGGACTATTTGGCTTTCGGAATATATACTCTCCTATTCTTCGGCTTGTTTCGTTTTATTCGAACATATGTACTCATTTTTTTTAAATTTACAGAAGATCAGTAAAGCCAAGAGTTTTTCACCAAGAAATCTGTTGCAGCAGTATGCGAAATAAATGAAAGCCGAAGAGTAACACTTTTTGCTTGTATTTTTGTAGACATTGTCCCGAAGAACGACAATTAAGCAGTTATTGAATGACGCACAGTAGCATAGTTTGATGTGAATTATCAAAATTGATATGATAACAATTTATAATATATCATAGTCTCTGGTAAACATATTACCTCAACACTAAGTGTTTTCTAATTATCAATATAGTAACTTTGAGATATGAGAAAATAAAATAATAAAAGGTCAATGTCCTTTCGGAATAGGACGAAATAAACTTTCGATTGATATGAATCAAATTTCGCCAATCCGGGGTGACCTTGAATATCTAGGGTTAACCCCATTGCTATTCCTGTACCACACGTCAATAAAATCAATTGGACGGGTGACATCCTCGAGGATAATCCAAGAGTAGTGTGAAATCCGTATGTCGATCAGTAACCACATTTGTATTCATCAGACCAAAACTACCGTCAAAACATTGTAAGCAATCTGTTAATTCGTCTTCTTTCAAGAGGTTTACAGAATTGTTTAGATATTCTTCATGAATACTGTACCTCTTGGAAGTTACAGGTTAGGACTGATAAATCTAAAGTTATTATATTTAATTCAAATGGTAAATCTTTCATTGATGAGTATACATACAATGAAACTATCATTAGAACTGTTAATCATTATTGTTATTTAGGTGTTGTTTTGAAACATAATGGAAATTTTAACTTGGCTATTGCTACCCTTATGGAAAAAGCAAGAAAAGTATTTTTCAAAATCAAAAAAATTGTTGGCTTAAACAATTCATGTAAATTTTTGGAAAAACTGTTTGATACACTTGTATCTCCAATATTTATGTACTGCAGTGAAGTATGGGATCTGCTTTCACCTTTTAAAGACTCTGACCCCTTTGAAAAACTGCACATCAAATTTATAAAATAAATATTAGGAGTACATTGCAAGTCTTCAAATGATGCCTGTAGAGCTGAACTTGCAAGGCTCCCAATGAAAGCTAAAATTATGTTTTCTAACTTAAGCTATTTAGATCATATACTTTCATCTCAGACTTTCATCAGATAACACTTTAGTGTATGATATATTCTGTGAAACTAAAAACACAAACCCATGGTTTAATCAAATCAAATTCTTACTACAAAACTAGGGTTCTCATACCTAACGGATTTTAATTTTTCATTAAAACCGCATTTAAATAATATAAAACAAAGAATTCAAGATCAGTGTCTACAGGATCAAAATTCAATTATCTGTAATTGTCCTAAACTAAGTTTTTTCAGGAGTGTATATAACATGGGAAAACGTCCACCTTATGTTGATTTATTGACTTATAGATGTGACAGATCTGCTATATGCAAGCTATGCATAAGTGTACATCAACTTATGATTGAAAGAGGAAGATATCTCAATATTCCTAGGGATAAAAGATTCTGTCAAATTTGTAAAACAAACCAAATTGAAAATGAAGTACATTTTTTACTGAAGTGTGATGGATTTACCTCATAACGAACAGAATTTATGTTCAAATTAAATAAATTAACAAAAAATCTACCAAAAAATGACTACAACAGATTCAAAATAATTTTAAATAATGAATCGGTTTTAGTCCTTAAATTATCTTCCTCCTTTATATATAATTGCTTTGAAACTAGAAACAATGTAATTTGATTTGATTTCTGGAATTATTGTGTTACATCATGTTGTAATAATGGGCCTTTGCCATTTATTGTAAATGAGTTTGTGCCAATAAAATATTTGTAATATTTGTAATAAAAGCTAATCTCATCACCCTACCAATTTATCAGAAATTTCCAACAGCTGCACCATTATGAGTTATAGTATCAGCAATAATATTATATAATTTGAAAATCAGTCACTTCTTTTTATATCTAAAGAAGAAAATTTATTCACTGCTTCAAATGCACCAATTTTCTGTAAACCAAAAAATTAAGTTCTATTTCTTGAAGCAGTCTATGCATTACACGAGATTAACAAAGTGCAATGACAATACTCACAATCATTTCTGACTTAAAATGCAATTATGTTTTATTTTGCAAAATGATATTCCTATTTAGAGAACAAAATAATCAGGACCAGGGATGCTGCACAAAATATCAATGATTTTGGTCATGGAATTATAATTTTCACAAGATTACTTTCTTTTACATCCAATATAGACTTGTCACAAGTCTCTGTGCCGCAGCTGGATGGTAAACAAGTATTTGATAGTATTCTGTACATTTTCATAGCAAATGATTTTTAAAGGGATCAAAACTTACAGAGAGACTTGTGGCAAGTCTCTGTACTGCAGCTGGATAGTATAGTATTCTGTACATTTTCAAAGCAAATGATTTTAAAGGGATCAAAACTTACAGAGAGTACATCCATTAGTGAAAATCAAAAGGTCACCCACTGAAGCTTTTAATATAGTAAGTTCTCTTACAAACAGGCGAAAAAATAGGCTTCTCATTCCAAAATCTATCTGTAAATATCAACGGTAAAAAATTTTACATTATAATACAAGGTTCCAATTTTCATGGGTGTGTCAAGCTGATAATAGGATGTGAAACATCTGTTATATAACAGAATTATCTCCTGTAGAAGTTGTTAATACATTCAAATTCAATTAAAGATAAAAGAACACATTAGTTTCAGTCAAGCGTTTGTAAGATGTGTTTCTTGTTTTAAAGAACGTGAATTGTTAATTCTTCCTATTTAATTAGGGATTTTTTTAAAATGTAACATTCTGTATGTAAACCCTTCAAAGCAAAGTTTTGGAAGATGTTTGTTAAAAGAGAGACAAATAAAATGGCCGGTCTGACTAATTTTCCTGTCTAGACGGAGACTTGTTTCGAGAACTAAAGACATTTAGCGATTGCTAGCTAACGCAGGAATAGTTTCACAGGTTTCTAAAGCACTGGAGTAGTAACTACGCCTTGCAACTAAATATGAGGTTCCAATGAAATCGATTATACTTGACAGTTTTCTTTTGCTACGTTTTTGACATTTACAAACCCTTAGGGTGCGGTTACACAGTATTTTCTTTACATTCGATTTCGATTCGATTTTACATTTATAATAGAAAACCATATGCAAATTATTTGACGTCATAGTTCATTTTAATTTTTACGTCACTTTTTTTTATACAAAATCATTTTCGTATCGAATGGAAAATCGGACAAAAATGTGTACCAAGTATTTGCAGCCTTAAAGATTATTAGGACATACATTAACATCCCTTCAAAGACAAAGAAACCTTTGCAATTCCGTTAGAATGTTTCTTTCGCTAAACCACACGATATTTTTTCACTCTGGCGTCACAAATTTCTGTGGGGTTCCATTAAACTTCACGATGTCACATTGGCGATTGGACGTTTAGTAGGATTATCTGGGCTACGGTAGAATCGAGTAAAATTTGAACTTGGTTTTATTTTAAGTACTGAGCCTTCCTTTTATATAGCTATAGGTGATGGTCACTTTATAGAAAATATTACTGTATTGGCATTAAAGATTTGTTTATACACACCAAAAGTTGTTTATACATACCAAAAGTTGGATATTAGATGTAGATTTATACCATTTTCGAGTTTTTGATTAATGATGATAAAGTATTCATGATTAGAAACAAATAAGAAAAGCATATTCACGAGAAAATCAAATCATTACATAAACTTGAAACCCAGAAAAAATGAAAACACAGAAATATATATACCAGCACAGAAATTCAATTTTATTATCAAAGTTGAAAATGTATCTCTAGAATGAAGAAACAATTTTCTTTCTCTAAAAATAACAAGGTACTGAAATGTTACTCTCCTAACATTGTGGTTTTTATGGCCACCCTTGGACAATGGAAGCAGAATGGAACAACAGCTGACATGTGTATTCACAGCTACAAAATAAACTTGGATAAAGACACCAGTACCAGTAATACTATAGTTGGTAATTGTTGATTACTACTGCTTGTTACATTTTCTGAAAATGATAGAAAAATAAGGGAAATTAGAACAAAATGACAAACAAAATTAACATAAGGAGGACTCCATCCAAAAGTAGTATCTCTGTCTCAAACGGAGTCACTTCTTATTATAAAACAATTATAATCATTTGTCTGTACTTATGTCTATGACAAAACTTATCAATTTGTGTTTTTTTTATAAATAAAACATAAGTTGGTGAAGTTTAACGTTTTTCTCTAAGCTATAGTCAAGATTGTTAAATATGAACGGATTCTCCTTTCTTTTTGTACTTGAATACCAGTATCTAATCGTTAGTACAATAAAAGATAAAAGACATTTTCGAATTTTTATTTTGACAAAATTGTTTGACTTTTTACCAAAAAAAAAAAAAAAAATACAGATATATTCACCTCTTCTGAGTCTTTCCATCCTTATTTGTCCATCATCATATAACCAAGATTTCTGACCAGGCTGATGGTCTGATTTTTGTACTAAGTCTACAAATGAGATCAATTGAATATTTTATAATTTTGAAATAAACAGAAAATGATTATAATAATGACACTGAATTTTAAGCAAATAAAGTATGAACTATCAGAATGCTGCAGCAGAAAAAAAAACATTTGAAAACGATACATCAAAGTTACAATGTACAGGAGAACTACTCTGGATTGTTTTGAAAGATCATATGGCATAAATTCGTGATATTAAGACAGTAAAATGTTTTAGAAGCTAAAGTGTATCTCCCGTGAATATTTTTTTCTCAGTGTATTTTCAGCATTTTAAGTGTTTGTTACTTTTCAATATTACATGGATGTCCAATGGAAAAACAAATGCGAGACAACTTAAATAGTATTTGTCGGTAAATTAAAATTAATCAAAGATTACCTCCCATATTTCACAAGTCCCAAGACAACCGAGTTGACTTTAGTAAAATTATGAAAAAAATAGTGTACCAGACATGATGGAAGAAAGTCATGTCAATATCATGAATATCTTGTTACTTTGTGATGAAACTATTTGTCGACAGTACTCAGGAAATACGAATAACAGTATTAGTGGGAAAAAAGAAAGGATAAAAACAACAAAAATATCAAAAATATAAATAAAATGAAATAAAATAAACCATCTTAAAATAATGGAAAACTATATAATAACAAAATAGATTATTATTATTTATTATAATTTTAATGGAATATTTGACCGTCTGAAGCATATAAAACTGCATTTAAATAATAAAAATAATAATAAAAAAAAACATTCGTCGGGTACAATGCATATTTCTCGATTAACATTCATCAGATATGTCCATGAAAATTGAGATAATCAAAACAATGTAATCAATAAACACGGTAACAAAAACACAGGCAAGCTTACCTTGTCTAGCAAAACTTATATGTACATTCGAAAGATTTCCAAAAATATATTATAAGTGAACATTTTTTTATTTGTTTTGTTTTTCCATAAGTTTACGGTTAAAACTATCCATGTTTGCCAAATTACAACTTGCAGATTGTTTTAATATTTTGGAAAACAATTTCTACTAAGAAATAGAAAAGAGCAACTACAAGAAGAACCAAAGATTGCCTTAAAATTTCATAAATATTGAGTTTTGTTATAACAGTACCAGCCAAAATGCATTGAGATAATCTCTCTGACAGGACAATTAACATTAACTGACAAAACAATCAATATATACTATCCATTTTGATACTATAATAATTTTCATAGCATACATTGTCAGCGTTATATGAGAGCGAAGTTCGCTCTATAGTGTATAGGATTTCAGATTTGGATATCGTTGTTCTAATTTCATCCTTCTATTTTTTTCTGCAAGATGGCGGCTTTCAAAATCTAACCACTTCCTGTGAGAAAACGCGTGATTTCGAACATTCTTTATTTTTAAAAAAAAAAGTTTTCAGTCGATAAAATATCATTAAGGTGTCATGAAATTAAAAATAAATACGAAAGAATCCACCTGGAATCAAATTTGATATATCAAAATTTGACAAGAAAAAAAAAAAGATGCAGACGCAAATGTCACATTTTCCCGCCATTACGAAGGTTTCACTAAACACCGACAAAGCAAACGTAAAAACCTAACGCTTCGCTCGCTTTCCAGGTCACATCTGTTTCACATTATTGATTTTCAGCTTGAGAATGACTTTCTGTATATAAAACAAAACGATGATTATATAAGCTCCCGAAGGGAGCTATTACGGTAGAAGGGCCAATTTGTGTTAGTGTACTGACAAGATTTTTTTCTTCAATCGGAAGTTGAGCCTAATTCCCGGTCTTGCGCAAAGACGCTATTACTAAAAGACGGAACGGGACGGGACGGAATATAAAAAAACGGAACAGAAACGGAAGATTTCCTGATATACCCTTCTTAAAAACATAAGGTAACGCCTGCCTCACATTATCTATATCTGTATTATTGTACAGGCATATGAATTCCTACTCGAAGAATAATAACATAATGAATACAAATGTAAAAAAATGATGTTCTTCCAAAACGAAGCGGGAAATAGAAGTTATGCGTAATTTTCAGAATTCACGTGTGACTTACACCATTCCAAGAGAGGCTTGTCTCTAAGTAACCCTTAGTATACATTTTTCAAGCACTTGAAAACTCTGAAAGACCACCCAGCAAAAGAAAAAGGAAAAGAAAGAATGAAACGGAACAGAAGAGAAACCACAGAACAGTAACAAGTCACACAACGCATATTTACCTTTTTTGAATAATTTCTGCTTCTTTACCGGTAGATCAATTCCTTCACTTTTGTGTATTTCTACGGTGTTGTTATCTAGAACTATGCCAAGTTTCTTAGATAATGGGACATTCTCAGAAAAGAAATCAATTGTGTCAGGAAAATTATTCTGTGTTTTTGCTTTAAGTTTTAATATTCTAGGATCCAGCATTGCTCCTCTTTTTTTCGTGCTGATAGGTAAAAAATTATTGTTCGGGAAAAAATCCTCCTCAGAATAACTTTCATCAGTATTTTCGGTACTACTAGAAATAAATTTATTTTGTTTTGGATTACTGTTTACTTTTTGTTCTTCTGAAGCATACAACTCTTTTGAACTGAATGGGTAACGATATGGTTTTGTTGCTTGTTCATGAAAATCTTCTAATTCGAAATCATCACCATCACTGAGGTATTCATTTGATGTATCATCCATTACCTCTGACCAATCCTCATTAGAATCTAAATGCATATTTTTAATATTTTTTAAGTGCACATTTCTTGTTTTTTCAGAGCTGTCAGTATTTATTCTTTCATGTAAAATTCTAGGAGGTAAATTAAAATTATTTCTCCGAATATCCTCTATAAAATCATCCATTTCGTCATTTTCAAAGTTGTTAGTAAACATTTCCATATCATCAGTGTCAGTCATAATTTCATCGTAAAAATCATCAGAAAACTTCGGTATGTCATCAAAATCTGATCCAAAATCATGCATTCTTAGTTCTCTGTTATTTTCAAACATATCGTCAATGTCAGACATCCCGAAGTCAATCTCATCTGAACCTAAGAACTTGTTACTAATATGTTTTTGTATAAGCGGCTTTTTAAACGCTTTGCCAAAATTTATTTCTTCAGATTCTCCTATACCCTCTTCACTAGACATAGCTTGACTATATCCAAACACGTTCTTGGAATCATCTACTTCTCTTGACAAAATATCTTCAGTCGAATCTAAAAATTCGTTTGAGTTCTCGTTGAATTCGACACTTTCATGCTCGTCGACATGTGACTCACTAGAAAATAACAAATCCTGCTGCGTTCTTGAAGTCCTTCGTTGAAATCGTGAAACAGACTTCTGGTCTGGATATCTATTGGAGTATCTTTCTCTAACATTGTCAAAAAAATCATCACTAACATCTGTGTATAGGTCTTTTGTCCTTTTTCTTGCATTCCAATCGTCAAATACATCCTCTGTATCTATATGTCTCTCAATGTATTCTTTGCCAATATCATCGTACATATCATCTCTTCTCTGATCACCCCTCCCATTTCTCTTCTTGCTGATATTATCATCAATAAGATCGTCATAAAAATCCTCCTTTTCCTTTCTTACGATTTTTTCAACATTGTTATTGCGTCGACCATCTCTCTTACTTGGATTTTGTTGTTTTGGTGTTTTAAAGCTTTCTTCAATATCGTCAAAAACATCGTCGACTTTATTTTCTGGTTTTGTTGTGTCGCCTGCATCGTCATATAAATCTTCCTTTTTATTTCTTAAAACTCTCTTATAATTTCGACCAGTTGTCTTACTTGCACTTTTTCGTCTGGATTGTTTCAAGCCTTTTCCTATATCTTCGAATAAATCAGGCTTTATGGTTTCCCCGATATCGTCATACAGATCATCTGATTTTTTCGACTTTCTGGTCTTTTTGTTTTCAAAATATGAAACTCTATTTTCTATAAAAATAAACCAAACATACCATTTCGACATTTTCTATACTCAATTTTCAAATTCTGCAACAATAAATGTTACACTGAATTATTAATATATAAACAGGACGGAAGTGGCGTCTTGATTATCTAGCAAATACATGTATGACCGTCTTGAGCTCACTTACAAGTTACGCAATTGGTCGTTGTTTAAGACCCCAAAGGAACTTCTTAATTTTTATTGTTATCGCTGTGTGTTATGAAGGTTCAGTGTGATTAACTGTTATATCTTATTTGAAACAAGTGATCATAAAAAGTCTGATTTTATCGGTACCTCCTTATATCTTCCCTTAATACATAGGGTATATAAACATAGGATAAAACCAAATACAGAATGATTACCAACAGTTTAGATATCAAGGACAAAATCTGCTCCTTAATACTGTATAATTATCTCAGGTATACTTATATATATATATAAGCATGCTGATGCTTGGAAATTGCCATACTATTAAACGGAATATCGACGAAATGATTCGATACCGCTGGAGTGAAATCCAAGTCCCCGAGGGTATCTTCAGTTCAGTTGCTAATATTTCAATAACAGCCGGAAACTGATAATTTTAATTTCTGTTACAAAGACGTTAAAATTTGTGAAAACTAAGGAGTATATCCCTCGTGCATAGCTTTCTAAGATACTTTTGGCTCTACCCTGTTGATGATTTTGTCATCTTTGAATTTGCTCTTCACATTCTGGAATATTGTTTTGGTTTTCAACATTTTAGGCCTTGATCACAACTGATGAGTCGTAAATCGATGATATATGAAATATGCACATTTTTTGCATCAAAATTGGTATAAAATTTTTTATCCCTCATACGGTTTCACAGTTTAACTGTAAGGGAGCAACCATTTGATTTTTATGGGTTGCCAGGATCAAATGGTCCTTGATTTTTTTCGGCCGCTAATTTTGTTTTATTCAAACCAAAACCTTTCCTGACTGACAAAGGTCCTGTATTTTTTTCAAACCTAAAGTGGTCCTGTCTTTTTATTTTGCCAAAATCCTGGTCCTGCCTTTTTGTTTCAAATTTGATCCTTTTTTATATACATCTTTGGTGTGTGTATTCGACATTTGTTATTTGTTTGTTGTAACACCATGATTGCAGATTATATAAGCATTATTTTAGAAGTAAAGAAGGTACATTAATGTATTATATATTATGATAGTAAATAGTTGATATTCAACTGTATTTCCTCGGACAGTTGACTTTAAACAGGGTTTTGAAGTTGGTTTGCAGTTACAATCAACTATTTACTACATATATATTACATGTAGTAAGTTTCAGAGCAAACTTGTACTCTTCGTGGACGATATAAGAAAAGGTGATCCAGTGTCTAGTCCGTATTTGTATGACTAAGAAATTTATTGTTAGTTTTATTATTATCATGAATACATACTTTGGTTTCTGTCATTGGCGATATTCTTACAGGACACACTGTACCTAGACAGAACCTGTCTGACATGGTTATCATATATACAGCTGGCAGAGAGGGTTCTTAGACAAACTAAGTAGTTCTGGAGAGACCTGTTTAATATATTGGAAACCCCATTAAATTAGGAGACATTACGTTACTGTTCGAGTTGAAAACAAACAAAATTAAACTGTTTACCGCTTTTCGTAATAACAACTGAAACAAAGAAGGAGGAAATACATTTACTTACTACATCCGATGTATTACAACCCCACTGATCACAATGAATCAGCTTACTCTAATTTTATTACACGAGAGCGGTCAGTCGGATTTTCTGATTTGAATGGAAATTCTAAAAGAATAATAATCATTGAAGAAAAATATGAAGGGCATACGAAGGTAAGAAATATTTTAATCGATATTTCTAACATTTGGCATACCGGCTTTCGTCGATTAGTTAACAATTTGATGTCAGTTTAATTTTCAGGGCCTTAATTATATAGTTATTCTGTCTGTCCATTATTTGCCAATATTACATACATGTTTTATTTGTTAGATGGAGTGTTAAATTTGTTTTAGAATTTATCGTACTCAGATTTAGGGGGTTGAACATTAGTATTTATACCTTAAAAACTAACGATAAAATAATTTCTCAAGAAAGAAAATTGAACCAACTACCTGCCAATATATAATGAGTGCGCTAGATGATGGAGAGAAACAACGACCTTCAACGGAAAACTGGTTATGATCGGAGCCAATCAACTAGTAAACAACTTGTGCGACTAAACATCGAGTTTGAGTTGGAGTTAAAGTTCGAATTATAGTTCGAGTAACTGTTCCAGTTCGAGTTACAGTTCGAGTAACAGTTCCAGTTCGAGTTACTGTTTGAGTTACAGTTCGAGTAACAGTTCCAGTTCGAGTTACAATTCGAGTTAACTCGAGATATTGATTTCTAATGTCATTTATCGAGTTGAATTTCCAGTTAAAATTCGACTTACGGATTAAGTTTAGGGAGAGGGAGGTAAAAATTACCTGTACATAGGCTCGTCAAAACACATACCTAAATGTGTTGACACCCCCATACAGATATCTCTTTTTCCGACCCAGAAAACTACTTTCATTTTATCCCATATAACATGTTAAAAACGCTTTTTTTGTCTTTTTGAACACCCCCCCCCCCCCAAAAAAAAAAAATACGTGCACATTTTGGGACCCCAAAAAATATATAGCAAAATCGAGAAATTTGACCCCATTAAATAGTACTAGCATACGTGCAGAAAATTTTGGAGGGTACTCCCCCCCCCCCCTCCTCTTTCGTCAAAGTTTTCTTTGCTTGTACATATCGGAATGATTTTATATTGGGACTGGAGCTTGATAATAATAATAACTTACCGTGTAAGTGATTTTTAGGTGTGTCTCCCATCTACTGCTTGTTTGCCGAGACTGAAATTTCAGTCAAAGTTTTCTTGGCTTGTATATATGTAGGAATTTATTAATACTTGGTCTGGAAGCTTGATAATAAAGAGTTGTAATGTAAGGGATATTTGTGGCCCACTAGGCCACAGTACCTACATTTTTCATTGCTATGACAAACACAGCAAAACTGTAGGGAATATACTGATCTGTCTGTCTTTCTATCTATATATTTCTCTGTGCATTTTTTGGTTGGCTCTGGCATATGGGTCCGGCAGTAGTTTTAAAAAAAAATATCTCATAAGAAATGTCTTTTAGAGAAAATCTGGACGGGTAAAATGGAGGACAAGATCTACTTGAGTTTTAATTTTCGTAGAAATCGGATTACCCGTCTTGGAGTTATTGCCCTGAATTGTCGATTTTTAGCTTTTTTGTGTTTGTTTTTTAAATATAAGAATCTAAAAATACTGGGTGCATTGGACACAAACTTGGTTATATTCAGAATAGTTACGGGATGGTTTCCTTTAAAATTTTTATCTGGCGTGTTCGTCCGTCATCCAACATAATTAAACTTAGGACCCTATGGGGAATACAATTTGAAGATCTCCTCTGAAACTGCTGGGCCAATTGGAACCAAACTTTCTTGGAATAGTCCTTTGGTGGCCCCCTTCTAAAATTATGTCTGTTGCCCCCGACCTTCAACCAAGATAGTTGCAGGAGCTAATTATAGAAAAGGAAATAGGAACTTTTAAAAATCTTTTCCTCTGAAACTACAAAGTCAATATCAACCAAATTTTACTTTAATGATTCTTTAGATGGTCCCCTTCCAAAATGATGTCCGCGGTAATTCCGACCTCCGCGGAAATGATGGCGCCACCGCCGCTGAACTTAGTTTCACACTAGACCCTATGTGAATGCACTTTTAACACCTCCTCTAAATCCACGGGGCAATTTGGCCTAAATCACCATTAGGGGTGTACACTTCAAAATTGTGTCGAAGGATGCACCGAATAATGTTTACAGGTGAGCTTATATATATGATCCCTGCAGTCTCTAGTTCGTTTGAAATATTGTTGGTAGTATAGAGTACTTGTAGGCTTGATATGTCATGTTCACATTTTTTTCTAAATTTGGTGCTATATAATATAGTATGCATATACCGCCATCCACAGGTTGAAGATCGTATGATAGAGCCTGGTTGATTTGTTTTGGTGGGATTGATGGTCTACACCCGGAATAAAAGAACGCTTATATTCTCATTGACATTTTATTAAAAAATAAAGAAATCTGAAATTATTAGCAGATGAATCACTCTAAAGGTTCACGTAGCAGGGTTTTATCATGTGAACTGTGAATAAAATGTCTGTTGAACAACACATCCAATTCGCCACTGATTTCCGTATTAGAAAAAAGTTTACAAAAAGTTTGTACCGGGAACAAGTGCCTATATCTTAACTCGAACCGTAACTCTAACTCGAAATTTAACTCGATAAATGACATTAGAAATTAATATCTCGAGTTCACTCGAATTTCAACTCGAACTCGAATTATAACACGAAATCTAACTCGAACTTCAACTCGAACTCTGACTCGAACTCTAACTCTAACTATAACTCTAACTCTAATATTAACTCGAATTCAAACTCGATGTTTAGTCACAATCTTAAACAACTACCGCATTTAACTCTTAGATTTTTTTATTCAGCTCCTTTCTTTAATTCAGCAGGATTCGTGTAACTGATTTAAAACATATAATGTCATGTTGAAATCATGTCACCGGGGACATAATTACGAATCTAGGTTTAAAATGATAATTCATAACTATTGTTACTGATTCACATTTCCAAAATTTGTTGGCCTTGAACAATGCTGATGATACATGATAGGCAATTAAAATTTGAAGCAAAGAATAAATATTAATTGTGTCAAATGTACAGGATAATAACATGTGTTTTCAACAACCATGCCATTCTGTTTTTGGAGCTTTGGCATTCCAAACAAACCTACTGCTTTTATTTCAGAGTTTACGTTCTGATTTTAATTCCTGCAGAAAAAGAAAACTATGTATGTGGGAGGGATTGAGGGAGTGGGAATCCATTACTGATGTGAGAAATTATTTTAACAGTAAATTTGGTAATTTTATATAAGGTAACTACCTGCAGAATACGGTTCCTCCTTTGTTAAATGATAGTTCTGCCGTCTGTCTTAATCTTGTACATTTCTCCAAATTACATGCTCCAGAGTTTGAGTATACTGTAATAAAAAGTATTTTAAGAATTTAAAATCTTGTGGTTTATTGTCAGCAGCGATCGTTCGATATTCACAAGAGAGGTTGAAAATAAATGATCTATTTAAACTTGAAAATATTAAACAAAACTGTGCATAAAGACAATTGATTTAAATATTCATATAGCAATGGTATAGCAAAAGATTTTTTTTCGTTTATCGATTACGACTTGCTATAAAATAAAACATTCATCTGTATAGAAATTCTGTTTAAAATGACTTACCACATGGTATAAAAAATATAAGTAATATACCAAGTCTAAGATCAAGCATTCCGTCAGTCAGTTGAAGAAAGTGGAAAAGGGAAAAAGGGACAGACATTTCTTTGATAGACAGACACCCTGATGACGTATAAAGTTGTAAAACAAGTTAATGTACATTAGTATGACATAAATGTGAATCAATGGTAATTGACCATTATATGTTACGTGTACATGTATGTGCATGTTTTATATATAAACTTATATAACAAGTAGATATTGTCATCATGCAGCTTATTGTGAAGAGTGTCATATCCGGCGTATTCACACGAGTATAAATATTGCTTTAATATGATTTTTGACAAGGTGGTCACACGAAGGGTTGAATCAGAATCATAACAAACATGACAAAATTGTTGGTTTATAATCTAAAAATATATGTGATTGGACAATGTTGGATATTCACAAAGACAATGCATCACATATTAGCAATTATATTATTTACTTTTGTATAAATATTTTACAGTATTACTATAACCGTACTTCAACGAGGGTAAATTAAGACTGTAATGTTTAATTTTGAGTATACTTTTTGGGCATAATTATATTAAATCGGAAGTGCAATGTTTGATTGATAAAATCTCTTAATTGACCTACAAGAAAGTTCAGCCAACATGGACTGTGTCAATTGTGTAACATGCATGATATTGGTGACGAATTCCATCACATTTTAAGCGCCCGGTTTTTACAATTGAAAGAAAACATATGTTACATAAGTCATTTTGTCAGCAGACCAAACGTATTAAAATTCTCTTTAATAGTAGTAAACTCAAAACAACTATGTCAATTTATTGGTATAATTAATGAAAAGATAGGTTCTCTTTGATAACCCTCTTCCGATGTCGGGACCATCAGACACACTTTTGAAACAGGGCCATCTTATGACCATTTCGCCACAGTTTGGTTCTAATTGGGCAAGTAGTTTCAGACAAGAAGATTTTTATGTGAATTTCCCATAGGGTCCTATATTATGGAAGGGGATCACCGCCACCATTCTAAGTTCAAAGTTTTAAATTATAAGTTCTAAGTTCTAAATTCTATATTCCAAATCCCATATTGTACATTCTAATTTCGTTATTCTTAATTCTGTATTCTTAAACGTGTTAATTCTAATGCCCGTTTTGCAATTTGCATTATGCTTACCAGTAAATTACAACTTCTATAATTCATAATGCAGTACATTTTTAAAATTATATTTTTATAACTTCCTAATTCTGTGTTTCCAAATTAGTTAATTTTGATTTCGAATTCCAACTTTTATTTTCTTATTTCAAACTTTCAACTTCTAACTTCTGTTTTAATATTTGGAACTCAGTAATATTACAAATTACAAATCTAGCTTGATGGCGGACACACCGCGTATACAATTATGACGACAGATGGCGCTGTGTATCTATATGCTGAATCGGATTGGACATGGAATAGTGACGTTCCCACCATGCCATGATGCATAAATGATAAATAATGGAAAAGAATCCCTTCATCGTATATGACAGGTTGGGAACAACCCCTCAAATGAGGGATAACCCCTGAATGTAGTGACCATCCTCCTTTTATGAGGGGTTGAATTCAAGTGATAAAAAATATTTTTTTTTTAAAACCACTTCTTAAGTTAGTACAAAATGGCACATGTTCATATTATTTGTAGAAACTTTGTCCAAAGAACAATACATCTATCTTGTATTATATTGACAAAACATGTCCATGAATTTTGGAATATTTATGGACTTTAATCTTCTTTTTTTTTGAAAATAAGAGGACCCCTCTTTTAGAAAAGTTGTTCCAAATATAATGAATTTTCCCCCTTTTCGGGTTAAAAGGCTGTTATTCTACAACAGCAAAATAAGCCCTTGTCTGAGGGACAGTCCCTCGTTTAAGGGATATCCCTCATTTGGGGGGTTGTTCCCAACCAGTATGAGGGGGGGGGGGGGAGAGGTCAGACCTTTATCGGGACTCCGGGAGTGGGTGTTTTTAATCTCGGATGTCGTGATTGATCCTTTCGGAATCCAGGAATTCCCATTTCGGGATGTCAGGATTGAAATCTTTAGATTCGGGACCTCGATCGGGATTTCACAGAATTTAGCTTTCGAGTCGATCCGGCCCACTTTATTTTAATAGTTATCAACTTGCAACGATTTTTTAAATCACCTTAAATGGTGATACGTAGTCTGGTTTATATTATATCTATATCTTATATAGATTATAAGATATCTGATATATATAGAATAACGGATGTTTTGAAAGTTGAGACAGAAAATATCACGAGTATCACAGCGATTCCACAAGATTAGGAATACAGAATTAAGAATAACGAAATTAGAATATAAAATATGGGATTTGGAATATAAAATTTAGAACTTAGAACTTATAATTTAAAAGTTAGAACTTAGAATGGTGGCTGTGATCCCCTTCCATACTATGTTAAACTAAGTTCCGCTGTATGGAACCATTATTGAAAGGTCACCTTTTAATTATATTTTTATACATGTATGTATTAAAGTTTTTTGGTTTTTCTGTGATAGGGGCTTATTCGTTACCAATTCGAGAGCTGTAGTTCTGCAGAAATACAGCAACATGTGCCCTCTGAGAGACTTAAACCTGTGCAAACTTATTTTGTGGTTATTCTATTACCTTTTGCTCTTTATGAACCCCCTTTATTATATCTCTAGGCGGACAAATTAAAAGTGCCGTAAAATGTTTGAGGTATGGTAAAACTTTATCATGTCCAATCCGTTTCATATTCTGATACCGACAGAGATACACAGCGCCCTCGTCATAATTGTATAGGCGGTGTGTCCGCCACCAAGCTAGATTTGTAATTTGTAATATTACATGTACTTAGTTTCAAATATTAAAACAGAAGTTAGAAGTTGAAAGTTTGAAATAAGAAAATAAAAGTTGGAATTTGGAAAGACCAAAATCAAAATTAACTAATTTGGAAACTTAGAATATAGGAAGTTATAATAATATAATTTTAAAAATGCAACATTATGAATTATAGAAGTTGTAATTTACTGGTAAGCATAATGCAAATTGCAAAACGGGCATTAGAATAAACAAGTTTAAGAATACAGAATTAAGAATAACGAAATTAGAATATAGAATATGGGATTTGGAATATAAAATTTAGAACTTAGAAATTATAATTTTAAACTTAGAACTTAGAATGGTAGCGGGGATCCCCTTCCATAACGCTGTGGTGGCCATATGCATCTTGGACAGAGGTCGGGACAATCGGACACAATTTTGGAAGGGGACTTTCCAAGGATCATTTCAGCAAAGTTTGGCTATGATTTAAAAAATTCTGACACCCCTTTTTTCTATTTTTAGCTTGGTCGCCACCTTGGTCGAAGGTCGGGGACACCGGACCCAATTTTGGAAGGGGACCACCCAAGGACCATTCCACCAAAGTTTGGTCCCAATATTATAATAATAATTTTATTTGCAAAGTTACACCCATATGGGTCAAGCAAACACAAAACAAAACACATAAGAACATAATATTATATAAAATACAATAACATAATACGTCTAGATGAAGTGGGGAACTTTGACCGACACGGACCTTATTTTCGCAATTCTATAGATTGCTTTATAAAGTCACCTATTTCCGGCACAGGGGCTCAACTTCTGGAAATTTATTTCTTTTTCATTTTATTTTTAGCTCACCTGACCCAAAGGGTCAAGTGAGCTTTTCTCATCACTTGGCGTCCGTCGTCGTCCGTCGTCCATTAACTTTTACAGAAATCTTCTCCTCTGAAACTACTGGGCCAAATTGAACCAAACTTGGCCACAAGCAGCATTAGGGTATCTAGTTTAAAAAATGTGTCCGATGACCGCGCCTGCCAACCAACATGGCCGACATGGCTAAAAATAGAACTTAGGGGTAAACTGCAGTTTTTGTCTTATATCTCAAAAACTGAAGCTATTAGAGCAAAACTGAGGGGTGAAAATGTTCATCAGGTCAAGATCTACCTGTCATGAAATTTTCAGACGAATCGGTCGACCCTTTGTTGGGTTATTGCCCCTGAATTGTTAATTTTAAGGAAATTTTGCAGTTTTAAGTTATTATCTTGAATATTATTATAGATAAAGACAAATTGTAAACAGCAAAAATGTTCAACAAAGTAAGATCTACAAATAAGTCAACATCACCAAAATCATTGATTGACCCCTTATAGGAGTTTTTGCCCTTTAAAGACGGCATCCAGCGTAAACTTTCCTTTAAAGATCTTTTCCTCTCAAACCACTGGGTCAATTGAGACCAAACTTTGGTGGAATAGTCCTTGGGTGGCCCCCTTCCAAAATTATGTCTGGCATTCCCGACTTCCAACCGAGATGGCTGCTGTTACTAAAAATAGAAAAAAGAGGGGTGACTTTCAAAAATCTTCTTATATGAAACTACAAGTCCAGTTGGAACCAAAGTTGGCAGTAATAGTTCTTAGGAGGTTCTCTATCAGAAATATGTCCAATGACCCAGACTGTTAACCAAGATGGCTGCCACAGCCGAAATTAGTTTAACATAGGGCCCTGTGGGAAAATTCATTGAAAAATCTTCTTGTATTAAACCACTTGACCAATTGGAACCAGACTTGGCAGCAATGGTCCTTAGATGGTCCTCTTACAGAGGTATGTCCGATGACCCGGACTGTCAACCAAGATGGCCGCCACAACCGAACTTAGTTTAACATAGGGTCCTATAGGAAAATTCATTGAAAAATCTTGTCTGAAACCACTTGACATATTGGAGCAGGACTTGGCGGCATTGGTCCTTAGGAGGTCCTTTTTCAGAAATGTTTCTGATTTCTTTGACTGTGAACCAAGATGGCCGCCACAGCAGAACTTAGTTTAACATAGGACCCTATGGGAAATTCACTCAAAAATCTTCTCGTCTGAAACCACTAAGCCAATTAGACTTGGCAGCAATGGTCCTTAGATGGTCCTCTCAGAATTTTGTGCGATGACCCAGACTGTCAACCAAGATGGCCGCCACACCCTAACTTTGTTTAACATAGGGCCCTATGGAAAAATTCATTGAAAAATCTTCTTGTCTGAAACCACTTGACATATTGGAGCAGGACTTGACGGCATTGGTCCTTAGGAGGTGCTTTTTCAGAAATGTATCTGATTTTGTGGACTGTGGACCAAGATGGCCGCCACAGTAGAACTTAGTTTTACATAGGACCCTATTGGAAATTCACTCAAAAATCTTCTCGTCTGAAACCACTAAGCCAAATAGAATTAGACTTGGTAGCAATGGTCCTTAGATGGTCCTCTTTCAGAATTTTGTGCGATGACCCATTCTGTCAACCAAGATGGCTGCCACACCCGAACTTAGTTTAACATAGGGCCCTATGGAAAAATTCATTGAAAAATCTTCTTGTCTGAAACCACTTGACATATTGGAGCCAGACTTGGCGGCATTGGTCCTTAGGAGTTCCTCTTTCAGAAATATGTCCGATCACCCTGATTGTCAACCAAGATGGCTGCCACACCGAACTTTGTTAAATATTGGACCCTATAGGAAAATTCATTTAAAAATCTTCTTGTCTGAAACCGCTTAGCCAGTTGGAACAAGACTTAGCAGAAATGGTCCTTAGATGGTTCTCTTTTAGAAATGTATCCGTTGACCTGGACTAAACCAAGATGACTGCCACAGCTGAAATTAGTTTAACATAGAATCCTATAGAAAAACCTGCCAAATTGACTGCAACACTTAAATTTTTAGGTCTGTTCAAGGTGAAAAGTTAAATCCAGGTGAGCGATACAGGCTCTTGAGAGCCTCTAGTTTTGTTATCTTATTTCATGAGTACTTTTAATAAATATTCACTGTAACAACGAATATTCTGTGTTTATTATCAATATGCTATACACTATCCACGTCCTTATACTAAAAAATCCTAAAGGGATATAAGCCGCCATTTTGGATTTCCTGCCTGAGGCCACGATTAAAATCAAATAAAAATACTTCCATGTGACAATTTATTTTATATCTGCCCTCAATCTCCTCCAAAATGAATCATCTTCAAAATCCAGTCACCATTTTACCAAGATGCGGCATCAACCTCTTTAATTCGACAAGCAAAGTCAAACGTTCGCGTATTTCGGGTCTAAAGCAACGTTAAAAAAATAGATTTGTAGTTTATCGGTATATAACAGTATGTATAAGTCAATGAGAATCAGAGTTGCGTCCCTTTGACTTCAATAGTGAAGTAACGAGGAACGTTGCTTTCGACGCGAAATATGATAAGTTTTGACTTCGCTCATCAAATTATCGAGTTTAATGTCGTAGCTTGGTAAAATGATGATTGGATTTTGAAGATCATTCATTTTAGAGCACATTGACTATAAATGCATAATTTGCGTTGTTATAGTAAAAATTTATTAAAAAGTATTCATGAAATAAGACAACAACAAAAAAAAAAAAAGAAAAAAAAAGAAAAAAGAAATAAATATCCAGAAGTCGGGCCCCTGTGATTTCCGGTAAAAGTTCAATATTTGGATTCAGAATAGTTTTCAGTTGATTGGGTGGCTGATCTTTGTTAAATGATGGAACAGTATTAGATATCGTAGAAAACAGTCTTAATAATAAGTTTTGTTTAAATTCAATAAAAAATGAAACTCGTCATCGATTTTATTTCAAAAAGTGCATAATCTACTTTCTCTTGGAACATTTTTATAACGACCTGTTTCAATTGCCAGGGGATGATCACTAACCCTAAATTTGGTTATAAGTTGTCTTATTTTAAAAAAGGTAATTCTCTAATTTAAATTCTGCTTTAAGTTAACTATAAAGAAATAGCTTTGAACTATCGGTAAAAGATGTTCATTTATTTAAAAAAAATAGATTTGTAGTTTTCATGTGTGACCTTTTTAAATTTATTTTTCAATGAAAATTTTACATTTTTAAAAGACTTATCAAAATTACCGAAATCTGATATATCCAAACCAGCTTCTTTAAAAACATCTGATGCAAAGCTATACCAAGTGAATAAACCTTGGCTGTCCAAAGATTTATTCAGCTGAAAAGCCTCATTTAGCAAAGGATTAATTTCAGTGTTATTAAGTCTACAAAAATACAGCAAACCTGGGTTTTAATAAAAGATGTCACTTGAAGGAAATCTGCCAAGCTCTAACTTTGCAGCCATGTTACATTCAGTTCTCTTCAATCCTAAGATTGACTTGCAGTATCTGTTATGAACAATTTCAAAACTAGATTTGTCTTCTAAAGATAAATATCACAATTAGAGCCATGTTGCTCTGAACGTTTAATAGATTTGAAATACAAAAATATTTTTCCATATACCATATTTCAGAGTTATATAGTAATATGGGTCTAATTAACATGTCAAATAATTTTAATGAAAGATTAACTGGTATAGATTGGAAGTTAGAGAAACTTCTCTTTAGACATTTTTATCAGATCCTCTAATATTGGCCCAGTGGTTACTGAGGAGAAGATTAAAATGTGGATTGTGGACGACGGGCGACGGACGCCAAGTGATGACAATAGCTCACATGACCCTTTGGGTCAGGTGAGCTAATAATATAACTTGTTTCTAACTTGCTGATTCTGTATTGGCCCTTGTATTGATTCAAGGTTAGCTGTATTGGTCCCGAGAATCAATACAGGGCCACAAATACAGAATCAACAAGTTCGTAACACTTTTATTAAATAATCTAAACAATCCGTATGGCCAGTCCGTATAATAAGCAAGTCTGTACAGCTGGTCTGTATAATCAGTCCGTATGACAAAATAGTCTTTTAAACCAGTCCGTATGATCAATCTGTGTGAAATAATAATCAGTAAAACCAGTCCGTATGATCAATCCGTGAGAAAAAAATATTCTTTAAAATCAGTCCTGTTTCCAAATTGCCGGTCCGAATGGAATTCCATATTGCCCTGTTTCGATTCATTGACCACTTTATTACAGGGCAATATGACTTTCCGTATAGCCCCGGGCCGAAAATCGGCATTAAATTATTAACCGGATAAATTTTCATCATAAATACCGGTATTTATAAAGACCAGGGCAACGTAAAAATATTAGCCGTGGCAAATTTGCCATATTAAGGCTATTTTTACCATATTATTTAATAATATAGTGTTACTAACTTGCTGATTCTGTACAGGCACTTTTATTGATTCAAGTTTAGCTGTACTGGTCCCGAGGCCCATTAATTGGGCCGAGTGCCAATACATAATCAGCAAGTTCGTAACACTTTTATTGAATAATCGAAACAGTCCGTACAGCTGGTCCGTATTTACAAAATAGTCTGTAAAACTGGCCCGTCTGTAATTCAAATAGTCGGCCAGTATGAAATTCTATATTGCCATGTTTCCAAATTGCCGGTCCGTGTGGAATTCCATAGTTGCCCTGTTTCCATACCGACTTTATTACGGGGCAATATGACTTCCCGTAAAATCCCCCCTTTCAATTTCCAAATGGTGCATACCTACACGAAATCTACTGACAATATTACGAGTTTTGAGCATTTCTAAATTAAGATAGGCCTAGACAAACCTTATTCTTGAATAAACGATAAGTTCGAAGTTTATTCTTCTGTTTTTTTTTTTTTTTTTTATCATTTCTAATATCATTAATATTAATAGCTGTAATCATTGTAACCCACACAACATGCCCGGTTATGGAAAAATATGCATAATTCACAAAAGCAGCTCTGTGTTGTTTTTTTGAAATCTTTTCATGTTGTCTTAAACTCAATAGAAAGTGTTTTCAAAGTTGGACTTCGCCATTCTGTATCTGTATGTGTATACTTTCTGCCAATATAGGCAGACCTTCAGTATGAAGTCAACAATTTCCATTCACAAGTAGAATAGTATAAGTTAAAAGTATCCAATCCCGACAGAATGATATATATATTACGATGTACACTCCATGGATCCGAGTTCAATTGAAATCTTATCCGAGTTCGATAAAATATTACGTCTCGTTTATGATTTCCGGGTAAAGAAAAAAAAAGATTATAAAACTGACATTTAAAGCTTTTTCCCTTATTTTGTTAATATCTGCCAGTGTCATCGGTTAATATTAATTTTCTAGTTTCATGACATTTGTGATCAAATGGAATGAGAGGTGAATATGTTAAATTGAATCTAACCAATGACAAAATTGGGTTTATTTGAAATGAAATATAAAATGTAATCCGGTTCCGGTAATATGTTTTTACACGCTTCGAGTCCATGTGGTCATTCATATAAAATTAAAGGTTCATAGTTTTGTTTATTAATAAGCCATTTCTACATTTTGATTGATATGAGGTACTATTAATTTTTTACTTTTGTTTGCAGTTTTGGTCTTGCTAATAGATATAAAATAATGGATAAGTTGAAGTTAGCAATCACAATACCTGCATACAGGTGTTCCAGTACAGTATTATTTTTTTAGTTGATTTAGTACTTAATTGTAAGGTTATAGGAACCTTAGCTTTTATGAACATGTGTTGTGTTTTGATATGTGAGGACCATATTTATGTCAAATTACAGCTCAGAGGGCAACATTTAACAGATTTCTGGAAATGAAGTTCCAAAATGTAGAAATTGATTGATTTGTTTTTATTTATGTTTTTCGTTTTAGCAAAAACACACAGGAAATGGTTATCAGATGGAAAATAAAGAAGCTGTTATGGAGAATTATGGACAAATGTATGTGTTTGACTATTATTATTAATTAAAAAATTTTTATCCAAAAAGCTTTCTTCCATATAGTTTAAATGGAAAAAAGTGTCCAATTATTTTAATTGGATGTAATGTTGCTGATATACAATATGATGAAGGGTTATTGCATAAATGTGAAATGATCACTTTCCAATTTAGTAATTATGAATGTGTTTCAGTAAGCCCAAACCATGTTGTTCTTTGCACCAATAAATGACTTAACTTGTTCTTCAAGGCTCACCACACTGGGCGAAGTGGGCAAAATAGTCGCCTTTTAAAAGACAAAATCGCCCTAAGGATACCCAAAAAGCGAAATTGAAGTCGCCCTATCATTTCTGACTTGTCTCAGTTCTGGTTTTAGATTTTTGTCAAATTGTCATAGGGTAAAGGAGAATCTTGTGATGAAATGATCAGAAACTTTTGTTTTTGTAACAACATCAGTAATTCTACAAAGCTGGAAGTGAAAATAAAGCATCAATCTGTCATTTTATTAGCAAGAAATTGCAAAAATGGAAACATTTTCTACTGTCTGCGGCATTTATCCCAAATTTACTTTTTAAATTTAATTTGCCGTCCTTTGTCTAATTACTTCACAGCTAGGTGTTAACTGACAACATTCAGTATTTTAACAATAAAGAATTGATTTGAAAGAGATAATTGTAAACTAAAAAAATGGAACAGACAAAGGAATGAAAGGATTCACCATATGGGCATAAAAATTTCTTAAGACTTTTGAAGAGGGTAATTGAGGGGGTGGAAAGGGTATTGGGAGACAGGGAGAAAGGGGGCGGGAGAAAGGAGAAAGGGGGCGGGAGAAAGGAGAGAAAGGGCGGGAGAAAGGAGGGAGAACTATCAAAGGGAGACGAACTTTAATGTTGAAAAAAAATAAAGAGGTAAAAAAAACGAAAAAACTGGATACTAAATGTTCTAATAAATGGACAAATCTTTGAAAAAAGGCAACATTTATATTTTCCAAACCATTTTTGCCATTTCCGATCATTTCTAGAAATCATCCTTTCAAAACGGAATTATCTCTCCGTTACGTTTTCCTTTTTAGCTCACCTGGCCTGAAAGGCCATGAGAGCTATTCTCATCACTTGGCGTCCGTCGTCGTCTGTCGTAGTCTGTCGTCTGTCGTCGTCGTTAACAATTTTTCAAACATCTTCTGCTCTGAAACTGCTGAATGGATTTGGATAAAACTTAGCATGATTGTTTCTTAGGGTATTCTGCACAAAGTTTATGCTTCGATTTTTGATCCGTCGAAAAACATGGCCACTGTTACTAAAAATAGAACATAGGGGACAAACAACAGTTTTTCGCAAATATCTCAAAAATCATTAGGTTACGGCAAAATTGAAAGTGTTCAGCATGATGAGAACTACCTATGTGCTGATTTTCGTGAAAATCTGTCAACTGATGTTAGAGTTATTGCCCTTTTTTGACATTTTGGGCTTTTTTTATGTTATTATTTCAAAAATCTTCTTCTCTGCAACTACTATTCAAAATCAAATGAAACTTGGTAAGATTGTTGCTTAGGGTATCCTGCAAAAAGTTAATGCTTGGATTTTTGATTGGTCGAAAAACATGTCCGCCCTTACTAAAAATAGAACATAGGGGTCAAAATGATGTTTTTTGCTATTTTTCCTGAATTATAGAAAGAAAATGAAGATGAAAGCTACTTTCAAGGTAAACATGGTATCCCGAGTTGAATGGTGATGATTAAAGTTTGTTTTGGACGGCCATTTTTAAAATGGATGCCATTTTCCCGCCATTTTTTACACTTGCTCGGATTTCAACAATATTTGGTTTTTAAAGTAAACATGGTATCCTTAGTGAATGGTGATGATGAGAATGTTGTATAACAATGATTAAACTTCATAATATGTGAGCTTTTAATTGCCATCACTTGGTGTCCGTCATCATCGTTGTTAACAAATTTTCAAACATCTTCTCCTCTGAAACTACTAGGGGGATTTGGATGAAACTTAGCATGATTGTTGAAGATGAATTAAAGCTTGTATTTTGTATTGTGAATCATCAGATTGACCATGACTGTATCTTAATCAAGCATAGGGAGAACTCATGCCCATTTCTTTCCAGAGGTTCTTGAAAGGCTTTTAAAGGTATTTTCAGCATTTTACATAACCTTTAATACTCAGTTTAATTTACAACAAACATTAATATAATTTAGTTTATAGTGCATTGTTTGCCATGTAAGCGATTCAGGCTCTTGAGAGCCTCCTGTTAAAATGCCCCATCATTTCCGGTTTGCCTTCACATGTGGGTATCTGTTTCCTCTAAGTATTTGGCGATCTTCTACAAATTTAAAAAGAAGGGATGCTGACAATGTCAGAGAGATACACTCCCTCCTCTAAACAATATTACATGTCCTTAACGCGTTTTCCAGGTCACTTTAAAATATTTACGTTATCCACTTGACCATACAAAGTAAGGTGTTCGCGAGGACAGGGAAAAATAGAGATGACACAATAAAAAACTATGTCTAATTTCATGATCCTCATACATGACCATACATATCAAAAATGAGTTTCTTGACATTGGGGCATGCACAATGCACCATTGACAACATTCCTACATTGTGTATTAATTTGCGTACGAGTCGGAGGCAGGCCTTGTTCGTAAAATCAGTATATGCTTTAATAAAGACCTATGCCACCTATATATGGTCATATATTAATTCAAATTTGTATTAAAATCGATTGATCTGAAAAAAGACGGTTGTTAAGGTGGGAGATGAAAGCAGAGGGGCGGGAGAAAGGAGAGAGGGGGCGGGAGAAAGGAGAGAAGGGGCGGGAGAAAGGAGAGAAGGGGCGGGAGAAAGGAGAAAGGTACCCCCCTTTCCACCCCCTCGTAATTGGATGGATTGAAAAGAATACAGAATAATGCACCAATTATAAACAAAGAATAATTCTTAAAGAAGATAAAAGAAAAAATGGAAAGATAGAAAGTTTGAAAAAATTATTCTTCAGAAATTTTCAGCTACATGTACCTTTCAATTGACAAACACATCCATGTTATGTTCATCTTGCACCTAACCAAAACTCATTTTCTAACATTTTTTTAATAATTCTATCATAAGATCTTAAAATACACAATATTTGATAGGGAAAAAGGGAAAATAAGACCAAATTTTTATTTAAACAGAATCTGGAACCCTCCTGCAATACAGTTCTATTTATTATGTCTCCCCTTCTCGAAGGGAGACATATTGTTTTAGTGATTATTATGTCGCCCCGAACGTAGTCACGGGACGACATATTGTTATTCTTCCGTTTCTTTGTTATTATGTCGCCCCGAACGTAGTCACGGGACGACATATTGTTATTCTTCCGTTTCTTTGTTATTATTATGTCGCCCCGAACGTAGTCACGGGACGACATATTGTTATTCTTCCGTTTCTTTGTTATTATTATTATTATGTCGCCCCGAACGTAGTCACGGGACGACATATTGTTATTCTTCCGTTTCTTTGTTATTATTATTATTATTATGTCGCCCCGAACGTAGTCACGGGACGACATATTGTTATTCTTCCGTTTCTTTGTTATTATTATGTCGCCCCGAACGTAGTCACGGGACGACATATTGTTATTCTTCCGTTTCTTTGTTATTATTATTATTCTTTCTTTCTTTCTTTCTTTCTTTCTTTCTTTCTTTCTTTCCAATGATTTTTGTCCGGCTTAGTTCTCGGAGATGCCTGGATAGAATTGAATGAAACTTGGCAGAAAGTAAGATCACTATGTGAAGGTGTGCAATCAATACTTTTTTTTCCCAAATGGCCGCCATTTTCAAGATGGCCGCCATTCAAAGATCGGTACCCTCCGAAAATTTAAAACGTTTATATCTCAAAAACTGTACCATAGAATTTCATTAAACTTCGTATGTTTGTAAAGTACAATTAGAAGAACAAACTCATGAAAAAAAATGGCGATCGGTTGGAGACGTTTGGCGGCCATTTTGAAAAATGATGTTAAAATGGCGAAAAACTTAACATCGATAGAATTGAATGAAACTTGGCAGAAAGTAAGATCACTATGTGAAGGTGTGCAATCAGTACTTTTTTTTTCAAAATGGCCGCCATTTTCAAGATGGCTGCCAGGGGCGACATCTGCTATTGCTCGCAATTGCAATTCTAGTTATTCTTTCTTTCTTTCTTTCTTTCTTTCCAATGATTTTTGTCCGGCTTAGTTCTCGGAGATGCCTGGATAGAATTGAATGAAACTTGGCAGAAAGTAAGATCACTATGTGAAGATGTGCAATCAATACTTTTTTTTTCGAAATGGCCGCCATTTTCAAGATGGCCGCCATTCAAAGATCGGTACCCTCCGAAAATTTAAAACGTTTATATCTCAAAAACTGTACCATAGAATTTCATTAAACTTCGTAGGTTTGTAAAGTACAATTAGAAGAACAAACTGATCAAAAAAAATGGCGATCGGTTGGAGACGTTTGACGGCCATTTTGAAAAATGATGTTAAAATGGCGAAAAACTTAACATGGATAGAATTGAATGAAACTTGGCAGAAAGTAAGATCACTATGTGAAGGTGTGCAATCAATACTTTTTTTTCAAAATGGCCGCCATTTTCAAGATGGCTGCCAGGGGCGACATCTGCTATTGCTCGCAATTGCAATTCTAGTTATGTCGCCCCGAACGTAGTCACGGGACGACATATTGTTATTCTTCCGTTTCTTTGTTATTATTATTATTCTTTCTTTCTTTCCAATGATTTTTGTCCGGCTTAGTTCTCGGAGATGCCTGGATAGAATTGAATGAAACTTGGCAGAAAGTAAGATCACTATGTGAAGGTGTGCAATCAGTACTTTTTTTTTCAAAATGGCCGCCATTTTCAAGATGGCCGCCATTCATAGATCGGTAATTTAACACGTTTATATCTCAAAAACTGTACCATAGAATTTCATTAAACTTCGTATGTTTGTAAAGTACAATTAGAAGAACAAACTGATGAAAAAAAATGGCGATCGGTTGGAGACGTTTGGCGGCCATTTTGAAAAATGATGTTAAAATGGCGAAAAACTTAACATGGATAGAATTGAATGAAACTTGGCAGAAAGTAAGATCACTATGTGAAGGTGTGCAATCAATACTTTTTTTTTCGAAATGGCCGCCATTTTCAAGATGGCTGCCAGGGGCGACATCTGCTATTGCTCGCAATTGCAATTCTAGTTATTATGTCGCCCCGAACGTAGTCACGGGACGACATATTGTTATTCTTCCGTTTCTTTGTTATTATGTCGCCCCGAACGTAGTCACGGGACGACATATTGTTATTCTTCCGTTTCTTTGTTATTATTATTATTCTTTCTTTCTTTCTTTCTTTCTTTCTTTCTTTCTTTCTTTCCAATGATTTTTGTCCGGCTTAGTTCTCGGAGATGCCTGGATAGAATTGAATGAAACTTGGCAGAAAGTAAGATCACTATGTGAAGGTGTGCAATCAATACTTTTTTTTCCCAAATGGCCGCCATTTTCAAGATGGCCGCCATTCAAAGATCGGTACCCTCCGAAAATTTAAAACGTTTATATCTCAAAAACTGTACCATAGAATTTCATTAAACTTCGTATGTTTGTAAAGTACAATTAGAAGAACAAACTCATGAAAAAAAATGGCGATCGGTTGGAGACGTTTGGCGGCCATTTTGAAAAATGATGTTAAAATGGCGAAAAACTTAACATCGATAGAATTGAATGAAACTTGGCAGAAAGTAAGATCACTATGTGAAGGTGTGCAATCAGTACTTTTTTTTTCAAAATGGCCGCCATTTTCAAGATGGCTGCCAGGGGCGACATCTGCTATTGCTCGCAATTGCAATTCTAGTTATTATTATTCTTTCTTTCTTTCCAATGATTTTTGTCCGGCTTAGTTCTCGGAGATGCCTGGATAGAATTGAATGAAACTTGGCAGAAAGTAAGATCACTATGTGAAGGTGTGCAATCAGTACTTTTTTTTTCAAAATGGCCGCCATTTTCAAGATGGCCGCCATTCATAGATCGGTAATTTAACACGTTTATATCTCAAAAACTGTACCATAGAATTTCATTAAACTTCGTATGTTTGTAAAGTACAATTAGAAGAACAAACTGATGAAAAAAAATGGCGATCGGTTGGAGACGTTTGGCGGCCATTTTGAAAAATGATGTTAAAATGGCGAAAAACTTAACATGGATAGAATTGAATGAAACTTGGCAGAAAGTAAGATCACTATGTGAAGGTGTGCAATCAATACTTTTTTTTTCGAAATGGCCGCCATTTTCAAGATGGCTGCCAGGGGCGACATCTGCTATTGCTCGCAATTGCAATTCTAGTTATTATTATTATTATTCTTTCTTTCCAATGATTTTTGTCCGGCTTAGTTCTCGGAGATGCCTGGATAGAATTGAATGAAACTTGGCAGAAAGTAAGATCACTATGTGAAGGTGTGCAATCAATACTTTTCTTTTCGAAATGGCCGCCATTTTCAAGATGGCCGCCATTCAAAGATCGGTACCCTCCGAAAATTTAAAACGTTTATATCTCAAAAACTGTACCATAGAATTTCATTAAACTTCGTATGTTTGTAAAGTACAATTAGAAGAACAAACTGATGAAAAAAAATGGCGATCGGTTGGAGACGTTTGGCGGCCATTTTGAAAAATGATGTTAAAATGGCGAAAAACTTAACATGGATAGAATTGAATGAAACTTGGCAGAAAGTAAGATCACTATGTGAAGGTGTGCAATCAGTACTTTTTTTTTCAAAATGGCCGCCATTTTCAAGATGGCCGCCATTCATAGATCGGTAATTTAACACGTTTATATCTCAAAAACTGTACCATAGAATTTCATTAAACTTCGTATGTTTGTAAAGTACAATTAGAAGAACAAACTGATGAAAAAAAATGGCGATCGGTTGGAGACGTTTGGCGGCCATTTTGAAAAATGATGTTAAAATGGCGAAAAACTTAACATGGATAGAATTGAATGAAACTTGGCAGAAAGTAAGATCACTATGTGAAGGTGTGCAATCAATACTTTTTTTTTCGAAATGGCCGCCCTTTTCTAGATGGCTGCCAGGGGCGACATCTGCTATTGCTCGCAATTGCAATTCTAGTTATTATTATTCTTTCTTTCTTTCTTTCCAATGATTTTTGTCCGGCTTAGTTCTCGGAGATGCCTGGATAGAATTGAATGAAACTTGGCAGAAAGTAAGATCACTATGTGAAGGTGTGCAATCAATACTTTTTTTTCCCAAATGGCCGCCATTTTCAAGATGGCCGCCATTCAAAGATCGGTACCCTCCGAAAATTTAAAACGTTTATATCTCAAAAACTGTACCATAGAATTTCATTAAACTTCGTATGTTTGTAAAGTACAATTAGAAGAACAAACTCATGAAAAAAAATGGCGATCGGTTGGAGACGTTTGGCGGCCATTTTGAAAAATGATGTTAAAATGGCGAAAAACTTAACATCGATAGAATTGAATGAAACTTGGCAGAAAGTAAGATCACTATGTGAAGGTGTGCAATCAGTACTTTTTTTTTCAAAATGGCCGCCATTTTCAAGATGGCTGCCAGGGGCGACATCTGCTATTGCTCGCAATTGCAATTCTAGTTATTATGTCGCCCCGAACGTAGTCACGGGACGACATATTGTTATTCTTCCGTTTCTTTGTTATTATTATTATTCTTTCTTTCTTTCTTTCTTTCTTTCTTTCTTTCTTTCTTTCCAATGATTTTTGTCCGGCTTAGTTCTCGGAGATGCCTGGATAGAATTGAATGAAACTTGGCAGAAAGTAAGATCACTATGTGAAGGTGTGCAATCAATACTTTTTTTTCCCAAATGGCCGCCATTTTCAAGATGGCCGCCATTCAAAGATCGGTACCCTCCGAAAATTTAAAACGTTTATATCTCAAAAACTGTACCATAGAATTTCATTAAACTTCGTATGTTTGTAAAGTACAATTAGAAGAACAAACTCATGAAAAAAAATGGCGATCGGTTGGAGACGTTTGGCGGCCATTTTGAAAAATGATGTTAAAATGGCGAAAAACTTAACATCGATAGAATTGAATGAAACTTGGCAGAAAGTAAGATCACTATGTGAAGGTGTGCAATCAGTACTTTTTTTTTCAAAATGGCCGCCATTTTCAAGATGGCTGCCAGGGGCGACATCTGCTATTGCTCGCAATTGCAATTCTAGTTATTATTATTCTTTCTTTCTTTCTTTCTTTCTTTCCAATGATTTTTGTCCGGCTTAGTTCTCGGAGATGCCTGGATAGAATTGAATGAAACTTGGCAGAAAGTAAGATCACTATGTGAAGATGTGCAATCAATACTTTTTTTTTCGAAATGGCCGCCATTTTCAAGATGGCCGCCATTCAAAGATCGGTACCCTCCGAAAATTTAAAACGTTTATATCTCAAAAACTGTACCATAGAATTTCATTAAACTTCGTAGGTTTGTAAAGTACAATTAGAAGAACAAACTGATGAAAAAAAATGGCGATCGGTTGGAGACGTTTGACGGCCATTTTGAAAAATGATGTTAAAATGGCGAAAAACTTAACATGGATAGAATTGAATGAAACTTGGCAGAAAGTAAGATCACTATGTGAAGGTGTGCAATCAATACTTTTTTTTTCGAAATGGCCGCCATTTTCAAGATGGCTGCCAGGGGCGACATCTGCTATTGCTCGCAATTGCAATTCTAGTTATTATTCTTTCTTTCCAATGATTTTTGTCCGGCTTAGTTCTCGGAGATGCCTGGATAGAATTGAATGAAACTTGGCAGAAAGTAAGATCACTATGTGAAGGTGTGCAATCAATACTTTTTTTTTCGAAATGGCCGCCATTTTCAAGATGGCTGCCAGGGGCGACATCTGCTATTGCTCGCAATTGCAATTCTAGTTATTATTCTTTCTTTCCAATGATTTTTGTCCGGCTTAGTTCTCGGAGATGCCTGGATAGAATTGAATGAAACTTGGCAGAAAGTAAGATCACTATGTGAAGGTGTGCAATCAATACTTTTTTTTTCGAAATGGCCGCCATTTTCAAGATGGCTGCCAGGGGCGACATCTGCTATTGCTCGCAATTGCAATTCTAGTTATTATGTCTCCCAAACAAAGTTTTGGGAGACATATTGTTTTTGTCCGGTTTCTTATTATTATTCTTCTTCTTCTTCTTTCCTTTTTCTTTCCGTTCAATGTTGTCCGCGACGTTTCTCAAAGATGCAATGTCCAATCAATATGAAACTTTGGGAATATGTTAAGGGTGACCTGAAGTTTTGCAAACGACTTTTAAAATTTTCAAAATGGCCGCCGTTTCAAAGGTCATTATATAGGACATTGCAATAATTTGAATTTAGGGGGTTTCTGATAAGCTCTAGATAGTGGCAATGGGGGTTTGTTTGGGAGACATCTTGTGACTCGCTGGCGATCACAATCATACCTAGTTATTATTATTCTTTCTTTCCAATGATTTTTGTCCGGCTTAGTTCTCGGAGATGCCGTGATAGAATTGAATGAAACTTGGCAGAAAGTTAGATCACTATGTGAAGGTGTGCAATCAATACTTTTTTTTTTAAATGGCCACCATTTTCAAGATGGCTGCCAGGGGCGACATCTGCTATTGCTCGCAATTGCAATTCTAGTTATTATGTCGCCCCGAACGTAGTCACGGGACGACATATTGTTATTCTTCCGTTTCTTTGTTATTATTATTATTATGTCGCCCCGAACGTAGTCACGGGACGACATATTGTTATTCTTCCGTTTCTTTGTTATTATTCTTTCTTTCCAATGATTTTTGTCCGGCTTAGTTCTCGGAGATGCCTTGATAGAATTGAATGAAACTTGGCAGAAAGTTAGATCACTATGTGAAGGTGTGCAATCAAAACTTTTTTTTTCAAAATGGCCGCCATTTTCAAGATGGCCGCCATTCATAGATCGGTAATTTAACACGTTTATATCTCAAAAACTGTACCATAGAATTTCATTAAACTTCGTAGGTTTGTAAAGTACAATTAGAAGAACAAACTGATGAAAAAAAATGGCGATCGGTTGGAGACGTTTGGCGGCCATTTTGAAAAATGATGTTAAAATGGCGAAAAACTTAACATGGATAGAATTGAATGAAACTTGGCAGAAAGTTAGATCACTATGTGAAGGTGTGCAATCAATACTTTTTTTTTTAAATGGCCACCATTTTCAAGATGGCTGCCAGGGGCGACATCTGCTATTGCTCGCAATTGCAATTCTAGTTATTATGTCTCCCAAACAAAGTTTTGGGAGACATATTGTTTTTGTCCGGTTTCTTATTATTATTCTTCTTCTTCTTCTTCTTCTTCTTCTTATTATTATTCTTCTTCTTCTTCTTCTTCTTCTTCTTCTTCTTCTTCTTTCCTTTTTCTTTCCGTTCAATGTTGTCCGCGACGTTTCTCAAAGATGCAATGTCCAATCGATATGAAACTTTGGGAATATGTTAAGGGTGACCTGAAGTTTTGCAAACGACTTTTAAAATTTTCAAAATGGCCGCCGTTTCCGTGGAAACAGAAAAAGGTCATTATATAGGAGACATTGCTTTATGTCAGTAACCTAGGTGGGTAGGATTCTGAAATTTTGTAGGTGAATAGAGCAAAAGGTGCTCTTTAATTATACGAAAAAAAAATTTGAAGCGATATTTACGGTTTTCGCGTTATTTACGAAAATGTGATTTTTCGGGCCCAAAATTCGAAATTCTTTCGAAGTGCTTCGATTTCAATGAAAATTGATATTTAGGGGTTTTAAATGATGGCGATTGCAAAGGGCTTAAAAAAAATCAAAATGGCCGCTGTTTCCATGGAAACAGGAAAAGGTCATTATATAGGACATTGCGATATCTCTGTAACCTAGGTGGGTAGGATTCTGAAATTTTGTAGGTGAATAGAGCAAAAGGGAATTTAGGGGGTTACTGATAAGCTCTAGATAGTGGCAATGGGGGTTTGGGAGACATCTTGTGACTCGCTTGCGATCACAATCATACCTAGTTATTATTCTTTCTTTCCAATGATTTTTGTCCGGCTTAGTTCTCGGAGATGCCGTGATAGAATTGAATGAAACTTGGCAGAAAGTTAGATCACTATGTGAAGGTGTGCAATCGAAACTTTTTTTTTTCAAAATGGCCGCCATTTTCAAGATGGCTGCCAGGGGCGACATCTGCTATTGCTCGCAATTGCAATTCTAGTTCTTCTTCCTCTTCTAATCAAATTTTTTGTCCGGAACATAACTTTTTTGTTTCTTGAGCTAGCCTCATGATATTTGGAAGGTATATGCATCAGGTCATGGCGGAGTGCAGAGTACCACATTTGGGTCCCTGGGGGTCAGTCCCCACCCCCTAGCCTGTAAAATGTAGGCTAAAATAACAAAATACTTAATATTTTGAAAACCATTGTGATCCCCACCCTATAACCATACATATTATTACTCCTTATGATAAGACAAATCATTTGGTACCATAGGGGGGTCTGAGGGGGGTCATGCCCCACCCCCTCAAACGATAAAATACTAAATATTCTGAAAACCATTGAGATCCCCACCCTATAACCATATATATTATTACTCCTTATGATAAGACGAATCATTTGGTACCATAGGGGGGTCTGAGGGGGGTCATGCCCCACCCCCTCAAATGATAAAATACTAAATATTCTGAAAACCATTGAGATCCCCACCCTATAACCATATATATTATTACTCCTTATGATAAGACGAATCATTTGGTACCATAGGGGGTCTGAGGGGGGGTCATGCCCCACCCCCTTAAATGATAAAATACTTAATATTTTGAAAACCATTGTGATCCCCACCCTATAACCATATATATTATTACTCCTTATGATAAGACAAATCATTTGGTACCATAGGGGGGTCTGAGGGGGGTCATGCCCCACCCCCTCAAATGATAAAATACTAAATATTCTGAAAACCATTGAGATCCCAACCCAATAGTGTTCTTCTTCCTCTTCTAATCAAATTTTTTGTCCGGAACATAACTTTTTTGTTTCTTGAGCTAGCCTCATGATATTTGGAAGGTATATGCATCAGGTCAAGGCGGAGTGCAGAGTACCACATTTGGGTCCCTGGGGGTCAGTCCCCACCCCCTAGCCTACATTATCTTGGAAAGGGTTGAAATCCCCACCCTTAAACCATATATTTTATTATTCATGATAACAAGACAAGTTGAATGCAGTATACATCTGAGCCCCGGGGGTCATCCCCTACCCCTCAAGACCAGAAACCTTAATTTATCTTAAAAATGGTTGAAATCCCCACCCCTAAACCATATATTGTACTACTCATGGTTACAAGACGAGTTGAATGCAATATGCATCTTAGCCCTGGGGGTCATCCCCACCCCCTCAAAATCAGAAACCTTATTTTATCTTAAAAATGGTTGGAATCCCCACCCCTAAACCATATATTGTACTACTCATGGTTACAAGACCAGTTGTATGCAATATACATCTTAGCCTTGGGGGTCATCCCCACCCCCACAAAATCAGAAACCTTATTTTATCTTAAAAATGGTTGGAATTCCCACCCCTAAACCATATATTGTACTACTCATGGTTACAAGACGAGTTGAATGCAATATACATTTAAGCCCCAGGGGTCATCCCCACCCCTCATGACCAGAAACCTTTATCTTAAAAATGGTTGAGATCCCCTCCACAAAAGTCTATATTTCCTTATTCACAATGAAAAGACAAGTTGAATGCAATATGTCTTGGCCCCAGGGGGTCATCCCACCCCCTCAAGACCAGAAACCTTAATTTATCTTAAAAATGGTTCAGATCCCTTCCCCAAAACTATATACTACCTTATTCATTCCTTGTTGAAGCACATATCTGTAGGTAACTACATGTATTATGTACCATAGCTCTTAATTTGCCACCTTGATGATCCCTAAAAAATGTTAAAAAAAGCTATGGGTATGGAAGGGGAGACATCAGTTTTAGCGTGCTAAAACAGTCCAGCATGCTGGACTCCTGTGACAACAGTACCTCTAGTTTTATTTTATTTTATAGCTAGTACACCAAAGGCAAAATTCAAATTATGATAATTGATTGCCTCTATCATATAATTCAAACCACCTAAAAGTGTTATTAAATTTTTGTATCAAATGTTGTTTCGTTGGGTCTTTGCTGATTTTAGATATAAATTGTGATTCGTAACAATACGGAAACAGGTCCACAATATGTGGTGCACAGTTAGTCTCCACTGGAATCCGATAACTTGGCGATATACGGAATCTGCATAGCGAACAAAAATGTTATCTAGTAAAAAATCAAGTGCAGTTATCATATAGAGCAGGTCCAATTTACATAGTTCTTTTGTTTGTCGTTACTAAAAACGTAGACTGAAAGATCCTTAGGGTATCTAGTATAAATTGTGTGTTTTATTTTTTTGTCCATCGAGAAACATGGCTGCACTGGCTAAAAATAAAACTTCGGTGAAATTGCACTTTTTGGCTCTTTTCTCAAAAACTGAAGCAGTTAGGGCAAAATTGACAAGTAGTAAAAATGTTTATGAGGTCAAGATATACCTGTCATGAAATTTTCAGATGAATCGTTCAACCCATTTTTGGGTTATTGCCCCTGAATTGTTAATTTTAAGAAAATTTTGCAGTTTAATGTTAATAGCTTGAATATTATTATAGATAAAGACAAACTGTTAACAGCAAAAATGTTAAAGTAAGATCTACAAATAAGTCAACATGACCAAAATCATCAATTGACTCCTTATAGGAATTTTTGCTATTGAAAGATTATTTACATGTAAACATAAAATAATGGTCTGACATTGTCACAGATGTTTAGGGCATTACTTGAAATAAATTAAATGGTAGCTGTACAAGTAATATGTAGCGTCAAGGTCATCGAAAAATTTCATAGCAACCAATGAAAAAGTCCCTAGCAACCATATATAGTTTTGTTAAGGACCTTATAACTTACCTGTGTAGGTTAAAGAGAGGTCAAGGTCATCGAAAAAGTCCATAGCAACCAATGAAAAAGTCCTTAGAAACCATATCTATTTGGGTTCAGGATTCTATATTTTAGCTGTACAGGTCAATATTAAGGGGGGAAATTAAATATATTTAATATACAGTAAATAGCAATAATAATCATTGATGCAAGATCTACCGGTACACAAAATATAACAGGTGAGCGATTCAGACTCTTGGGAGCCTATTGTTGATTGTACCAAGTGTACTAGTAAGTAGAATAGACAGTTTAGTAGTAGAACAATGGCTTGAAGGCAAAATAAATCTACATTTATAAGGTGTTTTGTGCATGTAATATTAAATTTTTTTCATATTGTCTGTTGTTGCCATGGAAATGGAAAAAGTATGAAAATTTTTGGAAACTTTCATATCTCAAAAACTGCACCATAGAATTTCATGAAACTTTGTACTTTTGTAAAGTATTATTAGTAGAACATGTTCATGAAAAAAAAAATCGCGATCAGTTGGAGACATTTGGCGGCCATTTTGAAAAATGTTGTAAAAATGGCAAAAAACTCAACATTAGCCAATTTCAACTAAAATTCATATCTAGGTTAAGTTTGGATGAAATACAAATTTTTCAAAATGGTTGATGTGGGCGATATCTGCTATGGCTTGCAATTTCAGTTCTAGTTCTTCTTCTCAGCGAAGCTTGTCCGAGCCATAACTTTTTTGTCTTTTGACCAAGGCTTATACCCTTTGGTATGTAGGTGTATTACCATGAGGGGATGTGTCCCGTACCATTATGACCTTGACCATTGACCTCAAGGTCATATTTTGACTAAAATTATAGTATTTCCTTGCCAGGGTTGTAACTTTTTTGTCTTTTGACCTACGCTTATACCCTTTGGTATGTAGGTGTATTACCATGAGGGTGTATGTCTTGTACCATTATGACCTTCATTTAACCTAGACCTTTGACCTCAAGGTTAAATTAAGCATTTCCTTGTCCTGGTTTTAATTTTTTGGTCTTTTGACCTAGGCTTAAACCCTTTGGTATGTAGGTGTATTACCATGAGGGTTTTTGTTGCATACTATTATGACCTTCATTTGACCTTAACCTTTGACCTCAAGGTCAAATTATGATTAAAATTATAGTATTTCCTTGTCAGGGTTGTTACTTTTTTGTCTTTTGACATAGGCTTATACTGTTTGGTATATAGGTATATCACCATGCTGCAGTGTGTCACATACCATCATGACCTCTGTATGACTTTGACCTCAAGGTCAAATTATTACTAAAATTAGAGTATTCCTTGTCTGGGTTGCAACTTTTTTGTCTTTTGACTTAAAACTTATACCCTTTCATAAAGTGTATGGGAGACATATGTTTTGGTTTACAAAAACAGTTCCACTTAGTTATTATTTGAAATAACATTACCTGAAAAGTATTTTTGATGAAATCGTTTTAATGACAGTTAACTTTCATCTAAAATGACCTTTATTTTGATGGCAAGCCGGAAGTGACATCACAATCTTTGCAGATTTGAAATTTTATGATATAATGCTATTAAATGCCTGTTAAAGGTGTTCAAAAGCATGCGTATTTATTTTCATGACTAATAAAATTACCTAATAAAAACTTATTGTAACTGCCATTGATAGTATAACCCTATTCTTTTAGGGTGATTTAATGGGGGTATACTATCAATGGCAGTTACAATGCACTTATTGTAACTGCCATTGATAGTATAACCCCACTAAATCACCCTATACATGCCCCTGTGCTTGTGTTTCCTGAAAGGGAAATGAAACGGATGCATTTCATAGATGAGACAAGTTTCAGTAACGAACACCTCAATAGCATGGACATGATCTGAAATATAATCTGTTGCATAAAAGATCGGAAAGATTCCTGTACATGTTCTGTCTTATCGTTCATTTACAGTACCCTTGATCTTAAAAATCTGTTGCTTCAATATGATCTGATTGTCCTCTTATTTCTGCTTAACAGAATGAATGTTTGGTTTACAATTTCATACAGTTTCAAAATTGAATTCATCGTAACAAATATTCACTACAGTTTTTTTTACAATTTTTTTTTTTTTTGGAAAAAAAAGGTTAGCAATTTTCATCTGCCAGGATCGTCTTTCATCACAGTGTCTCTTTGCATTTAAGTCTTTACATTCAATGTGTTTTAACTGTTGTGTCAATACTGGGTTCCGTCAAAATGAAATAAGTTTATTTGTTACTAGTGTTCTCCTGCATTTTCAGCTTTCTTTTCAAGTGTGCCATGTTGCACCTACATTTGTGCATGAGAAATCCTTTGCTGAATCGGGGAGCATCATTGCAACGCGCCTCGAAAGGAAATCCTCCGTAACGAATTATCACTGTGCTGATGCTGATGCTGATGCTCATGATTTGCTTTACACAGTATTGGGGTTGATTTAACAGAGATCCCTTTGTTTTTGAACCCTTTGTTTTTGAAGATTTTCAAATTGTTGTTCAGGAGATATGGAATCTCATTTCATTGTCATTATGTTAATTCTTGCTGTGCCTCTATGCATTGATATATCGCTTAAGAATTTTAATAACACTGCATTCATGAGTTTAAATTTTGTTAATCTTTTTACACAAGTATATATGGAGGCTCTCATTATCCCATGCAATGGTTAGCACTATGATTAATTAGGATTTTTGGTAATCTTTTTACAAAAGTATTTTTGGCTGTTAAATCATTATTTAAACCACATATCAACACCAATAGATGTTGACTGTTTATTGCCATGCTCCGTATATAAGGATACATGTATTATCTATTTTAATTGGAATCATTTATGAGGATCAATTTTATTTATATCAATACACAACAAGCCTTGTCATTTAAATAATACATACATGTATATAGCAAAAGCATAATATATTAGCATGATGCATCTAAATGTAGCTTAATAATATGTAATACAACAGACACCTTACATAGAAGATGACACAGTTCCATTTATATAGCTTTATCCACAAATGAACATTATACATTTATACCGTAGGCATTATTGTTGTATATTATTATACTTCATGCCAGAAACTACTGTCATATATGGTACATTAATAATTTGCATATAAATTCCAACCTATCTGTTTGTATACATTTATCAAGCAAATATGGCATATGAACTACAGTAATATGTCCACGTGCGGCTTTATATGTCATGTGAGTTTTTATGGAAGAATAGAGCCCTTTTCATCAATATTTACAGTAAGAAATGTCTCAGTCTGCGATGCGCCTTTTTACATGGGAAAGTGAATTAATTTTAAGTTAGATGAATTCTTAGCATGGTGTATAATAATCACAATATTAGGGTCTTGTGGCAATTATATGCAAAATATTTGCCAGGCCTGAGTGACATATTACCCGACACGATGTTAATATGTAATTGTTCTATACTTTGCAGTTTCAACTAATTTAATTCTAAGTATAGATAAATTTTAAGGCCATGTGGCACTTAGATTTAGTAAACCAATTATTGCATAAAAAATGTAAGTCAGATAAGATGTCCTGTTTAAATATTTCCGGACTTTCATCCCAATATCAGTGATATTTTGTATCCATGGATGTTAATACACTACAGGATATTGAGATTTCCTATGAAATCCTGACCGATTTTCGCAAGGGTCCTTTACCAATTTGTTTACAGGCGTTCATTCTAGCACTAAAAAAATTGAAAACCATAAGAGACTAATTATTATGTATGGGAGTTAACTGATCATTTCTGGAATCATAGGTATGTGTTATTCAATTCAAACTTTATTGCAAAACAAAAAAACATTTGGTCCATAGCAATAGAGACAAATCATACAAAAATACAGACAGATATACATAATTTATATAACACAAAAAGGAAAAATATGTACATGTATATTAACACAGTTTAAGTGTCTCCTTTCCTCAGTTCTAATGACTGTGGTATAAAAGACGCTACTGTCTTAGTATCACCAGGTGTTGATGGATTCAAAATAGTTTTCAATTTTTCTGTATAATTATGGGAAGTGAAATAAGGATAATTTCCTATATAACTGTTTAAAAAGGTTTTCTCTCAATTTTGTATTAATCTTATAATTGAAGAAAAAATGTGATTCATTATCTAAAATATTACATTCCTTATAATGTCTCTTTTCTTAGTCATCAATAAAAACACATACTAGTACATGTATATTAATTGTTGTACATTTTTTTTTAAAATTTTTATTTCAGGGAAAATTATTCTTGTAATTTGTTTTATTTTGGTAATGGTGCGTAACTATGGATGCTGGAAAATTTGGCTTCATGATCTCACAGGACAGCAACAGCATAGATTTTTATGTTCAGCATTTAATGGAGGTTTGGCCAATCATATGTTTCAGTATGCTTTTGGGTATATCTTAGCGAAACGACACAATCTCCAGTTTATCATTGAGGAAAATAATATTTTGACGGAGTATTTCCATGTTAAACCAAATCCTTTTAAAAACTATGGATATACTAATAACACTTGTAGGTGTTTTAAGGAATACATGGACAAATTAGATTGTGGATATGATGAAAGTTTAGAGAATCTACATTCCAGATCTAGGCATTTTTATTTAAATGGTTTCTTTCAGTCTTGGAAATATTTTATAGAGTATGAACATGAAATAAGACAAATTTTCCAATTTCAACAAGATGTAACAAATGATGCAGATAGACAGTTACGTAGCATCCTTTTAAAACAAAATGTTACAGTAAAGGAAGGAACTGTCATAGTTGGTGTACATATACGAAATGGGGATTACTCTCAACCATATTATGCAAATTTTGGTTATAGAATTCCATCAGCAAGTTATTTAAAAAATGCTATGACTTACTTTAAAAACCGCTTCAAGAAAATATTATTTCTTGTATGTACTAATGATATCAATTGGACTAACAAAGTGCTATCAAGTGAAAAAGACTATTACATTGTTAGAGATAATCCTGCTGCAATTGATATGGCACTACTCTCGATGACAAATCACACCATAATGACTGTAGGAACATTTGGTTGGATGATAGGGTGGCTGACAAGGGGGATAACTGTTCATTACAAATACCCATACATTGAAGGGACTGGATATGCAGCTCAATTTCATTCCAATTATTCTGACCATTTTTATCCTGGATGGATAGCAATGGACTAAACTATGCAAAAAGTTGCTCCCGATTGATCTCAGTGAAGACAACCATACACCAAATAGTATATTCAGAATATAGAAATGAAAGGCGATATGGTAAATGTTGAAAAGATAAACCATTTTAAAATGGAATTTGAAATTTATATAAAGAGTTCATCAACACAGGTATTTTTAATATGGCTGTCATAGACAGGATGTATTATGGTATACCAATATTCGTCCGTCCGTCCTTCAACACTTCGTACCGTAACTCATATTTGCTTCAATCAATTCTCATGATATTTTAACACAACATTAGGATTGACGGAATAAAGCTCCCTTTCGATTTTGACGATTTTCAGTTTTGCCATTCTGGAGTTATGGGACAGAATGTCCAATGAAAAAATTTTTTCACATGTCGCCCACTAACTCAAGTACGCCTGGACTGATTTTCTTCAAACTTTAACTTTGTCGTTTCAGAGTTATGGAATTTAGATTGTACAAATACATTGAATAAACAATTTTTCACAAACACGTCACGGATGAACTTGATTTTCTTCAAACTTTAGCAAATTATTACGAACAATGGTCTGAGGGTCTGTATACTTTTTGATGATTTTCACTTTTGTCGTTCCAGAGTTATGGGACTTACATTGTTCAATAAAAAACAATTTTTCACATGTCGCCCACTAACTCGAGTTCGCCTTGACTGATTCTCTTCAAACTTTAAGACATTATTACAAATGGTGGTCTGAGATTCTGTATACTTTTTGAAGATTTTCACTTTTGTCGTTCCAGAGTTATGGGACTTACATGTAGATTGTTCAAATATAAGCAATTTTTTATAAGTATAAAATTTCCTGCTCACACAAAAATGATATTTAGTTTATGGATACAGTGTTATAATTAAGATATGTTAAGCTGTTGAAAAAGTAACATGACACTTAATTTGCTAAACAAAATCAATATTTTCCTACGGACGTATCATGCACATAAGGTGCAGCAGTTTATGAACATTCTGGCATTTGCAAAATTTTCTAAAACAGATTTAATTGATAAATTTCGGTGTTAAACTTATGAAGATATGTTAAAAAAAAAAGAAAAGAAAAATTACGTTTTTTAGCTCACCTGGCCTATAAGGCCAACATGAGGTATTGGCATCACTTGGCGTCCGTCGTCGTCCAGCATAAACCTTTTCTTTAAAGATCTTCTCCTCTGAAACCAATGGGCCAATTGAGACCAAACTTTGGTGGAATAATCCTTGGATGGCCCCCTTCCAAAAATAAGTCTGGCATCCCTGACTTCCAACCGACATGGCTGCTGTTACTAAAAATAGAAAAAGGTGGGGGGAGGGGGTGAATTTCAAAAATCTTGTTCTATGAAACAACATGGTCAATTGGAACCAGACTTGGCAGTAATGGTAATTAGGAGCTTCTCTTCCAGAATTGTGTCCGATGACCAGGACTGTAAACCAAGTTGACCATCACAACTGAACTTAGTTTAACATAAGACCTTATAGGAAAATTCATTTAAAAATATTCTTGTCTGAAACCATTGAGATAATTAGAATTAGACTGGGTAGCAATGGTCCTTCGATGGTCCTCTTTCAGAATTATGTCTGATCTGGACTGTCTGGACTGTCAACCAAGATGGTGGCCACAGCTGAACTTAGTTCTACATGTACATACATGTAGGGCCTTATAGGAAAATTCATTGAAAAATCTTGTTGTCTGAAACCACTGAGCCAATTATAACTAGACTTGGTAGCAATGGTCCTTAATGGTCCTCTTTCAGAATATGTCCAATGACCTGGACTGTCAACCAAGATGACTGTCACAGCTGAACTAAATTTAACATAGGGCAATAGGAGATAATTCATTGAAAAATCTTCTTGTCAGAAACTACTTAACCAATTGGAACCAGACTTGGCAGCAATGTCTGTCAACTAAAATGGCTTCCACAGCTGAACTAAGTTCAACATAAGACCTTATTGGAAAATTCATGTAAAAACTTTTTGTCTGAAACCACTTGGCCAATTGGAACCAGACTTGGTAGCAATGGTCCTTAGATGGTCTTTTTTCAGAATTGTGTCCGATGACCCAAACAGTGAAATAAAATTACCACCACATCCTTTAGTGAACACAGAACCATATTGGAAAATTCATTTAAAAATCTTCTTGTCTGAAACCACTTGACCAATTTGGATCTGACTTGGCAGCAATGGTCATGAGATTCTCTTTCAGAATTATGTCTGATGACCCCAAAAGTCAGCCAAACTGAGTTTAACATAGGACAAAATGGGAAACCAGCCAAAATGACAGATACACTTAAATTTTAATCCTGCTCAAAGTGGACAAGTTAAATCTGGGTGAGCGATACAGGCTCTTGAGTGCCTATAGTTTGCCTTTTTTTTTATGTATCTTGCTTCAAAATAAGATCCTTGAACTTTGTTGAAAAGATATTATAGTAAAATATTTTAAAGATTATTGAATTAATTGCAGTTTAGTTAACAACAATGCTATTGTGATATTCATTGAATTTAACTCCAGTTTATGATCTTTTGGTTGTGAAAATTTTGTCCATACAAAATTGTACAAAGAGGATTTTAAAATTTTTTTTTTTTACTTTGTCAGTTTCTGTTGCATATTATCACAGTATTTACACTGCCAGGAATTTTTTGTAGAAAGGAATATTATATAGTTTTATGGTTTCAGTAAAGTACAAAGGCCAATTAACTAGTATACCAGGGGTGAATGGTGCAAAAGTACACAGGCCAGTGCAAAATAATGTATATCCTTGAAAGAACCCTAAAAATTTATTTATTCAGATAAATGTCAATAACTATTTTAGTTGAAACTTTGAATCAATTTAATGAAAATCCAACAAGGAATACTCTCTTTAAATACATGATATTTTCAACCACATTTAAATTTATGTATAATTGTACATTATTAATTAACTAGTGTATTATTGGCTTCAATAAAACTAAAACTGTCCTTTCAATACAGAATCATTTACTCCGCCAATATAAAAAAACCCCATGCAATACAGATTTTTTTGCTGTTTTGGCATACTTGCCAACATATTTTTGCTAGAATCCCTGATAAAATCGGCAAGGGATCTGGGGAAGTGGATCCATGGCAAAGCCCATGGCTGAAAACGATTTTCAGGTATTTGGAAGCTGTTTCCAGAGTGCAAAAATGTGAATAAATGTTTATGAATATTACTTTATTTTGATGTAAAATATTATCTTAATTCTTGATATTTTGACTGGAACATGTGGAACAGTTGTAATGAAAACACAAGATGTAAATACATATCGGGGGGCCACTGTGATGAAGACCTTGTGGTGACTTCTGAATTGGTGTCTTCATTAAGAGAAGGGATTTTGTCCATCTTACATAATTATAAGTATGATAAGCACTTAAAAAATCCTTGGGAAATTTAGAAATCCCGGAGAATATTACAGTCTACCTGGTAACACGGTAATGGAGTCCGGGAGAAATCCGGGAAAATGGAATGTATGTATTGGCCGACTTGTACCCAGCCGATATAGGGTGAGTCGATTTTCTCTAGAATTTAGTTTGAATACATATGAAAACTCCGAAACTACATAATACTTGATCTGTAATTGAAAATTGATAATTATAAATTATTCGGTAATAGCTCTGATTAAAAATATCTTCCATAACCCTCATTCAAATCCTTCAATGACTATACTAGAGAATTTTCAAATAGTTGGTTTGGAAAAAATTCATACAGAATATTCATTTTGAAAACTAGTTAATTAATAAAGATAGCATTTCATGGTTCTTTTTGCATTGGCCTTGTTATTGGTCCTCAACCAGCTATATAGGCCTTTGTCTCCACCTCAGGCCAATACAGCAAGCCTCAGACCAATAACAAGGCCAATACAGAAACAACCATGTAATAATATCAGTATGATCTATTAATACATGTATTTTCTGCTTCCATATTATCTCTTTTTCATATTCTGAAATTTATGGTACTGTAATTACACACCTGTACATCTGTGTGTAAATTAATTTTATGGTTAATTTTACAACCCAGGTCATGGTTTATCAAATGACAAAACTGGGATCTGCGTTTTACAGAATCTCATTTTAAAAACAGTTTCATGACACTGATAATTTGCTCAAGAAACAAATGGAAAGCATATGTTTCATGAGTTTTACCTAGTTAAAATTACTATCAAATTTTTTTACCGGGTCGTAGTACATGTATATATATGCCTGTTGGCATCCTCTTAAGGTGGTACCTAACACTACAGGGAGATAACTCTTAAAAATCACCAGAGCGTTTTAATCAAATTTAATAAGTAAAGGGAAATTAAGCTTCTCTATGATCAAAATTGATGTTTGCCAAACTGCTATATATTCAATGAAATTATTCCCGTGAAGTGTGAAATTCTATTTACTAAAAAAAAATCAAAATCTATGTCAACAGGTCAAAGTAAATAATTCCTAAAAATTTTATGAATATTAAACAAGCCAAATTTATTTTAGTCAAGGTGTTGGGTACCACCTTAAGTTAAATTTCCAATAATTTATTTTTGTTCTATTGAACATTTGTTTACATTTTATCCTAATGGTTCTCTTAATGAAATACAGCATATCCAGAAGTGATGAACCTTGATATTTCAATCAAAGCGTTTGTTTTAAGCAGAGAGATAAGCAACCAATAATTCAAGAATTCATTTTTTTTTAATACTCTTAACTTTAGCTATAATTTAAAGATACTTATTTCACTTATGATAAAAGTTGAGTCTAGTAATTGAGGTGTTAATAAGGAAGTAAAAATACTTTGAAATAAAAGATGTTGAAATATCAAGAGATCAACAAATAACAGTTTAATAGATATGAGTACTTTCAACTGTGATATTATGGATCATGTAATATCTGTAAATATTGTGATAATGTGAAGAAGTTTAATATAGAATGATTTTTGAAATGAGCAAATGGAAAAATCAAAATACGTGTATAAGTTTTATATAAGTTACTTTAAATTGCAGTGCAAAATTCTTTGAAAAGTGCATAATACATATATAATTTTATTATTTGCATAATACATATATAATTTTATTATTTGCATAATACTTATATAATTTTATTATTTGCATAATATACATGTTATTTGTTTACTGTTGAGGATATGAAAATTTTCATTAAAACTTAATGTGTGGTAGCTTTGTATAATAGAAGTAGTTTTTTTGTTTGTGACTAACAAATGGATAAAGGTAAATGGTTATATATAAAGGTTTCAGCTCGAACATTTTTTTTATAAGGGTATAGGTCAGTTAGTGACTGACTTCTCCTTAGCTATTGTTTTGGCAATGGATTGTCAATATATAAAGTAAATAAGTATAAAATACGTAAAAGTATACTCAGGAATGCAACACATTTTCCACAACTTTTTTCATGAAAAAATGTTTTGAAACAAATACTTATTGATTAAAACAATGTATAAAAAATTCCTTTCACTGTGAAATACATTTATTTATATATTTATTAAATTTTATTATATTCATTTTTCCACTAAAAATTTTGGGAACATATGTTGCAATCCTGCAATATTTGAATTATTAATGTATGCTTATTTCAAAATTTATAATATTTATATTTATGCACATTTTAATGGTATGATTCAAGTGATTGTTGAATATATGTCAGTGTCAAAGTTTGAATCACTTGAAGGGTTAAACCATTAATTATTGTTGGTTACATAAACATCATGATATAATTGGAATACATAGATACTAGGAAAAACAGAGAGGAGAGGGAAATGGAAAGAAAAAATATTTTGAATTGGGAGGTGGTAAAAAAATCATACCTGTAGTTGAGGGTAAAGTAGTTAAAGTATTGAGGAGGGAGATAAAACATTTGGGAATAAGGAAAATGCATCAGTATGACAGAAAGACTTATATAAATGTTATATACTCATTGATGGGAATACAATACAATAAGGATACTCTACTGATTTTTTGCTGAAAATTTTACCATATGATAAATTTTAGCACATTTGGCCAAAGGCCATGTGATTTTTTGTCATCATTTGGCGTCCTTCGTCCCTTAACTTTTCACATTTTAATCTTCTCCCCTGAAACCACTAGGCCAAATGAAATTAAATTTGGCAGGAAGCATCTATGTAAGGTCCTTAATAAAGTTTGCACATTTCGTCCCGATCTGACAACAAACATGAGTTTTCAAAAATCGTCTCCTCTGAAACTGCTTGGCCAAATGGAACAAAACTTGACAGGAAGCATATATGGGAGGTCCTTTATAAATTTTCCTTATTTCATCCCAATGGGACTACAAACATGGCCGCCATGGACAGTTTTTGTTTCTGATTGGCTGATATAAAAAAATCTCCTCTGAAATTGCTTGGCCAAATGGAACCAAACTTGACAGGAAGCATCCATGTAAAGTCCTTAATAAAATTTCCTCATTTTGTCCTGATTGAGCAACAAACATGGCTATCATCGGCAATTCTTTTTTCTGACTGGTTGATTTTTAAAAATCTTCTCTGAAACTGCTTGTCCAAATGGGACCAAACTTGACAGGAAGCATCTATGTAAGGTCCTTTATAGAGTCTCCTCATTTCGTCCCGATCGAGCAACAATTATAGATGGCCTCCATGGGCAATCCTTGTTTCTGATTGACTGATTTAAAAAAACATCCTCTCCTCGTAAACTGCTGCATCAAATGAAACCAAACTTAATAGAAAGCATCTTTGAAAGGTCCTCTATAAAACTTGCTCATTTTGTTCTGATCAGACCAAGGACGTATAACTAACATACGTCCTTGGATCAGACAACAAACATGGCTGCCATGGCCAATCTTGTTTCAGATTGGCTGATATTAAAAAATCTTCTCTCCTGAAACCACTTCGCCACATGGAACCAAACATTACAGGAAAGATCTATGGAAGGTCCTTTACAAACTTTATTTATATTGTCCTGATCGGAAAAGAAACATAGCCACCATAGTCAATTCTTGCGGTCCTACTTACATACGCCTGCTGAGAAAATGTATACGCCTGCAGGTTTAAATGTTGAATTTAACAATAAAATTAATAAAAATAAATAGAAAGAAGTTGAATAAATACATTTTCCACATTTTTATGTGGTTATAGAGGTTATGGAGTCAGATTAGTACTCCGTTCTTGTTTGTCAGTATACCGATCGTACGCCTGCAGAAGAAAAAAAATACTATGTCTATTTTCTAAAAAATATAATAAAAGGATAAAAATCATAAATATGGATGAATATTTTTATAAAATGAATACCTAAATCACAAGTTTAATAGAGTTTCGAATGTTTTTGGAGACCAGGAAGTATGCCAATGATACAGTTAGTGCGCATGCTCAGTCTTGATTAACGTACGTCTTTTATTGTAATTTAACTTCCAAAAATAACCCGATAAACTTCATAAAATCATGATATATACACTTAAAATATATTTACTTAAAAAATATAACACTACTTTTACTTAAAATACGATATAAACCTGCAGGCGTATACATTTTCTCCGCAAGAGTATTAGAGTAGGACCCCAATTCTTGTTTCTGATTAGCTGATTAAAAAAAATTTTACCCTCAAATTGGTTGGCACGTGAAATATTAACGCGGAAAGCCACCCTCCATTGGCAATAACTCCTATAATAAGTCGTGTACATTGTATGTAAACGATATAAACATGATATCGTTACTACATTTTAAATATCACGATGTTAAGGATCGATGTCAACAATGTAAACAGTATATAAGAGTTCATACAATGTAAACGATGTTGACAGGATATCATGTAAACATTGAGATGTAAAAGATGTAAACACAATATCTTTACTACAATGTCTACGATGTAAACACTATGTAAGAGTTCTTACACCTTTGGCACTTCATGTTTCCGATTGACTGATTCAGAAAAAAGTTTCCTTTGAAACTGCTAGGGCAAACAAGAAGTATCTGTGTGCTGATATAAAATATTTCCAGTCAGCTAACATAAGTTTAAGGGCTTTCTTGCCAGGATGAGCGATACAGGCTCAGCCTTCTGAGCCTCTAGTTTCTTTAAATTTGAAAATAATTATCTTAAAAGTGATAGACTTTTGTTTGCGAAAGAAAAAGATTGGGGTGCATGATGTCCTTATTACAGAGATATTTGAGAAAATTCCAAATTTTAGGGTGGTATAAGGAATTTTCTACAACATCAGAATGAGCATCTCTAGGCGACTTCATTATCTCACCCTGGTACTGTATTGGGCCTAAATTAAAATATTGTTTGTTTGCTGTCAGCCGACCGACCCAAAAAAATCGCCGCGACCCAAATAATTTTATTGCCGTTTTTGAAAACATTTTTTTTTATTCCGGAATTTTGCCGGTTGCGGTTTAGAATCGAGTGCTGATTTCCGGGTTACATGCGGTTTTGATTTCCGGTAGTACATTGAAATGTTTCGAAGGTATGCAGATGTACGAGGCTCCCTACATTCATACTATTATTATAATAAGATCTCGAGTCGCCATTTTTTTCTTGGAGATCAAAGGGAACGGGGAAAGAAACGACAAAAAATTAAGATACAAAATGGCGGCAATCGGAATTCTCGTGATATTTCATTGGCCACAGTGTTTTTTTACCGACTGGTAACAATGTGTGTAGACCTCATTTAAAAATGAATTTAGCGGGCTTTGACTTACATTACAATTGGAAATTTTGTCAATATTGATTATTAAGGTGTTAAAACAAGGTCAATGGGAGGATTTTAAGAGTATGTTTGAGAAAAAATAATAGTAAAGATTATAGATAAATAAATATTAAAAAATTAAATGGCAATACTAAATAAGTTGTGTCAAAAGATTTTTGCTCATATCTGTAACAGAAATTTTCTTCCAAGTTTGGAGCACCACTGCAGACATGTGTATGTTCATTTTTTCTGATTCTTTTTTGGAAATCGTATTCGTCAGTATTTTGAGGCAGCACATGATTCTAATTAAACTTTTACAATAGTGCAATAGGCCTACCATGGTCAAAATCATGAAGGATTGTACGTTAAAAAAGTGGCAATGAATCCTTGCACTCACCATTCTGAAAAATGATGAGTCCCAGGACTCATCATGAAAAATTCTTAGTGAGAACCCTGTAAAAATATGAGTGTATAATCATCCTTCTGATCTTAAAACTTTCAACTTTAGGAGGGCTTTTCAGTTGTCAGTGGTGTACGTCTAAGGATAAGAAGATCATGCATTATTGAGATGATATCTATCAAATAGTAGCTACATGTACATTTCATTTATTAATTCAGTAATAGTTTCTACTGTATGAATTACAATGTTTTGTTAAAAACTTTAATTGATAAAACATTTTTATTATGATTGTCATGTTATATGTACCAGTGCTGAAAAATAAATAATAAAAATATGTATTAATATTCAATGTTATATTTTTTCTCCATCTTATGTACAAAAAAGAACTGGAATAAGTTACATCGATAGAAGATGAAGAATTTGTCCCCATTTTGCTTGTCCGCAAAAGTGACTATTGGTCTCAAAATCCTAGCTAAAACCCTGTTTATATAAACATCCAAAATATTTTTCCAGAAAAAAAAATAAAATAATTTACCTACCTACCTACCCACATAAAAAATTCTGGGTAGGAGAATGGCAACAAACAATATTTTAATTTAGGCCTTGTATTCCTTAATGGGCTAATCATCATTCCATTTGATACTATTTTTTAGTTAAATATATTATTCAAGTTTGTTGAATGTTGTTTTGAAGGTTTGTTTTATTTTTTGTTTATTTTGAATTTTTTCTTCATAAAATATAAGCATTAATTTATATTTTATTATGTTTTTGTTGTTTATGTTCTTTATTTTTACATTAAAATATAGATATCTTATATCATGTGTTTCTTAGTATGATTTATTTTTTAGCTCTCTATGGGCAATTGTTGTTCCTGATTGGCTGAGTTCTCAAAACTCTTCCCATCTGAAAATGCTTGGCCAAATGGAAAAAAACTTGATAGGAAGCATATATTGGAAGTCCTTTTTAGCTCACATGGCCTAAAAGGCCATGTGAGCTATTGCCATCACTTGGCGTCCGTCACCCGTCGTCGTAAACATTCCTTTAAAGATCTCCTGAAACCACTGGGCCAATTCGAACAAAACTGGGCAGCAATGGTCCTAAGGTGGTCATCTTTCAGAATTATATCCGATGACCCGGCCCGTCATCCAAGATGGCCAAAACCAGAGCCGAACATAGTTTAACGTAGGACCATATGGGAATTTACTGAAAGGTATTCTTGTCTGAAACTACTAGGCCAATAGGAACAAAAGTTAGGAGCAATGGTTCCTAGGTGGTTCTCTTACAGAAATATTCGATGACCCCAGAGCCACCAGAGCGGAACAAAGTTAAACATAGGACCGTATGGGGAATTTAATTAAAGATCTTGTCTGAAACTATTTGGCCAAATTTAACAAAACTTGGCAGCAATGGTCCTTAGATGGTCCTCTTTCAGAAATATATCCGATGACCCAACTCGTCATCCAATATGACCGCCAGTGCCGGAGAAAGTTTAACATAGACCCTATGGAAAATTTACTTCAAGATCTTCTTGTCTGAAACCACTAGGCCAATTTGAAAGAACTTGAGAGCAATGGTCCTCATTTGTTGGTCGTCTTTCAGAATTATATCCGATGATTCCAATTGTGATCCAAGATTGCCACCAGAGCCGAACATAGTTTAACATAGGACCTAATTGGAAAAATCACTGAAAGATCTTGTTTGAAACCAGTGAGCCAGTTGACTTGACAGCAATGTTCCAGGCTGCCAGTCGAGATGGAATATAGTCCAGGTTGCCAGTCAAGATGGACTATAGTCCAGGTGAGTGATACAGGCTCTCGGGAGCCTCTAGTTTATAAAGTTTCATCATTTCGTCCTGATTGGACTACAAATATGGCCGCCATGGGCAGTTCTTGTTTTGATTGGCTGATATAAAAAAGAATTTCACCTCTGAATTCGCTTTCCCAGATGGAACGAAACTTGACAGGAAGCATCTATGAGAGGTTCTTTACAAAGTTTCCTCGTTTCACTTGTAGGTGCTGTTCAAATAGTACTACCAAATGCCCAAATTAGTGGATGCTATTTCCAATAAAACGGAATGGGTCATTTGATATTTGGACTGGTATGTAGTTACGGCATGATGCGTTGTACCGTCCCTCCCCTTTTCAAGTCTGTCAAACTGGTACTGTCTGCCTACGGAATATGACACGTTTGGGGATTTGTTGAGCACAACAACGCGTGAAATTTCGTGTTTTAATAAAACTTCTTTGTTCTGATAAGTTCTATGGATATATCCGATCCTCAAGAATTACTTTGTCCCACGTACAGGTTGTATCCCTGAAATCTTAAAAGCCCGACTTCATCTTAACCCCATGACCAATTTTGAGTTAAACTCTACAGGAAAGAAGTTTTCATACGCTCCATAGACGTCCAACGTTCCCCACCCCACGCACATGGTTCATGCACGATACACGCATATCCATCCCATGATAAAAAACTAAGTATGTTGCGAAACAGCTCATGCGACAATAGATAACAAGAAAAATAAATGGAAATGGTGAGCTATCAAAAGGGGCAAAAAACGACTAAAATGTAAGAAATACACAAGTCGAGCAAAAGCATTTTTTACATGCTTGTGATCAAGACCATATTGTTCGAAACGTTGGGTATTTTTAACTTTTTAGTTTGTTGTTTTTTTTTACGATTTTATATTTGGTTTTGCTCGACTTGTGTATTTCTTACATTTGAGTCGTTTTTGCCCCTTTTGACAGCTCACCATTTCCATTTATTTTTCTTGTTATCCATCCCACGATACATGTTTATTTGAGAACGTTGAGGGTATGAGGAGTGTAATTTTAAGGTTAAATTCTTTACCTTAGTTTAATCTAATTTTTATCAAAGACACTCACTAACAAGCGTATTAGAGGGGCGGATCCAGAAGTTTAAGTTATGGGGCGCTCTCCTTGAAAATTGGTCAGAGGACTTTTTTTCTCGCTTTTTTATGCCTTTTCAAAAATCAGGTTTTACACTAGCCCCGTGCACCCGCCATTGTATTAAGCTGCAATAGTCCCATGTCCCTTGCTCAATACAAGATGGTGGAAGTGGAATTTTAACGAGATAAGTTCATGCCTATTTACAGTTAAAGCGTCCTAGATTATTTGTAAAATAAAAAAAAAATGGTATGGACTTTCTGAAAAGAGGGGTCCTCAACTTCAAAAGGGGGTCATACCAAAATGTTCAGAAAATTCCAGTGAATTTTAAAGGGTCTTCGCCAACCTTGTTCTGCTCCCGAAACCTAATCCAGATGATAATCCTCAAGGACATCACTAATTTACCTATTATATTTAATGCACGCAAACGAAAAACTTGTAAATCCTCTAATGCGCAAAAATTAATGTCTCCAGAGCGGACGTATTTAGAGATGACGGAAACAGATTCGGCTTTCTAGACAGATTATTAAGAGAGAATGGGGAAAACTAAGAAAGAATGGGGAAAGAATTGGAGAGAATTAAAAGAGAATGGAGAAAGAATTGGAGAGAATTAAAAGAGAATGGAGAAAGAATTGGAGAGAATTAAAAGAGAATGGGGAAAGAATTGGAGAGAATTAAGAGAGACTGGGGAAAGGGTTAGGAGAAGGTAGAAATAAGGGTAAAAAGTGTGGATAACGGAAGGACTGGGATAAAACGGAACGTCATCAGTGGCGGGCGGCGTGAAAAGCGAGCTATAGAAAGGGGGAAAGCTAACCCCTTCCAAACCGGCGAGCTCAGGGTGGCAGCTATTGCTTTCTGTTAAGATGTTTTGGGATTTTTTTTGGCTATTGTTAACTGTTAAATTTTTGATTTCTGTTATCTGTTTTCAAATCCAGTTTGTTGTTAACCCTTAACACATCCCTATTGTCCCTCTCCCTTCAGCTAGCGATCGGTATATTCATTCGAGAGTATTTGTGTGCCCTTTATCGGTATTCTTAGATACGCCATTAGACTGCACCGTCGGAATAATGGGCTGTCGGAGTAATGGGTCGTCGGAATATTGGGCCGTCGGAATAATACTGCGGACCCGATTGGACGACAAGCATTGCAATTCTTGTTTCTGATTGGTCGATTTAAAGAAATCTTCTCTGAAACCTCTTGGCCAAATGGAACGAAACTTGACAGGAAGCATCTATGGAAGGTTTTTACAAACTTTCCTAATTTTGTCCAGATCAGGCGACAAACATGGCTACCGTGGGCAATTCTTGTTTCTGATTGATTAATTTAATAAAAAAATCTCTGAAACTGCTGGGCTAAATAGAGCCAAACTTGATAGAAAGTATCTGTGGAAGATCCTTTATCCCTCATTTTGTTCCAATTAATAGGGTATTAAAGAAATAAAAACCTGGGCAAACTACTGAATAAAGTAGGCTCAACCGCCAAACACACTATAGGTCAATTTAAAACTAATTAAATTGCACAAAACTGAAAACTGCAAAGGTTCAAACAGAAATATATTTTCAATAGAAGACCTCTAATGAGGGCAGTCCCTTGCCATAATCCAAAAAGTGCCCAAATCACAAGAAGTGTAAGGTCCTTAAACTCTATGCTCACGTGGAGTCGGGGAGTAATTATGCTACATGTGTACCTTAGCTTATAACAAAAATCTACAGAACCGCACAATTGCTTGAAAAAACATGGCCTGAAGGTTCCACTTAAAGTGCTGACCAAGCGTTGTTACTTTGGTGCCAAATTCTCATTCAAGATGGCCACCAGCAGAGGACTAATGTTAACATAAGACCCTATGGGAAATAGATGCAAAAATCTTCTGGAGAACCGCTTAATTTTAGAATATGTTGACCTGTAAGTAGAAGGACCTTGATGCAGAAAAAAGTGGTCCCTACATAACTTACTACACTTCATAATGACAGGGAGAAATGACTTCTCTCTTTGAGGCACATCAATAAAAACGGCTTTCATGCCAGGTGAGCGATACTGGCTCAGCCCTCTTAGCCTCTAGTTTTAGATTTAAGCGATGTAATCATAACAATAACACAAGACTAGCTCCATAGTTTTTAACCTCACTTGTAGGATTATTTATCCCCACACTTTTGAAGAAAGTTCGGGTATATAACGATTGCCTCCGTCCGTCCCTCAATCTGTGCTTCCGTCACACTTTCTTGTGACATCAACTCCTCCTTCACTAATTTGGTTTAGGAATTTAACTTCTATATAGAATGGTTGCTTACTGTTGTAGATGCGCAATACGGTTTTAGAATTTTGATTTTCTAACAAGGGGTCCACAGGGGACGAACTTCAAAATTTTGAATTTAAGCTTGTGACGTACAACGATTAGGTAAAAACAACATTGCCGCCAGTAAGTAACTAACTATTTTTTTTATTTAAAGAGGGTATTAGTAACCCAATTATAACAAGTCTAATTTTCATTGAGGCCCTCTAAACTTAAATAAACATAAAACAAATATACAAAATAAATACCATAAAATATATGTTAATAGACAGTTTTGTAATTCAATTACTCATCAACATTTTGTGTTGTTGTAAAGAAGAGTTTAAAACAATGTTTTTTAAAAGATCTAAAGAATTACAACATTCAATGATTGGTGGTAGTTCATTCCAAATGTTCACAGCTGAAAAATGAAAAGATCTCTTGTAAAAATTTGTATTTGGTCAAGGCACAAATTAGTCATTATTTGAAGAAGATCTTAAGCTGTAAGGCTGACATTTCATCTTGCAAAAGTAAATAGTCAGGTACCATACCATTTACAATTTTGTACATTAATATAGATTTTGGGTAATTGACTCTATTAGGAAATGATAACCATCTAAGTGACGTAAACATGAAAGAAGACGAAACAGAATAATCACAATCTAACATAATTTTTGGGACTCTTTTTTGCAACTTTATAATTCTCTCAGAGTCTTGTTTTGATACACATCCCCGAACTGTACTACAGTAATCTATATAAGGTAAAATATAAGAGGTATAAAATAACTGTCTCACATGAATTGGTAGATACACCTTTAAGGATGCTCACCTGAGTAGCCAAAAAATTCTAGAATTAAACTTTTTTCTTCACCTGATTTTTGGGTTTATATGACTGTAAGAAAGTAATTTATGAAGAAAAAATCTTATGGTGGTGGACTTAATCCCTTTTTGCTACGGTCATTTGAAAGTACCCCATTTTTAATGATTTTCCCATTTTTCATCAATTTTTATCCCTTTTTGGACTATTATCATGAAAAAAATCACAGTTCCACAATTAATCTTTTTTTCATACTTTCCCTGAAGATGAAGTGGACCAATCTGAATAAATTTAACTTAAAAAAAAATATAGGTAGGTGTTTTATAAAATTTTGTTGTTTTTTCGTGTAAAAATGACCATGCAGTCAATTTAGTAAATTTGGGGTTTTTCTCATTTTTTTTAGAACAAAGAGCATATAATTTCAACTTCTTTGTTATAAATGATTGAAAAAATACATACTAAAGTATTTTAAAAAGAAAAAATTGATTGGAAGTACAAATTTTTGGTAAAATCATTTCTTTGTACCCCTGATCCATTTTCTAATTTAAAACATTTTGGCTGATGACACTGACCAGATTGGTTATGAAATTTGAAAATTGTATTACTCAAAAACTATTTATTGTAAGTACATAATTTTTTCACAGAGTTAAATTGGATTATAATATTTTTTAAATTCATTCCCGTCTCTCATGCGAGACGGGATAAGTAATCAAAAGCTAAACAGAGGGAACCAGTCGTTGAAAAGGACCATAATAAGTCTCCTGATTGGCCGTCCCAACATCATGAGATGGACGCATGCACGATCAACGGCCTCTGATTGGTCAGTCAACTGGAATAGCTGATCTGTGGATGCAACTCCGTACATGAATACGGGGTAGCATCACCTAAACTAAGGAAAATCGTCACGGGCAGTACAACATAGTTTACCGAGTAAATATTAAAACTTATCGCTGGGTGTCTAATAAAACACAGAACTTCTTTTGGCGCTTTTAGTTTGTTGCTTTAAAAAGCGTGTCTCACACCGTCGTACCTGTACATCAGACAAATAGCGGTCTATAGACACTTTGACTGAATACATATCGAGATACATTTTTAAGAGCATTAATTTGGAATAAGAATCACTACAGATCTGATTGGCTAACCCAATGAGGGGAAGATCACTGATTTGATTCCGTACATGTATACTAGTCTTTGTACTTTTTATTAATAGCTTTATTGTATTTACATGTATGATTGTTAAATTTTACAAATTTTACCACAATTATACATTTCACAACATAAATATTGTCATAGATATCGTCAAATGTCACCCCTTACGTTTCGGAAGTTAAAGATAAAGGCTATTACATATATCTGTATGGAAATTTAAAAAAAAATCAAGTATAAAAAATTAAAATCTTTGTATATCCTTTAGTAAAAAAGGCAGCCCACAAAAGCCATCTGAAAACAGTTTTTAAAAAAAACTATGTAGTAATATATATGGCACGCCGTTGTTATATTTATTCAATTTTGAGATATCTTATTTAGTTAAATAAGATATCTTATAAACTAATTGAGATATCTTAATAGTAAAATGAGATATCTTATATATTAAATAAGATATCTGATTTATTAAATAAGATATCTTATTAAATGTTTATAAAGATATCTTATTAAATATATAAGATATCTTATTTAAAATATAAGATATCTCTATTAATTTAGAAGATATCTTATTAACTATATAAGATATCTTTTATATAGGTAATAATAGAGATATCTTATTTACTTAATAAGATATCTAATAAACTAATAGAGATATCTTATAAACTTATAGAGATATCTTATTAACTTATAGAGATATCTTATTAACTTATAGAGATATCTTATTTAACTGGTTATAAAGATATCTTATTAAATATATAAGATATCTAAATAAGTTAATAAGATATCTCATTAGTTTATAAGATATCTTATAAACTTTATAAGATATCTAATAAAGTATGTGTTTAAAAGATATCTTTATAAAGAAGTAAGATATCTTATATACTTTATAAGATATCTTATTAACTAATAGAGATATCTTATTAACTTTCAAACTAAATAAGATATCTTATAAAAATTAAAGATATCTTAATACTTAATAAGATATCTTGTTAAATAAATAAGATATCTTGGAATTTGAATAAATATAAAAACGGCGTGCCATAAATATATCCATTGAAAGGTAGTAATTATACATATGATAAGCGGGGAAAATTTAATGTGTTGGCATTACGAACATTTAAATAAATAAAATAAATAATACTCTTTATTAATAAAAAGCTAAGAGACGGCTAGCTTTTTAGAAAAGCTATTACCTGTTCATATTTTCCACTTGAATCACATGTTTTGGAAATAATTCCCGAACGAGATTTTAACGAGACTGAAACATCAGAAGAATACATCCTGAACTTGTATTATAGTGAGATTTTTTGAGAGGCTATCTTTGCTTTTTATTGGCCAATTCTCAAAAATTTTATTCTCTGAAACTACATCATGAAATATTTTGAAACTTTGCAGGATTGATGACACCAATACCCTCTACCAAGACAATCATGGGGCCACTTTTGGTTGTCCTGATATGCACATAATGGTTGCCACTGGACGTTAAACATAATTCATCCATCACATATTTGCATTACTGTCGATAACTGAAGATTCACAATAATATGTGGATGCAATAATGTCCAGATTTACAGTAAATATTTAAGGGAAGAATTTAGTTTTTGAGAAAGAGATACTTTATAAAAGTAGAGCATATTTATTGTACCACCACATACATATTATTTGCTCAAATTATACATTCTTCACAGTACCATAGTCATCTGACGTCTTCATCTGCCCTTTCATTGCTTATGTACGATGGCCGATAGCGGCCTGACAAAAATCATTTATTAAATCGGTTTTTGTACATAACAAAACGTATGTACAAAAACCGTTAATTAAGTCTCCCAAACGAAGTTTGCAAGCTTATTGTTTTTACTAGGTTCTCCCTCTTATTATTTTTATTATTTTTTCCCCGCTTCTTTCTCGCAACTGAACGGAGTGGATCTCGGAAACCGTTAGTGCACATATTACTAAAGTTAAACGCTTATTGGATCAATTTCAAATGGTCACAACTTGAAAACTAATGTAAATAATAATAAGGGGTCGTCAGTAACTATTGTATTAGACTACAATGGGATGATTTTTTTCGGGGGGTGCAAGTTTTTCAGGGGGGGTGGTCTACTTGATATGTTCCATTCCATTTTTGCAGCATTATTTGGTTTACTTATTCTATCAACCATCATTATATCTTATCTTTCAGCTTGTTATATCGGGTGCATGCCCCCCCCCCCCCCAGAGTATAATGTCAATTGAATGTAATAAAAATGTAGAACTCTGCCATATTCATAACTGAATATGTTAACAGACCCAATGAGGACGTGGTTCTACTTTTGGGTCCATTTTTTTTTATAAATTTATTTTTACTTTTTTTCATAATGAGAAACTATATACAAAAAAAAAAATTTTCCTTCAAATGTCGTGTACATAAAATATGTTCGGAGACTGGAAAAGTTGTCTTGATGGCATTTACCAAAGCCATTTCCTCATCTGTGCCGAAAAAAATTTTGTCCACTGGGATGTGGAAACCCAAAGCAGAACGAATTTCAGATAAAAAAATCGCAACAAGTGCTATATAAACCTTCAAGGTGTAAAAATACGGGCCCAAGCATAACAGATGATGTGACTGTATATTCATAAACTTGAAGCAAATGAATGCCAACATGGTTCGGTAAATTGTCCTATATCTAATTTCTACAGAATGAATTTCTGAATTTTGAATTCCGATGGAGATGGCATTAAAAAGACAATTGCCATCTCCAGTTGTCTGCACTGCCCAATATGTCGATTTTTGCCCAAATGTGAAGTTCCTACTGAATCTATAGCCAAAGATCTATTTACCTCTAAAGATTGTGGAGACGGTGTTTTTGACAAAAATCTAGATAGAATAAGCTCCAATTTGGCAGCTTCAACGGAATTCCCGTTATTATTTCACCTCTTTAAACCTGCTGAAAAATCAAAATTGCCAAAGCTATCTAAACAGCAGCCCGAACAAATAAATGAAAGTGAAGACTTTCTCAAAAATGAAAAATGAGTGTTTGTGAGATTTTCACAATTCTGATGAAACCACTTATTGCAGTTATCACATGCAATCTTCTCACCCGTCACACTGTAAAAGAACAAGTTCAAAGCTATGATTGTGTGATTAAATTATATTAATTAAATTGTTTATTTAAGTGAGAATATTTCAGGTTGTTTTTAGTTGATATAAGTATAGTTATTTCTTTTAATAATTATATAATGATGTTAATATGTGATTATTTATTTAAAATTGTTTATTCTACAATATACACTGGCTAATTAACTATACATGTCAACTCTAATCTGAGGTAAAACAAGATGGCGTCACATTCTTGCAGGCTTCAAATACGACAATAGAAAATCATCGATTAAGAGTCGAAAAACATATCAAAATCATTTTTTTTTCGATATTTTCAAATAATATACTATCATCTACCATAATATCTAAAAATATTCCACGTACCTATAGCCATTAACCTGCAGGCTTTAAATTAAGTGTAAAATTGACAGTGATCAACACAAAGCTGATGCTTTGGCTGATAAATTGAAAAATAAGGACATGCGTGGATTCTGGAATGGAATTAATAAAGAGAATAATAAGAATACCCCTTTATCGCAATCAGTGGACGGAGCAACTGGTTCATATGAAATTGCACAAATGTGGCGAGATCACTTTAATGGCCTATTGAACTCTGTGAACAATAACAAATACGAGAATTCTGTAAAAGAAAGCTTAAAGGAGTGCCCTATTTCTGATGATGCTATTACAACTGTAGAAGAAATTCAGTCCATTGTAAATACTCTACATTCCGGAAAAGCAGCTGACAGTGATGGACTTGCTGCAGAACACTTGAAAAATGCCCCTCATATTTTATTTGTGTTGTTATCGCTGCTATTGTCTTCTATGTTAATTCACTGTGTTATTCCGAAGGACTTCACTCGAGTGATGCTGGTACCAATTCCGAAATCTAAATCTGGTGATCTCACAGACAAGGATAACTATAGGCCGATTGCATTGACCTCTATATTATCTAAAGTGATTGAAAAGTACTTATTGAATTTAATGCAAGATAAACTTTTAATAAGTGACCATCAGTTTGGTTTTAAGGATGGCCATTCTACTGACTTGTGTTTATTCGTTTTTAAAGAAATTGTTTCTTTCTATGTAAAGCATGGCAGTCCTGTGTTTGCCTGTTTCTTAGATATACGCAAGGCGTCTGATAGAGTTAATCATTGGACTTTATTGCACAAATTACTACAGACAGACATCTCAGTTTTTATTGTTCGTTTTCTGATGTCATGGTTTGATATTCAGATTTATTGTATTCAGTGGGGTGAATTCACATCTAATGAATTTAATGTACGTAATGGTGTAAGACAAGGGGGTATCTTGTCACCCTATCTGTTCAATTTTTATATTAATGATTTGAACAAAGCGTTATCTGGAGCCAATGTCGGTTGTTTTTTAAATGGAGTGCCGCTAAATAATTTTTGTTATGCTGATGATATGTGTATTATTAGTCCATCAGTTGCAGGTTTGAGAAAACTTTTATCCATATGTGAAAACTTTGCTAATGAACACGATATATTATTTAATACCAAAAAATCTGTTTGTATGATTTTTAAGACAAAATTTTTGAAGATTTATAACATTCCCAAGTTTTATTTAAATGGAAGTGTGATGGAATTTGTTGATGAATTTAAGTATTTAGGTCATATGATATGTAATGATTTGAATGATGATTGCGATATCAAAAGACAATATCGAAGCATATGTAGAAAGGTTAATATGCTGAAACGTAAATTTAATAAGTGTTCATTTGATGTTAAAATACAGCTCTTTCAGTCTTATTGTATGAATATTTATTGTGTGTCTTTATGGTCCAACTGTGGAATATCGTCTCTTACCAAAATGAAAATAATGTATAATAATGCTTTCAGAATATTGATGGGTTTCAGTTCACGATGTAGTGCTAGTGGTATGTTTGTCAGGAATGATGTAAGATGTTTTCAGGAAATGAGACGTAAAACTATCTATAGTTTGTATAAACGTTTGCAACAGTCTGATAATCAGCTTGTTCTTACTATTCTTGGTAGTGATTTATGGTATAGTTCGTCTTTACTTAGAAAATGGTATACTGAAATTTATGTGAACTTTGACTGACATGTTATTAAATTTGAATTTCTAATTATATTTATTGGTATTTTAATTCTTCATTTTTCATCTTGTATATTTAAAATTTTCATTATATTTGTATATAACTATGGACTATTTATGTCTGAAATAAATGATTATTATTATTATTATTATTATTAAATACCTTGGCAGGTTTCTTTTAGTAGGACCGTGTTTCCTCATAGATTTCTATAGTAAACCCTACCCCTTTTGAAACCCCAAATACTTCCCCTAACTGAAACGCTTAGGATGGCCTACAATTTTGATTACGATAGTAATTCGCATTACCAGAAGCAGCTTCATCCTTTATTTGGAATGTTAACGTTTTGCTACAGTATGTGAACAGGGCATTCAGTCAACAAAATAATTATGAAGTGACGAATATGTCATGGACCTGGGGGGGGGGGGGGGCACTTCTATACTTAATTGATAGGGGGTGTCGCTGGGGTTCTGTAACCCCACCCTTTTCATATAATTAAAATTTTTAAAATGTATACCTTTTCATAATTGCATAGGTAAAAATGTAACCTTTTCCCATATTAATATTGGTTGACTGTGCGGTATATACCAAAGTGTCGAACTAGAATACCGTTATAATCCTTCATGTTTTTATCGGAAAATGCCAACGCTGAGTTAAGTGCAAAGACAAAGTTAAGTGACGTTATTGATAGGTGATAATTTTAAATCATGTGTCTGGAAACGGACGGGAACCACATTCCGGAATAAAAGAGAAAATGACGCTCAGATTTCGGCTGTGTCCCCTGTGAAAAAATCTAAGGACAAAATCTGAGGAAAAATCTGAGCCAAAAATACAGGGCTTTTTGTATAACAAGTAATGTGTACTTTATTGACCTTATGATATATTTATGATAGTTTTCCCGACCTATTCACATATTTTCAAGCTTGAAAAGGTGACCTATTCCAGCGGCACGTCCTATCACCTTGTATATAGGAAGTGGCCCCCCCCCCGAGTCATGGACAGTGATGAAATGAACGCTTTGTGCTGATATCACTAAAATCTTTTTGTAACGTTACCTTCCCCATTCCATATGATCTCCCATGCCTTGCTTGATTATTCGACATAGATATGTTATCATCGGTAGAAACGGTAAATTACTATTCATGATATATAGTCTGTCCAACCAAGGACGTATAACTAACATATACGTCTAATATACGTCCTTGGTTCAACTCAATCGCTCTTTAGAACTCATGTCTGTGTTAACGGTAGGCAAAACATTCACATTAGCCACATTTAAGTTTCAGTAGTCACAAAATATGAGTTTTTTACATTGAAATATATTTTAAAAATGTTGTTTTGGATATAATATCTATACATCGTATTTGGAAGACATCTTTTTATTTGATATTTCCAATAAACTTGTCTTAGTCTTAGATATTTTCCTGATATTTGCTATCAAGTATCATACAATAATTACTTGATTTAAAACTTTAAACGTTGGGGTACCCAATTCACCCAGTTCGGAGGGTGGTTTACGACATTAGTGGAGATTCTGTTACAAAAACTTTGTTTATTTTTATTTTTGGACAAGTAGACTACACAAGTGTTTTCCACACATACACTTGGCGTGTATACACTTACTGATTTCCTACCAGCAACGGCTCAAAGGTCGCGTGGTTCCATGATTTTGGAGGGGAACCCAAATCGCCCAGATAGGGAATAGATCCAACGCGACTTCAGTGCACAAAATTTGTTCCTGCCCGTTAAAGCTACAAAACTTTTCTTCCATCTGCACAAGAAAATTTTCCATCAGTGTGTACAATGACAAAATAAAAGGGGGTGGGTGAACTGGATACACTGGGCGATTTGGGTACCCTAACGTTATATTAATTACAGGCATTTGTTTTATAGTGTAGTATTGTATGGGGTTGTTTTTTTATAAAACGAAAGCGTGTGATATAATGTATTGTTAGGCATTCAGTGTTAGTAATCAGACAGAATCCATTTGGCTAATTTATATCCTTCATATTAAATTTTCAATTATTTACAATGTATATGTCCAACAGTAACCAGTAATCAGTTTCAACAAATCCATTGTAGGAACATGTTTGATATATAATATGCATTTGGCGTGGCAAATGATGCGAGCACAGCAATAGCCCTTTCCAGAAACTCTGGTATCACGATTCTGACTCTAAAATTATAATTTGAAGCAAGTTATTTCCCTTAATTTACTTATTTCCGCTTCCGTCGCCCGAAACTTTTTCTACCCTTAGTATGTAGCACAATATCGCCATATTCGCTTTAACAAATAAATTCACTTGAGATTGCATAATGGCTGCCCGCAATAAACAAAGACTTTTCTAAATGGCCCACTAGCGCTCGCTGCGCTTGTTATAAACATTCTCAATGTTTTGTATTTTGGTATTGAATTATTTGAAATATTTTTTATAAGTCTTTTATCCTAACTTCTAAATATCATGACAATTATCTTTAAGACAAACAAGAAAGGATGAATTATATGTAATTTAACAAACTTTATAGCTATTTTGCGTAATATAAAATATTAACAATTTTATGAAATTTTGACTTAAGGTGGGAGGTACCTAATTGGGCTATATTTCAGATTTTTATAAAATTAGGCATGCAACTAGAGTACGTTGAACTGCATCTTAATATAAAAAAAATAATGTAGGTCACTTGAATACTTCCCAAAATATGGTGTTTCAAGTTTTGGCAAACAGATTTGTAAATACATAGAATACACGTCGTTATCACTGCAAAAAGTCAAATATTTATACTTTAAATTATGATTTCTCAAAATCTAGTCCCTATGATTTAAAAAAAAATGATATATTATTGGCATTGAAATTATCTTTTTATTGATAACAAATTTATTGGGGGTCAACCAGATTCGTTTTTTAGTATATTTATAGGCCAAAAAAAAATGTGTTTCCATTCTTTTTTTTTTTGGGTGCAAAAGAAAAAAATTTTGTAACCAACCCTGTTTTTTTCATGGAATAGAAAATTTATTGACCAAAATTGTGAATTATCAAACAAGGTATTTAAAATCACAAAATTGCAATTGTGCAGATATAAACACCGATTTTGATATGTTAATTAAACTTAGACCACACTTAGTGCCTTTCATTGTAGGGTCACTGAAGTGCATCGTGTACTGTGTTTCTGGTTAACCGAAACAATTTTTTATTGACAGAAAAATATACTGATTCCTTCATGGAAAGGAAAATGAAATGGCATCCAATCAGTTTTTTGACAGTTGGAAAAACCTTAGGTGAAAAAAAAAGTATCGACTGTTTAATTTTAGATCATGGAATTGAGCCAATTAGATATGCAAGGATCATGCGTAATAGTTACTTTCACCTATGACTATGTCAACATCCAGCATGGTTAATTTGTACATTTTGCCTAAAAGAATGTATGAGTCTTATGTAAAAAATATAAATTCAAAACTTTGTTTGTACATATAATTTTGTGTAAAACTTTTGTAAAATTTTATGTCAGGCTTTATTTAATTTACAAATTATGTTTGGAATCAATATTTTTATGTTATACTCTATTATTATTTGTAATTTCATGTAATAATCAATTTGTTTATGTACTTGTCTATTGTAAAACATGCCCCTTGAGGGCCCTTGATTTGGTGAATAAATCTATATATCTATCTATACGACATTGAAATTATAAACCTCTAAGGAAAGCTGTGATGGATATAACATTAGCTTTCTTTATCCATTACAACCAAGGGAAACTTGGGAGAACATGAACTGTAGAATGAAGGAATGCTACGTATTAAATATATCATTTTAACTTTCACCATCAATTACCATAAAGTAATCAAAAGAGTATTCAGAAACCAGTGGCTTGCAGGCAGGTAAAAAACAATCTTTTTGTAGGATTTCTGTCATTTAAATAGCAAGAAAATCATAACAAAAATACAAGGTTTAATTCATTTATTTGTACTAAATAAAATGTTCTGATATTTTCTAGTAAATACATGGCATACATATTTAGCTGGAAATCCCTGAAATAAAACCAAACACATGACAATGATATACAATACACAATGAGTGTACTCTGAATTATAATGCACACATTAACATTAATATTACCTTTAAGAATGGTAATTGCAATGAAGTGCGATTAAAAATGGATATCTTGCTAAGTGCCCTTTTCCGGCACGCATTTTCATTTTCATGCTGGAGTACTAGTATCTGTTACAATATAGTATTGGTCAACTACCAGACAACATAGTACATGGATAATTAATGATACTACAACACAATACAACAGCGTATGGTAAATCTATTTTCTAATATTTAAAAGATAAGAAAAAAATCCCTACCTACCAACCTTACTTTTTTTGGAGCCGTAACCGGACACATTTTTTTTGGCCTTAGATTAATTACTATATGTAAAGAGAAAAGCATCAAAAAGCCAAAATAAGCGTAACGTGTTCGCGATAAAAATGTATATTTTTAGTGTTTTTACAGACAGGACCTGTAGTTGAATGATTTCCACAACAAAAACGAAGCTGGTGACCCTGTTTATTTGGTATCATTTAAACGAAAAATTTGAAAGCAATAACATATTGTTTTTATAGAAAATCTTAGGATTAGTTTTTGAGAAATGATGATTTAATGTGAAATTTTTTTTTTTTCGGCAGTTTTTATATGACAGTAAAAGTCCTTTATTTCAATGAATTTAAATCAGCCTTATGAAAGAAATATAAAAGCTAAATATAAATTTTTTTCAATATTTAGATGCAGTTTTGAATGTTCTAGCTGCAAGTAAAATTTCTTGAAAATCCACAATTTAACAGATTTAGGTACTTCCTACCTTAAACAAGGGAGATAACACAACATTGTTTACGAAAACAATATTAAGTTAAGTATGACCTTGATCGCTATTGAAAGACACACGTCAGCCATAAAATGATAATTTCAGTAAGAAATAAGGAATTTCAGTATTTTTCATGTCCAGGACAATATTAAAAAGAGAAAATGTCCATTTACCGTTTAAAGTCAGATAACCTTTGTAAACATTTATTTTTCCACCAAAGTGAAATTGTTGCCCGTGTGAGGTTATAAGATTGGTCCAAAATGTGTGACTCTCATGCCAAATGCATGGGATATCACGTGTATGTTGATGTTTTGCCATTGTGGCCTCGTAAATTTTGGTGAATCTAGCTGTTATCCCCATGATTAAAAAGTAACCAGTACCGAGGCAAAAAGAAAGTGAAACAAATGGCAGAGGTGGATAAATTAGATCTTGAACCAGCAGTTACGGAACAAAAAAAAGGCTGAAATTTGCATTTCCCATACCAGAAACTGTTTTACGTTCAAAATTGTATTCCATATTGCCGACAATTTTCTTTCGCCAGTGTGGCAACCACTACACGATTTTCATTGCATCATTTTTCTCTAACCTGCAATGAAAAGTCGTGAAGGCGAGATATAGGTATTACTTCCGGGGCGATGGACCTTGACCTCAATTTCATGCTCGAGTGACTTTGTCACTTTTTCATGGTTAAGTCCATTTCTCAGCAACTAGAATACCTAGACCCACCATATTTGGTCAATAGATAGTTCTTGGTGGGTACATGTCAGTCTGACACCTGATTTGGGACCTTGACCTCAATTTCATGCTCAAGTGAAATTTTTGAGATTTAAGTACATTTCTCAGCAACTGTAATACCTAGACCCACTGTATTTGGTCTATTGATAGTTCTTGTTGGGTACATGCCAGTCTGACACTTGTCTCTGGACCTTGACCTCAATTTCATGGTTGAGTGACTTTCATCCAAATTTCTTGATGAAGTCCTTTTTTCAGCAACTGTAATACCTAAACCTATCTGTGTTTGGTCTATGGATAGTTCTTAGTGGGTACATGCAAATCTGCAAGACACCTTTCTCCGGACTTGATCACAATTGCATGCTTGAGTGACTTTGTCACATTTTCGAGATTACGTCCATTTAACTTTAATACCTAGACCCACCATATCAACAGATACTTCTTAGTGGAAACATGTCGGTGTGACACCTGCCTTTTGACCTTGACCTCAATTTCTTTTAACACATTTTCATTTGAATTACAAAATGTCGGCTATCAGATAATCATTATTTAGTGTCTATGTGCATACTCAGGTCAGACATGTGGTGTGTCCACTCTTGTTTATGAATTCATTGAAATTTTTAGCTCACCTGGCCAAAGGCATGTGAGCTTTTGTCATCACTTGGCGTCCGTCATCCGTCTGTTGTCTGTTGTCCGTCCGTCTGTAAACTTTTACATTTTCATCTTCTCCTCTGAAACCCCTGGACCTATTGAACTGAAACTTGGCCTGTAGCTTTTATGGAAAGTCCTTTACAAAGTTTGCATAAATCATCCTGGTCAATGAATCAAAATGGCCACTATGAGCATTTACATGTTCTGATTGGTCGAAATTTAAAACTTCTTCTCTGAAACTGTAAAGCCAAATGAACTGATTTTTGGTATGGAGCATCTATGGAAGGTCCTTTACAAAGTTTGCATAAATCATCCCGGTCCGTGAAACAAAATGGCCTTCATGAACATTTACATGTTCTGATTGGTCGAAATTTAAATCTTTTCCTCTGAAACCGTAAAGCTAAATGAACTGATTTTTGGTATGGAGCATCTATGGAAGGTCCTTTACAAAGTTTGCATAAATCATCCGGTCCATGAAGCAAAATGGCCTTCATGAGCATTTACATGTTCTGATTGGTTGAAATGTAAAACCTCTTCTCCTCTGAAACTGTAAAGCCAAATGAACTTATTTTTTATATGGAACATCTATGGAAGGTCCTTTACAAAATTTGCATAAATCATCCCGGTCCGTGAAACAAAATGGCTGCCATGAGCATATACATGTTCTGATTGGTCGAAATTTAAAACAACAACTCCTCTGAAACAGTAAAGCCAAATGAACTGATTTTTGGTATGGAGCATGTATGGAAGGTCCTTTACAAAGTTTGGATAAATCATCATGGTCCGTGAAACAAAATGGCTGCCATGAGCATATACATGTTCTGATTGGTTGAAATTTAAAACAACAACTCCTAAACCGTAAAGCCAAATGAACTGATTTTTGGTATGGAGCATCTATGGAAGATCCTTTACAGCATAAATCTTTCTAGTCTGTGAAACAAAATGGCCACCAGAAACCTTTAGATGTTCTGATTGGTCGAAATTTAAAACTTCTCCTCTGAAACCGTTTGGCCAGTGAACTTATACTTGGTATGAAGCATTTATAGAAGATCATTTACAAAGTTTCCATAAATCAATCAAGTCTGTCAAATCAAATCAAAAGTTTATGACTGCCAGGTGAATGATACAAACTCAGCGCACTGAGCCTCTTGTTTATATTCACATTCAAATTCAAACTTTTATTGTCTTAAAATCATAAGTGATTTGTGTCAAAAACAAATAAATACAAAAATACAAGTATGGAAAAATATTATCAAGAGTCCCCTTCCCTCAGTTCTAGCAACTGTTTAATGAAGGAACCTATTTTTCTACTTGCTTAGGTGTTGATGGGCTAAGCAAAAATTATTACTTCTCACTATCAAGTAGATCGTGGGGCCTCGGTGGCCAAGTGGTCTAGGCAGTTTGTCATGACAACTAATGATCACTAGCCTGTCAACACTGAAGTTGTGAGTTCGGATCTCACCTGTGGTGGGGTGTGTTTGATCAATCTTAATTGACAAGGTTTGCCAATATTCCTACCAAAGGTCGTGGTTCTCTTTGGGTACTCCGGCTTCCTCCACCAATAAAAACTTGTGGCTGCGAAAAAGCCAGATGTGCGGAAACTAAACAAACAAACAAATCAAGTAGATCGTTAATACTGTGAGAGCAATCTTTAAATATTACTGGAAAAAAAGTGTCACGTAATTTAGAGTACATGTATTTAGTACAATCAACAAGAAAATGTTTTTCATCCTCAATATTATTACAATACGAACATAATATATTTTCCCTTGGCAATTTTAAATGTCTTCCCTTTTCAATTAAAAGATTATGGTCACTGATTCTGAATTTTGTAATGAGCTTCCGTTTTTCAAAATTTTCTGAAGTTAAATAATTTTCTATGTTCATAATTTGTTTTAAATTTTTTTATCAACATAAAGTTATCTATTTTGTTAAATTTATTTTCGAAAACATTTTCATAAAAATTTAACTTTGATTTTAAAAGTTGTTTTACAGGTTTCATTTTATTAGCTCACCTGGCCCGAAGGGTCATGTGAGCTATTCTCATCATTTGGCGTCCGTCGTCCATTAACTTTAACAAAAATCTTCTCCTCTGAAACTACTGGGCCAAATAGAACCAAACTTGGCCACAAGCATCATAAGGGTATCTAGTTTAAAAAATATATCGAATGACCTTGCCTGTCAACCAACATGGCCAACATGGCTAAAAATAGAACTTAAGGGTAAAATGCAGTTTTGTCATATCTCAAAAACTAAAGCATTTAGAGCAAAACTTACATGGGGGTAAAAATGTTCATCAGGTCAAGATCTACCTGCCATGAAATTTTCAGACGAATCGGTCAACCCTTTGTTGGGTTATTGCCCCTGAATTGTTAATTTTAAGGAAATTTTGCAGTTTTAGGTTATCATGAATATTATTATAGATAAAAACAAACTGTTACCAGCAAAAATGTTCAACAAAGTAAGATCTACAAATAAGTCAACATGACCAAAATCATTGATTGACTCCTTATAGGCGTTTTTGCCCTTTAAAAACAACATCCGGCATAAACTTTCCTTTAAAGGTCTTCTCCTCTGAAACCACTGGGCCAATTGGAACCAAACTTTGGTGGAAAGGTCCTTGGGTGGCCACTTCCCAAATTATGTCCGGCATCCCCGACTTAAGCTTCCAACCGACAAGGCTGCTGTTACTAAAAATAGAAAGAAAGGGGGGAGGAATTTCAAAAATCTTTTTCTATGAAACTACAAGGCCAATTGTAACCAAACTTTGCAGTATTGGTCCTTAGGAGGTCCTCTTTCAGAAATATGTCCGATGACACGGACTGTGAACCAAGATGACCAACCGAAGTTAGTTTAACATAGGGCCCTTTGTTAAAATTCATTGAAAAACTTCTTCTATGAAACCACTTGACCAGTTGGAACTAGACTTTGCAGTAATGGTCTTTAGGAGGTCCTTTTTCAGAAATATATCCGTTGACCAAGACTGTGAACCAAGATTGCGATCACAGCCATACTTATTTTAATATAGGGCCCTATGGGAAAATTCATTGAAAAATCTTCTTGTCTGAAACTACTTGACCAATTGGAACTAGACTGGCACCAATGGTCCTTAGGAGGTCCTCTTTCAGAAATGTCTGATTTCATTGACTGTGAACCAAGATGGCCGCCACAGCCGAACTTAGTTTAACATAGGACCCTATGGGAAATTCACTCAAAAATCTTTTCGTCTGAAACTACTGAGCCAATTGAAACTAAAGTTGGCAGCTTTGGTCCTTAGATGGTTCTCTTTCAGAATTGTGCCCGATCACCTGGATTGTCAACCAAGATGGCCACCACAGCCGAACTTAGTTCATATAGGACCGTATAGAAAAACCACCCAAATTGACTCCAACACTTAAATATTTAGTCCTGTTCAAGGTGAAAAGTTAAATCCAGGTGAGCGATACAGGCTGTTGAGAGCCTCTAGTTTTTATCAGCACAATCCTCCAAAAAACTTAAATCAATTCCTACCTCTTCAGCTATATTTTTAGCATACGTATACCATGTGTAATAACCTGAGGTATCCAAATTCTTAATTAATAAAGAAGTTGAAGATACTGTAAGTAAAATCAGCTTTCCATCCATTACAATACAATGAATGAAAATTACAAAATACATAGAATGCTTACATAGGGCATGTGTAACCCATTTAAAGAATAAATAATTGAAAGAAATGTATAAATATATATTGAAAGTTTTAAGATACACTGAAATTACATTACAGGTTGTGTGATGTTTTTGAGCTGGTCTTACTAGTTATTTTGCTTTTACTATTAAAATGCCATAAGTGAAAAAAAAGATGGTGATAAGATGGAAGTTCAAAGAATTTTACAAGCAGTATGGAAACAGTATGTATAACAAAAATATTTTGAAATCTTTGCCTAAAAATACAGGGGCAGTTGAAACTAAAGTTTATAATGAAATGGTCCTTGCAAAAATTGTGTTAATTTAGATGCTCTACCTATGCATATTACTTGTAATTATCAAACGCTTTGAAGATCAATAGTATTCTAAACAAATAAACAGATCCGGAAAGACTGAAAAATACATATTTAATTTTCTTTTTTATCATCAATAAAATGTTTAGGGTCGGCATCGGAAATGGAGGTAGGGTCGGGAAACCTGTAACACACAAATTATTTGTTTTGGCCTAATGGCATGTTCCACACAAAGCAGACAGCATTTAGGAGTAAGAGTAAACTGTTGGGCTTGGAGTTGTAATAAAGTGTCTAGTGAGAATAACTGTCATTCTGCAAAACTGTTGCCTCATGAGTTAGCGTATTAAAAATCTGAATCAGCATATCAATCTAATTCATGCAATAATTGCTACTGGCTGTTAACCAATGATAATAAATCAATCAAGAATATCTTTGGTGTTATTAAATTTTTAAATTTTTATAAAGGTAACTGTTACAAATAAATGTAAAACAATTTAATCATGTGGGGGTCCCTAGGATCCTGCCCCTCAAAATATATTTGTCATGATTGCTTGTGACAATAAAGTTTAATTAAGTCTTGGAATTTGCAAATGATACAGGTACCTTTATGCAAAACGGTAGAGAATTTTTTATGACAGACACAGTAAACCATTACACGTATAAATCTTTTTGTACTAATTCAAAATCCATTGCTAATGAGTATGCATGACATAATCTGTTTACATCTATCTTTTAACAACAGTAAAGAAAATTTGATTCCTCCTTTTAAAAATCCTCTTTGCAGATTAGTTAAATCAAACCTGTTACGTAGTAGGATGTTAGCATCAGTTCTGGACATCAGCACTTTGTGCTATGTTTAAAACATTCCTTTAACATCAGAATCTGAATGTTGATTTATGAATTTTTATAGTAAAGTAGATAAATTCACATTATATATTAGACTAGCAGGATTTTTATTTTAAAAATATGTCATCTTAAAGTCATTGATTTGAGTGTAACTATTGTCATATACATGTAATGTAACAACTATTGTTAGGATATTTACAGGAATACTCTTTTTAGCTCACCTGGCCATAGGCCATGTGAGCTATTGCCATCACTTGGCGTCCGTCGTCGTCGTCGTCGTCTGTAAACTTTTTCAAATGTTAACTCGTCCTAAACTACTGGACCGACTTCAACCTAACTTTGCAGAATTGTTCTTTAGGGCATCTGGAAAATTTCTATCGTTTAAAATTTTTGAAATGTCGAAAAACATGGCTGTCGTTACTATAAATAGAACATAGGGGTAAATTGCTGTTTTTTGCTAATAACTCAAAAACCGTTACAGATATCAAAAATTTGACATGGGGTAAAATTGATCAGCATGACAAGATCTACCTACCCTGAAATTTTGAAGGAAATTCCAAAACCCATTTAGGAGTTATTGCCCTTTTTTCACATTTTTGGCTTTTTTTTATGTTATTATTTCAAAAATCTTCTTCTCTGAAACTACTATTCAAAATCATATGAAACTTGGTAAGATTGTTGCTTAGGGTACCCTGCATAGAACTGATGTGGGGATTTTTGATTCGTCGAAAAACATGGCCGTTGTTACTAAAAATAGAACATAGGGGTAAATTGCTGTTTTTTGCTAATAACTCAAAAACCGTTACAGATATCGAAAATCTGACATGGGGTAAATTTGATCAGCATGACAAGATCTACCTACCCTGAAATTTTGAAGGAAATTCCAAAACCCATTTAGGAGTTATTGTCCTTTTTTCGTCAAATTTTCATAATTTAACATTTTTCGTCATTTACCTCCAAAACTATTTGAGATAGAAGTGAAATGTAAATTTGAAAAATGTTTGCCATGTTGAGATCTACATACCCTGAAATTTTAAAGGAAATCCCAAAACCCATTTGGGAGTTATTGCCCTTTTTTGTCAAATTTTTAAAATTTTAACATTTTTGCATTTATCTCCAAAACTATTTGAGATAGAAGTGAAATGTAAATTGAAAAATGTTTGCCATGTTGAGATCTACCTACCCTGAAATTTTGAAGGGAATCCCAAATTCTGTTTAGGAGTTATTGGTTTGTGTAATTTGAGGTCAGGTTCTGTTACATTTATTTAAGGTTCACCCTTATTCCTGGTCAATTTTGTCAACTTCCTGCCAGGACTACCACCATCAGGGAACATATTTTAACATTAAACCTTATGAAAAATAAATCTTCAACAAATTTTCCCTGAACAATTGAACCAATTGCAACAAACTTGGTCAAATAGTTGATTAATTGTCCAATGAAAACCAGACTCCAGGTGAGCGATACAGGCTCTGGTGAGCCTCTTGTTTTTTCCAGGAAAAACATTGATTGTATTGATTACATCTTGTTTTGTATTGTATGCAGTGGTGTATGTCTTAATATGTGGAAGGCTCCTGTACCATGATCTGTCTGGGAAGCCGCGACCTAGATTCTTGTGTATCGATTTTATGGGTGGATTAGCAAATCAGATGTTTCAGTATGCCTTTGCTTATAGTATGGCAAAGGAAAGGAAATTGCAGTTGATTATTGATGGTGACAATATGTTGACCAAATATTTTAATATTAAGTCAAACACTTGGGAAGACAATGGGTATAACAGATTTACTTGTTATTGTTTCTGGAGAAGATATGATAAAATTGATTGTGGATATGACAATTCATTTGACAGTTTGCCATATAAAGACCTCTCATTTCATGGATATTTTCAGTCCTGGAAATATTGGAAAAAATTTGAAAAAGAAATCAGAAAAGCGTTCACTTTCCAGTCCGATATATTAGAAACTGCACGTGCCCAGTTACAGAGCATTTTGTCTGATGAAGATAATTCAGTAACAGAGGGAAGTGCATTAATAGGGGTTCATATACGAAGAGGAGATTATATAGAGTCTAAATTTGCCAATTTTGGTTATAAGGTTGCTACGGAGAATTATATAAAAAATGCGGTAAAATACTATAAAAATCGTTTTAAGAAATGTTTCTTTGTCATTTGTACCAATGATGTGAAATGGAGTACAAAGGTATTTTCAGATGAAAAAGACTATTATATTGTAAAGGGTAACCCGGCAGCAATAGATATGGCCCTCTTGTCTTTGACTGATCATACTATTATGACTGTTGGAACATATGGTTGGATGATTGGTTTGTTAACAGGGGGAACAACAATTTTTTATAAATACCCATACATAGAAGGTTCTGACTTTGCTACTAAGTTCCATTCCAATTATTCTGATCATTTTTATCCAGGATGGATTGCAATGACATAATATAACTACATGTATTATTACCCATAAATATATGTATTGATTTTGAATAAATTTTAAAAACTTGTGAACTACATGTAAAAGTGGATATTTTTGTATTTTCTATAGAAATTTGATTTATTAAATAAAATTTACATATACTCAGTCACCGAACTTTCTCAACAAAGTTGAGCCCAAAATACAGGTGTTGGAACTTTCTTAACAAGATTGATCCTAAAAAAAGAAATCTCTGAACTTTTCCTATCAAGATTAAATATAAAAACTTAATCATGGACTAATGAAGTTGCCTTCAAGTGATGAAACTCCTTTGTCTCATATATAATATACATCAAATATTTAAGTATACATTTCATATAAGGAGTCTAATTAATCATAATATTACTACAACCCATAAACTAAATGTGACCATTGGATGGTTTACAACTTTATATGCACATATAATACCTACAGTTCAGATTTATGGTTCACAGATAGCTTATCGTATAAGGTTTGCCATAGTATCCTTGTCTTGTGACCCTGACTTCATAAACATAAATGTAAAATATGCGTCCAGGTTTCAGGGTTAAATCCATTTCTCAGCAACTGTAATACCTATGCCAACCATATTTGGTCTATAGATAGTTCTTAATGGGTACATGCCAGTCTTGACACCTGGCTTGGGACCTTGACCTCAATTTCATGCTTGAGTGTCTTTGTCACATCTTCGTGGTTTAAATCCATTTCTCAGAAACTATAATACCTAGACCCACCATAATTGGTCAATAGATAGTTCTTGGTGGGTACATGTCAGTCTGACACCTGCCTTTGTACCTTGACCTCAATTTCATGATTGAGTGACCTGCATCACATTTTTGTGATAATGTCCATTTTTCAGCAACTGTAATACCTCGACCCACCATGTATGGTCTATAGATAGTTCTTAGTGTTCATGCAAGTCTGACACCTGTCTCTGGATTTTGACCTCAGTTTCATGCTTGAGTGACTTTGTCACATTTTCGAGATTAGGACCATTTCTCAGCAACTTTAATACCTAGATCCATCATTTTTGGTCAATAGATAGTTCATAGTGGATACATGCCAGTCTGACACATGTCTCTGGACCTTAACCTCAATTTTATGCTTGAGTGACTTTTGTTAAATTTTTGAGATTAACTCAATTTCTCAGCAACTGTATTACCTAGGCCCATCATATTTGGTCTGTAGATAGTTGTTAGTGGATACATGCCAGTCTAACTCCTGTCAGCTGAACTTGACCTGAATTTCATGCTTGAGTGACTTTTTTTAATACAATGTATACATTTTTAGAATTTAGTCTATTTCTCAGCAACTGTGCTACATTTGTAACTAGACCCACAGTATTTGGTTGATAGAAGTTCTTAGTGGTTATATCCAAATTGACCCACCATTTTTGGTCTATAGATAGTTTTTGGTGGGTACATACCAGTCTATGATGTTTCAGCTCGCCTTGGACACAGTTTTAGGCTTGAATGACATGCATGAGATTTTTCAGACAAATTATCGTCTGACCATTACTATTTCTTTTAACGCATTTTCCTTTGACATGCAATGTCGGGTATCAGATAATCATTATTCTGTGTCCATGTGCATACTCAGGGGAGACATATAGTTTGTCCACTCTTGTAATGTAAATTTAATCGAAACGTACATGATATTTATAAATTAAACTCAACATTTACCCTAATTTCATATCTACATGTACATGTAAATCATTATAGATTTACTCAGGAATAAATTTCATCAATCAGTTGAATGATTAGTTTGAATTTTATTTTAATTAATTAAAAAAATAACACTGAGGTGTGCTGTCGGCCCATTAGTCCAACGGGCAAGTGGTCCAAATGCCCAGTAGTCCGATTGATTGATTGATTGATTCATTCATTGTTGTGTAACATCCATTGCCAATTATTTAATGCTTCTTCAGGACGAGAACAAGTTCAATTTATCAAACAATTCAATAAGGGGTGGGATGGGACACAAAGTGGAACCAATTTTAACTGCCACTGTAAAAGAGGGTGGTTGGGTAGGGTAGGATAATATAGCCTTCTGTAGCGGCCATCAGCCTACTCTTTTTTGAAAACTATAAAAGAGGTCTTTAGCGTGCAAGGAGTGTGGCATTCTCCAAACACATTACTCACTATGGTCCGCGGTCAGGCTTTCCGTATTATGACCTGACAATCCCCTATCCGCTACCTGGTGATGCGCTAGGCAGTTCCTGTGATCTGTCAGAGGCGCCTAGCCCAGTAGTCGGAAGGTGCCATGAATTTTCGACTTAATGGTTTTAATTGTTGTTTTTTAGCTCACCTGGGCTAAAAGGTCTAAAAGGCCAGGTGAGCTATTACCATCACTTAGCGTGCATCTATTGTCTGTCGCCCATCCACAATTCACATTTTAATATTCTCATCTGAAACCACTTGGCCTATTGGGAACAAACTTTGGTGGAATGGTCCTTGGATGGTCCCTGTTCATAATTATATCCGATGACCCCGCCCATCATCCAAGATGGCCACTAGAGCTGTAGTACATAGTTTAGCATTGGACCCTATGGGAAATTTATGGGATATTCTTGTCTGAAACCACTAGGCCAATTGGAACAAAACTTGGCAGCAATGATCCTTATGTGGTCCTCTTTCAGAATAATATCCAATGACCCTGCCTGTCATCCAAGATGGCCACCAGAGCCGAACATAGTTTAACATCAGACCCTTTGGGAAATTTACTTAAAGATCTTCTTGTCTGAAACCACATGGCCAATTGGAACAAAACTTGGCAGCAATGGTCCTTAGGTGGTCCACTTTCAGAAATATATCCGATGACCCTGTCCACCATCCAAGATGGCTGCCAGAGCAGAACTTAGTTTAACATTTTACCTAAAGTAAAAGTTCACAGAAAGATCTTGTTTGAAACCAGTGAGGCAATTGGAACTTGACAGCAATGTTCCAGGCTGCCAGTCAAGATGGACATAGTCCAGGTGATCGATAAAGGCTACTGGGAGCCTCTAATTTTGGGTTTATGCTGCAATTTATTAAATAACTCATGAATTTTAATGATATGTCCTGCGGTTGGTCCTTTTGCTAATTTTCCCATCCTATGTTTCCTTTTCATTATTTGGACTTTTAAATTCTAATGCACACGAAGTAACAGAAAATATTTATTAATTGTCGCAGAAAAAATAGTAGAAAAAAAACAATAATGAAAAGGAAACATGCATATTCGAATTTGAAATATGATCTATTCAATATATCCATGAAATATTGTAATGGCATCATGAGAATCCTTTACAAAAAAACTGAGATGGTTATACCTACCCCCAAGGATATTTTGTAGTGCATTAACTCCAATGAAAGCTTATGAATGGCAATTATTTTATACTCAGACTGAGGGAATAAAACCTTTGATATTCTTTCAGTAGAAATCCTCATCAAAATGTTGGTTGCTTTAAAGTTTATTGTTTTTATGAATTACATAGTGATGCTGTCTGGCAGATTATGACAGTATTTGTTAGGTTGATGCTGCTAGCTTATGGACATCAAGTTCTTGAAAGTATCATTCCCCTTAGTAGTCGTTGCTTTATATTCTTTTTGAATTTATGATAAAGGTAAGCCTTCAACTTCTTCAGGCAAACCTCAGGATACCTGGATTTTTGATAAAATGTTTTGCTCATATTACTTTGTGAATTATATTTTGGTTACGAATGCAAGGAATTTATAATTTGATTTTTTAGCCAGCTATTGTTTAAAATATGTTGATATATCATCGCATTTGAGTAAGGTTTCCAATGTACAGCGCAGATGTGACACATGACGTTGCAAAGAAATTGCCTCAAACTGTTTCTATAGGATTTGTCTCGACTGCGACGAAAGTCGCGAAATGCGAATATAGGTTCCGGCGGCGGCGGGGTAAAGTTTCAAAACCTTAATAATTTTGCGCCTACACTTTATAAGATCTTTCGTACGCAGATACATTATGATAAAAAATTGCTGAAGTATACTTGTTTTCTGACTTTGATCTCGTTTTCATGGTTCATTGACTTCATAAACCTTTGTAAAATCTGCGTCCAAGTATCATGATCAAGTCCATTTCTCGGCAAATGTAATATCTAGGCCAACCATATTTGGTCTGTAAATAGTTCTTGATTGGTTTTGTACATGCCAGTGTGACACCTGTGTCCGGACCTTGACATCAATTTCATGATTGACTTGCGTTTTGTGATTCCTAGGCCAACCATATTTGGTCAATAGATACTAAGTAGTCTTGGTGGGTACATATCAGTCTTTCAGCTGTTTCTGGACCTTGACATCAATTTCATGCTTGAGTGAAATTTACATTGGCCCAACAATATTTGGTCTATAGATAGTTCTTGGTGGGTCTGAGCATTTTCACACTGAAAGACTTGAGTAACATTTGATTAAGTCCATTTCTCTGTAGCTGTAATACCTGCATCCACTATATATGGTCTGTGAATATTTCTACTTACCTTGACCTCAATTTCATGCTTGAGTGACATTTTTTACATTTTTACAAACAAGCCTATTTCTCAACAAATGTTATACATGTATATAGACCCACCATTTTTTGGTATAAAGATACTGTTTACTTTTTGGTGGGTACATACCAGTCTGAGACTATCAATTTTAGGATTTAGTGACATGCATTAATACACATGTACTTTGATTAATGCATTTTCCTTTGAGTTACAATGTCGGGTATCAGATAATTTTTATTCTGTGTCCATATACGTACTCATTTAGTATGTCCACTCTTGTTATTGATGGAGGCCGGATAGTCCAAATTTTTTCTGACTTCAAACAACCTTTTTCTTATAATTGGTTGAGGCCATGGGACGTCAGCGCGCAATCCATATATTACTTTTTAAGCAACCCCCCCCCCCCCCCCCACGAATGTGGCTGGGGCATATAGATTTACCCCTGTCCGTCCGCCCGTCCGTACGTCCCAATTCGGTTAAGTTTTGCGGTTAGCTCCATTTCTCAGAAACCTATAGTAATATATCAATGATATTTCACCACTACAGTTCTCTTGTATAGTACAATGTAGTTCAGCAACACTTGGGTCGCTATGACCTGAATTTCATGCTTCAGTGACTTTTGTTAAGTTTTGCCTTTAGCTTGATTTCTCCACTACAATCCTCTTGTATAGTACAATGCAGTTCACTAACACATGGGTCGCTATGACCTACATATCATGCTTCAGTGACTTTGGTTAAGTTTTGCATTTAGGTTCATTTCTCAGAAACCTATAGTAATATATCAATAATATTTCACCACTGCAGTCCTCTTGTTTAGTAAAACGTAGTTCAGCAACACTTGGGCTGTTTTAGGGCGGGCATCCGTGTTACACAACTAGATTTTAGTGTTGATGGAGTGTTGACACAGCGAGATATTCTGGGTCTCCTGTGACAATGAGATAGGTGCCGGTCTGCAACCGCGCACAAAACAATGATGCATAAAGTGTCAAAATAGGACGACAATCTATGGGCACTAACTCCAGCAACAAAGACTTTGGTTACCGCGAAATATGTTTTAATAAGTCTAGCAATAAATAGTATAACTTTTACAGAGATGGCGTACGTTCAGTTCAATACTGAAATCCAATCTGCTTTATAAAAAAAAATATACAAAGTATTTATACGAAATTAAATTACTCGCGTTGACATACAAATGTTTGATTTGAAAGGGGAATAAATTCAATTAACATATTATTGATAATTTAGCACAAGGTGTACCAACAAATAACAATAAGTAAAAAGAGGGACATAATTAGACTATAGTGAATGAAATCGCTAATGAACAAACATATCAAAACATGAAAAGGGAATTATATTACATAACAATATAACGGGATTAACTCAATTGACCGAAACATGTAATAAACTCTAAAACATTCAAAATAGCTATTCAAAATTAAAGTAAAGAATATTAAAGTCCAAAAATAAATTATTGTTCCGAAAAGATCTAATAAAATGTAAAGTTTTCACACTACGACATGTGTCTTATAGACACATTTTCTAGTTTAATTTGATTTGCCAAATGAATGTTTTTTTTTTTCAATTTCAAATTGATTTTTGACCGAGAAACTTTATCCTGAGAGAAATGACAATCCTAGTCAATTAAGATCGGAATCAAATATCTCGGCACGAGTTGGATTCGAACTCATAACCGCAGTGTTGACAGGTTGTAAAAATAAACTATTAAGTATGACCCAGACCAATCGTCTCGACGAGGCCAAAGATCCCTAGTATTGTAATAGGCCGTGATGCGTCATGTCGTAGTACACTCCATAAATAAGACAAATGGGAATCGTCGAACGATCTTTTTTTAATGTTTTTGTTTTTCAAATTAATCTTGATATAGTTGGATTCTTTAACAATGTTAACACCTCCGAAAGCTCTAGATGAATGTCAACAAGAAACAGCAGTTTTTTTTAATGAAAGTAGAGGATAGAAATACGTCATATATCTACAAGTAAGTAGACGATATCAAGAGAAAATTAATTAGAAAGGTTATAGATGTGAGGGGTGCAAGATTTTCTCGGTAGAAGATAAATGTGTAAGTCCGTCAAACACTGATTACCGATACTGGACAGAATAGAAAAATTCAGACTATTTGACCTTCAGCTAGGGTAATTAAATAGATAAAACCATGGCTTCTGATTGGTTGTTTCCCGGTGATAGATTGTGAGTGATTATGATCCAAAATACCTTCTATATATATATTATTCAATATTTGCCCTGAGGTCTTGGGGATGACCAAAGGTTCTATTGCACGAGGCCTGATTGGCTGATTGCAATAGAATCTTTGATCATTCCCAGGACTGAAGGGCAAATGTTCCAGCCTATTGCACATGAAACCATTAAATAACTGATTTATGACCTAATATCTTAACAAGAAAGTGTTTTTTTTATGTCAGCAAAACATTACCAAGTTTTTATGTTATAAGTCAAAAACTGCGAAAATGATCATTTTTACCTATAAAGAGCAATAACTCCTATAAAGAGTCGTCAGACCACCTTGACTCAGTGGAGACTTCTATGGAGCTTATGGTTATTCTAGACCTATGACCACAGAAGGCAAAACTGAGCGATATCTACGATTGAACGGACCTGTTTTATTCTTGTTGAAAGTCCTGTGAGAACCTCAAGATTTTATATTTTTCATTTAAAAAGTCGATGTGCAAATACAATATCTAGATTTCACTAATAGTCAGTACCGAAATGTCCAGGTAACCCAAGTGTCTAGGATTCAGATGACCTACTCAAAGTCGATTAAGCAACGAATTATTTGATTGGCCAATCGCCATAACTGAAAGCCAATCAGAAATCGCGTTCAAAGGAACTCGGTGCTATAGATTCATGTGCAGTATATTGCACAGGGCAATAGTTCATCTGGCCAATTTTAATAGCGAAAATATTCAATACTTTTGGCTTAATAAAACAGAAAAATACACTTTATTAGGTAATTCATATTTCTAATACATTCATTGTATGCGTTTCAGAAATTATATCTACGCATTTTTAGCTCACCTGGCCATAGGCCATGTGAGCTATTGCCATCACTTGGCGTCCGTCGTCGTCGTCGTCTGTCGTCGTCGTCGTCGTCGTCGTCGTCTGTAAACTTTTTCAAATGTTAACTCGTCCTAAACTACTGGACCGACTTCAACCTAACTTTGCAGAATTGTTCTTTAGGGCATCTGGAAAATTTCTATCGTTTAAAATTTTTGAAATGTCGAAAAACATGGCTGTCGTTACTATAAATAGAACATAGGGGTAAATTGCTGTTTTTTGCTAATAACTCAAAAACCGTTACAGATATCGAAAATCTGACATGGAGTAAAATTGATCAGCATGACAAGATCTACCTACCCTGAAATTTTGAAGGAAATTCCAAAACCCATTTAGGAGTTATTGCCCTTTTTTCACATTTTTGGCTTTTTTTTATGTTATTATTTCAAAAATCTTCTTCTCTGAAACTACTATTCAAAATCATATGAAACTTGGTAAGATTGTTGCTTAGGGTACCCTGCATAGAACTGATGTGGGGATTTTTGATTCGTCGAAAAACATGGCCGCTGTTACTAAAAATAGAACATAGGGGTAAATTGCTGTTTTTTGCTAATAACTCAAAAACCGTTACAGATATCGAAAATCTGACATGGGGTAAATTTGATCAGCATGACAAGATCTACCTACCCTGAAATTTTGAAGGAAATTCCAAAACCCATTTAGGAGTTATTGTCCTTTTTTCGTCAAATTTTCATAATTTAACATTTTTCGTCATTTATCTCCAAGACTATTTGAGATAGAAGTGAAATGTAAATTTGAAAAATGTTTGCCATGTTGAGATCTACATACCCTGAAATTTTAAAGGAAATCCCAAAACCCATTTAGGAGTTATTGCCCTTTTTTGTCAAATTTTTAAAATTTTAACATTTTTGCATTTATCTCCAAAACTATTTGAGATAGAAGTGAAATGTAAATTGAAAAATGTTTGCCATGTTGAGATCTACCTACCCTGAAATTTTGAAGGGAATCCCAAATTCTATTTAGGAGTTATTGGTTTGTGTAATTTGAGGTCGGGTTCTGTTACATTTATTTAAGGTTCACCCTTATTCCTGGTCAATTTTATCAACTTCCTGCCAGGACTACCACCATCAGGGAACATATTTTAACATTAAACCTTATGAAAAATAAATCTTCAAAAAATTTTCCCTGAACAATTGAACTAATTGCAACAAACTTGGTCAAATAGTTGATTAATTGTCCAATGAAAACCAGACTCCAGGTGAGCGATACAGGCTCTGGTGAGCCTCTTGTTTTTCATGTTTTCGTTCTGTTGTTTTTCATGTCGTGCGTGGGAGCGTGACGTCAAAATAACCCTTCCCCCCTCCGTTTCTTCCCCCTTTTCACCGCAACACCCCTGACCTCCACTATCAACACAATTTTTATTTTAAGAAATACACCCAATATCATGGCAACTGAAACAGTATAACGAAGGTTAAAAGTGTGTGTGTAGTTGATGGGTTATTCTGAGGTCAAACGAATGTTTTTTTTTTCATATCGGGCAGGAGAAAGCTTTTTTCAAACTGATTTCAAAACGTTTTTTGTTTTACAAAATTGTTTAAAACTATTTTACTAACTTTGTATTTGCAAAAATAGAGAAAAAAAAAATCTCAAATAAATTACTTCCACAATATATTGATACCATAAATTACTCTAAAAGAAAACGAGCTATATCATCATTATGAAGAATGTTGAAGTTTGGCACCACTTGAATTGCGTATCTGATAAAAAAGGAAATTTTGCACTCTTGGTTGCAATGGTAATATTGTCCATAAGTAATTTTAATTTTAGAAATGTCCTACGCAATATCGTTTATTATAATATCATTTTTAAGATTTTGAGTCTTGTGTTTTTCGGATGGAACATCGATACACCACTAGGTAAATTTTAGTGAACGACTGTCCCTCTGCCTGATTATACATATGATCATTCACCAGACCTATATTATTCTATTCTATTTATGATGTCTGAATACTACTGCTGATACTGTAAATCATCCATTGACAGTTAGGACTTTGACCTAACAAGCATTCTTGCTACCCTTATTTTTTTTTAAATCACCAAGACCAACATATCGATCACCTGGATTTACTTTGCCCGCCTTCAGCAGAACTCAAATTTTGACTGTAAGTCAAACTGTTTATAACACCAACCATCAAACAGTTTGACTTACAGTCAAAATTTGAGTTCTGCTGAAGGTGGGCAAATTAAATCCAGGTGATCGATATTTTGGGCTCTAGTTATTCTCTCACTCAAAAAGTCTTAAAGGTCAAGTTTTTGATAAATAATGATATCTCACGTTTTAGGGGCGAGACTAACCTATTTTTGACCACAAAATGCTTAAATTTATTTCGAAATTATGTCTCAACCATAAATATCTCGGATTCTTTGACATTTTGATAATTTTCAATATCTCACCATTCATTGGGGTATATCTCACCCTTGACTATTTTGGATTGATCACATGAATGTTTTGAAGAACTGAACGCGTTTATTTATGTGATAAAATAAACAATTTACTGTTGACCTAAAGAGCCCAATGTACATGTGAGATTGTTATAAGATTGCACAGCTCAACCAACATCTGACAAACTTTCAAAAGTTTTCAATCAAACTAAGTTATGCAGGCGAAACATATTTGGGTTCACAACAGGGACTTGCTCCCGGCTTTGAAAAAAAATTATCTTTACACTGGCTTCTTAAAAAAGACTTTTCTTTTCAAACAGCCGATGACATGTATGCGGTAAGTAATTTTTTCAAATGCGGGGAGCTGGTCCTTGTGGGTGCACTAGCTGTTGCTGAAAATTGAAGTTTTTAAATTGTAGATATTTTTAAAAGTTTAGGGTTTTATTTGTCCTTATATACGTTTTGTCTTTACCAGTTACTTTTTAGCATTCAGCATTTTTGATAACTTTTTGATTCCCTCGTTTTTTTGGCCTTGAGCACTACGGACGAAGAATAATTGTTGAAATACAAATATATAGAGTGCATAAAAATTTGTAGCATGAAAATGTTTATTAATGACTGAAATTTGCACAACAGACAACATCGAGACTATAAATAAAGCCAGAAAGTTTTCATTTTATTTAGCTCAATTGGCCATCACTTGGCGTCCGTTGTCCAGAAAAGTTTTTACTGGATATTTACTTAAGAACCATTGAAAAGAATTTAACTACATTTGGCAGAGATGGTCAGAGCCAATTATAATTTATGATTGTCTGACTGACTATGAAAAACTGCTTAAGAACGGCTTACCCGATTTTAACATTGCGTCTTTTAGGAGATTCATGTAAAATTTTTCTGAAGAACGAAACTAATTGATATTAAACACGGCGGAAGCTATACTTGTAAAGACCCGAAGAATGTGTGTTAATTTGCACAGTTCCTCGAACAAACGTGGCCACTAGACCTCAAAAGATCCTTTTTTCCAAAACTACCTTTTCCATGGCTTTATTGTAAAATCCACTCTTGAATGATTGTTGCAGGATATTGCCTAAATATTGTTAATTTGATGCTAATCCGAAATCCAGGATGGCCACCAGTGCTTGAATTAGTTAAGATAGTACTACACAATTGTCATGTCGAGTTGAATTTTAGCCGCAAAATATGAAATTGTACCTGTATGTCATGCACAATTTTCTCTTTGTGTTGGTTTTTAGACCAAAATAAGCATACCTATATGAAAAGAACCACAAATTTGTGCCGATCCGGGGAACTTAACGATTTCTTCCAAACTATCTTTTTTTTTTCTTGGATACCCATAGCAACGAACATGGTAACTTTCTTTTAAAATATTTTGGATGCATTGTAGTTACCCAATTCTGGGACCAGTTATCACCTTATGTAAAATTTCAATGGACATGACTTGTGTCACAAATTAAACATAGCATTGGGCCGTTTCAAAAAATACAAAAAAAGGATAAGTTTTTCTGCTTATTTTTTCGTAACTTACATTTCAAGGCTTCGTGCAAAATTTACACACTTAAAAAACACACAAAAGATGCTGATCTACAACATGGGTCAAGGCCAAATGGAAGAGGTCGCTTAAGTCCATGTATGCACATTGAACCATTAAAATGAGCTTAAGGATGCTCGCTGGTCACGTTTTGGTCTTTTTGTCAGGTTTTCGGAATCCTCGGGGTTTATCCATTTCTTAAACATGAAATTTTTTGCTCATGAACCCCACTTTTTCTTTTATAATTCAATCATATATATCTTAAAATGGTATTTGACAAAATTTTATGAAATCCTTTTTATTTTTTCATACATTTTTATGAGACTGAAGTTATCAATGCAAAGACGATGAAAAATCCAGAGAAAACCCATTTACTGCAAATTTTCAAGGCCTTATAGCTCTAAAATGAGCACATGAACCTATATTTTTTTTCTTGCTTATTTGTTTACTATTCATATGTTCTCTCAAACTAAAACACCTATTTCAAATTCTATTTATTTCCTATTAAATCAGCGATCATCCTTAAATCAATACTGTAAAGTATCGTCTCTTTCAGATCAAATCAGCTTCGTGATCTGAAATCATAATTATCAGCACATTTTACCCATCAGTTTTAAACATTTGAAATATTAACCGCCATCGTATTGTCCGAAACGATGATAGAAGATAAAATTCTAATTGTATACAGGAACTATTATATGATCCCTGTTGTATAGCGAAACTAACATTGGACCTATAAGTGAAATGTATTTAAAACGTTCAGTAGAGCTGCGATCAGAAGTCTCTTAAACTGAACATGTATTTTCAAAGTATTCGTACGCAACGGCCCGCTTGTGGGTTTTGTTGTGACGCACACATTTGTATATATATTTCACTGCATGACAAAAAAAATTATAATATACTAGTTTTTGAAATTTTTCTGAAGAACAATTTAATAGATATCCGAGATTTTCATCACTGAATCTACGTAACTTCTGCAAGGTACTTTCAAATCTTTGATGGAAAGCCAAGATGACTGACACTGCTGGACTTAGTTAACACTGGCCTTTGTGTTTCAATTTTGCAATTTTGTCGACTGACACCAAGTACAAATTTACTAAGGGACGAGATCAAAAGTTCAATGTAGGATCAAAAACTTAATTCAAATAGTTTGGGGGTGGGGGGGGGGGGGGGGGGGGGGGGGGGGGGGGGGGAAATCGCTGCAAGTTTTGTTATCCGACATCGATTTTCGGATTGAAAAATACGGGTTCAAGTGATGTCCAAGTCAATATACAGAACAAACATTCAATGTTGAGGAAAAACAGGACCCATGATAAAAAAAAGTACACTTTCAAAGCATATGCCCATATTGGTCAATCAATTTTCCCAAATTAAGTTAAGAGAGGGGTGGGGTCAGTGAAAAAACTATGTGAATTAAGTTTTTTATCCTACATTGAACTTTTGATCTCGTCCCTAACTTAAATAGCAAATAAAATTCCGGTGAGCTCAGCTTGTTTTCTTTTTTTTTCGAAATGCAGTATATGTGAACAACGCAAATTCCAAAATATCTTTATTTTGATAAATATTAATAATTGTTTCTAATGGCTTATTATTTTAGATTCATAACAGGTTGTACAAACTTAAACATTTCTGTAGTCCTCCGTTGAATCATTGTCATCAATAAAAATAAACGAAAAAATTATATTTAGTTTCAAAGCAGATCTTACTTTCACTGTAAATTCCTTTACTAGAAGGCTAAATTTGAAAAATCATAAAAATTATCCCAAAGTGAGTCTTTCTATTGATGAAATTACTATCATTGCTCTCAAGAACTGCTCTGATTTAGGTTTCAACGGCCAACGACCAAACCAAATATATCGAAAAATATATACCACAATCATTAAAAAGAACGCGTATACCCTCACATCCTGAGAATTTTATTTCATTACGACGGGAAAAAAACGTTAAAAATATGCGATAATTCAACATAACATATTAAGATACTTTTGATTTCATCTGGAACATATCATTTGAGTAAAAAATACAAGTTGCAACGTAGAGACTGAACAAAATACAAAATGCTGATATTTCCAGTTTATCAAATTTCTGATCCTACCCAATCTAAAACTAGTATTTCAGTATGAGCTTCGTGGAAGTTCATAGGTCGTTAATTCAAGAAATACCAACATTTTGATGATAAAACGATTTGATGAGGGTATCACAAGATCAGTTGTTATTATTTGGATGCACGCATATGAAAATGATAATTTACTGCTCATGTAAATTTTGTCTTAACCGAGGAGCATCTCCCCAGTGCACTGCGATCTAAAATAGATATTAGATGTTTGGTTCGGGCTTTGCCCCTTTTAGTCTGCTCTTCAAAATTTTGCTCTCCTGTAAATTGTGCTTTCAATAATTTCGACCTTGAGCACAACTGACGAGTCTCATGTCTTATGTTGTCATATATATATATTCTCAAGTGTTATGTTGTCATATATATAGTCTCATGTCTTATGTTGTCATATATATATATATATATATATATATGTGAGAGACAAGATGAGGTCAGCGCGTTTACGAAATGAAAATATACAAGCTGAAGAAAAACATATCCTGTGGACTGCGCTTTCAGTGTTCTATTCTTGATATCGCAATTAGAATTTTGAGAGAAAAAAACATTTACTAAATAAGATGAAATGAATGATGTCTAGGTAAAAATCATAAAAATTTCATGTTATGACAATTTCACAGGATACAATAAAGTTCTATATTTAAGATAAAGTCCCACGTTGAAAATAAAGTCCCACAATAGCTAATACCTAAGAAAGTATCAACACACTTTATATTTGAATATAATTCCATTATTGTCAAATGAATAGTTAGGAACGGTAACTCTAGATACTTGTTGCCATTTTCCAGCGTCTTCTAACTCCAGCATTAATACTTCTAAGCTATCTTTATATTCTTCCACGTGTTCTAGGTATTCTTCTCTCATCACAATAATAATTAATCCACCTGCAAAGATATACATGTATGATCGAAGTTGCTGGTCATTTGATGTACACTCTTTTCAGTCGCTATATATTTTATCAATCTATTAGTATCATTTATCATAAATTTAGTAATAAATAGTCATTTTGCATATATGACAAAGCACCAGATGTTTCATCCGTATTACCCACATTATCATTAGCATGGCTAAACCTGTACCCCCCCCCCCCCCCCCCCTCTGATCGCATGACATCCAAATTGTTATGGCGCTGTTCTCTTTGTTGTTGGCGTTGGAAAACACACGATTTCAGATCTGTGCTATAACTTCAGTTCTAGTTATGTGCTGTTGTTACACAACCATAAAACATGTCAAAATCCGTATCGCATGTCGTATAACACTCGACCAATATCATCCCTTGGGATACGGATTTTGCCATGTCTTATTCTCTATGTTTTACCTGATAGTATTGATAGTATGATAGTATTGTAAATTACTCATTATATATTTTCATTGTATGAAGTAATGATTTATCAAATTGGCCAGTATCCAACTAAATCTCTTCTAAAATTTATTTTTTAGCAAAGTGCATAAAATATGAAAGTGGACAATTATTCTGCGGTTCTGGTATTTTACTGCGAAACTATCATACAGTTTGACAGTGTGTGATTCTGACATTTGCTCGAACCTGTATTTTCGGCTGTTATTGTCCGCCCTCTTTACACAAATCGGGGGGATATTGTATTTGCAGTCGTTCATATACGTATGTATACTTATTTACGCAAGGACAAAAGTGCATAGTGTCCAAAGAAATCTCAGAGACATAAAAGATGGAAGCTTGAAAGTATGCAGTTTGAAAATTTATCATCCCCTGGAGGGTACTAAAATTAAAACAAATTGCAAAATGAAGGGGCAAAAACCTTTTTTCTTAAAATTTACAAAGTCTGAAAATCGGAGAAGCGAAATGCAAAGAACTAACGATCAATTTGGTGTGGCCTTATTATGCTCATAAAATCAATTTCATGTCCATGGAAAAAAGGATGCAAAAAAAAATAAAATCTATTTTGTCAGTTATACACCCCATCTTGATTTTTACAATTCTACATTGTCACCAAGCAATGCTTTAAATCAGTAAGTTCATAAGTAAAAAATCTGTTTAGACTGAAAGATGAGGGTGGCAACGTTTTTTGCAGCTTTTATTTCACACGTGCTTCGTGCAGTAGAAAAATGCCCAAATTCTTATTTTTCATATTCGTCGTGAATGTAATTTTTATTTCTCGGCCTCCACCATTCAACTTCCCGTATGGTCATGAAAGAAGAAAACATGTATTATAATATCAGAAACGAGGAGAGTGTTGGGGATATAGCGATTGTCTCCGTCCGTCCGTCACACTTTCTTGTGACATCAACTCCTCCTTCACTTTTGTGTTTAGGAATTTAATTTCTACATAGAATGGTTGCATATCACATTTAGATGCAAAATAAGGTTTTAGTATTTTGATTATCTAAAATTGGGACCCACAGGAGGTCGAATTTCCAAAAATTGTTAATTTAAGCTTGTGACGTAAACTCGTCTTTCATTTTTAGCTCACCTGGCCTAAAAAGGCCATGTGACCTTCTGCCACAACTTTGCGTCCGTCATCCTTCGTCCGTCCGTCCGTTCACAATTACAAAAAATCTTTTCCTCTGAAACCCCTCAGACAATTGAGACCAAACTTTGGTGGAATGGTCCTTTGGTGGCCTCCTTCCAAAAATGTGTCCGGCATCCCCAGACTTCCAATCGACATGGCTGCTGTGACTAAATATAGAAAAAAGAGGGATGAATTTCAAGATTCTTCTCCTATGTAACAACATGGCCAATTGGCACCAGACTTGGCAGCAATGGTCCTTAGATGGTCCTCTGTCAGACCTGGAGGATCGACCAAGATGGCCGCCACAGCCGACCATAGTTTAACATAGGATCCTATGGGAAATTCATTTAAAAATCTTCTTATCTGAAACTACTGAGACAATTGGAACCAAACTTCGCAGCAATGGTCCTTGGATGATCCTCTTTCAAATGTGTCCGATAACCCGGACGATCAACCAAGATGGCCGCCACAGCCGAACTTAGTTTAACATAGGACCCTATTGGAAAATTCATTTAAAAAATATTCTTGTCTGAAACTAGAGCCAGTTGGAACCAGACTAGGCAGAAATGGTCCTTGAAAGGTCCTCTTTCAGAATTTAGTGTAACATAGGACCCTATGGGGAAATTCATTTAAAAAATCTTATTGTCTGATAGCACTCACCCAATTGAAACCAGACTTGGCAGCCATGGTTATTATATTGTCCTCTTTCAAAGATTGACCCGGACTGCCAACCAGGATGGCCGCCACATAGTTAAAATAGGACCCTATTGGAAAATTCATTTAAAAAATCTTGTCTGAAACTACACAGCCAGTTGGAACCAGACTAGGCAGAAATGGTCCTCTTTCAGAATTGTGTCCGATGACCAAGAAGTTCAACAAAGATGGCAACCAAAGCCGTACATAGATTAACATAGGACCCTATGGAAAATTCATTTAAAATCTTCTTGTCTAAAACCACTAAGCCTAGTATTGGAACCAAACTTGACAGAAGTGGTCCTTAGGTGGTTCTCTTTCAGAATTGTTTTCCATCATCCGGAATGTCAATTGAAGTGGCCGTCTCAGACGAACTTATTTTACCATAGGACCATATGGAAAATGCATTAAAAAATCCTCTTGTCTAAAACCACTAAGCCAATTGGAATCAGACTGAGCAGAAACGGTGTTTAGGTAGTCCTCTTTCAGAATTGTGTCAGATGACCCTGAATATCAACCAAGAAGGCCGCCATGGCTGAACTTAGTTTAACATAGGACCCTGTGGAAAAATTAGTAAAAGAATCTTCATGTCATGAAACCACTGAGCCAATTGGAACCAAACTTGACAGAAATGGTCCTTTGGTGGTCCTCTTTCAGAATTTAGTGTAACATAGGACCCTATGGGGAAATTCATTAAAAAAAATCTTATTGTTTGATAGCACTCAGCCAATTGAAACCAGACTTGGCAGCCATGGTTATTAGATTGTCCTCTTTCAGAATAATGTCCAATAATATACTAGTAGATGTTTGTTTCTTAGGTGCCTTTATTGCTGGTGATTGGCAAATTTAATCCAGGTTAGCGAAACATGGTCCTGGGAGCCTCTGATTTAATTTATACAATTTATTTCTACTTCTACACGGTATTGTCATGCACCATGTGCAGATGCGCAATAAGGTTTTAGAATTTTAATTTTCTAAAATCGGGACCGAAAGGGGTCGATTTTTGAAAAAAATTGTCAATTGAAGCTTGTGACCTAAACTCCTCTTTCATTTGAAATTTATGAGTTTTATTTCTATATAGTATTGCCTTACACTATATGTAGATGCGCAATAAGGTTTTATAATTTAATTTCCTAAAATTGGGACACACAGGGGTCGAAGTTTAGAAAAATATTAATTTAAGCTTGGAACGTAATCTTGTCTTTTGTTTTTAAATTTATGGATTTTATTTCTATACATTATCGTCATACAACATATGTAGATGCGCGATACTGTTTCAGAATTTTAATTTTCTAAAATTGGGGCCCACAGGGGTCGAAATTCGAAATTTTAAATTAAAGCTTGTGACCTTAGTTCATCTTTAATTTTGCAATTTATGCATTTTATTTATATTTAGTATTGTCCTACACTATATGTACATGCGCAAAAGGTTTTAAAATTTTGATTTTTACACCTGATGTCCACTAAGGTTGAATTTCAATAATTGTAAGATTAAGCTTGTTATCTCAGCTCTTTTCATTTTTCATTGGGTTTACTGATTTAAATTCTTAATAGAATGATTGCATACTATTTTTGGATGGGAATAAGGTTTTATATTTTTGACTGGGTAAGTACCCTAACTACTTACAGGGGTGCGGGGATCGCTGTCCATACCGACAGTACAGTTTTCTAGTTTATAATATCGCAAAAATATAAACAAATCAAAGCGCATTTATTTTTATAATAACAATAAACCAATTTAAAATTTTAAAAAATATATGTTAAAATATCAGAGCTGGCTGTTTTCATTCAGGACTGATAACTGTTGAGAGTAGCTCGCCCTTCGGTCTGACTTGATTTTTGGCGAATTCTCAACCCTGCCCTAAGGTAGAATTATTGGCAAAAATGTGCATTTCGAGATATCCAGTAAAAATGTAAACAATTCAGTGAAGGATGTTGAAACTTATATGTTGATTTAAAGTATACATGTCAGATAATGGCGTTATGGAAATTTAAAAAATCAGCTGTCCTAGAACTAGAACTCATTTTAGAAACATGAAATTAGGTGTATTATTAGAACGATATTAGTTATTTGGTGCAAGGGTCAAAGAATTTTGATCCATATCCAGAGGGCGGAATGAATGCAAAAACTTGTATTTAAGATATCCATTAAAAGTGAAATGTTTAGGATGTTGAAACTTGTATGGTGACTGACATTATACGATAATGATTTTAGTAACATTTGTGGAAAGATCTGCAATCTGGGATTGCTGTTTTTCATTGATGTTGAAATGGCTTTCAAATTAAACCCCAATTAATAGCTTATTCGTTTACATAATAATTATATTTTCGAGCAACAACATTATTGTCATGATTGTTTTACCGTATTTTTGTGTGAATACCTGGTTTAGTTATTCTGATCATCTCATGTAGAGCCACACATGGAATATGTCCTTCTCCCATACCACCGGCTATAACACTGCAGTCATAAATATCTGAAGAAAAAAAACGTTTAGGAAACAAATTATTTGATGTTTAAGGTTGCAGAGGCAGAGAGTAATCTCAAAATTACAGTGAAAAGTCAAACCAGATTGAATATCATCTGGAATCAAATTATGTAAAAAAAAAAGGTTGGGAGCTCTTGCACTTTAAAAATGCAGGCTTATAGATGCCTGTTAAATATTTTCAGCACCCAAGATCCTTTCATCCTTTTCAATAAAAATCAAACGGTTGCCCCCATGTGCTTCGGGGTTGTACATCTTATTCATATATACCAAAAAATAGAGCATGAAAAACGACCAAGAAAAACTGGTCTCCCAAACAATTGTTACTTGTTATAACAAGATCTGAAAAGATTTCATATAAATATTTGACTTTTTTTTCAGTGTAGCTCTTTTGGAAGCACTAAGTTATTGACAATAAAACATCATCTAGATAGCTGAATATATTGTTAACAACATCACTTAATTTATCGTTGTTCATTGGAATCGTAATTACATGTCGAAAACAGTATCACCAAAAAGAGTAAGAAATTAAGAGGTTTTGGATACAATGAAAGTACTGGAATATAGTAAAACTCTCTCTAAATACACCAATATAACACTTTTGATCATATTATCACGTTATTAACTACCTTATTTTGCTGGAAAATAGAAAACCTTTAAATTTAGACTGGTGTGTATGATTTTTTTTCCATTAGATTAAAGTTCAGTGTAAGTACCATTTTCTACTGGAAGACGTTTGTCTGACATGAATTCGCATATAAGTCTTTCATATATATTCTTTTTCCTGGCTGCTGCAAGCATTCCTTCAGCAGGGTCCAATCCATCTAATCTTCTAAATCCTCTTTTGTATAACTAAAATAAAAGAATAATTGAAATTTGTTTTTAAAGATTACATTATAAATTAATTGGGTTTCCAGAAAGTGTTGGCTAACGAAAAATTTGAAGGCACGAATGCTGAACTTTATTTTGTAATCCTACTTATTAAAAAAATTTTTTTTTAACAGATTAGAATTTTATTAAAAAATGTGTGAGTCTTCCAAGGAAGACATGTGTCGCCTGCGGACGTCAATTTTTACAAAAAAAAATTCAAATTTTCTAAAAATGAAATATATATGCACACCTTTGCATTAAGGTTAATGCACAGAGAAAGTTTCATCAAATTCCTTTGAGCGGTTATAGAGTAGTTGAGGATAGAAGTTTTGCCCCCCCCCCCCTTTTTTTTCAAAAATGTCAATTTTTACCAAAAAAAAATTAAAATTTTTAAAAATAAAATATATATGCACACTTGTGCATTAAGGTTAATGCACAGAGAAAGTTTCATCAAATTCCTTTGAGCGGTTTACGAGCAGTTGAGGATAGAAGAAAAGTGTGACGACGCAAGACGCAAGACGCAAGACGACGCAAGACGCAAGACGACAGATAGTGATCCCTATGTGTCGACCATGCGTTCCGCAGGCGACACAAAAATCGCCGTTAAAGGTCAAATCATAAAACCTTCTATGTATTGAGTGAAAAAAAAAATCATAACATTTTTAATTCAATTTGCTCATTAGTTTTCGCCTTGATTTTTTAATTATCAAATTTAAACAAATGTTTCAATTTGTGAAATTTGTTAAAATGTGTTATTGTTGATCGTGTGTAAGTAGATGTTAATTTCATAGCTATCTATAACAGAAGTTGTACCTCGTCTCCTAGAAATCCGGTACCACAAGCAATATCTAAAATATGGACTGTTTCCCTTTTATCAAGATAGTATTGCGCTACTGCTTCCGCTCCATACTTTGGTCCATTATATCTCTCTGGACATAAATCCTTTAATGAAATTAATAATGAGGCATAGTAAACGTTACTTTCAATTTAAAATTATATAATTTTTTAGATTTTTTAATTTTGAAAGTTTTCGGCGAAGTACGACGACGATTAAAAAAAGCACACTTATGTAATCGACATGTCAAAAAAAAAAAAAAAAAAAAAAAAAAAAAAAAAAAAAAAAAAAAAAAAAAAACAGAACGTATTGAGTTATATAGATTATGGCATTACAACGAGAATACCACCAATGAATCCATCTAAGGAGCCACATTTTGTTTTCCAAATTCCTCCCATGCCACCATACTCCACTCCAATAGAACTAATCAAATTGTTGCTTTCTAAATTCGTTATGAAATTAGTTTTTATTCTGGGTTTTTGAATTTTTCATCAGTTTCTTTCAACATACATTTCATATTTCTGGTAAATGAAAGATGTCAATCCTTCGGAAACAACAGTTCCGTCAATTATCAAACACGTATTTCATTCTTTAACATGGCCACCTACAAACAACTTGGTTATATAATTGTTGTACCTGCTCATATTTGCCACTTTCTGCCCATTTAGAATAGTATTCTGCTACTTCTTCTTTTGTCATTCCAGCCCTGTGTGCGCCATAATTGGCACCATATGCCTGACCATCTTCTTGTGGACTAGAAGTTATGAAGCTTAATGCCTTTTCCTCTGCCATTCTGTGAATAAACAAAGACATTTTTATACTTACATTTCTGGTATTAATTGACTGTGTCAGCAGGGTGTGTTCTTTTTTCTGTCGTTTTGTGTTGTGTGTATTTTTATATTGATTACCATAATCAGCTGTGTGGATGTCTGTTTCCTCAAAATCTTCCATCTGTGTATTGATTTATAAACAAAACCTAGTAATGCATGTAATGCACATATAACAAAATTATTCCGAGATTTCTTTATGTATAAAATTAATCGTCATACCCCTCATGAAACTAAACTCACACTGGCCGTCGACGAAATTAGTAAAAACAGCATACAGCTAATAAAGGCAGTAGTGGAGGTCTTCGTCTACGCAAATTATACGAAGAATAAAATATTGGAGTCAAATTATAAAATGCAATGTTATAAAGGCTATGCTCGAGTATCTAGTTAACGGCGATCATTATCGACTTCAACTCTTCTAATCTAATAATCTAAAACTGGAAATTAGCGCTAGAAACAAGAGCTGGTTGATTGGTTTGGTGTCACTGAAGAATTACCAAAGTTCGACTGTATAGGAAAATTGATGTAAACCGCTTACGTCATCTTTTCTTACATTGGATGGTATCAGGAGTAATCTAGGGTAACTTTTCAAACCAAAGCTCGATCAGTCAGTTCTGTTAAAAATAACATCATAGGCAAAGAAATAGAAGTTGTTCATGTATTTAACTGAAAATCCAAAAGATTGAGACTGATTAGGCCGCTGGAAAAGTTGTCCGCAATGCCAATCTTTGCGTTTTTTCAACAAAGCGGTAAAACCTTCTCCAATACAATCATGTTCTCTGTTTTTATCATGTTTTGATCGATGTAGATGAAATCTTTTTAACCATTTTGTCAGAGCCTTGTGTTTAAAAACACTGTAGTGAGAAATTTATCTTGAAATATTTGGAAAAGCACTTACCTCTTTAATAGTTTTGAAAAACTGAAAAATTTACAAAGTAATTATTCGATTATGTTTGAGGTTTCAAAATCAATCAGAAAACAGCTTATCAAATAATAAAAAAAAATCCTTTCCATCCCACATGTTGCAGTACTTCAAGTGTATGGTGTCATTCAATTTTAAAAATGATTTGTATCTGATTGTAATCTCATTGGTAAATGTCTCATCATTTCAATCAAGTTATTGGGGTTATATGTCAAACTACAATTGTAACATATGTACAGTGTTCACTGATGAAAAAGTTTAAATTTTACCACTACAAACTGTCATGGTCTTGTCTGGGCTGGGCTAACACGGTCTGGGCTTAACTTTGAAATTATAAAACATGGTCTTTTCTGTGCTGCTATATTTGCAAAGCATGGGCAGCGTTGACAAAATGGTATATATGAAACAGTATATCTTTATATTATTTTAAAACTTTAAAGTCACATATACCACATTGTTATTTTTCTTTAATGTGTAACAACTACATCATTTTTTTTTAGCTCACCTGGCTATGCCAGGGTGAGCTTTTGCCATCACTTTTCGTCCGTCGTCCGTCGTCCGTCCGTCCGTCGTAAACTTTTCTTTCAAAAATCTCCTCTGAAACCGCTGGGCCGATTGGTTTGAAACTTAATAGGAATGATCTATGACATGTCCTCTACAAACGATCCTCAATTTATTTTGATCTGACATAAAACATGGCTGTCGTAGCTAAAAATAGAATAAAGGGGTGCATGTGTTGTTTTTGGCTTATAACTTAAAAACCGTTACAGATATAAAAAATCTGACGGGGTAAAATTGATTAGCATGACGAGATCTACCTACCCTTAAATTTTGAAGGAAATTCCGAAACCTATTTAGGAGTTATTGCCCTTTTTCCGTCAAATTTTCAAAATTTTAACATTTTTCGTCATTTATCTATAAAACTATTTGAGATAGAAGTAAAATGTAAATTTGAAAAATGTTTGCCATGTTGAGATCTACCTACCCTGAAATTTTAAAGGAAATCCCAAAACCCATTTAGGAGTTGTTGCCCCTTTTTTGTCAAATTTTCAAAATTTTTTCATTCAAAAATCTTCTCCTCTGAAACCGCTGGGCCGATTGGTTTGAAACTTAATAGGAATGATCTATGACTTGTCCTCTAGAAACGATTTTCAATTTATTTTGATCTGACATAAAACATGGCTGTCGTAGCTAAAAATAGAATTTAGGGGTGGATGAGTTGTTTTTGGCTTATAACTTAAAAACCGTTACAGATATCAAAAATCTGACATGGGGTAAAATTGATCAGCATGACAAGATCTACCTAACCTGAAATTTTGAAGGAAATCTCAAAACCATTTAGGAGTTATTGCCCTTTTTTCATCAAATTTTCAAAATTTAACATTTTTCGTCATTTATCTCCAAAACTATTTGAGATAGAAGTGAAATGTAAATTTGAAAAATGTTTGCCATGTTGAGATCTACATACCCTGAAATTTTAAAGGAAATCCCAAAACCCATTTAGGAGTTAATGCCCTTTTTTGTCAAATTTTCAAAATTTAAACATTTTTGCATTTATCTCCAAAATTATTTGAGATAGAAGTGAAATGTAAATTGAAAAATGTTTGCCATGTTAAGATCTACCTACCCTGAAATTTTGAAGGGAATCCCAAATTCTATTTAGGAGTTATTGGTTTGTGTAATTTGAGGTCGGGTTCTGTTACATTTATTTAAGGTTCACCCTTATTCCTGGTCAATTTTATCAACTTCCTGCCAGGACTACCACCATCAGGGAACATATTTTAACATTAAACCTTATGAAAAATAAATCTTCAACAAATTTTCCCTGAACAATTGAACCAATTGCAACAAACTTGGTCAAATAGTTGATTAATTGTCCAATGAAAACCAGACTCCAGGTGAGCGATACAGGCTCTGGTGAGCCTCTTGTTTATTAATTTAAGGATTAAATAATTGAATATATTTTGGAATTTTAATTTGCTGAAATTTAAAATGTCCTTCACTTGATGCTTAACAGTGCTTTTTACTTTGACATTCATACCTATTTTATCACATGAAAATGTAATTTAGTATGCTTTTATCAGCGACCAGCAATTAAATATCTAGAAGTAGTTGTCATCATTGTTGTTGCCAATAATTCGTTAAATTTTTTAAAACAACTAGAGGCTCAGAGGGCTGTTCAATGAAACCCATTTTTATTGATGTACCTCAAAGAGAGAAGTTACTTCTCCCTATCATTATGAAGTGTGGTAAGCCTTGTAGGGACCAATGTTTTCTTCGTCAAGCTCCTTCTACTTACAGGTCAGCATGTTCTAAAATTTGACGGTCCTCCAGAAGATTTTTGCATGTATTTCCAATAGGGTGTTATGTTAACCTAAGTCCTCTGCTGAAGGCCATTTTGAATTAGGAATCGGCACCAGAGTAAGAACACTTGGTGAGCACCTTAAGAGAAATTTTCAGACGATGCTTGGTTTCAAGCAATTATGCGGTTCTGTAGATTTTTGATATATATTATAGACACTTTCTGTCAAGTTTGGCTCGATTTGGCCAAGCAGTTTAAGAGAATTTTTTTTAAATCAACCAATCAGAAACAAGAATTCCCCATGGCGGCCATGTTGTCGCCTGATCTGGACAAAATGAGGAAACTTTGTAAAAAACCTCCAACAGATGCTTCCTGTCAAGTCTCGTTCCCTTTGGCCAAGCGGTTTCAAAGAAGATTATCAATCGATGAAAGACAAGAACTGCCCATGACGGCCATGTTTGTTGCCTGATCAGGACGAAATAGGAAACTTTGTATAGAACCTCCCAATTAGATTCTTTCTGTCAAGTTTCGTTCCATTTGGCAAAGCGACTTCAGAGATTTTTTTTATATCAACCAATCAGAAACAAGAGGTGCTCATGGCGGCCATATTTGTATTCCGATCGGGACAAAACGAGGAAACCTCATAAAGGACCTCCCATATATGCTTCCTTTCAGGTTTCGTTCCATTTGCGCAAGCGATTTCAGTGGAGAAGATTCTTTTACATTAGCCAATCTGAAACAAGAACTGCCAATGGTGACCATATTTGTACTCCGATCTGGATGAAATAAAGAAATTATGTAAAGAACCTCCCATAGATGCTTCCTGTCAAGTTTTGTTCCATTTGGCCTTGCAGTTTTAGAGGAGAAGATTTTTGAAAACTCAGCCATTCAGAAACAACAATTGCCCATGGCGGCCATGTTTTTCGTCCGATCGGGACGAAATGAGCGAGCAATCTGTATAAAGGACCTTACATAGATGCTTCCTGCCAAATTTAATTCCATTTGGCCCAGTGGTTTCAGAGAAGATTAAAATGTGAAAAGTTAACGGACGACGGACGGACGGACGGACGACGGACGCCAAGTGATGACAAAAGCTCACATGGCCTTTGGCCAGGTGAGCTTAAAAAGGGGATGTTTCAAATAGGGGCTTTGTCATTTTTTTATTCCACATAATTTTAAAATGACACTGATGTAAACCTCCAAAATATACTAATTGTTATTGAACATATTAATCTGAAGCACAATGTTTACTTATGCACTTTTCCCCCAGTAAAGTATAACAATACTATGTTGAAAAATGTTGGTGATATACCTCACTCTGCATGAACTATATATGCTTTATTATTTTCTTTTGTAAAGCTGTAAAACATACAAATAATGGCATATTATATGAACTGTATAGATATTACATTCTCCAGTAGATGCTATATACAATTTTCAAAAAATAATGAATTAGTATACATGTATATTGTATTATTTTCTCTTTTCATTGTATAGTAATAAAAACTTAAAACACACAGGTTAGTTCAAATCAGCTTTAACAGTAACCAAAAAATAGTTTATGATTAATTTTTTACGTATAGATAAATTTTTGTTTATGTTACTACATGATTTTGTATGGATTTTACAACCTCTACAGTGTATCATTTAATCAGTTTGTTTTTATGTCCAAAAAATAAATTTGTAATAAATGTTACAGCTGATAAATCAATATGCAAAAAAAAAAAACAAACCAAAACTGCAAACCCAATAATAGGATAAAGTGTATTTTTAGACTAGTCCATGGTTTAAAATTCTAAAATCCAACCCTGGCCATGTTTTACATTATGCCACTAAAACATCATTGTTAATTTTTGTACAACGCTGCAACGCTATACATAAAGCAATCTTCTATCTAGCACTTAGTTCATTACAACTGCAATAAAACTAGTTAAAGTGCTTGAATTGAACTTTCTCTTGTGTGTTGAACTATTTGATTCGAAAAAAGACTGTTTGTAATAATGAAGTGTTTAAATAAAAGACAAGAATACCTAATCGAAATGTGTAAAACCTGTGATATGCAAGTAATGGTAAAAACTCCTAAATTATTTGAGCTATGACGGGATGTTTTAAAAAGTTATATGGTGTCGCTAGTGCCAAGTTGGAAAATAGTGTCAGAATTTTGACCTTAAGCGTCCGCAATTTAAGAAAAAATATTGATTGTACTTTTACACCATTGAAGACAGAAAATGAAATTAGATGGATAAGTAAAACTTTAAGATTTTTCTCTGCGAAATGTTTGGAAATTTTGATATAAGCCTTGGGCGAAAAGGTATTTCGAAATATTCTTTAATAATATATATAGATTCTACAACGATGTCCAGTTGATTATAATTTTATCAACTCGAGGTAATTAAATTTTCATTTTGAAAACTGCGAGGCTTGTCCGAGCAGTTTAAATCAAAGTACTGAAGTATTGAACATCAGAGGACCTCAAGTTATGTTGGATTATTGATAAATGACAGGTGTTTATATAGTACCTGCCAGACAGATGTTCACCTTACAATATAGTACACATAATATAATTTGCTATCATATCTGAGATACTGTCTTATAGTAAGAAACTTATCTTTGTGAATTATCCATGAAATGTTGACGTGGTCAAATGAGAACTGCTAGATTGGCATTATGACCGTATAGTTGCACACTTGCAAAAATCTTTACCTTATTATGACAGAGAATCAATATAGCAAATATTTTTTTGACTAGTCACTGAATTATGAGTAAGAGGTCAAGACAATCATATTAAAAGAGATAAATTGTAATATTTGGGTGAAAGATACCACATGAACAGTAAACTCATATATCGATAATATTATGTCTAAAACTGAAAAAGACAAATAAGAGTACACTAGAAACAACATAGAAAACTAAAGCCTGAGCAACTTAACCCCACCAATAGTTGGGGTGATCTCAAGTGCTCTGGATGGGTAGTAGCAATGAGATGATTTTGCACCATACATATAGATCACAACTACAATATGAATGCGTCGGTCCTTAGTGGCCTGTAAAACAGGGCTTGTAATTCTTTTGATTTTCTGTTTGTACATTGATGTGGCCATTAGTTTTCTGATTTATATTGTTTAATATTTGTCATTTCATGGCTATTTCTAACTGATTGTATTATAGTTTTTTTCTGATTGTAAAGATGTTGTATGGTTAGCTTTATTTCTTTTTCATCATTTTGTTTCTGTGTCTGATTACCAATCATACCTCCCTTTTCGTTTCTTTTTTTTTTTTAGTAATGACAACAGTTTGGTTTCAATTTTCATTTATATATGTAACAATATAAAACAGTATATATATAATCTCATATTACATCATTAATATTGGTCATTGTTGGAATGATTCATCTTTAACAATGTACTGTAAAAGTGCTATTTTCTAACAGGTACTTAGTATTATGGTTATTGTGATATCACTTATTCAAAGACACAGTTCATTTATAGCCCAAAACGGTCTAAAATATAAATCTTACAATTAAACTCCAAATAGTTCACAATTTGGTTCGTAAATTGGTCTATTTCAAATGTATTAACGCTCAATAAATCAGTTCTTTCATAATAGTACATTACATTCTCCAAATTAGGCCCATATTGTCCAAATATAGTGATTTGGTGCAATTTTCAGACATGAAAGCTTTAGGAAAATTTGGCCACCATCTACAATCCAAAATGTTTTGTAACCAAAAGACTCAAAATTTGATAAAGAATTCATCAAAATAAAAACTTTTCGGAATTGTATGGCAGCCATGGTTAATTATGCCAAAACATATAAATTTCAGACAAAACTGACCAAAAATACAAATAATGTATAATTATGCGGTCATAGCTTCAAGATATTTAATATTAGGTGCCAAAATAGTATATTTTAGTCTTAATAGAATTATCACAAGTATTTCTATTTGAAATTTGTAATCGCTTGACCAATTTAGGGCCATTATAACCCTTCGTGAACCTCTCTTTTCCTATAATATGTAGTAAATTTCTATTTGATATTCCTTAAAATATTCACATATACCAAAATACATTTTTGTGTCGCCTGCGGAACGCATGGTCGACACATAGGGATCACTATCTGTCGTCTTGCGTCTTGCGTCGTCTTGCGTCGTCACACTTTTCTTCTATCCTCAACTACTCGTAAACCGCTCAAAGGATTTTGATGAAACTTTCTCTGTGCATTAACCTTAATGCACAGGTGTGCATATATATTTCATTTTTAAAAAATTAAAATTTTTTTGGGGTAAAAATTGACATTTTTCCAAAAAAAGGGGGGGGGGGGGCACAACTTCTATCCTCAACTACTCCATAATCGCTCTAAGGAATTTGATGAAACTTTCTCTGTGCACTAACCTTAATGCACAGGTGTGCATATATATTTCATTTTTAGAAAATTTTAAATTTTTCTCTGTAAAAAATGACATTTTTGAAAAAAAGGGGGGGGTCAAAACTTCTATCCTCAACTACTCCATAACTACTGAAAGGAATTAGATGAAACTTTCACTGTGAATTAATCTTAATGCACAGGTGTGCATATATATTTCATTTTTAAAAAAAATTAAATATTTTTTTGTGAAACATGACATTTTTGCAAAAAAAGGGGGGGCAAAACTTCTATCCTCAACTACTCAATAACCGCTCAAAGGAATTTGATTAAACTTTCTCTGTGCACTACCCTTAATGCACAGGTGTGAATATTTATTTCATTTTTAGAAAAATTTAATTTTTTTTTGGTAAAAATTGACATTTTTTGAACAAAAAAAGGGGGGTCAAAAGTGCTATCCTCAACTACCCCATAACCGCTCAAAGGAATTTGATGAAACTTTCTCTGTGCATTAACCTTAATGCACAGATGTGCATTAACCTTAATGCACAGATGTGCATATATATTTCATTTTTAGAAAATTTTAATTTTTTTTTTGTAAAAATTGACATTTTTGAAAAAAGGGGGGGGGGGTTCAAAACTTCTATCCTCAACTACTCCATAACCACTCAAAGCAATTTGATGAAACTTTCTCTGTGCATTAACCTTATTGCAAAAGTGTGCATATATATTTCATTTTTAGAACATTTTAATATCTTTTGTAAAAATTGACGTCCGCAGGCGACACATGTCTTCCTTGGAAGACTCACACATTTTTTTATATTACATTTAACGAGAAACATTTTACATGATCCCATATATTTGATTTAATCCAGTTATATATATGCTAAGCATACAGTTATAATGACTTTCAAATGTAGGACTATATCATATGAACAGAATTGAGCATTTTATTATTTATTTAGCATATCTGTTATGTTTTCAAATCATTTATCTGTATGCTGAGCTAGCATTTGTATAGTCTCTTAATATTCTAAAATGGATTAAAAGGATCACATGTGTTAAAATCAAACTTTGGATTGACCATTAGATAACTTAAAAAAATGTCATAACTGGTATATATAAACATTTGGATTTATTATTGTATTATCCATTGAATTCATGCTATTTCCATTTAATACAGTTCAATAGACTATCTATACCTATTATTAATAGTAAAAAATGCGAAAAACTATAAATATATACATTGGACTAACATATATACATTATTCATAAAAATTAATCATTTATCAAACTTCAAAAAGTTCATCACATCGCATAGCATATACATGTATACATGTAGTTGTACATAACTCTAAACTATATATAACAGAAAAAATTTGTGAATGTATCAGTGGTACTTTCTTGCATATTAGTTACTATGGGACACGTCTGTAGAATAGTGAAAGAATCACCATTCGATTTTGCGTTTGATTATTTTTTTTTGTGGGAATGAGCATTTTAAAATAAATAGTGTTTTGTTTAACATTTGTCTGCGGCAAATAAGAGTTAGAAATATTATTAAGATAGTAAAAATATTTCCACATATAAATGGAAATATAACTATAATGATAAGAAGGATACAATCCAAATTTTAAATTTATCTGTTTTTTTTTGTTTTTTTTTTTGGTGATAATAAACATTGTTTATATATTTAATAACATTCAGTTGAGCCATATTAATATTATAAAACGGAAATCACTTTCATGATGAACAGAGATTTACATACAGACAGACACGGTAACATTGACTGCCCCCATCGGCTTAGCAAAAAGGGCATTAACATTGTCATGACTAGTATAGATGCATTGGGAATGAGAACAGCATTATTCATGCATTGACAATCTTGTCTACATATATATATCCAAACATTAGTTCATAGCATACAGTTTTAGTTCAAAAATCTATCTATATATTCATCCGCAACAACAATTTTTCGGTACGTCATTGATATTAAAGATTGTTTGATTAATATACTAATATTTCTAACGACAAAACATTTTCATATTATTAATTTGGATTTAAAAAAAAAATCTGAGTATTCATTGAAAACTTGAATTTAAAAGAAGCGATAAGGAATTTTATTTTGCACTATATAATGTCCGCGGGTCTAAAATTTTTATAGGTCGGTTATCATTCCAAAACTAATTTAAATATATGCATATATGCAAATAAGCGGGAAATTTAGGCGATGGCAATACACCCGAGGCCCTGACGGTCCTCTGATGTAAAAATGAAAATCTAATTATCGAGAGTGGATAAATTTCATAATTAACGCGTCAAGAGAAAGAAACTTCATGAGTATTTATTATCCAACACGTGGTGATATCAGAACTTATCGAATGGGTCAAGAGAGGTATAAATGCGCACAGAATTAGAGAAAATCTCTTAAACAATACGAACTAGAATGTAAAATATTACATTGTTAATCACATTATATATCATATTACTGAATTTGTATACTCAAAATCTTTATTTATATACTGATAAACAAAAGAAACAATAAGTCTAAAAGTTCAAGAAGCCACGAAAAACTTGACATATAGGTTTGATATTTGCACATATTGTTACTTTTATGTGGAAAAATCGAAATAAATATCCCAACTTTTGAGATTATAATTTAGCGTTTTTCCAAAATTCTCAGTGTAAAAAATTGTGTGATTTTAATTTGAAAATTAACCGACTATCTATATCCATTGTCATATCAAACCAACTTTAAATTATTTTGTTACAATTTAATTTAAAAATATATACCGTTACATTTTTTGTCAAAGCTTTGGAAGAATAAAGATTCTGAAGTGATTTCAACAAATTAAATTTTTCAAATAATCGTATTTGGTGTTTGTAGTTGAGTTCTTTTTCCGTTAAAGTATGTTACTTGTTCTAAATTATTAGATGAACTTGGAAAAGTTATAACTTTTTACTTTTCATTTACTTTTCTATTTTCTGAAAGATTCAAATTAATTGAAAAGTAAAACACTTTTAACTTAAATGGAATTCAAACTAAATCCCAAGGAACTGTGAAAATCAGGGACTTCAATTAAAATAAATGAAAAGAAAGTTGGAACTGCAAACGAAAACCCATGAATAACAGCTGGATCTCATGTCGAACTGAGAGGTCTTCGTCTACGGAAATTATAAAAAAAAGAAGACAATATTTGAGTCAAATTATAAAATGCAATGGTATCCCAGGTATCTAGTTAACGGTAATCATTATAAAATCTAACTCTTCTAATCCGAATAAAGCCGGAGATTAGCTGTAGGATAAGAAATTTGATTACTGATTTGGTGTCATTAAAGAATTAACGACTCTGTGTATACCACTTGCGTCATTTTCTTTTACGCAGGGTGGAGGTAGGGAAGATCTAGGGTAACGCCTCGAATCAAAAGCTCTTCACTCTGGTGCCATCCTTGGCTTCACTCGGATAACGCAGTTAAAATCCTAGTTTTAAATGAACGTTAAATGAACGTTTTTCAATTGATATCTCGAGTATTCAAAGCCGTGGTTTAAAGTGTCAGTGAGTTCTGTTAGAAATAACGATCATAATCTTGTAATCTTAGCAAAAGAAATAGAGGTTGTTTATAGTAATATTCATAATATATGTTTTAACATTCATTGTACAGGGTCTTCGATAAATTTTGAAGAAAAAAAATTCCTTGTCTAAAAGTTTTGGTTTTGTTTTCTTATCCAAGTCTGACCCGACTATAACCTTCATTGATTTGGCTGTCCGGAAATTTGTACATCAAGTCGATTTTCATGTTTTTTTAAAAAAAAAAGGGGGTAAGAGGCTTTCCCAATACAAACCTGTTTATATAACTTTTTACATGTTAATTTAAAATGTTAAAATATTTGGAAAAGCACTTACTTCTGTGTTGATCACATGAAAAGTTTTCCTACAGAGTAATAATTAGAATGCGGTTTAAAAATCGTACAGGTTATCTATTCGAAAGGTTAAATCAATCCGATTCCATATGTTACAGTAGGCCTACTTATGGGAAATTATGAAATATGGGAAATCACTTAACAAAATGATTTTTTTTAAAGATTTAATCCCACTGATGTTTATCATATAATTTCAATCAATCTTAAGTTATAGGTGTTATATTTCAAACTACAATTGACAAATATATTCTTATGTCTGCAGTGTACCACAAAATTCCCGGAGATCGCAAAGGATCGAAGCATCAAACATTGGGGTATTCAAGAGTACATATATGATAATTTAGCTCCTAGGTGTCCAAATCTTTAGAATAAATTGATTACTCTTTACATCACTGGATTGATTGAATATTGTGTAACGCCGGGCTGGCAATATTGCAGCCAATATCACGGCGATACATCATTGGAGATAGAAATATAACATTAAGTATATAAACGACACTATAAGAATGGCCTGTGCCGAAGGTTTAATAATGGTGGAATTTTCATACCACTGCCTTGTGCTTAGATAGTACGAAAATTAAAAAAAAATGATTGTCAAAGAGCTTCTTGCTTTATTCTTGTAGGTAGAAACATTAAATTAGGTGTATTAGTAGCACTATTACGGTTGATTGTTCACAAGGTTTCTAAATGGATTATGCCATTAGTGTAGATTTGATACCGAAAATTTATTTCGAGATAATCAGTAATAGTGATTTTTAACTGAAGCACCGAGGAGCTTGTATCGATCACCTGATGTTTCCACTTGTTCATTGCTAAAGGTACCTTGAGATTAATATCCATGCCATGTTTGGTTTCGATCCATTCAGTAATTTTTTAAGAAGAAGCCGGTTCTATGTTAAACTAAGGTCCCCACTGGTGGTCATCTTGAATGATGGATCGGCAACAAAGTAACAAAACTTGATCAGTACCTCATAAGAAACATTTGGATTCAATCCATTCAGTAGTACTCTAAAAGAAGACTTTTATGTATTTCCCATAGGGTTCTAATGTTAAACTAAGTCCCCTGCTAGCAGCCATATTGGATGACGGATCGACGCCAAAGTAACAACACTTGGTCAGCACCTTGTCAAAAACATTTGTGCCACGTTTTCGTCGAGCCTGCGAATTATGTCGCAGAAAGCTCGACATAGGGATAGTGATCCGGCGGCGGCGGCGCCGGCGTTAACTAACTTCTTAAAAGCGTTATATTTTGGAAGGTGGAAGACCTGGATGCTTTATACTTTGTATATAGATGCCTTATGTTACGAAGTTTCCGTCTGTCATATGTACATTGTCCTTGACCTCATTTTCATGGTTCACTGACTACTTGAAAAAAAAGTTAAGATTTTTTGTAATGTTAATTTCTCTCTTATTATGAGTAATAGGATAACTATATTTGGTATGTACGTACCTTACAAGGTCCTCATACCCGTCAGACAGATTTCAATTGACCTCGACCCCATTTCAAGGATCAGTGAACAAGGTTAAGTTTTGGTGGTCAAGTCCATATCTCAGATACTATAAGCAATAGGTATAGTATATTTGGTCTATGGAAGGATTGTAAGGTGTGTATGTCCAACTGGCAGGTGTCATCTGACCTTGACCTCATTTTCATGGTTCAGTGGTTATAGTTAAGTTTTTGTGTTTGGTCTGTTTTTCAAATACTGTATGCAATAGGTCTACTATATTTGGTGTATGGAAGGATTGTAAGGTGTGCATGTCCAACTGACATGTGTCATCTGACCTTGACCTCATTTTCATGGTTCAGTGGTTATAGTTAATTTTTTGTGTTTTGCTCTGTTTTTCGAATACTGTATGCAATAGGTCTGCTATATTTTATTTCATTATTTACAGCTTAAAATTTATAATGTATGACTGATAGCATTTACTTTCATTAGAAATACGCGACAGGCGAGGCATTTTTGTGTGACCACTCTTGTGTTTCAATCCATTCAGTGGTTCTCTAGAAGAAGTTCAAAATATGAAATGTTGACGGACGGACGACGGACGAAAAGTGATGACAATAGCTCACATGACCCTTTGCGTCAGGTGAGCTAAAAAATGTAACGGTAACAAAACATTTATGATGGCTCGTACCATATCACATCCACTCTCAATAGGAAATGAATTGCAAGAAATCCGAAAATTGTGCATATTTTCAGTCATATGATTATTATATTTGGCTCAGCAATTTGTGATTACTGTGCTTTTCATTTTTGGTCTTCGTGACGACAAGTGTAAAATTTCAGTATTGATCACATTACTCTATTCCTGATAAAATAATGTTCCAGTAATTTATGTGACAAAATAACGGTATATCTGAGAAGGTCGGATAAGCTGACAATATTTGGAACTGGAGAATTTTGTTGCGTTTTGAAAAAAAAACATTCAGACGTGATTTCAACGAATTACATTTTTGAAGTAATCGTATAGTTTTTGCAGTTGAAATATTTTTCAGTTAAAGTATTTTACTTGTTTTAAGTATTATGTAGACTTGGAAAAGGTATTGCAATGCCATTTCATCTTCTTTTCCATTTTCTCAAGATTCAAACGAAGCTGTTTTTCGTGAGCTAATTCACCAATGGTTTTCTGCACTAAACAGGGTTCACAAAGATATGCCTATGTGGTATTAGGCAAAGACAAGGCTTACCTTGTAAAATAACACAATATTATTGTTAGTATAACTCTGAGTGCTCTATTCATTAATTTGAAGCATTTCATATACATCAACCCTATTTTTCTACCTTAGATTAAGGCGTATAGTAATGTTAAATTAAATATATAACAATAAAACATCCTAAAAAGTAATTGTAAAAATTATTGCTATTATTATTGTTATTATTTCTAATTTCTAATTTTCAGCTTCTAAAGTCTAGTAGTTTTACTTGTAACTTACCGTACCGTACCGTGGAAGTTCGGGATAGGGGAGTTCATTAGAAACTTTTCTCAAGATAAAAATAAATTATTTTCTATCACTCTATTTTTGCATTTAACCAACAAAAAAAATCGGTCTTACGTTGTTGTTTTTTTGAAATTGCATCATACATCCTAAAAAGGACTTCCGTAAGGGCTACAGAACCAGCTTTCAACTTCAACTCTTAAATTTTAAATTTATGTTCAATTTTTCCCTATCCCCAATACAAATTTTCATTCAATATAAAACAAATTCTGATGAGGTCTCAGTGTTGTAATTGTTAGTTCTGGGTCTACCTAAGGGTATAAATCGGTGTAAAAAATATTTATAATATAAAATACTATCGAAACACTGCGAATAGTAGAATCTAGACATTTTTTCTCTCCTATCAACTTTCAAGATTAAAATTACAAGAAAGATCAATATTATTTGACAATTCGCTCTCTCCTTCGCTAAACGTTCAAGATTACAATGAAAAATTCAATATCTGACTCCGAGTCGCCAAAATGTTCACATTTTTAGTTCCCCTCAAGTTGAGGGGGACTAATGGAGTACCCCCGGCGTCCATGTCCGCGTTTGCGTGCGCGTACGTGTCCGCAGGCAGTTCTCGGTTACTATTTGACACAGGGTCATATTTTTGTGTGGAGGTGCGCATTGAAGAGACTGACCATATGATATAAGATGAAGGTCAACATGACCCATATTACACGGCTGACTGGCTTTTAAGTTTTGTTAAAAATCAGTTTTAACATACGAAGTGACCTAAAATCATATTACTTGATGTGAGGATGCATCTTGGAGAGTAACACAGCCTCCCACTAAAATTAGGTCACTCTGACCTACTTTTCGTGCTTCATTGAATAAGGTTAAGTTTTACGTCCGAGTTCATTTCTCTGATACCAAGCGACCTACAATCATATTACTTGGTGTCAGGGTGCATCCCAGAAATAACACAGCCTCCCACTAAAATTAGGTCACTCTGACCTACTTATCGTGTTTCATTGAATAAGGTTAAGTTTTACGTCCGAGCTCAGTTCTCTGATACAAAAGGACATAAATCATACTACTTGGTGTTATGGTGCATCTCGGGGAGTAATACAGTCTCCTTTTAAAATTAGGTCAATCTGACCTATTATCGCGGTTCATTGACTTAGGTTAAGTTTTACGCCCGAGTTCAGTTCTCCGATACCATGCAGCCTACAGTCATATTACTTGGTGTCATGGTGCATCTCGTGGAGTAACACAGCCTCCCACCAAAATTATGTGACTCTGAACTACTTTTCGCGCTTCATTGACTAAGGTTAAGTTTTACGTCTGAGTTAAGTTCTCTGATACCAAACAATCTACAATCATATTACTTGATGTCAGGGTGCATCTCGGGGAATAACACAGCCTCCCACCAAAATTTGTGGGGGAACAAGGCGAACTTTGTTATCGTAGATTTATGGTTAAAATAGAACGCACAATGATATTTTAGAATACAACATAAATAGATTTTTAATTCTTATTAATGTTCAAGATTAAAGAGGTTCTTATTATTGTTCAAGTTTAAAAAAATATGCTTTCATATCTCTCGTTATACTTTATAGAACAACAAAAAATTCCAAGTGATTGTATGAACAACGAAATACCCAAGTCGGCAAATGTTCAATCCCTGTGGGGTGAATTTGATTTTTAAATTATTTAAACCGTAGTAATAACTACCATACACGTGGCACATTCGTTTTAGGTATCCAGGCGTTTGTACAAGCATAATAAATACGGGTCTTACTTGTAAGAACAGATATGTATGTATATGTTTTTGACTTTCTGGTGCGGTCAATATTATTTTTATGTTGGACACTTCCTACCAAATGTAGACAGGATATGCCTATAATTGAAAACCGTTGAAATGTTAGTGGATTTGTAAACCGAAAGCAATAGGAAAAGGACACAGGAATAATTTGGTTTATAAAAACGTAAAAATTAATACGGTTAAAACTTAATATTCATAAAGATATATTTGCCATACCTTAAAATGTGCGTGTTCAATTTTCCAGTCTTTTTGAGTTAAATGACAAAATGTTTTCGTTATCTTCTTGACAACACAGACATCTTATCAAATCCTATCCATTTATGTAATAGGAATTAATATACTTATCTTAAAATACGAAGTTTTGGTCAACTAAAAATGAAAACTTACATTTGTGTATACGAGTATGTGTTTCATGTAACAAACAAGACGATAATGAGTGCAGGAGAAAACAATCTGTTTCCCTCACTGAAAGATATTTTTTCATAAAAAATGTCATTGACATAGGGAATATTTATTTGTGATAAAATTTATTGATTATGGTTCATTTACCTGTGTTTGATTATCACTTGACTATGCACGTAATGGGTCCGTGTTTTCGATTTTGTATTTCCCCATGTTTATAATCACATTTTGGAGGACCCGAACTGGGCGCATTACTTTTAGGCTAAAACAGCAGATTTTGGGTATATACGTTTGAGCGAAGAAAAATGTTACGTTTGGGCAAATGTTATCTGAGCGCCTCCATATAGGTCAATACAGGTATGCAGTTCCATGTTCAGAATACCATCCATACCTAATACTCTTACTAAGTAAAAACCGCCCAGTGATATATGATATCGTATGGTCTTTCAGCATGGAGGGGTTGGAAATAAAGAAAACCGATACAAATAAAATAATGTAGACGATTTTTCTTTCCGAGTCACCTATGTTAGAAAGAATTGAGAAATATCCTTCCAAATTATCAAACGTGTTAGTTACCGATTAAGAACAAGAATATATATACCGTAATGCATCTATTGCTTTAATATACACTTCTTTTAGTGCTGTTCTTGTACAGTTAATTTTAAGTTAGATTGAGGATGTATTTTTTAATGTGTACTGATATTAGTGCTCATATTTTTTGTTAAGCGCTTTTGTATTTTTTAAGAATTAGGTGTTTTACCATTTTACTTTAGTGACTTACAAGTATCATGCTTAAAATCCTACTTTAAGTTCTATAAATATTATGATATTCTTGACCAATTGTATGTTTCATTATTTGCCACACAACTCACACACACGCAAATTCAATTTAAATATGTTATGTTTTTCTATTGTAAATATAACTTAATTTCATGTTTTGATTCTGTAACGCATGCTCAAAGTAAATTCAAATGTATTAATGTACTGTATATTGGGAAAAGACTTCATAAGTTGGAATAACTTGTCTCTAATCCCTTTTGCTTTGCAAATAAAATATGTTTAAACTAAATTTGCTCGAATGTATTTTTCACTATTTGCCCAAATGTATATTTTTTCTTGGCCCAAACGTATATTTATTTTGACTCAAACGATATGCCGATTTGCCCAAATGTAAAACGCCGGAAAATATATTACCCTGAGTTGAAAGGGAGTGCATTTTGCGTTCTAACACTGGGAAACATTTTGGAAAATTACATAGATGACACAATTTATTATTGTTATTATTTCCCTGAATGTTCTATTCATTGATTTGAAGCATTTCACGTACATCAACCCAATTTTTCTACCTTAGATTAAAGGCGTATATAGTAATGTTAATTTAAAATTTAAAATGTTAATACTAAAAAGTAAATGTAACAAGTATTGCATTGCTTCCATTATAATGTACAAAATTACATAAAAAACATCAATAGTAAACGTTTCATGTACATTGTGTTAAACGCACAGATGACCATTCAAAATACAACCCACAAATAATCACGTGGATGCATAAGCCCCGCCCATTAGGTATAGTACTATATACATTTGTAATATAAAATCTTGCAATTCTATTGAAAGATTCTTACATGAAAAGTAATAATTTCTTATTTTGAATTTTCAGCTTCTAAAGTCTAGAAGTTTTACTTATAACTTCTTATAATTCAATCTTAGCGTACCGTGGAGGGCGGGAAGGGGGTGTTCATAAGAATGTTCTCAAGATAAAAATAAATTATTTTCTATCACATTTAAACGCGATTTAACAAAAAAATCTGTCTTACGTTGTTATTTTTCGACATGTTATCATACATCCTAAAAAGGACTTTCGTAAAGGCTACAAGAGCAAGCTTTCATCTTCAACTCTTAGATTTTAACATTTTCATTGATAAATCTTTATACTATAAAAAAGGTTTTCAACACGTGAATAGACAATCTATATGAATTGATAATTTGAGTCATAAAATTTTCATATGTGTTCGATTCGCAGGAATATGCAGTGTCGGATATATCTACCTTTAAAGACTACAATGTATATTTCTATCAGAATAAAAATTGTATGAAGGATACCGGTATTATAAACTACGCAAAAAGGTTTCTGAGTCTCTGTATATTCCGAAGTTGTGTTTTGTGCTCTTTTATGTTTTTTCTTTGACGTTCTGTAGTTTAGATTATGTTTTATTGATTGATATGTCATTGTTGATAAAACGTATCACAAAATACCGAAATAGATTTGATGTACTGCATGGCTATTTCGTTGGCTGACAACTCATCAGCAATGCTCGAGATCAAAGTTGGAAAACCGGTTAAAGATAAAATGATGAAGTCATAAGCACAACCATCAAAATCCAAAACAATTAAAAGAAACAGGATCTTTCCTATTATCCGTTTGTTGTTTTTATTATTATAGAAAATTTTGATAACGCTGATAACATATCTTATCTTCTATATAAATATTGTTTACTAGACACATAAAGTAAAAAAGTGTCTGTCAGACCTTATCGATTATTGGAATAAGCTTAAAGGATAAATATTCGATATTTTGGCCGATAATTTAATCTCGTTCTCAGAAATTTTTATCTGTTTTCATGTATTGTATTCTTTACATACAATAATTTTGGTCTCATAATTATTAAAGCATTACAACATATGATGTTGGACCAGCATAGTGTTTAACAATGCCTTTTTACATACTTTTATCATAATAATTGTGACTATTACGTACAGTCACTGTATAGGACAGCTTCATAATTTTGTCAGTTTTTTTTTCAATTAGATGTACACATTCATTGTTAAGTTTTGAAGCAAACAAAAGATTTTTGTGCTTGATAATATATTTTTTCAGGTCTGGAGAAAATAAAATTATTTTTTTTCACACTCCGAGCAAAGCGGATTTTTTCCCCAAGAAAACAAAATGAGAATTTCTTAGATTTTTCATTAAATATTCTACATTTAATTGTTCAAGCGGGAATAATATTTCTGTAGAACAGTGCATGGCTCTGCCTATAACCATGTTGTTCATTATCTTTAATTTCCATATAGATGTAGACATATACCTTAATATAACTTTTTCTTTATGAAAAAAAAAAACATATGTAAACCCAAATAAATTAGAACTCGCATACGCTACCAAAATAGAGGAATTGCACATCTTTATGAAGTGAATTGTCCCTACATGATTTATAACATATATCATCATCATATTACCGGTAATAAGAAGAAAGTCATTCAGATGGAGTCTCAGGTGCGGGAATGGGGGTAGTGTGGGGGAAGGCAAACACACTTTCACGTAAAATTGTGATGTCGTCATTTTATCTTCCTAACGCCTATACACAAGCTCCCGACTAATACCACGCAGTTATGCCGAACGCAGATCTGTTTAATATGTAAAAAATCTACAATTACTTTCTTTAATTTTTTTTATAACTTTATTAAATGTATTACCCATTAAGGGTTAATGGCATAATAAATAGGTAACAGGAACAGTGTTGTAACAAAAAACAATACAATTACATTTTTTTTTTGATGCAATAATGTCTCCCCCCTTTCATCCTGTAATCATTCTTCATCAAATTTAAGAGGCCTTGGAAACCCCAAAATCAATCTAATCAGGAAACACAAACTTTTGCATATGTAAAAATATCGAAGTCTGTATACACTTGTATTATTTTGGTACGGGGACCCAAAAAATCAATCCGATCCCAAAAAGTTTATTTAGTGCAAAACTACACCAGGTATGCATTATATTCTGCGTTCACAAAACTCCATATGTAAATACATGGGTGAAAGTATAGGTGTCAAAGACCAGAAACTGGGAAGAATCCAATATCTTATAAAGGAATATATAGAGGCTAAATATCCAGCAAATTCCAGAAAACTTTCAGACATGTGAATATGGCAAAGCCAATGTTTTGATACAGGAAACACCTAAAATCAATGCGATCCAAAAAAATACATTTTATGTAGGGCACAAATACACCTGGCATGCTGTAGTAGGGTCTAAAGTAACCATATATTCAATATTCGTGAAAAAATCTTTTCTAAGATGTTGATTGAAGATATATATATATATAAGTAAAATGAATTTGATCATCTATCTCATTTTGTTTACAATATTTGCAAAGTCTGACTTCTCGTTTAATTTTTTGATATCTTCCCATTTCTATTTCTATAATATGATCCGAAACTCTTAATTTTGATCAATACATGGAGTTCTTTCCTTAAAATCTTTTATTTTTAGTAAATATCGTTTCATTTTATAATTATATTTTTTTTTATAAATATATCTTGTTAATTTCATTTAAGGAATTTAATTTTGTAATGAATAATTTTTCATAATTATTCTGAAGAGTGTACATCGATGAAGGATTTGTTAAATTTGTCTTTTTGCTTTTCCAGATTCCAGTTCTCTATATCTTTCATTTCTAAGTTTTTTTCCAGAATATCATAAATATATGTATACCAGGAATATATTCCATTTTCATGGAGGTTTTTCGATCAACTTTATGCATTATGAAGTATTGGATTAATATTTAGTTGAAATAATCTATCAAAATATTATAAGGATTGAATTTTTATTAGAACATCCATTGGATATTATTAGTTAACAACGTCCTTCTAAATCTACTCTGCACATATCTTGAAGGTTCAACTAAAAACTTTTTTGGGGAATTTATGCTATGGAGCACATATTTTTTTGTTTGTTCAATATTCATGATTTTTTTTCAACATAGTTGGAATTGTAATTTGTTTTGCAGATCAAGCGGTAATTCGTACGAATAATAGAACTTAGTAGCTTTATAATTACCAGAAAACGAATGTTGTCAGCATTTTCTATATACACACTCTGTGATGTCTATACATACTTAAATCATACAGAGTTTAAAAGAAAGTACTGTCACATGTTTAATATACTATTGCACAAAAAAATATAATACGACAAATTCCTAAGTAATTAATTTGGCAAATCTGTAATAAATATGTCTAGAAATAATTACAATATACCTTCAATTTTACATCACCATAACCAATAGCAACTAAGACATTTTTTATTGATGTAAGATTTAAAAAGTGTTTCTAACAGGGTGTACAAATCAATTTCATGTGTGATCTTTATGACGTTATGTTCGGACTAAAACAAGGACCCCTTTTATGAGGTGCTTATTACTGGGTTAAAGTAAAATTACCGGTAATGTTGGTTTTTCATAAGGATATTACACAACTGGTTTGTCATTATGTCATTTGTTCCGAGGCTAAAGGTGTTCTTTGCCACTTTTTTTTTTTATCACAAATGCAATACCAAAGGCTCTCCCCCCACATGCTTGCCTTTCTCCTCATTTCTGAGATAGAAAATCGATATAACATCATATTACATGTTTTTGTTTAGTATAGGAATACGACACAGTAAATTTTCTATATTGATTTTTTGCCAAAATGTTACCTAATGTATACCTTTCATAGATGCAAAGAAAAACTTACCTTCACGATTTTAAAATATTTAAGATATTTGATACTGATTTTGGTATATTTCAGCCAAAAACCTATAATTTTTCAATTTTCAAGACTCACAAAAAACAGTATTACTTTTTAACAAAAATAAATAACAATTCACCAGGGGCTTAGTTAAAGAACCTGTCTTAAGACTAAGATATGTCTTGGGACTAATCTGGTAGAAAAAATACAACAGGAGGTAGAACCTTAAGAACGAAAATAAAAATGTTAGATAGATATGCAAAACTATTGGGAATTATACATATTACAAAGCAACTTTTAACAAACATTCTGAGGCAACATAATTTCGAATACGAAAGGAAATATATAAAACAATGTTAAAGTTAAACATGATAGTGTTAGCAAGAAATTTTAATACTGACAAATGTTTTGTTGTACCTCAGCGCGATTCGAACTCACGATGTTGTAGCATCTTGATTCTGCATAAATCCGTATTTAACAACTCGACCGAATCCAGCTTTATTGTCCGGGTATGTTTATTGAAACGACCGCAAGTAAATTTTGATATAGTAAGATCAAATTAAATCAAATTAAAAAAACAAAAACAAAACAAAACAAAAAGATGGAAAACAATCAGAAATTCGAGATTGAAAGCAATGAAAGGGAATATTCACCATTCATATGTGACTTTTGTAGTTTAACAATTTAAATGAGTGTTACAGGGTCATGACTTTATAGGACGTTATGAATGTTTCTGATGGTATAAAGTGTTTATTGAGTTTTTGTGATATAAGGTTTTAATATTTGACAAAAAATTAGGATGAAGTTTAAGTAATGAGCAGTCCCTCTACAACATCAAGTTGTAAAACATATGTCTCCCTGTTTGATTATCTTGACATTCTTCATTAAATCAAGTTTGATTTTGCCGACCTGGAAAAAAAAACAGCCGAAATCCTCCACATGAAGCCGTTTTCTATGTCTTATAAAGACACTATAATGGACAAATCCACATTGCCAAGAGCGGAATTCCGTAAAAACAATAAAATCTTACCAGTTAAATAGAAGTATCATGCATATAATATAACAATCACAGTGTGATAAGGCATTAATAAGTACATCTGAACATAAATGCTATGGCAATCTCCTGTATTGCATCACTAAACTGGTAAGCAGCAATTTCTGTCATTTTTCATTTCATTCCAATGTAATTTGCAAGATTTTATATTCACAAACTTACACACATGTGAAATTGACAGTTTCCATGTTTTGCTATGGGAAACTAAAAAACGTCAACCAAATCAGACAACCCTTTATGTCTCGCACAACTACACATGGTAGGCAGCAATTCTATAAAGTTTTGTTTCATTCCAATGTGAATTGTAGGAGATTTTGCGTTCACAAACTTTATGTTTTGCTAGGGGAATCCCCAAAAATTAACTCCAATCAGGAAAACTTTCATGTCTTGCACATAGTCACATATAGTCGCCAGCCATTCTGTGAAGTTTTATTTCATTCAATGTCAACTGCCAGAGATTTTGTAATCACAAACGCCCCCATATATACTAATGACAAAGCCTATGTTATGTTCTTTGCCACTTTTTTTATCACAAATTCAATACCAATGGCTCTCTCCCCATATGCTTTCTTTTCTCCTCATTTCTGAGATAGAAACCCAAAAAACAATCCGATTAGGAAAACATTCATGTCTTGAATAACTCTAACATAACATAATTTAAGTTATCCAACCAACGGACTCTCTATGGGGCAATGACTTACAAAGTATGAAAACATTGAAGAGAAAAGATTTACTTGACTGAAAGTAAAAGACAGTTACATCAAAGAAAACATTTGTTATACTTATACTACGACTTAAAACACTTAATGCTTGATGGTATATTATAATGCAGAAATGCAGAGTTTAGTAATTCACAATTTAAAATATAGTATAATTGTAGTCTATCTGTTAGATATACATTTGAAAAATTCTTTCCGTTCATGAATACATTTGTTACTTTTGATCAGGAAATGTTCTTAATCTTCAACCTCCCCAGTAGAACAATTTTTACACTTCTTGTCAATTCTGACTATTTTAGTAAAACGACCTGCTTATATCAAAAGTCTATTTGAAGAGACAAGAAATTTACAGATTGCTTTCCTATATTTAAAATTCTTTAGCGAAATCAAATATGTTTCTGATGTAAAATCATTTTTTTTAAGAAAATGTAAGTTATTATTTTACCACCTTTCAAATAATAACTTCATTATTTTACAATAATCGAGATATTTTTATTTGTATATATTTTTTATTGATATATTAAATCTATATTCTCTTTGATTCATAAATTAGTATTAAATGCAATTTTTCAACTGATGATTTTGCATACATATATTAGTCAAATAAAGTTCTTTATAGCAATGAAAAGCATCTTACAGAAGAGGAAAATATATTGACATGTTTTCCTACCTATAATGGTGTTTAATCATACTATTAATATCATAATGTAAAGGATGTCTTCCAAGCACTTTTCCTATGTATGCCAAGTATATTTACAAAATTTGAGATCCAATGTTTCACACTTTCAGTTTTTATAACATTCACCTAAATTAATATCTTGAGATAGCTTAAATCTAGTATAACCCTAAATCTCATCTAACCATATAATAAAATTGGTTTGATGGTAAGGTCAAACTCATTTAAAGAGGACTTAATATTTGGATTAAGATTAAGAAAATATTTTCTTAGTTTGTAAGATGTCTTCAGAGCCTTTTAATATGAAAAAGTTCCGGAAAAAAATAAATACCTAATTATTTATACTTTACAACACATTCAATTGCGGGGCTTTTGTATAATTTTTTAAGGCTTTTTTTATTGAATATAACCACTTTAGTTTTCTTAGTGTTTACATATTTACATATTTATATTCATGCCCCATCTGTTTACCTTTTTTAATGTCTGACTTGGACATCTGTTGCACTGAGTTTTAATGTGTTTATCACTGTGTGTTTGTTTATTCTACATTGGCTAGAGGTATAGGAGGAGGACATGTTTAACCCAGCCGCATGTTTGCGCCTGTCCCAAGTCAGGAACCTCTAGCCTTTGTTAGTCCTGTGTGTTTTTTGAATTTTGGTTCATTTGTATGTTTCGGAGTTTAGCTTGCCGTCCATTTCACTGAACTAGTATACACTATTATTTAGGGGCCACCTGAAGCCCGCCTCCGGGTGCGGGATTTTCTCGCTGCGTTGAAGACCCAGCTGTTTTCTGTTCTGTGGTCGGGTTGTTGTCTATTTAACACATCCCCCTTTCCGTTCTCTATCCCATTTACCACAATATTGTTCTAAAGCATTCAGTTAGGCTTTCTGGGAATTTGAGAAAATAACTGATATGGTTATTATTAATGTCTATTGTTTCATATTCATCTATGGTACATGTATTGTTGCGTTGCCTTTTATTGGGGTGTTTGGCAAACCTTCTACTGATGGGCTTAGCCCAAAAACTCACAATACCGAATTCGTTTTACATCTTTATTCATCTAGGTACAACTGCAGACTAACTACAATATTGCAAGCATGCATTTTCACATCATGTGATATATTCTTACATGTGTTAAACAGTTTATAAAGTCTAGACATGACCAAAGAGACTTATCGTGTGAACTGTCTCTATAAAAACATTCAGAATCGGACTCCGACGAGGTGTTTATAAAATAAATAAAGTAGCATCAATTATGTGTTCTGCAGTATTTATCTCAACTAATTAATATGAAATATTTAACACTATTTTACTTCGTAACAGTATCTATAATTGTCAGTTGTATTATTCATAGTGTCAAGTTATACGGCCACCTACGACTATATCATCTATATACATCAGGCAATCTAGTAATTCTGAGTGTAGAGAGATGGTCCATATACACTATTCTAAATCATTTATGAATATTTTAAACTCAAGTTATTATCCTACTGCGCACTGTCTCAGTCTTCGAATCTGTAAGCGAATTTCCAATTTTAACACATGCTTCACTTTTCAGATACATATACTGTAAAATTTCTTCCCAACATTAATTCAAAAGATACTTTTATGTATTCCTAATGTATCAATTCTTAAAGCATTTTGAAATCTCGAAACTTTATCAAAAGCTCCCTGTTTTCTTCTGCCAAGTTTTTTCCCATTTACTTAAGAAATAATTCATGGCATATTGTGGGGTGGTTGGTAATTCGGTTATGCCGAGACCGAAACCAAGCCGGAAATCTTTAAAATTATTATTTTCGTGGAATAATTGTCTTTATAGGTAAATATCGTATATTTGGTAATTTTATAGATAAACTGAATACAAAAATGTTATTTACCGTAACATTTGATGTTTATGCACCTATTCATTCAAGATTTCCATCTCCAAAGTTGGTAATTGGGTATGCCGTTTTCACAAAGGGACACAACTCAAATACGTTTTGCCAGGAAATTATTCCTTTTTTCTGTGCATTTTATAGATAATTGTTTGAGGAAAGAAAAAAATAATTAAAATGATAATTTATGATACAAATTTTTATTTCTGTTTATATTTTTAAAGGAACAATTACTTTTACTATGAGAACCACCCCCAAATTTTTCCGTTCTAGAATCATGCTTCATGTGGTGTAGTGAACAATCATGCAAACAAATAGTACCTGGTATGTACAAATGAAGAGAGATAAGGAGTAAATGTCAATTAAAAAAAAAAAAAAAAAAAAAAAAAAAAAAAAAAAAAAAAAAAAAAAAAACTGAAAAAGGACCATTAAAGTAAACAGAGTAGCCTTCAACTTTAGGGGTGTGCGACCATACATTTTTGCAAGCTTTTATAAATAACTGAAGCCACAAAATTCTAAAGAAATAACAATAAAAACCAATAAAAAGGGTTCTTTTAAATTGGGACGGGTACATAAAATGAGTAACGAGGTACATGTACCATGACAGTATTCTAGTGAAGAGAGAAGTGGTGGTCTTCCATCTTTATAATAATTTTAGCAAGGCAGCACCAGCAGGTCCTCGATAAATACTACTTAACGAACTTAGATGTAATAATTTTTCCCTTGTTCAATTCGGTTAAATTTTCACACAGTACAGGTCGCTCTTCATCCCCCAGTCGGACCATTTTATAAATGGTCATGCTATATTATAATTTATCACTGATAGGTAGAATATATTTTTATCACAAATATCAGAGATTATTCTGCAGTTAAATTGTGAATTATAATATACATCTTTTCATTAATTTGCGTCCAGTTGAAGTCTAAGTCTTTTAGAAGGCAAAATATTTGCTTCGTTTATTCTGTACCGGTATATTTTGTTATGATATTATCTCGATCGTTTCTGCAACAGAATTTCCTAGAGGTTGTAACAAGCCTTTTTTCTCTCTTACTTTTGTCAACTATTTGCCAAGTGCATGCATACAATATATACTTTTTGTTTGATAATCGTGGTCCGATCAGTGTAAACATTTATGCCGAATTTGCACCATTTATTTGAAAGTTGTCTCGAGGTCCTGGTATATCTTCCATTACATGTATATTTCAACAGCTGCCTGCTAAATAGCAATTTTTTCTTGAAAATGATGAATCAACTAATAAAACTCTGTCTGACATATATTTTTTCTCAGACTGTAGTCTTTGATCAATAAGAGTTATTGATTCATTACCTGTCTGTTAGTTACAAATTACATCGAGTTTATAAGTTATTAAACGTATGGTGATTTTACACCAGGTGTTAAAATTCAGAAATGTATTCCTGTCATTGATATCTTGTGGTTGCGTCAATTGCTTTTTGTTAAATATCTTTCCTACATTCAATCCCACAAATAATTCATCATCACGATCCAATCATTCTGGTGACAGCACTTACACAAAATTGCCATGCAACACAAGAAGGAGTTGATTGCTCAAAACTGGTTCTTTCAATATGCTTTTTTTAAAATAAAAAATCTGAAAAAAAAATATCCAAATGACATCATAGTCCTTCGTGAAACATATATATGAACATATGTGCTAAGTTTCAAATCTCTGGGAAAAACGTTGTAGGAGGAGTTAATTAAACAAAAACGGTACCCCCTCACACAATTCTTTCTCAACAAAAGTGGCAAACATGGAAAAACTTCAAAGGTCATAATGACGTCATATTCCTTTCTATTGTCATCAATTGGCGTCCGTCGTCGTCCGTCGTCGTTGTCGTCGTCGTCGTAAACTTTCCTTTAAAGGTCTTCTCCTCAGTCGGACCGCCAAGTCAATAATGGCGTCGTTTTTATTTACAGAGTCACGTGACTTTTCATTTGAAAATGGGTCATTTTTAGTAACGTCAATCACCTGCCGGTTTTTTTGGCCATACATGACGTATGGTTTCAGTTGGGTGTAGGGGATGGTATTAAACGGTTTCTGAGAATATTTTCTTTTCATATTACTTCAAAATAGATATTTTTAGCGTGCTTTTCGTACAAAATTTTACAATCAAAGTTGGCAATGATGCCGACGATTTCGTCACCTTTGGTCAGAAAAAGGACAATTTCTTCATAGTCAGTTCTCGGGACGGGGATTTTTTAATCGGAAAAGGTGTGCTGTTACTTTTCTGACGAACAGTTCAAATATTTCTCCGCAAAACCGAGTGAAACGCAATTCGAGCGAGCTTTTTCTGTGAAAATTACGTGATAAAGGGGGATAATCAGCGTTGACGTTGTCAATAAAATGTAAACAAAGAAGGTATGGCGGTAACGATCGATAAAAAAAGAAAATATAAATAAGTTTCACACTTGGTTGTCAAATGATATAATAAATATGTGTCAATAAACATTAAACAAACCATATTTAAGAATAAATAATGTACCAGGGGAAAAAAGGGGGGGGGGGTGGTCAGGCAGGTGCTTCCGCTTACTTCTATCATTTTCTTGTGGAGGGATTCGGGATTTTTCTGTTGAATGGTAGAATGTGCACAAATGAATTTAAAATTATTTTCCATATAAATTAACAACTGAAAGCCTGGGGAGTAGCTGAAGTACTGCTATAGGTCTATTTGAGTAATGACAAATGTTGGTTTTTTTCAAAAACAGTACTGAAGAATTTTTTCTCACTTTAATTTTGAAAAAAAAATTACTTGCTCCAATTATTATTTAAATGGTTTGTGCATTTTGCAATGTAGAAGCTATTAAATAATGGATTTTTGTCTTTATCAGGACCTAAATATTGTGAGTTTTTGGTTAAAAAGTAACAAATTACCAAAAAAAAAGCATTGGAAAAAAAGAAAATTTTATTAAAATTAAAATTACCTTTATCCATTACTCAATTGTGAAAAACTGTAAGGATCTGACATGGACAGATTTATTTTTGCCAGCAAATCACATGAATCATGCATATTCTTTTCAACAAAAGGAAATTTTACATATGTACATTAAGTTATGCCTTCTCAATCTTGTTTTTCATGAATTAATATTTATTGCATTAATTAAGAATAATTATTATTGCTATTTTGTGTATTTGACCTATTTCACCTCCTGTAGTGCCAAAATTAGTAAAACAAAAATATACATGTGATTTTATAGACCAATTTCTCATGCTTATTATTGAAATTTGCTGACTTTCCATGTAAAAAAGTAAAAATCTGGACATGAACATGAATTAAAAATCATGAAATAATAAAATAAAATCATTTATATAAGAAAAACTGTAATATGGAAGATACTGGATTTTGAAATTAAAGGCAAAGCACAAAAATTAGAAATTTTCAACAGAATTTAAGTTAATAGGTCTATTAACATGATTAATGCTCTATACATGTAACGTTACATAGCATGGTGAAATTCATGTGAATGTAATGAATATTCTTTGAATAAGAGAACACAACCAAAATATAATAAAACTATTACTTGATTGAATCATATAGACTATTCTAACTAAATAGTCCAGATGACACCAGAGGGTAGAAAAATTTAAATCATAAAGGAAAAGGAATTAGATAACCTTACTTACAAGTGGTTATAAAATTTGAAGTTGTAGATATTACAAGACTACTCTTTTGACAAAAAATTAAGAAATTATACACATAGAGACATATGAAAATCATACAATATTTTCCATCCAAAGTAAAACAAATACACATAAAATATATATTTTGATATAAAATTTATTTACTAATAGTTTTCCTGTACATTGCCAATGATAATAAATAAAACTGGTGGCTCATAGGTTGAGTATTTATGCCTAATTTCACAATATTGTAAAGACTAAAAGTGTTCTAATACTATTTATTCAAATATTGTCAGTGAATCTGTTTTTGCTTTAATTTTTTAATCTTATTTTTTTTAAAAATCATCTCATCATAGATTTTTTTTTTCTGTCCATAATATAACCTATTAGATGAACCTGAGTAAAATTTTTAAAAAAAACGTGTATAATCAACCAAAAAAATGGGAAGGGGACTTTCCAGGTGACTGATCTTTGAAAATAGACACTCCTCTACAATTTTATGCAGAAAATTGAATATCCAACGTAAAAAAATACTTCAAACGTGTCATTTTTTGAAAACAAGAAAAAACACACTTCATTTCTTTGCATATTTTGATACCCCTGGATATTGCGTAAGAACTATGTAACGGAGTCTCGGGACAGCCTTTTTAACTTGCAAATGAAAGACCTGACACTATATCAATTTGCAAAACAAAACATTATAGGCTCCTCCCAGTGAAACGGTAAACGAGCGAGATCTGTTCATTGGCTAAAAAGTGGCAACGTGTGTCGCCGGCCATTTTGAGGTGCACAAAAATACTCACTTTTGATGTCTCATACGTTCATAATTTTCAGTGTCAGATGAATCCAATAGGCCAGGGTGTTAACGAAATAATTTTTACTCATATTTCCATCCATGTTATTTGAAAGTCAAAAACTAGCACAACGATATTTACACATTTCACACACGTCATGTCAATCAAAAATTCGAGGCGGGACTAAAAGCGCCATCTAGTGTAAAAAAATCTGACATTATCTCCACCTGTTTCTCTGTAAATAGAATGCACTAGCGTAACGGTCAAAATGGCACTTGGCGGTCCGACTGTCCTCTGAAACCACTGAGCTAATTGGAACAAAACATGGCAGCAATGGTCCTCTTTCAGAGTTGTATCCGATGACCCCGCCCATCATCCAAGATGGCCACCAGAGCCGAACTTAGTTTAACATAGGATCCAATGGGAAATTTACTTAAAGATCTTCTTGTCTGAAACCACTTGGCCAATTGGAACAAAACTAGGCAGCAATGGTTCTTAGGTGGTTCTCTTTCAGAATTATATCCGATGACTCGGCCCGTCATCCAGGATAGCCACCAGAGCCAAACATAGTTAAACATAGGACCCTATGGGAAATTTACTTAAAGATATTTTTGTCTGAGACCATTTGTCCAATGGGAACAAAACTTTGCAGCAATGGTCCTTAGTTGGTCCTCTTTCAGAATGTTATCCGTTGACCCTGTTCACCATCCAAGATGGCCGCCAGAGCCGAACTTAGTTTAACATAGGATCCTAATTAAGGTAAATTTACTTAAAGATCTTCTTGTCTGAAACCACTTGGCCAATTGGAACATAACTAGGCAGCAATGGTTCTTAGGTGGTTCTCTTTCAGAATTATATCCGATGACTCGGCCCGTCATCCAGGATAGCCACCAGAGCCAAACATAGTTAAACATAGGACCCTATGGGAAATTTACTTAAAGATCTTTTTGTCTGAAACCATTTGTCCAATGGAAACAAAACTTGGCAGCAATGGTCCTTAGTTGGTCCTCTTTCAGAATGTTATCCGTTGACCCTGTTCACCATCCAAGGTGGCTGCCAGAGCGGAACTTAGTTTAACATAGGACCTAATGGGAAAGTTCACTGAAAGATTTTGTTTGGAACCAGTGAGCCAATTGGAACTTGACAACAATGTTCCAGGCTACCAGTCAAGATGGACATAGTCCAGGTGAGCGATACAGCCTCCTGGGAGCCTCTAGTATATTTTTTTTTCAATTGCTACATTTATGTTGTTTTATGCTTTAATGTTTAATTTATTTCATTATTGTAATTTATGTTCAATATGTAATTGTAAGTATATTAATAATAAATAATTCAGTTCTTATTTTTATATAGACGTAATAGATAGAGATATAGAGATATAGATATATACTTTTTAAACTTTTTTTATACATTTTAAATTTTATTTATTTTTAGTCTTTTGATTGTGACCTTTAATAATTAGAAAAGTAGAATATACATGTGTATATGTATTTATGAAAATAAGTTTTGAGTATAAAAATAAATATAATACAAAAATTATAATTAAAAAAAAGTGAAAATGAGAAAAATAAATTAAAATTAAAATTCTATAATGTCAATCTATTAATTAAAAATTATTATTTTCTTTTTGTATGAACTGCTATCACAATCTAAGAGAACAGAAAAACTTGCATTTAATACTACATTAATAGCCCAAAGAAACAATTTATATGCTATCGTGTTTGGGTTGTCACCCTTTGTGATTACGGCATACCCGAATTACCGACTTTGGAGATGGAAATCTTGAATAAACACATGCACATGCATAAACATCAAAATTTACGGTGTATTTTTATATATTCAATTTATGAATTTATGCCATGAACTATTTCTATTCTAATAGGTCAAATATGGTATTCTAATAGAGACAATACGGTAAAGAAATCAGTGTTTTGGTTGTTCTCTCAAATGAGTACCTCTCCTTCTGCTGATGTGGAAAATAGCCATTCATGTTAATAGAACCTTTGTTCTGAAAACACACTTCGAAAGAAAATTTTGATTCATTTGACAACTTGAACAATTCTGAGATAAGCGAAAATAGATAACAAACGAACGTTTTTTTGATTTTCTGCAATGCAGGTCACACATTTTTTTGTCGGACGTTACGGAAGGCGGTAAGCGTTAGTCATCACATCGTTGCTGCTCCTCTTTGTTTACCATGTTAAAAGAAAAGTTCCCACCAGATATATTTGCATTTTAGAACATTGAGAAGTTGTAAATCTCCCCTGCGTGCTCAACTTTCGTTCCAATTTTCACTGGGAATACACTTGTCCCAAATATTTTGCCGTGGCTAAAATATTCTGAATGCAGACGAACCGGAAATTACTATAGTAATGAAGTTTATTTTGAAGGAATTTACCAGTGTGTAAAGCCCGAGTTTACACATTGATAATTCAGTCAAAAAACCTTAATGGCTTATAATACCGAAGTAATGCAGAAATATGACGTTTTCCATTTGAAATTAACAATTTCCTCGTGCACTATATTGCATGCGTACGTATTCTGTACGAGTATTGTTCTATTACTGGGTAACAAAGTAACAAAAATAGACGGTTGTGGTTTGACTGGAAATTTTACCACGGTTTTGTTCATATACACGACTATGGAGACGTCATATTAGAATTACCATTAAATTCTTAAACCACAATAAATAACACTATCAAATATCTTTTGAAAATCAATTAAAAGGGCATACAATCTACCATCGTTAGTGCTACTGTATTTATCAATCAGAGATTTGACAAGAAAGCAAGATTAGAAGTTCGTGCATTTTTGTGAAACCGACCTTATAAGGGTTAAAATAAATTACGTTTACTTAAAAATTCATATCGAGCATTCGAAGTGTTGTTTAAAAGTTTTCTTAAATTTCTTGTAGTGGTTATCCCATGTAATTATTATCAGGGTCTGGGCGGTTATCTGCCTTGAAAACCGGGAAAATTGATCCTATGGCTAATGATTCTGGATAACTATCATTAAAATTTGAAAAGACTAAATTAAAAAATCTGAATAAAAATTAAGTCCAGACCTTTTGTCATACCACATTTCAGAGAGCCAATGGCAGATATGGTTTCTGTTTTGTGATTCTGTTATCTAAATTTTTAAAAGTGTTTTAAAAGGAATTTTTTCTCCAACAGTGTATACAAATTTCTTTTCGGTACATGGCTAAATCTGTAGAGCAGTGTTCAGTGTTACGGACGGGTAGTTTCTACCCAGGACAGTTACCAAAGGCGGAAACAGAATTCATTCGAGAGTTTGCATTTGTCCAGTACACAGCTCGTAATTTGCTCTTCAAAATCATGAAGTTTAAGTTAAAAATAAAAAAAGGCAGTGACAGAAAACGCTCCGGATGATTGCATACATGTTATCATGTTTGAACAGACAGACAAAACCATAATTGTAATGATGTCTTAAAGCGACATTTCATGATATTTAATCATCACACTGTGCATAACTCAGATTTTGGTAATCGAAACATCAAAACATTCAAATATCCTATCTTCCACAGAGCCCAACAGATGCCTCCTGGCACATATAATTTTTCCTTTCAATATTATTTATCATTATTTTGTAGATTGGAAATGTTAAAAGCATTAATACGAGAAAGACTTTTTTTTAATAGATTTTATTGAAAGTGTGAATGGATTTCTTGGACTATTTTCTCTGACATTTTATAGCACTTCAAATATTGTATATATTATTTCATAAATTAAATTCGGTGACTGGACAATGTTCGCTCGCCATACCAATGGAAATTGTCTTATATCATTTAGCCCAGTATAGAAAAGAAATGCTTTATGTTCTGTTAAAAAAAGAACATAACGGTTTTGAAATGTTTTATCAACCATTGAGTATCAGAATCCATATTGTTATTCTAACTTCCAATATCGTTGAGAGTTGTATACTGATAACGAGTCCAGTTTATTTATTTTGTCAGATTTTAAATTTTCTATATTTACGTTTTGTTAATTCATTATATTCTCTATATAACTTGAAATAACGGCCTCTATAATGTTTGGATCTCAAACAGTTTACCTTGAGAAATAACTCTATTCCTCATTTATGTAAATCAAAATCAAACTATTTTTTTGTTGTCTCTGTTTCCTACTTATCTTTTTAGGCTTTTTAAGAGACATGTAAGCTGCAGTTATGATAATATTTTCAATAACATTAATCAAACCTGGTATATCACTAACTGAATATGACTGACAATTATTGTTGAAGTTGTTTATTCTTGGTTGAATTTCAGGTGTATTTAAAAGCATTTTGGAATTTAAAGACCGAGTCATTTGGCCAAGTATAGAACGTTTTTTTTATTATTCTTATTACAGATAGTAAAGGGATGTTTTGCTAATACTTATCACGAAATTTTGGAAAAGTGTTGTTATGCCAGATACCTTAACATAGAATAGTCTCAGAAGCTAATAAATATTCAACTGTGCTCTGACCAAGAGAACAGAAGCTTGTATAACTACCAAATATATCCAATACATCCTTCTTCATCAAGTTGGTTACCTACACAGAGTCGAGTCCCTCCCGTCCCACTCACACCTTTCCGCATCAAGTACATGGTACGCAACAATTCTGTAAAGTTTCATTTCATTGTATGATTTTCTATCATAGATTTTGCAATCAAAAACTTCAACATAAATATAGTAATGGCATGTTTTGCTATGGGAAACCCCCAACGTCAATCCAAAGACAATGACAATATGTCACCCCTAACTATCTAGGACGACTCTTAGGTTTTTTTCCTCAGTGGGAGAATACAATAGGTGTGAACAAAATGAACCTGGAACATTAGTAAGATGGACAATTGATCAAAATTTTATGATACCAAATTTGATGCAGTTAGTGTATTTCACGAAATCATATCTCAATTGTTCAAGTCCAAAATATCGGCAAAAAACATTTATAAAAAAGTTATAAAACTCCATTGGGGAAAATCCACAAGATCAAAATCGAATGACTGAGGAAAAAATATCAAACTAATTAGAATTAGAAGAAGAAAACACAAGAATTTTAAACTCCTTGAAAACGCAAGTAACGAATGGCTAGCATGTTCAGTTACCGACAGCCGTGAGTATTATCCGGCGAATTGTCAATTCCAGCAAGACGTGAAATCTAACAGCAGATACTTGTCTCATTTTTCGGCCGCTCAATTCGTGGTGACGGCTGTAAAATATTTGGAGTGATGATATCACAAGAACTGATTGAGAAAATCCTGCCTTAGACCTTTATGTGAAACTTTCATTAAAAAGACCTGTCCCTAAACCTAGACTCAGTGCTCAACGTCAAAAACCGTTATGGTTTAGGTTATCATGAGAAGTATATATTATACATGAATAAAGCGGAAACTAAATTCAAGTTAATTTAGATATATTAATGGTCTCTTTTATTTTACTTTTATATGGTAGATACATATTCTATTATACCAATTTTTGATGCACAACATATACATATATCGCCAAATTACAACTCATGAGTTGTGCTCAAGACCGAAGATGTTAAGGTATCCGAACCATAATAGATTATGATCGAAAATTGTATCTCTTTTTGACCGTGAATGGCTGAACCAAACAATTTAAAGCTGGGATTTTGTATACATATTTTTCTCAAGTTGAAACACACTTTGTTGCTTATGCAGAGTCTGTAAAAATAAGTTAGTTATATTGCCATTTCCGAAGTTTGGCGATAATTACCGAGATCATTACAATTGCGTTGTATGGAACATCCGGGAACTTTTGAATAATCACGTGGTCATTTATGGTCCGGATACCTTAAAAGTCACGTTTGAGACATCTTAAGTTTTCACCGAATTCAACAATTTTATAACTTTAAATTTTGAAGTATTATTTTATGCTAGTATCGAAATACTATGCAGCTGAGATGATACCCTCGGGGACTTGGAGTCCACCAGCAAACAACCAAGCTGATGATACCCTAGGGGACTTGATGTCTACCAGGAGAGGTATCCAGTCAGTGGTAAACATATTATATGATACCTGTGTTGATGCACAAAATGTGCATATTTCGTCAATATACGACCCATCATTTTTTTTAAGCCAAAACAATAATTCAAAACAACAGAGAGCAAATTCAAATGTCCGAATGACCAGAAAGGGTAAAGGCAAGGCTATCTGAGGACAGAACTATGCATGTCACAGATTTTCATAGTTTTCACAAATTTAAATTTTCTACAACTGTAAATTTTGAAGTATCATTTCACGTAGATGAGATTCAGGTATTCCTTAAGACAAGGCATGTTAAGAAAAGTGTATGAAGAGCATTTAATTGAAGGACTGGTTAAGTTTCTCTTTTATCTTTAGAAACCACTATACAAAGATGTAGGGCCATTTTCCTTTGCATTTATTTCACTTGTAGGGTCATTTTCAAAAAGTCGGCTAAAACCTTTCAAAATATCGGGATACATAGCCTGATATGTGGTCTCTAAAGATTTGCTAATTAACAACTAAGTTACTAACACATTTTCTACATACCTTAATATCGCTTTGGGAGACAGTTTTAACACAAATTCGTCAAATTAACGTCTTTAAGACAGTTTTTCAACGTGAATGAAACTCAGAACCAAACGAATTTTTGACTGTAAGTGAGATTGTATATCTCCTTTTATATGAAATAAGAATGGTTTTGGTTCTGAATTTTCTTCTTGGCAATATTTCAAAAAGTGATGCAAATTGACCAAAATCACCTGTATACACGACATTTGCCTGTATAAAACTTGGACGATCAAGCATAATATTTTTGTTTTGCTAAAATAAAATGCATTGTATATAATCAATTACGATAAAAAGTAGGCAAATATTTCAGATTAAAAAATCAATGGTTATGAGTGAAACAAATACCCGGGAAATTGGCCCTACTCCTTTAACTTCATGATTAAAGTAGCATAAAAAGGTTAGCAAGTAGAAATTCCGACCGAACTAAACTCGTCTTGTATAACAATGTCAGCATATTAACGGCATAGTATCATGCACCTCTTGTTAGAATATACACTATGTAATCTAGATTTTATTTATTTTTTCTGGACTAGATGAATTAGAACACAATCGATTTAAAGAAGTCTGTTTGGTGAAGGGGTTTAATGTCTGGCTCGTCTGCTGCTTCAACGTGCATAACGCCAACATCATCTGTGGATTCTGGTGGTTTGTCAATAATTTCAATATCCAAGAAATGCTCAAATTCGTCTTCACGCAGACTGTGCAACCAATTAAAAACTTTCAAATTTCTGTGTGATCTGTCGAGTGATTGACCTCGATTCCACCATTCTAAATCTTTGACTTTAATTTCATGATACCTTGGTCGACCCATCCTTACCTTAATGTCTTCCCTGATGACGTTACTCAGATTTGGAGAAATTCTCATCCTTTGTACAATTTTAGGTCGCAGTCCGTAGTCATCATCAATGAACTGTGGAAAATCGGGACATCTTCCAACAAGCTTTCGAAAAGAATTATTTTGGCCATACCCAGTTACTCTCTCTAACGCTGATGTTGTTGTTTTTATCCTTTTTTGAACACGTGACGTCAAGCCTCGCCTTAAATCCATCTCTAGAATTTCTTTATCACCTTTCCACATTGCTTCCGGTTTAGTATCCTGAGTAGTGGCCGGTGAAAACGATCTCATTGACGGAGTTGTACAGGACATACTAGAACTCTTATCAGATCTAGCAGAGTATACTTTTATACGGGATGATCTTCGTCGAAGCCTTCCAACTCTTACATGTTGCTTCTTTCGTAATTCCGCCATTCGTTCCCTGTCAAGTTGTTGTTTTGCCTCTTCTATATTAAATCCTTTACTAAGTGGTAAATGTCCCATTGACAAAACACGCATTATTTTAGTTCTATGTGATTGTTTTACATCTCTATTTAACGTGGTTGTGCTTTCACTCTTCTTCAGCTCTCTAGTTAATCGTATTCCAGTTTGTTTTGCACAGTTAAATAAAAGATTACGTTCGTCTGGATCCATTAATTCGAATGCTTCCGATTCAAAGATACTTTTATGTATTCCCAATGTATCAATTCTTAAAGCATTTTGAATTCTTGAAAATTTATCAAAAGCTCCTTGTTTTCTTCTGGCCAGTTTTTCCCATTTACTTTCTCCAGGTTCGGGAGATACAGAATTTGCGGACTCTTGTTTATGTTTTCCTCGTTTTCTATGCCTTTGAATGGGTGGTTTAAAGTCATTGGTTTCCTCAAAAGAAGAAATTTCGAACAGTGAAGAATAATGAGTAGATAAGGAATCATAGCTCGGTGTTCGTCTAATTCTGTCATCTCGTGGGGATTTCTTTTCACTAATATTCTGTGGTTTGGACTTATTTATAGTTTTCGATTCACTTACGGTACATTTGAATCTGGTTTTATTTGACGATCGTTCACTTAATAAATCTTGTTTTTGTATAAATGACTTTTCATTTTTTGTTCTTGATTGTTTGACAGCACTAGGAACGCGTTTTTGTATAACTAACTGTTCACGTTTTGATCCTGATTGTCTGACAGAACTAGGAACACTTTTTTGTATAACCGACTTTTCACTTTTTGTTCTTGGTTGTCTGACAGCACTAGGAACGCGTCTTCTGTTTAGGTTAATTTTTGCGACTTTTTCTCTATCCTTTCCCAATTTCCCAGTAAATACTGGTTCCATAGGCGGTTTCTCCATTGGTTCGATCGGCGTAATGACGTAATCTGGCATCCATGATTGTAAAGCGCGTGACAGTCTTCCTTCATCTGAATCCTCAGTCAATCCCATATCAGAGAAAGCGGATTGGAGTCTAGTATCATCAAAATCCTCGGAGCAATACCAGGAAAGGCGGGAACTCTGCCAAAGCTCGTTATATCCTTCCTCGCTAACCGTGTCCATTGAGTATTCAAATGTGTTCAACGGTCCCATAATTAAAGATAAACCAAATTTTGAATACAATATTGTTTACTCTTTCATATGTTTTCTCTTTAAAATGTTAATGTGAACAAATCAATTAATGTTTTAATGTCATTGATTGTATAAAGTCTAGTGTTTCTTGTAATTTTAGATAATTAACAGCTTCGTTGCAATTGTATTAAATTACTTTAAACATTGACTTTCAACCGATTATCAAACAGAATCATTTCCCTTTATAAATCTTTTAAATGTTTGTGATTGTATGTAATCTTTCTGATTGAAGTATTTAAGACAGTAAAACATAATTCTCCTGTAGAAAATATTCAGTTGTGTAAAAAGTTCAGCAAAGTTCAAACATATTAAAATCCCAAATAGTCCATTGTGCTAATGTTGACAAACCAAGCTGTGTGTATATGAACAAATTCCATTTCTAGTTGACAGTAAACCGATAATCAATTGTAGTATGTATAGAGATTTTATTTAAACACGTTAATTCTTTACTTCTGGTGTTTAAATAACGATTTCTTTTAACAAGCTGAAAGCGCCGGTGGAACTGGTTTGTATGTAAATTTCCCGATTTATTCCGGCTTCTCCTATGAAATAAAGAAAAATATTATAGGTAAAGAGAAATATACGGAAGTCATACTTCAGAATTTAGTCTATAAAATTTCATAAGTCAAATAGAATAACAGAAAAATAAACAAAATCATTGTTTCTGTATCGTAACAGATATACTGTAACTGTTCTTTGACCTGACTTCACAATAAGTTTGACGACTGATAACCATCTATTAGCACTAGACTGGAGCGTTTAGATAATACTAATCTAAAACTAGAAATTGTGTCTGTAAGACACGGATGCCCGGCCTAAAATGTAGGTCATCATGTATGAATGCTCAGTACTATCCAATGCGCATTCACCGACGAAGTGTCGTTGATACACCATGCTAAGTTCCAAAGAATTGAACCTAAAAGCAAAACTTAACCGAATCGGGACGTACGGACGGACGTACGCGCGGACGGACAAGGGTAAATCTATATGCTCCGGCCACATGTTCTTATTTAATTCTTTCAATGGTGAGGTAAAGGAACACAGCTTTAAGTAAGAAAAAAGCATGTATATATAAACACCATTGTCATGGAATAAGTGTTTCTTAATCATATTAATTACATTACGGAATATGATTTGCAATGGAAGATATATTACACAGTTCTTTCCTGGTGCAATAAAGGGTATAGAATATTGACCCCAACAGGAAAATCAGTAGTTCATAAAAAAAATAATAATTATAAACTAATACTACTGGACGTCATTTCTAGATTATCGCAACGTGCCCATATGCCGAATACTATATATATATAATATCTTTTGGGTTTAAAAACAAATAAAGTGTTTTGTTTTAATCTTGTTAACTTTACGCCAAGTTATTTTATTTTTGTTCCCTAACATTTGCAACCCGCCTTAAAACAGTTGTATTAAATATAAAACGTTCGTTGTAGTATAAACAACTTGAGAACCTATATCGTCGTTAGAATATAGAAATATATGATAATTCATCATTCACTTGTAGATTAAAAGTCCCCAAAATAAATCAGGCGTTATCAATATTGGAAAATTAATTCTAAATTTACATTGTAGTATAGAACTTTCACGAATTGTGATCAATTTATACTGAATTAAAAAGAATTATATAAATATACGTAGCTACCCAGGAACGAATTGAAAATATACATTTTGAGTAAAGTTATGAAATTGATATTCCGAAAAGAGATATGGTAACCCGGATATATATGAAGGAAATAAATATGTGATATAATATTAAATTAACATTTACCTCCTGCCTAGGATTAAAAAACAGAATATATTTATTCATCATCCTTATATGTCGATCTTTTATGTTCTGTACCTGTATGTGTTAATTCAGCAAACAATTGTATTGGGGGACAAGTATGAATCCCTAACATATAACATGAATCTGAAAAAATGCCGGTACGAGATAGTTCCATGCATCTCCTAATAAAACGATAACTTTTGGAAGCAAAAAATTCTAAACCTTGGTATGAAAGATGTTTTACTGTATGATAAATACTATTTAAACTAAGGAACTTGATTTTTGGAGTCAAATAGCCAGGATCTGATCCAAATTATCAGCTAAATTTTAAGAAAGAGAGGGAGAGAAGGAGAGAGAGAGAGAGATAGAAATAAATTGACACACACTAAAAGTTCTAGTATTTAGGTGTTAATTTATAGAGGAGGTTAAGATAATGCATTCCTGAAAATTTTCTTAAATTTGCATCGACGGCTTCATTATATTTTACAGACGATACAGTAAACCTTTCTACCAATCATAGTCATGTTCCTTTAAAAGAATACACCACTTAAATTCATGTCAGACACTTTGATATAAAATAAGTAAAGTGTTCTTTTGAAACACTATTAGTTTACTGAATATAGTTTTAGGGGGAGTTCAGATGGAAATAAAATATATCAGCTATTAAAAGTCCAAATTTCAATGAAATATGATACTAAAACGATTGAATTTCTTACCTTCATTTCCGTACATTCAGTCCCAAGGAAGCATGTTGAATTGTTAGACCCTTCAAATGTATCGATCTCCGTAACTATTGAAAACAAATCTATACAATTGGAATTGAAATTTAAGACTCTTTTATAAATGTATTTGTAAATTATCCAGAAGTATTGGGAAGTCTTAACACATTCTTTTATGATTTTAAAAACAAGGTGATAAGATTTAAAATCGCAGTTCATAGGATTATCATTAGAGGTTTTAACCTTATCATCAACCACCTGGAACGATTTGTCAACAAATTCAAACTTGTTAATTCATTTAAAAGTCCATATTTTGACACTGAAGAGTTTTATTGAATAAAAAATACAAACACAATTTTATAGCAAATTGATATTTAAATAATCTGTATAATACTATGTACTCATCAGTAGATTATAGTGTTAATGATAATAGGATGACTTACTGATTTATATTTATCTTCAAGATTCTCTTGAAGTCCTCAATATTTTGGTATAATTTATATTTGGTACTTGCATTTCAATGCTTGGTATAAAATTTAAGTCGACAAAAGGTTTCTATAAAAATATTATCGGGACGTTTTAAATGAAAAAAAAAAAACGTTACTGCAACTTAAAAGACCATGTGAGCTTTTGTCGTCGTCGTAAACTTTTCTCCTCTGAAACCACAGGGGCAATTGGAATAAAACTTGGCAGCAATGGTCCGTAGGTGGTCCTCTTTCAGAGTTGTATTTTATTACGCCACCCGTCATCCAAAATGGCCGCCAAAACAAAGGACCCTATGAGGAATTTACTTAAAGATCTTTTTATCTGAAACAACTTGGCCAATTGGAACAAAACTTGTCAGCAATGGTCCTTATGTGGTCCTCTTTTAGAATTATATCCGATGACCCCGCCCGCCATCCAGGATGGCCACAAGAGCCGAACATGGTTTAACATATAATCCTATGGGAAATTTACTTAAAGATCTTCTTATCTGAAACCACTTGGCCGATTGGAACAAAACTTGGCAGCAATGGTCCTAAGGTGGTCCTCTTTCAGAATTGTATCCGATGCCCCGCCATCCCAATTGTCGACAAGAGCCGATCATAGTTTAACATAAGACACTATGGGGAATTTACTTTAAAAAGATCTTCTTATCTGAAACCACTTGGCCAATTGGAACAAAATTGGCAGCAATGGTCTTTAGGTGATGCTCTTTCAGAATTGTATCCGATGACCCCGCCTGCCATCCAAGGTGGCGGCAAGAACCGAACATAGTTTAACTTTGGACCCGATGGGGAATGTACTTTAAGATCTTCATGTCTGAAACCACTTGGCCAGTTGGAACAAAACTTGGCAGCAATGGTCATAGGCGGTCTTCTTTCAGAATTATATCCGATGACCTGTCCGATATTCAAAATGGCCGCCATAGCCGAACATAGTTTAACATAGGACCCTATTAGAAATTTACTTAAAGATCTACTTGTCTGAAACCACTTGACCAATTGGAACGAAACTTGACAGCAACGGTCCTTAAGTGATCCTCTTTCAGAATTTGTTTCGATGACCCCACCCGCCATCCAAGATGATTGTCAGAGCCGAAAATTGTTAAACATAGGACACTATTGGAAATTTGCTAAAAGATCTTCTTGTCAGAAACCACTTAGACAATCGGAAAAAAACTTGACAGCAATAGTCATTAGTTGGTTTTCTTCCGAATTGTATCTGATGAACCTGTCCGCCATTGAATATGGTTGCCAGAGCCAAACATAGTTTAATATAGTACCTAATGGGAAAGTTCACTGAAAGATCTTCTTGTTTGTGTAGTAGACTCAGTTTTTTACATGTTTTGTATATTTCTATGTTTTGTGAATAAAATTTTATTTAAATGCTTTGTCTTAAATTATAGTGTAATTTATTGCATTGCACTTTTGTAATTATTTACTTATTGTAATTTATTATAATTAGTAGCAATTGATTATTTTATTGTAGTCATTAAGACATAATGACTTGGCTTGGACTTGACTGACTTGACAGTTTTGGTTTGCATTTGTTGTCCCACTATATCTGGATTTTGTTCTTTCTGGCTCATGTAGTTTTGATCTTACTGTTTGCGCACTCTAACTCAATCTACTTTACCTGTGCAGTCACTAAAGCTTCTCTGTTCTTAATTCTGATTGGCTGTACATACTTTCTACACTTTCCTTTTGTTCTGAGGCAATTTGTGGAAGGAATATTTACAAAGAAAAATGGCTGTTTCCCTAATGTTTTAATACTTAAATTTCCTACTTTAACTACAAACTCAAGCCAAGAAAATAATCTAATAAGGTTTGTTTCTACTAAAAAGGACAAATATACCTAAGGAGCAATAAAAAAAACGTAATCCATTGGACAGACAAACTCGGGAAGACAAATGAACAGCCACAAGCACAACAAATAACACATGAAACTAGAAAACAATGAACAACACGAACTGCTATAAAAACCAGGAGTGAACCCAGGTGCTCCGGAAGGGTAAGCAGTTCCTGCTCCGTATACGACACCCGTCGTGAAGTTCAACAAAGTCAATCCTTGGGAAGTCACAAATCGGTGGAGGCACATGAAAGGTTACGACAGTGGGAACAGTCCGACATCATCTTAGATATTGGAACACTGTAATACTAATTCTCGTCTCAAACTTGTCCAAACTAATTACTTTTGGCCAAAATGAATGGTTGAATTTTGAGAGAAATGAATGTGACATGATAAAATGATAATTTTGAAGGTTTTATATTTAATACAACTGTTTTAAGGCGGGTTGCAAATGTTAGGGAACAAAAATGAAATAACTTGGCGTAAAGTTAACAAGATTAAAACAAAACACTTTATTTGTTTTTAGACCCAAAAGATATTATATATATAGTATTCGGCATATGGGCACGTTGCGATAATCTAGAAATGACGTCCAGTAGTATTAGTTTATCATTAACATTTTTTTTATGAACTACTGATTTTCCTGTTGGGGTCAATATTCTATACCCTTTATTGCACCAGGAAAGAACTGTGTAATATATCTTCCATTGCAAACCATATTCCGTAATGAAATTAATATGATTAAGAAACACTTATTCTGTGACAAGGTGTTTATATAAATGCTTTTTTCTTTGTTCCTTTACCTCACCATTGAAAGAATTAAATACTAATATACTAATAAATATTATTAATTTACTTAAAATTTATAATAAACAAATAATTCATTCAGAATAATGTAAATCTAATCATTTTAACATAGAATGAAGTATGAGAGAATCAGCGTGTGATTCTGTAAATAAATAAATAAATGAATATGATATTTTAAACATTAAACTTTGATAATTCAGCTTATTGTTCAAAATTATTATTTTGACCAATTTGATCTATGTGCAATTTTTAATGCCAGAAAATGTATAATTTGTGTATATATGTGTATTTTAGTCAATCTGACTATAATAAGCAAACTTTGTTATGCAGGTCAATTTTGATAGTCATCCTCCAGAACAGATAATGTAGGTATTCTTGTTTCTACCAGTGCCTAATGCATTTTTGAAAGGCAGTGACATGTTTAATGAGTGTATGTTTTAAATTGTAATAGTTTGTCTAAATTTTGTTCGTGAAAACAATTTGCACTCTTTTCTGTAATATCTCTTTATGTGCAATATTAAATTTTGTTGTTATTACACTTTAAAATGATCAGACAATATAAAGAAAATAGCACTTTTCATATAATACATATTTTTATTAGAAACATACTTAAATCTGGCGCAAGAGTTATTCTTAATTTTGAAGTATGTAGTCTTCACATATTTTCACTGATTTTGTATTTATTTTGAAGTATTAGACAAGATTGTAATTATTTTGTCAAAACTAGGAAATTTGTATGTAAAAGTACCAGAGTTACCTTTCTTAGAACTGAATATTGTTATTTATATTTTAGGGTCATCCATTTGTCTACCCAATCTTGATTTATACGTATGATCAATTAAAGTATTAAACCTACTGACTTGGTTTTTAATGGAAACCCCTGAGAAACCCCGGTTACATTTGAAACCAGTGAGCCAATTGGAACTTGACAGCAATGTTCCAGGCTGCCATTCAAGATTGACAAAGTCCAGGTGAGCGATACAGGCTCCTGAGAGCCTCTAGTTTGGAGTCCGCATCTGGTGTTTAACGTTAAGTCTTCTCGAACTTATAAAGAAGAACTCCGGTCATCAAGCTACAAAGAAAAAAACATTGTAATGATTTACTCTACGAATAAAGAATATAAATTAATCATTATTTTGTAACAGTAGAGCATGATTTGTCTCCCAAAATTACCTACCGCACCAACCGGGGATCGAACCCGGAACCTTTGGTTCAGTAGTCCACCGCTCTACCAACTGAGCTAAAGGAGTACTCCACTAACGCAGCTAATGGAGGGTGGTTTTAAACCTGTTACGGTTCTATAACTTCTATATTTATCAAGGGAAGCCCGTTACACTTCCCCCACCTCAAGAGTCATCGTCCTACGATGACGATATCCAACTTCAACCCTTTTGCCAACTAGCCCTTTTTGACAATCGTGGGTTTTTTAGTAGTTGGGCGCCAATGTAACAGTAGAGCATGATTTGTCTCCCAAAATTACCTACCGCACCAACCGGGGATCGAACCCGGAACCTTTGGTTCAGTAGTCCACCGCTCTACCAACTGAGCTAAAGGAGTACTCCACTAGCGCAGCTAATGGAGGGTGGTTATAAACCTGTTACGGTTCTATAACTTCTATATTTATCAAGGGAAGCCCGTTACACTTCCCCCACCTCAAGAGTCATCGTCCTACGATGACGATATCCAACTTCAACCCTTTTGCCAACTAGCCCTTTTTGACAATCGTGGGTTTTTTAGTAGTTGGGCGCCAATGTAACAGTAGAGCATGATTTGTCTCCCAAAATTACCTACCGCACCAACCGGGGATCGAACCCGGAACCTTTGGTTCAGTAGTCCACCGCTCTACCAACTGAGCTAAAGGAGTACTCCACTAGCGCAGCTAATGGAGGGTGGTTATAAACCTGTTACGGTTCTATAACTTCTATATTTATCAAGGGAAGCCCGTTACAATTTTTAATAAAATAGTGGCAAATATTAGCCAGTCGAACAGTGCTCGTAGTATATGGGCACAGGCAAATTAGCATTTGAGGTGGTGGTGGAGGTGGTGATGAGGTTGTAGATCATGGGTGGATCAAGCGGAAATGTGTCGTCTGCGCATGTGTGACCGGAAACGGAAGTGGTTTGCTCGCATGCGCAACCGGAAGTTGTGGATTTTCCCAATTTTCCATTATTTGTTTACGGAAGTGACGTGATGTCAGTCACGTGCTAATACCGGGATGTGTCGTCTGCGCATGCGGAACCGGTAGTGATTTTGCCGCCATTTTCCCATTATTTGTTCACGAAAGTGACGTCAGTCATGTGATAGGACCCAGATGCGCCGACAGCGCATGCTTGACCGCAATTTGGATTGGATTATCTCCCCCTTTCCCCGCGCTTTTCATTCTCTGACGTCTCTGGGTCTGTCGTCTGTCTGTATAGGGTAAGGGTCTCACATGGAGTCTATAGGGACTGATACTTTCACTGTTATGTCGAAGTCCGAGAGTATTCGAAGTACAGAGGGGGATTGGATTATCTCCCCTATTTCCCGCGCTTTTCATTCGGTGTGATTTTTTCCGTTCGTTCAAGGGAGGCCCAAAAATAGGATTGGATTATGTCCCTTACCGACAGCCGATGCTGTCACCATTAGGTCAATGGAGGGGCGTCCTTAGCAACTGCCTTAGCAACGGCGGTCCATTTCTTTACTTTCTGCTGCTCATCGCCCCTCTTCTCTTGCTCCGTCCTGCTCATCGCTGCTCACCACTGCTCTTCGCTGCTCTTCTCTTGCTCTTCGCTGCTGTTATATCGCTGCTCTTCTCTTGCTCATAGCTGCTCTTCACTGCTCATCTCTTGCCCCGTGCTGCTCTTCTCTTGCTCGGTGCTGCTCTTCTCTTGCTTCATGCTGCTAACCGCAGTTCTACTCTTGCTCTTCGCCGCTCTTCTCTTGCTTTTCGCTGCTCATTGCTACTCTTCTCTTGCTCTTCGCTGCTCATCGCTACTCTTCTCTTGCTCTTCGCTGCTCATCGCTACTCTTCTTTTGCTCATCGCTGCTCTTCGGTGCTCTTCTCTTGCTCATCGCTGCTCTTCTCTTGCTCATCGCTGCTCTTCTCTTCCTCATTGCTGCTTATCGCTTCTCATTGGCGCTCTTCTCTTGTTCATCGCTGCTCCTTGCCGCTCTCCTCTTGCTCTTCGCTGCTCATCGCATACTCTTCTTTTGCTCATCGCTGCTTATCGCTGCTCTTCGCTGCTCTTCTCTTGCTTCGTGCTGCTCTTCGCCGATCTTTTCTTGCTTATCGCTGCTCATCGCTGCTCATCGCCGATCTTCTCTTGCTCATCACTGCTCTTTTCTTGCTCTTCGCTGCTCCTTGTTGCTCTTCGCTGCTCACCACTGCTCTTCCGTTGTTATGTGCTGGTATTTACTGCTCTTCTGTTGTTATGTGCTGGTCTTCACTGCTCTTCTATTGCTCTATGTTGCTCTTCACTGCTCATCGCTGCTATTCTCTTGCTCACTGCTGCACTTCACTGCTCTTCCATTGCTCTGTGCTGCTTTTCACTACTCATCGCTGCTCTTCTCTTGCTCTTTGCTGCTCATCTCTTGCTGAGTGCTGCTCTTCGCTCTCATCGCTGCTCTTCTCCTGCTCATCGCTGCTCTTCACTGCTCTTTTCTTGCTTTTCGCTGCTCTTCTCTTGCTCTTCGCTGCTCATCGCGTCTCTTCTCTTGCTCATCGCTGCTCTTCGCTGCTCTTCGCTGCTCTTCTCTTGCCTCTTGCTGCTCTTCACTGCTCTTCTCTTGCTCATCACTGCTCTTCTCTTGCTCTTTGCTGCTCTTCTCTTGCTTTTTGCGGTTCATCTCTTGCTCCGTGCTGCTCCTCGCTGCTCTTCTCTTGCTCCGTGCTGGTCATCGCTGCTCTTCTCTTGCTCTTCGCTGCTCATCGCTGCTCTTCTCTTCTTTGCTGCTCTTCTCTTGCTCATCGCTGCTCATCTCTTGCTCTTCTCTTGCACATCGCTGCTCTTCACTGCTCGTCTCTTGCTCATTGCTGCTCATTTCTTGCTCCGTGCTGCTCTTCTCTTGCTCCTCGCTGCTCATCTCTTGCTCCGTGCTGCTCCTCTTTTCCTTCGTGAGGCTCACCGCCACTCTATACTTGCTCTTCGCCGCTCTACTCTTGCTCTTCGCCGCTCTACTCTTGCTCTTCGCCGCTCTTCTCCTGCCTTTCGCTGCTCTTCTATTCGCCCGTGCTGCTCTTCGCTGGTCATCGCTGCTCGTCACCATGCTGTCTTGCTCATTTCGTTTTTTTTTGCTGCTGCCGCCTGTCGCTGTGCGTTCCTGTTGCACTTGTGCTGAGGAGGTGGTGGGATTCTTACTACTTCGATATAAATCATCTCTTGCTCTTCGCTGCTCATCGCTACTCTTCTTTTGCTCATCGCTGCTTATCGCTGCTCTTCGCTGCTCTTCTCTTGCTTCGTGCTGCTCTTCGCCGATCTTTTCTTGCTTATCGCTGCTCATCGCTGATCTTCTCTTGCTTCTCTTGGTTTCGACATAACAGTGAAAGTATCAGTCCCTAGAGACTTGATGTGAGACTCTTACCCTATACAGAGCGCTGCTCATCTATTGCTCCGCGCTGCTCATCGCTGCTCTTATCTTGCACTTCCCTGTTCATTGCTGCTCTTCTTTTGCTCATCGCTGATCTTCTCTTGCTCTTCGCCGCTCTTCTCTTGCTTTTTGCTGTTCATTGCTCTCGTCGCTGCTCTTCTATTTTTCCGTGCTCTCTAGCTCAAAATGAATAATTCTGTCGTTGTCTGATTTGAAGTCAACGTCATTATATACAGATAACCACTCCGCTAATGATGTGTCTCCATATTCTATATCAATTAATTCGTCCTTATTTTCACACACACTTTTACCACAGAATTTCCTGCTTGCAACTCTGTTAATTAAATTCCTTCCTATAACTACAAACATTTCATCAATTCTCACATTTCTGTTTATTTATTTTTTTGCACTCAATAAAATGTAGGGTCTTGTATCAGATGCCGCAAAACTAATATCTTTATCTTTTATTTTATGTTTTTGGAATGAATATGTGCTGTATACAATTGGAACACACAAGCCACAACATACTAAGATAATCGGATGATATCGACATTAACAGCATCGATATAATAGAATTCTCTGACCTATCAATCTCATTCTTTAATACACACTGGTGATCTTTAGAAATAAGTCTGGAAGGAAAAATTGAAGCTAACTATCTCTATAAGGATACAAATAACAGCCTCATATATTTCCATACAGTAATGTATGAGGCTGTTATTTGTATACAGTAATGTGTGGGGCTGTTATTTATATACAGTAATGTATGGGCTAATATTTATATACAGTAATGTATGTATGGGCTTTTATTCGTATAGAATGAATGCCTGAATGGGGCTGTTATTGTATAAAACGACTGCCTGTGCAAAAACAGAATATAAGTCACAAATAAATTACTTCAGGAATGTTTTGATACCATAAATTACTCCAAAAAATTACTTTTTATTTGGCACCACTTACCTTGCAGACTATGATAAAGGAAATATTGTTCATAAAAACTGTGATTCCTTTGAAGTGACATACTTTAAAATGCTACACTTTATTATAATACCAGTTTTAAGATTTTGAGTGTTTTGGAACATTGATTCCCTTGTTAGAACATTGATACAGCACGAGGTAAATTTCTTTTGATTTTTTCCCATATGAACTGGTGTCCTTCTTCCTATTTATAATTCTTATATGGTCCCTAACTACATCATTATTCTAGTCTTTTTTATGATTTTTGAAATTAATTTTGAAAGTACAACAGCAATTCTCATTTTTTACCTCGCCCATACCACAGGTACTATATTGCCATCACCTGTTATCTGCCAACAGTTTCGCTCATAAACTTTGTACAATTTGGCCACCATTATTAAAAAAAACCCAGAAAATCAGGAAAATTGTTTAAACTATTTTTTGAAACTACATGATCAATAGGGACCAAATTTTGATGAAATATGTCTCACTGAAACACCATATTTTTACATTTTTATAATACGTAATGTAACAAAAATACAAAAGCATGCAAACGATACATGTACATGTGTAAGTTTCAGAAAGACAAAACATCTCAATGTTGGAGAAAAAGTGTGAGAAATCTGATGTTTTCTTTTTCATAAAAAATGCCTCAAAAAGTTAATGTTGATGAATAATGATATCTCCTACTTAAGGGTGGAAACTAACCAATTGTATTCCCCAAAAGCCTTAAATTTCTTTTAGAATTATAGGTCTCGCCTATAAATTTTTCAAATTCTTAATCATTCTTTGAAAATTTTCAAGACCTCACCTTTAACTAGGGTATGTCTCATCCCTTGATTACGGATTGATCACGCGTATGTTTTAAAGAGCTGCAATTTCATTTCTAGGTCTCAAGGATAAAATTAACAATTTGCTCTTGAACTATAAAGAAATATCTTTGGTTGAAACCATTATTTTAGCAATTCACTTACTGAATAAGTAAGAATAAGTATATCATTTCTTTGGAGTGCCAAAACTCACCTAAATATGGATATCATTTCGCAGAAATGTCTCAGTGAAGGATCATGATGCCAATACATGCATAGGATGTATAGACAACTGGACAGGACCTAGTTTTTCCTTTTCTGCTTAATCAAAAAATATTCAGGGCGTTCTACGACAGTAAAAACTATCTAGGCCCAACACCGCTGCTTAAAGTGTGTTGTCATCACTTGTGTATTTTCCGTCCGTTAACTTTTAACGTTTTGATCTTCTTAATAACCACTGACTAACTTGGCAGAGATGTTTGCTATAAGGTCCTTTTCAAGTGTTATTACTTTGGTGATGATTGTTAAAGACATATGGCCACCAGAGCCAGTTTTAATATTTTATTTGCTGAACTTTGGAAAACTAGGATTAGTTTACCCAACTGAACCTAAACTTTACAAACAATGATAAAGGTCCTTAAAAAGTGTTGTTACTTTGATGATGATCTCAAATGCAAGATGGCAGCCAGCAATTACTGAATTGATTAACATTGGACCCTATGGGAAAATGAATTAAAAAGTCTTGTTCTGAACAAATGTGTATGCAAAAGATTGATACCAAGCTTGGTATGAATGGTGAATAATTCGTGTTAATTTGATGCCATCCTACTAACAAACATTACTGACAGGCCCCAAAAGTGGCTTTTCGGATTGGTTAAATTTTGAAAATATGAATTTGAAAATACTTGAGTTATAAATTCGAAACTTGTTATAAATGATCATTGCAAGGTACTACCCAAGAGGTATTACTTTGGTGTGGATTGGAAATTCAAAATTGCTGTCGGTGTCAAGCTTTAACATTGTGCTCTTAAGAAATGTACATGTATTTAAAATTCTTCTTCTGACGAACAGTTTAATAGAATGGTATGAAATAATCTTGAGGAGCCAAATAATCGTATTTTACTTTGGTACCATAAAGCTATCAAATATGGCTTCGGAGATCTTCTGAAACTACTTAACTCATGGATTCTTAAAAAGTGTTACTAAGGTGCCGATTGGAAATTAAACATTTTGGCCATTGCTCGACTTATTTAACATTGAAAAAAATGGGAAATGCATTTAAACGAAGAACAAATAATCAGACAGACACCAAACTTTGTTGAAGTGATATCAATAAAGACGCAAAAAAAAATTTGTCCTACACGAGTGTCAATCTGCTACATATAGCAAACATGAATACAAGGGTCCAACATGGGCTTTTCTGAGTCGTTAAATTTCCTACATTGTCTTGTCTGAAATGACTTTTTCCCATATCATTTCAATTTGTCATGAATGATCATTGCAAGGTACTTTCCAAGAGTTTTTACTTTGTTACTTTTTCTGATACTGCAACTGGATTTACCTTATATTGACCATAGTTGTTGTTCTTTTATAATTGTGTCCATTGACACCATATTTTAACTTAGATGTCAGATGGAATAAAGGTGAACAACAGGCTCCTGTGAGCCTGTAATTGTACACATAGTAGGTGGGTTAGATTGACCTACATCGGAGAAATAGATTGTCATGTCATATATCGCCTTGAAATATTGAAAGTGAAAGCAGAAAAATGAGAAACTAGGTCCAGTGGTCGTCTGCCTGTGAAGTAAGACTTATATATGAATTTTAAATGTTGAATTATGATTATGTGCTTCAAAGGTGTTTGGGTTTCTGTAGTTGTAAACAGTTGAACAAAATATGACAAGATATCAGTGTTATGTGAACAGCACAGCTTCCAATCAAGAACAATTAGCATGGTATATTTATGTTGTTTTATACATTGACTTGTATTAAACATTTTGTAGGAGAAGATTTTTCATAAATTTAATAATATGCATTATTTCATATCGTTTTCATACCCAGCATATAGAATTTGAGGATATTTGTGTTTTGGAAATATTATTTGTGACCATAAAACATAGATCAAGTTTCATTTCGGTGTATTTAGTTTTTGTACATTAAGTCCAAGTCCCCCCTCCTCCCCACAAAAGATGAATGGTGTCGTGCCTAAGTTTCAATACCAAGTCAGACTATCCTAACTCCCTGTTGATTCTGTGTTTTTTGTTCTATTATGTTGTTTTCGTCTGAAGGTACGCCTATTGTTTTGACGTTAATTCATTGGTATGTCATTGTTCACCTTTCGTGTAATCAATTTTTAAAATTTATTAATGTATTTGAGAAATTAACCGTGAAGTACTTAAACAACAAAATGGATAACAGGAAAGATCGACAATGACATAACAATCAAGCAATGCCACCCAACAGACAGAACCCAGGTGGCCGAGTGGTCTAGGTATTTCGTCATGACTACTAATGATCACTAGCCTGTCAACACTGAGGCTCACCTTTGACGGGGTGTGTTCGACTCCGATCTTTTAAAATTGACAAGGCTTGCCAATTTTCCTACCGAAGGTCGGTGGTTCTCTCCAGGTACTCCGGCTTCCTCCACCAATAAAAACTGGCCGCCCTAAACTAAAACTAAACAAACAAACAAACATTAATCTATACAGAGCACTGTATTAGAAAAAAAAGTAACTTTCAGTCTTTAACTTTTTATAACAGAAAGCAGCTTTATCTTGTTCTGCTCAGCAACATAGCTTGCGAACGAAAGTACTTCCAGACCAAATAAAATAGTCAAACATTCGTGATCATTTTCTTATTTAATTTTGAAGTATATATTCACAATACAGTTGGTATTATAAACTACTATATTACAAAGGATAAAAGAAACAAAGCCTTTAAATGTTATATACTTTAAATCTAGTTACACAATTCAATATAATGAGTTAAATCCAATAGTGTACAATGCGATCTAATGAATGAATTGTTTGTGCCTGTGTATGCACTAGTAATACAGAACATCCAAAGAACATTTATTTATTAAGATCATCCTGAGCGCATGCCAATAGGTGTTTAATCAAAAAGATAACAGAGACCCGTCAGTTGATAGATCAATAAGTCAAACATTTGTATAAGGAATTTCACTGCGTTAAGATAAATGTTAAATATTCAGGTAAGTTATTACTTTACACTTTCTTAAAGCAAAATAGTCAATAAATAATAATTATCTAATCGATTCCTGTTTTTTTCCCAAGGAATACGAGTACAAGTAGTTGTATATGTCCCAGTACATGTATTTGAAACACTATTGGTTTTGTTTGGATCTATCGTAATTATATTCTCTGCTCGAGGTCTATGATTTGTTATCTTCCGAAATATTGCATGGAATGCAGGTGAAAGTGGGACGCTTGTTTGTTTATTCTTGAAGGTTTAACTATGTATTTTTGGTCATAAACATGTTTGCTGCTTCAGGAGGAGCGGGAAGTGTTAAAATTATTATCTGTTTTGTCGTTTTTAATTAATGGTCGAAACTTCGAAATGATTGTTAAAAGGGACTGTGCTTAATATGCTTATTATATGATGGATTACTTTCTCATCATCAAATGTACATGAAAAACGTTTAAGCAAAGGGACAGTTTTTATTGTAGTCAAGCCCCTCTACCCCAGCCTTGTTTGAATGTCGATTTGGATCTGTTTCCTTTAGAAAAAAAATCATATAGAATACTGGTTATTTTGTGGAGTCCCGAATTATCTTCGTTCTTTTACAAATCTTTTTGTTTTTGGCATATGTTTATGTTTTTTGTCATTTTCCCATGATCCAGTAACATATTAACCGAGTAAAATTAAAATGATAAGATCGATACCATCTTTAATTTATGTATGTTTTTGAAGGACTGGAGTAAAACATACCACAAAATTTTAATAAAACAAACCAGCTTTATACCTTACAGCGAACATCATATCAAATATCGTAATACGAGTAAACCTAACATACACAAGAATTGTAAGACGTCTCTCAAATTGGAACTAGAGTACAAAAGACTAGATCCTTCTTTGATTAGATTCAATAGTACAGATATTATCAATACAATTTAAGTGACATAGCATATGTACATACCTCAGATATTGTATATTCATTGTTGTGTTTTTGGTAAATAATTATTGCATATATTCTTGTATAAATATAAAGAATCGGAAAATCTTCAACATATAATTTATGGATTTATTTTTTAAGAAATTTTTTTAGTAAGTTGGTAAGTTTACTTTGTATTGTGTTATCACCATGCTACAATGAATGTATTTCAGAATTTTCGTGTTGACAATACCAAATTAAGGCATCTTTTGCCGTAAGTCTGTTTACCTCGGAAGTACTCTAGTTATCAAGATTACAAATTCCCTTCCGTTCACTTCTTGTAAAGGAGTTGCATCTGGTGTTTGTCTATAATTTATGCCTTTCAGATTACCCTCTACGTAGTAATATTACCAGTACTATTTTCATAGAAAATGTCCATATATTTTTCTACTACTCTTGACAGTTAATATTCTTAGTACAAAGTTATTTTCCACATTTTGGAGTTACCTGAGTAATTAATTTTCCACATTTTTGAGTTACCTGAGTATTTAATTTTCCACATTTTGGAGTTACCTGAGTAATTAATTTTCCACATTTTGGAGTTACCTGAGTAATTAATTTTCCACATTTTTGAGTTACCTGAGTATTTAATTTTCCACATTTTGGAGTTACCTGAGTAATTAATTTTCCACATTTTGGAGTTACCTGAGTAATTAATTTTCCACATTTTGGAGTTACCTGAGTATTTAATTTTCCACATTTTGGAGTTACCTGAGTAATTAATTTTGCACAAAAACTGAATGGTCTGATTTGTATTTGTTGAGGTTTAGTATGGTATCTAGCTGATTTTTAATAATTTTTATAGAACTCTTTGGCAACATATGATTAGTCACGAAAAGGATATTGCTAAGAATATTAGATTAATTACTTATGTTATACATACATTTTTCATGTTAAGTGTTTTCTAATCAATACTGCAATAGTTCATAATCTATTTTTTATGTATATCCACCTCACTTAAAGGATGCAAAAGTCATATTCATATTTCCATGTCTGCCGATATTCCATATTCATGTACACCGTATCTGTGTTATTTTTATTTCAATGCACATTCTGTAATACGAATTTTTATGCGCGTTGATTTTTTGTGTTATTCTGGTAATGTTGTACGTAATTGATTTAACATTTATATAAAAGTCAAAATTAAAGTATAAATTTCACTATAGTATCTAAATACTGGAAAGTGATATACCCAGGAACTTAAATGACAATGAAGTCATCAACTCGTATTGGACAATTGATGGTCGCATCTTTGTTAAAGAAACCGAAACTAGCCGAAAACGCATTGTTCAAAGTTTTGATGATATAGCGCTGATAGAGCGTAGAGCTAACATAATAACAGAAAATAGTGATGAAAGTCAACAACGAGAACCAAATGTACAGAGTCAGGACCGAGAGTAACTTTAATGATGATGTAATTTTGACTTTTTGAATGTAATAAATATGTCAAATTATCATTAAAAACACAACTGACTCTCCTACACAACCATATATATATATATATATATATTGTGTGTGTGTGTGGGTGTGTGTGTGTGTGTGTGTGTGTGTGTGACATTTTTCTATTTAATTGTAAATCTTTGTTTAGTTTGATAGAGTACCAAGAAACTTTCCAGGGTTTCTATTTTTTTTCATACTTTCTGAAAGTGTATCAAAAAAGAGAATAAATAATAAAAAAAACTTTATTCTGCGGGTTCCCCGTGGCATATGCTCGTCAAATGAATAAGGAGTTCTAAATATGAAATATATAAAGCCCAGCAATTTTTATCAATTAAGCCAAAATAATTGAGTTCTTCTCGGAACAAGTCTAGTAAACTTCAAAGTATACCAAATGTAACAAATAAAAACTTTAATATATACCTGATTACTTAGTATACTTAAAAATGTATAATATCATAGATTATTTGTTTAGTCGCTCTGTCTTTAACAAGGCAAATGAAACACTCTATACTACAAACAGTGCTTCACCCATATTTATTTTGAACTAAATTTTTTTTTTTGTACTTAAATCCTTAGATTATGTATACCAAAATGTATACGGTATGTGTGTGTGTGTGTGTATATATGTATATGTATATGTATATGTATGTGTGTATGTGTGTATATGTATGTATATATATATATGTGGATATATATATGTGTGTGTGTGTGTGTGCTCGACTATTGGTACAGAAATTAGTTCATTTGTTTGTACTTTTCTTTTTTCTTTCTATGTTTAAAATGTGTCAACAACTTATAAATTATTCTATCTGAGTTGATTATTGCTAATGTATTCAGAATCCTCCTTCACTTTCTCTCTTTTTTTTTTTTTTTAACCAATGAGACATCGAATCAGATTTTTTTCTTTGTTTAATTTTAAATGACAACTGCGAAACTACAAATAATTTTATTCATATTAAGTATTTTGGCAAAGTTGTGAAAAAGTCTTAGCACATCTCTAACGAAATAGTGAAGTCCCAATTCAACTGATCTTACCAAGATGGTCTTTCAGTTTAATTTTTCTTTTTCTTTTTATTTATGCGTACTTACCTTTTCTGTCTTATTCGTCCTTCTGCTAGTTCTATATACTATTACCTTCCCAAGTTTTTCTTTAATGAATGAGTGTGGATTCAGTTTTAAGCGAAGCCCTAATCCCTGTCCATTTTTTATGAAACTTTATCCTATAATCTATCCACATGGGTAATTGTATTGATGACTATAGGGCAGCCATAGGGTTATTTAATTTACGAAAAGGGAAACATTTTGGACTTTCGAATTGTGGAAGAAATACTTGTTTAGAATTTCTACTTACCAATATACAGTGTACACTTCTCATCGTTCAGCTGTTCATGCTCCAAAGTATTAATCCCAAGATTGATATTGTTTTTCTTCTGTTTGTTCTCCATTTCATTCTTATTATTGGAAATATTGAAAGCAATCCTGGTCCCACAGATAACACTTCGAGTGCGCCATTTTGTGATAATTCTCTAACTATTTGCAACTTAAACATTAGAAGCGTTAGAAATAAGCTTGAATTCCTCTATAATTTTACCGACGAATTCGACATTGTTTCAATAACGGAATCACACTTAGATCCTAGTATTGATGATATTGAATTAGAAAATGAATCCTTTTCTAGAAATATTGTACGTAGAGACCGGAATAGATTTGGGGGTGGATTACTCATCTTTAGTAAAGAAGATGTCAACTTAGTTCGCCGACGCGAACTAGAAAATCACACTGATGAAACCGTATGGGTAGAAGTTCGGGCAAAAGGTCAACGCTTCCTCCTTTGCAATACATATCGACCAGAATGGACAGATCATGACTACTGGGCACGATTTCATTATTCAATCGAGATGGCCCTTCAGATAAATGAAAATATCGTGATAACGGGAGATTTAAATTCTGACTTATTTGTTGTCCACAATAATAAATTAATAGAAACAATGAATCTGTTTAATTTAAGAAACGTAATAGACAAGCCTACTAGAGTGACAAATCATAGCGAAACACTTTTAGATCCTATCATATTAAGTGATACATTAAAATGTTCCTATTCTGATGTTCTTAAAACCCCCGCCGAAATAAGTGATCACGATGCTTGCATCGTATCAATAGAATGTCCTAAATTTGTGTCACAATCTTTCCAAAGACAAATTTGGATCTATGACAGAATGGATACTTTAAGGTTTAGTGAAAAAATTGATCAAACTGATTGGAATATACTCCTTTCTAACTTGGATGATGTTGATGAAATGTGTGAAGTATTCACACACACCCTTATTCAGGTTGCAAGGGAGTGTATTCCAACCAAAACGGTAACTATTCGTAACAATGATAAACCTTGGTTTAGCAGTCAAATACGAAAAGAGATCCGCATTAGAGATCGACTTAGGAAAAAAGTTCAAAGATATAAGCGTGAATCTGATATTTCAAAGTACAAAAAACAGAGAAATAAAGTAAATAATATGAAGAAATCAGCTAAAGAGAAATTTGAAAATAATTTGGATAATATAATTTTAGAAAATGCTTCAAATCCTAAAACATATTGGAAAATAATGAAAATGTTGATAAAATCTAATAAGGGCTCTTATAATATTCCACCACTTGTCAATACAATTGGTTGTGACGAATTCGATGAAATTGTTCACGATGACGATGAGAAGTGTTCACTGTTAAATAAATATTTTTGTAAAATATCCAGTTTAGAAGAAGATGGTGTACCACTGCCTCAATTTCCCTCCAGAACTGAAAATGTTATTCACAACATAGAAGTAGATATTACAGATATTATTGATGTTATTCAAACACTTAATCCCAATAAAGCGTCTGGTCCCGATGTAATCAGTCATAAAATGTTGAAAATTTGCCCCGAAAAGATAGCTATTCCTCTTAGTATCATATTCAAAAAATCGATAGATCAGTGTAAATACCCGACTAACTGGAAAATAGCAAATGTTACTGCCATATTTAAGAAGGGTGACTCGTCACTGCCTTCTAATTATAGACCAATTTCATTGATAAGTTGTGTTGGTAAAGTAATGGAAAGGGTTGTCTACAAATATGTGTATAACCATCTCCATGATAACAAATTATTATATGAATATCAGTCTGGCTTTCTTCCAAAACATTCAACTGTACATCAGCTATTAGAAATGTACAACTGCGTTTTGAATGCATTAGAAAGAAAAGAAATGAGTTGTTTTGTCTATTGTGATTTTTCAAAGGCATTTGATAAAGTTTGGCATAAAGGGTTGATACATAAATTGAATAGCTATGGAATCCGTGGAAATTTACTTAGTTGGTTTAATAATTATTTGTTGGGAAGGCAACAAAAGGTTGTCATTAAAAATTCCTCTTCCTCGTTGTGTTATATTTCTGCCGGAGTTCCCCAAGGTTCTGTACTGGGACCTCTTCTTTTTGTAATTTATATTAATGATATTGCTGACAAACTTATTTCTTTATGTAGACTTTTTGCAGATGATACCTCGTTCAGCTGCTCTAGTGATGATGAACTACACGTCAAGTCTGTGATTGATCATGACTTGGAGCTGTTGGACGGGTGGTCGAATAAATGGTTAATGAGCTTTAATCCAAACAAAACAGAAATCATGATCTTCTCGAACTCATATACCCCTAATCTGATCTTTTCGTTAAACGGGCAAGATATTCCAATAGTTACAACTCATAAACATTTGGGGGTTACTTTTAGCAGTGATGCGAAATGGAATAACCATGTTGAAAATATTATTAGAAGTGTTACTAAACACATTAATGTTCTTCGTAAGTTAAAGTATCAAATAAATCGTGGAAATTTAGAAAAGCTGTATTTAGTTTATATAAGACCATTATTTGAGTATGCAAGCGAGGTTTGGGATAACTGTGGGGTCATAAATGCAACAAAATTGGAGTGTTTGCAACTTGAAGCAGCACGAATAATAACCGGCTTGCCGTCATTCACGAAGTCCGAAATTATTTATCAAGAAATTGGCTGGGAAAAACTCGAAACGAGACGAAACAGAAGAAAGTTACAAATGTTTTATAATATAAAAAATAATTCTGCTCCTGATTATCTTTGTAAACTTATTCCTCCAACAATTCAGAGCACAACAACATACCCCCTCCGTAACGGAGAAGATATCATTGTACCTTTTTGTAGGCTCTCTCTTACCAGCGGTTCATATATCCCTGCAACTATAAGGCAATGGAATAATTTGGATTTAAACATAAGAAATGTCAATTCTATATCAGAATTTAAGAGAAAACTGAAAACCATTAATCAGGCTAATCAAATACCATCCTACTTCGAATTTGGACCTAGAAAACTAAATGTTATTTTAACTCAAATAAGGTGTTATGCTTCTTTTCTAAATCACGATCTCTTTAGAGTAAACATTGTGGCCAGTCCGTCCTGTAACTGCGGCGCTGCGGTTGAAAATGCACATCACTTCTTTTTTAAGTGTAATAAATATTCAAACAACCGAGCAGTATTGATTAATAACCTGACCTGGTTACCGGATACTTGCAGTATAAATACTGATCTTTTAACCAGAGGCAGTAATGAACTCACCATCGAACAAAATGAAATCATTTTTAAAAATGTGCATGATTATATTAGAAAATCAAACAGATTCCTGTTCGTCTAATTAACATCTGATTCCACACTCTTCTCTCTCTTTCTCTCCCTCTCCCTCTCCTCTCTGTTTCTCTTTCTCTATACCTCTCCTCCTCATCCCGTCCAATCATTGTAAACCATTGTAATTTTGTTTTAATAAGCAGATTATATTAGAATATTTATATATATATGTGTACGTATGTAATGCATGCTCTACTATTGTTTTGTATATTAATATATTAGGAGAAGACTTCATAAGTATGATTTACTTGTGTCTGATCCTTTTGCTGTGTTTTATAGCAATAAAATATGTTTAAACTTAAACTAAACTTAAATGACGTTATTGCAACATCAAACAGCAAGTTATTTCGTCTATGCTATGTTCATTCGATATTATAAAATACAATGTACCAATAAAATCTTTTCTCCTGGTTCTTTTGAACATCTTCAAGTGTTTTTTTTTTACGATTGATACTCTGAATTACTTTGCGAAAAAAAAGATTCATCGAAAATGCAAATCCTATTTATCAAACATGTATGCAAATTTGTGACAAACAGAGAAAATTCATAAATAAAAAAAATCGATAATTTCCGTACGTTCTTGAGAGACTTATACTTAAGTATAAATAATGTTTATTTAGTATCAGTTTAGTGTAAATTTTTCCAGTCGTGTTGGCAAGATGATTGTTGGAACCTGATAAATGACCAACATTTTCAGATAACCGACTGACACATACAACCTTTATATATCAATTATATTTTTAATGTCAATTATCAGTTAAAAAATGAACAATATCCTTATAAATTTTCTTCATATCAAATTTCTTTATTGAGTGTGACTTATTCACTTCAGTAAACATTTGAGAAAATTAGTCTTCAAATTAATTCTTTACAGTAAGGGTGAATGATTCTAATCTTTTTCAATAAGATCTATAAAACTTAAATTTTTAAATGATAATTAAACCTTGAAATATTATATCATACCATGTAAAATTACCTGCATTTAAAAGTTCTTATTTAAATAATTCTAATATGGCGGATATTATATTTAAGCTGTATCATTTTCTCGACGCTGACAGGTTTGAATTTCTTCGATTTTATTATTTTTTACATGTCTTATGTTTTTAATGTTTTCTTTGTTGACTGATTTTTATTTGTTGATCAAACTTGAAGATTTTTTAGGTGTGCTATAAATTCAGTTCCGATTCATAAAGGACAATCATTTGCTTTTTGGGGGAGGATTGAGAAAGGGAAAAAATATAAAAAAACAGGCTCGAAAATATGGTGAAAAAAGTAGGCTCCAAAATAAGATGAACAAAAAGGTTGTATTACACCTGGAATCAAATTGCAGTATAGTTTGAAAAAAGTTTAGCGTGCATGCATATCAAATGAAAAGGGAGGTAAATCAATGCCACGAAAAAAAAAATCCAATGTCACTGCCATAAACATCAATTGGTTGCTCCCTATTACCCACTGACTTCCAGTATTACATATTTGATCATATACAGTTTGTTTATATTATTTTAAGTATAATTCCACCTTATATAAGTATGCTGTATTTTGATTGGATAAGATGAAGTGTTTGTGTTTGAATTTAATAATTTCAATCTTTCTGTTACTGTTCCATCATATTTGTTTCGAGGGAATTCCACAAAGCGTGGTATTTGAGCAAAATACAAGGCTAAGCTAACATGTCTAAAAATAGTAACCACGAAGTCTCAACGAAAAATCAACATTTGTTCCGTTAAACAGCAAGATGAGAATATTCGATGGAATTAAAGAAATATATCATGTTTGGGTGTGGTATTTGCCAAAAATACCGGTTTCGAGGCTGAAGACATTTCCCTCGGCCTCGCCTAACGGCTCGGGAAATTCACCAGCCTCTCAACCGTTTTTTTTTTTTGGCAAATACCACACCCAAACATGATATATTTCTATAATACTTAGTGCTTTTGAAGGTTCAATCCAAAAGATATAACCCAAAAGGACAGACAGTGTAGAAAACACAGCACAAAACACTGAAAACTAAAACGTTTTTTTTAAGGATTATTTTCAATTTTGAAACAGGTTATACGAAGCGGTTTTATATGTTTACTAAGTACTGACTATAGTAGGGTTTACACGTGTAATGAAAACTTCTAGAATACTAAATAAACAAACTATAAAGGGTCATTGAACTGTCCAACGGGCAAAAGGAAAATGAACCAAACATAAAATGATAAAATAAATCAATAAATCAATAAAAAGTAAACTTTGAAAGGCTCAACGTTTTGGATTTGACAGCTAATTTAGATCTTGAACAGATGCAAAGAGATGTTTAAAACTGTTCGAAATCTCCTCTAAGACTGATGTTTGTCACATCTAGTTCATACAAGTATTATCTGTTAAAAAATTCAAAACAATATATATAATTTAATTTTCAAGAATTTGCTTGTAATGCAGATTATTTTAAACGTATTTAGGTCAGACATATTCAATTGTGGAGGTCTGTGTAATACGTTGGTGTCGCCAGAGTTCCCAGAGTAAAAACTCGTTCAAACTCAAATTAAATTATCAAATAATAATAAATATTTTCGTTTTTACATATATCTTACGTGAAAATACAAATACGAGAAGCGCTGGTATACATCACAGAATAAATCTCCGTTTGTTTTTAACGCAAAATTTCAACAGTGTTAGTGAATCGGCTTACCAAAACTTTTGTTTTGACTACAACATACTAGATATGGTTCATCAAAATTGTATGATAAAATTTTTATTTATTTTATTTACAGAATTTTAGTAGTCCCAAAAATGCTGAGAGTTTACAACTCTGCCCATGAACCACTACACACTCCACGTACGCCTAAATCACCAAATGCAGAAGTCTTGCGGAAACATATAGTAGGGATGCTAAACGAGGAACAAGGAAAAGAGAACGATAAACCATTTAATATTCAATCACCAATGATTTATCAAATAAAACGGAAAGGCGGCATGGGAACCATCATAAAACCAGACGACAAAACTGAAAGACAATTTGAAAGAATTAAAAGATCTCATCTAAGATTTATACGTGAATCAAATAGCACTAAAACTAAAGTGTTTCCTTCAGTAGAGAATTACGTTTTACAAGGAGAAGCAAATGACACTGGACGTAATATGGAAGTACAAGACCCTTCAAAACGGGCATGGGCTTTGCCAGGTGATCAACGACAGGAAACTAAAATAAAGAATGTTCGATTTCATATTCAAGAAGAAACACAAAAGAGTGAAGTGACAAAGCAACATGAGGAAAAAGAAAAAGACCAATCTCGAATATTTTGTGAGGTTCGAGGCAATGCGATTCAATCAAATGACAGATCTGGAAGAATATTTAAACCTAGTTTGCGACAACGAAGAACCGAGGCAGCAAAGCGACAAGCAACGATTCATACTTCACTTCAGCTTTTTAAACGACGTTTGAAACTTAATCATGAAAGTTATATCACTCCATCAATGACAGTCAACCACGACAATGATTACATCATCAGAAGGGTGCCATTAAAGCATAGCGCAAACATTCCGATTCCTAGAGCTCCTTCCGCAGCAAAGCCAGTTATTGAACCTAGACTCTCAGTCAACACTTCCCAGAGACCAAAAAGTTCGATTTCTCCTTGTTTAAATATACAAAAAACTCAATTGAAAGTACGACCTCAGAGCAGTCCTGATAGATATCAAAAAGAAGGACATCTATTAAGGCCAAGGCTAGAAGAAAATGTTCATGCTATGAATGACAATAATTTATTTCAAGAAGAAGAACATGAAACTGTAGCCAATGTCGTTAACACATACTTTGTAGAACAAAGCAAACCAAAGCCTAAGCAATTTTATCAATCTTCGCTTAGCTCCCATAATTTAGTCGTACACAATTCGCTTACAGCCAGTCCAGACGCAAGAATGAAACTGGTTAATTGCGATCATCAGTTTGATAACAGATTTTTTAGATGGCTTGAGGAGTCTTCTGCTAATTCTGAGGAGGCTAGGCGTGCTGCTATGAGGTCCCACCAGGAAGCTCTTGCATCACCACAAATACTAAACGACAACGACAGCGAACGGAAATCTGATTCCTAAATTTTGTATATATTTCACTGAGTCCTATCTTTGGTAATTGATGTCATAATCTGAAGGTAGATGTAAGGAAGAAATAAACTTTGATTATATTGTTTTAGATGTATTTGTGACACTCTTTCAGTAACTAATATTGTAGCTATCAGGATAAGCTGGCTACATAAAAAAAGCATGACATCGTTTAATACCTCGTGTAAATCAACCTTATAACTGTCGTTCATCTTATTCATAATTGTCCATGTATTTGAATTTTGTAATTAACCGTTTTGTAAAAAAATTTATAAAAAATGAGAAGATTTCACCCTTTTGTTTTGATATGACAGTATTTATTACATGTGTTATTCACTTGAGAAAGCCATCTTTTGGCAGAACGATATACATTGTGGTTATCAAATCTGAGTTCTAATATGATGTGCTACATTCGCTTTGCGAACCAATCCATGCTCGAACTGCAATAATTAGGACTGTCACCAAAATGGCGTTACAGTCAAAAGTCCAACATCAAAATCCAAGGTATAATGTCATGAATTCATATAACGCCAAAACGACAGTCAAAAACTTAAAATTATACGTTGTACAGGATCAAGAAAGTTTGGATTTGCATTAAAATCTCCCAAAATGTAAGTCTGATTTTATATTGTTTGCTTTAAAACATTTTACGTTTATTTGTGAACATTTTCGAATTGTCTTACAGGGGTCGCTTCGATTACAAAAATGGTTCATATTTTGCTATTAAGCATTATATTTATTAACTAGGAAACTACCCAAGCAAGCACGGGTATCCGAAAAAGATAGAATAGCTTTTCGTATATCCCTTCAACTGGAATTTTCACCACTGATTGTCTTAATTAGGGTGAGATTTTTCTGTATTATACACCGATGAGTGAAAATTATATGTTATCATGTTTTATACATCTATCGATTTGAGAGACAGTAAGATCACCATCTAAATGGTTAAGAAGTGAGAAATTTTATATCTCCTCTCTTTCAACCCCTTCTCTCCCTCTGTCCAGCCCTTGGAATAAAGCATGATTTATAGTATATCGCCCCGGGGTATATCGCATAGGCACCTTTTGTCATTTTTCCCCCATTATTTATAGCATAACTCAAATGTCCAAATTTCGTCCACTGACACAGTATATGGGAAATGGATTTAGTTTGTTGCCACCTTTTTCCTCTTCACTCTTTTTTTTCTACACCCCACAATTAATTCATTTTGACATTTTTTTGTTTCAGTTATGCTATGATATTGCGTTTATTTCTTTCATAAAATGATGACAAATAAAAAAAAGAATTCACAATGAAGGCTGTGGGGTATTGCAGAGAAAAGGGGGATGGGCAGAGGAAAAAGAGGGGTGCTTGTGGTATATCGTCCATGCCTGGAAATAAGTATGAATGAAAACGGTCCGAGTTATTCTTAAAAGTGTAATCCGAGAAATAGATGTAAAAGCTCAAGAAACAAAAAAACAAAAAATAATAAATAAATAAATTGACACAAATCCCCAAGGTCCGAGTTGTCCAAAAATATTTGTATACGTATATTATCGACACATTAGAGTCGTTTTAACTGATGTAACGCAGTTGTAGCTATATTGTTCAGTCGACAGAATTGCATAAATATATATTATCAGCTTCATGTATAAAAGTCATAAAACTTTATTTTAACGAATGCTAAATAATCCAGGAAGTAACTTGATAAATTTATGGAAAGTTCATGACCACAGGGGCACGATTTCTGGATATTTATTTCTTTTTCATTTTATTTTTTGTTGTTGTTTATTTCATGAGTACTTTTAATAAGTATTTACTATTATAGCGAATATTCTGCGTTTATTATCAATGTGTTTTACACTATCCACGTCCTCATACTAAAAAATCCTAAAGGGATATAAGCCGCCACGATTAAAATCAATTAAAAATACTTCCATGTGACAATTTATTTCATATCTGCCCACAATCTCCTCCAAAATGAATGATCTTCAAAATACAGTCATCATTTTACCAAGATGCGGCACCAAGGTTACACTCCACTAATTATCTTAGTTTCAGAGAAATGCACCCCCAGAATTTTGTTAATTATTAGAGTTGGTAAAGTTTGACTACATGATAGATAAATAATAAATGTCTTAACCTCAAAATTGTAATACTGACTGAAAGAGGATAGATTTTAGTTTAAAAAATACGAAAACATTAACTGATTTTGCTTCTGACAAGTAATGGGAGGTCATAAACTGGGACTTGTGAATTGACATGTGTGTAAAACTTTGACAGTGATAATCGGCACCTGCACTGGTAAGTTAAATTGCGAAAAAAAGAGCCGGAAAAGTAAATCTTTTTTTTTCCCCACATATGTAATGGAATTTTATGCAGAATCTGAAAAATTAAATCTCAATTGGATTGAAACGCTGCATCAGACCTCAATTTTAAGCCGAAGTGGAGTGAAATTTAACATTTTAAAAGCTTTTTTATGACAATTTTTGAAATGTTGCTATGCCAACTAGGTTTCCATGGATATTTTTTATTTATTTTATCATGATTGAAACAATGCTAACATAATGGCCTTTCAGAATATATATATATGTATATGGGTATTATTAACTCTGAAGATGGCACAAGACCATGATATTTGTTAGCTCACTTCACATAGAAAATGGAACTATTAATTTGTGGAGTGCAACCCAAACTCTTTAAATCGACAAGCAAAGTCAAAAGTTCGCGGATTTCGGGTCGGAAGCAACGTTACAATATATATAAGTCAATGAGAATTGGAGTTGCTTCCCTTTGACAGGCAATAGTGAAGTAACGAAGAAAGTTGCCTTCGGCGCGAAATATGAAACTTATCGACCTAGACATTTGAAATTCTCAGACAACACATTCATCCTCAATCAGTCAAATTCTGATTTGAATTGTTTCTATTGCAGTTGTTACCTGACGACGGCCTAAATCGAGTCCTTAATTTTAGTAGCATAGATATTTTGAACCTGGCTGTTGCCCGGCGAAAAATATAAACAAATATATTACTTACTCATGTTAAAATAAGCATACAGCATGGCATCAATGAATTATTTCTTTATATAATCTAGTTTTTATAAGATATCTTATAAAAGATATCTCATATAATTTATAAGACATCTCATATAATTTATAAGATATCTCATATACTTTTCTTTATAAGATATCTTATAAAGTTTAGAAGATATCTTATAAAAACTAGATTATATAAGATATCTTATAAAGTATATAAGATATCTCATAAAGTATATAAGATATCTTATAAATATTTTTATATACTTTATAAGACATCTCATATATTTTATAAGATATCTTATATAGTTTATAAGATAACTCATAAAGTTTATATGAGATATCTTATAAACTATATGATATATCTTATAAAGTTTATTAGATATCTTGAAGTCAGAATAAATAGTAAAACGGCTTGCCACAAGAACCGTATAAGACCTAAAAAAGTAGAGATGCATTACTCTGTTGAATATACTGTTTCAGTCTACCTATGATTTTTTTTGTATATAATTTTAAAAGCAGATGAAATTTTAACAAATAAGCAATTATTGTATATTTTGTTATATTAATTTTTGTTGCAAAATCAAATACTAGAATTACTACAAATATTCGACAATTAGGATTTTGTGATCCTTCCATTTCAGTGTATTTTAAAAAAATCAACTACAACATACACGTATGGCAAGCCGTTTTACTATTTATTCTAACTTCAAGATATCTAATAAAGTTTATAAGATATCTTATAAAAACTAGATTATATAAGATATCTTATATATTATATGAGATATCGTATATACTTTATAAGATATCTTCTAAAGTTTATAAGATATCTTATATAGTTTATAAGATATCTCATAAAGTTTATAAGATATCTTATATAGTTTATAAGACATCTTATATAGTTTATAAGATATCTCATATAATTTATAAGATATCTCATATAATTTATAAGATATCTCATATAATTTTCTTTATAAGATATCTTATATATTATATAAGATATCTTATAAACTATATGAGATATCTTATAAACTATATAAGACATCTTATATATTATATGAGATATCTTATAAAGTATATAAGAAAGCTTATATAAAAAATATTTATAAGATATCTTATAAACTTTATAAGATATCTTATATACTTTATTAGATATCTTATAAACTTTATGAGATATCTTATATACTTTATAAGATATCTTATAAACTTTAGAAGATATCTTATAAAGTTTATAAGATATCTTATAAAAACTAGATTATATAAGATATCTTATATATTATATGAGATATCTTATATATTATATGAGATATCTTGAAGTAAGAATAAATAGTAAAACGGCTTGCCATATACACGGAACAATAATTGATCAAAACAGAAAAATGGGGAGGTATAAATTACTTTTCATATATTCTTTTAAATGTCTCCTCAAATAAGCTTTCATGGGTGAATGAATCTTATCAAAATAGTGAAAGCATGCAATTGTACAGGTATTGTACGATTGGTTTACAAATAGTAAGATTTTATAAGTAATGGATTATTCATCTACACAATGACACACATACGAACAAACAATGAAGTGCCCTCGCTTGAAGACTGTGGTTATATTAGTATTTACAGTATATCTTGTATCGGTTGTATTTGCCTACTATCTCTTACACAAATATCACAGGAAGCATGATAATATCATTAGAATTAGACCTGACCAAATGGATCGTCACAGACGTAGTCATTTAAGACCGGAACAACTGAGAATTGGTCATCCTTTGTTTGAAAGCTGTTTCCGTGACGACAACTATGAGAAACTGTTGATGAAACCTTATCATACGATTGGGAACATTTATATCTATTCTGCATTCTTAGACAATCGTACAGATATACCATATGTTAGAATGTTAGCAATGATAAACCATCAAAACATGAAAAAGCAACAAAATCTATGGTGTTACTTTGGTGATAAAATACATAAAGCGGAACAAGCGACATTCTATGAAATGTGTGAAAATCATCATTTTAGCCATGGTGGTTGGATAATATCTTGCAAAATATCCAATAAAGAACAAATTCCATGTGAATTTTTCATAAAAGAGACAGAAAATGCTGATGATAACAATCCATCTACAATGATTCCTTTACTAAAAACAAGCAATGAACGAAGAGAAAAAGTCAAACAAGATTCGTCAGAAAAACTTGGATTATGTGTTTCACCGCTGTATGGAGATACAAAGCCAACCAAAATAATAAAATTTTTAGCACTAACGAATGCATTAGGTATTGAACATGTGATCTTCTACGTTTATAATATTACGACAACATTGAACTCAGTGTTACAATACTTAGAAGATCGAGGGACAGTAAGTATTATCCATTGGATATTACCGATAGAACATAACCATATATGGTATTACGGACAGTCTATTGCCATTAATGACTGTTTATACAGAAGTATGTTCTATTTCAGATATTTAGCATTCACTGATATTGACGAATATATAGTTTCGCATGTTCATAAATTTTCGCTCCTTGATTTTGTGAAGCTTAACTCTTCCAAAAATAAGTCGATTGCTGCATTTAGATTTGGCAGTGCATTCTTTATTCGTAATCCAGAAGCAAAAGGTAATGATTCAATATTTGATGTTATGGATCATATTTATAGAACTGAAGGTGTTAGCAGGATTCGCAGTAAATTAGTTGTAGATCCATATAAGATATTCGAGGTTGGTATTCATCATGTAAGTAGAACTTGGCCAGATAATAAAGAATATGTGACTCACGAAGTAGCTGATAACGAGACTATTGTACATCATTACCGGAAATGTACTCCAACACTTGATCTCAGTTGTTCATCTTTTATCACAGATTCTACTGTACCAGACTGGCATAAGTACAACTTTGAAGTCAGATATAAATCTCGAATGAAGGAACTCAAATCACATCTAAATATTACTGACAGTAGATAAGTGTTTTATTCTATTTTAACTGGTGTTAATACGCAATGCATACTAAAATATCACTTTCAAAACTTTACAGAGAATTGAAAAAAACCTGTACGATTCAGAGACATGTGTACATCAGATTTACAAAATGATTTATGCTCCTGTGGCGTGTAGTTAAATTCTAATAGCTTTAATTCGTATCGAAAAATCTTCATCTTGTCCAATCAATACGTTTCGCTGCCCAGATCTTCATGTGTTCTTTGTTTTTGTTTTGTGTTTATATTTTCATTGTGTACGTATGACGCTATTTGTTCAATTTCTTTCCCTGTCACTGTACTCTCAAGCATGGTCAATGTCAAGCAAATAACTCGACTAAAAACGGTGCTAGTGAACAAGCAGTTAGGTGCGAGATTCTTCTAGGTGACGAGGGTCTCTGTGACGTTAAGATGAAGAATACGGTTTTTCCCGACAGTCATTTTTATTATCTTTATGTACTCTGATTGTTTATATATGTTTATACCCCCACTCGTAAGAGGGGGGCTATACTGCATTCACCTTGTCCAAAAAATTTTTTATCGGCTTCTACTGGGCAGAATAATTTCATAATTGGTACGTAGCTTTGAAATAATGAATTGTATGTTGTCTTCTATTTTCAGTTTTGCCGGAGCCTAACTTCCTGTTTGACGGGACTTTGACTTTGTAAAAATATAATGTTACACAAAAATTTATGTTGCATTTTTCTCAGCTTCTTCGGGCAGAATGATTTCATATTTCGTATGTAGCTTTGATATGATGAGTTGTATGTTGTCAGTTCTGCTGGATTATGAAAATTTACCAGGAATTTTTCTGAATTTTCCATTAGAATTTTAAGATTACAGTCTAGTATGCGAGAACTATATGAATGTTTATTAAGGTATTACTTGGTTCAAGTAGAATACTAGCTGTGGTCGATTTCACAAAACTGTAAAATAAACTTCTGAATCCATCAACACCAAGTTATATTAAAACAGTAACATCCTTTATAAAACAGTCATTAGAACTGAGGAGAGAGGATTATCATAACAATTAACTGTTTATATATCTTCTTTATTGTCGCATTTGTATGTTATGTTGTATTCTGTAAACTGTATGCTTATATCCCTAATGGGATTGTGTTTTGGATAAATAAAGTTGGTAAATTAATCATAAGTTGTGAAGTCGAAATGCTATTTTCTATTGTGCCGTCATTATCACCAATTTTACACTTACGACTTCTGGTGTGCAATTTTCTCATGGTTTGTTGTATAATGCAGTACTTTACCGAATTTAAAAAACTTTATTTCATTTATTTTTTTACGAGTAGGGGTATCCTAAGCACGACATCGCGTGCAACTTCTTGTTTATGTCTGTACTTGCATTGTGAGATTGTCAGGATGTTTATATATTTGTTAAATATCTCTGCCTCTAATTGTGTCAACTACATCGCATTTTAAATTTCACAGATTTAACGTGATCGACGTTTGACAAAGATTTCCAACCAAAGTGTTGCTATAGGGGCCAAATAAAACTTGTTTCCTGGGATTTTCTGCCTACCAAAATTATTCAGAATTTGTTTAAGGTACATTTTACCTACAATCCAACAGACTTAATTAAAGCTATTGAGAGACAAACCTAGTAATACAAATGATACAAAAAGTACATTGTATACGGAAAATAACAATACAAGAAAAGAAATGCAATAAAGTAGAGTTAAAATTTCTCCAAACAAAAACCCAAAGACCAGGCCAATACTAGTATCTTACAGAACAAAGACAGTTGCATAAAAACACATAGAAGCCCAAAGAGAATCGCCAGCAAGATGGATTCGTACAAAAAACCGAACTACCACCAGGAGCTCCGGAAAGGTAAGCATGTCATTTTCCATTAACAGCAACCTGTACATTGTAAGTTGATAAATCGAGTGAATCTAGTGTAGAAGATACCGAACCAACAACGCCAGAAAGGAAATCCGAAATCATAATCCAGAGGACAATACCTGAACGAAACAAACCAAAAAGGAACACGACTGGCAAATAAACAGACAAAGGGAGAGACATACAAACAAAGAACACTGAAAACTAAAGCGTGGGCAATACATGAAATGTCAAGTCTGACAAGGTGTCAATTTCTAGTAAGGCATGAAATGAGGAAGTGTAAAGTCGAAACAATCTGCAAGAGGAGACGCTGTCTTGTGCTGAATATTCCTAAAGGAGGTTCAGTCTAAACATCATTATCTGAAATAAAACTGTACTCCAAAATACATAACCAAAAATGCAACACAATAACCACTGACAAGGATTCTTTACAGAATATGGCAGAATAAAAACAGATTAGTGAGTATTATCAAACTGCTGTACGCAAGACAAACAAGAAAAGTTCAAATAGCTCCGATTATTATAAGCTGTTATCCCGCTATGATGTTTTTATACTGTATACATGGTATAATATTATTAATCCCAAGTAAATACATTTAGTATGGGGTTAATTTCGACTCTGAATATAAAAGAATGTAGAAAACGCTTTTACGAATGATATTCTGCATTCAAACTATGGTCTGCGATAAAAAAAAATCTATTTTGAGACTCCCATAGCTTCTTTTTATTTGTGTTTTATAGTAAACTGTAAATAACTTTTTAAGAAGGTAGATATAAATAAATGTTTTGCACAGTTTTCAAACCATTTCCTGCAGGATAACCAGATATACTGATTATAAAATATCCCCGAAACAATACTTAGACAAATGTATTGATTTCCTGTTTAAAATCATCTTCCTATGTCCTAGTAGCTGCTGAGGATGGTTTGAAGTTTTTTTAAGTAGACTTACACACATGAATTAATGAAAGAATGCAAATGTGTAGGTATTATAAACAAGGATGTAGATTTGTTTCCAAAATAAAAAGTGAAAAAAGGTTGTACAGTCTTGTGGTGGATGGAAAACAATGACAGACATACAAATGTACAATGAAGTGTCTGAAATCTAGTTATTTGTAGTGGTTGTAGCATATTTTGAATCTGTGTTCTTACTTACTATCTGCTAGAAGAATGTCAATATCATAAGAATCAGACCTGGTTAAATGTATCTTTATATACCAAATTTGAGACAGGAGCAACTTAGAATTTGACGTCCCTTATTTGAAAGCTGTCTCCGTGAAGTATTATTCGAATGGAAACATTGAAATCTTTTCTTCAATTTTATACAACCATACAGGTGCACTATTTCATAGATCATGGCAATGTTAAGCCATCAACACGAGGAACGTACTCTATGGAGTTGTTTTAGTAACGACAGAAATCATAGGTTACAAATTCAAATTCAAATTCTTTATATTCCTAATCACAGGGCCCTTTCGGGCATAACAAATTTTTATCCTTACACACACACTTCGTCACAAATTAAACTTTCTCAACCCTTACATTCTGATTAAAATGATTGGATAACACTTACAGTAAGAGATATATCCAGCGAAATTCTGATTTATGTGAAAATCATCACTTGAACCATTGAGGCCGGATAATATCTTGCAAAATACCCAACAAATTCCTTATGTGTTTTTCATTAAAGAGACAGAAATGGTAATGATAAAACTCCATCGACAATGATTTCTTTAGTCAAAACAAAATTCTTCAGGAAAAGTCGAGATATGTGTTCTACCCCTGTTACAATGTCATTTTCAAAACATGACAGAGAATTTTGTCTAGTGTACAACAAATGAAAAATATAGCTTAAAAACGTAGATGTTTACAGATTAAGAGTTTTGGTGTGGAATAATCTTAGCTCATTTTCCTTTTTGCTCTGCAATTGTTTTTATGTTTGTTTTCGTTTTATTCTTGCATTTTGAGATCATTGGGCAATTTTATGAATATTTGTGAAACATGTTGAAGGAACAGGACCATTTTCCCTTGATTTTGTTCTGCTTCTGAGGTCATTTTCAAAACTTGAGCTGAGCTCTTTCAAAATCCATCGGTTCATAGCCTGTTATGTGTCCTCCTACGATTTGCAAATAATAAGTTGTTACTGCAAAATACCCTACACATCCGAATATCGCTTTGGAGACGGTTTTAACACAAATTGCCATCTTGCATGACGTCTCAAATTTTTCATTTTAATTTATGGTTGGTTTGTTAGATTTATTATTCCAAATAGTTTTTACTGTTTTTACAAAGTGAAGTTACATGTACACAAAAGAAGTCGGAACATTTTTTCGCAAAATAAATAATAACAGTGATTTTCAACAGGTGGGCACTAGAAATATCTTTCGCACATTCCATTTCTAAGCAGCAATTTTTAAAAAAGAGTAAATAAGTACAAATCGGAGAAGCATCATAGTTTCCTAAATGAATGGCGTTAATCAGATGAAGTGTATTAAAAAATGTTAAAGATTTTTTAATATAAGATGAGTGATGGAAATGACAATTATTGATAATATTTTTATTACCATAAAACATATAAAACTAATGTCTGTGACAAGCATGATACAAACAAACAGTACAATTAATGCAAGTTTATATATATACAAAAAGATATAATCATAAAAGTACGATTAGATTAAGAGCCCTCCGACCTCAGTTCTAATGACCGTTTTAAGAAGAAGCCAATAATTCTTACATGTCTAGTTGAAGATGGATTTAAAAGATATGAAAATTTTGTTATCCTGGTCAAGACTTTTAAAATTAAAATTATTATCTAAATCAGCAAAGAGATTGTTCCTTAAATTTTGATTTATTTTGCAACTTAACAAAAAATGATTTTCGTCTTCAATAGTTTTGCATACTTTACATATTCTTCTCGTGGTATTTTTTTATATCTACCTTTCTCAATTTCAAGCGTATGATCACTAATACGAATTTATGTAAAAAGTCTTCTTACTGACTAATTGAAAAATCATTAAACGATCAATAGCTTTCCACATTCGTGGACAGTTTTATTTTCTTGTATAAATACAGTTTATTATTCTCATTAAAACTAGCAATTTTGTCGGTATAAAGACTTTCATGTCTATCTCTGATTTCTTCTTTTACATTTGATTTAAGGCGGTATACCTCTTTATATGTGTGAACATTTGATAATTTATCTTTTAAAGTTAAGCCCGCTAGAACATCATTTATATATGTATTCCAAGAATAAGTACCATTGTTATCGAGTTCTTCGGAAAGTTTAAATGCTTCCTTTAGTAGGGGGTTGATATTTTCCATATGTAGTCGGGCGTAACATATATTAAAGATTGTGAAATAATAAAATTTTCTACACGGAGTCTTCCAAGTTCTAATCTTACTCCAATGTTTGAGGAGGTCTTTTTAGTTCCTAAAATATATTTACAAAAATAAAGATGGACTTTTTCGAAAGAAAAACCCAATAATCCTCAGGATCGAAACGTGGGGGAAAGAGAATGTGATCCAACAGTGCCATTGGGCTGTACATGTCACGCGTACCCTCTCGGTCCTCGACCTTACGATGACATGATTAACACTTCATATGACACTTTAAAAATTTATACTCCGATCGGAAGCATAGATGAGCCGCGATGAAATCAGCTGGAAAATGGGAGATATCCAAGTCACTTCAAGGTCCGTTACTGGCGGTCCATTTGATCACGAAACCTGTAGAAAAATGGCGGGAATATCCACCAATCCGAGTTGTTTATCGGCGCGCAATCACTTCTGGCCATTTCCCAAGGTAACGTGACCTCCGCTATCGGTGACGTCACTAAATGTGGTGCGGTCATTTTCAGAATGAATACCTCCTGTATCCTAAATGTAAAAAACAAGATTTTATCCCCGGGTGCATTTTCTGCCTATCTTTCACGCCTGTGATATCTGTCTCTCTGCTGCACAACCCTTAAACTGATAATGTTTAATTTTCACAATTCCAGAAATGTGATTCGACTATAATTTCCTTAGTGTTAGTGTGTTAAACATTGTTCAGGTACGAGTATAGCTTTCATGCAGGCTGTAAAACTATGATCAACTCTGAACTAATTTTCAATCTCTTTCATAGCAAATATTTGTTCGGTGCAGATTTTGCAAACATATTTATGTGTATGAATCTAAATGTGATAATACACACGCTTCACGCGGAACTATTTCATCGTATCACATTCCCCAAATTATTCTGAAATTATACTCATCATATCCGGCGTAAAAATTTAATTGGGAAATATGATATTGTGAAAAACTTTAAGATAACAAAGAAATCCCGAAAACTGAAAATGAATATCCACTGCCAATTAATTGTGTCCCATAATACACTAGCCTTGCCTTAACAAAAGTGTTCAAAAAACAATATCTAGTAACCCGGAAAATTGCGCATAACCAGCTGAATTTTGTTACTTATACAACTCGATTGCATATCCGGTTATTTTGTTTCAGCCTCAACTTCTTAAACATGTTATGTATTAGGTTGTGTTTATGGGTTAACTAATCCACAATTTACATTGAAATTCTATATATTCTATTGCAAATTCACACAGAATGGCAGACACTCCTTTATCCGTTGATGTCAATGGCAGCGGGGATAGTTGTGACTTTGAAAATGGAATGGACGAAGATTTATTAAGTCCAAAAGATGCCCCTAAACCATGTATGTTTTCCAATATAGATTTATAACAGAATAATTATAAAAACCTTAGGTAGGAGTCTAGACTGTCCTGACGAGTGCTCAATAACGATATTGTCTCATTAGTCTTGTTGCAGAGGAGGGATGTTGTCTGGTTGGAAGTACAGTCATTATGGGTAATTGGGTTCTGCAATTAACATGCTTGTCAATCAAATGGTAGCTGCCCCTTTTAAAAAATAGAAAATTAATGTAAGATGTATTATGATGACTCTTCTGAGAAACAAAAACTGCAACCAAAGGTCAAATTTATTCTAAATAGGTGGCTTGAAAGCATTTCCAACCACTAATATAATTTGTTTGAACATCCAAAATTTTTTGTTGGCAAATATTGATGGATCTCTATAGATATGGCACTGCAATTTCAAGGCTCTAAATCCTTTCTTGTCACACTACCTTATCTTGAAGGTTGGAAAAATATACTCTTATTAATTAGCACCAGTCATGAGAGTCTATCCATCATCTTTTATTAGAAATCTATAATTTATTGGGAAATGGTTGTAGCGTCAGTTATCTTTTAAGTCAGGGATCTGGAAATTTCATAAGCCTCTGCCGAACAATTTTTGGTAGACATGAATTGTCAGTTTACACTCTTTTAAGCAATCTCAACACACGACCTTATTTTATACAAATGTTGTTATGCACGATTTATAACTGCTTTAGTTGTGTGTCTTTAACATTTTGTGGGTTGTTGTTTGTGTATTGATAATTTTGGGTGTGACTAAACATAGAGTTTGAGTAAGACTTAAAGATCGAGTTATCATTGGAGTTAAAGTTAATCTTCGAGTTAACTCGAGATATTGATTTCCAATGTCATTTATCGAGTTGCATTTCGAGTTAAAATTCAAGTTACGGATTAAGTTTAGGAAGGGGGTCAAAAATGACCTGTACATAGGCTTGTCAAAAAAATACCTAAATTTTTTGACACCCCCATAAAGATATCTTTAATTTTTCAGACCCAGAAAAATACTTTCATCTTACCCCATAAAACAGGTTACATGTACAAATGCTAATTTTTTCATCTATTGAATGCAACCCCAAAAATACCTGGGTTTAATCATCTCGACACTGGATATAGGTATCAATGAATCTAGATTGACTGCCTCCTCGTGCAGGGCACATGAGACGTTTCAGACTTTATTTCCTTTTCACTTTCTCCTTATGTCCCAGCAATGAATGTGGAAGAGACATACATATAGCTACTCTTGTTCATTTAATTATTTTGATTATTTCCATAAAATCACAAACTGAAAAGGAAACCTGCTTCCCCCAATATCCGAAATAAATGTATTTATATTGTTCAACCTGCGTTTAACGTCCTCCCTAAATCGAAATGCATGTGGATCCTGTATAATTCAAAAAGTTTTTTTTCAAACATTCCTTATCCCAATTGATACATGGTAAACAAAGCAATGGAACAATGCTTTTATTGTTGTTTTTCACCTTGAAGTCACCATTAGTTTGAATTGTTTTTATATCAAAATTGATAACAAATATACTTTGAAATTTGACTGTTAGGCATAATGATTGAAAATTTCAGTCAAAGTTATCTCAGCTTGTATATATGTAGGAATTGATTAATACCTACATACAGTTTGTACGAATATCGGAACAAGTGCCTTTAACACAAACTTTAACTCGAACCGTAACTCTACTAACTCGAAATGTAACACGATAAATGACATTAGAAATTAATATCTCGAGTTCGTAACTCAACTCTAACTCGAACTCGATGTTTTGTCACACCCCATAATTTCGATGTTATAGGTGTCTTCTTTGAGGTCTTCGTTTGGAACATATAAATAGATCGATATGAAAATGGACTACACAATGAAGTAGAAATGAACTAAATAAATGATTGAAATAAATAAATTCATGTTACAAGACTTTGAAATCAGCCTATGAAGGTCTTCCGGAAAGATGAATTTTTTATTACTTTTAAGCTCACTTGTTCCAAAGGGCCATCTGAGCTTTTGTTATCACTTGGTGCCCGTCGTCCAGCTGTAAACTTTTACATTTTGATCTTCTCCTCTGAAACCCTTAAGTCAAATGAACTGAAACTTGGTATGAAACATTTATGGAAGGACCTTTACAAAGTTAGCATATTGCATCCAAATGGGACTGCTAATATGGCCACCATGATGAATTCTGATTTAAGATTGGTCAAAATTTAAAAAATGTTCTCCTGAAACCACAGGGCCAACTGAACTGTAACGTGGTGTGAAGGCATTTTTAATCTTCTTCAGTAAATGATTGTGAACTGTTAGATCGTCTGATACATACATTTACCTTGTAATGGATGTTTTTAATTTCAAAGCATCTGTGGAAGGACCTTTATAAAGTTTGCATATTTTGTTCTGGTCGGACAACTAATATTGTCGCCATGATGAATTCTTATTTCTGATTGGACAAATTTTAAAAATCTTCTCCACTGGCACTGAAATGACATAGCTAAATGAACTGAAACTTAGTATCTAAGTTCCTAAATAACATTTGCATATTATGTCCTGGTCGGATGGCTAAAATGGCTACAATGATGATTCTAATTTCTGATTGGTCAAAATTCCAAAAATTTTCTCCTCTGAAACCGCAAAGCCAAATGAACTGTAACATGGTATGAAGCATCTGTGGAATAACCTTTATAAAGCTTGAATATTTAGTTGCCATCGTACAACTATTATTGCCGCCATGATGAATTCTTATTCCTGATTAGACAAAATTTAAAAATCTCCTCTGAAACGACATAGCTAAATGTTCAATTGAAACTTGGTATGAAGCATCTACAAATTTATGGAAGGACCATTATAAAGTTTGCATATTTTTATGGCCGACATGATGAATTCTTAGTTCGCATTGGTCAAAATTTCAAAAAATTTATTTTCTGAAACCGCAAAGCCAAATGAATTGTATCTTGGTATGAAGCATCCGTGGAAGGTCCATTATAATTTTACTTGATAGGAATACAATGGATTGATTGTGGGACTGTCATGTGAGCTATACAGGTGCAATTCTCTGGAGCCTCTTGTTCATATTTAACTACAACAATTCATGCGTGCTCAATGATTATTTTATACCTAAACTACAGGTGCAGAAAATGGCAACAGTGTGGAAATCTCTAAGTTTTGCCGAGTTAAATTACCAAGGCATTTTTAATCTTCTCCAGTTAATGATTGTGAACTGTTAGATCGTCTGATACATACATTTACCTTGTAATGGATGTTTTTAATATCAAAGCAGAAAGGTGTGAAAAATGCCTGATGAATGACCTCGATTGAACTTTGGAAATTGTTGTGCAGTAAATTAATTATAATTAAAGGTAATAAAAGCACAGACACAGACACCTTTGTAAATAACTGTATTGACAATGCATTGATGTAAAAATGGTTGGAAAAGATCAGTCAACCATCGAGAGGAAATGACCACAATGAGGTCACCGTTCTGCCGAACTTCAAAACTTTGGTGGCTTGACTTTTCAGTACATCTTTTTATTAAAAAATTGAATTTTGGTTATTTGTTTGACCTTTTATAACCAAACAAATACAAATTTCCCTGGTCATGTTCGGAAAATAGAAGGCTTTCCTGATCCTCGTTTTAAATATTTTGATATTTCAAATATTTTGTTAAATTGTAAGCACCAATTAATGTATGTTAGCTTATGGCAGTAACTTTAAGGATAAACTGTAAAATAGGTACCATAAAGAACATCATGTCATGAATGGAGTTTGTGTATGTAAACACAGTTTTTATTTTCATGGTCAGTACTACATTTGTACATGTACATGCATACATTTATGTAAGTTAGTGATTATAAATGTAGTTAGTAGGCTGAATATTTTTAGCACTTTAAATGGTCATAAATATGTACATTGTACATTGCTCTTATTATAGATTAATTTGGTTATTTGTTGATTAAGGCCTAATAAATAAATGTTTGTAAATGGTAAAATTCAACTTTAACCCTTTGATCCGGTTTATAAGCTTTTCTGAAATACCAGTATTAAAAGTAAGAACACCTTTTCAGCATATCCTTTACTATGAAATTACAGAAATAGTAAAAAATACAAATTGCTACCAATGCAATCTTTTTTGGCACTGTATAACATGAAACACATAATATTTCTTCTGAGGCTAAGGTGCAACTAATTTACATTAACAGTTCTTTAGAAGGAATAAATGGTTGGAAAATGTATAAGATTAAAAAATGCTCAGATTGTTTTGTTCCGTATAGTTATTTAGTTGATTGAAAACATTTTTGTGAAATTTAAAGACGAAATTATTTAAAACATTTTGTATTTAAATTTTTTGAAGCAATGCCATGGTTTGGGATGGACATTGGAGGTACACTTACCAAACTTATTTATTTTGAACCTGATGATATAATGGAATTAGAGCAACAAGCAGAAAAGAAAACATTAAAGACAATACATAAATATCTTGTAGGCAATGTAGCCTATGGAAATACGGGTATTAGAGACACTCATCTAGAAATGCCGAATCAACAGATAGGTGGAAAAAAAGGAACATTACATTTTATAAGATTTCCTACATGTGAAATGAATGCATTTATTAATTTAGCAAAATCAAAAAACTTTTCAAGCTTAGCATGTGCAATTTGTGCAACAGGAGGAGGAGCATATAAATTCGAAAAAGAATTCAAAGAAGTAAGTTTTAAATATTATTTCAAAATCATTCGGACAAGAGAATACCAAAAAATTCAGCATGCATATTTCTCATTGCCTCTGGTATAGACATAAAAAGATATGTCCATGTAAAGGAACAACCATTGTTAATTTGGTTTTTAAGCTCACCTGGACATGTGGGCTTTTGCCATTACTTGGTGTCCGTCGTCTATCCATCCGTCGTCCATCTGTCTGTCATAAACTTTTTCAAAGATCTTCGTGTTATCTTGAATATTATTATATATAAAGACAAACTGTAAACAGCAAAAATGTTCAGCAATTTAAGATCTACTAATAAGTCAACATGACCAAAATTGTCAATTGACCCCTAATAGGAGTTTTGAAAAATTATTTACATGTAAACAGAAAATAATGGTCTGACATTGTCACAGATGTTTAGGGCATTACTTGAAATAAATTAAATGGTAGCTGTAGAAGTAAAATGGAGCATCAAGGGTCAAGGTCATTGAAAAATTCTAAAGCAACCGGTGAAAAGTCCCTAGCAACAGATGAAAAAATCCCTAGCAACCATGTATATTTGGGTTAAGGACCTTATAATTTACCCGTACAAGTAAAAAAGAAAGGTCAAAGGTCAAGGTCATTGAAAAAGTCCCTAGCAACCATATATATTTGGGTTCAGGACCTTACAATTTACCTGTTCAAGTCAAAATGGAAGGTCAAGAGTCAATGCCTTGAAAAAGTCCATAGCAACCAATGAGAAAGTCCCTAGCAACCATATCTATTTGGGTTCAGGATTCTATATTTTAGTTGTACAGGTCAATATTAAGGAGAAAATTGCGACAGTATACATTGAGTAGCAAAATAATCATTGATGCAAGATCTATCAGTACACAAAAGATAACAGGTGAGCGATTTTGGGGAGGGGGGGACAAGAAAGTAAGAAAGTCCTAGGTCTAAAAAGAGGTACGCTACATAATGTTGATTATATTACCCATATTATATCGAATTTAAGTTTTTGAGTCGAAGCCTGCCAAGGTAAAAGACTTCCAGAACAAACAAAAAAACCCTCTCCCCCTATAAAAACCAGAAATTTACGATTACAGAGTTTGCCTTGTTCCTCCAATTTGTAAAAGTTATCCCAAGTCAATGAACATGAAATTCAAGTCAGAGTGACTTACTTTTGACGGAAAGCTGTTATACTCCTCGAGATGCATCCTTACACCAAGAAACATAATTGTATGTTACTTTATTTTCCAAGAACTGATCTCGGATGTAAATGAAGCGTTAAATTTAGGTCAGAGTGATTTAATTTTAGTGGGAGGCTGTGTTACTCCCTGAGATGCACCCTGACACCAAGTAATATGATTGTAGGCTCTTTGGTATCGGAGAACTGAACATGGACGTAAAACTTGACCTAAGTCCATGAAGCTTGATAAATTGGTCGGATTGACGTAATTTTGTTGAGAGGCTGGGTAATTCCCCGAGATGCACCCTGACACCAACTAATATGATTGTCAGTCCCTTGGTATTGGAGAACTGGACTTGAACGTAAAACTTCACCTAAGTCAATGAAGCGCGATACATAGGTCAAAATGACCTAATTTTCGTGGGAGGCTGTGTTACTCCCAGATTTGCACCTTGACACCAAGTAATATGATTGTAGGTCCCTTGGTATCAGAGAACTGAACTCGGATGCAAAACTTAACCGAAGTAATGAAGCACAATAAGTAGGTCAGAGTGTCCTAATTTTGGTGGGAGGCTGTGTTACTCCCTGAGATGCAACCTGACACCAAGGAATATGATTGTAGGTCCCTTGGTATCGAAGAACTGAACTGGGACATAAATAAAGCGTGATAAATTGGTCAGTGACCTAATTTTGGTGGGAGGCTGTGTTACTCCTTCACACCAAGGAATATGATTGTAGGTCCCTTGGTATTGAAGAACTGAACTCCGACGTAAATAGAGCGCAATAAGGAGGTCATAGTGAAGTAATTTTGGTGGGAGGCTGTGTTACCCCTGAGATGCACTTTGACACCAAGTAATATGATTGTATGTCCCTTTGTATTGGAGAACTGAACTCAGACGTAAAACTTAACCTAAGTCAATGAAGTGAGATAAATTGGTCAGAGTGACCTAATTTTGTTGGGAGGCTTTGTTACTCCCCGAGATGCATCCTGACACCAAGTAATATGATTGTAGGTCACTTTGTATATTAAAACTGATTTTTGACTTAAAAGCCGGTCAACCCTGTAGTATGGGTCTTGTGACCTTCATCTTATGTCACATGGTCAGTCTCCTCAATGTGCACCTGCACACAAAAAGATATGACCATATTGCAACTGAGAACTAGGTGTGGATGCGTACACGCATGCGGACATGGACGCAGTGGTACTTCATCAGTCCCCCTCAACTTCATTGGGGCGAAGTATAATCAAATGTTGATTTCTAAAGAGATTTGTGTTATCAGTTTGTGGAGGTAGTTAACAGTAATGGCAGATATTAACTTTGTTGTTGGAATCTGCATAAATATCATCGTCGGAAACCCATGGCTGGTCGCGCTTTCCCTTTGCTTCCACTTATTGGTATGTGGAAGCAAAGCGTAAGCTCGACCCGCTGTGGGTTTCCGACGATGCATAAATATATGAAAAAGTACAATATTGTTTTAGAATTTGTCCAAATCTACAGGAAGACTTATGTCATGTATGTTACCCAGTTGAAATAAAAAATTATAACAAAAGTTTTATTTTTTAAAGTGTTTACATTTACTTGAATTGGTATGTATTACATAGTCATGATAGTTATGGTAACAGGAAATCTCTGCTGTTTTGGTATACTAGTATTCAATTCTTCATGAGGCTTTCAAATTTCAAATATTGAAATTTCTCATGTAATTATTTTGTTAATAATTTTTTGTTGTTATTTATATTATTTTTTTCTGTTCTTTCAGAGAATAAATCTAACATTACACAAATTTGATGAACTAGACTGTTTAATAAAAGGCATTCATTACATTGATCGACATTTCCCATTAGAATGTTATTACTGGAAAGATGCTGATAGTGATAATCCAGAGAGTTGTCAGAAAGTTCCATTTGACTTTCATGATCCATATCCATATATTGTTGTAAATATAGGATCAGGAGTTAGTATTCTAGCAGTTAGAGGTCCAAAAGACTACAGAAGAGTTTGGGGGACAAGGTATATATTTTTTTCTGCTCTCAGAAAACAGTCATGTAAATTAATTGTGTGTCCAGATTCTTACTCAGTAATTTTATATTCGTTTAATTTCCTCATTGTTTTGCACAGGATGTGTTATTATTTAATATAAACCAAAACATGTTCCTTCATTGCAAAGTATATTAACTGTAGATTAAATTTTCATTGTTTAACAATTTTCATGTTTCATGGGAACAATGAAAGTAAGTTTCCAACACAATATATATTTCATATTGCAATGCTGTGAGAAATTTCAGTATCCTTGAAAAAACAAAGATTTAAACCACAAAATTTTATACTCATTAGAATCCAGGAAGCCACCATAGGTCTCATTTTACATGCACATATATATACCCAGCTAACTATTATGACATGTGACAAGATTATGTTTAAAATTACAACAACAAAAAAACACTACAGATATAGTGCAGATATACAACTATTTTACAGTTTAGGAGGTGGTACATTCCTTGGATTATGTTGTTTGCTGACAGGCTGTCAGACATTTGAAGAGGCTATTGAATTAGCTGCGGAAGGCGATTCCCACAAAGTTGACAAACTAGTTAAAGATATTTATGGTGGTGACTATGGAAGATTTAATTTGAAAGGGACCACTGTAGCCAGCAGGTAATATTTTTAAAAAAAAATTAAGTGTGCTACACATATATATCTTTATTTGCATTGTTTCATGATTAGCCTGTTAACAAATATGATTATTATAAGACGAGCATGATTTAAGCAAATAATGATATTTGTTAAATGGTGAAAGCCAATTGCCGAATGCAACCTTTTACCTTAATAATAGAATAGACAAGTGATTGGATCACATGACCTTTTTGTGTTTTGTACTTTTTAATAAAATAACTTTTTCCTTGTTTGAGATACATAACTATACCATTTCTTTTAATTTTATTGTAATTTTTAGTCCAGCACTGGTAGTTTTGATAAAAACTAGCAGTGCTGGAGTATTGTTGACACGACGATCTGTTGAGCCAAAGTACCACCAATCTGCAAATAGTTCCTATGAACTCAATACAATTTTAAATCAAGGTACAATGCATAGGGTTGCATGCAGTTATTCCCTAAAAAATAACATATATAGAAAGATAACTCTATCGAATAACAAATGGGTGTTGGAGAAAACTTGTTGGTTTTGAGTCAAACAAACTTTTGCGTATGAATATGAAAAAATACAGAAGTGCGAAAGCGAAGGAAATTCAATTTAATTTATAACCAAGATTTGTCCGTAATGATCCGTAATATTGTTACCGGCTGGTGACAGTCAGTAATTTTAATATTTTCAGTAATTAAATTACTTTTAGTCCTCATCGAGTGTTCATTTCGTCATTCTTTAACCATTTCAACCATTTACTGTATTAAAAATAGTTGTTTAAACGATTTTAAAATATATTTTTATTGATTTGTTTTCTACCTGGAAGTTATCTTTCGAAAAGAAATACGAAACAAGTTCGGAATGGACTTGTGTATTCACGTTTCTCAGAGGAATAAATTTGAAATATTTAAATGAAATGATTTATTTTTTTAGAAAACAAATCCTCTTATTAGGTATTAAAAGGTTATGGTTATATATATTCTAACAAGACGAATGTCAACAAACGTTGAACACGTGTAGTAAAAATGATTTGTGAGATGCTCCAAAACTTTTGGTCACAATTTGCGAATTTGTCAACAGTATGGCGGGTCGGTTAGAGTTTGCTGCCGTTTTCGACTTTGACATTAAAACAGCTATTTGAAGGAACAAGAAAGAAAATTTTTTGAAAGCAAAATAAAATGCTGAAAGTATGACGTATTATTATTATGTTTTCCTATTCTTAACATGCATACGCCAGGTCGACCTTGTGCCAAAATTGTGGGGTCAAAAATGAGGACGGAATGAACAAATTCTATTTTTTGGACGATTGTTGTGTTTTGATGTAAAAAAATTCAGATGACTAGGAGTAAGAATTGTAAAAGTCCAAATTGACGGTCAGCTGTCATATTTATCCACCAACATTCAAATAACTATGAAATGGTTGAGATCTCAACTCTAAACGTATTTTGTTTCTCCTTATAACAAGAGGCACATTCATTGGTGTATGAGGGGTACCTAGGGTTGTTATTTATATATTTGAAAACATCGAGATTCCCACTCTATAATTATATCTGAATTTTGAGTATACTTTAATTTGTGAATTTTAGTTTCAGTACTTTTAGTATCTTTTTAAAGTTATGCAAAATCACATGAATTGTTTTATAAAGGACCCAGTGAACAATTATACATCTGTTTGTAGTAATTCAAAATCAATTGCTACTAAGTATGTCTGAAATAATTCATGTACATCCATTTTTTTTAAATGAAAAGAAAACTGATTCGTCCTTTTAAAAATCCTTTTTACAAATCAACTAAATATTAATGCCTGTTAAAGTGGGATGTTAGCATCAGTGCTGGACAAAAGCACTTCGTGCTATGTTTTATTTTGGAAAAACGTATTACGTAATAATGATCACTTATTTACAAAGCCACATTTTCGTGCATTATTAAATGTACACAACAGTTTCCAAATTTACAGTAAGAGATGCAAGTTTCCTTTTCTGACAAAGAATAACTTGGAGATAAAAGAAATATATTTTGTTTAAATTTACAAATATAAAATTCGGGTATACATGTAGCACACATATAGATAGGATTCACACCAATACTTAAGTCTGTTTATTTATGATTAGACTGATTATTATTATTGATTGGAGTTTTACACCACCTTCATCACTTTTGGATGCATCTTAGTGGCCAGTTTTTATTGATGAATGAAGCTGGAGAGAAGCATTGAGCTGGTAATCCTTATCAGTTGAAATGTAACACAACAGTTAGGGTGGAACTCACATTCTCATTTGCAGTTAAAACCACCTACTGTCTGTAAACCTTATTCCGTAGAATGCATTTTACAAAATTTGAGTAAAGTAATCAATGTGAATTGTCTTATCACTTGGCTGATAGATTCAATTAGCTAAGTTGTAACTAAAACAATTAAACCTTCCAGGTATTGTTGAGTCATATCTTCATTTAGAAATCAAGCCTCCTTTGGTATGGAAATTCAGTCCTTACCATCCCTAGGCTGTTCAGTTTTCTGAGCTTCTACTAGATTATAATAAGTACATGTATAATAGAAGAAGAATAACAAGTAGTTAATTACCAGTCACAGGCCCTCTGAAGAATGAACATGCATAACATAAGATCATTAAACATTCTTATTAAATAGCATAATCATGAGTTGTTAATTTTTATAAATTTACAACTTGTATATGTTGTAGATAAAACAAAGAAATTCCTTGGCTGATTTAAAAATTTAAATTTTTAACTTTATCTTGGCCTTTGATTAAGAAAACATAGCTTGGTAAATATAACCAAAATCATGAAAAAGTTGACTCCACCATTGTTATTCTACGTACTTTAATTTCAGCTTTGGCCAAATGAATATAAAAGACAAACGTGAACAGGCAACCAAAAGTGATCTTGCCAGATCTACCCTTGTGACAATTACAAATAATATTGGTTCTATAGCAAGAATGTGTGCTACAACTGAGGTAAGTTATTTGTAGTGTCAGAATCTAAATTTTCTTTTGATAGAATTTATTTATTTCAGAATTGACTCTCATGCATCAGTGCAAACAAAAATAAGACTTTTAAAAACTAATTGTTTGCATGCCTTTGTAAAATTATTATTTTTACATGTGTGCTATTTTAATAAATATTAAGTAGAATTACAATCTTTCTTCCTAATCCTGAACTTGGCATTTTAGTAAACTTACTGAAACTTTTCAGAAGAGACAGTTCTTATTAATACAAGCAGTTATTTCAATATTGCAATACATATACTTAAGGCAGTCCCATTAAGTTACTATTTTGATTTGTATATGATATCTTTTACTACATGTAAATAAACTGTTTTATTTGTTCTAATGGTACACTATATGATTGTGAACTGACTGTGTGTAAATATCTGTTTTATGTTTACTTGTTTTCTTTTATTATTATTTCCATTATTTTGTATTGTATGTGAGGGCCTCAGGGAAGATTAGTTATTGTAACTAACTGTGTTTACCCTCTTTAAATAAAGAATTTATTATTATTATTATGTATTTGTTTTAAGGGAGAACTTAAATAGAATAAAACAACGTCCTGGAGTCCTGGCACTGAATTATCATTTCTTAGTATTCTGATTAACAAGTTATGAAACGTAATTCACTGTCAGAAACATAAAAAAAAATTTCTAGCTACTTTGCTATTCACCCCAGATAAAAAATATAAATTGTCTTGAGTTTTTTCTATAAATTTACAATATACATGATCTTTAAAAAATTTTACATATTCTTTCCACTTGCTTGTCAAATTATATTTGTTTAAATGTTTTACCATAATTACCAGAATTCGATGTCAAGGGCATTAAGTGTTACGACTCTAAGTACACTTTGCGTTTACCTTTTCTGAGTTATGTTCCTTTATAAATGGGAAAGAAAGTGAATTTTGTACTTTCCACAATATACTGTAAATTCGGAAATTTTGGCGTGCACTTATTATTGCGATTCTACCCAACGCAAAATTGCGAGGTTAAATTATTGCGATTACTGCCCGTGTGAAAAAAGTTTTATTACTGCGATCGGAGATCGAGTAAAAATTGAAAATGAAAGTTTTATTACATTAATCGTTTTAATTAATTGGATTAAAAATATTAGAATTCAAAATGTTATTATATATATTATAGCTGTGAAAACAATACCTAAACAACAAAGTGTCTACCAAATAACCTGTCTCTGGATGTCGACAATCAATGACCAGAAACTTACCTGAGTAAATGAAAACAAAGGGGGACAAATCTAGAATAAATCGGACATGAAAATATGCATTAAAAATGCGAGTTTTTAATATTGCGATGCTAAACCAATCGCAATTTTTGCAATAATAAAAACATCGCAATAATTTCCATATTTACAGTAACTTGAGTTTCCCCCATCCAAATGTGAAACAAATTTTACACAATACTTCTAACAGGTCTTAATTATGAGTTTGGGTATTGGCCTTTTACAATTCCAGAGTTACACAGCTTTATGAATGGGAAAATTCCAAATTTCCTTGTTAAGATGAGAAATTGCCAAAATTGAGTTTACCATTCAATAACTTTAGTATTGTTTGACCAAATCATTTGAAATTTGGAAGTGTTGATTGAACCGCTAAACACAATTTGAGTTGGAATTTGACATATTTCAGTTTTGTAATTTTCGAGTTATACCCTTTTATAATGTTATTTGGAATCAGTAAATATATAATATTTATAGCAGGGAGTCGGGGGTATCTGTGTACCATGGACACATTCTGCCTTTATTTACATTAAAAATGCCATAAAATTTAAAGTGAAAATTGACATATTATTGAAAAATTGAAACAAAAGAATTTTATTGTTTATGATGCTATTTTGTTTTCAAAAAGATCTCATGATTGTCTGATTAGCACAATGTACCAATACAAGTAACAAACATAATTTGTCAGTTCATTATTGTATTTGTCCTGAAGGATGGACTGGTCAGAATAACAAAGATTTCAAATTATTTTTATTGTTTGAAAGAAGTTTGATTAAGAAACAAAGTAACAAAAAAAATTTTTCGTCAAATTTATAAATAATGATAGATTTATATGCTTGTTTTTTTTGCAATGAATATTCTAATTTTTCAAAGCTTTTATGTCTAGAAATGTAAGAAGTATTAAAACTTTTCATAATAATTTGTCTCTTAAGACATTTGTACCAAAATTGTGAAGGAAGGACTGAGGGTCAGCAGGAAAAATATTTAATGCTTTGAAATGGAAAAACCCAGAAGAATTATATACATGTATATAGATTCTACTTCAGGTACGAGTGAGTTATGGAATTTCTCCACCCGAAATAGTTAAATTTTAGATTTTTAACACGCGAGCTTTTGCAAGTGTGTTAAAATCTAAAATTTAACTCTATCAAGGGTGGAGAAATTCCATAACTCATGAGTTAATAGAAGGAGAATCTCCTGTGATTTTCGACAAAAACCTCAAGAAAATATTGTTGCTATGTAGTTTGTTTACATAGACATCATTTCGGGACTTCTCCAGTTTGTCGTTCCAATAACTGTAGAAAAAAACGGCAGGAATTCCCATGCAGAAATTTAATCACCGGGAAGTGGTTACAGAATATTATGTATTTTTATCCCACCGATTCAACACGTCAAAAATAGGAGAAATATATTTCTGTGTGACTATGATTTGACCATTACAATGCAACAAACTTTCCTACATTTTTCTTCTATTTTGATCACTATCTTTGCATAAAGGTAAAATATTATGTAAGAACCGTTAATGGTTATTTTTTATTGTTAGAATATTGTTCTTAACAAAAGTGATTTATAATTTTTCTTTTCAGAAAATAGACAAGGTTGTATTTGTAGGAAACTTTTTACGAGTTAATACAATATCAATGAAGTTGTTAGCTTATGCAATGGAATACTGGTCTGATGGTGCAATGAAAGCATTATTTTTAGAACATGAGGTTAGTAGTTAGGTTTTAATATTTTCTTCAAATATTGCATCGAATGCTGCACTAAAAAATAACATCTGATACTAAAGAAATGATGCTGTTTTTTAACAGTGTTTCATATATTGAGAGGTAAGAAAAAGACTATTGTATAAAGTTTTGACATAAAAGTCACTCTGGCACAGAAAATATCATGCAAAGAAATAGTCCTTTAATTACTGTTCTTCATCTTAAGGTCACGGAAATGCATTTCATATAGAAAAGTCTCTCACCTCAAAGCAAGATCAAGATATATTAATTTGTGTGTCATTATCAACAAATTACACAAGGTTCCAGTAATTTTAACAAATATTGTCATGATTTTCCTTACAATTTCATAATTAAAATCCAAACCATAGTGCATGTCGAGATATTAGTTAGATTACTTGACAGAAAGTAAAATATGTGGTGTATGGTTCCTTCTTTGTCCTTCTAGGAGAATCTAGTTTCAGTCTAAGATGCAGTTATCCAGTTTAATATTTGAAGCAATTTAACATTTTAAATATTATAGGCTTGAAACATTTTTGTGATAAATTAAGAGATAAATATCGAAAAGGTACCAGAAAAAGAATACAATGATTACCATAGATTATGTATTGATCAATTGTTAATTTTGATTAAAATAATATCACTTTATAAGGATAGATGTGAAATAAAAAAAGACACCCTTGCAATGAAGAAAATTAAAATGGACATACTTTTCTGATACTTATATGAAATTCAACAGGGTTCAAATTATTCATTCCCTGGTTCAAGTTCAACTAAAAAAACTATTTCTACCGGATATTTCTAAATAAAAGTTTTTGCATGAGTTCTTGAGTCTGTCATTTAAAGCATGAGACATCAGGTGTAAGCTGGAAAAATGGTGTTAAGAAATGCTAACTGAATCATATCCCAAAATATCTTTGGTATTTACATAATTAATATTATTATGTTGTCTGGTCTTTCACTCTATAAATAAAGAACATGCTAGTAACACCAGGCTGACAGTTTGCATCTTTTTTCTTTATATGTAAAATGATTGTTATTTGTAATGGTAACTCCTCATTTAAATTATAGCAAGTATAATGCCCTGTGTTAATTGTTATTACAAGGAATTGTTAATTTACTTCATTGAAATTGACAGCATTTCTCAAGATTTTTTTGGTGAACCACATAGAAATCATGTAGCATGTAGTTTATTCTTAATAACAAAATACCAGACAAATATTTTTTTTATACCAATAACCAATGAATAATGAATTATGAGATTTCATTGATCATTGAAGTAATACAACTAAACAAAAAAAATCAAATAGAACACATTATATTACCAAAGTTTAATCCTGTAGAAAGAACTGGTATATACATTTTAGATTGATACATCCAGGGATACATGATAATTAATAGATTTTTATGTATTTCTTTCAGGGTTATTTTGGTGCTATGGGTTGTATCATGGAATATGTATCAATGAGTCATAACTACAGTACATTTAATTACCATTAGAATTCTTATCTGTGATGATCATGGGGACCACTACAACAGAACATGAGATCAGTTTTTTAACAAGTGTGTTTTATATGCAATATTAGAATTAACTGTCAGAAGTGACAGAAACATGTTATTATTCATACAATTACTGTTATCATTAGTATTGTTTAATTTGTTTTTAAGGTAATAAAATGTCTCATGAGATATTTATTGATTTTAATGAACACATAATTTTGATTAATAGTTGAATAAAAGTTCCATATTTTTTCAATCCGCAAGGCAAAAAGGACAAGACATTTATCAGCTATTAATGAAGACAGATGGATTTTAAGTGGTTTAAGTCACAAAAATGATGACTTGGTCATCTGGTCTCTTATCACAGAAGCCAGGAACATAATTTTTTTGCATCTCTAAAAAAGGGTTTCTATCTGGTCCCAGTCATTAAAATCTGTTCCTTCTTTCTAGCGAGGGGCATAGAATTCAGAAAGTGTAATTTACTTGGTCAATAGGAATGCCAAAAGAGGCTTTTATCTAGTCTGAACCACAACAACCAAAACATAAAATTTTGTCACATACTTTATAGAGAGGATTTGTATGTATGGACTGTTTCACAGAAAGTAGACAAGGGTTATATCTGGTTTCAGTGACATGTGTCTGACCTGGTTTGTCTAGTGAATAATCCAGAAACAGGTTTTTTGAGTCGAGAAATGAAATATTTCATCTGGTTTTTATTCAAAAATCAATTGGTGGTAACTGGTTTAATCTGAATCACATAGAATTAGGATAATATCAATAAAAACTAGACATTTCTGAAACAATGTAACTCAGAATTAGTTTTTTTTTATCACAAATCAGTAGGCTTTATATACAAGCCACAGAAACATCAAACATTCAAACATTCAAAGAAATCAAAAAAAAATTTAAGTTTTCTGTAATAGGAGAAAAAATATTTTGTTAACTCCCAACAGTTTCTTTTGCTAGTCACAGAAACCACCACAAGGTTTTTTTTTTTGGTTCTCATGTCACAAAAAGCAGAAATAGATTTGTTTAGTTTCTGTCACAGGAACCAGGCACTGTCATAGAACATGAAATGAGTTTTCTTTTGTTATCCAAAACTTCTACCTCCTGTTTTATATATTGGGTAGACATAGTGCAATTCTGCATAACATACCCGATACTTCCAGTAGAATTTTTAATTTGTAGTTGATTGTTTGGAAAAACCACTAACTTATCTAATAACATTTTTTATGTAAATTGAAATTTGTTTGTTTGTCTGGTAATTAAATTTTAGGGGTTTTTTTTGGGCATAAATGAACACTAGAGATTCTTTCTCAATTAATATTTTGTTTTTCAAATTCAATTATGAAGTTTTACATGGATCTAAATTGTCGTTTAAAACATAGTAACTATAATTCCTTAAATTATTTTAACTTTTAATATAAACTTCAGAATTACAGTATGTTTATTTTTAAATTTCTTCAATTTTGTATATGTGTATCCTATTTTTAGCTCACCTGACCCAAAGGGTCAAGTGAGCTTTTCTCATCACTTGGCGTCCGTCGTCCGTCGTCGTCCGTCGTCGTCGTCTGTTGACTTTTAGAAAAATCTTCTCCTCTGAAACTGCTGGGCCAAATTGGACCAAACTTGGCCACAAGCATCATTAGGGTATCTAGTTTAAAAAATGTGTCCGATGACCCCGCCTGCCAACCAACATGGCCGACATGGCTAAAAATAGAACATAGGGGTAAACTGCAGTTTTTGTCTTGTATCTCAAAAATTAAAGCAACTAGAGCAAAACTGACATGGGGTAAAAATGTTCATCAGGTCAAGATTTACCTGTCATGAAATTTTCAGACGAATCGGTCAACCCTTTGTTGGGTTATTGCCCCTGAATTGTTAATTTTAAGGAAATTTTGCAGTTTTAGGTTATTATCTTGAATATTATTATAGATAAAGACAAATTGTAAACAGCAAAAATGTTCAAAAAAGTAAGATCTACAAATAAGTCAACATGACCAAAATCGTTGATTGACCCCTTATAGGAGTTTTTGCCCTTTAAATACGGCATCCAGCGTAAACTATCATTTAAAGATCTTTTCCTCTCAAACCACAGCCGAACTTAGTTTGACATAGGGCCCTATGGGAAAATTCATTGAAAAATCTTCTCGTCTTAAACCACTTGACCAATTGGAACCAGACTTGGCAGCAATGGTCCTTAGATGGTCCTCTTACAGTGGTGTGTCCAATGACCTGGACTGTCAACCAAGATGGCCGCCACAACCGAATTTAGTTTAACATAGGGCCCTATAGGAAAATTCATTGAAAATCTTTTTGTCTGAAACCACTTGACATATTGGAGCCAGACTTGGTGGCATTGGTCCTTAGGAGGTCTTTTTTCAGAAATGTGTCTGATTTCGTGGACTATGAACCAAGATGGCCGCCACAGCAGAACTTAGTTTAACATAGGACCCTATGGGAAAATCACTCAAAAATCTTCTCGTTTGAAACAACTAAGCCAATTAGAATTAGACTTGGTAGCAATGGTCCTTAGATGATCCTCTTTCAGAAATTTGTGCGATGACCCGGACTGTCAACCAAGATGGCCGCACAACCGAACTTAGTTTAACATAGGGCCCTATGGAAAATTCATTGAAAAATCTTCTTGTCTGAAACCACTTGACATATTGGAGCAGGACTTTGTGGCATTGGTCCTAAGGAGGTCACTTTTTTAGAAATGTGTCTGATTTCGTGGACTGTGAACCAAGATTGCCGCCACAGCAGAACTTAGTTTAACATAGGGCCCTATGGAAAATTTCATTGAAAAATCTTTTTGTCTGAAACCACTTGACATATTGGAGCCAGACTTGGCAGCATTGGTCCTTAGGAGGTCCTCTTTCAGAAATATGTCCATTCACCAAGATTGCTGCCACACCGACCTTTGTTTAATATCTTTTAGTCTGAAACTGCTTAGCAAGTTGGAACAAGACTTAGCAGAAATGGTCCTTAGATGGTTCTCTTTTAGAAACTGGACTGTCAACCAAGATGACTGCCACAGCAGAAATTAGTTTAACATAGAATCCTATAGAAAAATCAGCCAAATTGACTGCAACACTTAAATTTTTAGGTCTGCTCAAGATGAAAAGTTAAATCCAGGTGAGCGATACAGGCTCTTGAGAGCCTCTAGTTTAAATATCTGTAAAAACATAGATGAGTTTAATCAAATAAGTGGAATTCTTTAAAAGTCAGTTAATAAATAATTGCATAAATTCTTGTTTCACTGTTTTGATGACCTGACTCGAAAGTCTGTAGTTCAATTATGGGAATGGTCACTAATGTGCAGTATGTGGTGCAAGGGTTGGAGGTATATCATCATCATTTCCATTTTCATAAAATATATAAATCCTGTTGAAAGTGAAATTTCTTTTTAAATGACTCAACCTACTATAATCATCAACTGATATTTGACACACTTGTTAGTTTATACAATTTAAATTAAATCTCAATTTATTTATGAGTACACTTGTGATTGTTTTACATGCAAAAATGTTTTTTTTTCAAGTTTGATGCATTACGGCCCTAAATTTATCTTGTTAGCCTATATTACATTTTAAGTTCATTTATATGTCTGCATATAGTCATTTTAGTGTTAACATTTTTATTCAGAAAATAGTATTAAAATACAATTACAGCAAAAAGAGAATTGGAAAAACAAGTGACACAGCGCTTACGTTATATAGTCACTTTAGGAATTGTATTGAATTCTGCCTTTCGTGTTCAGAATATACCTCAACAATTTTGTCAAAAATATGAGTTTTTAGTTACAGGAAGCATGTAGAACTTAAAATCTATGTTTAAGTGTTTAAAGTAATTACCATTCATTTGAAATGAATTTATTGATATACATTGTACTTCATTAACAAATAAAATCAAATAGTGTCATATTAGTTCTTAAATGAATTCCTTATTAATACAACTTAAAGGTAAACAATGATAAGATTTTATTTACAAACCTAAAGCTATTGAACAATGACATATCTGGTTATATTTCTTGGTGAGTATGATGCAAAATGTTCTTATTTGAACTTTTCATTGTCTTAGTAATTATCAACTTAATAGTATAGAGTGACAGCTTTAAGATATATTCAAGAATTTCAAAGAACTAATACTAATTTGTCAAAATATGATGAAAGGCATAATCATGTTTTATTTATAATTATTACTGTATAATATTTTATAAAAAAAATCAATTCATAATGTGGTTATACAATAAAAAATGATGAAATGCTCTAAAAGTAATCTGTTATGAATTATTTATTTGTTACATACCTGTACATTTTTTTAATTATTAAATGGGTATTTAATTAACCGAATTTTCATAGGAAAATATCTGTTATTAATTTGGTGATGTACGGCGGCCGGGCGGGCGGACGGGCGTGCGGCTGCCAAACAGTGTCCGTGCAATAACTTATGAACTGTTCAACCAAAGCTTTTCAAATTTTAAAATGTTGTTACTGATGACAAAATGGAGGTCAAGTTCGATATTGATGATTTTCACTTTCACCGTTCAAGAGTTATGGTTCTTGAAAGATTGAAAAATGGCTTTTCCAGTGGTGTCCGTGTGATAACTTATGAACTGTTCAACCAAAGCTTTTCAAATTTTAATATGTTGTTACTGATGACAAAATGGAGGTCAAGTTCGATATTGACGATTTTCACTTTCACCGTTCAGGAGTTATGGTTCTTGAAAGATTGAAAAATGGCTTTCCCAGTGGTGTCCGTGTGATAACTTATGAACTGTTCAACCAAAGATTTTCAAATTTTAATATGTTGTTACTGATGACAAAATGGAGGTCAAGTTCGATATTGACGATTTCCACTTTCACCGTTCCGATATTGATGATTTTCACTTTCACCGTTCAGGAGTTATGGTTCTAAAAAATTGAAAAAAGGCAGTTCAAGTCGTCGTTTCCATGCAAAGGTCATTTGTTGTTGTCAAGTTATTAATTTTCTTGTGGCATATTCGTGGCCCTTCATACAGCAGAAAATGAGATATTCAGCAGTTCCATCCGATGACTTAAGAAGTGTCCAACAATTGATAGAAAACCCTACAAAAATTCATTTATATTTCTTTACTTCATCCTGTTTGGGAATCCAGATTTGCAAACATCATTTCCATGCAGGAAAATCCTTTTTGCTGTCATTCGACAGCCTCTTGTTTTTAAATTTATTGAAAATATCAGATCTTATTAAGAAATGATGCAATTTAATGAAATGCAAATAAAATAAAGAATTTGATTTTTTTTTTTTTGTGTGTTAGTTTTGATAGTAAATCAACTTGATGTAGGTTATTCCAGAGACTTTGATGTATATACTAATGATATTGATACTTTATATAATATTTCAGCATAACCCGGGGGGCCTCGCTGGCCGAGTGGACTAGGTAGTTTGTCATTAATAATGATCACTAGCCTGTCAACACTGAGTTGTGAGTTCGAATCTCACCTGTGAACTGTTCGACTCCGATCTTAATTGACAAGGATTGCCAATTTTCCTACCAAAGATGGGTGGTTCTCACCGGGTACTCCGTCTTACTCCACTAATAAAAACTGGCTGCTGCGAAATAGCCAAATTTGCTGAAAGCGGCGTAAAACCCCAACTAAACAAACAGATAAACCAACAAACCCTAAATTCTGTATAAAAAAAAAATTTAAGTACCAAAATTCTCTAAAAGAAACACTAAAATGAAGGACCTAAATATGCATTAGTGAACTGTCTATCGGCTTATAAAATTTTACAAGGAAATACATGTACATAAATTTTGAAGAAATATGGAATGGAGTTTTTAAAAAAAAAGTTAAAATGTTAGGAAAATATTTCTTAATAATATAATTTTTTTTTAATTTGGAAATTAATTTGATTAAGATCACAATAATGGAAACTTGCATTTTGGCTATAAAAGGCAAACTAATTGCACTAATTAATCTCGCAATATTATCTGTTAGTGAAGTTTCACATTTATGATAAAAGCTCACAAAAATATCGATTTTAGACTTTTTTGTAATAAGTCTTAGAGATGTTAAAAAGGCATCTTTTTGCCTTCAAAATAGGTACTTATATGAAATATTGTATACATATTCAGAAAAAGGAAATTGTTTTGATCATTTTATGTTTATTCGGTGAATTCTTTCTCCATTATTTATACAATTAAATTAACACATACATATTTTGTTGACACTTGTTATACTTCTAAGTTTTATTATGCTTAACTTTCATACAGTGTACTTAATCTGTAGTGTTTACAGTGAAAAAGAAAATTATAATCTTACAGAAATGTTGAGTATTAGGCCAATCAAAATCAATTGATAGATTTTCATCCCCGCCCGCCCCTCGAAAATCGTGCCGCCCCGATTGTTTTTATTTTCTAAAATTTACGATTTCCGGATTTTGTTCATCTCCGTTACCGGTATCCGTGTCAATAATTTCGTTTTTTTTACAATTCAACATGGTTTTCGTGATTCTTAGAGTAGTAAGCGGTATAAGCCATTTTATAACGTTTACATATTAATAACACCTTACAAAATAGTTTCATATGAAATAAAAAATAAAAAATAAAATCCCCCCACCCGCCCCATTTTTTTCAAAAAGTTGGATTAAAATCTACTAATTTTAGTTGGCCTTATGAACATATAAAATCAAAAAGATTTCTTTAAGGGACCAAGTGACTTTATTTCATCCTTAACTTATTGTAGGTGTTTTGGTGTTGAGATTTAATTTTTGGTTACATTTGAAAATTTTGGGGATTTTTCTTCCTTTTTTGCTGAATATTTTTAATTTGATTAAAATATAAACAGGGTGTACTTATGTTTTATATTTTTTTATCGTAGTTTTATTTGTTATTCAGATATTTCAGTCATACTTAAATATTTGAAAATAAAAGAGTGATTATGTTTTGTCTGATGGTTGTTTATTAAATCCCCGTAAAGTATGTCATCTGATTAATTTATTTTATGATTAATTGCAAAATTTTAACAGCAGAAAAGGTTAAAAGCCATATATTAATTTATTCATATATGAAGTAGATTTCGTCTGGAGAATGACCATTTTGTACTATTTTAATAACATGAATAAAAAAATACATTTCTTTTAGCTCACCTGGCCAAAGGCTTGGGCAAAATGGAATTAAACTTGGCAGGAAGCATCTATGTAAGGTCCTTTATAAAGTATGCTCATTTTGTCTCGATTGGAAAACAAGCATGGCCACCATGGGCAATTATTGTTTCTGATTGGCTGATATAAAAAAATCTTCTCTGAAATGGAACGAAACTTGACAGGAGGCATCCATGGGAGGTTCTTTACAGTTTCCTCATTTATCCCGATCAGGCGACACAAACATGGCCGTCATGGGCAGTTCTTGTCTTTCATCGGTTGAAAATCTTTTTGAAACCGCTTGGTCAAAGGGGATGAGACTTGGCACGAAGCATATGTTTTTTTTTGTACAAAGATTCCTCATTTTGTCCAGATCAGGCAACAAACATGGCCGCCATGGGCAATTCTTGTTTCTGATCGGTTGATTTAAAAAATCAATTCTCTTAAACTGCTTGGCCAGAAAGAGCCAAACTTGACAGAAGGTGTCTATGACATATAACAAAAATCTACAGAACCGCAGAATTGCTTGAAACCAAACATGTTCTGAACTGAATGTTCCTCTTATGGTGCTTACCAAGTGTTGTTACTCTGGTGCCGATCCCTAATTTAAAATGGTCTTCAGCAGAGGACTAAGGTTACCATAAGACCCTATGTACATGCAAAAATCTTCTGGAGAACCACCAAATTTTAGAATATGCTGACCTGTAAGTAGTCCTTGATGAAGAAAAATTTGGTATCTTCCAGACTTACCACACTTCATAATGATAGGGAGACGTGAGTTGTAAATTTCTGAGCCTCTATTTTTTTTAAGAACTAGGTATATTGGGTGATTGGGTACAGGGAAAGATCCTCTTTGTTAGGGTATTATTTTTAGGTAGAAGGGATCTAGAGGTCAAATGTCGGGGAAATTAAGCATTTAAAAAAAGAAAAAAAAAACAGTAAAGACAGTGGCAAAGACCAAATTCCAAAGGCAAGGCAAATTCATAGCAAAGACAAGTGACATTGGGTGCCTCTGAAGGGTAAGTTCTGTTAATAATATCCGTCACATTTCATATTGCAGTGAGGAAAATCCGACAAAGTTCAAATTCGACGAAGAGTCAATTCCAGTAAGACGTAAAATCTATTAATAAGATTCTGAACATAACCTTGTGACGGTAACTACGTTCTATCAAGAGAGTTAAATTTTTTCGTTGGGCCAAAATAAGATGTTGCAAAACATTTAATTTTTAAACCTAGTTGTTTTCTCTTCTGCGTCATCATATTTCAGCATTTAGCTGTAGTGTTTCCAAGTTAATCAGATACAAATGACAGAAATCAAGGTGGGGGGAATCCGAAGCATAAATCCAGAGCCGGAGACAAAACCGAAACGGAGGAAGCACAACAAAAAAACTTTCGTTTAGGCGGTCCAGATGGGTAAGCAGTTTCTGCCTGTTATAAGACATCTGCTATGCTGCTCATTTGTATTTCCAGTGTTGAAAGTAATGTTATGGAAGTAGACTTGTAGATGTCGTTCGTCTAACCCTTAGATATTACCAGTAATGTAAACGAACGGTAGATGTAAATTTTATAACCCTGCCATAAACAAGTCGTAATTTGATATTTGAAATTTTCAGCAATTCCAGCTCGACCTTTGCTTGTCAAGTGTCTAACCTTACCATTTGAATAACTTTTCAAAACCCGTAAGCCGAAAATTTCATTTCTTTAGTTAAATCTTCGTCTATATCTCATTGTATAGGAAAAACTGATCTTTTGAACAATATTAAGGAGTGGATGATCTACCGTTTTATTGAAAATTTAACCCAGAACCGTCAGATTGACAACAAGCAAGTTGTCCAATCCGTTCCAAGTGAAGAGTATATGGCCTGTTGACTTCTTGTTTGTATTTTGTTCATGTCATTTTTCTAGATTTTGGATGTTGTTTGTTGATTGGTCTTCCTAAGTTGCTTGGTTTTCAGCAGCCTGCATATGGCGTCTACGTTTCTCAGCTTATCCGATTTTCAAGGGCATGCGTGAGTTACCCTGACTTTCGAAAAAGAGCATTACTGCTGTCACAAAAGCTTCTTAACCAGGGTTTTATCAGGGATAAGTTGATGTGATCACTTAGGAAATTTTACGGTCGTCATCGCGAATTGATTGACCATTACAGTGTTCCAATATCTAAGATGATGTTGGACCTGTTCCCATTGTCGTAACCTTTCACGTGCCTCCACCGATTTGTGACTTCCCCCGGATTGACTTTGTTGAACTTCACGACGAGTGCCGCATACGGAGCAGGTACTGCTTACCCTTCCGGAGCACCTGGGTTCACTCCTGGTTCGTGTTGTTCATTGTTTTTTAGTTTTCTGTGTTTATTTGTTCTGCTTGTGGTTGTTCATTTGTCTTCCCGGGTTTGTCTGCCCAATAGATAACGTTTCTTTGATTGCTCCTTAGGTATATTTGTCCTTTTTATAATAATACATTGCAATAAAATTAGTATCACAGAATTTTTAACTAACTCGTTGGAAAAGCTCATTTAAATTCTAAAAAAAACCGTCATTTTCATAATATATTACATTCATATAATATTGTTTTGCATTCAGTATTTAGATGTAATTTGTCCTTTTGGAGCAGTTTTGATCGCGTTTTCTCAAACTTCAGTGAAACGTTTATGTGGAATTTTCAAGGCAACATTGAAATAGATACTATATTGTTCACTGTAGAATAAACAACTTCCTTTTTCATATACGATACTGAAAGGGCAAAAAAACCAGAAGCATGTGGTGAATATAAACATAAAATTGAACCTAGAAATCCTTAAAACAAAATTAAGAGAGAGAGATATATATATATAAGAATTTTGTTTTTATGTGCCTGTCTGAGGATAAATTAAGGTGGATATTGGACGAGATTCAATACGACAACATACCAAAGGGCCGAACAAGAGAAAAGGTTTGTCGTATGGTGTCTTCAAAAGTAGCAACAATCCACAGACCTGTCATGCACTATGGAAATGTTTTGTACTTTCCGGACTTGCCCTCAGAATTGTTGTCTCATATTTTCATCAAATGTTTACTTTCTCTTTTTGTAGTATTGCCTTGGAGGGACCTTGGCCTTTCTTAATTGATTTATCTTCGTTGCACTATTGCAGAGACTCAAGTATTTTTATCAACCTAAATGTTTTTTGTATTACAAATTACACTCAACATCCAAGAAATTGTATCGATGCCATTTATTCAAAACAAAAAAAATATATATTAAACGTTGAGACGAAAACACAGGAAAACAAAATAATTAATCGAATTTATATAAAAAGAACATAAACATGGGCTACAAAAATATTTCATATAACCAGTATCACAGTATCAGAAGACCTTCATGACAAACACCGGATTTTCTGTTGGGATATTTGATAACTCCTTGAAATGCGTCGTATACAGCATAGTATAAATTTACTATTATCTAATATTGGTATCTTTGGATTGTTATTTTGAAACTCCTGGGATGATGCCTCTGCTGGTGGACCCTAGGTCCCCGAGGGTATTCGCTAACCCAGTCGTCAGACTTGTCTGACATGATTATTCATTGATTTGTTACAGAAATTACCAGCATTTAGCAAAATTCAAAAATAATAGAAATACTAAGGGTTCATTCCTTGTATTGCACATGGTAGATCTCCTTAGCTGAAATTTGGCTTCCTATTTCGGTATTTTTGGTTGAGTACTTCTTGTTTAATATAAGTTTGGTTTTTTGGTCTTCCAAATGTTTCGGTTTTAATGCTGCTGATGAGAGGTAACTCCTTGAAATGCGTCGTATACAGCATAGTATAAATTTACTATTATCTAATATTGGTATCTTTGGATTGTTATTTTGATGAATATTCATCCGCACAGGCAGTATTTGAATGTTCATATTTTTAAAAATAGCAGTAAATGAATACATCTGTCTTTACAATAAAAATGTTTGTATTCGGAGCTTACAATATTCGTAGACTTTAATGTTGATTCGAACAAAATCTGAAATCAATTAAACACTAATCTGGCTGGTACAAATAACAATACTTTCTCACACGTCGAATACATGAGAATTCACGGGCAAGTTCTTTATAACAATAATTATTAATTTTTGAGTCCTAAATTTGAACTTTTTAAGTAATATTAAAAGTTAATTATGAATAAAACTTTGGGTGTTAAAATAAACTTGTTTTCAATTGTATTCTTAGCTAATAGAATAGTAAATAATGCTTATATTTTATTTAATTATGAATAAATCTTTGGGTGTTCAAATAAATTTGTTTTTAATTGTATTCCTGGTTAATAGAACAGTAAATAATGATCGTATTTTAACGAATGAAACCTTGTTTGTCCTAAATGCCATAAGCTGTTTAACATTGACTGGTTATAGGTATTCTTTGTTGATAATGGGTTCAAAATGTTCTTATTTGAACTTTTCATTGTCTTAGAAATTATCATCGTAATAGTATAGAGTGACAGCTTTAACATATATTCAAGAATTTCAAAGAAGAAAAGTTAAACATTTGAACAAGGGCGTATAAATTTGACAAATATGATGAAATGCATAAAAGATTTATTTATAATTATTACTTCATAATATTTTATATAAAAAAAATCAATTCATAATATGTTTATGCATAAAAGATGATGAAATGACCTAAAAAGTAATCTGTTATGAATTATTTATTAATTTTTTACACTGTCTTGTTCTTTTTTTGTTTATTAAATTAAGGGTTTGTCGTATGGTGTCTTCAAAAGTAGCAACAATCCATAGACCTGTCATGCACTATGGAAATGTTTTGTACTTTATGGACTTGCCCTCAGAATTGTTGTCTCAGATTTTCATCAAAGGTTTACTTTCTCTTTTTGTAGTATTGCCTTGGAGGGAACTTGGCCTTTCTTAAATGGTTCAGCTTCCTTGCACTATTGCAGAGTAGTAGTGCTTTTGTATTCGATTACCAATATTTACAAACCTGTACATTTTTTTATTCTTATTAAACGGATATTCAACTTTTAAAATATCGTAAGATTTTGCTATGAAATGATGCAATGTAACGAAATGCAGGTGAAATAAAGAATTTGAGATATTTCCGTGTGTTCGTTTTGAAAGTATAAATAAAAGTAATGTAATTAATTCCAGGGACGTTGATTTTTATACTATTGATCTTTTATATTATATTTCAGATACTAAATTGCGCTAAAAGAAATGCATTAGTGAACTGTCTTGCAATTTAAGGAAATTTACAATGAAATACATGTAAAAAAAAGTTTGAAAAATTATAAATATGTGCAAAAGATTTCTGCATAATATCATATTTTGTTAACAATGAAGTTGGAAATTAATATGATGAATGTGAGGAAAAACGGACATGGAGTGAAGTTACAAAGAAAGCACAAAATCAGAAATATATTTATTTGCGGTACGCGCAGTAATTTGTTTACGAGGTCTATCTATTGTGTAACAATAGTTAGTAAACCGGTTATGAATACTAATGAGGTATATAATAGAATGTGCACGAGATTTTAGTTATCGAAGTTAGGGCGGTGACCAGTCGACTCGTTTCTGATTTATTATTATTTTTTTTCTATTTTTGGAATATTGTAAGATACTATCATGACATCTTTGTAAATATACATATTTTTCTTATAGATTGATTGTAGCAGTATCAGATGTGAATTCATAATGGACTGCCATTTAAATGAACTTTATTCAGTGACAGTATTTGTGATTGCATTAATAAAAAATAAGAAATGGTCACCGTGCCTGAGAAAATCTAACGATTGTCTTTATTTATTATATAGTCTAATTTGCAAAATTTGCAAATTTAATGAAGTACAATGCAATATTTCAGTTATTTTCAGTACAAATAACAGCGAGTTAAGCAAATAAATTCGGTTCAACTGTAGTATGCGGATATATAGTTCCTTCTTTAAATGAGCAATCTTTTACCAATTGAGTAAATCGGCTGTCAGTTTATGGAATTTTATGTTTACAGTGAGTAGTTACAAAAATAGTCCCAAAGAAATAGGTAAATCGGCCAATAAGCAGTTAAAAAAATCGGCTGGACAGCAACTTGGACAAAAAATTGGGATGTGAAAAATAAGCCTGCAGATCGGCAGGTCGGCGGGTCGGCAGGTCGGCAAATCGGCAGGTCGGCAGGTCGGCAATTCAGCATATGGATACATTTGAAGTAGAATAATACAAACGTTAATAAGTCGGCAAGTCGGCGGGTCGGCAGGTCGGCAAGTCGGCAGGTCGGCAGGTCGGCAATTCAGAATATGGATACATTTGAAGTAGAATAATACAAACGTTAATAAGTCGGCAAGTCGGCGGGTCGGCAGGTCGGCAAGTCGGCAGGTCGACTGGTAGAAGCCGGCATACGAGTAAATTTTAAGTATATTAAGTCACCATGATGGCTACTCGTCAGGTCAGCATGTCAACATTGTGTAAATTTGAAATAAAATGATGAATAAGTCGGCGGGTCAACAGTGCCGACCTGCAGAACAACAGACCCGCTGACCAACCAACCAGCCGACCTGCCGACCAGCCGACCTGCCGACCAGCCGACCTACCGATTAGCCGACCTGACTACCTGCCGACCAGCCGACGTGCCGACCAGCCGACCAGCCGACCTGCCGACCTGCCGATTAGCCGACCTGCCTACCTGCCGACCAGCCGACCAGCCTACCTGCCGATTAGCCAACCTGCCTACCTGCCGACCTGCCGACCAGCCGACCTGCCGACCAGCCGACCTGCCGATTAGCCGACCTGCCTACCAGCCTACATGCCGACCTACCAACTTGTAGACCAGCCGACTAGCCGACCTGTCGTCTTGTGGACATGACGACCTGTCGACCAGCCGACCTGCCGACCTATCGACCCGCTGACCTGTCGACCTGCCGACTAGCCGACCTCTCTACATGCCAAACAGCCGACCTGTTGACCAGACGACCTGCAAACTTGTCTACCAGCCGCCCAGCCGATCTGTCAACCTACTGACCAGCGCATTATTATAATGTTCAGTACCTTCCCATCGCGCATTAATCTCCAAAATGCGTATGAAAAAATATATTTTCAGCCGGAACTACTTATCCGCAAACTACAGTTGAGCCATAAATTCGGTTATAAATTCTTTATGTTTGTTTGAACATAGTGAACTTAGAACATAAGTATATAACTATAAACAAACATCCAAAGATCACAACATGATCGCAATAATTAAAACTTGCATTTTTATTTTAAATGGCTATATTATACCATACAAGGTAAACTAATTGATATTGCAATATTACCTGATGGTGAAGTTTCTGAACAAAAATATCAGTTTTGTAGTCAGTCTGGACAAATGTTGTTAAAAGACATCTTTTTCCTTAGAATAGGTACTTTAATATAATATACATATTCAGAAAAAGGAAAATGTTTTGATTTTTTATGTTTATGCAGTGAAGTCATTCTCCATTATGTATTCGAATTAAATGACTTTTCCCACTGTTTTGCCGTTTGGGTATTCTTTTGCGGTTATCTTAGACCTTACCGTTTATGTAAACGAACGGTACATGTCAATTCTCTTATACCCAGAAAAACCACTGAACGTAAACGCTTGAAGTAAAAATGTGAACCCTTTTTAAGAAAACAGACAAGGCTATGATTTAAAGACAACCCAGAGATAATAACAATATGAATACTTAATCACAACTAAAGAAACAGCGAAACTACAAGATTTGATCAGGTAAATTTATATTCCATAAAGATCTACATGTTTGTTATGACGACCGTCGCATTTTTTAAGTGATGGCGTCAGCTTGGGAACAGCATACCTCTTTTTAGTAGCTTTTTTTGTCAATTTGCTAGACTGATATTTTGATATGTTGCAGAATATATAATTTTTTTTATCCGATTTCAACGAGGATTTCTTTTTATTCATTTTGAGCGTTTTCAATATTATTTGTTTAAATTTTTTAAGGTATTCGAGTGACACACATTATTTTTTCGATATTCAGATGCAGTTCAACATGCTATATACTGGAATTGCTGATATTTCGGCACTCAGTAGTCGTGGAAGACGTTACATTTACAACAATAAAATTTTGGATTTTTTTTTTTTTTTTTTTTTTGCAAACTGGAGAGTATGTCTTCATACATAGCTCTGTTTTAGATGGCTTTATGTTAAAGGAAAAGTGAATTGAATGAAACAATTGAGGAATCGAAATAAGATTCCAGCGGAGATAATATATTGTGTTTCAAACTAATAATTTAGTATTACATATTTAAATGGCATCCAACCAGGATCCAGATATATAAACCGACCTTTACCGTAAGTTGTTCACCTGGCCATTTAGGATAATATTTCATAACTCGTAAGCAGAAACTTTTTATTTCTTTAAGTAAAATCTTCATCGGCATCTCATTGTAAAGAAAAAAAATCTGATCAATAATTTAACGCACAGGGGTGGTCACCCCTTTTTGAAAATTTAACCCAGAACCTTCACCGTCGATTTTTTTTTCAGAACAAGCGAGATGTTGACCTTTTTGATGTTTTGAGTATATATAATATCGTGTAGCACCTGTTTACCCAAGATAAGGGCGACGTTAGGGTATCCACAAAACTGGTTTAACCCCATCAAATTTTAGTGTCCGTACCAAGAATAGTTCAGAATAATACAGTGGATCAAAATTATCATCAAAGAATGTTTAACAAACTCATTTGTAAAGGACACAGTTGTAGTCATTTAAAATAGGTTTGTTTCATTTAAATTCTATAAATATTAAGGATATCTCATTAACGTTCTTATATTTTTCATCAGTATTTAGATTACGTTTGGCATTTGGGGTGGTTTTTAATCACGTTATGATTCAAAGTTTATGTGAAATATACAAAAAAATACTGAAATGGATAAGTATCTTTATTTTTTGCGAGAAAACGGGCTTGTTCATTGTAAATTAAACAACTTGAATAGGGAGATATTGTTAATATGCTTGTTTGTATTGTGTTGTAAGTGTCAAATTCATTTCCAGTTTCAATACTCAGTTGATACCTATTATATGTCTCTATTCTTTGGTCTGTCAGTGTCGCAAGAGAGTACAGTGTAGTGCTCGCTAAATACTAATAGTTAAACTTTGTCACGTGTTTATGCGCATGTCCCAAGTTTTATGATTCTTTGTGTTGTTTATGTATTTTGGAGGACAGTAGTTAATAATTCATACATTTTTATGTTTTCATGTCTTTAATTTGATTTTTCCACAATATTTATATATAAATTAAAAATGATAAGGGTTGAGAGCCAATACGACAACATCACGAGAAAAGGGTTGTCGTACTGTGTCTTCAAATGACACAATAGTTCAAAAACCTGTCATGCAGTATGGCCATTTTTTGTACTTTCCCGATTCCCTCAGGGAACATTCAACAAATATTTCTTTTTTTTTTAAAGTTGTGTTGCATCGAAGTGAAACTTATAAATGGATTAGCTTTCGGTGCAGCATAGCAGACCTGGATCAATGACTTTCACTCACATTATGAAAAGCAATATAAACATTTATTTACTCTAGCACTGCATGTGGATATTTCTAATGCATTCTGTTTTCATTAACCTAAATATTATTTGAGTGATAAATTACATTCAACATCCAAGAAATTGTATCCATAGTATTTATTCAGAACAAAGGCATATTTTAAAAATTCATTGCTAAAAAATTGTATCCGTGAAACATTATTGAAAATTTATTAAGCATAAAAACGAAAACACAGGAAAACAAAATAATAAATCCAATTTATATAAAAAATATAAACATGGGGTACAAAACTATTCATATAACCAGTAAGACAGTATCAAAGGTTTTCAGGACAAACACCGGATTTTCTGTTGGGATATTTGATGAACATTCATCCTCATAAGCAGTATTTGAACGTTCACATTTTGATAGCAGTATATGAATTCATTTGTCTTTACAATGAAAATGTTTGTATTCGGAGCTTCTTCGTAGTCTTTATTGTTGATTTGAACGACAAAATAAATCTGAAATCAATTAAACATCCATTTGGCAGGTACAAATAACAGTACTTTATCACTTGTCTTGGAATACATGAGAATTCACGGAAAAGTTCTTTATAACAATCATTTTTTAAAGTATAAATAAAAGAACGTTTCCATTTGATATTCTACAACCACGCAAACACGCCTGCTTATCTCTCTCGTGCATGACAATTGATAATATTTAATATTTACATTATCCTGCTTTTAAAAAAATGCAATAATGTGACTCGCTGTAATATTATTTCCTTAACATATATGATCAATTCTAGTTATATACGAGTATAGCCGCAAAATGCGCTCTAAACTAATTTCAATCTCTTTCATAACCGATTTTTGTTCGAAACAGATTTTTCAGATTATGTTGTGTGTATCTAAATAGTGTAATATACACACTTCAAACAGGAATTATTTCATCGAATCACATTCCCCAAATTTTAAAATTAATTAACATGTTGTAAAAATTTAACAATAACAAATTGTTATGAATTGGAGAGATAGGTGGGCGTGGCAAAGAAGTCACTTAATAAGCCTGAGCCATATGCTTGTAAGCTTCGACGAAGTGTCCAGGCCCAAATGAATTCCAAAATGGTACTGGATTAGCTGGAATGGGTTGATAAACCTTTTCGTGTAACACGTTTGGTTCTGCCCAGGCGAACAAGTCTATATCTGGAATGTCATGACAAGGGATCTTCTTGTTCCTGAAAGTAGTTTAATATAGTAATGAAGGTTATTTTGAAGGAATTTATCAATGTGTAAACTCTGGCGATTCACTCAAAAACTAAATAAAGTCCGTAAAAATAACCTTTATTACTTATAATTCCAATGTAATGCAGAAATAGGACGTTTTCTATTATAAATTAACATTTTCCTCATGTATTATATGGCATGCATACGTGTTCATACGCACGGCGTCATGAAAGGAATTTATCAAGTTATAAACTTTTTACCGGAAGTTGCTGTTAGCCAATGACATTACTGATTTGATGTTTTCAAACAAACATTGGAATTATAATGTTGTATAAAATATAGTGAAGCAGATGTACAATGCTTTTCAAAATAATTAAACGTTATCTTCAGTTCTGTTCTAAAATAACAATCCAAAGATACTAATATTAGATACAGTAAATTTATACTAATATGCTGTATACCTCTCATCAGCAGCATTAAAACCGAAACATTTGGAAGACCAAAAACCAAACTTATATTAAACAAGAAGTACTCAACCAAAAATATCGAAATAGGAAGCCAAATTTCAGCTAAGGAGATCTACCATGTGCAATACAAGGAATGAACCCTTAGTATTTCTATTATTTTTGAATTTTGCTAAATACTGGTAATTTATGTAACAAATCAATGAATAATCATGTCAGACAAGTCTGACGACTGGGTTGGCGAATATCGTCGGGGACCTAGGGTCCACCAGCAGAGGCATCATCCCAGGAGTTTCAAAATTATTCAACATATTGTTTATCTGTCTTGTTATTAAAAGTTATATTTTTTTCAACGTACATATACCAGAGTATTTCTTTGGTAATGATGGTAAAATTCTAATAAAGAACCTATTGCAAGCAGTCACTTTACTTCAGTCCTAATAACCACTCGATATATTTTTTCTATCAAAACATTATAGCTTTATGTCAAAGTGAATACATTTATTACACAATATCTATAGCAAGCGAGGGACTTAATATTAACATTCTAACTATAATACAGAGAGATGTAATCAAACACAGCAAGCACTAGTACATTTTTTGATTATTTATAAAAGATACTTACATTTCTGAGGGAATTAAAAAGCCAGCAGGTTGAATAAAGTCTATTCTAGAATTGGAACAAACAACTTTGGACATTCGATGGTGTCGAATGGTTTCAAGTTGTCCTGAAAAGAATACCACAATATTAACTTGAAATTATATTTACACATACGTAAATAATAGTAACTATTTATTGCACACAGAGCAGGCACTACAATCCTAAACATTTAATTGTAAGGACTAAAGGAAAATATTAACTTTGATATACTTTGTAATTTTTTATATCAAAATATAGATCGTGCGAAATATGCACGGGAAAATATACTTCAGAACCTATAAGACTTTTTTGACTAAATATATGAACTAAATATATGTGCATTTATTAGGACAAAACATTCAACATAGAATATGTATTTGAATATATTTTCAAATGATTTGGATTTGTATACCTAATGTTATTTTTAGATTACGTGTATATGCTATGTAGTTCAGTTATTATTTGCCATTTCTAAATTTAAGGAATTCCATGTAATTCCCTGGTCACATAATTTTCTGTAACATATATAAAGAACATAGACATCTGTTCTAGTTAATTGTGTCTTTTTATTTAGTCTGAAAAATATCTTACGTGGTGTGAATCCTGTGAGTTTGAAGTCATTTTCATACCAGAATCTATCACCAAACTTCCAAGCTGCAAATGATTTACCAATAATACAGGCAAAAGTAGGGCCAGTCAATCCTCCCTTTAATCGCCTCTCTGATAAACCTCCCGTGTAAAGGTCGATATCATCAACGTGCCTGCAAACAGAATTCTCCGTCTGTTTAAAGTTTTTTTTTTAATTTTTATTGCTTTTCTATACCAATGTTCTTACATAGTTATTCAACGACAACAACTAAGTCGAGGAAAAACAGCCACGCATGTTAAATCCCAATGTAATGTAAGACATTTCTCTTTCTGGTTTTAAATTATTTTTCTATGAATACCATTATACTAACTCTAAAACGTAATGTACAGTGATGGAAAATAAGTAATCATACAAGCATTTTTTTTCAATTTTGTTTTACTGTTTGGTTAATATAAAAGTATTTTTTCTTTCCAAACAAGAATAACCCCATTGAAATTATTAGTCAGTTATAGTCAGATTTCTGAAAAGGGTTCCACGAAGTGTTATGTCTTTGAATTATAGCTTACTTTATACAGACAAGTAAATATTGTTAGAATATTGCATTTGAGCAAGATAAACCCACGAGTATTTTGTCAAGTTTACCTCCTAACTTCGTACAATCATAAACAGTATTGAAAGTTAATTATGAATAAATCTTGGGTGTTCAAATAAAGTTGCAAGGTACATGTTATACTTCTATTGATATGGACACTTCTGTGCATATATAATTTACTAACTTGTATGATTTCTGTAATTTAATAACAGCATCTTTGTCATGGTCGATCAAACCGCCTGGTCCAAAACCAAAATGAACAGCAGGAGGAAGGCCACACCATTTTCTCCATGCGTTGTATGACGGTAATCCATGGTCTCTTCCTCTCTGAATATTTGTGGCAGCCAAATCGAAACTCATTCCATGATTGTCCATGAAAAGATAGTTACGTACTCCATCATTTATAAGGCGATCATTTTTGCCATGGGTGTCGTCCAACATCCATTCTCCCAACCAATCATTACCTTTTCCACCATGTGACAGGAGTACACCAGGTCTGTTATAGGTTTTATATATTGGAATTTTGGAAATCACTCTGCCTCCTGGACCGCCGAATCCAAGGAAGTCTGGAATCATGGAGTGACCAAATCGAAAAGCGCCAGCAGCCATGACATTAGCTGTTGTTGCGTCTATTTTATCATCGTATACGGTGTTGTATTTTCCATAAACAGATTTAAGTCCAAACATTTTCATAGTTTCTTCATTTAATACAAGGGGTAGCCACTCTGCATAAACGATATGTTGCAAAACGGCTCCAATAATTTTTCTTGTTTCTTGATAAATTATCTCATCGGTCCAATGTTTATTTATTTTCCCTAATGCTTTGGCAAGTCGATTGTGTTCTCTTAGGAAAATTATGTGAATGAACCCAAGGGACGGTACAATGGTGTTTCTGTCATCACCTAAATGAGTATAATTATAAAAGAACAAACTTAAAATTGTAACTTCATCATCAGTCAAGTCCGATGAAGTGTCAATTCCAGTTAGACGTGGAATCTATTTGAAGATATCATTTTCTCATTTGTGTGATAGAAAGTCAAGTCGTGAAGACTCTAACCTTTCTGCTTTCTGTAGTTATGATATTTAAAGAATATTAACATAAACTTGTCTCAATGACTTAAGGAGTTCTGTCAAGAAAGTCACCGAACAAATCAAAAGCATCACAGCAACAAATCAACTGTGAAATGAAAACACTATAAGGTGGAGACGTTGGTATATTTAATTACTGTAACTGAAATAAACTAAGATAATCGTCCACGAGAGAAAGTTCAACACCTTCAATACAATGACAATTAATTGATCTTTTTTTCATTTTTTTCGCAGCGGAGCGATTTCCGATTACAAAATGGAAATGTAAGACCGAAAGCTCACTCCGACAGACTCTTTTTCTGAGATTGGTTATTTCATCGGTTGTTTGTTACTTTATTTTCAATTACTACATGGAAAACTTCGATCTTAATTTTTTTTAATGTTAGAATTAGATGATAAAGAAAGGGTTGAAATTATGATCAATTTTCTTTGGAATCCCTTCTACACGTCAATTTCCATATACTGAAAAAATGTTATCATTACATTACCTGCTCCAAAGCAGTAATCCCCAGGCGATTCTAAAATACATTCTCCACCAGGATAATGGGGCAAAAACCCGCCATCTGTCATCTTCATCAGACCTAAAACATTTCCTTCTTTTTACCTTCTATTTCAAAAATTGTATATCAAACAATTCAGTTTTTTATATAAAGTGAAGAAATTGCTATAAATAAAAAAAGTGTACTATAATTTATTTATCTATTTAATTATTCATTTATCATTTCACCTGTTATCAGGAAATAAAACTTTCATTATGCAACTATAGATTTCTGAATGGTTAATTCCGGAGTGTATCATCCCCTCAGTTTTTAATACATCAACAATGATACGATTTTTAGAAACGTGTTAAAAATATTAAGTTGATAAATTTGGGAATTCTGATGGAAGTGGGGTTTCAAATACCTTAATTAGATAAAGCTGACCTCAATTTTCTAACATGTTTATGTCAGATTGGTTTTATTGTTTATAATGCTTTGATGATTTTTAAGCTGTCCAAAGTTATGGTCACAGGCGTGCTTAATAAATGTTAACACTGAAATGAGCATTTAATTAATATATACCTCCTTTTCCTAGACGTAGGAATTTCTGTTCCTTAAGCGAGTTGCCATAGATCATGGATGCATCTATGTACGATGACTGTTGATTGATCTGGTTTCTAGGAGCTGCAAAAAATGTCATCATATTATTTCCCGACTAATGCATTAAGTGCACACATGTTATGGGTAATTTGATAGGTGAAATCAATTTCGAAAAACAGCCTTGGTGTTATGGTAGCTTGCTAAGGATGTGTTTTCGTTTCTTGGCCTGTTCAAACCTTAAAATTTAAAATTGGTATTCTCCGCTAAGTACTCGGCATACAAGAAAAGGAGGGAAAGAATGACTGACTCTGAGTAAGAAAAATATGTTGTGACATTTCATTCTAACAAGGTGTTACATGTTAAAAAGCACGATTCATTTGAAGATCACATAAACATATTCTCATCCTTAATATGAACGTTATAATTTGGGAACATCAGGTCTGTCTACTGATTTAGTTTAAAATTATCTATTTATATTGGATTGGTAAACTAGTTATACCAACTTATGTTAATCAATCATCATAACAGCATCAACTGTAGCGGCATTTTAGCCTTCTCTTTAACGTGCTAACGTAGTTGCTATCCTTAACACGGGACAGCAATTTTTTCAACCCCATCCGACGTCCTAGCAATTTTTCAATCCCATCCGACGTCCTAGTTTCTTTTATCGAGACCATCCTTGCACATGGTGTCCATAGGATGTCGTAAATTTGATCCGTGAAATTTACATCCGGAACTAGAATCGAACTAGAGAGATTTGTCTTCCTAGACGATGCTCTAATCACTACACCAGGGCGTACTTGTCTACTGATTAAGTACAGTAAACCTAAAAACTGTACGATCAGTCAACTTAACAAAATAATGTTCACAAAAAATCAGCATCAGAAGCAAAACCGTACAAAAATATCATCTTCATTTTTATAATATTTTCTTATATAGTTTAGTCTACTTTCTAGTATTCGCTTACCTGGTAAACAAAACAGTTCTGGTGCAATTGATGAACGTACAAAATTCATACATGGATAATTGAAGTGTCTGTCATTCTTCGGGATAGGTATTGGAAAGCAGGAACCTCTGGAACAAAGTCCAACTAAATAAGTTTCATTTATTTCTCAGTTAAACTTAAAATTAAGTCATAAAATTAAGAACATAAAATTAAGAACATTATCAACCAAATACACTTCCTTTGTAATTATCTTGATGATATGTTGATCCTTTTGCTGGAATTAGCGCTGCCTTTGTCTACTGATATGGAGCAAAATACATTTTAGTTATTCTGTATTTGTTTTTACATACTGATGAGTTGGATTGTGATTTACATACCGATGGGTTGGACTGTGATTTATATACCGATGGGTTGACTGTGATTTATATACCGATGGGTTGGACTGTGATTTACATACATATGGATTGGACTGTGATTTACATACCGATGGGTTGGACAGTGATTTATATACCGATGGGTTGGACTGTTGGACTGTGATTTACTTACATAAGGATTGGACTGTGATTTACATACCAATGAGTAGGACTCTGATTTACATTCCGATGGGTTGGACTGTGATTTATATACCGATATGTTGGACTGTGATTTATATACCGATGGGTTGGACTGTTACATACATATGGATTGGACTACGATTTACATACCAATGGGTTGGACTGTGATTTATATACCGATGGGTTGGACTGTGATTACCTGTTTGAACTCACCAACAATTTAGTATGGTTGGATTTTACGTTGAAATTCTCCAAGTTTTCAGTTTCTAAAAATATCAAAAATTGGGGAGTAATCTAAGACGAACAAATTATAAACCAATTAAATCTTTTTGTGTCATTACATACCTCTTATCTCTAGTAGTCTCATCAAGATCACAACATTGAATCTGAGAATTGTTAAAACCTACAAGAAAACACAATAATAAAACTAAATTCGCAATATATTCATAATATCCATATCAATATTGCCAATAAAATAATTGTAGAAGTCTGGATAAATAAACTGATCTCATATAGTTTATAAGATATCGTATATAGTTTATAAGATATCTCATATAATTTTCTTTATAAGATATCTTATAAATTATATGAGATATCTTATAAACTATATGAGATGTCATAAACTATATAAGATATCTTATAAAATATATTAGATATCTTATAAAGTATATAAGATATCGTATATAAAAAATATCTTATAAACTTTATAAGATATCTTATATACTTTATGAGATATCTTATATACTTTAGAAGATATCTTATAAAAACTAGATTATATAAAATATCTTATATATTATATGAGATATCTTATATATAATCTGAGATATCTTGAAGTCAGAATAAATAGTAAAACGGCTTGCCATACTGCATGTTAGTTTTGTGAATTGAATTGAATATCAATTCTCTGACACAAAGAAAAAAATGACATTAAATATATCTTTAACTTGTAAGAAGGATATATAGACTTTTTGCAATGTCTACGAGAGCGAAATATTTGTTACATTATGGTATTATAATGCAGTTTATTTTTTAAAATACTGTGCTTACCTCTGTTTGTTGGAGTGCCAACAAAGTCATGGTCTAAAAATTGGCCAAACTGCATCATCAGTACGGATTGTTTTGATTCACGGAAGTCACACTTCTTAGCATCATGAACTATGTTACTAACTAGACGAGGACTTGGTAAGGAATCACCAGTAACACTGTGTATTCTTGGAATATTCATACCTTCAAATAATATATTCAAAATTTAAATTTTTTTTCTATCTCTTCCGACTATGTTATAAATAATTGATAAATTATAGAAATAGGTAAACATTATGATACACATATTATATATCATTATATATTGTTTCGTGAAACGTAGTTTAAATCCTTCAATAGCAATTCAAATAATATGTCTTATTAGCTTACCATCTGAATATGCTGGGGGTAACCATCTTAGTTGAGCACGCATAGCCTGTCCCCATGTTGGAACATGAAAATTGTTGCAGCCTCCATCAGCTGTTCTGTAGGGGTATTTTGGATTACATTTTGGAATTGGGCATTCACAGTGTGGAGCTATATGTCGTCGCCACTCCTCAACCAATTTTGGATTATTTTGCATCTCGTATAATGGAATGCCAGACCTATAAAATTTTAAACATTATGTTCCCTAGAATGCTTTACTATGTTCGTTACATTTTCTTTGGTAATAAATATAAATTAAAATCCTTGTGCATTGTATTTGTCATATATTCTGTTTCGACATTTGCATATTTTGTACATTAAATTATTATAATATTATTATAATATAACATTTATAGGTTATCTATACAGTAATTACACCTTAACTCTTCTGTTGTGAATCATGTTTCTGGGTATTACACTTTCCAATTTGGAATTTCTATTTACAATAAAATTTATAATTTATATCATTTAGTTATTTGCCATTACACGTTTCAATCTGAAGTTTCTATTTACACTAAAATTTATGGCACATGTACCGTTAACCATTCTGGAGCACCTGCTATGGCAAGCCGTTTTACTATTTATTCTAACTTCAAGATATCTCATATAATAAATAAGATATCTCATATAGTTTATAAGATATCTCATATAGTTTATAAGATATCTCATATAGTTTATAAGATATCTTATATAGTTTATAAGATATCTTATATACTTTATAAGATATCTTATATAGTTTATAAGATATCTCATATAATTTATAAGATATCTCATATAATTTTCTTTATAAGATATCTTATAAACTATATAAGATATCTTATTAACTATATAAGATATCTTATTAACTATATGAGATATCTTATAAAGTATATAAGATATCTTATATAAAAAATATTTATAAGATATCTTATAAACTCTTATTAACTTTATAAGATATCTTATATACTTTATAAGATATCTTCTAAAGTTTATAAGATATCTTATAAAGTATATAAGATATCTTATAAAGTTTATAAGATATCTTATAAAGTATTTAAGATATCTTCTAAAGTTTATAAGATATCTTATAAAAACTGGATTAAATAAGATATCTTATATATTATATGAGATATCTTATATATTATATGAGATATCTTGAAGTTAGAATAAATAGTAAAACGGCTTGCCATAACCTGCTGTCACTCTCTGATTTTAGTGGGAGTTGTTCACATTGCTGGTGCTTTAGTTTCTGTGCTGTCTTATCCTTTTTTGTTTAGTTTATTATATGATTTTTATTCCTTTAGTTATACATTTATCATTGTGGTGCTTTTTTGATAAGTTCATTCTCATGACTTTGTCTTTTCCTTGGACTATTGCAGATATTTGCTACTATTTCGTCAGAAAGTCTTGTTGTACGTAATCAAACTGAATTTAGGACAATCAGGTTAATCAATGAACATTACAGCGGTATTTATAAAAATAAATTCATCATAAGTGCTGAATATATTATTTTCTACTTAATATAGAAATAAAAATGTCAGTCCAAAAGAAATATATAGGCCAGTAAATCAATTGTATTTATTTAGGTGCCGTAACCCCACATTTACGTGATGAGACAACAAATAGTCTGAAATAAGTGTCCCCAAAATTCAGTAAGATGAAACGAACTTTAGAAAAGATATGAATACTAATTATATTCTATGAAAATTGTTCGTTTAAATGAGCGAACATCTCTATACATCCGAACAATCTTCTTTTTTCAAATTATTAACATTTTCATATAATGTATTCACTTTAAAAAAGCACCTCAGATTAGCATTAAGTCTAAAAGTATTTCCAAAAGGCCCAAAGTTGGCTGTATTTAACCCAGTTCGAATATACCTGTATCAGTATTATTTTTTCGGCCGCCTCGGTACGTGCTCTCCTCGACTGGGTCAAACCAAAGACATTAAATTTAATATTTGCTGCTTCTCCGAAAATAACGCGGCATCTAGGAGTAAGAGCAATGACTAGGTCGGCAGCAAGTCAATATAATGTGTACCGGGGGGCTGATATGTCTTCCTGTGGACTGTTTGTTACCCGTAAAAAAAATCCGGCTCAGCGTGTCGGTCTAGAAGAAAGCACGGTTCATATTCATACATGTATCATATAAAGATATGCATGTACTAATTCCCACTGGAAGTTATACAATAATCCATCCATAAAACCATAGTTTATTTTAAAATGTGACTGTTTGACAATACGACATTGTCATCCCATATAATGTATTTAAAATAGATAAAATCAGATTGTTGTTAAACAAATGCCAGAGAGGTATAAAAATTCCTTCGCCACAAGCAGGATACACATTTACCATGTTCATCCTAAGATACTGTCGATCACTGAAGCTATCATTTATAGCGGTTGAGGTCGAGTTGTCTAGGGCATTCATTCCAATTTTTTCAACTTTTATGAAAATTAGATATTACAAGTAAAAAATGAAAGTTGAACAAGTATTCTCAGTGTATTTCTGAGCATTACAATGTCCCCAACCGGTTGGAGCTGTGGAAAAAACCCATCAAATGCTTATTTTGGCAATAATTACTATTTCCAACGGCAAATACTTCTAAAATAATTATCCAATCATCCAGAAATTCAAACTTGATCTGTAGCTCATCATTATGAATTTGCAAACCAAAGAAAAATATATTTGGTAAAAGGGTTTCCGAAAATACTCCGGAAAACTAATATTTGAGAATAAATCCTATTTCCATGGGCAATAACCCTGGACTTGACTTTTTGTCTAACATTGAATGCCTATATAAAATGGCTTAATGTGCATACAACTGACATTTTGATCATTTTTCGGTAAGTCATCTTTACCGGACATAGTGATAGGCGACTAGATGCCATGGTGTCTCAACGATGCGAGTTGGAGATCCACCAAAGGCGGATAAAAACTTAACATTATTAAAACCCGATTTTAACAGTGTTGGGTTTGTGTTTAAACGTTTTGATTCAGTTTTATTTCACCATCATCATTTCAATGATCCTGAAATTTATGGTTAAATGAAGAGGTTTCAATCTATCAGTCACAACACGACTAGCCGTTTGTAATTAGGTGTAATGGCTTTTTATGGAATTTACGGACGAAATAAAATGAATCTTTCATCGTACAAATCATGTTCTATATATTTCAGCAAAAAAGTTGTTTAAAAAAACTAAATCATTCAATTCATTAAGATCTTTTCTTTGGTTTTTAACGAAACGAAAATATAGCTTCTAACATTAAATTGAATATTAGTTTGATGAGGTGTTTACACACAATAAAGACAGTCATTAAATTTTGAATAGGAACAATAGTAACATCATGATCGGGACGATCACTTTATATTTTTGTCACAGAAAATTAATTCATGTATCAAATTAGAAATTACATTTCTTTAAATGTCAATTATTTTGACGATATATCTTTAGTAGTTTATAAAGTAGTTCAAGAATGAAGATAACTTTGCGTGGTCGATGCAATTCATTGAAAAGTCTGTCTAATTTCCCCTTCAAATTTATTAATGAATTATCCATTCGTGACCATCGGTGGAAATTGCATCATTATACACTGTGAGGTGTAAATATCTGACGTCAAAATTAAGTGGGGAAATTTACTTAATGTGGAGTAACTCGAATAATTCAAGCCGTTTCGTTAATGGAGTGATCGATGTGAGCGAATATAACGACTGGATTTTACGGGTTAAATGGGGAGTCGTTTATTGTTGACTGACTTAAAGGAGTTAGACATTAGATTTGATAAGCTGACATCCGGTTAAATAGAAGTGGCCATTGTCTTGTGATCTGGGTATTTCTGGAACAGTTGGAGCCAAATTGCCGTAGTTTCCGTACATGTTACTTAAATGTGATTAATCTTTTCAGACAACACGGACCAGAAAGTCGCAATATAAAACCTGCTCTTCAGAACAGGTCGGTCCAAATGGTCTGTTTTAACTTTGAATGGGGTATGACATTATTGAAAGAGGAATAGTTAGGGGTCGTTATATGATAAAGGACGATTTTGCCTACTTCTTTCGTAAATTTAAAGAAATTAGAATATATCCCAACTGTCTCCATCACGTAATCAATGTGATGTTGATAATCATAGGCACAAATTAACTTAATGTTTTTTTTAAAGATCAAATGCTTTTTGAAATTTCATGTCCGTAACGGAAGTACAAATCTAGATTCCATCACTGTTTTCTGGTCCAGTCGAGGGTTCACTCCATTGCAGAAGAAATCACAATCTAGCTTTTGCAAGTGACAATTGATATACAAACGGTTATAGGTGTATCACAAGTATAGCCTTTTTTAAGACCTTAATGACTTCAGCATTCAAATAATTTGTTTATATTTCTCGTTTATGTCGGCTCATAAATTATGTCAAAAAACTTATCGAAAGCACATTGATCACTAATTTGAACCTCGCGAACATATTCGGATCTCTCAAACTCCACTGAGTAACAAATTCGCTTCGTCCTAGAACAGAAAAGACAAATCGTCCATTCTAGTATAACGTACTAGAAGAACTCGTCGCTTTAACCCCTTTTGACAATTAAGTACTAAAACAAACAAAAGCTAGGTATGAACGGCCAGCTGGTTTAAATCGTCCCACAAAAATTACCCACATAAAAGTACATGTACGCATACTATCATCATAACGATTTAGTCCAAACTGAAATAATGCCCAGCTTACGATTTTTGACAGACCTTCCCTAAAATTCTGAACGGTGTTCACGTTTAATATAAAGAGAGCGCACAAATTGTTCATAAAAAAATCAGCTGCAGAATTATGTGGGCCACATCGGAGCGCAAAATCTTAAAAGATTTTAAAGGTGTATGACGCCAGTTGTAAACGTTGATAATACATCATGTGATACCAATTTTGGTGCACATTAAGTTAAAGATAACATTATTGACTTACATCTTTTCAAATTCTGCAAGTGCTCTGAGATTGATGAATCCTTTTTGGTTAAGGATTTGAACTTTTCCGTATTCCTTGAGATTCATAAACATAGACCGGTGCCACAGGTAACTCCCTTTAGAAATTTTATCATATCCTAAAAGCAAAAATATGTGTTTGACTAATTCAACTAATACAATAACAATTTTAATACGCACAATGGTAACGGTTTAAATACATCATCTGAACATTAAAGGTAATGCTGTTTTTTAAAAGCTCTTAATAATAATACATAAATTTCGGCTAGACAAAACAGTGGGAATAAATAAATAAATGATAATAAACACCCTTTATATATAGATTTATTTTCCCAATATAGTTTCTAATTATAAGACATGAAATTAGATTATCCCTTATTGGGAAACAAGTGTTGAAAAAAACATTCTATGAAAGTTTGTGCACAAGGTCAACAAATCTTGAGTTATTACAAATGTCCTGACAATGTGGAAAGCGAAAGTAAATCAAATTCTGTAGAACAAATTCATTTCAAAATAACTCAAATTTGTAGCTATGATCCATCTAAGGCAGACTTTGGGACTCGTTGAAAAATTAATCCTGAAATTGTTGGATCTCCAGACGAGTAACCCTCAGATCACAAAGTCATTTTAAGCACTACCACAAAGTTTAAAAAAAATCTTGGGAGGTCATGAGTCATATTGAACACCCATCAGATAAAACTTGGCCTTCTAGAAGCTAGATTTGTAAACAAGATCAAGAACTGAGAGAGAGAAATGTGGACCAAGTAGACCATTGCATTCTCTAAAGAAAATAAAGTTTCAGTTTTGCGTCAGACAAAAATATTGGTTAACGATACTTGTGACAGATGACAAACGAAATTTGCACTGCACTCAGTAACAAACATTCAATGGTGCTAATATCATCCTATTTAGATAAAACGTGACTGGTCAAATTTGGAAGTCAAACTTGATATTGTAAACAGTTATGGTCGGTCGAAATGACAAATCTATTTTACCAAACTATTGCAACATAGCCTACAATTAAAGGATAAATAATATCATAAAAGGTGTCCGATTTGAGCACATTCCTGTTTTGGATACAGAAAATTGACATATTCTACAAATAAATCAAAGAAAATATGACACAATGGACATTTATAATCAAGAGAGGTCAGCCACATATCTTTAGAGAAACGATCTATAGAAAATAACACCCATTTTATAGATGTTCCAAGAAACATATTGAATTCCAAATCAAAACAAAAACATTTAATAATAAATTCAAAACAAACTTGATGCAGGTGTTTGCATTTTTAAAAAGTGTGTAGGTGTCAACTGAAAAACGAAGTAAGCACCTAATGTAAATAGTTATTCTAGCTAAACTGCTACTAATGGCGAAATTTTCTGTTCAACCACTGCAATTATAGTAATTTAATAGTATACCTGATAAATACATTTGTTTCTCTATTTCTGTTCTTATAGCCCAATCTTTCAGAGCAATTTCTATGGACTTGGCCATCATGTCTGATATAGGAACTTCTCTTTTCTCCCTGTCCTTTCCCAATATCACCGTAAAGCAAATTATGGAAGCTACAAGGAGAAGTTTTGTAGTCATGATGGCTTCTGAAATAAATAATCACAACAGAAATTAAGTGTCATCATAACTGAACTAATTTATTATATAAATTAACCAAGTAATTATTGTGTTTTTTATACATTGTTGTTTTTGATTTTGACCTCCTCCGAATATCCCTCTGGTATTTCTTGACTTTACTTATAAATAAGTTAAACACAACCAAAAGATATATGAAGATTATAGAAATAGCGTTAATGAAATTTGGTATTGTATTAAGGTATTATAAGTGGATTTTTTAACAGTCGTGAATTTTCTACGCAATTTATTAAACAAATTTTGTACAAGAATTTGAATTTACCGATAGAGGTAATTATTTTATTTATTTAAAAGAACAACAAATAAATGAAAAATTCAAAATGCCTCCATTATAAAAATTTAACAAACCTAGCTTGGTCTTTAATTTTGATTTATTACTAAAAGGAAATTGAACTAATCAAAATTTTCATTAAAAAATCTATAAGTTGTAATCAAACAAAAGTATTGTGCATTTTTATATATTTTGCTCATGCATGGTATATTTAATGAAATAATTACCTTCTAAAAATTTAAGTGTTGTGCTTTTAATAATTCCGGTTATAAATCCTTAATATTTGAAAATTATGCTTTCGTCCTGTGATCATATGTAATCACTTGTACAAATTTAAAACGAAAAAAGGCAATGGACTCTTAATGACAGCACTCAATGAATTTAAGTCAAGTTAGTTCAGCTGATGTACAGCATCAAACAAGTCTGGTGAATAATTCTGCAGTATTATACATAAAATATTAACCTTTAACTAACCTCTTCTAACCGCTTCTCTGTCTCTATTAGGAAGAGTAATAATTTAATATGTACATATTTATATTCATCACGAGACAATAAAACAATCATGTAATATGTAATAATTAGTTATTGACGGGTATGTTATGTACTTTGTTGGATTAAAAAAAAATCTCAACAAACTGCTTAATCATTTTTAATCATTTTATTTGCCTAAATACGTGATTAGTTAAACTAGGCAAGTATTTCATAAATCTATCATATTAAAACCAATACATATGTGTCTAGAAATTTTAACCTCAAAACGTCTTTCATATTGCGGTTTTGTATAGGTACAATTAATCGGACTAGATATATATAATTCACCAAATGATAGCAATGTACGCATGCTGTAACAGCGGCGTATTGTTCCATTTAATTATAAATGAGTGCGTGGTTTATACAAAATTTGTATTTCTATTAATATCTAATACTTTTCTTATAAAATCAAAACTGTGAGGAAATAATGACGAAAGCGTGGCAATTTTAGATAGTTACGCTTCAGTATTTTGTTATGACCAAGTTACAGACTAAAACAAATCTTACTTTGGTTTAGTACTCTTTGCTACATAGAAAAATGGTAATTTGCTTTCTGATACTGACTTTATCAGGTTTGTTATAGGACTCGTATCAGACTGATACTTGACTTTATCAGGTTCGTTATAGGACTCGTATATAAAAGACTGATACTGACTTTTATCATGTTCGTTATAGGACTCGTATCAGACTGGTAATGACTTTATCAGGTTCGTTATAGGACTCGTATCAGACTGATACTGACTTTATCAGGTTCGTTATAGGACTCGTATCAGAAAACAGATTGCCATTATTCTTTATATCTGTATTATTTAACAAAATTGTTCAGGTTTTAAATTTTCAGATAAATAAAAGAAAAACGACGTCAATGCAAAGAAAGCTTAGCAAAAATTACATTTTTTCAAAGACTTACAATAATACTTGCCGATTGCAATTAAACTTTAGAACGCGTTAATACCTAACCTAATGTCAGCTTTGTTTATTAATATGAAAGTATCACACCAGCCAGGCTAGTTTTATATTCTAACTCTGCTACATATATCGTGATATTGCGTACCGTCCACCAAATTTGGTGGCATATGATATACTTTTATAGACCAGAGGGTTAGAAATGGGAAGGATTGGGTGTCCGTAAACAATATATAATATCACAAATTTTAAGTGCCTGTACCAATTCAGACTCCTTTGTTATATTTACTATGTTTTGTATTGGAGTTAGTATGAAGGTGTTTGTTGTTCATTGGTTGTTGTTTTATTGTTCTACTATATTCATTTTTTCCTTATTGTAATTTTAGATATTGCTATTTTTTATAATTTCATTTTGAATCACATAACTGTTGTCCACGACCTTTTTAAATATCAGTTTCTCGGAAAATCAAACAAAGTTAGTGAGACATATAAATTGCTTAAATGTGCGTGTACATTACTTTGAAATAGGGATTTTTGGGGCATAATAAAAGTATTTTCTAGGTAAATAAAATACCTTAAAGTGTTTTTCCTCTAGCTCAACTAGATTTTCAAATATTTACAATGATATATAGATAATAAATATATGTTATTTACTAGAATCATTTACTGTAAATTGAGAAGTACAGGTAACATTTCATTTTTTGGTGGTACACCCACATTCAACCTATAATTTTGGACAGTTTCATTAAATTCCAACTTGCTTTTTTGTATGATGATTTATTACAGTTGATTTTTTTTCTTTGGTTTCCGTAAAAATAGACAAGTTTATATTGAAGGTTTTTTTGGTCTGTTTTAAAGAATTTTCTAAAGTACTTATAACAAAAGACAATTTTTATATATGCTCATATCGCAGTTCATAGTAAGAATTTAAATTTTGCGTAATAAGTATCATACCCCGCTTCTCGGTATATCAATATCAAAGCATTAAATTAGAAATAAATTAACCACATTAGCAGGGCTATAACTAAAGTATTTTTCTAGAATATTCTTATTCACTTTTTGATGCACTCTCGAGTAGTAGATACTGAAAAATAAAATACAAGTTGCAATAAAATGCTTGTTACTATAAAATATCTAATTATTCTTAATTATTTTGTGAAAAAATATGCAAATGAATACTTTTATATAAATTTTGGTATTTAGTGTCTTCTAATTTCAGATTGTAATAAGTACAACTATATATAACATTAAGTCCTTAAGAACTATTAGAATTGTCATTCTTGTTTAAATAATGTCGAAATGATAAATCGCATTACGGCATAATTGTCTTATAATTATATCTCCCTAAACCAATTAAAAAAAATATTTGAAAAAAAACTTTTGGGGCGGTTTATGTTAAAACAAATATTTTCAGACCAGTAGGTTACGTGACACAATTACTATATCATTTGATAGATGTTTAAGACAACCGTCATATGGCGATTCATCACCACAAATTATTTGTAACTAATAAAATAAACCATTAATTGTCCATCGGTCTTCTTAGTTTTCCTTTTGAGACATCAAAAAATGATGAATATTATTACAAAAGGCAAATTGGTATTTTCTGAATTACCAATTATCTAAGAGAAGTAAATTATTCAAATTATGACATTTTCATACCATTAATTTTTATAAATGAGAAAAGTAAAAATTATTTAAAACATTTAATGGAAGTATTGATATTGGTCAGAAGTATATTGTTCTTACTAATCAAAAGGGGCGAAACTTTTTAAATTAATGATATTCAGAAATGTAATCCTTGATAATACAATAATTCTTTAAATAAATGTTCATATCAAAGTTAAATAATGTTATCGTATCTTCATAAGCAAAACAAAATGGCCCAACAGGATAGCATGAATAAGTCAGGTTTGCGCCATCGATTAAAAATTAACTCCCAGTAAACTTTTTTATTCATTCAACTTGTAAATTTCAAACACTCGTAACATTGTCAAAGAATACTTCCCGTACTTAGAGGCTACCGACGGTGCTTTCGCCTTAGTGGTACATGTAGTAAAATATATCTAAACTGATACAACAAATTCTGAGGATATGATGCGCTTTTTTGGATTACAGTGAATCAAATCCGCTCATGACTATAATGTGACCACACACTAGGCACATATTCATATAATTATATTCAAAACAATACAAACTGTTTTATTTCATTACTTATGTGTTTATTATGTACAACATATAATTTTCTGTTCAAATGGTAACAATCCTCTGTTCTGGATTTTATATCAATAAAAGTTGTGTTCTGTTCACCCAACGCGTATCATCATTTTAAATAAACAGAGAAAAATGTCCAACTGGAAGAACGTTCGAAGACCTGAGCCAAAACTGCAAATTATTGTGGTGAAACAAGGTTATTTTCTTGCAAAGTTTTTGCAGAGTTGATCATGTTTATTTCACTTGTTTTCGTGTTGGTTGGTGGATATTCGTTTCTTTCAGGGGTGCAGAATGTTTAAACTGCAAAATGCTTGTACATGATATTTTTTTTTATCATGTACACACACACCAATCATGACTTTTTTACTTTCACCTGCACGAACCTATATTGTGGAAAAAGTTCACGTTGAAACTGAACTACGGGAACAGAGCAGTCAGAATTTTCGCTGAGTTGTTTAATGACTTGGAGGTGATTTCTCTCAGTTCATTTTCTTAGCTCTGAATGATTTATGTAAAATAACCACGTTTTTTGTCCCCCACCGCAACGCGACGGAGGGAACAAGTAATGGTCTGCTTCCGTGTGCACGTCCGTCACAATTATTTGTCAGCGCAACTCCTCTGAGACCGCTTATCCGATTTCGTTCTACTTTTGTAGGTTTGTTGGTCACCTCTTGAACTTGATCATATTGCACCGCCATTTTGATTCGACAAATATTACCAGAGTTATTGGACTTCAACATTTTATTGTCCGTCCGTCACTGATCTGATCTGATTTTGTTCTAATTTGGTAGGATTGTTAGTCTTCTTTTGTAATTGATCCTATTGCACATTCTTTTGTAATTGATCCTATTGCACAGCCATTTTGATTCGACAAATTTTAAGGGAGTTAATGGACTTTAACTTTTTATCCTGCAATAAGCCATTTCCGGTCTAATAAAAGGGGTAGAATAAACTTTAGTCGTATTAGGTCAATGACCTAATAAATTCTACTGGTACTTGTTTACATGAAGAGCGCGAGGAGCGTAGTGAATGTACCAGATGACCTCGTGGCGTGTCCCTCGTTTTCACTGCAGTGAATTTCAACTTTTACGCATCTAAAGGGGATTGCAGGATAAAGACAATACAAAATCATTGTCGGAAAATATAAAATTTATTTGTGCTCGGTGCGAAACATGGGGAAAAGGCTCACTAAAGCTCGCCTTTTCTCATGTTTCTAAAGCTCGCCCAAATAAATTTTATATTTTCCGACAATGACTATGTATTGTATATTTCCTGGCCGCCGTCGCAGTTATTTGTCAGCGCAACTCATCTCAGACCGCTGATCTTTACGTTAAAATTTTGTAGGACTGTTAGTCACCATATGTACTTGATCCTATTGCACCGCCATTTTGATTTGACAAATTTTACGAGCGTTATGGGACTTTAATGTTTTTGTGCATGTGACACTACAGGAACACTTTGTGGACGCCAATTTTTATTTGTATTGTACTGCAATTTTTTTATTATGTGTTGCCATACATACTGTGCCGCCATTGCAATAATACACATTTTGTATATATTGTGGGATTTCTCGTTTGCCTCGAGTCTATACTGTTGACCTCGACCCAATACGACTCGGACAAAATGCAAGCTTTATATGAAAATACCCATTTAAAAACACTATATTATTCCTCTTTTGAACTATATTAAATTATGAATGAAAATTGGGAAGTTTTGTTGGTTTTTTTTGGGGGAGGGGGGATTTGTGTGCAATATGGATGTCAAAGAGTCTAGAATTAAAATATAACTAAGTTAATGGTTTATTATGGTGGCCGGTTAAGGCCATTTCGCGTTTTCGCGTTTTCGCCTTTCATATTCTATAGCGCGAAAACGCGAAAACGCGAAATCGGTTTCGCGTTTTCGACTTCGCCTTTTCGCGTTTTCGAATTCGCGTTTTCGCCTTTTCGCGATTTCGCGTTTTCGATTTCGCGTTTTCGCGATTTCGCGATTTCGCGTTTATTTTACCTCCTTTTTATAAGAAATTTGAAAACTGATATGAATTAAATGTCCTGGGACACATTACCTTATTGCCAAGCCCTGAAAATCAAATGACAGTACCTTTTCGCTAGTTTAAATACAATCTTATTCTAATATGACATGCTTCATTCGCTTTATGAATAAACCCATGCTCTAAATTAAATAAAATTTGTTTACACATGCGTATATTGACTACTACAGCATAATGAGTTTTATCAAATTGGCATGCATTTAATATATTTGATTAACTTAAAACATTTCCAACCTCTTAAATGATGCACATGTTGTTACTAATTCATTTATTATGACTGTAACGTGCTGCACTTCGAAATTGACATATTTGACCTAAATAGGATAACCGTTATAAAAGTTATTTTATCCCTCACTACCGCTAGGGCAAAAATAATCACGAATATAATGCCTACCCATGTTAAAACTACAATAAAGCTTACAAGGATAAACCAGGTGCTCCGCAGGGCGCAGCTTTATACGACCGCAGAGGTAGAACCCTGAACAGTTGGGGCAAGTATAGACACAACATTCAAGCTTGATGTACAGCTCTGAATTTGGATTGTGATCAAATTTTTGACATGATATAGGTTTCTTACACAAAACATATGTCAAGATTTTACAAATCTATTGTGCAATACTGTGGAATTAAAGACTTCTTCTTGAAAATTTTCAAAAATTTGAAATTTGAGAAATTTTAAAGAAAAAAAGTAACCCCTTAAAAAAATTGGCCCCCCTCCAATTTTTTGATTCAGCCCCCCCCCCCCCCCCCCCCCCCCGGAGCAATTCCCAAAAACTCCAACCCAGCCTTTCCGTGGTAGTATATACGGAACCTTGTTGAACAATTTCAGAGAGATCTATACACTCAAACACAAGTTATTGTCTGGAAACTAGAAAAATGCTTGTTTTTAGCCCTTTTTTGGCACCTTCTACTTATGGTATTAAACACTGTAGTAAAATTTCAGAGCAATTGAAATACTTCTGCACAACTTATTGTCCTGAAAGTAGAAAAATGCTTGTTTTTGGCCCCTTTTAAGCCCTAAATTCCTAGACTGTTTGCCGCATAACCCTTAAATTAAATCCCAATCTTCTAATTATGGTATTTAACATTGTGGTACAATTTCAGAGCAATTGAAATACTTATACACAACTTATTGTCCTGAAACTAGATAAATGCTTGTTTTGGGCCCTTTGGGCCCCTCATTCCTAAACCCTTCGGACCATAACCCGCAAAATCAATCCCAACCTTCCTTTTGTGGTTATAAACATTGTTTAAAATTTTATTGATTCTATTCACTTATACTAAAGTTATTGTCCGGAAACCATCCGTCTTCGGACGACGCTGACGACGACGACGACGATGACGACAACGTGTTACCAATATATGACCAAAATTTTTTTAATTTTTGCGGTTGTATAAAAAAACACTCAATTTTACTTGTTTAAAGACCTTTTGGAATCCTCTCTTTTGTCAGCTTGATACACACCTTCAAAATTTATGAAAGCTGAAATTCCATTGGCTGATGTAATAACTACCAGGACACTGAGAAAGTACAACGGAGTGTTGTCAGATCCTTGTAAGCAAACTTTTTAAGATAACTTTCGAGACAAAAAGGCGAAATGGCGAAAACGCGAAAACGCGAATTCGAAAAGGCGAAATCGCGAAAAGGCGAAAAAACGAAGTCGAAAACGCGAAAACGCGAAGTCGAAAACGCGAAACCGATTTCGGCCAATATATATTATTTTATGTCTAGTATAATTCATATCTCTACAAAAGACTATAATTGTATATTGTGACTTCAAAGTAAAATATTGTGACGTTATGCGTGATGTTCGTACACATTAGGGTAACATGACGTCGTCCTCCACACCCGACTTTTTTCAATGATGAAAGTTAAATATTTTCTGCTTTTTTAGATTTGGAGGTTAAAATAATAATTGAAAAGTCAAAATCTTACAAAATTTAATATACCTCAATTCTCATACTCTCCCTCCTTCTTTAAGATTTGTAAATAAAGTAACAAACAATTCCAAATTTCTACCGCCATTTTACAAAACAATATACTTACACTAATTTTAACAAGGTTTAATAAGATTAATTACAGATTAAGATAAAACCTGTATAAAAAGTAAACTGGATAAAAACACTTCATTTTCAAAGATTTAAAAAAATAGTTCCATCCATTTATTTCATTTAATATACAAAATGGTTTAGATGAAGAAGGGCCTTCATCGAATAGAATGAGGTTCAAAAAATAACTCTAGATCGGAACACGGTTTCTACAAATTAATGAAAAGGAGAGTCCCAGTACTACATGTATTCGGAAAACTAATAGATATGAAGTATTATTGTTTATTTTTTAAATTTTTGGTCTTTTATTTCTTACGATGTATTAAAACAAAGGGATTTTAAGAAACTTGTACGACGTCAGAATTAGGCGTTATTTTAAGAAAATCGCATCTGTGTCATTTTTGTCACCTTTTTTAAGAGGCATATAATTTTCTAACTGTTCATGTTATGTTTAGAAGTTTTGTTTTTAAATAAAGATGACGAAAATAACATTTAACAAGAGGCCAATGGCCACGTGGCTCTCCGGTATTTTCATTTCAATCTTATCATTTTCACATGCTTTTGAAGAAAGCAATTAATTTTTGTTATGAAGGTACTATATCTAGTTTTTACATAATGTCTCTGATTATACCTAGTTCAAACATAATAAAATTATTTTTATAATTTATTACTTGAAGTTTATGTATTTGTCATTCGCGTAGATCTATATGATCAGGCTAAACATAATACACTAACCTCATTGACGTATATGTTTTAATACACAGAACGATGATGAATGAATGCTGTGGCAATATTCCCCATAAGGTGCTGATCAAGTAAAGCTCGGCTATAACGTATTTTAAGATGACAAAATAAAAATCTATTAAACAACGCTTCTGTGGTGCATTATTTAACAAAAAGTTCATGACACTGAGGGTCATATGGCAGTATATGGACCGGTTGGTCGCCCGACAAATTATACGGACCGAAGCGAAGCTGAGGTCCATATAATTTTTGGAAGGCGACCAACCGGTCCATATACTGACATTTGACCCGAAGTGTCATGAACTAATTGTTATATTATACTTTTCTAGGATTCAATCGATTTTGCCAATTTGAAAAACGAGGCAGTCCATATAATGTACAGCTAGATAACATAGACAAATAGAGTAGGAAAAAAGTAAAAGTATAATATTTTTGAATATAAGAAATCATTCTTTTATTTAAAAATGCCAAACGAATGACCTCAGCTTTTTCAAAAGATAATCTTGTATTGACAGTTGTGTATGTATAATTTACAAGATAAATAGGTAATCCATTTGTTTCTCTTATCAACATTCAGCCGGTGCAATTTTAATTATATGTCAAGGACTTTAACTGTTTTGTTACAATGGTGTATAATGGGAATATAGGTCATTACAAAATTTCGCATTCTACACCTGTAAAACTAGATTTGAAAAAAGCATGCACAACTTCAGCCTAAATACCGAATGCATCCAAATGCACAATTTGCAGTAAGTTACCGTTTTGGAGATCTCGAGCTCACAAAATCACGAAAATTCTGCTACCCACAGCATAAGGCTCTCGGAGAGCCAATAAATGGATTTAAAATGTGTTTTAACTATCCAAAGTTAACTCAGGAAAGAATATAAAAAAATATTTGTCGCAGTGATTTAAAAAAATCACAAGTGTGACATTTAATTCACCCAACATGAAAGTGTCATGTTTTTTTAATGACTGACTAAAAATATATGTCCATTGAAAGTTTTTATCCGCTTGAAAATAACATTTGATACATAAAGGGATTTTTATCCGATGGCCAGAAATTTGACTTTTTTCACACAAGAGTTAGGACAAAATCTTTATATTTCGTCAAAGTCTACAATACTCCCGGTTCTATAGATAACATAAGTTAATGTATGGCTCAACATTTGGGAATGCGATTTGATGGAAATTGTTCCCATTTGTATTATCCAATTTTAATACACGCGATTATTTTTAAAAAAAATCTGTTTCGAACAGATATCGGCCGTGAAAGAGATTGTACCTTAGTTCGGAGCGGATTTTGCAGCTCTAATAGTATGTACATGTAATTACAATGTATACAACGTTAAATGCTATCCAAGGAAATAATATAATATGAATTCTTTATATTTTCATTTTCATCAAAATAAATTCCGGGATTTTTTTTTAAAAAGGACAAATATACCTAACAGCAATACAAAAACCGGTAATCCATTGGACAGACATACTCGGGAAGACAAATGAACAACCACAAGCACAACAAATAAACACACATAACTAAAAAAAAACAATGAACAACACGAACTCCTATAAAATCAGGAGTGAACTCAGGTGTTCCGGTAGGGTAGGCAGTTCCTGCTCCGTATATGGCACCCGTCGTAAAGTTCAACAAAGTGAATCCGGTGGAAGTCAAAATTCTGCATATAATGTGAATATCCAATATTAATTGTTGATATTAATTAGAGAAAGGTATACATTGATATAGATAAACGTACTGCCGAGTCCCCTTTTCTGTTAGTTTAAATCGCAAGATTTTTCGAATTTTATAACATTTAAATATTTATATCACCAGAATTGTGGCAATATAATATTAATTTTCACGAAACTGTAGAATTAACATCGATGATTTTCATAAACTTTTCTATCGAAATTGTCAGAAATTCGAAGTTTTCTCTATATATCGTAGGTAGAATCTTGAATTCAGAGCGTATTTTCAAAGAGTTATAGCAAAATAATAAGCAGGGGAAATTGAAGTTATGTAATGTTCATTTAATATACGGCTAAGAAACATGAGCACTAGAAGCTAACATTGGCAAACTGTGAGGGCATCTGTAAAATACAATAAAATTAATGACCAGGGAGAAGCAGCCCTATATATTGCACTTTTTGCGAAAGAGAAAATGATAGTTTTGTCAATATTTATTTGTAAAACTACATAATAGATATGTGTTTATCTATTGGTTTAAGCAATCACTAGATTTATATTATCACGTTTCATTTTTTTATATTTTTTATTAAAAAAAAACCAAATAAAAATGATATAAGAACGATTTTTTTTTAATGAAAGCTATATATTGCACGAGTCGCTTGCTTTATTCTTTTTTATTCACTTTGCAAAAAAGATTTGATCAGATAAAATAAGATCAGAGAGAACATTTCTTACTGGTAACTATAGAATATCTTCCATGTGTCGCCTGATTTTTGTTATGACTTTATCATACTTGTAAAAGTTTTTTTCTGAAACAAATTAAAATTTCAATATTTCTTTTGGTTAAAATTTTAAATCTTTTTTCTTTTTTTTTAATGATGCAATCACAACAATTGTGTCAATCTTTAATGTAGGGAATACAAGTAGCCCTATAACTATGTGTCATATAGGCATGAGGATTTCGTTTAAGAATGCTAAGACATATTAACGTGTTACATTGTAGATGATTCAAATATACTAATTGGATCATCAGGTTGCAGATTTTAATCTGTCTTTTTACATATCAACAAAAGAACCATAATTCTTCCATAATTAATTTGATTTATCTAACAGAATTATTTTTCTAAAATGTACTTGTTTTTTTTTTGTTTTTTTTTTTGTAAATATAATACTCAAATTTTGGAAACAGTGATTACATATAGATTCTCCTTCAGGTACGAGTGAGTTACGGAATTTTAGTTAAATTTTCGATTTTCAACACGCGAGCTTTTGCGAGCGGGTTAAAATCTAAAATTTAACTATTGAGGGTGGAGAAATCCATAACTCGCGAGTAAATTGAAGGAGAATCTCTTTCTTCTATGATTTTCGACAAAAACCTCAAGAAAATGTCGTTGCTATGTAGTTTGTTTACATAGACGTCATTTCGAGACATTCCAACAACTGTAGAAAATTTAATCACCCGGAAGTGGTGAAAAATATTATGTATTTTTATCCCACCGATTAAACACGTCAAGAATAGGAGAAATATCCTTATCTATTATTGATATAAAAATGTAAATTGTAGTGCGAATCTAATATCTCCTTTCTACCAACAAACCTTCTCTCTTGTAGGAGCCAACGATTCCATTACTTGGGCACGTACATCAAGTTTTAATACGCATTTTCATGTACGTGATACATTATATTATCAAAAAGTACATTATGTTAATAGCATCCATTTAAACTCGCAAAACAACTAGTTTTTGTTGTATATTCTAACACGTTTTTTACACCAAGTCTCCTTCACAGAAAGGACTTAAAGTCCAGACAAGATGTTGTACAGGATTTTATATATAGTGTTACCTTATTGAACAAGTTGTAATACACATTTAAAAATGAATATTAGAGAAGAAAACATGCACTTATTAAACATAAATACACATTAGATGTTACTGTCAGATTATATTATGTAGAATCTCGTGTTTGGTTCTATAATTAAGTATTTGAATTTGTCCTTTTTGGAGCCTGATATAAACCCTCGTCTAAAGCACACACACACAAAAAAAAAAAAAAAAAAAAAAAAAAAAACAAAGAAACAAAAAAAAAAACCGTTTAATTGCAAATATACCAGTCTTATAATTATGTCAAGAAAGATAACTTGAGAATGATAAACCTTAAAGAGACAGAGAAATCATGAGGTCAAGGGAATAGTAGCATACACAACAGATTCTACTCCAAACAAACGAACTAATATATAACAAAATTAAACTTTCAAACCCGAAATCAATAGGAATTTGATCCTTCTGTACCTCTATTCTTAAACTTCGATAACATATCTACTTACTACCAAAATTAACACCTCCAACCCATACAAATGTAGATTCAAAGGGCATACCCGGAATAAGATTTGGATACCTGGATCGTTGGACTAAATTTATTTTCGACAGTATCTGGACAAATTAAAAAGTAGAGAATGATTCGAGTGACTAGTAATTTTAACCATTTAAACCTTTGTTTGAAACACTCAACATAGTCTTATACTATACCGTCTACCATAAACAGGGTGAAAGAATACACATTTAGGTAACAGATAATGAGGAAATGGTAAATCCTGACAATAGAGTTTATTGCTTCATAAAATAATTTTCTGACTTACAAAATCACGGCCATATCTTACATTACCGTCTGGACTATGAATTCTTTATATTTTCATTTACCTGTATTGCACAGTTCATTGGCACAGCTTGTATAATATATATTAGCGGTGCTGTCTTGCAGATTAACGCCACCCAGTCAAAGAACTCCATACCAAAAATAACATATAAAAGGACAAAACACAAAATTAGAAAAAAACAGAGAGTCAGGATAGTCTTACTTAAAAGACTAAGTATCCCCTAACCATAACTAGTAAGCCAGAAAGCGACAATGAAAACAGCATCGTAAAAGTAAACCAAACAACTAGAATGTGCAGGTAAGCAAAATATATAAAAATGAAACCGGTGACAGTCACATCCCTTTTTTAAACCCATTTACTAAATCTAAGTTATGAAAGCTTCTCTAAATACCAAAATTAATGAACAAACTAAAAAATATAAAAGGTAAAATGTCTCAAATAAAAAAGAATGAAATTTCTCTTTCACCCGTTTAGACCCTTGAATGAAAATTACACTCCCAAATGCTTATAAATATCTGCAAATCTATACAATGAATCGATATTATCAATTAAAACCACAAACCGTAGTAATAAAAGGGATTTTATGTCTAAACGTGACGCCCGCAGGTACGTTGAAAGCAGATACAGACATGTATCCTCAACATTTCTTCCAAAGTGCGGAAAAATAAATGAATAAGTTTACAATGTTTGAACGAGAATTATTCTCATTGTTTAATCTCGGTCTAAAACATTTATGTTATGTCCTTTTTAAGAAAATAAAAAGCAAAATCTATAATGGTTTAGCGAATTCAAATTGTACATTCTTTATATTCTTTTATTCTCAGTTTTTAAAACTTTATTTTCTATGTAAAAAGGGTGTAATTAATATTAAGATGAAACACTGAAGTGAAATAATACTTTGATATCTTCTTACCTTGTGCTTTTGACAATATTACAAAAACTTTATTCGTGTAATTGTACTTTTCACAGAAGTTACAATGTATTACGTTGTTTGTCGTGATAATGTGCAAGCTAAAAAAAATTGCATTATACAGACAATAAAAATGACAAATTATTATTTGACCGATTGGAAATTTACGTAAACCTTTTTGTAGTATTTTTTTTCATTTCAATAAAGGCACATTTCGCTTTATTTCTAATTACTTTAAAAGACATATGTTCCATCTAAACACAATACATCATGTACTGCGATCTGTCTCTATGTTAAGCCGACGTGGAACACACTGTGAAGCTACAATATCTGCCCTCTGTCTATGCAAACACTGTGTCCTACGAAAGTCCAGAAAGTTTCGAAATTCGAGATTCAATATCCGAAGTTAGAAGTCAGAATTCGATATCCTAAATTCGAGATTCGAGATTTGAAATTCAATATCTAGAATAACCAATCAGATGAAATCTTGTAAGTTGTGAATAGTATTAGGCCAATTAAATATTTTTTTCATTGATAAAGGCAATTCTCTTATGATTGACCGGTATTATCTATCTGTCGGACGGTTAAGGAAATTTGACATCACATCTTGTACAGTGTGATATGAAAATGCAAACTCCGGCACATAGACAATCTCTGTTCCGGTACTACATACCGCTAGCGGAAGAACGGACACGGACGGAAATGGAAATACCAGCAAGTTGGGTGAAAAATCTGATTAGTCAACGGGTGATTGTGTAGGAAAATTCGTACATTTTAATTGGTTTAACAATTTTGCCACACATTGGCGTCATATTTGAAAGCCATCTTTGCATAGCATTCCAAAATTGGAATGACATCGACCGAGGACTTTAGTACTTTAGTCCGAGGTCGATATCATCCTACCAGATCAATATATAATGTATTGACCGAATGAAAAGTCCTTAATTGTTATATTAAATATGCACTATTTGTTTTCAATCAAGAAGCCTTCCTCGGCACTTTCAAACCAAAATATGTAAAATGTGCATTGTGATAGTTCTCAACCTTCAGTTAAACAGGTAGACAATGAAACATAAAGTTAAACATGCAGATCTAATGTAATATATGTAAATAGAACATTGGTATATCAACTAAACCGTGGCTTATAAGAATTAAAAAAATTAGAAAATGTGAGATTATTCTAGAAAAAAAACGTTCTAATACTCGATAATTATTAAAATTCTCAATTAATAACTTGTACACTAGTTTCTATTAATAAATAAAAAAGGCATAAATGTTATATTTATAGTTATCTCCAACAGTGAAAAGATATTTCATTAGCCAAATACCATTCACAAGATTTCCTCTGATTGGTTATTCTAGATGTTGAATTTCGAAATATCGAATGTCGTATTTCGAATTTTGAACTTCGGATGTTGATTCTCGATATTGGAGTTTCGAATGTCGTATGATCCTTCTGGTCTTTAAGTGCCCACTGCCCTGATAAAAGATCTCATATGAACACTCTCGCACCAGCCGCATGCAGTATAACTTGTTTCCTAATCCAAGTAAAAACTATAACTTGTAAACACAACCAAAATAAAAATTAATTAATATATTTAATTATATCTTGCAATTATCAAGTTATTTTTCTTATTTACATTATTATTGAATCACTCTTGCTTTGCCTTTGCGCTTTTTAGGTCTAAAGCTTTACTGCGGACAAATAATTTATCGAAATGAGCGCAATCGCCGATATCCTGCTATAACCGAGTGGGTTCCTCTACAAATACACACCTGTCCCAAAAGATATCACAAGATCGGTCTTTCGGTATTGGTGTGATATGGAAATCTATAGTTGTACTGAGAATTGTGAAACTTTATGAAACAAAACAGTATCATCATTGCCTTTCCTTGGCTATATCTATATTTTTTTCCTTTAAAATAATTTGAAGGATTGTATAGTATTTTCTTAATTTTGGCCTTCAGCACAAGTGGGTAAGCATGAATTTTACTATTTAAATTTTTATTACTCTCCAAGTGGATACTTCTTTTTTTGGTACGTGTGCCAAGTTTGTAAAATTTTCTACAGCTCAAAATCTAGTATTTCATTAGATACTTAAGACATTACTTCAAAAACATTTAGAACTAAGAGAAATTATCAATAGTTGTATCTATATTTCACAAATAGCTCTATACGTTATATTATATTATTTTAGCTTTCCAAAAGCTACGAAAGACTACTGATTATTGTTTCAACTTTCCAATATTTTGTTGTGAGTTCTAACGATGATACTTGATTTATCATTTGTGCATGAAAACTAGAATTGAAAAAATAAAAGAGACATATCGATCATTATAACTGTTTCATGCACAAGCAATTTAAACAAATACCTATTTTATTGCCTTCGGGTTTATTTAAAAAAGATTATCATATACTTAGTACTAAATATGATTTGTTGTTTGTACATGTGTAACGACCGGAAGTAAACAACCAATGGCTGCACACTCCAGTTAAAAACGCATTGTTCAAGTGCTATTTGAACGTACCCGGGTTGATATGGCCATATCATACCGGGTTCGTTCAGAATATGTACTTATGTACTTCAGTATATGATAAACAGATTAATACATGACCAAATCCATATCGGACCGGGTATCATCCCTCGACCCATATCGGACCTCGATGGGAGTCTCGGGATGATACCATGTATTAATCTATAATTAAAACATATTGAAGAATGGAAGAGGAGTTCAAGTCACAAGCTTAAATTCATAATTTTTGTAATTTGACCCCTGTCAAAACTAAAAACCTTATTACGCATTTACATATAGTGCATGACAATACTGTATAGATATGAAATGCATAAATTGAAAAATGAAAAGGAGTTTACGTCAAAATTTTCAAAATTCGACCTCTGTGGGCCCCAACTTTAGAGAATCAAAAATCTAAAACCTTAGTGCGCATCCAAGTAGGTTGCAGGACAAACTATTACGACACAAGGTTAAATTGACAATTTTTAAAACTCGACCCCTGCGGGCCCCAATTTTAGAAAATTAAAATCCACACATCTACATATGGTGCACGACAATACTGTATAGAAATAGAATGCACAAAATGAAAAATCAAAGAGGAGCTTAAATTGACAATTTTCGAAGTTCGCTCCATGTTTACCCCAAGTTTAGAAAATCAAAATTCTAAAACCTTATTGTGCATCTACATGTGATATGCAACCATTCTATATAGAAATTAAATTCGTATACCCAAAAGTGAAGGAGTTGATGTCAATCGCTATTTGTTCGAAAGTACGGGAATAATGACTAAACGCAATGTTGCATTCTGTTGAATTGAAATTTGCCCTCAAAGATTATTGGTGGAAGTACAATATTTCATGCTACTATAGTCAAATAAATAAATTCAAGAGAAATATTTCCCTAATTATGCAAGCAAAATATAACAATCTATTGTCATGGAACTATAAAAATTTTCCACTATTCATTATTTTCTACCCGTTGGCATATAACTCTCTAAAGACAGTGAGGTCGGCGTTATAACGGGAATTGCCTTAAATAATTACCTCCCTCTCGAATATTAAAGATGAAACTATTTGCCACGCACATTATTCAATTAAAAAATTTCTCTACAAAAAATAACATTTACATTTACGATATTTTCAAACAAATGACAAACGGATAAATCCCCTACCACAGTTTGACAAATCCACTAACGCATGTAAAATCATGGGAAATTCCCATGATAAAAGACTTATTTTGTTCACAACGTCAATAAGCACACATTTAAGATGAAATTGAAAATCCCTCAACAGAAAGAAAATAAGCAACATTTTTATTCTGTGTAAGTTCTGAGGTGAATATTTGATGGCTTAATTTTGTTTAGGGATTTCACAAACATACCTGTTCTCTTTAAAAAGTTTTATTGCATTATTAACTGGTTAGTCGTTACAAATTGTCAAAACTATTTTCTAACTGAATGCTTTTATCATCTATCATATGTTATTTTCCATCTGATTACTACCGTTTTCTCATTATGACACTTGTCTCGATGTTCATGGCACTTTCCAGACGAATAGCATGCAGCAAAGCTCTGCTCACCTACCTCCGAAGGCTATCGCTTATGTTCAATATTTTCAGATTATAGTCGGAGGTGCTTACCCTTGTGGAATCCCTCACTGTTTTCAGTATATCTGATATTTTGATGGAAGCTGGGCCGAATGGTCATTAGTAATTATCAATATACACCTATCGTGTTCATTCTTATTGATTTTTGTAAATTCTTTAAAGATACCAAAAAAAAAAAAATGTTTGCTACTGAAAAGAAATTAAACTGACAGTTAAGATTTGTATATTCGTTATATTAAAATATTTCAAATCTAATATAAAATTCAGGTAACTTATGTGTGTTGTTAATGTTTTTAAATTAAAATGATAAATAACAATAAAATTTGTATTTTCGCAAACAAACTACACGATGATAAATGAGTAAAAAATAAATCAACAAACGTGCTTTTGTTGGCGTAGAATTATTTCTTTATTTTTTTTTCTTATTTTATTTTTATTTTATTTATTTTTTGTTTTGTATTTTATTTTGAATGATTATTAAGAATAGTCTATGAACATACAAACAAAAAGCACGATCATTTGTACTTTTTATATGATTAGTATTCCTGTTCTATCATATTGTTTATATATCATCTTGTCCAATGTGGTTTCATTAACGGTAAACAACTGTTTCTTTACAATAGCGTCATGCACATATTTACAACTTTAGTAAGATAAGACTTCGCTAACAGTTTCACTCCAAACACGCTATATTCATAAATATGAAGATTTACAAACGTGTTCTGCGATACGACTGTCGGCAGTAAGTTATTACCTAAGAATTGCAGGAATAAAGCTAATTGATATTTCCTGAAATCTGATGGAGATTTTTTTAACTATTTGCCAAGCAGGAATTCAGGCAAAAAGCGAGCCTTTGGATTTTATTATTACAAATGTATAGTCGACCAAATATTCTTGATATTAGTATATAGTATTTTTGGAAATTTTATTCTCCAAAAATGTACACTGAAATGTCCTTACAATATTAAACGGTCTTACATTTCAACCAGACTGACCATTCGATTGTTAGTATGGGAAAGTATATCATCACACAAATAATCCTACCCTTAGTACACCATACCGACTTGCAAATGTTCCCAAATATCGTGAGCCTATAAACTGGAAGCACAACATCAAAATACTGATGGATGCAGTTAGGACTATGCTAAAAAATGGACGAAGAGAGAGGAGGAAGACGTTGAAACACTTTCAAATTGGATCATGTCGATAAAGTAATTAATTCTTGGTCGCGTTCGGTACCTTAGAACGTCCATGAGTTCTAAATCTGATAATTATATAGCGTTTTAACTATCCGGAGCACCTGGTATCACTGCCGGTTTTAAGTGGGAGTTCACATTAATAGTGCTTCAGTTTCTCTGCTGTCTTGTTCTATTTTTGTTTAGTTTATCATAGGTTTTTATTCTGTTAGTTATACATGTATTCTTGTGGCGTTTTTTTTTTGTTGTTGTGTTCCATTCTCATGACTTTGTCTTTTCCTAATATTTCGAATTTATGGACTTTTCCCTTTGTTTTGCCGATATCTAAGTATTTTATTTCTAATCTAAATCAAAAGAACTATTTTTTTAACTTTGGTTTATGTTAATACAAAAACAATACATTTTTAAAGAAGTAACTGTATAGAGTGTAAAAGAAGGGCCTTATTCTAACTAAAAAAATATTTTAAGAAATTCAAACTTCACTGGTTAGGCTGTATACAAAAAATGTGACCAATCTCTGATAAATTTATTCTAATTTAACTTTAATACCTCTAAATTTAAGCTTAAAACATAGGACGTGATATTAAACCAATTTAAACTATACACTACTACATATGTATTAGCTAAACAACTATGAGTACTATGTAAGCATATTATACATGTTATAAAGCCATACAAAACAAATTAGGCCAAGATAAATAATATAATAATTACAATATTATAACACATGACATATTTAAATGTTTGAATTTCTATAAATTTTATTGATATCTATTAGGTGATCGGGTCCGTGAAAATATTTGTGCTAATCCGTTACACATTTTTCAAAAATATTTCAACTTTGCATGGGTCAGAACATTTTATTTTTTTACGGAAATCGCCAAATTTCTTACAACATACTTCCGTGAAGATGAAAAATCTGGCAGCTAGATAATAATTTTCAAGTACAATGTACATGTATATGTATATTAAAAATAAAATTGGATATAACTTCTTTTTTTTTTTTGGTAATTTATCTGAAAAAGGGAAAGGGTGATGGGGAGAGATAAGGGAGAGTGTGGGCCGAAGAAACTAGATCAAAACATGTGAAAGAATACATCTGGTAGTGTTAACTTCAGAAAAACATAGAAAATTTTGTTTATAACTCCAAATTCATTGATATGGATTTCTTTATCTAGCAAATTCAAATGAAATTGAAATCAAGAAAAAGTAAACCAATACAAAAAGTATAATGTCTGTTTCCGAAATTGGGCCATTGATTTCGGAATCAAACTCCCCAAATGATTATGATAGAGAGGAGGGAGCAAAAGTGCGGGAGACGGGATAAAAGGTGAGGGAGAAGGGAGAGAGTGGGTGGGAAAATAGAGAAAGATAACCACTATTCCATCTCCTCATATATAGAACATATAATAAAAGTTGCAAAACAACATCAAAATCATAAATATAAAGTCTGAAATAAGACAATAATTCAAACGAGGCAAAATTTTTTGATCACTGAGATCCTTCATCAATGCTGCCGTGTTGCTTAATATCAGCAAATATCTTCATCCTCTGTGATAAAGTAGCGAATGTAAATGAAAATTGTTGTAAGTTCATAATACGATAAAATAGGCTAGAATTACACGATAAAATAGGCTATGATATTATATTATACAATTATAATACATATAACAAATGAAAAATATATGAAAAAAATGAGAGCACTGTGGGGAACAAATAAAATTAACAATTTGGAATGCATCAAATTGCTGTATCCAGTTTTGGATACACGAACACTGAGATTACAACTAAATTTCTTTCTTTTTGTTTATTGTGATGACACCTTGCTGGTGATATCAGCTCGCACAAGAATGTCCTTCAGGCTTTCGGTAGTCGGAACGCAATAACTGGAGGTTCTGGATAAATTTTGGAAATGTTAGGATGTTCACAAATTATTTCCAGAGTGTCCTGCTGGTATATTGAGGATAAATTGCGTAGGCTAAGGTGGTACATTGTAACAAATGAAATTCTGTTGGTGATCCGTTTTTCTTTATCTATACATAGCATTGGGAGAAAGTTTAAACACACATTAGTTATTTAAGGTCTCAACACGAAGCACACTCAGAACGAAAAGAACATTTTGTTAGTGATAACCTATATCCCCTTTCACGTGAAAGTAAATTTGTAAGTATTATTAGTCACATTTTCCAGTGCGAAGGAATGTTCTAGAATGTTATTTTCAGTGGAAGCAATATTACAGAATTTGTTCCCATCGGAATCTACAAATAAAAATTTTTTTTAACGAATTAGTTAACAACGGATGTTTATGGTAAAGGTAAGTACTAATTCAGGTGAAGGAGAAACATTTACGACTTCCCGTTGATGAAAGTCAAATATCATCCAAATTATCATAATTGACACACGAATGTTGTGAATCAAAACATACATAGAAAATGTGTCAAATAGCATGAATAATTGAATATGTGGCATGATCATTGTATATGCGCTTTCCTATGTTACTAGAAACCACAAACGACAGTGATGGCCTTTAATGACATTTTAGATTAGATAATAATGATAATAATGTCATCAATGAGACATATGTTGAACCATGTGTACTAGAACAATATCACACAGATATCCTTATGAATGAGAACATGGAATCAAAAGGTTTAGAAATAGTATACACTACCAATTTTAAAGAAGTGAATTTGCATGTTTCGATAACTTATGTCTGATCAGCAATGTTCAATGCAAAAAGGAAGCAAATCAACAAAAAGTACAAATGAATTAGAGAGATAGTTAGAGAAATTCACATGGTGATCAATGTATGATATGAAGTTTGGTTATTTAGATGTGAGTGCATTTCAAAATGTTGTAAATGTGATTGAAATACCATAATGCTCATTAAAGATAAATCTCAGGACAAACTATAGGAGAGCGATATACTCCCCAGCTTCCAAAGATAAATCTCAGGACAAACTAAACGAGAGTCAGATACTCCCCAGCTTCCAAAGATAAATCTCAGGACAAACTATAGGAGAGTGATATACTCCCCAGCTTTCAAAGATAAATCTCAGGACAAACTATAGGAGAGTGAGATACTCCCCAGCTTCCAAAGATAAATCTCAGGACAAACTATAGGAGAGTCAGATACTTCCCAACTCCCAACGATAAATCTCAGAGTAAACTATAGAAGACTCAGATACCCCCGGCTTCAAAGATAAATCTCAGGACAAACTATAGGAGAATCAGATACTTCCCAGCTTCCAAAGATAAATGTCAGTACATACTAAAGGACGGTCAGATTATCCCCAGCTTCGAAAGATTAATCTCAGAAAAAAACTAGGAAACTCAAATACTCCCCGGCTTCCAAAGATAAATCTCAGGAAAAAACTATAGGAGAGTGATATACTCCAAAGCCTTCAAATATAAATCTTAGGACAAACTAAAGGAGAGTGAGATACTTACCAGCTTCCAAAGATAAATCTCAGTACAGACTAAAGGAGGGTGAGATTATCCCAGCTTCCAAAGATAAAAAGGACAAATATACCTAAGGAGCAATCAAAAAAACGTAATCCATTGGACAGACAAACCCGGGAAGACAAACGAACAACCACAAGCACAACAAATAAACACAGAAAACTAAAAACAATGAACAACACGAACTCCTATAAAAACCAGGAGTGAACCCAGGTGCTCCGGAAGGGTAAGCAGTTCCTGCTCCGTATACGGCACCCGTCGTGAAGTTCAACAAGGTCAATCCGGTGGAAGTCACAAATCGTAGGAGTCACATGAAAGGTTACGACAGTGGGAACAGGTCCAACATCATCTTAGATATTGGAACACTGTAATGGTCAATCAATTCATGATGACGACCGTAAAATTTCTTAAGTGATGACATCAACTTATCCCTGATAAAACCCTGGTTAAGAAGCTTTTGTGACAGCAGTAATCCTCTTTGTCGAAAGTCAGGGTAACTCACGCATGCCCTTGAAAATCGGATAAGCTGAGAAACGTAGACGCCATATGCAGGCGATGCTGGTATATTGCTACTCAAGAAGGGAAAATTAACAATAGGAAAGTTGAAGTCATCACGTTTGTCATAAAGTTTTGTCTTCAAACGTCCCTCATAGTCTATTTCAAGAAATAAATCCAAATATGAAGCGGACTTTGGTGTATCTGTAGTATCCTTAATTTCAAGCTCACTGGGGTAGATAAGATGTAGAAAGTCTTGGAATTTGTCGTTATTTAACGACAACACATCATCTATATAACGAAAAGTGAAATTAAAGGATTGGGCTAGTTTCTTTTTGTTTTCACGTAGTAACCCTTGAATGAAGTCCGCTTCATATGAGTACAGAAACAGATCGGCGAGGAGAGGAGCACAGTTGGTTCCCATTGGAATGCCGATTGTTTGTTGAAAAATTAGACCGCCATATTCAACGAATATGTTGTCTATGAGAAAATCTAACATGTTTGTAATTTCATCTTCAGAATACTTTTTGTCAGAATCAGAGTGGTTCTTCACGAAATAAGACTTTTCTCTACCTAGAACAAGGAATTTATACCTGCGTGTCCCATTTTTCTTGAAAAAACATTGATGAACTAGTTGCTTTAAGCGATCTTTTAATTGAGAATGTGGTATGGTAGTGTAGAGTGTAGAGAAGTCGAAAGTTTTTATGCTGTTGCATGTAGCCAAAGGTTTTGATTTTAGATATTGAAGTAAATTTTTGGAGTTTTTAAGAATCCACATCTGATTGACGCCACTGGTGGAATATGATGTTTCACAGTAATTCTGAAGGCCCTCTTTAACACATGTCAATATGGATGTTAAAATCTTTGAAAGAGGTTTTGTAGAGCAATTAGCTGACCCAGCAATGTACCTTTGTTTAAACGGATTCTTATGTAGTTTAGGAATCCAATAAAGAGCAGGAAGGTCCATTTCTTCATCCTTTGTAGAAATGCCAAAGGAATGAAGAACGGTCTTGTGGTTATCAAGGACTTCCTGCTTAGTGAGTGTGGTCGGTGTATAAGTTGGGTTACCCGCAGTGTTATCTATTCCCAATTCGTTTCTAAGACACTCAAAATAATAGTTCTTACAAACAAAAACGATGTTATTGGGGGCCTTGTCAGCTGGGACAACTACATATTTGTCTCAATCAATCTCAGGACACACTATAGGAGACTCAGATATTTCCCAGCTTCCAAAGATAAATCTCTTAACAAACTATAGGAGAGTCCGATACTCTCCAGCTTCCAAAGATAAATTTCAGGACAAAATATAGAAGACTCAGACACTCCCCAGCTTCCAAAGATAAATCTCAGGAAAAAATATAGGAGAGTCAGATACTCCAAAGCCTCCAAATATAAATCTTAGAACAGACTAAAGGAGAGTGAGATACTCCACATCTTCCAAAGATAAATTTCAGAACAAAATATAGGAGACTCAGACACTCCCCAGCTTCCAAAGATAAATCTGAGGACAAACTAAAGGAGAGTCAGATACTCCACATCTTCGAAAGATAAATTTTAGGACAAACTAAAGGAGAGTCAGATACTTCCCAGCTTCCAAAGATAAATCTCAGGAAAAACTATAGGAGACTCAGATACTTCCCAGGTTCCAACGATAAATCTCTTAACAAACTATAGGAGAGTCCGATACTCTCCAGCTTCCAAAGATAAATTTCAGGACAAAATATAGGAGACTCAGACACTCCCCAGCTTCCAAAGATAAATCTCAGGAAAAAATATAGGAGAGTCACATACTCCAAAGCCTCCAAATATAAATCTTAGGACAGACTAAAGGAGAGTGAGATACTTCCCAGCTTCCAATGATAAATCTCAGTACAAACTAAAGGAGGGTCCGATTATCCCCGCTTCGAAAGATAAATCAATCTCAGGACACACTGTAGGAGACTCAGATACTCCCCGGCATCCAAAGATAAATCTCAGGACAAACTAAAGGCGAGTCAGATACTTCCCAGCTTCCAAAGATAAATCTCAGGACAAACTATAGGAGACTCAGATACTTCCCAGCTTCCAACGATAAATCTCTTAACAAACTATAGGAGAGTCCGATACTCTCCAGCTTCCAAAGATAAATTTCAGGACAAAATATAGGAGATTCAGACACTCCCCAGCTTCCAAAGATAAATCTGAGGACAAACTAAAGGAGAGTCAGATACTCCACATCTTCCAAAGATAAATTTCAGGACAAAATATAGGAGAGTCAGATACTCCACAGCTTCCAAAGATAAATCTGAGGACAAACTAAAGGAGAGTCAGATACTCCACATCTTCCAAAGATAAATTTCAGGACAAAATATATGAGACTCAGACACTCCCCAGCTTCCAAAGATAAATCTGAGGACAAACTAAAGGAGAGTCAGATACTCCACATCTTCGAAAGATAAATTTCAGGACAAAATATAGGAGAGTCAGATACTCCCCAGCTTCCAAAGATTTTTCACTCTTATTTCTGATTGAAGTTTGGTTTTTGGTCTTCCAAATGTTTCGGTTTTAATGCTGCTGATGAGAGGTAATTCCTTGAAATGCGTCGTATACAGCATAGTATAAATTTACTATATCTAATATTAGTATCTTTCAATTGTTATTTTGAAACTACTGGGATGATGCCTCTGCTGGTGGACCCTAGGTCCCCGAGGGTATTCGCCAACCCAGTCGTCAGACTTGTCTGACATGATTATTCATTGATTTGTTACAGAAATTACCAGTATTTAGCAAAATTCAAAAATAATAGAAATACTAAGGGTTCATTCATTGTATTGCACATGGTAGATCTCCTTAGCTGACATTTGGCTTCCTACTTCGGTATTTTTGGTTGAGTACTTCTTGTTTAATATAAGTTTGGTTTTTGGTCTTCCAAATGTTCCAGTTTTAATGCTGCTGATGAGAGGTAACTCCTTGAAATGCGTCGTATACAGCATAGTATAAATTTACTATATCTAATATTAGTATCTTTCAATTGTTATTTTTATACTTTCAGTGTACTAAGTAGGAGACTCAGATACTCCCTAGCATCGAAAGACAAATCTCAGGATAAAAAAGATTTATCCAGATATGAGCACTACGAGCACCAAATTTGGTACCTGGGTTTATTTTATGACAGTAAATCTTAAGGTATAACTTTCATGCCAGTACCAAAATATTACGAAATGAGGTAGTAGTATTGTCGTAGATCTGAGTCCAAAACAAAGGTGTTCACTCAGTGATAGCAATAAATGCGAAAATAACAAAAAAATATGTTTGGAAAATTATGAATAAAGGATAACACACCGCAAGTAAGGCAAACTTATATACTCTGGTTTAAATTTTCAATATGTCAGATTAATATTGTTTACATGCGAAATATATTTTAAATCTTTCTTCGAATTCCATAAAAATGCAAGAAAAAGAGGTAAAAATTAAATCAATAATAATAATAAAATCAGATCAACGAAAAATAATAAAAATCTTAGAGCATGAAGTTTCTGAACTTTACAATTTCATGAATGTAATCTTTTAAGTATCAATCTCATGCCGGCGACAAAATACCAGAAATAAGCAGTAGCTAGGTCCTCTCGGAAACTTGAGCTCAATGGTGACAATAGAGATTTTACTTTTATTCAATGTATTTCAAATTTCGTGTTGCATTAGAAATTTAGTCATCTAGATAAGTACTCACTAATGACTATAAATCTGAAAGCAGTCCCTACAAGAAAATTCTAGACCCATCTTTTCATAACAGGCGGAGTTGACCATAATTATTACTTCAATAAGCAATTCATATTGCTTAAACGGAGAATTAGTTTGTAATAATATGCTTTCAAGTTGATATTAAAAAAGGAATTATTGATATGCATCAGAAAATGGGCCTGTTCTTTTAAACAATCTGTTATAATTTCAGTATTTCAGAAAATATACTAACTTTATAGTACGTCTTATATAGAATAATGCACCATAATTAATGAAGATAAGAAAACGCTGACTGAAAAAAGGTCTTCGTGTTTTAAACACTGGATTAAGTTTACTTGAAGGGAGTCATTTACTGTTGCACACTTGAATACAGAATTATATACAACACATCGGCTTATCCTTTTGTGTAGTCATTTGTTTTCATCGCAAAAGTGCTTTTACTCGCCATCAAAACATCAGAACTTTTGACCATATTCTCATCTATAATCTTGACGTCGTAATATTTGTAAATTATGATTTATATTGTTTTTACAGTACACTTGTACTTACCGCAAGTGTTGAAACTACCCAAATCATGTTCCTGTTGCTTGACAAGTTAAAACATAATAATGATAATAATATAAACAGACCTTGTATTTTTGTCTAATAAACTCAATTTTGCTGTCAAGAAGACTATTTGTGGATTTTGTGACAATACTTTAACAGTTCTATGGAATACGTATACGAAGCGTATGCTCTGGTGTTTTTACAGCTATAATTTATACTTATAATAATTAAACTAAACAAATGTGTACACCGTTTTTCTCTTTTTCGGCTTTAAAACTAGAATCTGGTGTGAATTAAATTATCAGTTCCGTCCACTTCTTCTCCCGAGTTCATTTTATCAATTGTTCCTGGAATCATCTTAATTACGCCCTAGATGTGGTTGTCTTAACATGTATATTTACGCACGAGGCAAATTAACTTATTCATATTTTTGGCCTTAAATGTTGACCTGTTGCGACTTTTTTCCCCAGAAGTCGAACATACATTCTACTGTAATTAATGAAAACCGATTCAGTGGGACATACATTTGCCAATCTTGCATTATCTCCAAATATACGAATATTCTATGATACGTATTTATGCACATGGTATGGGAGCTGATGGCATTGTGATAAGTTACTGGACAGATGGGTTAGAAATCAACATTACTATGACAGTACACTTCAATTAAGCGGACGTAAAGGCCTCTATTTGAACGTTTGGTCGTAAAAATTCAACATTTGGTGGTTCAATTTTTAAACATATAGTGGTTCATTTTTTTAAAACATTTAGTTGTTAAATATTTTATATTTATTTCTAAAAACGTCGACATTAATTCTTCAAAAAATATAAATGCCAGCTTTCGACAGATTTTAAAGACCATGGACTTGGTGTCACGTGGTTCTGAAAATAAGTCAACCATAAACGAATATACATGTAAATCAAATTTCATACAAGCCAAAACATCTTTAGCAGAGATATTGTTCTATAATATATTTTCTTATGTGAAGTAATAAAATAATGTATAAATTAATTGTGAATTAATGAGTTTTACCATTAAAAATTTAAATGTTTTAATTCTGATGTACTTTTTATTATGTATTTAATACGCTTACCTTTATAATAGCTACTTTTGGTAAAGTATGGATTGACCACAGTCTGTATGATATACAATTCTAATGTAACCAATATATGACAGGAATGATTGATATATTACATACAGTAGTGATATAAACCAAACAATTTATGTATCCTTTGCTATTTTTTTCAGGATTTGCTTATTGATTTATTTTATGTGATTTATAAATATTTGTCATGTTTAGCCTTTTTTTTATACTTTGGTCGTAGTTTATACAACCTGACGTCAAAATAGTTTTAAACGACAAAGTCGAATAAAAAAATATTAAAAGGAATAAAGTTGTAAATTGAGATGAATGCGTAGGACACTATTTCGTTTTTTGTTAAATACATCAACAGGTCCATCATCATACTTTCATGTAAATTTAACTCCTTCGTGTTTGGATTTGCGATTTTCCCTTTTAAAGTTAATTATTAGACAGGTGTAGTTAATATGCTTTAGTTTTTTTCTTCTTTGAAGTTTGATGAATGGTTTCCAACTGTTTTTAGACATGCTGTTTGACTGAGAGTTAAAATGGAGTGTGATTGTCAACACTGTATATGATACAGCTGGATATTTAATGCCATGTGGGCAAAGTTTCAATTTAATATTATTTCTATTTTTCCCGAAATTGTCTGGACTATATAAAACATCTAATGCTTTGTCATTTATAAAGGTTAATACAGCAGCAGGGTTGGATATCTCTAACAGTATGTTAACATATGGTTAAACCTCTTTATTACCATGTTTACTCAACATTTTTAATAATTGCCTATCTTTTGGGAGACTTGTGTTTAATTTTACAAAAGCACTTTCCTCTTGTTCACCCCATCTTACCTGATTGGGCTTACCCTTTTTTTTGTCAAATTCGTTAATGGACAAGCATTGTCTGAGAAATTTGGAACACACCTGCGATAAAACTCCATTAATCCTATGAAACTTCTAACCTGTCGCTTTGTTGTTGGTCTTAGAGAATTTTTAATGACTTCAAGATTCAGGATTTGGACATAACCTTTCTTCCCAAACCATATGCCCCAAACATTCCAGATTATTAAATGCAATATAACACATTGACGGTTTTGCCGTTAAATTAGCATCAAATATCATCCACAAAATTAACTACATTACTAATACCAGCAAGAACCATACGCATCAAACGTGAAAAAAGTGTCACCGCTATTTACTAAATCAAATGGTAAAACACGAAATTGAAATCAGCCCTTTGGGGACTGAAACGCCGTTTTCGGTTTTGTTTATTCTGTTAAACTAATTAGCCAATATCCTTTCGTTAAGTCTAAATCCGCTTAACTTTGAAAACATTTCTTCCATGTTTGGCATTGGCTCTGCATCAAATACCGTAATGTTATTTAAGTTTCTAAAATCGATACAGAATCTATTTGTTTGATCTTTCTTCTTCACGATCACAAGTGGAGACGAATAGGGACTTTCTGATCGTTCTATAATGCTCATTTCCAACATCTTATCTATTTCATCGTTCACAATTTGTACCATAGCATACGGTATTGGATATTGTTTCACCCTAACATGATCATCACTAGTAAGGTGTATATCTTGTTGAAGAACGTTTGTATTACCTGGAATACCAGATAACACGTTTGGATATTGGTTCAATAACAATCTCACCATGTTCACCTTTTCTGCCTCCAATTCTGAATTTATATGGACTTGTAAAGGAGTCTCGCCTTTATTACTTATTGGTGTTTCTATTAATTCACCTTGAAGATGTGGCTCTTCGCTATTCCCTCTATCACAGAAACAGCAACTGAACATAAGCTACCTTGAACACTAATAAAAGCCACTTCATATTCTCTCTCATGATATATCTTCAACATATTTATATGGAAAAGTTTCATCTAACCGTCCAAGTTAATTCTGTAATCTAAATCACTTTCTCTACTACTTGAAAAGGTCCTTTCCACTGCATCATTAACTTGTTTACTTTAGTAGGTAACAACACTAACGCTCTTTGTCCTACCTTCAATTTTCTGCTTCTAGACCTTTTATTATAAAGCTTTGTATGTTTCTTTGATGCTCTCTGTAAAATTTGCCGAACAATATCGCATGTAGATTCCAATCAATCGAGATCAATGAAATATTCATAAGTAGACCTAAGTTCTGGGTCATTTATTTCCTTAGTCTAAAGCTCTTTCAAAATTGTCATGCCACCCATAAACTAATTCGAAAGGAGAAAAACTTTCCTGGGGTACCTCACGATACACAAATAAAACCAGACACAAGTATTTATCCCAATCTTTTGGTCGCCCAGGACACAAACGCTTTAAAATTTGTTTAAGTGTACCATTAAAACGTTCAACCAACCCGTTACACATTGGATAAGGTGTTGTAGTCAACCTTTTCAGTGAAATCAACTGACTAATTTCTGACATGAGATCTGATGTATACTGAGAACCCATATCTGTAAGTATCTCGATCTCTAGGAAAACCAATCCTACAGAATATATCAATGGGAGCTTCAGCAACGCGTTCAGTTTCAATTGATGGAATAGCCACCGCTTCTGGATACCTAATCGACTAGTGTTAATTTGTACCGATTACCTTAGTCTGTGACCGGTTGGAAAGGACCAACTATATCAACGGCAACCCGGCGAAAGAGAATATCGATAATGGGAGTTTTACCCAATGATGCTCTTATTTGCTTACCTTTAGGGACTGTACGCTGGCAGATGTCGCATGATCGACAAAAACGTTTAATGTCTGATTGTACTCCCGGCCAATAAAATTCCGACAATACCCGACTTACTGTTCTTTTAGTTGCCATATGGTCAGACATTAACGATTCATGAGCTACTTTCACAACATCGTTTCTATACGTTTGTGGTTCTACTAACTGGCAAAAATTTCTACCATTCAGTACATGGGGTGATTGGAATTCTCTATACATCAAACCGTTTTTCCGAATAAATCTTACCTTTGATCCAATTGGTTTCTCATGGACCTCACCCTTACTAACTTTTTCCTTTATATTGTTTAAACTATCATGTAACATTTGACCCTTTATAATATCTTCAATGTTTATATCTCCAGTACTGCTTGGAACCTTCATTCGTTTATATGGTTTTTCCATTTGTTTGGCTTGTTGACGTGTAATAACATTGACTGAATAGAAAGGATTATGTGGTTCCCGAGCCCCTTCTATATTTCCAATTATGACGTCATATATGGGCCGTTCCATACACTAAGCCATCAAAGAACCTTTATAATAGGGAGTACTAGTATCTATTTCAATTTTAGCCAAAGGTACTTCAATGTTTGAACGATCTGCTAATAAACAATTTTGATATTCACCCAACATACATTGTTGTTCGACTAAATCTTTCTTTACTACAACTCCACTGTACAACCTGTATCACGCAATACTGAAACTTCTACCGAACTAAAAACCCCTTAGCTGTAGGCATTTCAATTGAGCTCTTCAATTCAAACATAGATGACAACATGGAGTTGACGACTGAATTGCAATAGTATCTGAAACAATACCCGTACTGCTCATAAATGCTCCACAAACTGGAGTATTACTACTAAGACCATAACCCTTAACAGTTTTTCTTCTGCACACCAAAGCTAGCCATTTGCTGGACATTACCGACCTTGTTTCAAAATGGACAATCAGAAATAAGATGACCGGGCTTATTACACTTAAAACATTTCCTCTCGAATTTACCCTGACTGACTTTATTTACCGGACGAACACCATCTTGCCGTTTAACAAAAGGTTTGTCTTGTTTACCCCCCCATGAAAAAATATTTTTGGATAGTTGACTTGTTAAAGTGACCACATCTACCCGCCTAGCCTCTCTGAAATGATCAGCGAGTTTTGCCATCTCCTCAACTGAGGTCGGTGTTCTCTCCTTTAAAAATAATACAACTTCCATATTACAAACATGCAGGAACTGATCTCTAAGCATTAAATTAACCACACCCGCATATTTTTTGTAACTTCAGCCATCTCTCCCAACCTACTAAAATAGCTCTGTAAAAGAACTGAAAATCGTTGAAATGTTTCGCCAGATTCCGGAAGAGATATTCGAAATCTCTGTTTAAACCCATCTTCCGTCATATCAAATCTCTTCAACAAATTAGTTTTTAAAGTATCATAATTTAAAGCTTGTTCTGGTGGAAGAAAAGCTTAAACATTTAGAGCATTTTCTTTCAACAATGCACTCAAATGAGTAGCCCATACAGAATTTTGCCATTTTTGTGCTAATGCGTACCTTTCAAATCGCCGAAGATAAGCATCAATCTCATCTTTACCTTCTTCAAATTGGGGTAATTTTTGGTAATTTTGAAGGAAACTCGCCTTTATCGAATGGTCATGCTTTACTTGTTTTTTCCAACAATTCTAACTGTTGTACATGCTCAAGTTCTTTCATCTTCCGTAAATAGTCCAACTTTTCTCTCCCCCATGCTCTCTGTTCTCATTCTTTTTCCCGCTGCTCTTGTCGTTCCTCACGCTGTTTCTCTTGCTGTTCGGAAATAAATGCTTTCAACTCACCACCTTCTAATCCTAAAGAAGTACTATAATCCCTCAAATCCTTGAGACTCTCCATTCTGCCACACATACTTAATTTTCACTTATGCACTTTTCATAGACAGACAAACAGACAAACGTAAAGTAATTTTGCTGAATCGTTTTTCACGAAATCCTATGTACTAAATTTTTGTTTGACATACAAGTGTCGAATCACAAATTCGTATACATCAAAGGCTAAGTCACCGTAACGTTAAATTAGTAATACAAGTAAAGAAATTGTACCTATATTATCTCTGATGATATACGAGCACCAATACAAAAACTCCGAGGCAAGTGTCCACAGCACATATGAACTCAAACTTATATATGAATGATAATCTGGTTTCTGAGGTTTCCTTTCATAAACATCTTTGAATTTATATATCCAATGATGGTACGTGGCACAGACATATTGATTTGATTACTGAAAAGGCTATAGGCGTTTAAATGTATTACGCAAATTTAAATTTATTCTTGACAGACAGACACTTGAGACAATTTATCTCGCATATGTTAGACCAATATTGGAATATGCCGATGTAGTGTGGGACAATAACATTAATTTATTAATAAATAAAATTGAAAAGGTTCAAATAGAAGCCGCCAGGATTGTGACCGGAGGCACTAGATTGGTCTGCTTGAGTAACTTTTACACTGACACTGGGTGAGAAAAACTTAAGGATCGATAGGAAAAACATAGACTATTTTACTTCAAAGCATAGTATAAATTTACAATATCTAATATTCAAAGCATAGTATAAATTTACAATATCTAATATTCAAAGCATAGTATAAATTTACAATATCTAATATTAGTTTCTTTGGATTGTTATTTTACAATCGCAAAACACTAGTTTAAGAACGCCTCCTTTTTACTATGTCGGTAAGCGCCAAGGTCAAATTTTTCATGCAAGACTTAGGATGCAGTGCAGCTCTCTCAATCAGCACCTCTTTATAAAAAATATTGTGAACTCCCCCTTTTGCCAGTGTGGTGCTATCGAATCTACTAATCACTATCTCCTTCACTGTCCGCGTTTCGACCTCTAGCATCAGCAGCATATTGTGTACATTTTAAATAATCCTAGATTTGACAATAGGATTCTTCTCTTCGGGTCTCACCATTTCAGTGATGAACAAAACATAGAACTTTTCTTGGCAGTTCAGTCATATATTATGGGTGGATTTCTTTCTAACCAAAATTTTGTAAACGTTGTGTGGCGTTTTTTATCGTTTGTAAAATGCTAAAAAAGTAGAAACAAATACATCGTTTAATCAGTGTGTTTTGAACCTGATTTGAACTTTCAATTATGCATACACATGGTGTTGATAAACAGACTTAAATTGTTATTTTGCAAAAAATGGCAGTGATCTTCTTTTAAATCACTTTTGTGTGTTGTTTATATGTTCACAGAAACCACATGTTAATGAAAAATCAATAATAATATACATACCTCCTTTTCTGTTGACAGAATCCATCTTTGTAATAACCGCGGGAAAAAATACGTGCAGATCAAGGTTGAAGTTAGAAACAAATGTAGCGTTTGTACTAACAAACAATGAACGACAAACTGTAGACGCATCTTTAGCGAGTGCATAGTTTGTCAAAGTTTATATAAACTTTGCAAACGTATGTTAGAAACAAATGATCAAAACATGTACGCGCTTAGCCGTTTGCATCGTTTGGGTTAGAAAAAAATGCACCCTATGAGGAGCAAACGATTTGCTAGACAGTAAAGAAATACTCATCATTATTCATCAACATTTCAGTGCATGTTATCTATCAAAATTAAATTTGCATCATTTCTTTAATTTTTTTTAATGTATTCATTCATAATACATAATCTTTTGAGTATGAGAAAATTAACTATGAAAATTATTTTTCGTAGGATACGGATTTATATAAGCCAAAAACTTGTTTCCGAATCCTATATTGATTATTCAATTGTATTGTATATTACTTGCATTTAATTATTGTATGTATTATTGAATTAATTAATTAAATATATTTACATTAATTCCAAGGTCCAGAGTCCCAAACTATCAAGATTCCAGCAACATTACGTCTAAAATAAATCTCATATAAATGATATCTATAATTAAACAAATATGAATTAAATTGAATAAAAAGAAGTAAAACCTTATTTCAACTAGAATAACTAAAACAAAATCAGTATTACTTAAATTAATTTGGGGTTTTTCTTCACTATGTGATATTTGCCTTATTTAAACTTTCAATTTTTTTTACGAACTAGGACTTATCCCACTTCTGACACCAATTTTTCAAGGATAGACGAGTATTTATAAGTCTATATTGGCTTCGTAAACAAAACTCAATTTACTGAGAAATATATTTAAAAAAAAAAAACTCATTTGTACAATACATGAAATCAAAATTACAAAAATTATTTCAAAGTCGATTTTAACCAGTTCGGAAAGTTTCCTTTAGTAGAGATATGGCTTTGTCGTTGAACGATAATTCTCAAACACGTGGTCAGTCTTCACATAACTGGATCCACTCCATTATTTCACGTAGCTGTACGTCTGAAGCGGTGCCACAATCATGAACAATATCACGTGGTCATTCCACAAGTTCTGCCATACTAATGCCGTGGGACCTCAAAGTTCATGGCATAAAGCTGTCAACAGCAGCAAAATGAAGTATAAACTCTTAGTAGTAACATCAAGACGACTATGCATAAGTGACCCCTCTGTTGTGGTGGTATTTATACACTGGACCCAACATTAACCTTAACCCTGTCTAGACAATGTTTAAATATATACTTCGAATTATTTAAATAGCCAATGGACGACTCTACTAATTAAATCGGTCAATTTAAATAGCCATCGTACGATATAAATAGATATACAATGTGGTAAGATTAATAGGCCAGTAAAATTAATTTTGTGATTCAACACCGGTAATTCAAATTATATAACCTGGGACTATTATAATAGTCCCAGATATAACGAAAGCCAGATGTATATTATTTATAACATTTAATATACATGCGTAAAAATATAAACACCTGTGTGGTATTTTGTATGCAATATAGTTTTAAAATATTTAACATATGTACGCAAACTGCAATAGCAGTGCATTTTTACTGTACGTTTCCACTATCCAAAGACTTAGATCGTGACAGTCTAACACAAATAAAATAAATAGGTTTAAAAATAAGTATCTCACGTAACTCTACTCTCAAACAAATTTCTCGTAATATTTAAATGGTGAACATAATTTTAAAATCTAAAAATATGAGAAAATATGAACAAATAAATAATGATCGAGTTCTGAAATGAACTAATCAACACCGAGTTCCCGGAACATTTACATCAACATGATCAAGGAACACACAAAAAAAATGCCTTTAATAAGACAAATAACATGGACAAGTTATAAACCGATATATGTCAAAATAACATACAATTGTGTCTAATGACGAGCTAGTCTCTTCAAAAGTAATACCCTGAAACCGTCAAACGACCAAACAAATTAATATAACTGTGGGTGCTTAAAACTATTCAATGTGAAATAATCCAGCGAAGTCAAATATCAAGTCGGCGACGACAAACAATAGCCGTCTTCTATGAATGTCCTTCAACCAGATAAAGGTACGTCCGAGCTGGATAAAATGACAAAATGTCATACAACATACCAACTAATCACTGGAAAATAGTGATTATATCTGGTATTTATTAAGCAATACCCTAAACAACAACACACGCACTCAAATGGCCCGGAAATAATGGTATAAAAAATCAACAAAACTTAACCACAAATCTGAAATAAGCAATATTAAGCAGACGGCTCTGAATAAATTACCAAATTTTTCAAAGATTTGATGTGCCAGACACAAACTTCATAATTTTTTTTTATAATTTTAACTAGTCATAATTAAGTGGGAATGATATTAAAATTTTGAAGAAAAAAATCTACCATTGATGTTTCATAATGTTAATAAACTAGGTAAAAGTAAGTTAGTATTATATTCACTAGTCCTCTGATATTGCACAATTTTATAGTGACCAAACAACTTTCATACGCAGCTGATCAGTAAACTGTTTAAAACTAATTATGATATATATATATTCATTTATTTATATACTATTTAAAAAAAACACAGCATGTATATGTATTCTCTATTGATATTGTTAGCTTGGTGTTGACTCTTCCCTTCTGCATTATTGATTATTAAATTTAAATGTTTTGTATTGTTCGCCAATTAACCAAATCAGGATGAAAAGGGAATGAATGGTTATGAATGAGAGTGATGTATGAGAGTTTAAACAGTTATATTTTATATACGCTGTATTGATTTATGCCCTCATATGATTATGATTGAATAATAAAATTACTTTAGTTTACTTTACTTTTATAGCTATGACGTACGTACGTACATACCCTTGTGCTTTATATACAAAATAGGTTGGATGCTTGAAAACTGACTTTGAATAATTTGCTGTATGATACAACGAGAGAAAACGACAATACCCAGAAGTCCATCTCCTCTGGAAAAATCACTGGTTTCTCCCTTATCAGTTGGTTTTTTAGTTTAACACATTTCCTTGGCACCCCGACCCCTTGCTTTACCGCGAATCAGTTAAAAACACCTCCCCCAAAGGACCGTGTTATTGATAAACGACCCCCAATCGACAACTGAAATGAATCAGGTTATTTTACAGTTGTGTTTCAAACATCAGTCATAAAAGAAAATAATCCGGTTTATCAAGACCTTTCCGGGATAGTTTATGTTTTAGTCAGGACGCACTTTGAAAACTTTTTATCAACAAAAGTCAAAATTTAAAATAGGATACTTGGTTGTTGAAACCAACTGATTGAAGGTCGGCTCTCGACTTAAAAAATGAAAAGCATTTTCAAAACAGATAAAACACCACAACGGCACAAGGGTATTAACTATTTACCAAACATCCTTAATCATGTTAATGAATTTACATAATTCTAGGACTTATAACATTAAGTGGTCCTACTGTATCGCGGTACTTATTTTTTCAAGATGATGTCAAAATTAAGTTGAAATATATATGTTTTTGAAACTAGAGCCTGTGGAAATTGCTTTTGGAATTGGAACCAGCGATACAGTGGGAACAGAGTCAGACTGGTAAAACGCTCTTCTCATCTCAGCAATTAAATTGTTTTATTTTAATGGTTGTGAGCTTCAAAATTATGTTAACAAACTTGCAGAGCTGTTTACTGTTATGGAATTTCCGTAATTATCCCTGATGTTAGTTTCAAAATATGGATCACGGAGTAAGCTCCTCATATTATGTTTCCCCATTTTGTTCTGACATTTATCTTTTCTTCTTGGGCATGTAAATGCTTGGCTATTGTGGTTGATTTTCTGATTCAAAAAGGCGTCATGACAACATTGACGTGATTGATGATATCTGTGCATTGTATTTTGAATTGTCTCTAGAATTGTCACTCTTTGATAAGTGTATAAAAGTAATTGTATCCACATTTCCTCCATTTTAATGCATACAAAATATACATTTGAAAGTCTCTCCATCTTAATTTTTATCCTGAAATATGAGATTACTGACAAAAATCATTCACATTACTAAAAACTCCAAAATGGGGTAAACACCTCTGAACTTGTTTACATATTGATCAAGTCCTTGAGACCAACAGAATATATTCAGATCTTAGTTGATCCATAAACAGAGCAGAAAAATTGTCTGTTTTATTAGGAAGAACTGGACCCTTTAGGCTTTACTACATTCCCTTCTACAGTTCTATATTATAACCTGTCGTAGTATCAAAAACAAAATATTGCTGGGTCTGAATTGCTTTTCTGCAATGCACAGTATACGCAAACATACCATCATCAAAACTGTTTGATCAGAACTGACGTAGACATTGTGTATAATTTCACCAGTTACCAAAAGTTAAGGATAACTCTGTCTTTTTTCAAACTACAAGTGGTTTTTGGTAAGGTTTCTTACAATGAAAGTAAAAAGTATTACAATACCTTTTGTTTCCAATAGTCATAATGAATTATTGTCTTTTCTCTAATTTTCAGCTAATAATTGAATTTATAAGTTTTCAACCGGTGTTGGAAAAATTGATACAATGATGTCCCCTTATTCTGCACACCTGTCATTTCAGTACTTTTCAAATGAATATTTAGAAATATTCGTAACTTGTTTTGTTCATTACCAAACTTTGTTATATTTTGTATCCAAGCAATTTTAATGTGAACCAACAGTCAGTAATGAATTGATACAATGATGTCCCCTTATTCTCCACACCTGTCATTTTGGTACTTTCCAAATGAATATTTAGAAATATTCGTAACTTGTTTTGTTCTTTACCAAACTTTGTTACATTTTGTATCCAAGCAATTTTAATGTGAACCAACAGTCATTCTGTTTTATGGGTTTTTTTTTTTCTGAAAAATCTTTAAAATTCTAAGAGGGGACTGCATTGTAATCTCACTAATAAGTTTATGGTTCTCGGAATATGATAGATCTTTAAAAAAATTCCCTAGTTACACATAAAGAAATGCTATCCCATCGTCTGCAGTGTAAGAAATAAAGGTTTCAAAATTTGAACAAAAAATTAGACTTGGCAGTGGTCAGATAGGTTTCATTAAGGGTAAATTTTGAACATGCAGTGTTCTTCTTTTTTCTTTTCTGTCTGCCATTTTGACAGCTGTTGTGTAATGCAACTTCTGCTAGTAAAATAGTTTCGGTTTAAGTCCGACAGCTGACGAATGATAATAATCTACCATGATTAACAATGTTTTAATCATATTAAAATTATATTAAATAAAAATTTGTATCGATACATACTTGCAAAGTGTCGGATTTTTTTCAATACAAGATTCAGATGAAATTATACTGGTGACATTAGTGATGGGAAAACTTTGGGAGAATTTTTTAAAGCTTTTTGAAAATGAGAGAAACAGCCTCTTACATTATGACTCCTGGATTATCAGATTTCTCCAATCTCGATACTTAATTTCAGTGTTTTCCTTAAGAACCTACTGCCGGCCAAATTATTATTATTGTCTTGGTTTATATTTACATTTGAGAGTTCCAGTTAGTATTTCTACCCCTGTACCCCCCGAAATTTTCTGTGACTGCCTACATATTCATTTGGCCTGTTAGGCCAAAATGAATGGAAAACCCTGTATTTTACTTAATTTTAAGCACAAGCCATGGCGAAAGCTAAGGACTACTGTGTGAAAGCTATCTGTCTCCCGACAAGTCCAATTTTTTGTCCCGATTTCAAAACTTTTATCATTTATTCATCGCAGACGACAGGATCTTGTTCGTTTATGTGTAATTAGGAAAATGACCAATCATTCACAACAGCTGTCAATTCTGTGAAATTATACTGTTGAGCATAGTGATGGGAAGACTTTGGGAGAATTTGATGCCGTTGACCAGATATACTTCTGCAATCTCGATAGTAAAATTCCGTAATTTAATTATCTGTCCCATGACAGGTCCAATCTTTCGTCCTGATTTCGAAACTTTTGTCTTTTATTATCGTAGATTATCAGATTTCTCAAATCTCCATAGCCAAATTATGGAATTTTAAGCATGAGCCATACGAGATTGGAGAAATCTGATAATCCACTAGTCATAATGTAATAGGCTGTTTCTCTAATTTTGAAGACCCTTTAAAAAACTGGTCAACGGCATCAAATTATCCCAAAGTCTTACCATCACTATGGTCACCAGTATAATTTCATCCGAATCTTTTTATACAAGGTGGGTAAGAATGAACAAAAATCTAAGTTTTTAATATTTAAATTCCATTGTATGGTTGTTGTTTACATGTACTCATCTGCTTTTAGTTTAACAATGTACACTGGTATACAATGTACACTGCAGTTTCTTTAAAAAATTTCTATTTGTTATAGTTATTGATACTTTAGGTTGATATGACAGAAAATCACTTGATTGGAGTCCATCTTATTGGTTGTAGTATAGAAACAAAGACATGTCTTGGTGTTGCTCTTGTTCCCAAGAAAACGGATATATTGCTTCATGATTTTAGAGATATGCTGAAGTGCCAAATTCGTACATTACCAGAGAATTTTAATTTTTGCACAAAGCAAGGGTATGTGCATATTTCATGTATATATTGTGTCTGAACTAGTATGTAAGCATATGTCTTTATTAGCTCACCTGGGCTATAAGCCATGTGAGCTTATGTCATCACTTTGCATCTGTCATTAATCGTCCTTAAACTTCTAACATTTGACCTTCTCTAAAAATACTAGATGGATTGTGACCAAACTAGGTAGAAATGATGTATAAAGGGGCTTCTACAAATGATCAACCTTTGGTTCCGGATAGATGAACAATGTGTTCACCAGGGGCAATTTTTTATTTTGATTTGCCTATTAAGAATCCTCTCCTCTGAAACTACATTGTGAAATGTTTTGAAACTTTGCAGGATTGACGACATCAATACCCTCTACAAACGATCCACTTTCACCTGACATTCAGTCACTCACCCGATGGCTGCGGCTGCTCAGTTTCCATGGAAACCATATGGGAAATAACTTTTTTGTCATTTGCTCAGGAACTAATATTGGCAGATTGTAACTAATGTTGGCAGGAATGATATACGGAATAACCTGTGCAATTTTGCCAATTTTGGTTCTGGTTGGATGAACAACATGGTTGCCAGAGACCATCTTTGAAACTGTAGGATTAATGATAGAAATGACATCAACTACAGATGATCAACTTTTGGTTGAGATTCAGCCTCTCACGTGGCGACTGCTGCTGCTCAAAGTTTCCATGGAAACCATATGAGAAATGACTTTTTTGTCATTTGGTCAGGAAATAATGGACAGATTGTAACCATTTTCGCAGGAATGATATATAGAAGGTCACTTTCACATTTTGCATTTCTTTAACAGCCTTGTAGTTACAACAGGGCTTACATTTTTAAATTGCTTAATAGAATCCAGGTGAGCATCTAGTGTATTGGTATCATAATTCCTAGTATATTTTTTCCTCTGATAGGTAAATTTCAGTTATAGTCATAAACATTCGTTGGTCATTTGACTTCTGGTGTTCTGATCAAGCACATAGACACAATACATGCAATAATAAAGGGGATAGGATAATGCATTCTATTTTGAAATCATTTATGACTTTTGGAATGACTCTAAATCATACCTTTGCCATCTTTGCAGAGATCATTTGATTATCTTTAAAATTTTCCATCTTTCAACCAATTAAATTTAAAAATACTATTTTCAGACTTGCATCCACCATAAATATAAGAAAATAATTTGCTATTAAAATTATATAGCACATTGACAGCAAGAATAAATTTGGGTATCACATAATATTTTGTACAATAACAATATCCCATCAAATTAACTTTATAGCCAAAACTTTTTGAAAAGTGATATATACTTGTATCATATAAGAAAAAAATAAACTCAGGTATCTAAATCGTTGCATAGCATCAACATTCATGGTTGGACCTTCATGAAGTTTGCTAGTAGCTGAAACTTTTCACACCCAATAAATAAACATGAAGACATTGTGTGAACATGAGCAAAGTCATGGGGTGAATACATTATTGACACAAAATCCTGTCATATACTTGATAATATATATATATATTGAGATTTCTTTATATTTTAGATGGCCAATTAATAAAAATTTAGAAAGCTCAGCATTTTTAAGTCAGGTTCTATCAGAAGAAAACTCTTTATGTATTCAGGGGCATTATGGTAAGAGAAATTTAATAAAGATGACTAAAATTGAATGTAAAGGTTTAATTTAAAGTTCAGTTGATTTGAAAAGAAAAACCGAGTTAAAATCTTGGATATTGATTATTTCTGTATGTAAAATAGGTCTCTTATCTTCGTCTTGTCTTTAGCAGATGGAAGGAAAAATGCTAGTGATAGCGCAAAAGGGGTTAGGACAGGCATTCTTTGACGAACCTGTAATATATGCACTATGTTGTGAGTGATTCAAAGACCATACTATGACTCAGGAGAATTCCGTCTAGAATTGGTACTTACCAGTGCTTTTCTTTTTTCATATTTGTTGGGTTTTTTTACCAGTAAAACCTTGTGCATTTCACTTTTATAACAAATATTAAGTTCTCAGGGAAAATTGAGACAAAACTTTTATGGAATGGTTCATATGTGGTTCCTTCTATTGTCACTCTTACTAAAAGTAGAAAAGATCAGGTAAAATAAAATTTCATAATAATACATAAAAAATAATACTCTTTATTAATAAAAAGCTAAGAGACGGCTAGCTTTTTAGAAAAACTATTACTTGTATAGCAATTGAAACCAGACTTTAATGTAATTGTTTTGGGATGGTCTCCACTTTGTACACGGGTCCGGAACCTAGACCAATATGGCTACCTTCACTAAAAATACAATATTTAAAACTCTCCTCTGAAACTACTTGAAGTTGTACTTTGATGGGATTGGTCCTTAGGCTCTTTCAAGCTTGTGTCCTTGGACTAATGTTGCTGCCATTATTAAAAAAAAGAAAATCTGCAAAATGATACATAAAAATATTTGAAACACAGTAGGTTAGTTGAGACCAAACTTTTGTGGAATGGTTCTTAGTCGGTCCCCTTTCAAAAGTTATTCCAGGGTCCAGACCTTGGTCCAATATAGTGTTATTAGTGAAAAAAAAATCTGCAAAAAAGTTCTGTTGAGGATGTTTATTTTGTTGCCATTGTATGGCATTTTAGAAAATTTTATATCAAGGTGAGCCTATAGTTTCATGTTAAAACTTTTATACTTAAACAACTAAAAGGCCGTAGACTTTGATAACTGATCTTTTATTTAAAACTATGATGAATACAAATAAGGAACAATATTGTAATGATAACCTTAGTGCATTTAAGAATACCAGTTAAAGTATCAGTGCTAAAGAAATTTCTTTAGAATGAAGAATGCATCTGGCTGCCACTGTACGTTAAACAACAATTCATCCATCCATCTAAAATGAAGATGTATTATAGAAAGCTTCATTGTGTCTTTAAATAAAATAATAAATAAAAAAGCTGTTGATTCAAGAATGAGTATGGAGTTTTGTGGTATGCATATTGCATTATTTGTTTTCTCATAATATTTAACTTTACACTTTTATGTATTAAGATATTATATCAAACAAAAACATAAAAATTTAAGGGCTCTGCATGTAACTGTTTTAAATCAGATGATACATATTTTGATAAAACCTATATTTAAATCAACCTTGCATCAGTATATATGTATAAACAAATCTGCTGAATATCAGTGGACACTCCTGTGTATATGATAGTTACCAGAACAGTTTAATATATACTTTGTAGAACATCCATGTGTAGGAATCACTCAGAAATCAGGAGAGAAATTGGGCATGATATTTGTGGATCTACAGACAAAACTGAAAGATGTTAGACATACTATTCAGACACAGGTAAATAGACTACAAAAAGTACACCTTACAGAAAAAAATCTTACATTTTTATTAGCTCACCTGGCCTGAAAGGCCATGTGAGCTTTTGTCATCACTTGGCGTCCGTCGTCTGTCCGTCGCGCCGTCCGTCTGTCCGTCCGTCCGTCCGTCCACAATTCACATTTTAATCTTCTCCTCTGAAACCACTGGACCAATTTCAACCAAACTTTGCAGGAATGGTCCTTGTATTTTTTACATATGACATTTACGGTCACATTTGAAAATTATCAGATGAAATTTTGTTATGTTAAAGATGTGTTGGAAAAGAAAAATATACAGAATTTAAGTATTAACTAAAAATAAAATCTAAGGATGACAAGCTAGCTTAAACAATTTCATGAATTTAATGACCATACTTTCAGTTGTTATACATTAAAGACAAAACTTTGACATCTTTAGGTTACATGTATTTTGCACAGAATATACTTTTACATTGTGACAAAATGCTTATTCAGTACAGATATAGCATATGATTAGAGAGAATTTAGAAAGACATGATTTTATGCTTGCTAGATAATTTTTGTCAAGCCTGCGACTCAAGTCGCAGAAAGCTCGACATAGGGATAGTGATCCGCCAGCAGCGGCTGCGTTAACTAACTTCTTGAAAGCTTTATATTTTAGAAGGTGGAAGACCTGGATGCTTTATACTTTGTATATGATGCCTTATGTTACGAAGTTTCCGTCTGTCATATGTACATTGTCCTTGGCCTCATTTTCATGGTTCAGTAACTACTTGAAAAAAAAGTTGATTTTTGTAATGTTAATTTCTCTCTTATTATGAGTAATAGGATAACTATATTTGGTATGTGCATACCTTACAAGGTCCTCATCCCCGTCATACAGTTTTTAATTGACCTCGACCCCATTTGAAGGATCAGTGAACAAGGTTAAGTTTTGGTGGTCAAGTCCATATCTCAGATACTATAAGCAATAGGTCTAGTATATTTGGTGTATGGAAGGATTGTAATGTGTACATGTCCAACCGGCAGGTGTCATCTGACCTTGACCTCATTTTCATGGTTCAGTGGTTATAGTTAAGTTTTTGTGTTTTGGCCTGTTTTTCGAATACTGTATGCAATAGGTCTACTATATTTGGTGTATGGAAGGATTGTAAGGTGTACATGTCCAACTGGCAGGTGTCATCTGACCTTGACCTCATTTTCATGGTTCAGTTGTTATAGTTAAGTTTTTGTGTTTTGGCCTGTTTTTCGAATACTGTATGCAATAGCAGGGCTCACCACACTTGAAAATAACAGGGAGACTCATAGTCTCCCTCAGGGTAGCAACAGGGAGACTTCAGGGCATGACAGGGAGACTGTGTTTTTTCCCCCAGTTTGTCGCCTATCGAGTAAATACCTGTTATTTTGTGTCTTATAGTGTATACTATACATTCCTTTATTGTGTTTTATCCTGTATTGTTTGAGATTTTATCTACATTTACTCCATATCCTTCCATTTTAGTCATAATCTGAGATTTTGTCTCATGTGCATTTAATCAATATCCTTTGAGAATTTTTCATGATGAGTCCTGGGACTCATCATTTTTCAGAATGGTGAGTCCCAGCTGATTTTGATGAGTCCCAGTCCCAGGACTCATCACCACTTTTTTTAACGTACATTGCTGCATGATTTTGACCATGGTAGGCCTATTGTGCTATTGTTAAAGTTTAATTTAAATCATGTGCTGCCTTAAAATACTGACGAATATAATTTGAAAAAAAAAAAAAAAAAAAAAATTAAATTATGCAGTTGTGCTCCGAACTTGGAAGAAAATTTCTGTTACAGATATGAGCAAAAATATTTGTACCTTTTGACACAACTTATTTATTATTGCCATTTTATTTTTTAATATTTATTTATCTATACTCTTTACTATTATTTTTTCTCAAACATACTCTTAAAATCTTCCCATTCACCTTGCTTGAACACCTTTCAATACATGTATTGACAAAATTTCCATTTGTGCATAGATATGTCAAAATCCGCTAAATTTATTTTTAAATAAGGTCTACATATTGTTACCGGTCGGTAAAAAACACCGTGACCAATGAAAAATCACGAGAATTCCGATTGCCGCCATTTCATTTTCTAGCTTACTTTTTGTTGTTGCTTTCCCCTTCCTCCAAGAAAACAAAAAATGGCGGCTCGAGATTTTTAATGAGTTTGGTGAGCCCTGCAATAGAACTACTATATTTGGTGTATGGAAGGATTGTAAGGTGTACATGTCCAGCTGACAGGTGTCATCTGACCCTGACCTCATTTTCATGGTTCAGTGGTTATAGTTAAGTTTTTGTGTTTAACCTGTTTTTCGAATACTGTATGCAATATGTCTGATAGCATTTACTTTCATTAGAAATACACGACAGGCGAGACATTTTTGTGTGTCCACTTTTGTTATATTCTAAAGAAAACCTAGGGTATATATACCTGTTGTCCACATGTGTTTTTCATTGATTAAATTTGGGTGGAGTCACATTCACCGTTTTGTAGTTATGCATTTCAATTTGCTTAGTATTTTCTGACAAGAAGACCTTTGTACAAATTTCCCCATAGGCTTCAATGTTAAACTAAGTCCCGCTGTGACGGCCATCTTGAATTTCCGATCGGCACAAAAAACATAAATTTTGTAGAGGTTCATCCAAGGATCATTCATGCGACAAATCAATTCAATTGGCTCAGTAGTTTCTGACAAGAAGGGCTTTGAAGATAAGTCCAATCAGAATGAATTATCTGCCCCTGGTAACCATCTTGAATATCCAATCTGCACAAAAAACATTCTTTTTGTACAGAACCATCCAATTCATATTCCTGGCAAGTTTGGTTCAATTTGGACTGGTGGTTTCAGAGAAGAAGATGAAAATGTGAACTGTGGACGGAAGATGAACCACAAAGTGATGGCAAAAGCTCATGTGGCCTTTTAGGCCAGGTGAGCTAAAAATTGAAAAATTTCCTGTTTCTGCACTCTAACTTTACTTTGCCTTAACCAAATGTTATGAAACTTATACACAATGCTTATTACCACCAAACACTGATAAAGTTTGAATATCGGTGGTGTCACTTTCATCATTCTTGTGTTATTTCCCTTTGTAAATTGAAAATTGCCAAATTTGCTGTTTTGCGCACTCTATTACATTTACTCATTTAATTTTCAAAGACAACATCAGTGGGTCTGAATTAATACATTGACGCTTGCATATTTATAAGCAGGGGCATCCGTTTCCCATGGACACACTCATTCTTCTTTTATTTCTTTTAATTCATCTTATGCTTCCAATAGTATGTCAACAGAATTTTTACCTTGATGAGTGCTTTCATTAGTATGTCACACTATTTTCTATCTTTTATTGTTACTGAGATACAAAATGTCAAATTTTGGAGGAAACATAAAATTTGTATTTTTGGAGATTTTTTCTTTTAATTCATCTCGAGTAGTATGTCAACTGATTTTTCCTATCTTTTAGGGTTTTTGAGCTGTAGGGGGTTAAAGGTGCAACGTGGATAAATTTCTAAATTTTCTTTTTTTTTTAATTGTATTTTGTGGTAGGTCCAATATTTCTATCTAATGTATATTATAAATCCAACACTTAATGGGTCAAGCATAATAGTGTGTCCACACCTGTTGACATCTTGCGAATGTATCATTCTGCGTTTAGCAAAGCCCTTTATTTTAGTGAAGTTACATCTTTGGTAAATATCCTGGAGGACTCTCAGATCTTTAATTTTTTTGAAAGTATTTAGCAAAAATATATAGGTAATCAACTATGAAATAGCGATTATTCAGAACAATGGAATTTCAAACATTATAATTACTTCTTTGGTACATTTCCTGAATAACTCTAAATATCTTTAATTTATGTGTGAAGTCATTAGCAACTATGGTTAAATGCCTTAATAATACATTTGTACTTTCAAATTATGTTACATTTTGGCTTTTGCATTTTGATGCTCACAACATTTTTAACTCACCTGGCCTAAAAGGCCATGTGAGCTATTGCCATCATTTGGGATATGTCATCCGTCCATTAACTTTTCACATTTCAATCTTTTTCTCCAAAACCCCATGGCCAATTGAAACCAAACTTGGTGGGGATGTTCATTTAATGGTCCTCTACAAAGTTTTTGTTTTTGGTTCTGATCCAAAATTCAATATGGCTGCCAGGTCCATTTATGCACTCTGATTGGCTGAAATTTAAAAAAATCTTCTTCTCTGAAACTACAAAAGCAATTGAAACGTTATATTGCAGGAATGATCCTTACATGGTCGTCTACAAACTTTGTTAATTGTGCCGATCTGAAATCCAAGATGGCCACAACCAGTGACACATTTAATATAGGATCCTATGGGAAATACATAAAAACAGCTTCTTGTCAGAAACCATTTAACAGATGGAAGTAATATTATGCATGAATGATCAGATATGGGTCCTTAACAAAATGAATGTTTTTGGTGCCGATTCGAAATTCAAAAACATCGCTGCCAGGGCCATTTATGCACTTTTTTGTGCCGATCTGAATTCCAAGATGGCCACCACCACAGGACATATTTAACATGGGATCCTATGGGAAATACATACAAACAGCTTCTTGTCAGAAACCGTTGGACAGATGGAATTAATATAATGGCAGAATGATCAGATAATGGTCTTTAACAAAATTAATGTTTTTGGTGCCGATCGAAATTCAAAACATGGCTGCCAGGGCCATTTATGCACTCTGATTGGCTGAAATTTTAAAAATCTAATCTGAAACTACAAAAGCAATTGAATTGTTATATTGCAGGAATTATCCTTACATGGTCCTCTACAAAGTATATGTTTTTTGTACCGATCTGAAATCCAAGATGGCTGCCACTGTAGGACATATTTAACATGGGATCCTATGGGAAATACATAAAACAGCTTCTTGTCAGAAACCGTTGACAGATGGAAGTAATGTTATGCCTGATTGATCAGATAATGGTCCTTAACAAAATTTATGTTTTTGGTGCCGATCTGAAATTCAACATGGCTGCCAGAGTCAATTATGCACTCTAAATGGCTGGTTCAAAAATATTTTTCTCTGAAACTACAAAAGCGATTGAATCGTTACATTGCAGGAATGATCCTTACATGGGCCTCTACCAAGTTTATGTTTTTCATGCCAATATAAAATCCAAGATGTCTGAAACTAGTTGGAACCAGACTTGGCAGAAATGGTCCTCTGTCAGAAATTTGTCTGATGACCCAGAATGTCAACCAAGATGGCCGCCACAGCAGAACTTAGTTAAACACAGGACCCTATGGGAAAATTCATTAATAAATCTTCTGAAACCACTGAGCCAATTGGACCCAAACTTGGCAGAAATGGTCCTTAAGTGGTCTTTTTTGAGAATTATTGTCCGATGGCCGGGACAGTCAACCAAATTGGCTGCCATAGCCAAACTTAGTTCAACATAGGACCCTATGCGAAAATTCATTTAAAAATCTTCTTATCTGACAAATTGGGACCAGACTAGGCAGCAATGGTCAATAGATGGTTCCCTTTCATAGTTGTGTCTGCTGACCTGGCCTATCAGTTAAGATGGCTACCAAAGCTAAACTTAGTTTAACATAGGATCCTTTGGGAAAATTTAATTTTCAGATCATCATACCTTAAACCTGGCCATTTGGAACCAAACTTATGCCAGCAATGGTCCTTTTAAGCTCACCTGGCGCAAAGGGCCATGTGACCTATTGTCATCACGTGGCATCCAGCATTTTTTTTAAAGATCTTCTCCTCTGAAACCAGTGGGCCAGTTGGAACAAAATTTGGCAGCAATGGTCGTTATATGGTCCTCTTTCAGAATTTTATCCGATGACCACGATCGTCATCCAACATGGCCACCAGAGCCAAACTTAGTTTAACATAGGATCCTATGGGAAATTTACTTAAAGATCTTCATGTCTGAAACCACCTAGTCAATTGGAACAAAACTTGGCAGCAATGGACCTTAGGAGAATTATAACCGATGACCCTGCTCCTCATCAAAGATGGCCACCAGAGCCAATCTTAGTTTAACATAGGACCCTATGGGAAATTTACTTAAAGATCGTCTTGTCTGAAACTAATTAGCCAATTAGAACCAATATTGGCGGCAATGGTCCTTAGAGTTAGATGCTCTCCTTACAGAAATATGTCTAAAGACCTTTCTGTGAACCAAGAGCCCCCATAGGCCATAGTGAGTCAGCCAAACTAAGTTTAAGATGATCCAATGGGAAAATTCACTGAAAAATCTTATTGTCTGAAACTTAGATTAACTGTTAAAAAAAAAGAAAAAATTTCAAAAAATTGGCAGATTTGATTCAGTAAAATGTTTTCTGTTTGTTGTGGCACTGTTCACATATATGTGAATTTCCCTGTTGAGCTACATGTACATACAGTTGTTGTTGAAAAATCTGTTCTGAACTAATGTTGGCTATGAAAGAGATTGAAAATTAGTTCAGAGTAGTTTTTTCAGCTATAACTGGCATTAAACAATCACAACAATGAAATAGTATTACATCAAGTCATGTTCTTGGATTTTAAAACAAAACATGATAATGAGAATTGTTTTGCATGAAAGTGATAATCAGGTGATTACATGTACGTTAATGGCTAACAGGTTCTGTGCTAACATGGAATTTCCCCTAAATTTAAAGGGAAAGAAATTGTTCTCTTGTAAAAAATAGGTAAATGAATTTTAAATTATAAGTGCATTAAAGATTTTAAGTTTAAAGAATTCAGAATTGTAACCAATGACCCTGCCCCTCATCCAAGATGGCCACTAGAGGCGATCTTAGTTTAACATAGGACTCTATGGGATATTTACTTAAAGATCTTCTTGTCTGAAACAACTAAGCCAATTAGAACAAAACTTGGCAGCAATGGTCCTTAGGTGGTCCTCTTTCAGAATTGTATCCATTGAATGCACCTGTCATCCAAGATGGCCCCCAGAGTGGAACGTAGTTTAACATAGGATCCTATGGGAAATTTACTTATTAATAAAAATCTTCTTGTCTGAAATTACTGGGCCAATTGGAACAAAACTGCAGCAATGGTCCTTAGGTGGTCCTCTTTCAGAATTGTATCCAGTGACCTGTAATCCAAGATGGCCACCAGAGCTGAACGGAGTTTAACATAGGATCCCAATGGGAAATTTACTTAAAGATATTCTTGTCTTAAACCACTTCCTTAGTCTCTTGCAGAATTATATCTGATGACCCTGTCCACCATCCAAGATGGCTGCCACAGCAGAACTAAATTTAACATAGGACCTTATGGGAAAATTCACTGAATGATCTTCTTGTTTGAAACCAGTTAGCCAATTGGAACTTGACAGCAATTTTCCAGGCTGCCAGTCAAGATGGACATAGTCCAGGTGAGCGATACAGGCTCCTGGGAGGCTCTAGTTAAGAATTGTGTTTGATAACCTTGAATGTCAACTAAGATGGCCACCACACCCTAACATTGTACCTATGGAAAAACCAGCCAAGATAAATTTTCAGTCCTGCTGAAGGTTGACAAGCATCGTACCGTTCGTCCGTCCGTCCGTACGAGGTTAAGGTTCAGGTTTAAGGTAGTTTTTCGTGTAGGAGTTATGGTATCATCATGAAACTTGTGCATGGATAGCTTGTGATATGAATAGCAGCATTTTAATGCAAAACAGATGGTGTGATCTTGAGGTCATGGGTCCTAGACTTCGTATTTCTTTATGGAATTCCAATGTTACAATTCAGGTTAAGGTTCAGGCTGAAAGTAGTTTTTCATGAAGTATTGAGAGATAGTATTTCACCTACCATATCGTTAGGTACTTCAAAGTCCACAAATGTTATTTTATTTACTAAATATATCATTGGTGTAGTGTCCGTTGGCACATATATACTTGTTTTATACACTGTTTTCAAAATACAATATTTTATTTCAAGATGACTGGGAGTAAGTTGACTAACCACAATTATTGGTTTGTAAACCACAATGATTGGCCAATCAGCTGTAAACAAGAGAACAAGTTAACTGTTATAGACATACTGGACAATTCTTGCATCAAAATAGACGTTCAGGCTTTTATTACACCTACATGTTCTCCTGGCACACCCAGTCCACTACCAAGGAAGAAAATAAAAGGGTAATTAATACATAATTTATTTTTTTAATTGGCTGTGATGAACTTTTTCTTAATGCATTATATGATGCAAGGGTTGTTGGAAAGAAATGATTCTTTAGGATTTGATGATTTTCACTTATGGTGGCCTCAGGGAAGATTAACTCATTAATGCTAAATGCGTTATCCTCTTTAAATAAAGACATTATTTTACTTACTTACTATATACTTTAGGAATTGCACTTTAATTGTTTTTTTTAGGCATTTGATATTATAGCACTTTCACTGTTGACATGTAATTCAAAAAAGACTTAAAAAATAACTTTATTTTTTATTTTGGTGTTTTTTTGGTATTTTGTATGGAACTGATATGAAATGATTTAAATAATTTTCAGAAATGTAGTTCTGTAGTTGTTGAGCTTTGATAGTCAAAGTGGGTACAGATGTATTATTTCGAGTGACTATTTATTAAGTTGGAATTAGTTATTTTATAATGAATGATAAGCAGACATTTCTTTTAATGGTAAAGAATACAAGTTAAAAAACATGAAATAAAAGTTATTCACAAAGAATGAAAAATAACAATTTGACCAGCACAACACATTTTTATCAATTTACACGAAACAAGATGAATAATAACCTTTCAACATAAAATATGTGAAATAAAAACTGAAAATATTGTACGAAAATAACCCTGTACAAGTCACTAATACATGTATCTTTTTGTGGTATAGTATACGATGATCTTTTGTAGAGGTCAATATGAGTTTTAATAGACCTAAAAAAACTAATGACTAAACCAAAGGCAAAGGTCAATATTAATTTATTTCTATTTAAAACTGTTTCATCTGATACATAAGACTGTAATTGTTTTTTTAACATATTAATCCATTAACTCCATAACATTTTTGATCTAGACTTTTTGACTTGCAATGAAACTGTTGAGTCCTATGAGGGACAGAGTTATTGGCCATGGCCTAATATTGAACCATCAGTGACTTCAGTCCAAATCTTTTTCTTTTCAGCTCAAGACATTTATCGTTCCGTACAAGTAAAGATCTGGACAGAAAACAGATTGCAGATTCCAGTATGGCTGATGAAAAACAAATTTTGATTAGTTATGCTAGAGCAGATGCTGGACACCATGCTTTAGCGCTTAAACAAGAGTTATCTTCTCTTGGATACAGTGTATATTTAGTATGTAATTGATATACATCATATGTTATTCAAACTTAAGACAGGATATACAGTGTCACATAAACTGATGATATTTAATCTAAATCCAGAATAAATATTATGTAAAGGGGAATAACAATTTTTTTTAGACAAAAACCAAATGCATTCTTTAATTTTTGATGTTCAATGATTTGTGGGTTGGTTGATTTTTTATTAATGTGTAGTGGCATTTTACATGCTTATCAGGACAAGAACTTGTTGATAGGTTGTAAATATATATGATCTCTGCTTTGTACTAGATCAACATGTTGAGCCAGATTTTTAGCTCACCTGGCCTAAAAGTGACCAGATGAATCCTATGGGAAATTTGTACAAAGGTCTTCTTGTCAGAAACTACCAAGCCAATTGAAATATTTTCATGTATGAACAAGCATCGGATGAACCTCTACAAAAGTTATGTTTTTTGTGCCGATTGGAAATTTAATATGGCCACCACAGCCAGACTTAGTTTAACATTGAAAGCTATGGGAAATTTGTACAAAACTCTTCTTGTCGGAAACTACCAAGCCAATTGAAATATTTTTATGTATGAACAAGCATTGGATGAACCCTTAATAGTTATGTTTTTTTTAGGCCGATCTGAAATTCAAGATGATCGCCACAGCTGGATTAGTTTTACATTGGACCCTATGGTGAAATTTGTACAAAGGTCTTCTTGTCAGAAAATACTAAGCCAATTGAAATGTTTTTGTTGCATGAAGATCCTTGAATAAATGTCTGATACGAAATTTATGTTTTCGTGCCAATGGGAATACATGCTAGCTGCCAGCTGGACTTAGTTTAACATTTTTAACATTGGACACTGGAAGAATTCTTTACATATCTTATCTAGAAGTGCTTGACACTGTAGAACAATTCCTTATATAGAAGCACTTTGTCAGGTGTGGTCACTTAAAATCCAGGTGAGCGATTCAGGCTCCATGGAGCCTCTGGTTTAATTTGATAGCTCACAAGGTAACAGAACACAGGAACCCCTTTCACCCCATCCTGATACATTGTTTAACTCAAAGCCGACCTGTCTTTGCTTGAGAAGCAGCAATTACCAATTTTAATGTCTTTGGTTTAATCAGCTGGGGATCAAATCGCATCTTCCCACTAAGGAGACTGTTGAGGCAGTTGATGTTAAAAATCAGATGTCAGTCTCTAGTAAAATAAGCATCTCCTTTTGTTCATTCAGTTCTGTAATTTGTTCATATGTTTTGAATGATGTTAATTTATTTAATAGCGTATCTGTGATATTATTTTCCAAACTTTGTCTGTGATAGTATCTTTGATTTTGAGTGTTTGTCTTGTATTGTTTTATTGTTTTATTTTCTCCTTAAATATTATTTGTAAATAGTTCATTCGTTTTACATAGTATTTGTTTTAACATACTTAATTTAATTAGTTCATTTTACATAGTTTTTGTTTTAACATACTTAATTTAATTAGTTCGTTTTACATAGTTTTTGTTTTAACATACTTAATTTAATTAGTTCATTTTACATAGTTTTTGTTTTAACATACTTAATTTAATTAGTTCGTTTTACATAGTATTTGTTTTAACATACTTAATTTAATTAGTTCTCGCCTTGATATGGCTTAAATGTCGCCCACACGGCGTAAAACAATAATCAATCAATCAATCATTTAGTTATGATTTTTGAAGTCTCAACTGAAACTAGCATTTCCCTGATAAATTCAATCAACTTCCAGTAAAAATCATTTTCTATGAACTTTTCAGTAAAAATCATTTTCTATGAACTGTTACATACACATACAAGATAGGTTTTATCTTTTTTCAGATAAAGCATTCTGCAGGGTTCGCACGGGTGCTTGAAAACCTTGAAAGTACTTGAAATTGAAAATTGGAAATTAAGGCCTTGAAAGTACTTGAAATTCAAAAGAGGTCCTTGAAACTCCTTGAAAAACTGTGTTTTTGAAGAATAAAAAAAATTGGTTAAATTTTCTGTCATAAAAGTGTTTCTAATTCGTTTTCAGATCACTCGGTCTCGCTTTTATCAGTATTTTTGTCAAGACTTTATATAAGTTTCGCGTATTTTCCCTTTTCTAAAAATAGCTACTTTTCTGTGAAACCGGTGAGTAGTAATTTCTGTGATGCGGTCAAGAAATAAATCTGACTTTGCATAAAACTTTTAGTAATTAAACGATCCAGATTGATTTTTTTGGTAACTTAAATTAACTATAACTAATAAAACAAATTTCATTTACTTGATTAAATGTATTTTGCCGATGAATTTGAGTGACAGAGAGCAAACCGAAACTGAAAGTAGTTCGAAAGAACGTTGATGACATGCCTGGGAAATGTAAATTCTCGGATGTATGGCTAGAAAAGCCGCAGTATAAGGCATGGCTGAAGAGAAGTGTTATATCTGTGAACAAAGCGAATATAGATCATAACCATATGGGTTTAAATTGTCTATATCAGTTGATTTCTGGTCCTTGAAAATTTGGAAATTGGTCCTTTAAAGTGCTTGAAATGTCCTTGAATTTTGTGGTAAAAAATGTGTATGAACCCTGATTCTGTTATTGTAGATTCTATTACACATAGCCCATATCCTTAAATTTAAGGCCTATTGAATACATAAGAAAAAGTTTATTGTGAACTTTTTGTTAATACCATTCCAATACTATATCAGATTATTTTATTATGAAGGATGTGCATGAAATCACTTCTGGAGTTGATTGGCAAGATTCTCTGAATAGTGCAGTTAGAAATTGTCAAGTGTTTATACCGTTAGTCACACCAAAGTATGGAGAAACTTTGTGGACAAATAGAGAGGTATTTATAAGTTCAGTAAGAAGTAACTTCCAAATTCACATCAATAAAATACTCAGATTCTTTTACTGCTTACGTTGATCATAGTTCATATAGTATAATTTGAACTGCCACATCAGCAGGTCTTTTTTCCTTCAGATCAGCATTTTAATATACCTTGTCATTTTCACTTATTCCACTTTAATTTTAGGAACAGACAAAGATGTGTGTAAATAGTTTCAAAATCTAATTCAGAATGCATCCATAGTAGCATGTGAATGCAAAAATATATTGCATGATCATATTCTTTGAATTAAGAAGGAAGTATTTATTTATATATTGATGCATGCCTTTCACCATAACAATACTATTATCAGACCGAGAACTTGATATCAGCCCTGATTTCTAATGTCAGTCGAGGGCTGAAAACTGCTGATAGGAAAAAAGCATGCATTAATCTATCACATATTTAAAAAAAAGGATAAGGAAACAATTTTTTGTAATTCTTGTGTAACTTCAGAAAAAAGTAGTTCAAGTTCATTTTACTCAGTCTCTGCACAGATAACGATCCTGTACGCTGGCTTCCGCCATTGTTAATCCAGACAACAACCAACAGTTCAGTGGAAGTGACCTCATGAGAGGACTTTTAACATGTTAATTGCACTGAGGTTTGTTATCAGGAAGACACTTTGGGTGTTTATGTATGGACAAATTTAATGTTAATTATACTAAATACGTGATAATATTCTATAATATACATGGATATAATTTGTAAGTTATTTTTTATTGCTTTCAGATAAAATTAGCGGATTTGTTAGGAAAGTACATCATACCCATAAGTTTCTTGACAGACTGGCCTCCTCCATGTCTGGCCATACAATTCTCAAGTACACAGTATGTTTCCTGGAGAGATCCACTTTCACTAGGTATACAGACATAGTTATAGAACAGTCAAGCTATCTGAAAATTTGTAGTATCAATGACACTTGACTGTTACCTTAAAATATGACTTCTAAAACATAAGGAATTTATAAGTATATCTTTAAAATTTATATGTATATCAGAAAAAGTATATCAAAGCAACGACAGTTGGTAAAGACAAAGTGAATTAGTGAGAACACTAACATAGCAAAAAAATACAACAAAGACACAACCAAAGGAGTAAAAAACACATATCAATATTACTTTGATGTATTTTCAGTGACACATGGCTGATATCCTTACATATAAAACAAAAGTTTTGCTTCATGACCTCCAGTAAACATGTCAATTGTTATTTCAGACAAGGATATACATTTTTCACCGTGTGTAAAATAATGGCCAGGTTTAAGGCATTTAAATTAGAACGCCTCAGTAGTCTCGTGGTAGCGAGCACGCCTTATGTGCGGAATGTTGCGGGTTCGATCCCTGGCTGGGCCAAACCAAAGACATTAAAATTGGTATTTGCTGCTTTCTTTACTAAGCACGCCACAGATAGGAATAAGAGCAAAGGACTGGTCAGCATGGAGTCGGTATAATATGCCCGAGCGTGGTGATATGTCTTCCTGCAGACATTTACCTCGTGAGCTAGCATGTTGGTCTAGTACAAAGCAGGGATCATATTCATATAATGTCAACATGTTATCGTCCTGATAAACGCCTAATGGTTGCCACTGGACGTTAAACAATAATTCATCGATCCACATATTTGAAGATTGAATGTTATTTAACTCATTCATACAAACTTCATATTTATAAAATATTTGATTAAAAAGTTGAGTATTGGTGACCTATTTGATGCCTAAGCTGACATGAGCTTACATATATATTGTTTTGACAAGTGAAATGTGACCTTGACCTCATGTTCATTTAGTTGTCAGCTGGCACTATCAATATATTACAAAAATGCAAACATATAGACATTAGATAGGTGAGACATTTTGTGCTTGTTTTTATATAATATGCCAAACTTTAGTTTACAAATTACAGATGAAACAAAAGATATATTTACTTGGAGTTTGACTGATCTTAGGTATGTGACAAAACAGATAGCTGAAAAAGTTAACACATTTCTGAATACAGATAGAGATTTACCTTCACTTATCAAAAGGGTTAGTATTTTATATTATTTTTGAAAGTCTTGGGTTTGTTCATTAGGCATAATATTGTGGAATCATTTATTTTCTTGAGTATCATTTTTGGCCACTTAATGAAATTTTTTTCACTCAAGGATGTTATACATGTATTTAGTGGTTTGGAAAATTTTGTGGTAATAACCCAGGAAATCTGTATTTTGTTGAATACTTGAATTTGTTGTTGCACTCAATCCTTTTGGTTTCATTGCTGTTCATTATAACTATATCCTTATATAAATTATGTATTATATATAAATCTTTTTCTTTTTAGAAAACTGTTGTGAAAAGTTGTCCATGTGTGGATGTTTCTAATCCTCAAGCTTCAGTAGAAAACAGGGAGGGGTTTCCACTGGTTGTTATATGTATTCATCCTCAACAGTCTAGACTGGTAAGTGATATACATGTAAATGGTACAGGTTAAAGATATCGATCAGTGAAACTTCTCATCAAACTTAAACAGTAGATGAATAAATTCCAATGATTTAAGTTTAAAACTACAGTCGAACCTCATTGTCTTGAACTCATTTGTGTCGAAACTTGGATATGTCAAGGTATTTCACCAGTCTTGGCAAAATGTCCATTGTTTAAATGCATTTTTACCTTTATTGAGTTGAATTTGGTTAATTCGAAATCTTTGTTAACTCTTGTATATTTTTAAGTCATTAAAACAAGACATTAATTCACCTTGATGAGTAGAAATTCCAAAGTAAGAAAAATTCCAAATAATTTTAATCTTTGATAAGTGAATCATTCGGTAATCAAATTGTATTTTTTCATTGTGTTGCCAAATTAGTTACCTAAATTAATGATAATGTTAATGATAATGTTTTAATAACAGTTTGGAGCTCTGTTTACCATGAAAAGGTGACACTTTTGATAATCAATCATGCGGAAATATTTTGTTTGTTAAACAGTTTAAAGACCGGGCTGAGCACGAATATTCATTGGGAATAAAAATTCCTTCATTATTGAATAAAAAGATTTCATGTTTGATTGACCAATTGGCAATACAGATAAGTCGTTTCTTACAACTCTAAAAATTCATTCCTTTTCAATTTTGTGATAGAGTCTTTAATAGGCATTAATATCTGATAAACGTTTGTGTTTTGACATATGACAACTAAAGAAAGACCTACTCTAAGTGGGTTATTTACAAAACGCTGATATCGATGGAATTTATTATGTTTTCAAAATAAAATATAACAGATTAACAATATCAGCACAAGAATACAGAACCAAAATTGATCTGACCAATTGCCCTTCAGTATGTATAAAACGTGATGTCATACTCGATATCAGATGACTCGAAGCTTGGGTAAGTTGAACAGAATGGTCTGGTTGTTTGGACTTTGACATAACGAGGTTTGACTGTAATTTCATTTTATACATTACATATCTGCTGGATAATACTTTTTGAAATTTGTTTAGGCAAACTGAAAATATTTAAGATTATCCAATCCATCCTAAGACATTTGATATTTGAAAATGTTTGAGTGCGATAAAATTTAAGTTAATCTTTTCCAGATTTGTAGTTTAATAGTAAAACCTTTGATACCTTTGATTCCACTAAGTACAATGTGGATGCAGTATATTTTTATTTTTCTTAGGGGGAAGAAATGAAAGACTGGTTTGAAGCTAATAATTTTGAGGTTTGGTGTACCACACAATTATCAATGGATTATTCAGATTCTGTAACAGATCAGAGTAGGTATATTTGAACAAGAAAGAAACTGAATAGGTTGTTTGTACATAAGAAAAAAATGCACTTTATGAACAGTAAATAATACAGTCAACTAGAAATAAAACAGGTCAAACCATTGAACTGTAAGATGAAGAACAGCAATATAAATGTTGTTCCTTTGCTTAAAACTTTTGTCATGCCATATAATGAAAGAAAACATATAGTAGAAGGTTGGGCATCATATGTAGATGTGCATGAAGCAAGATGATTATTGCCGGATGCTTGTAAAGGGAGATAATCCAACTTAAGGGTTTTACATGTTTAAAGCTTGTAAGCGCATCTCCTAAACCATTCAGTGGATTTTGATGAAACTTTATTGAAGGTTAGGCATCATACGTAGATGTGCATGAAGCAAGATTATAATTGCTGGATGCTTGCAAAGGGAGATAGTCCAACCTAAGGATTTTACATGTTTAAAGCTTGTAAGTGCAACTCATAGTATTGCAAGCGGAGGGTATCACTCAGTGAGTTCTAGTTTACCTTATAGAAAGTAGAATTAGAACTTCCTATGAGCCAATTTTGCTCACCTGAACCATATATGCAAATATGACTAACCTTATCAACATAAAAACATTAATAACCCCAAGAAAGTAACTAAAACACTTTTCCAAAACAAAAAATAGATGGTATGAAAATCCTTGTATCAGTATTTTGGATTCATTATTTTTTGCTGAACAAAGTTTTTTGTAGTATTTATGGTTCCTAACAAACACAAAGTTAGATATACTGCAAATTCATAACTAATAAATTAATTTACGCAAAAAGCACTGTTGAATTAAGATCACTCAAAAAAGAGAATTTTAATTAAACCATATAAATTGATACCCCCCCCCCCTTTCCCCAAAAAATGAATCCAAAGTATTTTAGTCTGGATTTAGAGATCTTGTATGTTAAAACCTGGGATGTAAACTTACTTGGTTAAATAAAGTGCATAAGGTGTGTAGTTACTAGAACATCTCCTTCCAAAAGAAAGGGAATTGAAGCCAATCATTTATTCCTGTGAGTAGTCTTTTAAATATTATTGCACAAATCCTGACTTCTGACAAACATAGCTGTTGTTCCTGAAGTACAAATTAAAGATACCTTAGTTGAAATGGTACTTAAATGTATGTGTATATTTATAAATTTAAAAAAATCTAACAGATTTAAAGCCCTCTGAACATTTTTGTAATATAACTGTATCTGGAAACACTTATGATTTTACAGATATTGGTATAAAGCCAGGTAGTACTGAAATAAAGAATAGACAAATATTCCAAGAGAAAGCAGATGAAGCTGGAGTTATCGTTCTAATTCTTTCCAAACAGTTTGTAGAGTCCAGAACTTGTCAACAACAGGTAAACTTATTACAGCACAGTAGAAATTTCAATTTGTGACAAAACAAATACATGTGAATTGATTAATTTTAAATAAGACCTACTGTACTTCATGTACAACACAAAAATATGCTTGTTACATAAAAGTTCTATATTTTCTTATAATTCTATATATTATACCTATTTGAACATCATAATTTTAAGTAACTTTGGCAAACTCATCTAATCTGCTATTTTGTTGATATGCATAGAAAGTTTAAGGCAAGAAGGATGGTTGTTTTCATTATGGTATTTCATATGTATAATTTTTCATTCCTCAGAAATCACTGGGCAAGTTTTTACTAAACTTGGCTGTAATGGCCTGTGGGTATCCTCCGAGATTTGATCGGGATTCCTGACTTCGAATCAACAAGAGACTCTTTCCTACATGTAGATGGGTTGGCACTTTTCAGAATCATGCCATAATGACCCTGCTACAGATCAGGATATCACAGCTATACTTTTCTAGATAAAGACCCTGATGGGAAGTTCTGTATGAAAATACTGTGAAAAGTTGTGAATGCTGGTTAAAGCTTCTGTCTGGTTATCCTGCATGTTCACCCCCTAATGGCTGCATAAGTGAAAGTTATTTTTAATTAGATTCTGTGACAAATGTATTCATTTACCTGACTTTCAAATCTAGGAAGCCGCCATAGGCAGGTTTAGTTTTGTTTAAGATAGGATTCAGTATGGGAAATTACAGTCAGATCTTAGTTTTCACTAAAATCATTTTAAAGCATATCGTTACTACTTTAATTATGAAATATTTGTTATAGGTGTTTTATTGTGAACAAAGAAAGAAACTGGTACCTCTAATGCATGATGATTTTGTTGTACCACGATGGCTGAGTGTGTTGACTGGTTTTTGTATGTTGATGGTAGGTAAAATGTTAAGAAACTTTGAGTTTTAAATGAACTAAAGTCATAACATCACTGGACAAAATGTAAGAATTTATGACAAATATCAGCTAACTCCAGTATTCAGAAAAGAATAATTTTGTTTTATTTTTTTTAACAGACAAAATAGACAAAGGTATATATGATTTATAAATGTATTATCAGGATTCATTTCAATTTTGTCTTTCAGAATGTGAGCAAATACAAAGAGCTTCTGCTTCCTAGAGTACATCAGCTTCTGGGATCAGCACTGTATAATAAAGAAACCTTGTCAGACCATTTTGTAAGTGTAAGATAATTAGATGCATTATTTATAATGTTCTTGGGGACCTCGGTGGCCGAGTGGTCTAGGTAGTTCGTCATGACTACTAATGATAATTAGCCTGTCAACACCGAGGTTTTGAGTTCAAATCTCACCTGTGGCGGCGTGTGTTCGACTTCGATCTTAATTGACAAGGATTCCTACCGAAGGTCGGTGGTTCTTGCTTGGTACTCCGGCTTCCTCCGCCAATAAAACTGGCCACCGTGAAATAGCCAAATGTGCTGAAAACAGCATAAAACCCCAAATAAACAAACAAACAAATCTAATCATCTTTTATTCCACTTTCAGCTGCATTTAAAATATTCAGACACTAGACTTTTACTGTTGAGGGTATTTTTTCATTTAATCATATTCTTCATTTCCAAAATAAGTATTGTGATAAAGTCTCTTTCTTATACTTCTTGAAGTACAATTTGTGGTGAGAAAACACAAAAGTTTAGCAAAAGATACAGAAAAATTTCATTGGTTAGTTCAGAATTTAGTAGGAAATAAAAAAATGAAGATTCATACTTGCAGTTTATGCTCCATAAATGAAGAAATATTACATTTTTTCCAATTCTACAAATTTTCAGATTTTTTGTTAGAATTGTAATTCATCATTATTTCTCTATGAAATCTTAAACCAGGATATATGTTATTATACTAACTGTTATATAACCTGGACCTCATTTTATGGAATGCCACACTCTCTGCACGCTAAAGACCCCTTCTGTAGTTTTTGAAAAAGAGTAGGCTGATTGCCACTACAAATGGCTAAATTATCCGACCCTACCCAATTGTCCTCTTTTACAGTGGCAGTCAAAATTGGTTCCCCTTTGTGTCCCATCCCACCCCTAGTTGAAGTTGAATTGTTTGATAAATTGAACTGCTTCTCGTCCGGAGAAGCGTGAAATATTTGCCACTTGACATCAGGCAACAATCAATCAATCAATCATTTTATGGTCAATTGAGCAAGAAAAAATATAATCGATATATGAGTTGCCTGGTGTATGGATTCATCAGGAAAGCTTATTTACATGGTAATGAAAGGAAATACAAGGTAAATGTGAGTGTAAATGTACTCTGGTTGTTGCTTTTTTGTTCGATTAAAATACTTTTCAAGATGAGATAACAGTCTTGGTGGTCTCGTGGTAGCAGCCTCACCCTGAGTGCAGAACATCACGGGTTCAATCCCCAGCCAGGTCAAACCAAAGGTATTAAGATTGGTACTTTCCGCTTCTCCCCAAGCACACTGCATTTAGAAGCAAGAGCAAAGATCAACTGGTGGGCTAGAAATCAGTATAATGTGTCAGAGTGGGGTAATATGACCTCGGCTGCGGACAGTTACCTCGTGAGCTAGTACGTTAAAAATGCGGCTTAGCGTGTCGGTTTAGTACAAAGCTTGGATCATATTCATGATCATAATATTTTCCCGTCCTGATATGCACCTGGTTGCCACTGGACGTTAAGCAATAATTCATCCATCCATCAAGGCTGAGATATACATGTATTTGTATACTGCTATGTTGTTTTGTATTAACAGATTACAGATCTTACTACGGCAGTATCAAACAGATTATCAGTTTATATATTAGGCAGCTGTTTGTTAGATGATTATACTGAGAAAGTATGCAGGTAATTTCTTCTTTAAGTAATTTTTCATTTGCATTGAGTGAAAACCATTCTGTAGAAAATGTCGATTCATTACACAAGTTAATGAACAAATTTGTTACTGTACAATTGTTGACGTGTTTTCGAATTATAAAGATAATCGCTCTTATTTTCTCATTAAATATTTCAATTTGTAAATGAACTATCAGAATAACTAAGATTGAAAATCATATACAAATAAATATGCAAATTAAAACCAAATAACAATAAAAACTCCGTCATCGTTAATTAATTCTTCGTTTGGTCACTGGTGGTAGATTGTATTAAAAATTTCAATATTAGTTTTTGATAAATTATCTTTATAGGTCTTTGGGTGTATGGTTGGCTACAATAGACAGTCTTGTTGTAGGTACAGGAAGTCATAATGGAACAGAAGAAATAATAGGAGAAAATTTTTACAAGGAATCACAAAGGCTGTGGAAAACAAATAACAAACTATTACATATTATGTCAGAAAAACAGGTTAATATAAATACTATATTATCTAATTTGAATTTGCAAGTTTGACACCTTATTTGTTCTGTAAGAATGTGTATCTGGTCTAAATTTCTTTTCAATACAGAGTTGGACTATTCTGAAGGTTGGAATTTCAGCCATATTAAATATAAAGATATAATTAAATGGTATTTTCTGAAAGTTTCACTGCTTATTTTTAATGACTTACCCCATTTTGATTTAGGATCCTTGATTTGTTTACCAAACAACACCAACAGATATCCTTTCTTACCAATAAGAGATAATTTTTTAATGGTATGAGTCATTAAGGACTGAGGCAATATCAAAACATGTCACCCAATATGGTCTTAACTCTGTATTATAACCCACAACAAGATGACTTCTAATTTCTATTCTTTCCAGTTAAATATATTATTGTGAAACTGGAATATTAGTATTTGAGAATGTCTATGGGTAACACTACAAGTTTTGACCTATCACTTCATTTGACTTGTTTCACAGATGACTAGAATCAGATTTTATCAGTTTCAGGTAAAAACCTATATGTTTAATTATCAAAACTGTCCGAATTGTTCTTCAGAATATTGGGTAATTAAATTTATTGTAATTGTATTGTAATTTTAATTTCAACTGGCAGTTTGAAAACAAACAGTATGGTCAGAGATTACTGGTTGGAAGCTCTAATGAAGAGAAAGATGATGCTGTAGCTAAAGTATTTGACATTTGTGTCTTAATTGGAGGTAATTGTTCAACATTCTAAAAACAAAGGGCTTTGCTAAGCGCAGCATGATAGATATGACTGCAACATGTCAACAGGAAAATAAAGCAAGGGTGGATACAGTATTGTGCTTTCCCAGTTAAGTGTTTGATAATATACATGTAATATACATTATACGGAAATATTGGGCCTACCATAAAAACCAGATGAAAAAGAAAAAAAATTTAGAATTCCTGCCATATCTTGAAAACTGTATAAGATAGGAAAAATCTGTTGCATAGTACTGAAAGCACTCATCAAGATGAATTAAAAGAAAAAATCTCCACTGAAATAGGATGAAAAATCAAAATTTTATATTTCCTCCAAAACTTTGACCCCTTGTATCTCAGAAACAGTATAAAATAGAAAATATTTGTTGACATACTAATGAAAGTACTCATCAAGGTGAATTAAGATTCCGTTCAATAGAACAAAAGTAAATGAGTGGAAACCTTACTGTCTATGGACGCCGCTGTCGCTCATACCATAATACGTCCACAAATATAAAAAGGAATACATTCATTGTAATTGATCTGTGATAAAAGTCCATTTGAAATTATACAAAACTACAGTTGCAATCTTTCCAATGGTGATTTCCATCACTTTGATTTTTTCTGGGGGTCATGAAGATTTTTTTATAATTTTGATGCAACTTTTAAAATTTTTATCCGATTCTCATTATTTTTTGGATTTTTACTGTTCCTTAATGAAAATGGAAAAACTTCTTTATGATCTGTTTTGCACTTTCTCTTACCATTTTAGAGATATAAGGTGCCTAAAGAAGGGACACACCTTAACTTTGAAACTTTTTAATTTCTTATCCGATATTTTTTTAGATGTTTCATCATAAGAAATACAATAAAAGTTACTCTAGGCATTTTTGTATAACTTTTATCATTGCAGAGATAAAAGGGATTGAAGGGACCAGATTAGCCATTTTGCAGGACACCTAAAAATTTTATTTTTCATCTGATTTTAATGGGAATTTTTTCTTTTAATTCATCTTGCTGAGTGCTGCCAGTAGTATGTCAAAAGATTTCTTCTATCTTTTCTGGGCATCTGTGACAGATCAAGGGAGCTAAACCGACAGAGCAACAATCGATCAATCTCCTATTTTTTACAATTTTTTAGATATAAGGGATTAAAAGAGCCAAAAAAGCAATGTGGCTTAATATATAATTTTTTTTTATTTTACCTTGATGAGTGCTTTCATTAGTATGTCAACAAATGTTTTCTATCTTTTATTATTTCCATGTAGTGTATATTATAATATCAAGCATAACAGTATGTCCACACTTACATTGTACTTTAATTGTTTACTGGTGGACATGTTGCGGTCCTATCATGTTTGCTTTGTTAAGCCCTTTATTTTCATTTTAAATTGCAGATAAAAAACCTGTTACGAGCCATGAACCTCAAGGTGTATTTTGACATGTTTTTAAAAAATTGTGATATGGTTAGAAATTTTCATTAAAATGTTACCTTGGAACTGTAATTTTACATTGAAAAACTCATAATTTCAACTGAAATGTCATATAACATGTACCTAGTGGGACTTTGTCAGAATTTCAACTCTCCTGAAGTTTTGAATCCTGGGTTTTAATTAGAACTTGAGTCAATGTATTTTGAATAAATTGAGTAAAGAAATCCAATGATAATGTTTTCCTCTGCCAAGTTACTTCATGACATTTTATAAGAATAGAATGAACTATAATGTTTCATATCAATTCATTAGTATTATACTGAAAATTACACAGTAAAAAGGGTTTTACAAAATGGATAAAAAGTATATATTAGATGAAAATCTATTTTCTTTATGCAATCAGGATCAGCTGAAGTAACAAACTTACATGAAAGTTTTACCTGGCTTGAGAAAACAGTTATACCTGTTTTTTGTACTGGGGAAGATCTCTCACAGCTATCTCAGGTAACTGAAAACATGTTTTACAGATTTTTTTCCCAAAAATCAAAATATTTGTCAATGATTTTTTGGTTTTTATATTCATCTTCTACCACAAAATACCACATCAGTTATAGTACATAATTTCTTACCACAATAGTTACTGGCATAAATCAGTTTTATATGTATGTTAAGCAAGCAAGAACCCTTTATTGATCGATTGGAATGAAACTCTACTTTATAGATATTTTTTTGTATATGTCCTATTTAAAAAGAAAAGGAGAGACTTTTTTGACAATAAGTAATAATAAAGTCCCTCCTTATAGTCTTTGGAAATATTAATACACAAATATTACTGTAGTTTACTTGCTATTAAAGAATTTTATTCCTGAAGAAATTCAAAAATTTTGATACATGTGACTGTGAAACACTTATTATTCGTTGTACACCAATTTTTCGTGGATTTCGTGGACAGCCCAACCCATGAATTTAAAAACCCAACAAAATATATATGTCAATCACTTTTATTACAAAGAAAAATCGAAATGTTCGAATGCTAGATGCTCGTTTGATGTACATCCAAACCAGTGACCAATTTTTATCAGAGATGAAAGGTGCTACGCTAGTTTGCTAAAAAAGATGGAATATGAGTTTAGATTATTAATGAAAATATATATATTTACTTAAACAGTGTATCCATTAATTATTAATATTATTATGTTCTTATGTTAATTTTTTCTTTGGAAATTTGAAATCCATGAGATTAAGAATCCACGAATATGTGTTTTTTTCCCCATTCCATGAAAATTGATGTCAAGAAAAATAAATGAATTCACAGTACAATGTATTCTGTTTCAATGCCAGTTTGGCAGTTCTCCTGTTGATAGGTTTCACTTTAGTACTAGTAATTATTTTCACAGAAACCTGGTGAAACTAGTGACTGGTTAAAATTGCAAGATTCTACAACAGAAGCCAATCAAATTGGAGAAGCTGTTAAGAATATTGTTCTACAGAATGCATTGAATTATACATGCAGGACAACAGAACCTCATAACATGAGCAGTCCTAACTCTAACCTAAGGAAAATGACCACAATGTTGTTACCAGAAAAAAGTTAAGGAATGCTTTGCAGTGAACCTTTTATATTGAAACTAGTCATAATGTATACCACCAGTTTGTGTTCAAGATCAATGTATAATGAATTGGTCAGTTGGGTTTTTTATTCATGGTGTTTTGCAGGAATGGGTGAAAAAAGCTTTTTGTATGCTTCAAATTTTTTCTCACCCTCTACTGCACAACATAATTGGGGTTTTCACCAACAGACAATGACATGTGTTGGGTAATTTCTTAGTAAAGTCTGTTGGACTGGTATGTTATATATTTCATTAAAAAAAAACTGCCTCTAAACAGTATTGTGCAGTAACAGGAAAAATAGAAAAATATGTTAAAAAATATTTTGAAGTCCTTTCATCGGAAATTAAGAGGAGAGTTAAAATAATTTGCAACCTGTATACTCCATTTCTTGGGTTGACACGTAAACCCATACATTAGGGAATATAGTTGTTTATTACATTGATGATGGTGATTTAGCATAATTTCCAGTGAAAATAAATTCTATATTTTCACTCAGTGAAAGATCGGTTTTTATTTAACGTTGTCAACAAATGACGTTTGTGACGTCGAAAGATTCAGGAAGGGATCTAAGGAAAATACATGTATGACACTTTTGAAGCATTTTTGGTCTATTTTATCAATGTAATAAACAGTATAACTAATTCAAGAATTTTAATATGGAAAATATTCAACTCCTGATCGGAAACTACTAATAATTCCCTCATGCGCCGTACGCATTCGTGAAGGTGTTTTTCGGTCACTCGTTGAATATTTTGTGATATTCAAATTTTTGAATTAGTTATCCTATAATTGTACTGCATAAACTTTGAGCTGAACAAAGCTGATCTTATGAACTATTGTAAACACTTTATGTTTGTTTTATTACATCCTTATTAACATTCCTTCATATTGTCTCATCTTTATAGAATTATGTTTTGTGATCCATTTATATTCTTTGTCAAGAAAATTGAAAATTTTCCCCAAAAAATGAAGATATATTCTTTTGGGGCATTTAGGACCAAACTGATGAAATGGTCCTTTAATTATCCCCATTTGAACTTGTGTGTGTGTTGGTTTAGTGATAGTGGTGATTTCCCTGCATAGTCCTTTGGAATAAAAAATCATTATATATAAATTTTCTTAGAAAATTTTCTGACAAAACTTGAATTAGTATATTGTATTAAGGTGTTCCCTTTTGTTCAGCCATCCTAATCTTGAACCAACTTAGCCTCTATTTATAAAATAAAAAATGTCAGAAATTCTTTAAAAAATCTATGGAAAGGTGTCATGATGATGTTAGTATCCATATTCATACATCAACATTCCGAACATGATCTTATTACATGGTCTTATTATTATTCTAATAATTAGGCCATTAGTTAAATGCAGTATGTGAGTGTATGACAAAAAAACAATGTATTCAAAAAGACTAAATATTTATATATGTCTAAACACTAAGCCAACACTGTTAAAATCAGATTTGAATACATGCCAGATTTTTATGTTACCATGTGCTTTGTAATATTAAACATTTGACTGCTGTAAAATATAATGCTTAAATAAAATAGTAACTTACTGGTACATCACATTATCTAAAAAAAAATGCACACATACACACTCAACCACACACATCAAAAATCTGCAAAAAAGGATATAGCAAAATTTCATTTTAAGGTTTGTGTTATAATATGCTTTGTAATATCAAATATTTGACTGCTGTAAAATATAATGCTTTAATAGTATCAAATGTTATATCAAAACCAGATATTAATGAGTATGTGCTAACAATTGCCACTGCATATCAAATTGTTAGTCAGGCAGATTTTTGTGGTCATTTTTCACATGAACGGTTTAAATCAAATCAATTCTATATTGATGTTTTCAATGCGTCATTATATGGGATATTTTAATAAAAGTATTTTTGTTGCATGTAATCTTCTTCTACAACTAGTTGTTAATTGTTTTTCTTACTTTATCTATGTTATTTTTATCTCTCATTTTTATAAGAATTTACTTTATTTCTTGTAAATCTTATTATTTTTTAGAAACATATATTTTATAACTATTTCATCAAATATATATTTTTAAAAAAATCAAAGCCTTCTTGTATCTTTTTTTGCCTTGATGCATTGGTGATATAAAATATGTTCTTTTCTGGTGGGGGGTGCCTGCATCAATAATTATTTTTTGTGATTATGTCATTTTAACAGCAATCTATTTCAAATCCATGATTTTTTGTATATAGTTGCACTAGAATTTAGTACATCTCATTATGATGGATATTATTTAGCTCAACCTCCACTGACAGTTTTTGAAAAGTTAACATGCTAGAGGTTGTGATTACATCAGTATAATAGCTACCACTTTAGATAAGTTACTGATATTTGGTAGGAAGTTCAAAAAGCATCATTACAGCTCATTTCCATGGATAATTTTAAGCTCCAGTCTCTCAATCAGGGTGTACTGACTTTGAAATTTTAGCTCTAGGAGTTTGTCATTAGCTCAGTTCAACTGTTCAGGAAAGATAGTGATGTTTATTATGCAAAAAATTATTTCCTGGTCATCTTTTATGTTGTAACCCGTTTCAATGAAGATCTGTGTGTTCGAAATATTTTGGTTTGTATTTAAAATTTGGAACTGGTTCTCTTCTTTCTTTGATATTTTCCTGCAATTTGTTTTGTCCTCTCCAGTTGTCATAACAATGTCCCACCCTCTAAGTTATGATCTTTTTCTCTGAACCCTTTCCAAATTTAACCCAATTTGACAAATACAGCCTGCTGTACAGAAATTTTTTAAATACATTGAGAAAACTTTTCCAGCAACAAGAAAATATGCTTAGAATTATAAATTTACCAAGATTATTATGTGGTACTCTTTAAGACTTGCATTTCAAAATCCAATTAAAAATATGGTTTTTTCATTGTGAGCCATTTTCTTTGGCCTGAATAAATTAATTTACTGAAAATTGGAAATTTGGAGAATTAAAAAATTTGCTTCACTGTTTTAAAAAATATGATGAAGTATTCCTTATATAGTTTTTCTACAGCCATTTTGAAAAAAACTGAAAGATTACAAAGAAATATATATCTAGCCTTTAGTATGCCCCAGCAATATACTTCTCACATTTGAAAGACCAGATTGTTTTGTATATATACTCCATAAAAGTGATATCCCACACATTTAGCCTGAGAGTCACGCATTTTGGACCAATCTCACAACATAAGAAAGGATAAACGTACATGAATTATAACAGGATAACATTTGATTCGGGGCCGTTTGATTCTACATAAACCAAAATCCCTCCAAATTCATGTCAATCCCACCCATACTCAATTTATCACATGTATGATACGCAAAAATCTTTTAGGTCAACAGCTTGCTTTGTTGCTTTTAAAATTACTGCCGACGGCTGAAAATTCCATAAACACTGATAAATTTTAGATTATCAAGTCTTTACTTTACACGTCTACTTCTGTTCGAAAGATGTATAATTTTTCTTTAAAATGAGCCATCAATGAAGATTTTACCTTAAGAAATAAAAAAAATAAAAATTGTCCTCTATCGTTAGGAAAGACACTTGGTCAGCCACTGTCGGTTCATCTATCTGGAAAATTAATTGCCATATATGTTATATAAATGGACAAAAGAATACCAAAACGACAAAACTCGGAAATCCGTAAGATCGAAATCCAAGATCATGCGCCATAGAGACAACCAAAGGAGTAAAAACATAGAGCGACTCGTGTACAAAGTCAAAAACAAGGAGTAAAAATGTATACCGGTAGCAACTCGTGTACAAAGTCAAACCCAAAGAAGTAAAAACATATAGTAACTCAGGTACAAAGACACAAACAAAGGTCTAAAAACATTTAGTAAATCAAAAAGAATCATAACAAGACAGCGCCAAAACTAAAGCATTTGCAATTTGAACTTTCATAAAAAAACAGGAGTGATATGACTATGCCAGCAAATGAGCACAGGGTCCCGACTTCAGGATATTTATTTCTTTTTCATTTTATTTTTTTTTTTTGTCTTATTTCATAAGTACTTTTAATAAACATTTACTATAACAACGAATATTCTGTGTTTGTTCTCAATGTGCTATTACACTATCCACGTCCTTATAGGATTTTTCAGTATAAGGACGTGGATAGCGTAGACATTGATAATAAACGCAGAATATTAGTTGTTAAGGTAAATGTTTGTTAAAAGTACTTGTGAAATAAGATAACAAAAAATGAAATGAAAAAGAAATAAATATCCAGAAGTTGGGGATATGGACCCCCCTTTTTAGGCCCTATGTAAAAAAAACGACTTTTTTCATTTTTACAATTTTCTTATATTTCTAGACATATAACAAGTCTCATAAACCCATAACTAACCTTTTTCTACTATCCACACGAACCCCAACTGAAAATTCAGTTGGGGTTCGTGTGGATAGTAGAAAAAGGCTAGTTATGGGTTTATGAGACTTGTTATATGTCTAGAAATATAAGAAAATTGTAAATATGAAAAAAAGTCGTTTTTTTTTACATAGGGGCCTAAAAGGGGTGTCCATGCCCCAAATACCTGTGGTCGGGCCCCTGTGGTATATATATATATATATATACGTACGTTGCTACACACGAGGAAGATCAAGATCACCATTTTCTACATGTAATTAATTAGTCATTTCGCAACGCGACAGCACTGATGAAGGATCTCAGTGATCCGAAAATTTTGCTAAGTTTGAATTATTTTTATAATTCAAAATTTTATTTGTTTTATTTTGATGTTGTTTTGCAACTTTTTAGACGTATATATATATATATATACTACAAAGGGTCTTACGTGATATGACAGTCTATTAATTGTTGCGTAAAGTTAAACTGTTTTGTTTTGTAAATTGATTATCATATAATATATGTACTGTATATTTATGCCCTACTGGGAAAATAAAATATTGTATTGTACGTGATTGCCCTTCACCTTTACGTGGTGTGTCACAAACAACCAATGATAACCTACATCCGGTGAAATCAGCTGGCTAAAACTAGATTTACAGTCTGTTTTATATGAGAATGTATGTAACAATGTGTAAGTAATGATATGTTTTATTCTGTTTATCTGGAGTCGTAAAAATGAATATAATCATTCAATTTAATCGTAAGATGTCTTGATACCTGTTAGTGTTACCTATTACCTAGTCTTTATCTTCCTCCTGTAGCAGGAGCTTCGCTTTCAAAGCGTAATTTGCACCCTTAACACCCTAACACACAGGGCACTCTTAGGCGGTATATACATACACAAGAGATCATCTTAACTGAACAGTTCACACACATGCAGTATCTTATGTATAGCATGTTGTATATTCCACCACCACATATACGAATTCTATCACCACATATACGAATGTAGGTACAATTATGCACGTTATTCGTTAAAATTATAATTATAGAACATATTTACAGATTCCATTAGTCAAACCTTTCACATAGTCTATAGAGTCAATCCTGGCAATTCCGTACACCTTCGGCTTTCAGCAATGCCTAATGGTTACCATTTTACGTAAGGTTGACTCAAGGCACAAATTTGAACATTGTAATTCTTTTTCTTTCGATTATACACTTTGTTTTCACCCAAAGCAAATGATCTGACCCAAGGAATACCGAAAAACTAATACTATGCAATTGTGCGAAAATCGTACACCAGTCGTATTATACCGTACATAATTTCGTCTAATTCTGTACAATAATTTTTCGTTTGAAATAGAATTAAGAAAAGTCATTAATATCAGTACAATTTCTCAGCTTTGTTGTTATAGTTTTGAAAATATCACTTTCATTCGTAGATAGACACAGGGATACTGTATAATAACACTGATAAGTATTAATAATGTAAGTTTTCTTCTTGATGCATGTATTTTTGTGTCTATCTGGAAAAATGCTGGTTGTCTGGTGTGTTTGTTTTTTGTTTTTTGTTTTTTTTTTATAGAAAAGTCAATCAAACGGACATGTTTTGCCATAATATTATACTGATTTGAGACCTTTATAGGATTGACCTCATTGAACAGCACGACGGGTGTTGTATCTGGAGCAGGAACTGAGTTCAGAGCACTTGAGATATCTGGTTTTGAAAGTGGTTCATGTTGTTCAATGTTTTAAGTTTTCAGTGTTTCTTCGTTGTGTATATAGTTTTTTGTTCATTTATGTTCCTGGGTTTGTCTCTACTATAGTTTTACGTCTTTTGGAATTACTCCTTAGGTATTTGTGTTCGTCTTATCATGGAAACTCTTTAAACTAGCTAGGTTATCTTTTCAGTGAGGTTTGTGCCCCATAACTTCTTTCAAATTTTTTATCGTACCCTGAACCATGGGTACTTTTGTGTCGGGATTTTGTAAAAGAAATAGATCAATTATGCATTTACCTTCCATCTGTATTTATTATTATTACATTGATGATGGTGATTTATTTCCAGTGAAAATAAATTTGATATTTTCACTCAGTGAAAGATCGGTTTTCATTTTACGTCGTCAAGGGCGTTACTAACAAATACCGTTTGTGACGTCGAAAGATTCAGGAAATATGACACTTTTGAAGCATTTTTTGTCTATTTTATCAATGTAATAAACAGTATAAATATGTTTAAATATCGAAAATATTCAACTTGTGACTGGAAAACACTAATAATTCCCTCATGCGCCACACGCATTCGTGAATTAAGGTGTTTTTCGGTCACTCTTTGATTATTTTGCTATATTCAAATTCTTGAATAAGTTATCCTATAAATCTTTTAATAGATGGATAGAAAAACGCATTTAGATTTTTTTCTTTTAAAAAATCCTTTTCACAAATATTTGTGATGGGTGACATGTGTAATTGTTAATAAATATTCTAAGATACCAATTTTTAAGCACAATTTATGCACATTTCTTACAAAAATGTAGATCTGATTTTTCATCAGTGGTGCTCTATACCGACAATTTGAAATTTCCACAGGTTACAAGAATCAAATTGTTTTCCTAAATAAGATCTTGGACTGCCTTTTGCAAATTTCTCTTGCTTCAATAAATGGTTTGCAATTGAAGGGAAAAAGTTAGAAGATAAACCAATCTCTCTCTTCATTATACAATCAATAATGGAACTGTTCATAACTGAAAAATATATTCATTTTGTTTAATTTTTTATACGACCGCAAAATTTTTTTCGGTCGTATATTGGTATGACGTTGGCGTTGTCGTCGGCGGCGTCGTCGTCCGAAGACATTTGGTTTTCGCACTATAACTTTAGTATAAGTTAATAGAAATCTATGAAATTTAAACACAAGGTTTATGACCACAAAAGGAAGGTTGGGATTGATTTTGGGAGTTTTGGTCCCAACAGTTTAAGAATCAGGGGCCAAAAAAGGGCCCAATAAGCATTTTTCTTGGTTTTCGCACAATATCTCTAGTATAAGTAAATAGAAATCTATGAAATTTTAACACAAGATTTATGACCACAGAAGGAAGGTTGGGATTGTTTTTGGGAGTTTTGGTCCCAACAGTTTAGGAATTAGGGGCTAAAAAAGGGCCCAAATAAGCATTTTTCTTGGTTTTTGCACAATAACTTTAGTATAAGTAAATAGAAATCTATGAAATTTAAACACAGAGTTTATGACCACAAAAGGAAGGTTGGGATTGATTTTTGGAGTTTTGGTCCCAACAGTTTAGGAATTAGGGGCCAAAAGGGTCCAAAATTAAACTTTGTTTGATTTCATCGAAAATTGAACTATTGGGGTTCTTTGATATGCCGAATCTAACCGTGCATTTAGATTCTTAATTTTTGGTCACATTTTCAAATTGGTCTACATTAAGGTCCAAAGGGTCCAAAATTAAACTTAGTTTGATTTTAACAAAAATTGAATTCTTGGGGTTCTTTGATATGCTGAATCTAAACATGTACTTAGTTTTTTTATTATGGGCCCAGTTTTCAAGTTGGTCCAAATCGGGGTCCAAAATTAAACTTTGTTTGATTTCATCGAAAATTGAACTATTGGGGTTCTTTGATATGCCGAATCTAACCGTGCATTTAGATTCTTAATTTTTGGTCCCGTTTTCAAATTGGTCTACATTAAGGTCCAAAGGGTCCAAAATTAAACTTAGTTTGATTTTAACAAAAATTGAATTCTTGGGGTTCTTTGATATGCTGAATCTAAAAATGTACTTAGTTTTTTTATATTGGGCCCAGTTTTCAAGTTGGTCCAAATTGGGGTCCAAAATTAAAGCTAAAAAAGGGGTAAATTTTTTTTTGGGGGGGGGGGGCAATTCTTCACAGCATATTGTATTGCAGAAGAAGCAAAAAATTGAATATAAATTCAAATCATATGACCAATTCTAAGTTCTTTATTTCAGTTATTCTCTGTCAGAAACCTATTATGTGTCAAATATTTGAAGAAATCTTCAATTGCACAGTATTGTGCAATAGCAAGAAATTGATATGTGTGCCCTGTTATCAAAACTTTATTATTAACAAATTCCATTGGAAATTTGCCAATTACTCTAGTTTAATGAACTTCATTGGAAATTTGCCAATATAAAATGTGCTGATGAAGCTTTTTTGTTTATCTCATCTAAACTGCTTTTAAATTATGTACATGTATATTTAAAATTTGCCATCCATGACTATGATGTCATTTTCTATTTTAATATGTTATGGTGTATTTAAATGGGCTGTTATGGTTGCAAAGTATAAAGAAATGGGGGGGGGGGGGGGGTTGAAAACAAAATTTAGGGGGGGGGAAAGAGAAATTGGGGAGGGGGTAATTTTTTTCTCATTTCATATTTCATAAATTAAAAAGAAAATTTCAAATTTTTTTTAGCAAAAAAAGGGGGGTTACAATAAATTTTATTGTTTTTTGTTTTTTTTGGGAGGGGGGGGTCAATGTGCAACTTCATAGTGTATTGCAAAAAAGCTAAAAAAAGGGGTAAATTATTATTTTTTTGGGGGGGGGGGCAATTCTCCACAGCACAAGTATTGCACAAGAAGCAAAAAATTGAATATAAATTGAAATCATATGACCAATTCTAAGTTCTTTGATTTCAGTTATTCTGTGTCAGAAACCTATTATGTGTCAAATATTTGAAGAAAGTTTCAATTACACAGTATTGCGCAATAGCAAGAAATTGATATGTGTGCCCAATTTTAAATTTTAAATTGGTTATTTCTGATTTAAATATAAAAACAAATAATACTGATATGGTTTGAATAGGTAAATTAAAATTTTTTAAGTTCTTAGACAACATTCATTCTGTGTCAGAAACCTATGCTGTGTCAAATATTTATTCACAATCCAAATTCAGTATTGTATCAAGCTTGAATGTTGTGTTCATAATTGCCCCAGCTATTCAGGGTTCGACATCTGCGGTCGTATCTAGCTGCGCCCAGCGGAGCATTTTATTGTAAATTTATACTGATATTTAGGGAAATATGAAAATCTTAAATAAGAATTAAATCAATTGTAGTTTTGTTTGCTAAGTTCACCCTATCGTTTTATGATCTTTTATCGCAGAGTATTATTTTTAATGAAATATTTTTTCAAGCCCTTGCTTTATTTGAGATTTTACATATATTTGGATAAGAGGGTAAATTTTTTCACTTGTGATTTATTCTATTTTGTCTCAATCGGAAAACTACGGTTTTTCACCACTATAAATGGAATAATATCTAATAATTATCTTTTTTTATCTTTCTGTGCATCTACAAAAATGTACATGTAGTATGGACTATTGCCAAGTCCTTACGCATTTTTGGTCCGTATTTAACATTCAAATTTCATTTTCTAGCACAAAGTCATTTTACCAGAAAGAAAACGTCAAAATATGAAGTTTAGGTTTGTTCAAAATAGCATTTACACAGAATCACATGTTGTGCATAGTGACTTGTACGGCATTAGACTCCCTACTTAATTACCCTAGGTTCTAATGGAGGGCAATTCCGTACAGCCACTTTTCGTCCTTTTTACAAGAAATGACTAATATAAATCTACATGGAAAATTATCTAGGGGTCTTATAAAATATTACAAATGTAGCTGTTACCGGACGTCAAATATTAACAACAGTTGATAAACTTACCTGAAAGTACGGAAACAAGTATCTAGACAATATTTGTGGCTTTTTTTGTCAAAATGCAGCTTTCAAAAATTCCCTCTAACAATAGTATTGGACAAAGCACAAATAAACATATAAGATATACTCTTTTGTGAAAGAAAGTAAAAGATATGATATTAAAAAAACATTTTTATGCTGTAAAAACTTCAAATACACTTTATTTATCAAGTTGTATCACATATTATTAATATGGCAAAAATTCAACTGTATGGTAATTTCCTGACTGTGCTCCTGCCCACGGATAAGGGATTACAGTTCAAACACTATCCATCTTTATCATAAGATCTAGAAAAAGGTATCCACTGTTATTCATTCCAGCGATAATTTAAATAATTTTTATTATATTATACGCATATTGTTATACTTAAAATCTAAAATCACTTGCCTTCTTGATACCCTTAAAACAAGAGGCTCCCAAGAGCCTGAATCGCTCACCTGTTATCTTTTGTGTACCAGATCTTGCATCAATGATTATTTTTGCTATAATGTATACCGTCGCAATTTTCTTAATATTGATCTGTACAACTAAAATATAGAATCCTGAACCCAAATAAATATGGTTGCTAGGGAACTTTTCAATGGCATTGACTCTTGACCTTTAATTTTGACTTTAACAGGTAATTGTAGGGTCCTGAACCCAAATATATATGATTGCTAGGGACTTTGTCATCGGTTGCTATAGAGTTTTTCAATGGCCTTGACCTTTCTTTTTGACTTGTACAGGTAAATTATAAGGTCCTTAACCCAAATATACATGGTTGCTAGGGACTTTTTCATTGGTTGCTATGGAATTTTTCAATGACCTTGACCCTTGACTCTCCATTTAACTTGTACATCTACCATTTAATTTATTTCAAGTAACGCCCTAAACATCTGTGACAATGTCAGACCTTTATTTTCTGTTTGTATGTAAATAATCTTTCAAGGGCAAAAACTATAAGGGGTCAATTGACGATTTTGGTTATGCTGACTTATTTGTAGATCTTACTTTGCTGAACATTTTTGCTGTTTATAGTTTGTCTTTATCTATAATAGTATTCAAGATAATAACCTAAAACTGCAAAATTTCCTTAAAATTAACAATTCAGGGGCAATAACTCAAAAATGGGTTGACTGATTCAACTGAAAATTTCATGGCAGGTAGATCTTGACCTCATTAACATTTTTACTACTTGTCATATTTGCCCTAACAATTTCATGGCAGGTAGATCTTGACCTCATTAACATTTTTGTCCCCCGCCGCAACGCGATGCGGGGGATATGGTAATGCCGGGCGTGCGTGCGTCCGTCCGTCCGTCCACCTTGAAAGCGCTCTAGCAAATTTATTTCTTGACCGATTTGGATAATATTTATACAGTAGCTTTAACTCAATGATACCTCAAGGGAATTCGAAGATGAGTCATGTCGAAATATTTTTGTAGGAGTTATGCCCCTTAATAACTTAGAAAATTGACAAAATTTTCATGTAAGCGCTCTAGCAAATTTATTTCTTGACCGATTTGGATAATATTTATACAGTAGCTTTAACTCAATGATACCTCAAGGGAGTTCGAAGATGAGTCACGTCGAAATATTTTTGTAGGAGTTATGCCCCTTAATAACTTAGACAATTGACAAAATTTTCATGTAAGCGCTCTAGCAAATTTATTTCTTGACCGATTTGGATAATATTTATACAGTAGCTTTAACTCAATAATACCTCAAGGGAGTTCGAAGATGAGTCATGTCGAAATATTTTTGTAGGAGTTATGCCCCTTAATAACTTTGAAAATTGACAAAATGTTCATCTAAGTGTTCTAAAAAATTTATATTCTCCTTGCATTGGAATAATATTTATACACTTGGACCTAAAGGGAGGTTTTATACATAAACTCCTATCGAAACTTATAAAATTGAAAAATACTGTCTTTAGAGTTTGTTAGGCGGAATACTTTTGATCAAAGCATTTCTATTTATTGAAAAGGAGTAAATGTACATTTGTATAAATTCTCAATACACATGGTAAAATAAGATTTCAACACTATACCCATATTGTATAAATGTCTTCATACCACTCATTAACTTGTAAAAAACTTTAGCAATAACCACAAATTGTTTGTCCTTCTATTCTCTCTCTTTGAGAAAATTTTGTTATGTTTCACTTGTCCAAGGGTTTCTGATGCTTTAGCGGCGGGGGACTTCGGAACGCTGTTCGATTTTTACTACTTGTCATATTTGCTCTAACTGCTTTAGTTCTTGAGATATGAGCCAAAAAGTGCATTTTCACCTATCTTCTGTTTTTAGCCACTGCAGCCATGTTTCTCGATGGACAAGAAAATAAAACACACAATTTATACTAGATACCCTAAGGATCTGTCAGCCTAAGCTTGGCTGAAATTGATTCTGTAGTTTCAGAGGAGAAGATTTTTTAAAGTTTAAAAAGATGACGAAAAAAATGTGAAACATTGTCTTTAAAGGGCAAAAACTCCCATAACGGGTCAATTAAAAATTTTGGTCATGTTAACTTATGTGTAGATCTTACTTTGCTGAACATTTTTGCTGTTAACAGTGTGTCTTTATTTATAATAATATTCAAATAGCAACCTAAAACTGCTAATTTTCTGGTTGTAATACATTCATTATGCCTGTTAGCCAGGGGAGTTAATTCATAAGAAATTGGATATAGGTCATGATTAATTGTACACTAAATTAAGGTAAGTTTTAATGTGTACAGTTGAGTTGCCAATTAAGACTTCTAGTAAGTAGTTTTTTGAAGGAATATAGAAATTATAAATTATGAAACACCAAATATCAAACAATAAATGATAACCTGAAAAGTAACTAGTAAAGATCTGGTGATACATTTAAATTATTTCTAAATTCATTAATATCTTATAAACGTGCAATTCAGAGTAGAGTATTAAAGGTATTGCCATGCACAGTCATAAAGTATCTTATAATACTAATGACTGCAATCATGGAGGTCAAATGTTTGCTTTGTTATTTGTGACAAAAGCGCCAAGATTTTGGCTCGTTTATAAACTTCTGGAATGGTATCATAAGGCTTTTTCATATTAAGTTTTTTAGTTAGTATGTGGATATAATGGATCTATTTTTTTAGAAATTTAAATTTGTTCAACCACTAAAATTATGTATAGAAACCAGAAATGTCTATTTTCTAAGGTTCTTTTTATGTAACAGCTACCATTTTCACAATTTATTCATTGTGTACTTTAGAAAGAACAGATATGGGTAATTGTAAATTTTGAACAGACCATAATAGTCACGTCTTGTGGTCAGCACAGTATGTTAAACCCCACACCATATGAAAATGAGATTTTTTCCCATAATTGGAATACAGCTAATTTCATTTTTGGTGCATCACTGTTATCTATTTTTCAGTTAAATACATATAATACAAATGGATAACACCTCACAAAATTCAAATAAATTCAAAATTCAAATACTTTATTGGTATAAATTCCAAGATAAAGGAACATCACCAGTTACAATACAAAAATGAACAACACAAATTACATGAAACTTGCACAAACAACGGGAACATGAGATAAAAGTTTACATTATCAATTATAAAATTAAATTATATATCATCCAAATAACTGCAGAAGAGATTATCACACACATAAATTATCCTGACCATTATTTAAACATTTTTTAGTTCAAGGTTCAGTTTGTACATATTATATACCCCAGTTATACATATGGAACATAAATCTAAATCAGTCACTGTAAAAATGTAATTAAATCTATCAAGAGGGTTCATATATTTAAAGGAAGGGACAACTTCTATTAGTTTATTAAAAAATTCTTCTCTAGGATTTAATAAAGCTTTACATTTAATTAAGAAATGGAATTCATCTTCAGTTCCTTCTTTACATATAGGACAAATTCTTTGATCAAATTGCAACCCTTGGTAACGACCTCTTTCTACTTGGAGGTAACTATTGGAAATTCTAATTTTAGTGAAGACTGATATTTGTTCTTTGTCATTATCAGATAAAAGATATTTTTCAAAGTCATAGGATTTTTTAATTTTTCTATAAGTTCTTAATTTATTACCTACATGTACATGCTTATTGATATTTTGGGTATTCTCCTCTAGAGCTTCATTCCACCATAAAATATAGTTTTCTTCTAATTTCTTAGAAATTGCATGAACAAGTTTATTCTTTGATAAAGTACACTGATTATTCCAAACATGTCCAAAATTTAGTCTTGTTAATAAATCTTCAAATTTACTGCAAAAGCTATCTTTAATTTGGAGATTTTCCAAATAAGATATCTTTGCAAGGCAATTTTCTTTTAATTTAATCAAATGATCCCAGAAGCCAACAGTGGCTTTAATTGCAGCTATTGATAATGGAAATAGTCCAAGTTCAGATAACACTGCATTATTAGTTGCATTTCTCGAGACACCTAGAATATATTTAGCATTTTTTACTTGTAGATGGTTTGGAACAAATTGTTTGTTTCGCATTTCAAAAGACTGGTTATGTTTTATTAAGCTGTCTAAACACCAAATTTCTGAACAATATAAAAGAATAGGTTTAATGCATATGTCAAAAAGTTTTAAATGTACCAAAGCATTAATCTTGTTTGAAAAAAGAGTTTTTCTGATGCAAAATAGGGCTTTACTTGCCTTTTTTGATAATTGATTTATAGCAGTTGAAAAAATACCAGAAGGTTGAAAAATAATTCCTAGATATTTATATTCATTACACTGTTGAACAATATTTCTGTCATAATAAAATCTGTACCCTTTTAAGGTTTTTCCAGATTTGTTAAAGATCATGATATTGGATTTATCAATATTTACTTTAAGGTTCCATTTATTACAATAATTATAAAGGTTATTTAATGCATTTTGTAAACCATTTGAGGAGTTCGACAATAAAACTAAATCATCAGCATATAATAAACATGACAGTTTAACATCACCTAGAGTTACTGGGTCACAAGAAACATCAAAGACATCTACAATATCATTAATATACATTGAAAATAAAGTAGGGCTTAGTACACATCCCTGTTTAACTCCAACATTAGACATAAATGACTGTGTTATCCCATCTGGAAGTTTTACAGAAAAGTTACAAGACCTAACATATTGAACTTTAGTATAAGAGTCATGTAACTACAAAACTAAATTTTTGATGTACATCCTAAAGAGGATGCTTTTTTTTTCAGATTTGTACTAGGAAAATATACAAAATCAGAAGATGGATGGTAAAGAAGAGGAAGCATTGCCTTCTGCAGGCATGACTGGTTATCACAACAAACATTTTACCTCACATTTAAATCAAGACCAACAGGAATCAAACAGTGGTTTTTCCTTTCTACCACAGTTTCCACGCATATTTAATTTAAATCATATATTTGGGAGATTTTCAAATATTATTCCAGAAGAAACAGAAGGTAAACTTTTCCTCAGTTCATTAGACTCAAATATATAAATATAATTATAATATAAAGTAGCCATTGGATAGTAAAGGCCAGTGTGAGCTTTTACCAGCACTTGGCCTCCATCTTTCTTTCATATTTTTAAATGTTGTTAATTTGGTGCTGATTGAAGAACGAGGCCACCAAGGACTATTTTTTTAATTTTTAATTTTTTTTTTTTTAACAGATGCTGTTAAATCAACAATGAACCCAGTTTCAAAATCAAGCGAAGATGCTATTGGTAGTTCTGCTGAAGATTCTATTGTGCAAAAAGTACAGCAGCTAAGGTTAACTGCCCAATCTAGTCCAGAAAATAATCGGTTTGAACCATTTTGGATACAGATTGAACCAAAAACAGGTAAAGATAAAGGTCATGTACGTCGCCATTCATCAGGACTAATAAAAAATGAAATATCAAAACAAGTCAAAAGCTGTGAAGGAAGACAAATTTTGGATGACACCAATATTGATCATCCTTTATCTCGGGCAGATGACATTGCAGGGAGGGAATATTATGGTAACCAAATAAATTTTGATGAAATGAAAATTATTCCAAATGATACAGCAACAAATACAGCTTTAGATAGTGCTGCATTTGCAATAAGCATTCGTGGAAATGTCTTCAGGAAACCTGCAGATGCTGAATCCTTACAAAGTTCCCAACCATTTAGACGTGGTGAAATTTTCAGAGCTGGTAAAGGAATGAGAAAGTCAAGCTCAATGAGTAGTCTTCAGAATCTTGAGAATGAAGTAGAGAAATCAACAAATCTAGAAGGAATGCAGGATATAAAGCCTACTGAAAGCAAAATGGAAATATCTGAAAGCAGTGTGATGAGAAGGACAAGTTCGACAGGCGATCTTCAGCAACTTCAATCTCAAAAAAATGTCCATGAAGATGTAGAACAATTTCAAGACAAGAACCGGTTTGAAAATCAAAAGGAGGAAAATAAACCTTCAATGGGAGAGAAACTGAATAAAATTCGAAAAGAGACAGCCAACTGGGCTACTACAAATAAAGTTCGTCAAAAAAGAAGGGAACATCAATTTTTCACCCCAACCTCTTTTTGAAGAAATCATGTTTTTAAACATGTCTATAAATTTGTATGTTTATTAAAGGTCAGTATTGCATAAAATGGCATGATATGGGTGAACAGAAAACTTGTTTAAATAGTTCCTCAGCATGTCCTAAGTCATAGTGCTATGTTTCATGGCTATTAAAATTTACATAAAATCTATGAATTTGTATATTCATATAAGAGTGGCAGAATTTGATTAGACCTGATATGTTTTGTAGATTAATTTAAGAAATGTTAAGAACATGTGATTGTCAATAATGTGTAAAATTTCATTTAAGATATTTTATACTGTTGGTTATGACTAGCTTGTATATATCTTTTTTGAAAAAGACCAGAATGAGAAATAAAAAAAATTTGACTGTCCATCATCAGTGTTTACACACAATATGTCAGATATGAAAATATTAGAATAATTAAAGTTTACTTTGTTATGATATAGTTAAGTTTGAAAAAATAATGAAATGTATTTACAAATGTATTACATAATTAAATGTATTTATTACATGTGATTGCATAACTTTGAATCCATTGTTGTCCTCATCTGTCTGCACACTGTCATATTTAATCTTCTTTCAAACCACTGGTTTAATATTACCTGAGGAAGTAATAGTCCTTTGTATGATCCTTTTGTAGAGTTAATCCAACTATCCTTCCAACCCAGCCAATATAGCCTCTGCAACCTAATTTAACATACATTTACATGTAGGGTCCTATTGGAAAATTTAAGTTGTTGTCTGAAATCAGTGCATCCAAATTTACAGCAGTAGTGCTTAGGTGGTCTTCTTTCAGAATCATATTGTTCTCAATGAATAGATGGTTGAGTTTAACATAAGACTTTATAAGAAAGTTTTCTGAAACTATAACAGTATTAAAAGTGTATCCAAGCCTTCCTGATCCTCTTTTAGAATTATTTCCAGAGAACTTGCCAGCTGACCAAGATGTATGAGACAGCAGCACTTCATCTAGCATATATAGATGTAAAGGACACTATCATAAAATATTAAGATCTTCCTACCTGATACCAATGAGCCAGTTGGCTCAAAACTTTGCAGAAATGATCCTTAGGTAATCCTCTCTGGTGAACCTGACTTACCTGTACATTGTTACATAGGTGAAAAAAATCACCATTGTTTCATTTTCTAAAATAAGTGATAAACTGGCCATAATAAATTACTTCATAGATTCTCGTGCAAGTTCTTGTAAAATTTGCATTGGATGGTGGATATTTTTTTAAAAATAACAGAAATGAGTTAGGCATCAATGTTATTTTGTATATGCTATTTGATCAAGACAAATTCTTTGAAATGCTTAAGAACAATTTATTTTTGTCAGTAGCATTTAAAAATACATTGCACATTTTATTTAGCAGAATGACATTGTGTTTGTATCATACCCTTTCATAAATGAACAAATAAAAAACCTATTACTGGTTTTCATTACATATATGATTAAATTCCAGATTTAAATTTTTTTTAAGAAAAACAATATCTTAGTTGAGGAAAAATAGCATTAACAAAAATCTTAAGCAGGAGCCAAATACTGGGGAAGGAACTTAAATGAAATATCAAAGATTAATTGATTATGGTCTCAACAGATGTTTTCATTATAAAATCATGAACATACCACATTCCAACAAGAAGCAAAAAGTATTATAACTTTACCAGTGTTTTCAAATTTGTTTCTGTGAAAATATTTTGGGAAGTGAATGAATTTTGTACTTAAAGTAAGAAAGATTGAATTTTGTTTTGAAGAAAAGAATTATTATGTTTGTATCGTCTTTTTAAAAATGAGATCTGTCTGCTTTTGTTTATATTTACTATTTACAACTAGTTATGCCAGAAAGACTCCATAAGTTGTAATTCCTCACTGAAAGCTATTTAAGCCAAGAATAAACTCTATGATTCAATAAAAGTTAGAGGAGTTATTTTAAAGCATCTTAAATGAGTCTTTGATTGGGATTTTGAACATAAATATCTCTTATTATTTGCTCATCATTAATGCAAGTTAGCCAAAATATGGAGCCTAGCATTTATGTTTTTATTTTTTATTTTTTTGGGAGATTTTATGTTTGAAAATTTTTACCTTTAGTCTGTTCAGCAGCTCACTGACCTTTTATCACTTGCTCATCTACCATGTTTACTGGCAAGGCAGTTGGTTTTCCAAACATTCATAAAATATATTTTCAGAGATATTGAAAGTTTGCTTTGAAGTTTGAGGAAACTTATAATTTTGTAGTACACATCAAACATGTTTTTCATTTAATAACTCCTAGGGATCTGATTGCATGGAAATTTACTCTTCTTGATAGTTGCAGAACTTAGAAATAAAAAAATTTCCCATATTTTCAGCATTTATTTATTGTTCACAGTGATATTTGTTTTAATGTCAGTGCTTTAAACTTTTTATTTTAGATATACTGTTATTTATTTATTTAATGTATCATTATTGTTGATCATTGTCATGTAAATATTTGTTGATCTTCCTCGATTTTCTGTTGGTGAATGAAATTAACAGTAACAATATTTTGTGTAAATTGGGACATTCAGTTAAATGTGAATAAATCATTACATTGTTTACTTTTTGAGAAGTATATATAATATGTAGAAATGAAAATATGTATGATGTAAATATCAATAAGACAACAACCCTGAACAGAACTAAACAGTACCAAAAAAGCCTTCAGTATGGACCATAATAAGCTCTTAGTGACCCCATGTTAACAAGTTTGTGGAGAAAATTAGCAGAAACTACAAAATGTCTGAAATAAAAGAGTATATTTCAAATATACATTAACAACACTAAGAGATGTACAACCATTGAGAGAGGCTTCTGACTTGGGACAGGCAGAAAACAAAATGTTTAAATGAGTAACACTTTTCCACATGTACCATAATTCATTTTATCCAGTCTTAATAAATACAATGCCCTGTTCAATTTGGTTCTTTTCTAATTTGTGATGCAAGATGAGGATTTAAATCCTCAAAAATTTGGAAATATTTAATGTTTTATGATATAATACAGTACTTTCATCCAGTCAAATGAAGATTTTTTTCAAGAAATTCAAGATAAAGAAATCTCTGATGTATTTTTGTCTCACCTGCGATGAAAAGTCCCGAAGGCGAGATAAAGGTATTACTTTCCAGTGGCGTAATCTTTTTAAAAATCTTAATAACTTTGCACACATAATACCTACAATTAAGATTTATAGTCCACAGATACCTTATGGTATAAACTTTGCTGCAGTATATTTGTCTTGTGACCCTGACCTCGTTTTAATGGTTCATTGACTTTATCAACATAAATGTAAAAATTGTGTCCAAGTTTCATGGTTAAATCCATTTCTCAGCAACTGTAATACATAGGCCAACCATATTTGGTCTATAGATAGTTCTTAGCGGGTACATGCCAGTCTGACACCTTGACCTCAATTTCATGCTTGAGTGACTTTGTCACATTTTCGTGTTCAAGTCCATTTCTCAGCATTTATTACACCTAAACCCACCATATTTGTCAATAGATAGTTCTTAGTGGATAAATGTCGGTTTGACACCTGCCTTTTGACCTTGACCTCAATTTCATGATTGAGTGACCTGCATCACATTTTTGGTGATTAAGTTCATTTCTTAGCAACTGTAATACCTAAGCCCACCATATTTGGTCAATAGATAGTTCTTAGTGGGCAAATTCCATTCTAAAACCTGTCTGGGCCTTGACCTCAATTTCATGCTTGAGTGACTTGTGTTGAAATTTCATGATTAGGTCAATTTCTCAGAAACTAATACCTAGACCCCCAGATTTGGTCTATTGATAGTTCTTGGTGGGTACATGCCAGTCTGACACTTGTCTCTAAACCCTGACCTCAATTTCATTCTTGAGTGACTTGCATCCAAGTTTCGTGATTAAGTCCATTTTTCAGTACCTGTAATACCTACACCCTCTGTATATGGTCTATAGATAGTTCTTAGTAACCTTGACCCCAATTTCATGGTTGAGTGACCTGTGTCTCACTTTCATGATTAAGTCCAACATATCTGCTCAATTGATAGTTCTTAGTGGGTACTTGCCAGTCTGAAACCTGTCTCTGGACCTTGACCTAAATTTCATGCTTGAGTGACTTGCATCCAAATTTCGTGATCATATTTGGTATGTAGATAGTTCTTACTAGATACATGCCAGTCTGAAACGGGTCAGCTGAATTTGGCCGGAGTTTCATGCTTGAGGGACTTAATATACATTTTCATAATTTAGTCTATTTCTCAGCAACTGTAGCAGACCAACAATATTTGGTTGATAGAAGTTCATAGTGGATATATACCACTTTAACATCTGATACTTTATCATTGACTCTATTTCATGGAATAATGTCCATTTCTCAGCAACTGCAATACATAGACCATTCATATTTGGTCTATAGATAGTCTTTGGTGGGTACATGGCTGTCTGAGACCTTAACATGAATTTCACTTGAGTCACATTAAGTCCATTTTTCTGTAGCTGTAATACCTATATCCACTGTATATGGTCTGTAGATACCTCTTGGCAAGTAGATATCAGACTGGCACCAAACCTTGACCTCAATTTTAGGCATGAGTGACTTTTATCCCATTTTTTAAAGAGGGCAAATATACCTAATGAGCAAATAAAAAAAACGTAATCCATTGGACAAACCCGGGAAGACAAATGAACAACCACAAGCACAACAAATAAACACTAAACACTAAAAAAAAACAACACGAACTCCTATAAAAACCAGGAGTGTACCCGGGTGCTCCGGAAGGGTAAGCGGTTCCTGCTCCGTGTGACGGCACCCGTTGTGAAGTTCAACCAAGTCATGTGGAAGTCGCATATCGGTGGAGGCACATGCAATCTTACGACAGTGGTAACAGGTCCAACATCATCTGAGATATTGGAACACTGTAACGGTAAATTAATTCGTGATGGCCGTAAAATTTCCTAAGTGATGACATCAACTTATCCCCGATAAAACCCTGGTTAAGAAGCTTTTGTGACAGCAGTAATCCTCATTGTCGAAAGTCAGGGTAACTCACTCATGACCTTGAAAATTATACAAGCTGAGAAACGTAGACGCCATATGCAGGCGATGCTGGTATATTGCTATTCAAGAAGGGGAAAGTTAACAATAGGAAAGTTGAAGTCATCACGTTTGTTATAAAGTTTCTTCAAATGTCCCCCGTTGTCTATTTCAAGAAACAAATCCAAATATGAAGCGGCAGATGAGATGTAGAAAGTCTTGGAATTTGTCGTTATCTATATAACGAAAAGTGAAATAATAGGACTGGGCAAGTTTATTTTTGTTTTCACGTAGTAGCCCTTGAATGAAGTCCGCTTCATACGAGTACAGAAACAGATCGCCGAGGAGATGAGCACAGTTGGTTCCCATTGGAATGTCGATTATTTGTTGAAAAAATGGACCGCCAAATTCAACAAATATGTTGTCTATGAGAGAATCTAACATGTTTGTAATTTCATCTTCAGAATACGTTTTGTCAGAATTAGAATAGTTCTTCACGAAATAATCCTTTTCTCTACCTAAAACTGGAAACTTATACCTGCGTGTGCCATTTTTCTTGAAAAAAAAAACATTGAACTAGTTGTTTTACGCGATCTTTTAATTGAGGATGTGGTATGGTAGTGTAGAGAAGTCGAATGTTTTTATGCTGTTGCATGCAGCCAAAGATTTTGATTTTAGATATTGTAGTAATTTTTTTTAGTTTTTAAGAATCCACATGTGATTGACGCCACTGGTGGAATACGATGTTTCACGGTAATTCTGAAGGCACTGAAGGCCCTCTTTAATACATGTCAATATAAATGTAAAATCTTTGAAAGAGGTTTTGTAGAGCAATTAGCTGACCCAGCAATGTACCTTTGTTTAAACGGATTCTTATGTAGTTTAGGAATCCAGTAAAGAGCTGAAAGTCCATTTCTTCATCTTTGTAGAAATGCCAAAAGAATGAAGAACGGTCTTGTGGTTATCAAGGACTTCCTGCTTAGTGAGTGTGGACGGTGTAGAAGTTTGGTTACCCGCAGTGTTATCCATTCCCAACTCGTTTCTAAGATGCTCAAAATAATAGTCTCAGACAAAAACGATTTTATTGGGGGCTTTTTTCGGATAGTTTTTGGTTGGTACATACCAGTCTGAGACCTACCTGCTGGCTTTGGACACAGTTTTAGGCTTGAATGACATGCATGAGATTTTTCAGACAAATGTTGCCTGACCATTACTGTTTCTTTTAACGCATTTTCCTTTGATTTGTAATGTCGGGTATCAGATAATCTATATTCTGTATTCATGTGCATACTTAGACAATACATTTAGTGTATCCCCACTTGTTTAGTTGTGGAATTTCAGTTTTCAAAAATACATATAATCAGCCTATCAAATTTTTACCAGATCAAACGGTTTTACAAAAATGTCTAGCAAAGGTGATTTCTTTTGATATTTTCTGATTTGTCCTTTTAAAGTTAAATTAAGTTGATGTGGAAAAATATTGGTGTTTTTTAGGGTTTTATAATACTAGTATAAGATTGTATAGTTATTTTGTCAGGAAATTTAGTAAATAAAAGGTTAGGAATTTTTGGGTAAATGTTTACAGAAATCCTGAAAATTAGATTGGAAAAGGGGTTGTCATACATCCTTTAACACATGTGTCTGTAATGTGTGGAAAGCTACCATAAAAATTGTGTACTCAGTCATCTCTTTGTACATTTGACATTTCAACGATAAAAAAAGTATAATAAAAAATTCAGTTATTGTCTGTATAGAATAGGAGATACATGTGACAGTTGAAATGTGGTACAATGTCAGCTATACCAACTAATTCTTGCTATTAACTGACAGCTAGCTAAAGCTGTGAATCCACTGATAAAAAAATGGTTTTCTTTATACCTACTGTTGAACACTATGCAGTTGCTTGTCTTGATTCTGTTGCATGGTAAACCCCAAGTTTCACAGTACTTAATGTCTGATTCTGCAAATTTGAAACTTTCATGGAATCAACAAAAGTAAGGTTTCAACTCTCAAACTAAGTCACCAGTTGATTTTTATTTGGTTTTAGCCAAAATTTAATCTTGGGAACTGAAAATTTGTTTTGCATCATTTACGTCCCATATAACACAAGATAAATACTGAGCCATGGATCATGCTTTAATGTCAATCTGATAAAAAATAAACGACAATTATTCAAATACAAATTGATTACATTGCCACTAACGAAATGCCTGCAACAGCCCTGGTGATAAAGCCACATCAAATTGTTTAGTTGGATTTCGCCGCTCCGATTTTCGATTTTTTAAAATTTTATGAAGAAACATTTTTTTGCCGCTCAATTTTGCAAAAATGCTGATAATTCTTTTTCAAAAAAATAAAAATAAAAAGTGTTCGCCCCTAAATTTTGGTACAAAATAGGGATTTTTTCCATTTTTTGCAATAATTTAGTTAAAAAAAAATTGTTCGGCACGTAAATAAAACTTGAAATTTCGCCCTTTTAAGTTCTATGGAAATTCTTGGGCCTCTTGTTTGGACCAATGGACCAAAGAAAAATACAAAAAAACTTTATCTTCCATTCTGTAGTGTTCAAGAAGTTGCTTTAACATTTCTAAAATAATATTTCGAGATATTTGTGACTTTAAATCTCTTGACTAAAGTAAAAATTCCGAAATCTTTATTGTGCATCTATGAAGTATATTACCATTTAAAGAAGGCGGAGTGTGGCATGCATTAAATAATACATCTTTTTGCACTTTGGGCAACCTTATGCAAAGAGTGGTTTGATGGACGAGGGTAACATCATACCCGAATTTTCATTAGAAAGTTTGACCAAACGTTTGTTAACATACGTTCTTAGTCATAAGTGGAGTTAGATTGTATGTTGAAATATAAAACTTAATTATGCCTCCATTTCCATGGAGCGACATAATGTTTTGTCCTCTCTGTAACAAAGGTTTTTGATAGCAATATCTCCTACAGTTTACATTGGAATGAAACAATACTTGACAGATATGCTGCCTACCATGTGCAAGACAAAATTATTTTCCTGATCGGGTTGATTTTTGGAGCAAATTATTGAATCTAGTTTATACTGTATGAAACCAAACTTACATGTCAGAATTCCTGCTAACCATTTGTAGTTGTGCAAGGCAGATCAGATTGATTTTGTTGGTTTCCACGGGTTCAGTAAGACTGGCATTGTATATTCAGTTAGTGTGCATACCATGGTTAGGGAGCAACCATTCAGGGCGCAAGGTATCTTGGTTCTTGGAACTCTTATCGCGACAACCATCAACCTGTCTTTTTTGCACGTTCTTTTATTGGAAAGATTCTACAATTTGATTAATAATAATAATAATAATAATAATCATTTATTTCAGACATAAATAGTCCATAGTTATATACAAATATAATGAAAATTTTAAATATACAAGATGAAAAATGAAGAATTAAAATACCAATAAATATAATTAGAAATTCAAATTTAATAACATGTCAGTCAAAGTTCACATAAATTTCAGTATACCATTTTCTAAGTAAAGACGAACTATACCATAAATCACTACCAAGAATAGTAAGAACAAGCTGATTATCAGACTGTTGCAAACGTTTATACAAACTATAGATAGTTTTACGTCTCATTTCCTGAAAACATCTTACATCATTCCTGACAAACATACCACTAGCACTACATCGTGAACTGAAACCCATCAATATTCTGAAAGCATTATTATACATTATTTTCATTTTGGTAAGAGACGATATTCCACAGTTGGACCATAATGACACACAATAAATATTCATACAATAAGACTGAAAGAGCTGTATTTTAACATCAAATGAACACTTATTAAATTTACGTTTCAGCATATTAACCTTTCTACATATGCTTCGATATTGTCTTTTGATATCGCAATCATCATTCAAATCATTACATATCATATGACCTAAATACTTAAATTCATCAACAAATTCCATCACACTTCCATTTAAATAAAACTTGGAAATGTTATAAATCTTCAAAAATTTTGTCTTAAAAATCATACATACAGATTTTTTGGTATTAAATAATATATCGTGTTCATTAGCAAAGTTTTCACATATGGATAAAAGTTTTCTCAAACCTGCAACTGATGGACTAATAATACACATATCATCAGCATAACAAAAATTATTTAGCGGCACTCCATTTAAAAAACAACCAACATTGGCTCCAGATAACGCTTTGTTCAAATCATTAATATAAAAATTGAACAGATAGGGTGACAAGATACTCCCTTGTCTTACACCATTACGTACATTAAATTCATTAGATGTGAATTCACCCCACTGAATACAATAAATCTGAATATCAAACCATGACATCAGAAAACGAACAATAAAAACTGAGATGTCTGTCTGTAGTAATTTGTGCAATAAAGTCCAATGATTAACTCTATCAAACGCCTTGCGTATATCTAAGAAACAGGCAAACACAGGACTGCCATGCTTTACATAGAAAGAAACAATTTCTTTAAAAACGAATAAACATAAGTCAGTAGAATGGCCATCCTTAAAACCAAACTGATGGTCACTTATTAAAAGTTTATCTTGCATTAAATTCAATAAGTACTTTTCAATCACTTTAGATAATATAGAGGTCAATGCAATCGGCCTATAGTTATCCTTGTCTGTGAGATCACCAGATTTAGATTTCGGAATTGGTACCAGCATCACTCGAGTGAAGTCCTTCGGAATAACACAGTGAATTAACATAGAAGACAATAGCAGCGATAACAACACAAATAAAATATGAGGGGCATTTTTCAAGTGTTCTGCAGCAAGTCCATCACTGTCAGCTGCTTTTCCGGAATGTAGAGTATTTACAATGGACTGAATTTCTTCTACAGTTGTAATAGCATCATCAGAAATAGGGCACACCTTTACGCTTTCTTTTACAGAATTCTCGTATTTGTTATTGTTCACAGAGTTCAATAGGCCATTAAAGTGATCTCGCCACATTTGTGCAATTTCATACGAACCAGTTGCTCCGTCCACTGATTGCGATAAAGGGGTATTCTTATTATTCTCTTTATTAATTCCATTCCAGAATCCACGCATGTCCTTATTTTTCAATTTATCAGCCAAAGCATCAGCTTTGTGTTGATCATTGTCAATTTTACACTTTCGTAAAGCATACTTGAACGACAATCGAGTTGTATTCATCAGACGAAAAACAGGTCCATATCTCGGCTTTCCAAATGACTGCCACATCAAAAAAGCTTCTCGAGCCATATCATGGGATTCTTTGACATGTTCATTCCATCCAGGTATGATATTGAAATAACCAACTTTATCTCTGCTCAATGAATCACTTGCCTTCTTAATTGATTCAATAATGTCTCTGTAAAAATTTTCTATAGAGGTACGATGAGATATATTAGTACAGTTCATATCTCGACACTGAAAACAATCCGCCGGTAAATGAAGATCATAAAGGAGCGCCGATAGATTATTCCGATATAAATTGATGTCCATGTCGGAGCACTTGCACCAGTTGATGATTTTTGGTCGTTGCATTCCTTTTCTACTGATCAAGCTAGTATCGCATCTATGTAATTTCAAAATGTTAGTTGAAAAAGACATTGGAAAGTGGTCGGAGCTTACAAAGTTAGTATGCACTTTTATATCACTGATCGATCTGTGACTAGATGTTGTGCTTACAATATGATCAATCCATGAAACAGTTCCATGCGCTTCACTAAAATGCGTAAAAATATTAGAATTTTCCCCTAACAAACGAATATCACTGACAATATAATCTTGTTCGTCTGTAAAGTTTCTCAATTCACTGCCAAATAAAGTTTCACTTGACCCAGCATTCCAATCCCCTACAACAATTACATTGGGTGTCTCAGCTTCTTCTATAATACTATGAATTTTACCCAAATATTGAATAAATTCTAAGTAATTGTCAGCACAGTCAAAAGGTAAATAGACATTAATAATAAGTAATTTAAACTGGTCAGCCTGTATCAAAACACCCATAATTCTTGTATCTCCATATTCTATAATTTTACATTTACAACATAAATTTTTACGCCATAAAATAGCTAACCCACCATATGGTCTACCACAATAAATTAAATTAGAATTCATAGATGAAATACCTTTTCCCCAAAAATCCGGATGTAAATTATTTAATTTAGGTAATTCAAAATCATATAGCCAATGTTCTTGCAACAAACAAATATCGTGATCACCTAACAACTCAATCACAGAATTAACATTTAGATTCAAAGATCTACAGTTATAAGACACGACGTTTAATAATTTATCTTCTGTGTCCATTATTTTTATTTTCGAAAAACTTACGCACTAGAACACATTCAGGCCAATTAGATGGATTCAAGAGTGTATCAAAAAATCTTATATCTGACAATAACTTAAACGAAGCATATGTATCATACTTTGTTACCAGTTTCTGACATTCCACTGTTATGTTGAAATTTTCCTTCACAAAAGCTTCAATATCCCTGCTCGAAGTTGAAGGACTAAGACGAGAAATAAACAAAGAAGATTTTGCACGGACTCCTTTCAGAACTGAACTTCTTTTAGTACCAATGACCACGGCCTTCGAATCATGTGAAAAACCGACTCTCGAACGATTATCTAATTTATCCAACCTAGGCGAAGTTATGGTCGATTTACTTGGAATTTTTTTTCGCATTTTTACGATGGTAAAATCCTGATCAGATGATGGAGAATTCGAACTCTGTCGAAGAACATCGGCATAAGTAGATTCGGGCTTCAAAGAATTTGTGATTCCAGACGACGTTATGAAACTGTCATCAGCCACTACAGTTTTCAACTCTGTCAAACTAGCATCCAATTCAGTTGATGAAGCGTCTTCCTCATTGACCTCAATATGACACGCATTATTATTTTTGGTTTGTGTTTGTAAAACTGAATGTTCATCCCTATTACCTTGTCCTTGGCTATCCCTCATTTGCCGAATCAATTCCAAAGAACATTATAGGTGATATACAATTCTGCCCTTATTTTCTACATTTTGGAACCGGCTTTTTAAAAGCGCATTAAAAATCAAATGGTTGTTCACCTATTTTTAAATTTTAAAACAATAGACAATAGTTATATATTTTAGGGAAGAAAAAACCATGCTATTTCAAAAATGTCAAGGGAGCAAACTTTAAAATGTTTGGACACGATTCATTGGATATAGAATAACATCTAATAAAGACATCATTAAACTTAAAGAATAGTACCATCTAGTGACAAGATAAAATAGAATCCATGAAAATAGTTTATTATTGGTAAAACACAACTGGCTGAATTATCCTTAGATAAATTTCACACTAAATTATTCCAGCTAGGTTACTGTCAAATAATGAAACAGATCCTATTAGCTTTAACCATATTGTAATAGACTGTATAGTGATTTATTAAATCATCAATTAATGCATAATTAACTGATCTTATTTTAAACCATGAGTTCCCTCCATCTTCATCTAGATGGGTATTTTTAAGAATGTAAGGATATGGTGTATGTGTCATGAAACAAGATCTCATAGGATTGAACATGGGTGACACAGAGCAGCAGCCCTTCCAGCAAGAAAAATACTGCCAGGAAATATAGTGTCAAAAATTAAACATGCGAAAATTCGAATACAAAGGATACCCATATTCAATACAATAAAAATATAACAAACAGTACTGTAGAAAATCGATCTTACTTGGGACAGACACATAAAAAATTTAGATAAACATTTTTGTGTATTTAAATCTCACCTTAATCCTAGGTCAGAGGTTATACTAAGACCGATCAGTCATCATGAGTAATCCATTTAGTCCCATACCAGAAACAAAGGCTTCATATTAAAAAGACAAAGAGGATTTGGAATTTGCCTTAAGTTACAGTTAATTCATAGCTAGCTTAAAGTGAAGACTGGTTCAGGTTGATAAAAAAAACGCTTTCTTCTTGACGAGACTTGTTTCTTCGAAATTGATTTATCATAACATCATAAAAAGTCTAAAAATAAGTACAAAACCTTACATATCAAAATAGGCAGTAGGGTTTACTTAAGAAACTTAACTAAAAAAAACAGTGCCCTTTATTAAGGACATTCCGGGGAAAAAATGACTTACAAATGTCAAAGTATTTTAATAGCCTTAAAGTACTTGACAGAAAGCTGTAAGTGTTATCAGATACAACCGTAAGGTCCAGGGAATTGCCTGAAATAAGATTTAAATCCATTTTGTTTAGGCCACTGAACCAAAGGAAATACAACCAATAATGACAGACAGATAAAATATTTTATTCTAGTATCATCCAGTCTTATTTTGTATCTTTATTTGTTTTTTTTTTTTCGTGTTGGCCATTTTCTTTACTTTTAATTTCCGCGGTTTCATCATGTTCTGAGTTTGTTGTCTTTTAGAACCTAGGTAGATTTGATTATATATTATAAGTTGTAAAGATCTTTTAATCCAGGAAATGTTACCAATATCAAGTATTCAATGAAAATTTTACTTATCATAGTACCCAAATGAACCAGCATCAATACTATACCTTCATATTCTCCGTTACTGTCTCTATAATGTCCTCGACCATCAAAATAATGGAAAGTTAAGTCGTCTGCCATGTAAATGAATTAACAGGAGTGTGTAGCTTTATTGTCATTAATCGTCTTTATTAAAAACGTCAAATAAAATGGCTGACATGGCGGCCATATTTAACACGGGGAATTAGCTGATCCGTCAGAGACCCTCATCATTAGTCCACTATCATTGAGTGATGTTTTAATTATGTTCATGGAACCAGACACTTCATTTTCATTATTTCCCTTTAAATGAAGACATTATTGTTTTTTGTTGCCGCGATACCACATTAACAGCCAACTTTAAGTGTACAATCATTCAATAATGTAAATGAATGTTAATCGTGACATGTCATTCATTAACTCATGAAATTACCAGACACGAAGATTTTGTTGTTTTTGTTGTAATTTAAAGGTGATAGAAATTCAAAAAAGAAGTGATACAAGTGAGGTAGATCAAAAATGAAATAAACTTAGCTGATAAACTATTTGTAACTCTTAATTTTTTTTCATCTATTTGATAGAAGCCGAAAACATCCCCAAAGGTATGTTTATTTTTTTCAATAAACAACAAAATGGATAACAGGAAAGGTCAACAATTACAAAAAAAATCAAAGCAATCCAACATACATATCTCCAAACAAAAATAACATAAAAGAACACCAAACACAAACATAAACACAGCAGAGAGTCAGGATAGTCTGACTTGGTACACATACATTTTGGTGTATAAAAAAAACACTATAAAAACCAATACAGAATGATTACAAACAAGGTGACCACTTGTTAAAACTGCAAAATTATACTGGAATGTACATAATTTAGATAGCAAGCTCGTTTTAACCCAGACGCATGTTGGATACTGTCGCTCTACTAAACGAAAAAGTCTGAAATAACACCCCGTAAAGGATTTAATGCCAACTCGTCATAGAGTTCAATAGAAATCGGCAGTATTCGTGAGAGGTCAGTATGAATTTAGTCTTCAAGTCACTGATAGAAACATGTTTTTGGGTTTTAAGGGCACATCCACCAGTTCTTTCTCACGATGATATTTTGTTTTTCATTTTCTGATATTTTATCAACCGTCATTCAGTTCAAAATCTGTCATCGGTCATTTGCATTTGCAATCTGAGGGTATTATAAAACATAATGCAAATATAAAAATTTTCAAACGCTTTTAAAATGATTATTTCATATTGAAATACACTTTTCCATGTAGAATGGAGATCATATATTGTAAGAAAAATAATTAGAGACCGTATGTTTATGCTGAAATAAAACTACACTTAACTTAATACAGTGTGTGGCAAGAAAAATGGAATCATATTGCGATGTTTAATTACTTTTTAAACCAAATAACCAATCGGTTTAGAAAAAAATTCCAAAAACCCTGGTTATTATCCGAAGAAAATAAAAGAACTACAATTTTTAATGTTTTTTTATTAATATATTAAACTCATTGGTCTTTATAGTGAATTTTATCGTGCAAGCACAATTGTTAATTGTTACACTTCCTGTGCAAAATTGACATAGGTAAATTAGACATGTTAGAAGTGTTTTCATCTTATTCCTATCACTGAAAGGATTCCTTATTTGAGTCCTCGTCGTTACGTGGTACTGGCTTAATGGATATTCCTATATCCGAGTATCATTTTTATATATTTTTTCTCTTTGTTATGGCACGCAGCTCTGCTCTTTGAGCACTGTCCAAATAGACAAAAACTGTCGGATATTCTGATCCATACGTATCTTTGTCAAAAAGTAATGATTGAAAAAACAACTGTTAAGGTGGCAGTATTTAGTATTTATTATATCAAACTTCTATTACATATAAAATGAAAAGACAACTTTTCGTTTGTTACAAATTTCGTATAAAATATGCTTTACAATTTATCCGTACTTTTAATCCAACATTGCACATAAAGTAACCTAACATCATCAGGAATATTTATAAAATAACGGTTTACGTTTTGTTTATTTTCCCTTATAACAACACTTTATAACAACACATAGATTTGTAAAAAAAATTCATGGCTAGTACCAAACAATGGACAGCTGTGTGATCCAATGGACAACTAGATCACACCGAATCTCATTAATTGTTGTAGCAACTGGAAATTTCAGTTGTTTTAAATATATATTAATTGCATATATGTACCAACTCTGAGACAAACCTGAGATAACGATCATATCATTGTATCTAGTGACCGCTATGGTAAAGGATTAGGGCCTTTATACCTTTTCTAGCTGGAAACTTACATTCATAATATAATCGCTTAGAAAAATAACCATCAAACTAACAAATGTATGCCCACTACAGCGACAACACCAGACATTGCTGTTCATTATTTGGTATTTTCAGGAGAAAACATTCGAGTGTAGAGCTTTTATGTACACTGAAAATAAGTATGAAAATTAAAAAAAAAATACCATTTACAATTATTGACCACTGACACGTTTTTCGTTCATGATACAAAAAATCAAGTAGCACTATAAACACGTTAAACTATCACAGTCCTTACTTCTCTACTAACACTTATAACCGTAGGTTTATTTATATCCATATCAGTATGGAGATACAGACCGAGGCGTCATGTCTGAGGATAAATTCTGAAATGTTTGTCCACTTTCACTATTTCCGGATTCTGAATCATTGTCATCGTCCTTATAGATTGTCAGTTGTGCAAGTTTTGCTTGTTGTTGTTCGTAGTTCTGTTTCCTCCATTTTATACGTCTGTTCTGGAACCAAACCTTGACCTGAGCTTCGGTTAGGTTAAGGGAACATGCTAAGTAATATCTAAAATAAATAAATAAATAAATAAATAAATAGCGACATCAATGGTATTAAACGAGTCCACAGGCGTAAAGTTTCCGGCATTTCAGACTTTATTGTAAATACATCTTTGTAAAAATTTTACCAAAGAATTACATCTTAGAATTTAGGCACCCAGTAAAAAAATCTGTACTGAACCAAGAACTGTGCTATAAACCTCCGATTTTCCCCTTTTTTAAATTCGTACGAGAAATTAAAATCTCTTTAGTTTTATTGACAATTCGCATTTCATGTCTCCATTAAAAATTTCTATTATATTAACACAAACCCAAGACTTTAATAATCGGTTAATTTCGGTTCGTAGAAAATATTCACCAATTTCAATGAATTTTCAAACTCATAAATCCGTGTATAATACTGTATTATACAGTTGAATAAAGTATATGTAATTAAGTTTTATCATAATTATTATTTTAGTTTATAATCCTTCTACGTTTACTCACCTTTCCGTGCCCACCATGTACTGTTGTTTCTCAAATTCTTCCTCCAGTTTTTCAAGTTGTTCCGGGGTAAATATCGTCCGAACACGTTTTCCTTTTCCTTGTTTCCATTCATTCTTCACGTCTTTATTTGACTGCTCTGAAAAGCAGAAATTTACTCACTGAAGAGAGTTTGCAATTTCAAGAAAAATATTTGTTTCATTTTAAGAACTATTCTTTCATATTTTTTACATTATATTAAAACTATTAAAAAAAATTCACGTAGTATTTGGAGTTGTAAAGTAATGATTACGTTTTTCAGAATGGTTTTTATTTAGCATTACATATAATTATAATAAAGAGATAAAACAAAACATTCAGATTCAGACTGATTTTTTGGGTTCTTTTATATATTAAGAATTTTTGGAGATTTTAATATAATGTTATTTTTACTTTTCACGAATTTTAATGATTCTTTCAATATCAGCAAAAGAATATACTGACGCTACAATCAAAACAGAGGGAAAGTCCGTAAACTCGAAATCCAATGCAAAAGACAAAGTCGTAAATTCAAGGAATTTCATTACCTTATTGAATCTTTTATGTTTTTTTTTAATCTTTGTAAAATTCAAAGTATTTACAACGCCGTATGATGCGTAAATATTCCTCGTTTTCATCCAATTGAAATTAATCTGACTTCAAATTGTTTTGCCTTAACAATTAATTGTTGTACTCCAGGTTGTATACTACTTTGGAAATTTAGGTGAAGGGTATCCAAATAAGGACCAAAGGAAAAAATAAAATACAATCTAGGGCTTTTTTATAGGAAAATTTGTCACTGAATTAATTTTGAAAATTACAATCTATGGATGATTTTTTTAAATAAAAAAAACAAACAGATACATGCTTTGTCTGCTGCATTAGATTTACCACCAGACTGATTAATAGACATAATATATATATGGTTGCCTTGTATTAGGGATTGATATGTGAGACTTTAGATACTTACTCTCCCCTCTACTCTTGTCTGTATTCGACAGTATACAATGTAATGTGACTTTAAAACAGTGGTTTGAAGATATCAATGGTGTGAATTAATGTATTGATGCTGCTTATTTGGCCCTTATTGCAAAAAGAGGTAGTTTCTTTTGGGTTATTGTGGTTTTACGCCACTATCAGTGCAGCAAAAAACCTAATCTAGAACGGTAGTTTGCTAGAAATCATTGATTTTTTTTATTTTATCATCCATACTCAGCTGCAAGTTTGCTTTCTGATGATTGAAATAATTCAGTTTTTCGCCAGTAATTACACAAGAAATATTTAATTCTATAATATTTTAATAATCATCTGTGTTATCTTAAGGGGTATATTTAAATGTTTAATAATTCATTGTATTGATTATCAAAATTTATAAAAAGCCTGAACATTGTCCTTTTTGGAAGAGGCGTGGTAATAGTAATTATAACGCATCACCTGCAACATAGCTGGTAAATATTGTGGCATTATTTGATCATCTCAGTATGGTAATAACAGGGAAAGACATGTTAGTAAAAATGGAATATTATTGATGATATAAATTCGGGTCAAATATACTCTGTTATTTATTACAAATAGCTGAAAATCAATTGTATGTGGAAAAAGAACAAGTTCTCTATGTACGTGAATAGGAAAGGGTATAATTAACTTATCAAATGGGCTAATGTCAATTGAAGACGGATCGAAAATACAATATTAAAAAAACACCTGATATTTACTTAAATTTGTTTGCAAACCTTTTAGAATTTGTGCTATTAATTGCGATTAAAAGAATATTTGACAGCTTGAATAAAAAGGGGAAGTAACTGAAAACTTAGTGACGAACTAAATATCTATTAACTCGAATGGACCTTAAGAATTTCCTTAAAAGTATATAATTATACCAGTAATATTAAAAATCATTTATTTACTGGATGGAGTGTATTAAAACCATGAGTTGATATTCTCTTTCATGTATTAAGTTTGCATTCAGACTATTCCACATCATTCTTACCAAATATTCCCACGAGAAAGTTATGTAATGAAACGATTTGGTTACTGAACAGTCGGACAAAGCCCACGGTAATTCCATACAGATGAAATAGCTTCGTTCTCATAATGAACCAAACAAGTAACGAAGAAAAGCAAAAAGACACTGATTGACTGTAAGCAAATTTGTGTACCCGGTGTATTGAATATTTTCTTTTTAATGGGAGGGTCTGGTCAAAGAATCAAGGAATTTGGTGAAAAAGGCATGCTCAAAAACGTGGTAAAAAGGGAAGGAAGAATATTTCCCAGGGTCAAATATTTAACACGGCAATATTATAATACATCCAAAATATCATTATAACCACTGGTTTACGAAACAACATCTTGGACTAATAAAACATATCATAGTCCCAGATTGCTTCGATGGAATTTGTCTGTCGGAGATGAACCCCCTTACCACTAAAGTATCGGAGCAGTTTTTATAATTTCTGTCAGATGTATGGCAAGCCGTTTTACTATTTATTCTAACTTCAAGATATCTAATAAAGTTTATAAGATATCTCATATAGTTTATAAGATATTTTTATATAGTTTATAAGATATCTTATGTAGTTTATAAGATATCTCATATAATTTTCTTTATAAGATATCTTATATATTATATAAGATATCTTATATATTATATAAGATATCTTATATATTATATAAGATATCTTATATATTATATAAGATATCTTATAAACTATATAAGATATCTTATAAATTATATGAGATATCTTATAAAGTATATAAGATATCTTATATAAAAAATATTTATAAGATATCTTATATACTTTATGAGATATCTTATATACTTTATGAGATATCTTATATACTTTATAAGATATCTTATAAACTTTAGAAGATATCTTATAAAGTATATAAGATATCTTATAAAGTTTATAAGATATTTTATAAAAATTAGATTATATAAGATATCTTATATATTATATGAGATATCTTATATATTATATGAGATATCTTATATACTTTATAAGATATCTTCTAAAGTTTATAAGATATCTTATATAGTTTATAAGATATCTCATAAAGTTTATAAGATATCTTATATAGTTTATAAGATATCTCATATAATTTATAAGATATCTCATATAATTTTCTTTATAAGATATCTTATATATTATATAAGATATCTTATAAACTATATGAGATATCATATACTTTATGAGATATCTTATATACTTTATAAGATATCTTATAAACTTTAGAAGATATCTTATAAAGTATATAAGATATCTTATAAAGTTTATAAGATATCTTATAAAAACTAGATTATATAAGATATCTTATATATTATATGAGATATCTTATATATTATATGAGATATCTTGAAGTAAGAATAAATAGTAAAACGGCTTGCCATACAGATGGCTTACGAAAATACTTTTGCTACTATCAATTTCAATTTAAGTTTACAAAAGGTATGAATCTTAGACAAAGTCTTTGACTTATGTTATATGATGTTTAAGCCAGAACTCTACAAGTAATCATGCTTATGATATATATCAGAATATAGAACAGTGTGCAGAAAGTACTTTGCCGATTCGCTCGTTCATAACGGTGTTGTAAAGAAATACATGTACTACTAAATTTGTCTTTCTCTCTCTCTCTCTCTCGCCTTTTCAGGTATTCCCAGGCGCATTTTATGGCGTTTAATACTATCAAAATTATTTAACAACAGCTCCCTTTTGATTCAGAGATTTTATACTGTTACAGTATTACTGACTAATGGATTTATATAATTATATAAGTTTTTACAGGGGCGGAGCTCAAAATAACTTATGAAAAAGCCCTTCCAAACCTAACCTAATATAATAAATTGCAAAATTGAAAATATTGGAATTTATTGAAAAGGTCGTAAAAGTGAAATTACATATAAAACGTTGAAAACTAAAATATTAACAACAATAATCACGATAACAACTTTCTGTTATGTTAAAAATTTAGAATTAGCTGTCATTGCATCGCACAATAAATAATTTCAAACTTTGGAAAAATATAGCCTCATTATTACAAATTCAATATTGTAGCGTCATTCTAATTTAAATTTATTATTTATTTGAAATTTTCCTGTTTCTTTTTTAAGATAAATAGCAAAATACATGGTTTATTTTGTAATAATATGTTAATCTGTAATATGCCAATTTCGATATTTTCAATTAATCAATAATACGTGTAAAGCAAATTGAAAACCAGCAGGACTAAAGTTAATTTATTGTGGATCTTGTTTCAAACGCTTTGGGGAATGATAGTCTCATTGCTGTCACGCTGTGTAAATATGTATGTATGTCCAAAAATATCACTAAATATCCCTCTCTTTAGGGCCTGTATTTCTTTAGATTTAGGAAATTTTAATTTGAGTTCAAAATATCAGGTGGGGTTATTAAAGATTTTTTTTTATTTCTTTATTTTACACACAGGAACTAATAAATCAAACGAAAATTGGAATGATGTTCACCTTTCACAGTTATTGCGTATAATAAGAATATTTTTCCTATCAATCTCCGTTAAAAGTTTTATCCGCTTTTGTTAAAAAAAATTTCTAATAAGTTTTATGTGGAGAGGAATGTAATCTTAAAACATAGCTGTATATTACATTTATTCATTTGTGAAATATCCTAAAATAAATCTCAGAATTTTATTTAATTTTCTAACCAAAATTTACGTTCCCAACATACATTTGATTTTTTTACCCCAAGCAGTGTGAGGAAAAAACGAAAGAAGTTACAATTACAACCAATATATTGTGAGAAATTCAACTGTTTATCATTGCAGAATAATAAATATGATCCCAGAGTTATTGACATACCGAATTAAAAAATTTCAAATTAGTTAATACTATACCTAACTGTCTTTTTAGCCTTTACAGATAACAATTCTTTGCAGATCAGTTTTACGCACCTTAATTATATAATGGATATTTTTTCATACATGTATTGTTGATCAAAAGTTTATGAAAAAACTGGAAATCTTCTCAATTCAAAATTGTGTTTAGTTTGTATGTAACTTCTGTGATTAATAAATGGTTTGAGATCAAATAAACATTTTCGAAATGTCTTTCTTGTTCTCGAAACAGTTTAAGGACAAAATTGTTCTAAAACATGTTATATATGGGGGCTTTTTCAGTTGAACACCTCCTTTACGGGATATTCTCTTATAAATAAGCAAAATATTGTTATTTACTGAAGTACCTATTTTGTTTGAAGTATAGAATCTTCTTTTTTGCTGAAACTCCACTTTTTAAATAGTCTAGATCCGCCTCCAGTATTACTTTTGAATAAAATAGAGAATTGGTTTTGACTGCAAAAAAAAAAAAAGAATTAAAAACAGAAAACCGAAAAAATCCATTTTGGTGAAAAATGTATAATTTCGAGAGAACTCTGTGAAACAGAGATAAAGTCCCATTTACGTTACTGTATAAGTGCTTTACAATATGTCAGTAATGCTTACCGTATAGTTCTGTAACCTTTTTGATAGGTGTTGGTTTGTCTTTCTGTGTTATGTAAGGATGTGGTCCCTCAAATAATCTCTGATGTCTGCGGGAGGAAATCTCTGTATCTTTACCATGACAAGATGTATTGCGACATGGAGATTTCAGAACTGGACTCGTTAATCCTTCATTATGTTGATCTCTGTTCAAAATGGCATCAATCGTGAAAGTGTTAGACTTGCTGGTAAAATTCACATGGTTAGAGGGGTGAACATTTGAATACTGGGTATGAAGAAATGCAGGATGCACTGAACATCCAGGAAACGACCAAAATCCCTGGTGAAGAGCTAGTGGATGATGAGATCCTATATTCATTGTAGCAAAATTTCCAAAAAAATAATAAACTTAATTCCTAATAGATCGGGTGGTGTTGTTGTTTAGTGTGAGAATGATATCATTTTTACTAAATTACGATATTTAATTTATTCATGTACAATAGATTTCTATGGTTGATTAAGTGTAGTAATTTCTATTATAATTTTGTATCATACGGGTTTCTTTGGATTGGGTAAAAGTACCAGTAGCCACGCCTATATGAATCAATTGTGTTGAAAAGAGACTGGGGAATTGACAGTAATATAATTATTTACACCTAATTTACAGGTAAAAGATTTGGTTATATTTCTGATATATTTTTTTATCACATACATGTCTTTGAAAGATATACTACAGACAGTAGAAATCACTTGAGATAATATCTTAAACATATATGTTATATGAAAATAATGGCTAATGTGTTCATAAAAAATCTTTCACCTAAGTGAATTATTTTTATAGTTATAAGTAAAAATCAACTTTACAAACTAAACTATTTATTTATTTATTTATTTATTTATTTATTTATTTATTTATTTATTTATTTAATTTATTTATTTATTTATTTTCTATAGTAACAACTTTAAGTATAAGTATTATTTTAGTTAACAGTTAAATTTCAAACTTTTGAGAGGTGTTAATAATTATTTGTAATTCTTATCCCATATCTACTTGGCATTAATGAATTTTAAGCTTAAATTTGAAAAATTTACAAAATATCATTTTTTTTTCTAAAAACAATTCTTATAATGATGACATTTATAGTTTTCCTTTTTCTAAATTCAAAGAGTAAAATTGAAACTTTGAAACTCCTATGCGAAATAAAAATGACACCTCTGTTTTCATATTAAATAGTAATTCTCATTATCCCAGAGTTGTTGGTTGTTTTGACCCTTTAACATAATTTTTTCCTTTTTACGAACGTTTGAAATATTTCATGAAAAATATATGAATATTGCATTGCTATTATCCGTTTATCACAGACAAGAATTGTCTCCATGTATATTTGCAAACCAAAAGCCTCGCCATTAAAATGATTAAGATGAAGAAAGGTAGAAAAAAAGGCAGTTCGTTTGCACTCAGTTTAAGAGTTTTTTTATTAGGTACTGAGCTAGGCAATGAATATTTGCGCCATTTTTACCTTTAGCTTTACCTGTAAAACTTAACTTCTTCCGTTAGCCAGTCAAAGTCTGTTTCCCCCTTCTCACCAAGGGGAGAAAAACTTAATTAACTCAACAAGTTTTAAACGTTAATCCATGGAAATACTGTTCAGATCGTATACCCTCTAATCTAAAAAAAAATATAAAAAAAACAAAAGCAATAAAGACGAAAAATTGATATTAAAGTTGTACAGTTTTCATAAATTTGTTTCAAAAAGTTTTTTATTTTAATACTATATTCAATAAGAAATGTCGATTTCTATTTCAACCATTTTTTTTTTTTATTTCAGCCTTTTGTATCATATCTCATTCAGTTCAAATTAATTTGGCGAAATTGGGCATTTTTTGTTATTCACGCTTATGTCCATTTTCGAGTGGCGCAAAAAAAGACATCTCGAAGAAAATGGCGCAAATGCATGTCCACTGAGCTAATTGATACTTGGTTGTGGTTTTACTGGTTTGAACATTTTATTCAAAACACACAAATAATACCATACTTTCTCCTGTGGCACTATCAGAAAGTATATAGATAAACTTGAAACTGGAATATACTTCTGGAATGAATTTTCCATTCATAATATTTAGCCTTATACTTTTAGCAGACTGGCTTCTAATGACATAAAACAGAATAAACACTGACTAAACTGCCTAACTAATTATTCAGATGAACAACGGTAGAATATTTTGCCAAACTGGCTCCCTAAACGATTTTAGGAAATTTGAAACTAGACCAAAATAAATATAATTATCAACATTAATTATAAAACGCTTGTTTGAAAGTCTATGAGTCAAAATTCATAAATTTTTCACATAGATACTTTGGTGGCAATTATAATTATTTTGTCCAAATTATTGGCAGTTTTACGACCAGGCCACTGTAAATATAATTAAATATTTAAATGAAATAAATGTTCAAGTATAATGCAGAAGTATTTCCAAATTGAAATGACTATTATGAACATCTAGAGTCTAATTCATTGTTAATTTTACCAAGTAAATAAAGTTGATCAAATCTTATTAAATACATCAGACGTCTAAAGACTTTAATTCTATAATAATAGTAACCAGCAGGTTAAATGTTTATATAGAGAAAATCCGTTTACCCACTATTTTTCTTATTACGCATTATGCCATGAATTAAACGTAAAAATGTATTCTAATTGAGTATTGACTAGCCAAAAAGAGGGAATTTTAAAGTTTAAAATGCAACACATTAGCAGCTATTATCAATCATTCAAAGCACGAAAAAGAACCACCTTCAAAATCTGCTCTCCCTATACGAAAAAAAAATTGAATCAAAAGCCAGTATGGTGTTTTGTTAGCCTGCACTAATGCTGTGACAAAAAATAAGTATGAAGTTGAAAAAAATATGGACCAAGATGGGTATATAATCTCACCCAAATATATGTAAAATCAGAGCAGATCATTCTACCTCTGTAAGGGTTTAGTGGCCATCAAAAATGACGATCTACGAATGGTTCAGAAACATTCGGAGGCCGTATAAAATGTACCGTTTTACGCACTATTACCTGACAACATTCAAGATCAGACGATTACTTCAGATATATTTTCTGACTTTGTGGAATACAGTGTAAATATATTGGATCGCTAAAAGGGATTCCCAGGGAACGGAAAAATAAAGAGTTGATAAGAAATAGATACGTTTATTTTTTGTTAGATTTTTGCAAGGGAATAACTTTTTATACTTAATGGAAGGCTTGGTGGTGACAAACAGGGAAAATATACCTGCAAGCATGGCAGATTACTGTATTTATAATGGAAATTGTCGCAAACTTAAAATACCGAACAGAATTTAACAATCAAAACATGACCGAATCGGAAAAAATTACAAGAAAACAATTGATAAGGCAGAGAAAAATTTAACTAAAAGATTAAAAAATATGCGTACGAATGACCCTAAAGCGTTCTGGAAAATGCTTAATCAGGGAAAGCGCAGAAACCAACTGGGAATTTCGCTGCAAAAGCTGTTCGAATATTTTAAAAAGCTAAATGCAGCCCCATCAAACGATATTTCAAACGATCGAAGAAAAAGATGAAATTCTTTCATTGTATCAAGAAACTAAAAAACAATAAAGCGAGTGGCGAAGATGAAATTATAAATGAATATATAAAAGCAACACCAAACCAGTTTATTGATGTCTATGAAAAGCTTTTTAATATAATATTTGAATCGGGAATTGTTCCAGATATTTTGCTAATTGGAAATATAACAACGATTTATAAAAAATAAAGGAGATAGTAATGATCCAAAAAACTTTAGGCCTATAACTATTGATAGTTGTCTAGGCAAACTTTTCACTGCAATATTAACTGGTCTGCTAAATAAATATTCAGATAACTTTATTATATTAAATGAGAACCAATGTGGCTTTAGACAAGGCTACTGTACAATGGACAACATTTTTACATTGTATGCTTTTTTCGAACTCATGAGACGAAAAGGGAAAAAATTATATTGTGCTTCGTAGATTTGAGAAAGCGTTTGATAAAGTTTGGTGGTATGGTTTGTGGTATAAGCTGTTGCTGAACAATATTAATGGAAATATTTTACATATTATACAAAAAATATATAAAAATATACAATCAAATATTGTTTATAATAACGACACGTCCGAGTTCTTCCGTGTGATAATGGTGTAAGACAAGGAGAAAATATAACCTTTTTTATTTGCCTTATTTTTGAACGATTTCGAAAACTTTATGGAAAATCAAAATAGCAGAGGACTGAATACAATCACAGAGGATAGTGACAACGCACTAGATATGTACATAAAAAAAGTTTGCTTTGCTTTATGCTGATGACACTGTTTTGATGTCTGGATCACCAGAAGAATTACAAACACAGTTGAATATATTTCTTGAATATTGTAAACATGGAAACTAAAAGTTATTGTAGAAAAAAAATGTATGCTTTGGAAGTGGAACACCCCCGAATAATTTATATTTCAGATTTGATAATGAGAACATAGAAATAGTCAAAGAATTTAATTACCTGGGTACATTGTTGAAGAAAACTGGGAATTTCAACCTGGCTATAAAAGCTCAAGCTGATAAAGGAACTAGAGCTATGTATGAAATTTTGAAGAGAGGTTAATACCATAACCTCTCGGTTTCGTTTCAATTAGATATCTTTGATAAAATGGTCAAACCCATTCTTTTATATGGATCAGAAGTTTGGGGATTTAGAAATTGCTATATTTTGGGAAAAGTCCACTTGAAATTTTGTTAATTATTGTTGAATCAAAAATTTTTCTACAGCTAACTGTCTAGTCTATGGGGAACTTGGACGTTATCCTCTACATGTTGATATCAAACTGAGAATGGTTTTATACTGCTTCAAACTCATTATGAGTAAACAGACTAAACTATGTTCTATTACTTATAGATTGATGTTTCATTTATTTAGTACCCAAAATGTTAATTTCTCATGGTTGACAAATGTTAAAAGTATTTTTATGAATGTGGGCTCTCCCACATATGGAACTCTCAAAACTTTATAAATGAGAAATGGCTTTTAAAAAATCAAACTGTTTAAGCGACCAATACAAACAAAGCTGGAACAATGATATACAAACGTGTTCAAAAGCAATTAATTATAGAAATTTCAAAGATACTTTTGAGTTCAAAAACTATTTCGATATATGGACGAAACAGATCTCCTGGTTTTTAGTAAATTTTGAATGGTTATATCCATACCTTACCAATTGAACATGGAAAATGGCAAAATGTAGAGTTGGAAAACAGAACTTTGTACTTTATGTAATTCCGATATTGGGGATGAATATCACTACATTTTAAAGTGTTCTCTTTTGGCAGAAGAAAGAAAATTGTATAGTAAGAAAACATTGTACAGAAAGCCGAATATTGTATGCTTTAAGGAAATAATGGGATCCAAAAATAAATAAAATCTTATAAATTTGTGTACATTTATAAAAATTATTAACAAAAGAGTGAGTCCTCCTGCCTAACTTATGTCATACCAAACTTCTTTTGTATATATTGTATATATTTGTTGTTATGTCTCTATATTTCTCTGTACCTATGTATATGGTGATGAGAATAAAGATATATATATATAGTCCGTGGTCGGTTCATTTCCTTATTTAAGAAAAGAAATGGTCGTGTGCAGTGTAAAATTAGTCCGAGAGAGTTAATCACGAAAATAAATGAATTTGGTAATATAATTAAGACCCATAACTATTCGTTTAAACATATTTATTCTAATAATAATCAAAGATATATAATAAGAGACAAAACACATAAATAACAAAAGGATTCGGAAACAAGCTACAAGCTTCTATAGAATTCTGTTTCCTTATTAATATTCCCACGTTATAAAATAAAGATGTCATCGCTGTACAAGAACGTGTTGTTATATAAATTACTAATAACCCATAACAATTGTGGTCTCTTTTTTGGGCAAATTACAAATTTATAGTCAGGTTTCAAGTCTAATTTTATAAATTGTTGCATGTAGGCGATATTCTTAAATCTAAACTTTGGTTATTCATATTTTTAATTTAAAAGTATGTATAATTACTTAGTTAAATGAATTTGGGATATTGTTGATAAATACACGACATATTTATTTTATAAACATTATTCCATTTCATGATGATAAAGGAGATGATTCTTCATAGATATATTCCATTTTGATCACATATAACTTAATCTTGGTATATGAAGAATAAAATAATTTAATCGTTTGTTTTTATTTCTACATCTACCAAATGGAGAATGAAATAAAACTTCATTCCATGAAATTAACCATGCAAAGTTAAACATCCTATGAAGGGTTTACAATGTTTCGTATTAACAGATGTTTAATGAGGTAAAAACACTGTTCGTGTTCTTTCCTTCGACAAATTTGCTATCCTTTGTGGGTGAATATCAGTTTCCAGTCCAAGAGACTATTTTAAAACAATGTTGAAACATTTGCGTCAAATTACCAATCTTATACTGTCACATTGCTCAACCAAAGTTAAAATTTAAAGACAATTATTTATTTCATTAACCGTTCCCTTATATCAGAAATTAAATTCAAGAAATTTGGTTGGACAACCGAAGTATAACTGTTACTAATTTCCCACGACTTTACTGCTGTATAATTGGATCTAACTTGTCATCACTAGAAGTAACACGAGACAATAACACTTATCACCACAGGCACATCGTTACTGGATCATCTTTTACCTATACTTACACCTATATAAATTACATCTACCTGTTTACACCTTTATCTATTTGTTATCACTTACAAATTGATATCATTAAAGAAGCCGACAATCTGAGATTGAAAGATAATAGAGAAAACAGGACTTTATTCTTACTTAATTTGTTTTTTCTTTTGTATAGAAAGATTAAATTAAGGACATCTCGTAGAATTATCACCAGAACAATAATTGTTCTATATATAACAAATCCATATTGATCTTTGTCACCTTTTCCAATAAAATTTGAAACTTTTAGTATTTGTTTTAGCACCTTACATTGGCCACCGGATAGAACACTTCAAAAACTTATTAAATTGAAATAAAATGACAATTAATGTTCCAATTTTTTTTTAAAGTTTAACGCTAAAAATACGGTTCAATAATACGCGATATTTAATGTCTCACTGTTAATATATTTCATTGCTACAACCGGCCGATTTTTATTATTTGCCTTTAAACTGATCACATTTTTGCCTCAAATAAGAATGCACTCAGACTATGTATGAATCCACATTTCATACAAAATACAGATGACGAGAGAAAAAAATCAAGAGAAAAATATTTGTCCTATGTAAGAAAAATTTGTGGGAACAGTAGGAAGAAATTTGATTTTAAATGATTCTCTGCATTTAAATAACACTACGCACTGAAACGTGTGAAAATGTCAGTTTTGTTTCTTCTGCATCAAATATATTTGAATATAATAAAATATCTGTCCCTTACCACTATGGGATAAAACTAATTTATATGCATTTCACCAATTCACCATATTAAAAGGACCATTCGGAATTCAAAAATATTTAATGCCCATTATGAATTTAGTGTAAAGGCATCGTAATATAGATCACCACAACCATTTCTCGTAATCCTCGATTAAAATATCAAACCTCATTTACTGAGACATTAGGAAACTTTCTATAAGGAAACTGAAACTATATTGGAAAACTGGGTTTAAATTCGCATTTATAACTTATTTGGTAGTCTTTAAGAATGTCCTCGAATATTTATGGACCTCAGTTAGGATCTCCTTTTTCAGACACCCATAAATGGATTTCAGGATGCTCCACAAATCTATTTCAAGAACTCCATAAATCGAATTTAGGGCCTCCTAAAATATTTCAGGAGGTCGTGAAATCGAATTGTGGTGGACCATACAAATGTGAGGACCTTCTTAAATAAGATAAATTTGACTAATTCTGGTTTTTATTTCACTTAATCGAATAAGTCACAAACATTGGAATAATTTTCTTATCACTGCTTTCTATCCAACTATACTAGTATAAAATCTCACTTTAAAAAAGCTTCATATTGAAAATTCACAAGAAAACGTATATCTGTCTTTGTATTGTTTAGGCATATTACCAATTATTCCAGAGAATTATTCAAACCATTTGTATTGTCAGGGATCATATAATAGTATTCATATAGAGTTCCTGGTATTGTTTAGGCATATTACCAATTATTCCTGAGAATTATTCAAACCAGAGTGCAATTAGAAGGTAAAGGTAAGTTTTAATAACAATTAATGTACTGCAATGTGTGTGTTTGATAAGAGATTAATACAGTGCGAAACTGTACGAAGAATGGCTAATTTTGAAACTTGCAACTTTTTATTTCTCTAAGACCCCAACCGGGGTATTTGAGAACCGTAGCGAATATTTGTTTACCACATTCGGGAACCAGTAAGACGTAAAATCATAAGAGTGATCTCCCATTAAAGACACAATGGCATTCACCCAAGAAGAACTTAGAAAAGCAATAAAAGGTTAGGAAACGCTCAAAATATAACTTAAAATATAAATTTACAAAGATAAAATTCGCATTTATAACTTTTTTTTGATTATTGGCTAATATTCAGACTGAAATCCTCCATTTCTAGAAATTTTGAAGGATGCAGATCTGGACAGCCTGTCGGCAAAGAAAGTACGATTGTCACTGGAAGAGAAATATGACACAGATCTTTCAGAAAAGTAAGTATCAGAAACATCGACAATTCATAGATAATATCTGCACTATATTTTACTGAAAAGTACTTGGAGTTTGGTTAGAAGGTTGCACGTGTGTACAACATTAATAAAGTAAGGGTAGATAACTATGTACTGTCAACTAACCTCCTGGTCCCCAGGTGAAATATTTTCGTTATAGAAAAAAATGGGCAGTACGATGGAAAATTAGTCAATGCAATTCGAAATTTATCAAAAAATGAAGTACTTGTCAATGAAACAGCGCTTCCCACCCAAGAAAATGAAAATAACTCTCAACATCGTCATATGGCGTGATGGTCGGAGAGTGGTTGAGTTACTGTCTAAACACCTCAGTTCGTAAAATTGAATTTTCTAAATTTGAAAGAAAGAAAGTTGTCTCCCAATGCGTCCAAGAACACAAACAGACACACTAACAAAAAAAAGGGAGAAATCACTTTTATATATTTGTTAGATATTTAGGTTTATATTCGAGCTAGATTATCACTTCCAAACTTAGTATAACCATTCAAAGTTTGTTTACAAAGACAAAGAAAATCCATTGTTGGTGATTTCTATCACATCCGCAATATTTTCTATAAATAGAAGTTGAATGCAAACTTGTGATTGTCATATAAATACATTTTTATTTCTGGGATGCATTTGATAATGATAGTGAAGTTTTGGTGATAGATTCGGGGTGATTTTTGTAAGTAATAAAGAGGCAAAGAACTTTCAAAAGGGAAGAACAAATATCAAAGGAAGTACATATCTGAAATATAGAAAATTTTATGAAACAAAAAATAAAAAAAAAAAAGATGCTTCATTATTCATGTAATTCACATGTACTAGACCTACACGTTGCGCCGGATTTTTAACGTGATATCCCACAACGTATTCAATAGTCCCCAGGAAGACTTATCATCCACCAGGACACATTATTCTGACTTCAAACCGACCAATCTTTGCTCTTACTCCTAAACGCCACGTGTTTAACGAAGGAGCAGCAATTCCTAATTTAGAAGTCTTTAGTTTGACCCAGTCGGAGATCTATATATCAATAAATCCTAAATGAAACAGGTGTGAATAATTTAGGCTTTCCGTATTTTATTAGGTTTTTATGGCAATCCATAATATCTATATTATTTATTCACAATTTTACTGAATTCAATACTTAAACTTAAAATATTTTAGAAATTCGTGTCTAGTGTTGAAGACTGTATGTTACCTTTAGCTCTTTTTTTAGTTATTTTGTCGTTAAATTGCTGTTTCATTATAAACCAAACCTTGCACTGATTGAAAATAAAATAAAAAGATCAAAACTCCTCTATACGATCTTTCTCGTGTCTTGCCTAAAACATTCAAAATTGTTTTAGTCATGTTGGATGGATTTAGAAGATTTATTGTATCACCGGACTTCTGAAACAAAAATAAGAAAAAAATATTAATAATTTTTACAGTTGAATGAATTAAAAATAAATCGAAATGCTGCATCGGCAGGCTTTTCTGTTATCTGTAGAATGTAATAAACTTAATTTATTTCCAGACAATATTTTAATTTCATATTTCTATAAAGTGCATTCGTGTCCAAGTATGCATGATAAAAAGATACCTCTATAAGGTTAGTTTTGCTTCGACTGATAAATCATGTATGTGACATGACCCTGTGAGACGATAACCCTGCAAAGAAAGGCCTGACGTCGTGAAATCCATTCCACTGACGTTATGCAATTTCGACGTTTGTGTAGTCGGCAACTCCTCTTCAAAGCCTGATGTATAAAAAATAAGTTTGGTAACCCCATGCAAATAATACATCAAAAGAAAGGAAATTTTCATGATGACAACATTCGATTTTTTACGAAAAATCGTAGGATTGGTTTTTACTGTAGATTAGTTTAAAGAGAAAATTTCAGATTTTTTAGATAAATTTCGTGCAATTTCTATTACTTTTATAGTGTTTTACTGAAATTTTCAAATGGCTGTAACTCTGAAAGTAGATCGGTTTCCCACTTATTTTTTTCGATTTTCCTTTATATTCCCTGAAGTTGTAAGTGTATACAATTTCTTTAAAAAATCGTTGGACAAGCCATTTACGTACCTGTTACCTTAATGGGGTGTGACTAAACATCGAGTTTTGAGTTAAAGTTAGAGTTCAAGTTATAATTTGAGTTCGAGTTGAAGTTTGAGTGAACTCGAGATATTAATTTCTTATGACTTATGTCATTTATCGAGTTACATTACAAATTAGAGTTAAAGTTTGAGTTAAGATATAGGCACTTGTTCCTAGTACAAATTTCTTTATAATACGGAAATCAGTGACCGATTTGGAGGTGTTGTTCAACAGACATTTTAGTCACAGTTCACATGATAAAATGCTGCTACATGGACCTTTAGAGTGCTTCATCTGCTAATAATTTGTAATTTTTAATTTTTTAATAAAATTTCAATGAGATTTAAGCTTTCTAGCAAAACAAGTCAACCAGACTGTACCATACAATCTTCCACATATGGACGGAAGTATATACACACTATATTTGCCCCAAATTTAGAAAAATGTGAACATGACATATCAAGCCTACAAGTACTCTATACTACAAACAATATTTTAAACAAACTAGAGGCTGCAAGGAGCATATATAAGCTCGCCTTCAAAGGGGGGGGGGGGGGGGGTGTTATGGTTTTTGATTTTTTTTTCCAAAGTATGGACACTATTTAATTTTTTTAGACTACAATCAAACCAAATTATTTTTTTTCTTACAGTCAAATCAGATTTTTTTTTTGAGCAATACCCAGAGAGTAAAAGGTGTATTTATTCCTATGAAATTACTAGCAGTAAATAAAACTGGTGTATACTATGAATTTGATTTTATAATAAAACATTTGCATATTTCTGATATGTTAATGACTCTTATTTTGTTTGTGTATATTAATTCTTTAAGAAATCGAATATAACATCATTTTATCTGTACTTTGTATTTATTATAACAATCATAATTCCACACAGTAATGAGTAGACACACATTGGTTATATGTACATGTATGCATATTTAAACTAGAGGCTGAGAGGCCTGAGCCTGTATCATGGCGCTTACTTGGCAGAAACAAGAATTGCCCATGGCGGCCATGTTTGTCACATGATCTAAACAAAATGAGAAAAGTTTGTAAAAAACCTCCCACAGATGCTTCTTGTCAAATATCATTTCATTTGGCCAAGCTGTTTCAGAGAAGAAGATTTCTTTATATCAGCCAATAAGAAACAAGAACTGCCCATGGTGGCCATTTTGTAGTCCTATCGGGAAAAAATGAGGAGACTTTGTGCAGAACCTCCAATAGATGCTTCCCGTCAGGTTTCATTCCTTTTGGCCAAGCAGTTCCAGAAAAGAAAAAAAAAATCAACCAATGAAAAACAATAACTGCCCGATCGGGACGAAATGAGAAAACTTTGTAAAGAACCTCCCATATATGCTTCATGTCAAATTTAGTTCCATTTGGCTAAGCAGTTTCAGAGGAGAATATTTTTTATTATTCAGCCAATCAGGAACAAGAATTGCCCCAAAAAGGAACAATGCTTTGGTTGTCACGATTGTTTGCTCTTCATCTTGATGGTTAATCACTGAAAGGTCAAGTATGACTGAAAAAACTAAGGAAAATCTTACATTATGTTCAAAATAAATCAAGTCAGGTTTGTAATAAATAATGATCTTAAGCTTTTCTTGTAATGCTTGTGATTTATTAAACCAACTCTCTGAATCAAATATTTATTTTGGGGAAAAAATATTTAAACCATAAAACTTTCCATAGTTTTGTAAAACAGATTATTTTTTTTTTGGCCCTTGCTGCAACAAATTATTATTTTTTTCCTTTCCTTCGGAATCAGATTATTTTTTTTTCACAAAAATACCATAACACCCCCCCCCCCCCCCATTTTTCATGTTAAATGATTGTTTCCTAAATGTTATTGGTTCAGTGCATCCTTCGACACAATATTGAAACTTTTCTATAATTAGCTCCGGCAACTATCTTGGTTGAAGGTCGGGGACAACAGACACATTTTAGAGCGGGACCACAAACAATAAATTGGTCCCCTAAACTATTCACAAGGTTTATATTATTTTGAAGGATATAGTTTTGTATCAAAACTTTAAATCCCACAATTACGGATTATTTTAAGGTAGTTTTGAAAAAAAAAATTTTTTTAAGTATACAGTATCCACATGCATTTGATAGCTATATCCGGTGTCCAGATGATTATAAACGGCGAAGAATAAAACTCTACGCACAATAACTTAATCCCAAAAAAGGGGGGGTACTCTCCAAAATGTTCTGCACATAGGCTAGTACTATTTATTTCTCGATTTTGCTATATTGTTTAGGGGTCCCCAAAATTGCAGGTATTATGGGGGGGGGGGGGGGGATGCATTCATAAAGATGAAAATAATAGCATATTTTTCTGGGTCTTAAAAGGGTAGAGATATCTTTATGGGGGTGTCAACAAATTTAGCTATTTTTTTATGAGCCTATGTACAGGCAGTTTTTTACCTCCCTCCCCCAAAACTTAATCCGTAACTCAAATTTAACTCGACATGCAACTCGATAAATGACATTAGAAATCAATATCTCGAGTTAACTCGAAGATTAACTTGAACTCGAACTCTAACTTGAACTCTAACTCGAACTTTAACTCAAACTCGAAATCTAACTCGAAATTTAACTCTTAACTCGAACTCGATGTTTAGTCAGACCCCACTTAATGGCAAGCAGTCTCTTCACTTTTGAGCTGCCATTTTAAATCTAATACTTGTGCATAATGTGACGACGTCTTTCTATTGTACAAAAATAGCATCGCCCGACATCCTCATACTTATTTTAACGATAAACTCAATTAAACGAGATTATAGTTTGGTCAAATATAAATGATTTACTTTAAAACTTTTACAAATCTAAAAATTAAAAGCAAAAGTACTGATAAATATATTAAATTGTAATTTGTCAGTTAAGTTTTATTGTCCTTGACTTAAGGGCTAATACTACGATATATCAGTAGTATTCATTCTCTGTGATCGGAGCGTACATCTGGAGGAAGGCTGATTTCACAATAAGGATTAACACTCTGGATCCCAGATAATCAACTATTGAACGTACAATATAGGGTAAGCAGAATCAGATGTGAATTATTTTGTTGGTCATGGACACATGTGAATTATGTTGTTGGTCATGGACAGACATCATGGTGATTACCACTGCAATATCAACATATTTAAACACATAAATCTAATATTGAACAGGTGCAACCATTCTTTTCATCTTTCTTGCTTGACATGTCCTCAATTTCAACAACAGTCATTCTGTATGATTTAATTTGTGACACAGTTATGATAGTAAGTTTTACTTTATAGTTGGCAAAACAATAAGTTAACAACCAGCCTCTTACAACCGACTACTTTAATGTTTTACTGGTAAATGAATGAGGACAAAGAAAAAAGTTAGATAGAATCAAGAAATACACATTTACTATTAACATATACTGTTATAGTTATAGATCAAGGATTCAAAAACAATGTATTTGTTTCAAGACTTCCATTTGAACCCTGTTTCCTATATATATTTACTTATCCAGTCAGTCAGGTGAGTTCAGATGAAGTGTCCATATTTGCCATATGGTTTGAAATTTGGAAAAACGTCTAGCAAAAGAGTAGCAAAAAGGATGTTGTAAGTTTTTCTAATGTGCTTTCTTAAAGCTGTAGTTATATGGTAACATTTCTATATGATTTTTCATCTAATTCAAAGATTTTGTATAAACGTTAAATTCTTTGTTTGTGTATGTTGATAGAAAAAAAGAAATAGACCAGTTGGTGTTGGAACTAATCTCAGAAAGCCAAGACAGTCAAGAAAATAATGATCAGTCTGAAAATTCTGATGAAGATGTACGTAACATGTGATATATTTGTTAACTGTTACAATAGCAAAAACACTTAAACTCAGTTTTAGCCATTAATAGAATTCACACATAAAAATCTTCCCTCATCTTATCAATATGTACAATCGTAGCAGACCTACAACAAGGGAAAAAAGCAGATTTCTTGAACCAATGCAATTGCTGAGTTTGACCTTTCTATCTTATAACCATTAAAAGATATTTGACTAAAATTCAAAAAGTAATGTCAGAGTTTTCATGAAAAATCTAAGAAAATTATCAAAATTGGATAAAAAATATACAGATTAAGTGTCCAAGTTTAAATTTATTATCTTTTTGGCAGAATTTAATTGTGTTAAACCTTTTTGACTTTTGGTATAGGGCTGTAATGCTACATGCACTTTCGATTAAATTTTTATGACTCGATTTGGTTATTTTCGATTCGATTCAATTCTAAAATAATAGATATTTATGGTAGTACCTCCAAACTTCCTTGATATTACATTTTCCTGTGGCTTCAGTTTATGTTTTTGAGAAGTGCAGATTACAAATAGTTTATGAAAGATTGAAATTTTACTCAAGATCTGTGAGAATTCATAACATAACAGGGTTGACGAAATTCAAGTACCTGGCCTTACAAATTTTCAGACAAGTTCAATTATCTGGTCAATTTCCAAATTATTCCACAAGAACAATAATCAAACAGCATGAAAACTGAGTTTGGTTTTTATCATTTTCTTTATTCTTAAGTGCTTCCATACGACAGACCTATTTCCCCGTCTTCCATACGACAGACCTATTTCCCCGTCTTCCATACGACAGACCTATTTCCCCGTCTTCCATACGACAGACCTATTTCCCCGTTTTTTTTTTTTATATAAAAACTGCATGTGGCGATCAAGTGGCAGTGGTTTTTCAGCCAAATTGTTTAGGTTTAGAGATGATTAAAAAGTAAATGAAAAGGGAAACAGATTTGTAGTCGAAAACCAAACCGAAATTTGAAGATGATGAATCGAAAATTGAATCAAACGAGATGAATAAAGATTCTAATGCATCACGGTTAATCGATTCAGCCCTATTTTAGTATGGGTCAGATACCCTTAACAACTCTGCCTGTTAAAGTCTGAACAAAAGCAAAAATCTAGGCACCTGTGATGGATCACGGGGGCTCAACCCATAGAGCTGTCTAGCGCGTCCCCAGGTAGCGGATAGGGGAGACCCTCTCGTTGGGGGGTTGTCAGGTCATAATACGGAAAGCCTGGCCGCGGACCATAGTGGGTAACGTGTTTGGAGAATGCCACACTCCCTGCACACTAAAGACCCCTTCTGTAGTTTTCGAAAAAGAGTAGGCTGATGGCCGCTACAGAAGGCTAAATTATCCGACCCTACCCAACCATCCTCCTTTTACAGTGGCAGTCAAAATTGGTTCCCCTTTGTGTCCCATCCCACCCCTAATTGAATTGTTTGATAAATTGAACTGGTTCTCGTCCTGAAGATGCATGAAATATTTGCCACTAGACGTTAAGCAACAATCAATCAATCAATCAAAAGCAAAAATGATAGCTATACTGGGACAACAACACAGAAACATAATTTGAAAGTAAAAATGGAGTTTGTACATTATCAACATTGTGTTTACCACTGTAATGCAGACTTTTCTATTACTAATACAGAAAGTACTGGGAGATAATATTTAAGAAATAAATGGCAAACTATGACAAAAATCGTTGCCAGCACAAAGTTCTTATCTTTCAAATCCTCTTTTATTCACGTTTTAGATAAATATCAAACTCAAATACTTGTTATCATCAACCAGTAAGTCAATTTCTTTCCAGAAAAGGTCTGTGTATTATTGTGTGATATGTGTCTATCTTTCATCTATTATTTAAGAATTTATAAAAACAGTGAAAAGGAATATTGAGCAAGATTAAAATGTCAAGGTCAATTTTTTTTTATTTCCATGGATATTTTTCAATCTAACAATATAATCCAGTGTTTTTCTGCTTAGGTTTTTACCTGAATATATCTTCTATGAAATAATTTCAAAATTGATATTATTGATTCTTTTAACAGTTAGAAGAGGAACCACCACAAAAGAAAAAGAAACCTGCAGTTAAAGCTACACTCGCAAAGCCAAAGGTTCATAAATATTGATATGAACATTAATGACTGGTTGCAAGTTTCAGTTGATCGATACCTGCTTTCAAAAGTAGCCCTTTGTCACCTTTTTAATTCCAGGGGCTGCGCTGGGTTTTGACAATGTCACAAAATGCAATTTTTTATTCAATCTTCGTGTCTGAATTTTATATCTGGCAATACTTTTGGCGACAAAATTTTTAAATCTATTTTGAAAAAAAAATCTGGCACTTAAGTGAAAATATTTTGAATTGATGACAAGAAAAATCATACATATGTTAGTTTTGTAATTATGTATGATAATTGAACAGTTTACTTCAGGCTTTCCAAAGTAAACAAACACATGAAAATCTATAACTTGCACATGTCACCCAGATTTTAACACATGAATGCTCAATTCATTGACCACTCTCTGAGGACAATTGTAAAACTAGATTGTTAGAGTTGGGATATTATAAATAATTGGAATTTTTTACTGTTCTGGGACTAAAATTTTACATAAAGCACAGTAACATTGGTAGCATCAAAAAGTCTTTTTTTATTCTATTTTAAAAAGCCTTATTCCTCTTTATGCCTGTTTTGATATATCCAGTTCAAAATGAATGTAATTCAAAATAGTCTTATTTTTTCACCTTGATATCAATTCTTAGTTTTATTGAATTTTTTGTCATAGTTATTTTAATATATATATAAATATCTTTTCAGCCCAAACCAAAGCCCAAGAAAACACCAGAGAAGGTGGTTGAAACTGCTAATAATCATAGTGATGTGTCTGATGATGTAAGTACATGTATAAGTTATGTTTCTGCTTTTTGATGTGATTTCTTTTAGGATGTATCATCCAGCTACAGGGGTTGAAAATTTAACTAGCCCAATGCCCAGGACTTGCCTTTTTAGCTCAACTGACCCAAAGGGTCATGTGAGCTATTGTCATTACTTGGCGATCATCGTCCTTTGTCCACAATCCACATTTTATTCTTCTCCTCAGAAACCACTGGCCCAATGGGACCAAAGTTTGATGGAATTCTCCTTGGGTGGTCCTCTTCTAAAATTGTGTCCAGTGTCCCCGACCTTCAATAAAGATGGCGGCCAAGCTATAAATAGAAAAAAGGGGGGTAAAAATTTTTATAATCTTCTCCTCTGAAGATACTATGCCAATCTCAGCCAAACTTTGCTGAAATATTTCCTTGGGTAGTCCCCTTCCAAAGACCTGAAAAGCCCCACTAATCCCGGGGACTAATCACTGTATTGAATCCATAACAACCAATTGTATCAATTTGCATCTGGGATACCTGTATTGATCAATATTGATACCCCGTCTGGATTCTGGAAACAAGGTTTGCTCTCATCAGCAACCAGAAAACCCTGTAATTATAACATGTGGTACAGATTTTTATGCCCTGCTCACGAATGTGGATGGGGCATATAGAGTTACCCTTGTCCGTCTTTGTACCTGCTTTGTACTTCCGAACTATGTTGTTAAGTTTTGTGTTTAGGTTCATTTCTTTGGAACTAAGCATAGTGTATCAATGAAACTTCATCAGTGGGTGTGTCTTGGATAGTACTGAGCAGCCATACAATAATTGGTCCATTATGACCTACATTTTATGCTTGAATGACTCTGGTTAAGTTTTGCGTTTAGGTTCATTTCTTTGGAACTAAGCAGTGTATCAATGAAACTTCATCAGTGGATGTGCTTTGCGTATTACTGAGCGACATACAACAATTGGGTCATTATGACCTATTTTTATGCTTGAGTGACTCTGGGTAATTTTTGTGTTTAGGTTCATTTCTTTGGAACTAAGCATAGTGTAATGTATATGGAAGTTAGGGCGGGGCATCAGTGTATTACACACACAATTTCTAGTTGAACATTGATTTTATTGTGAACAATGGACAGAAATGTAAATTATCGGCAAAAAAATACTGACAGGACAAGACAATGGGAACAGTCCATGAATTCGATCAGGGGATGATGCTAGTATAGTAATTAGGGCAGCCCCATTCCACTGCTTGAAAAATTCCCAATTGCTGAACACGAAATTTTTAAAATCTGGCTTTATCCATGTCTGTATCCAACATTGGTTTCTGATCCGTGTCTGCGAAAAAATATCACTGGAAGTTTACATCAGAGCACATTGTTTCTGAAACGTATGATCTCATCGGACCAGGTATTTAATGCAGTTTAATAATAAGAAGCGTGTCTAAATTTTATTTTCTATGACAGACAGATAGAATGATCGCTTGAGCCTGAGGCTAAAGAGGATATCCAAGTTATGCTTGAGAGAGTACATTTTTCATTTTAATACTGCAACAATTTGATCTTAACATGACTTTTCTCATATTCTAAAAATAAAATGATTTTACAAATTTAAGGAAGATCTCAGTGATGAAACAATGGCACAGAAATTACAGGAAGAATTAAATTCTACTGGTAGAAGAACAAGATCCAGGAACATGCCAAAAAAGGTTTGAGATTATTTAGTAAATAATAAATTCATTACATGTTTGAGTGTTCAGTGCTGTTTATATAGAATACGGTGTTTGAGAGTCATACAAATGACAGTGGAACAGTAAGCCATCAAATGGGCGTGGTTAAAAAAATAAAAGGAAAAATTGTCTGATTAAATTGATTTAAACAATAATAAAAAGGAAAAGACCCAAAAAGCTTGATCACAAGCACAAAAAAATATAAATAGTTCAACATACAATGGTATAAGATCAATTATTTTGTTTATAAAAGGTTTTAATAATTTATACAAAAGTTTTCCAAAGCATGGCCTGATTGTACTTGGTTTTGTTATACATCAGAAGATGTAACACATCAGTTTTTGGTAGTTATTATATGTACTATTCATATATTTTCTAGAAAGAAAGAAAAACTCCACAGAAAAGAGAGAGAAAAGGTAATATACTTAATAAGATGAAGAAACTACACAATTGTTTACACATATATGCTTTGAATGAAGTTATCCATAATACATCCTTGGTTACTTCTATCTGTTTCTGTTTTTTGCTAAGAGATAGGTATACAATACATTTATTGAAAATGCAAAAGGAAATGTTTGAATATTTTTGTAAAAATTCACAGGTTATGGTCAAATATACTGGATATAAATTTTAGATAGCTGTAAACATTATATTTTTGAATATAGTTTTGGATTTTCTAATTAACTAGTTTTTACCTCAGAAATATAATGAAGTTTTATCTAAATTTTGAGTTCTGAGAGTTAATTCATTACATCATAAATAAATATACTTCAAAAGTAAGAGCTGATATTGAATTAAATTGTCTTCGACCAAGTAATAATTTTATTATAGGAGGTTCAGCATACAGTAAGCCATGTTTATTGTCTCAAGAATTAGCAGAAGTAATGGGTGCTGATAAAGTAAGTAACACGACCCAGTATTTTCAGTAATATCTTTTGTCAGTTTTCTCGATGGAATAATGAAGCCTTTTTGGTGACTAATGGAATTTTTAACAACTGTAATTTTGAGTACTTATAATTTGGCAGCTGTTCATGATGGACGACCACTCAATAACTTGAGTTGTTATCAAATATTATGACCATGTTTGTTCTGACAGACTGTTGTCACATTGTCGTCCAACCCGTATCATGTCATTTTTATTTGTTCATTATATAGAAGATTACTGTATTTCAAAAAATAAAAAGTGAAACTGAAGGGGGGAACCAAAAATGCAAAAGAAATAACATTGTGAACAAACAAAATCTTGAAGTAATCATAGAATATATGCTGTCATTTAAAAATATGTGTAAAATTCTTCTTTTTTTTTTATGGATTACAATTTTAGTAAATTTATTCAGATGGGAAATAGATGAAAATTGACATATACCATGGTTGATAACAATGCTACCCTTTAATATCAGCATCAGATGTTTGTATCCACTAATACTATCATTGTTTGGTGGAAAATAATACTAATATAGGTTGTGAGTTCTATAATATTGCCAGCTGTGCTGAAAGTTAAATAAAAACTCCAGTAAATCAATGAAAATAGAAACATACTGTAGCTTATCATATTTTAAAAGTTGTAAGAAGCATACCCATTGCCTTCATGCAGGTGCATTTCTCATGTTCAGTAAAGATCTTATACATACAATCAAAAATATTTTTCAACAAGAAATGTCATTGAGGGAGTCACACATGTAAATTACCGTTCCAGATAAGTACATTGTTTAATGTCAATAATGTAACTTGTTGGTATGAATTTTTCTATTGGTTTCTTTACTAAAATGCTGACCAATCACGTCTCTATAATTCTAATGAATACAATATAGATTGTTCAATTCTATTGGTCATTGTCTTGTCCTCCTGCCCAATTGCAACAGCCATAATAGAACTTTGCACAGTATTTTACATGTTATGTTGTACCTCCAAAAACAGTGGACCACCTCGGTTGTCTCTTGGTAGTGTGCTCGCCCCGAGTGCGGAAGGTTGCGGGTTTGATCCCCGGCCGGGTCAAACCAAAGACATTAAAACTGTTATTTGCTGCTTCTCTGCCAAGCATGCGGCATCTAAGAGTAAGAGCAAAGACTGGTTGGCTCGGAGTCAGTATAATGTGTCAGAGTGAGGTGATATGTTTGCCTGTGGACAGTTATCTCATGATCTAGCACATTAAAAATCTGACTTAGTGTGTTGGTCTAGTACAAAGCAGGGATCATATTCATTATCATATCAACATGTTCTCGTCCTGATATGCACCTGGTTGCCACTGTACATTAAAAAATAATTCATCCATCCATCCAAAAACAGTGCTAGAGGTTATAGCTGTACCTCCAAATTTAAAGGCTGAGTACTAAGTGAGAAAATCAGTGGGCATGCTGGTAAGATATTATTTTTTGGTACATGTTTAAATGTTTTGTTTTAGTTGGCAAGAAATGAGGTTGTAAAGAAGATGTGGCAGATAGTCAGAGAGAGGAATCTACAGGTATTTATTTAAATTCAGTTTTTATATGCCCATGGTAGATGGGACGTATAGTGGTATACAAATATCTGTCCATCCGTCAACACTTTGTACCATAATTCAAATTTGCTTCAATAAAATGAATCTCATGAAATTTTAATGCAACATTATGTTTGACAGAAGAAAGTTCCCTTTAGATTTTGACATTTTCAATTTTGTCATTCTGGAATAATGGGTTTTAGAAGATTGTCCAATAAAAAACAATTTTTCACCTGTCGCAAAGTAACTGGAGTATGCTTTGACTGATTTTCTTCAAACTTTAACACATTATTACAAATGGTGGTCTGAGGGTCTGTATACTTTTTGATGATTTTCACTTTTGTCTTTCCAGAGTGATCTCTGTAATAATTAAGCCTAAATGGTATACTTTGTGTTTTTAGGATCCTAGTAATAAGCAGTTCATGATATGTGATGAACAGCTATTACCTATATTTGGTAAGTACCGTAATAACCCTAATTATTGTATGGCTTAATTATTCGACACTTTTGAAAATTAAAGGAAAATTGAATTTTTTGATAACTATTTTTTCAATGATTTCAAAATTGTCAAAGTTACGATCGTTGTTTTCATGTGGTGACCATCAGTAATTTTAATTTCTTAGGTAAGTTAATTACTTTCAGTTCTCATCGAGTGTTTATTTCGTCTTTCTTCACCGTTTAAACTATCTTAATCAATTTGATTTAAACAAGGTAGAATTTTATTGAATTTTTCCTACTTGGAAGTTTACTTTTGAAAAGAAATCCGAAACAAGTTCAGAAGGGAATTTCATATTTGCATTTCTCAGAGAAATAAATTTAAAAATTTTCAAATGAAATGAATAATGTTTTTACAAAACAAATACTCTTATCATTGTTTACAAGACATTTAAATGTAATAGTTATAATATGTTCTTAAAAGACAATGAGACTACAAACGCAACATGTGTTGTAAAAATCATTTGTGAGATGCTCCAAATCTAAATTGTAAAAATCATTTGTGAGATGTTCACATATTAGTCAACAACATGGCGGGTCGTTTGAAGTTTGCTACTGTTTTCGTCTTCAACATTAAATTAACTATTAATTTGAAGGTACAAAAAGATAAATCATGAAAGCAAAATCAAATAACAATACCCCAAGTATGAACCATTATTTTGATTGGCTTTTCTTAAAGTACATTTACCAGGTCGATCATATGGAGTCAAAAAATGACAATGACAATGATGTGGACGAAAATACAAAAACTCTATTTTTTCGACAATTTTCCAATTTTCCTAAAAAAATAGGTGTATTTTAGTGTCGAATAAATAGAGTAAGTAAGGTATACTATTATTACCACACCTGATCAAAATGTCCAAAGTCTACCGAGTGTCTCATTTTTGAAGAAAAAAAAAATGCTGGACACGTAGACTGATATGCATTCTGCATTCCAGGTCCATTGAGAAGTTTTTGTTATGCTGAAAAAATTATGAATTGTAAAGTTATTATGTCTCCATTAATACTGATGTGAATAAATTAGTGTACCAGATAAAAACAAGGTACCGGTAATGATTTGGGTATTGATGTTTTTCTTTAAATTGACCACTCAGTATAGTTTAACTTTATTTTTAAGTGCAAGTATCAGTATTATCTTAGATTGTTTTGGTTACATAAGGTGCCATTTTATTCCCGTTTCAACAGCTGCCAAAGATAAACAATCTGAAAGTGTCTGAGGACACATCACTTCAGCCACAAATATTGATAGCTATTGTAAATTGACAAGGAATCTGATATATGTCTGATTTTTAATGCAACAACATACTGTTGATTTTGGCAATACATGTATACACAAATGATTAGGTTGACTGTTGTTTGCTTAATGTCCAGTGGCAAATATTTCATGCTTCTTCAGGACGAGAACCAGTTCAACAATATATCTAATAAATTCAAATAGGGGTTGGATGGGACACAAAGGGGAACTGCATTTTACTGCCACTATGAAAGGGTGGATGGCTGGGTAGGGTCAGATAATTTAGCTTTCTGTAGTGGCCATTAGCATACTTTTTTTCGAAAAATACAGAAGGGTTCTATAGCATGCAGGGGGTGTGGCATTCTCCAAACATGTTACCCTCTATGATCCGTGACCAGGCTTTCCGTATTATGACCTGCCAACCCCCCAGCAAGAGGGACTCCCCTATCCAAATCGAGACACGTTAGGCAGCTCTGTGGGTTGAGCTCCTTTGAGATCCTTCACAGGTGCCTGGCAAACGAATAGGATTTATTTGGTTGAATGCATATTGGTTAAGCAAGTACATATACTTGTGTTCACTGAAATATGTTTAGGGTTCTGAAACAAACAAACTGAAAGATAAATTTAGCTTTTAGTAGTTTAAATTGTGTAACCGTGCAGGTAAGCAAATTGTGTGTAGCACTGCTAATCCTAGCAGTACATTACTGATTTCATTAATTAAGAAAAACTTATCATAATTCTACTATTTTCTTATGAGACTGATACTTATCTTTGGTTTAATCAGCTAAATTATATATCTTTACAGGAAAGAAGAAAGTTAAGACTTTCGGAATGATGAAATATTTAAAAAATCACATTAAAGATGCCAAGGATGTTACAAGCTGATATCAGAAGGTATCTTTAGGACACTGGTTTAGTCAAGAAAAAGTAATGCTTATAGTTGACAATAAATTGATAATAATCTTTTTTCTTTAGTTATGCTCTGCATTTATGTTTGATTCTTAGAAATACATAATTTTTAATCTCTATTTATATAGTACAAAAAGTTACAATATTGAACCATCATGAAAAACATATTCAATTCTTCTGCTCACATATGATTTTGCATATAGCTCAACACATGAAAAGGAATCTGCTTTAAAGATAGATTTTCTGGTTCACCTTTTTCATCAGTATTCTCATAAATAATCTGAAACGCTTTTAGTTTCATTAAATTTTTAGCTCACCTGGCCTGAAGGGCCAAGTGAGCTTTTCTCATCACTTGGCGTCCGCCGTCTGTCGTCGTCGTTAACATTTTATATTTTGAACTTCTTCTACAGAACCACTGAATGGAATGAAACCAAACATGGCATGAATGTTCCTTATGAGATGCATACCAAGTGTTGTTACTTTGTAGCCGATCCATCATCCAAGATGGCCGCCAGCGGGGAACTTAGTTTAACATAGGACCCTAGGGGAAATGCATGCAAATGACTTCTTTTAGAGAACCACTGAATGGAATGAAACTAAATCTGGCATGAATGAACCCTTATAAGGTGCTGAACAAGTGTTGTTACTTTGTAGCCGATCCATCATCCAAGATGGCCGCCAGAGGGGGACTTACTTTAACATAGGACCCTATGGGAAATGCATACAAATGACTTCTTTTAGAGAACCGTTGAATGGAATGAAACCAAACATGGCATGAATGTTCCTTATGAGGTGCTGACCAAGTGTTGTTACTTTGTAGCCGATCAATAATCCAAGATGGCTGCCAGCGGGGGACTTAGTTTAACATAGAACCCTATGGGAAATGCATACAAATGACTTCTTTTAGTGACCCACTGAATGGAATGAAACCAAACATGGCATGAATATTCCTTATGAGGTGCTGACCAAGTGGGTCAAGCCGCGCAATTGTTTTCCTGTTACAGAAGTCATGAAATAATAGGCTGCCATTAAGTCTGTACGTTTCGTTGAAACATGGGAGATGGCTCAAAACGATCGCCATACAATGGCACATATCCAGTTAAAATCTCGGGGTGTGAAGTCAGTCTACTTTTTCCGTAATTTTAGAAATCACGAGCCATGGTAAAAAAGTCTCCTTCCGCAAAGTAAAATCTACCTCTTTCATGCTCTCCATGTAGAATAAAAATTTTCTTGGTTTTATTCATTTAATCCTTTCAATATTTCTATGTCAAATGTCTCAGGTAAATACACCTTTAAAACAAGACTAGTTATTCTGTTATCATGGTTGGTTTTGTTACAGTAGGTCCATATATCATGGTGCAATTATAAATTTTTTAATGGACTTCTTTTGTATCCCTCATGTCAAAGTTCATTGCAGGTCTTGAGCCATATTGAAATATGACATATAAATTTTCTCTACATTATGGTATTTGGTTGGTGCGGAAGCTTTTCCTGAACATAACTGTGCAATATTTTTCAGATCTGAAAGAAAATAAGAAAGATTCAGCATAAATTTGGGCGTAAAGCAAACATGTTTATTTCATGAATAAAAACCAAAAATCAGTGAAAAAACCAAGATTCATTACTGATATATTTAGAGCTTCAGTTTACTCTTTGGAACTCACAAATGCCTTCTAAAATTATCATTAATATTTATACTTTTAAAAAAATCATATAACAGACAAATAAAGGTAACTTTTTATATTTTTTTAGGCTGAAATATTGCAAATTTTGAAAATTATTATCCGTCATTTTAAAAGTTTCAGCTTGAATTTTTCACATGCTCACAAAAAAGTTCAATATTTTTTAACTAATAGCTAGATTATGTACAGACGAATCTAAAATGGGGTCAAATGTCAAAATCTGCCCAGTATTAACAATTTTACAGCTATTTAAAAATTTGCAGTTTCTATGTCTGAGAAATGTAAACATCTTGAAGGCGAACAAATTATGATGTTATATGAATTATGATGTCATAACTTTATGACGTCACCAAGTATTGTAAAACACAATTAGTCCTATCCTTAACATTTCAACGATAAATGATTAAAGAAAAAAATATTAATCTACAAGTAGTAACCAAGGATTTGCATTGAGGAAAAAATGCATAGCAACCAAGGAGAATGAATTTTTTCCATTACACAATCACATGTGCACTTTTAAATAATTCATCAGTATGTGTATAAGTGTATAAGCTTATAAATTTACAGGAACAATAGGACAGTCCATTTTGCTGCCTTATATTAAAAGTTTAAAAACCAAATAAATTCAGTAATACATGTACATTTAAGTTACATGCTGTCATAATGAGTTACTCCCCTTTACAATTGACAAACTGCAAATTCTAGATCACAAGAATTTATTCAACCTGTTATTGGTAAATGTTGGTTTAAAATTCTTGTTCAAAGGGATTTGTGGATGATATAGGTCTCTTTGCACCTATTTCCATTAAATACATTCATCTAATGTTACAATTATTTAGCTGTGGTTTTCAATGCAACCACCTGTTCGTGTTTACAATTGTCCTTGTTACATGACATGCATGTAGTCTCGCCAAAATTGATACATCTAAATAAAAAGCATGTGTTTCCTGCTTATAGTGAGAATTTTTCATCATACAATAACTGACCTGTAATATATTATTAATAGCAATGCAAAATCCCTGTGTATTTATTCACACAAACACATGTGTTTCAATGTTTACATCATACATATTACAACTTCCGGTTGGGGGGGGGGGGGGGTATTTGGGTTTCTAGAATTTTAAGGAATGACAATTTTTTTAAAGATTTTAGTGGAAAAAACAATAATTTTTTCATTTTACTTTATAATATATGTAAAAAAAATTATTGCACAAGATTTACATTACATATGGACTGTTCAAATTTAGAAAACCCCATTTTCACCTCTTTTGCATTCTTTTTTAAAGCATCACATTAAAGTTTTGGACCGTATGCAAATATTTTATACTTTTTCTGTTAAATACATACTTAAGGAATTATACTGACCCTAGTTTCTCCATCAGTTGTTTACAGGATGGATCAGCATCACAAAATATTCCTTTACACACGTTTGAGATCATGACGTCAAGTTGGGTCAAGCCGCGCAATTGTTTTCCTGTTACAGAAGTCATGAAATAATAGGCTGCCATTAAGTCTGTACGTTTCATTGAAACATGGGAGATGGCTCAAAACGATCGCCATACAATGGCACATATCCAGTTAAAATCTCGGGGTGTGAAGTCAGTCTACTTTTTCCGTAATTTTAGAAATCACGAGCCATGGTAAAAAAGTCTCCTTCCGCAAAGTGAAATGTACCTCTTTCATGCTCTCCATGTAGAATAAAAATTTTCTTGGTTTTATTCATTTAATCCTTTCAATATTTCTATGTCAAATGTCTCAGGTAAATACACCTTTAAAACAAGACTAGTTATTCTGTTATCATGGTTGGTTTTGTTACAGTAGGTCCATATATCATGGTGCAATTATAAATTTTTTAATGGACTTCTTTTGTATCCCTCAGGTCAAAGTTCATTGCAGGTCTTGAGCCAAGTGTTGTTACTTTGTAGCTGATCCATCATCAAAGATGGCCGCCAGCGGGGAACTTAGTTAAACATAGGACCCTATGGGAAATGCATACAAATGACTTCTTTTAGAGAACCACTGAATGGAATGAAACTAAATCTGGCATGAATGTTCCTTATGAGGTGCTGACCAAATGTTGTTACTTTGTAGCCGATCCATAATCCAAGATGGCCGCCAGCGGGGGACTAAGTTTAACATAGGACCCTATGGGAAATGCATACAAATGACTTCTTTTAGAGAACCACTGAATGGAATGTAACAAAACATAGCATGAATTTTCCTTATGAGGTGCTGACCAAGTGTTGTTACTTTGTTGCCGATCCATCATCCAAGATGACCGCCAGCGGGGGACTAAGTTTAACATTGGACCCTATGGGAAATGCATACAAATGACTTCTTTTAGAGAACCACTGAATGGAATGTAACAAAACATAGCATGAATGTTCCTTACAAGGTGCTGACCAAGTGTTGTTACTTTGTAGCCGTTACATCATTCAAAATGGCCACCAGTGAGGGACTTAGTTTAACATAGGACCCTAAGGGAAATACATACAAATGTCCTCTTCTATAGAACCACTGAATGGAATGAAACCAAACATGGCATGAATGTTCCTTATGAGATGCTTACCAAGTGTTGTTACTTTGGTGCCTATCCATCATCCAAGATCGCCGCCATCAGGGGACTTAGTTTAACATAGGACCCTATGGGAAATACATACAAATGTCTTCTTTTAGAGAACCACAGTATGGAATCAAACCAAATATGGCATGAATGTTCTTTATGAGGTGCTGACCAAGTGTTGTTACTTTGTAGCCGATCCATCATCCAAGATGGCCGCCAGCAGAGGACTTAGTTTAACATAAGACCCTATGAGAAATACATACAAATGTCTTCTTTTAGAGAACCACTGAATGGAATGACACCAAATATGGCAGGAATGTTTCTTATGTGGTGCTGACCAAGTTGTTACTTTGTATCTGATCCCTTTATGGCCATTATATATGCAATTTTTAACATTTTTTTTTACAAAATTCTCCACTTGATCTGGGCTGAATAGAAATAAACTTGGCCACAATTTTCAGTAGGTTATCATGACTTGTTTGAAAAAAAGTATCGGATGACCCTGCCATCAAACCGCCTTTGCTAAAAAAGAACATAGAAGTTAACTGTTTAGAAGTCTATCAGAAAATTGTAAAAAAAATTCTGAATGGTCACAACTTGACCACAAATTCAAAAATAATAATGATAAGATGTCTTCAGTAGCTATTGTAAGACTACACTAAGATGACCTGTTTTTAATTTTAAATACTGTGTCAAATTAAACCAATCTTGGTCTCAATCATTATATAATTTTACATAATTTCCAAAATCACATTAGATACAGGTGAGCGACACAGGCTCTTTAGAGCCTCTAGTTCTTTTTCTTTAAAATTACATTTGACAGTAAATTCCTGTATATATGTTTGAAACTGTTGATTTTTAAACTTACAAACTGTTTCATTATATATTTAATTTTTCATTTTTTTTTCAGAAAAAATGTCTCATATCATTTCCATGGAAACAGTCACCAGAGCATTTATACATGTGTTCAATATTTAAAACTGAAAACACTGTAATTGTTAATGATGTTATATTGTTTTAATAATACAAAAATCTGTACCATATTCAAATATACAGTAGAATCTTTATTTATAGAACTCAAAGGGAACTTTGACCTTAGTTCTAGACCGTGGTATAAATGTAGTTCAAGCCATCAATTTTCAAAAAAGTTTCGTTTCCACATTTTCCAGCATACACTTTGTGGTACATTATCAAATTTGTTTAGCCAATTGTAAAATCAACATCTACTTGTAATAATGTTAAATTAAGTAAATATAAAGATCAGTCTGATTATACATATAATCTGTTATTGATATTCAGTCACTCATCTTTTTACATCAGTTGATTATTTGTGCAGCAATGTATGACACCTGCATCAGTTGATTTTATGGGAATAAATTTCATATTTTATTATTGTGAGGGAGTTGAAAACCAAGAAGCCAAAATACATAGAAATAATGGAAAAAGTTACCAAACTTTTGAAATGATTCGAGAAATACATGGTGTTCAAGAGACCTGAGTTTGGACCACCAAGATTCAATTCTATATGTCCTATGAACACTGTATATACACAATATATTATTCCTTGTGGTAGTTATTATTTAACAAATTGATAGATTAGCCATTTTGTATGACCATAAATATATTTACATGTTCTCTATTTTTTTTTAATGAAAAATCACACATATGTTCCAAAATGCATTTTGTTTCAAAATTACTACTTAGGTCACTGAAATATTTGCAACTGCATACGTTGCCAATTTTTTTTACAAAAAAATAGAATGAATGACTGACCATAATAAATTTCTAAAATCTTTCTCATTTTGAACATTAATAAACTATTATTTTATATTCAACCAAAACATCCTTCATGTCCAGTCCTAACTTGATAAAAAAAATGTGAACAAAGCAAGTTGAAAAACTATTACTGTCAGACCTGCTTTTAACGGCCACAATTGGGACAAAAGTAAAGTGGCCGCATAAGACAGGTGACCGTTTAATCAAGTTTTACACTGAGCGGCAATTCCGTATTTTGCTTTCCGGTCCGGAACGATCAAGATATTATCAGTGTCTAACATACAAATATGGCGGTTCAACTGAGATGAAACATGTTCTTTTCCACAATCAACCGTAAATGAACGATGAGATTGATAATTTGAATGATAATTAAGCTATGCTATTAATTAAAGATGATTTGAAATTCAATTAACGATGATTTTAACATTTATAGAAAGGTAAATGACCGCTTAATTTAGGTAAATTTCAAGCTTGGGTACTATTTGTTGTGACCGCTGGCCGTGTAAGACAGGTGACCCCTTATTTGAGTTAAATTAACAAATAAAACTATTTGGGCGGGCTCCAGGACGACCGCTGAAGGCAGGTGGCTGCTTAATTGAGGTGACCGTTAGGGCAGGTTTGACTATCTTATATTCAACCAAAACATCCTTCTTGTCTAGTCTTAAATTGATAAAAAAAATTTGAACAAAGCAGTTTGAGAAGCAAAAAATTTAATTCATTGTATGAAATTTTTTCTTAACTTTTTAATTATTAAAAACAGTTTGATTTCTAGGATATTCTTTGGTTATACATGTAGTTGTTTTTAACTTTTTTTAAAAAAAAATATAAATTTTATTCATTATAATAAGATTTAGTGAAACATGTGCAGATTGTATAAAGTGTTTTTTATTCTTATTACAATGTATATTGCTTGAATGATGGTCATTTTGTTAATACATTCAAAAATATGTTATTTCATACACAAAACTGCTTTGCTATTATGTGTAAAAGAATATTCATATTTTGTTAGTTTTGCCATTTTGTTATTTTATGAAGGGTATCTGATAAAATAATCATCAAATATATCTAAGAGACAAGATTTTATTCAGTCTTGAAGCTGATACAGGTTTTTGTTCAGCAAATTAAAAAATCTTTTTCTGGGTCCATCCCTTATTTTAGCATATTCAGATGTTTGCATTTTTCAGCACTGACCAATATTATGTCTTTAGAATGCTGGTAGCAAGACTTTTTGTTTGAAGTGTAAGGTTGTATAAATACAAATACATAAAAAAAAATTAAAAATGAGATACAGTCAACTCTCATTGGCTTGAACTCGTTTGAGTTGAAAATTTGTTGTGGTCCCAAATTTTGTTCCATATAATGACATTTATTTTGAATTCTGACTTGTCGAAATTTTGTTTGTCTCGAAGTAAAATTATGGTCTTTATATTAACAAATGCATTAAAATTGTTTTTGTAATGTTAAAGTTAAAAACACACATCAAATTATTTCTTCAGGGACAAAAATGGCTTCAATAGTTCATCTGAAAATCAATAAATTTTCCTCTAATTAACCACTGATTGATGCAGTCCCGTAGTTACTTTGACTCATTATCTTAGCTAATAAGTGAATTATTGACACACGTTTCAATTCTGAATTAACTTTTATTATGTTAAGCCTTTGCTTTAGTCGAACTTTTTCTATGTTCCCCACAAGTTCAATATAACGAGAGTTGACTGTATTTAATTTTCTCTTGCAAAAAGTATCACATTATGTTTTCCTAAATATGAAGATTTGAGGATATAGGGTAAGCATCAAAGTTTGATAACACCTAGGGTTCATTGTAACAGTCCTAACTACAAGATGTGTACATATATACATGTAGTTTGGGAATTTCTGAAATTATTTTATAGAATGTTTTGTAAGTATAGTTGAACATGGAAGATCATTCCAGGACTTTCTGAGAAACAAATATAAAATAAATAACAGATACCAGTATGTTAACTGTTACAGAGTATGGACAAGTTACTGCGTTGATATTTATAATGTATGATAGGTCTGATGTATGTGTATTTATAGACATGCACTTGTTTTTCGAGTTGAATAGTCGGAGTATTGATATTTACATGCCAAGAGAATATGTGATATCATTTGGGTCCTGATAAACATAGTCAGTTTATATTGGTAGAAGTTTCTCAAAATTATTCTGTTAATTACATATAAAGATTTTTTTTATTGAACAAAAAATGATAATTACATTTATATTTCTTAGTATCCAGAGCATTATATAACTTTTCATGCTCCAGGCCAAATAAATATATATATGTGTGTTAAGAAAAGTTTTTATTGACATTTTCGTACAAGCCAGTGAAGCCATGTTTATAACCAAAAATTCCTCGGATAGGAACAAGGCATAAAAAATACCTATCTAAATACCGAGGTTTTTATATTGAAGCATGAAACTCTAAAGACACACATTTTTTTATTTGGCCATATTATAATTTGTTTTATCTCTACAATTACTGCTTATTTACAATGTATAATACTTCACTGATTAACAGAACTGTATTTTATACTTATTAGGCCAATGAAAGTTAATTGATAGATAATCATCCCTGCCCACCCCTCAAAAATTGGCCAGACCCATATATGTATTTTAAAAAAAATTGGAATCCAATTTTTGTAAATTTTTTGTGTCATTTTTCATGTTAAGTTTTTGGTTATTTAATTGCATTCATTTTCGGTTCATGAAAAATATAGTTTTCAATATTGTAGTTGTTGATGTGGGCCAGAATGAGAGAAAGGGGTGCTATATATCCAATGTTAATGATACAATATTTGAAAATACAGTGACTTTGTAAGAGGCCAAACAGACCGCAAGTCTCCTATTCAGAACCTGATTTGTGGTCTATATCATTGTTCATACTTTCTAATGATTACATGCCTGTAAATACTGACTTCGACACTGCCAACGTTCAGTGGTTCCATCCTGGTACTCTGGCTTCCTCAACTAATAATAATTGGCTTCTGTAATACAGCTAATTACTAACAAAGGAGTAATCTCCAAGATTTTTTCTATGTCAAACCAATGTTAGACCCTTGAACTATATGTTATGATGTAAACTAATATTGATTAGTGTACTTTATCAGCGAAAAAGCATCTTTTTCAGTAAGATAGAAATTTATAAGTTGAAGTTTTACCTAGTTTAAATCCAGTTATCTTTCTTTCAATAATTCATCTCGATAGCATACATAAATCTTAATTTCTATGAACAGTAGAGAAGTACAAGTAAAATCAAAGCTTGATTTTAGTGTGCATATATATTTTAGTAAAATAACATCTAAACTCAATTTTGAATACAGGTTCATAATAATTGTTAATGCAAATTGATATTAAATGTGGTTATGAACAAATATTTCATTGTAATAATTTTTAGGTTGTAATCTTTTGAAGAATGTCACAAAATAATTATTTTGACTAATTCAGATAAAGAAACAAGAAATAAAAATATTTAAAATTTCCTTTCAGCATGCTTTGTAAATAAAATGAAACATACTTGGCAAACCATATTCATTTAAAACTATTCCTAGGAAATTCTTGATCACTTACAGTAAATTTACAGCAACAGATCTGAAATATTTTTTTTCAGAAATTTTGAAAAAGCCCAAATTTGCTTTCTAGAATTATAGCATGGATAAATATTTCATGAAACATGTGGTTTAATTTAAAATCAAATATCCTTTTGATCTATTGTTATCACTTGGTGTTCTGTTATTTTACATGGGAAAATTTGCTTTAAGATCTTATGTTGAATAGAAACCTAATTGGAACCAGTCTGTTAATTGGTCTTAAGTGGTCCTCATGATTATATCCAATGCCCCAATCAAATTTAGTTTTACATAAAACCTTGAAGAAAATTCGCTTAAAGTTTGTTTAAAAGTACTCTTTTCAGAAAACAATGAGCTGGCTTTTACCAAACTTGGCATCTGTAAGATATGGTGGTCCTCGTCCAGAAAACTTTCGCAATAAGCTTTACCTAAAACCCATTTAACTTAAAATTCCTGACATTGCAAAGTCATTGTTGGTCTCAAGATAATCTGCAATCCATAGTATAATCCTTGTAGTGAAGCTAGTGAAATGAATAAGCATTTTATCGGGGGACCAGGTTAGTCCCAAGATAATACTTTGTACTGTATTTGCAAGTGATCACTAATTCCTGATATCTAAAAGTATTTTTGATGTTCTATAAAGTTTCAGATAACTATATTGCCCATCCTGTATCCTTTGACTGGAAAATTAAATCCAGGTGAGAGATACAGGATCCTTGGAGTTACTTTGTCCTTTTTGTGTAAATAGTTTTAGTGATTTAGAATAAATAAAAATGTTGTTTCTTAATTATCAAAACAAAAGTATTGAACTTCACATTCAGGAGTAATTGTACAGAAGTTGTCAATTGGCTAATCATTTTATTACAACAACTACATTGTAGTCATTGATACATAGCTTGAAATTGTTATTACATTGTTTGAAACTTGAATTGTGTTTTTGTTACGTACGTTCTTTTAATATGTGAAAATATATCTGAATAGAAAAACTATAAATATGTAAATAGAAGTGATCTCTGTACTTTTTATATATATGGGCACTTAATGGTGGAAAGGTTAGATCTGTTAGTTTGATGTATTGAAACTGTCATACAAAAAGGGAGGGGTGCAGACAGACAAAGAGAAATTAGAAATTTGGTGGATTCAAAACTAGAGCCTCTCGAGAGCCTGTATCGCTCACCTTGATTTAACTTGTCCACCTTGAGCAAGACTAAAATTTAAGTGTAGCAGTCAATTTGGTTGGTTTTCCCATAGGTCCTATGTTACACTAAGTTTTGCTGTGGTGGCCATCTTGACTGACAGTCCGGTTCATCAGACATGATTCTGAAAGAGAACAATCTGAGGACCATTGCTCAATTTGCTGCCAAGTCAGGTTCAAATTGGTCAAATGTTTTCAGACAGATTTTTAAATTAATTTTTCCATAGGGTTCTGTGTTAAACTAAGTTCGGATGTGGCAGTCATCTTGGTTCACTGTCCAGGTTATCGAAAATAATTCTGAAAGAGGGCCATCTAAGGACCATTGCCACCAAGTCTGGTTCCAATTGGTTTCAGACAAGATTTTTCAATGAATTTTCCCATAGGGTCCTATGTTAAATTAAGTTTGACTGTGGTTCACACTCCTGGTCATCCGACACAATTCTGAAAGTGGGGTTCCAATTGCCCCAGTGGTTTCAGAAAAGATTTTAAAAAAAATTCTGTAGGGTCCTATGTTAAACTAACTTCGGCTGTGGAAGCCATCTTGGTTGACAGTCTGGGTATTAAGACATATTTCTGAAAGAGGACAATATAAGGACCATTAATGCCAAGTCTGAATCCAATTGTTCCAGTAGTTTCAGACAAGAACATTTTTCATGAATTTTCCCATATGGTCCAATATTAAACGAAGTTCAGCTGTGGCGGCCATCTTGGTTGGTTGACGGACACATTCTTAAAGGACCGTTGCCGCCAAGTCTGGTTCCAATTGCTTAAATGTTTCAGACGAGGAGATTTTTCAATGAATTTTCACATAGGGCCCTAAGTTAAACTAAGTTCGGCTGTGCTGGCCATCTTGGTTGACAGTCCGGGTCATCGGACACAATTCTGAAAGAGGACCCCGTAAGGACCAATGCTACCAAGTATAGTTCTAATTGGGTTAGTGGTTTTAGACATGGAGATTTTTAAATGAAATTTGGCATAGGGTCCTATGTTAAACTAAGATCGGCTGTGGCGGCCATCTTGGTAAACAGTCGGGACCATTACTTCCAAGTCTGGTTCCAATTGGCCGTGTATTTGTAGTTTCATAGAAGATTTTTTTACATTCATCCCCTTTTTTAGGTGGCCTAACAGAGATGACAAATATACCTAAGGAGCAAATCAAAAAACATAATCCATTGGACAGACAAACCCGAGAAGACAAAAGAAACAACCACATGCACAACAAATAAACACTGAAAATTGAAAAACAATGAACAAAACGAACTCCTATAAAAACCAGGAGTGAACCCAGGTGCCCTGGACGGGTAAGCAGTTCCTGCTCCGTACACGACACCCGTCGTGAAGTTCAACAATGTCAATCCGATGGAAGTCACAAATCTGTGGAGGTACATAAAATGTTACGACAGTGGGAACAGGTCCAACATCATCTTAGATATTGGAACACTAACAGTCAATCAATTCGTGATGACGACCGTAACATTTCCTAAGTGATGACATAACTTATCCCTGATAAAACCCTGGTTAAGAAGCTTTTGTGACAGCAGTAATCCTCTTTATCGAAAGTCAGGTTAACTCACGCATGCCCTTGAAAATCGGATAAGCTGAGAAAAGTAGCCTCCATATGCAGGCGATGCTGGTATATTGCTACTCATGAAGAGAAAGTTAACAATAGAAATGATGAAGTCATCACGTTTGTCATCAACTTTTGTCTTCAAATGTCCCTCATTGTCTATTTCAAGAAACAAATCCAAATATGAAGCGGACTTTGGTTTATCTGTACTATCCTTAACTTCAAGCTCACTGGGTAGATGAGATGTAGAAAGTCTTGGAATTTGTCGTTATTTAACGACAACACGTCATCTATATAACGAAAAGTGAAATTAAGGGATTTGGGCTAGTTTCTTTTTGTTTTCACGTAGTAGCCCTTGAATGAAGTCCGCTTCATATGAGTACAGAAACAGATCGGCGAGGAGAGGAGCACAGTTGGTTCCCATTGGAATGCCGATTGTTTGTTGAAAAATTAGACCGCCAAATTCAACAAATGTTGTGTATGAGAAAATCTAAAATCTGTATAATTTTATTTTCAGGATACTTTTTGTCAGAATCAGAGTGGTTTTTCACGAAATAAGCCTTTTCTCTACCTAAAACTAGAAATTTATACCTGCGTGTGCCATTCTTCTTGAAAAAATATTGATGAACTAGTTGTTTTCAGCGATCTTTTAATTGAGAATGTGGTATGGTAGTGTAGAGTGTAGAGAAGTCGAATGTTTTTATGCTGTAGCATGTAGCCAAAGATTTTGATTTTAGACATTATAGTAAATTTTTTGTGTTTTTAAGAATCCACATCTGATTGACGCCACTGGTGGAATATGATGTTTCGCAGTCGCAGTAATTCTGAAGGCCATCTTTAATACAAGTTAAAATCTTTGAAAGAGGTTTTGTAGAGCAATTAGCTGACCCAGCAATATACCTTTGTTTAAACGGATTCTTATGTAGTTTAGGAGTCCAATAAAGAGCAAGCAGGTCCATTTCTTCACCCTTTGTAGAAATGCAAAAGGAATGAAGAACGGTCTTGTGGTTATCAAGGACTTCGTGTTTAGTGAGTGTGGTTGGTGTATAAGTTGGGTTACCCGCAGTGTTATCTATTCCCAAGTAGTTTCTAAGACACTCACAATAATAGTTCTTGCAGACAAAAATGATATTATTGGGGGCATTGTCTGCTGGGACAACTACATATTTGTCATTGAGACGAGTCAAGTTTTCAACGACCGTAGAGTCTTTAAAGATGGGTGTAGCGTTAGTGCTCATAAATCCTAAAAGGCCATGTGAGCTTTTGCCATCACTTTGCGTCCGTCGTCCGTCCACATTTCAAATTTTCATCTTCTCTTAAACCACCAGTCTAAATTGAACGAAACTTGGCAGGAATGTTAATTGGATGGTTCTGTACAAAAGAATTTTTTTGCCGATTGGATATTCAACATGGCTTAGGGATAGATAATTCATTCTGATTGGACTTCTTCAAAGCTTTTCTTGTCAGAAACTACAGAGCCTATTGAATTGGTTTGTTGCAAGAATGATCCTTGGATGAACCTCTACAAAAGGTATATTTTTTATGCCAATCGAAAATTCAAGATGGACGCCACAGCCGAACTAAGTTCAACATTGGACCCTATTGGGAAATTGGTACAAAGGTCTTCTTGTAAGAAACTACCAAGCCATTTGAAATGTTTTTATGTATGAACAAGCATTGGATGAATCTCTACAAAATATATGTTTTTTGTGCCGATCGAAATTTCAAGATGGTTGCCACAGCCGGGTTTAGTTTAACATTGGAGCCTATGGTGAAGATTGTACAAAGGTCTTCATGTCAGAAACTACCAAGCCAATTGAATGTTTTTGATGCGTGAATGATCATTTGATTGACCACTACAAAATTTATGTGTTTTGTGCCAATTGGATATTGAACATGGATACCAGAGGCAGAAAATTCATTCTGATTGGACTTATCTTTAAAACTCTTCTTGTCAGAAACTACTGAACCAACTGAATTGATTTGTTGCATGAATGATCCTTGAATAAACCTCTACAAAATATGTTTTTTTTTTAATTCATGATGGCCGCCACAGCCGGACTAAGTTAACATTGGACCCTATGGGGAAATTTGTATCAAGGTCTTGTCAGAAACTACCAAGCCAATTGAAATGTTTTTGATGTGTGAATGATCATTTGATAGACCACTCCGATCGGAAATTCAATATGGCCGCCACAGCCAGACTTAGTTTAACATTGAACCCTATGGGAAATTTTTACAAAGGTCCTCTTGCCAGAAACTACCAAGCCAATTAAAATATTTTTATGTATGAACAAGCATTGGATGAACCTCTACAAAAGGTATGTTTTTGTGCCGATCGGAAATTCAATATGGCCGACACAGTCAGATTTAGTTAACATTGAACGGTATGGGATATTTGTACAAAAGTCTTCTTGTCAGAATCTACTAAGCCAATTGAAATATTTTTTATTTATGAACAAGAATTGGATGAACCTCTACAATAGTTACGTTTTTTTATACCGATCTGAAATTCAAGATGGTCGCCACAGTCGGATAAGTTTAACATTGGACCCTATGGGGAAATTTGTACAAAGGTATTCTTGTCAGAAAATACTAAGCCAATGGAAATATTTTTGTTTCGTGAAGATCCTTGGATAAATGTCTGCTACAAAAGTTATGTTTTCGTGCCGATGGGAATCCAAGCTAGCTGCCACAGTCGGACTGGACACTGGAAGAATTCTTTGAATATCTTATCTAGAAGTGCTGGACACTGTAGAGCAATTCCTTATAGATCTTATGTAGAAGCGCTTTGTGAGTTGTGGTCACCTAAAATCCAGATGAGTGATTCAAGCTCCATGGAGCCTCTGTTTTTATTTTTCGTAACAGCAACCGTGGTGGTTGGAAGTCGGGGATGCTTGACACAATTTTGGAAGGGGAGTGCGAACCCAAGGACAATTCCACCAAAGTATGGTCCTAATTAGCCCAGTGGTTTCAGAGGAGAAGATCTTTAAATGAAAGTTGACAACGACGGACGCCAATTGATGGAAATAGCTCACACGGCCTTATAGGCCAGATGAGCTAATAAAAAGATTTCTTGGGGCTAAATATTTAGAGTTCTGATACTTTTCACTTTCACACTGTACACATATGCACACCTCATGTGTATATTAGTGCTTACAAATACAAATGAGATATTATAAGTACTGTAAATTCAGAAATTATTGCATTCACTTATTATTACGACTCTTTAACAATTGACAATAATGCAGATATTTAAGATTCCTGTTCATAGAATATTACAAGCAAAAATTAAAATGGGATGTTTAATTATTGGAATCTTCACTATATCAAATTTTTCACAATAATAAAAGACATGGCATTAATTTCCGAATTTTCATTATTCCTTTTCTACTTCAGCTTCAAGCTTCATAATGAATAACTTTTATCGACCTCTTATCAGTTTCTGATAACATTTTGCCAATTATGAAAAAGCTTCATGGTGTGTATTTTTGGACTTGAAAATAGGTTCTCAACTTTCATTTTCATCTGTCTATTGAAACATTTAAAAGTTGATTAATCTAAAGTTACCCTGTATTATTTTTATCAGATTTGGCTTTCTTTTAAGCTCACCTAGAAGAAAAGGTCATTTAATTGTTTGCCATCACTTTGTACCTGTTCTCAATTTACAAATATAATTCCAATCTTCTCCTCTAAAACCACTTGGACCATTAGGAGTAAACTTTACTGAAAGGTCCTTATGCTTTCCCCCTTCAAAATTTAGTTCTGTGGACTAACCTTACACCAATATGGACCACAGTACTAAAACGAATTAAAAATCTGAAAATAATATTGAAAAATCTTTTCTGAAACTACTAAGTCAATTAGCATCAAACTTAATTCATCTTGGATAGGAACGTTTCCAAACTGTATCCATTGGGCCAGTATTGTTGCATTTATTACAGAAAACAACCAAAAATAACTGAAATACTACTGCTTGGACAATTGGAACCAAATTTGATGTAAATGTGGGCTTACAAATTTAGTCTGACTGTTTAAACTTTGGACCATAATGTCCGTTTTATCAAAATTAGAAATTTAAACATAAATATGAGCTAAATAGAACTATGTGTTAGTTTCTTTGCTCGTTTTCCGGGGAATATGAAAGTTTCCATGATGATTTGGACAGACTGATATGCATCAAGTTTCCAGGTGAGCGATAAATACTTTTTTCATATGGAAATGACAATTACTTACTAACGGTGCCTATTGCTGTTACAGTTGTGTGACTCAACGATGAATGTACCTTCCGCCATTTCTCTGCTTCCTAGCTTGTCTTTATATTGATGGAGACATAGTGCTTAAATTGCTCGTCTTTCTTCGTACTTTTGTACCCATCATAAACTTATTTCGCCTTCGTCATTAAAAAATATTTTGAAATCTTGAATGTTATGCCGATACGTCTTTCATCCGTATCGTCTTCAGTATTAATTCTCTACCACTTTCAAAATTTGGAATGTTACGCCTATACGTCTTACATCCGTATCGTCTTCAGTAGTAATTCTCTACCACTTTCAAAATTTGGAATGTTACGCCTATACATCTTTCATTCGTATCGTCTTCAATATTTAAAAATCTCCACCACTTCAACATTTTGTATTATGAGTTAAAACGTTTGTGAGTGTGGTTAGTAAACCTCAGTACAAAACCTAGTTGCGTTTTAGGATTGATCCAAATATTAGGTAAAATCTGTCACGAGTAGCAGCAGAAATTAAATTTTAACAAATGTAATGGACAAGATATTTTAATAAACATTCTTGGAGATCAGTGCTTTACAAAAATTAAAAGTTCTGGTTTCTTGCATAGAAGCAGTTTTCAGATTTCAATTTAATTGAAAGCAGGATTTAAAAATTTCCGTTAAAGGTTTTATTATCCAATACAAAACGAGTGAAATGATATTGAACTGGAAGAAGCGTCTCAACAAAAATTTATCGTGCATTTTCATTAGAAGCAAAATTGATTTTTAACGAAGAAAATAAGAAATCTTAATCGTAAAGATTAATTAAATATTGTGTCAGTGAGGCGGTTTAATGAGACGTTTCCTGTGATAATAGCCCAAGACAATGAGTATATTCTGATCGTGATGTCATGTACCAATTATAGTCCACGGGATCCCATTATATACAACCTCCTTCATCAACAAAATACTGCTAATTCTAATTGTATAAAACTAATATAGCACAAATAGGGAAGCGCAGTGGACTCTAATCAATGTTTATATCATGTCTATAAACATATTTGTCATGATTCTATTCTTAAAATTATTTTTCGGTATTTCGATATAAAAATACGTAAGTAAGTGTTACCAAATATATTTAGTGGGATGAGTTTATGTTATGATGCAAAAGAGAATGACAAAAAATACTCCGGTCTCTGACCTTTTGTACTAAAGTACGTTCTATAATAGCAATTTTCTTATTATTTGCATGGCGTTTAAATAGACGAATCTGACAGCCATTCATCAAAAGTATGATGATGATTATATAGGTTTTCCTTTCCAAAAATACCTTTCTCCATACCCTTCTGTCCTTTTTAAAAGTGCTGTTCTTAAATCCAACGGCTATCTTGTCAAATTAAAAAATTAAGATCGATAAAAAGGATGACATGCACGTTGAAAAAGTACAAGGATACAAGGAAAGGAACAAGTGGATCTTCAGCACAACAAAAATCTCGCAACTCACTCAAGTTCAAAACTGCCCTTAGCACCGTTTTTACTTTTTCAGGAATCGTTTTGATGCTTTCACGATGGCCTCCAAAGGAGCACATAAAGATTTGCTACTAAAGTTGAATTAACCTGTAGAGATCTTTGCAAAATATCTAAGTTCTATGGCAATAACGTCTTCGAAGCTTGAATTCAGAAATTCAGAAAATGACCTTTAAAACTTACAATAAACTCATCAAGCTTTTTATTTATTTCTCCTAATATCTCGAAATCTGATCTTTTTTTTCACTATTTATAGGCTCATTAATACAGCATACATGCTGGGCTTTATTTCTTTCTTTCTACGTGTCAAAATTTCAATTCTGGACTTGCCTTAAGTCACGATCATAAAATGACCCTGTAGTATCAGATTTTTTCCTCAGTATAAAACAATTACTTTAATTTCATCTGGTAATATTTGGTGACTTTTCTGCTTTCGGTTTTCATTAAGGTGAAAATGTAATGATTTTAAGGTTACAGACTTTCATTTCCGACAATAGGCATTTATTTTGCGACAATGTCTTTTTCGACAATATTTTTTTGCGTTTTTGATAATTTATTATAAATATACATGTATATACCTCTTCCGTTAGCCAGGTAATACCCGTTGCCCCCTGCTCACCATGGGGAGATGGAAGTGGAATTTCGTAGGTACAAGTATGTTCACTCCTAGTTTTGGTTACGGCTGTGACTTCTCCGTCCATAGTAATAGACATATAGTACAGTTTTTACCGGCCCTACATATGTATATAATATCTCCGTCCTTCAACACATTCTTTCTGCGATCCAAAAAGGAATTTATACGATTGTGGCTTTATTGCATCTATTTGTTTCTGTGTGTATGATCTCCATGTCCACATGACCAAACTCTTTAAAAGATTAAAATTTTGTCCCATATATAAGAGCGAAAATACATTGACACAACGGCAAGATTTGAGGTTATAAGATATCCTTGCACAAAAACGGTATAAAAATACTCATGAAAAGAGGCAATAAGAAATTCATGGAGTTACCGTACCTGTTAAATAAAATAATGCCCGAATGAGATATACAAAAATTGTGCAAGTCATCGTGTTGTTGCTATGACTTGACAACCTCTAGATGTTCAACTCTTCAGGAATTTTTTCCTCATAATGACGATTTTTCATATGGTGAGAGTTTAATCCAGAGAAAAAAAATGGTATCGCCGATTATTTCTCTTCAAATTGATTGAATATTTATTTATATACCCATATCTCTTTTTGACCACTAAGATTTCATTGATCTCTCTTTGTGAATCTAAATTTGGATTTAGCTTCAAATCTGAATTTTAAAAAAAAATATGAAAAAGGAAAATACAAAGGATAACAATATTAGTTTCATAAAGTCTTTTTAGTATGTGAAATTTATGAGCTTGAATAATCTTTAGCAATGTTTATATTTTAGTCAACTTGTGTGTTGTTATAGGATTAAATGTGACAAAGCACGTTTTCTGCAACATATATTTTTCAGCAGTAGAGTTAAATATATATAACTTATTATACTGAACCGCAAAAGAAACGTCGCTTTTTCAAAATGTTAGCAAAATTCAAAATAAATATTAATTAATGATTTTTATATAATCAGTATTACGATTACAGCACCAGGTAAGATTAAATTACCTGTGAATTAAATTTTCGGTTGAATAATTTTCAGTTGATATCGTAGAGCGACCGTACCTAAAACCGCTCATGGGACACACTTGGCGGTAATTTTTCTTAAATCTTAAATGTTCGTGAAATTCATGCTCCTTTATGGGTATAAAAGGCCGGAGAAAATTAAAGAGTGTTAGTATCAGTGTTGACACAGAAGCTATGCCACGTCTGACTCCACAACAGAGAGAACAGGCCATTGGTCGATTGGATGCTGGGCAATCTGCCAGAGTTATTGCCAACGACTTCAACTGTGCTGTTCGAACAATTGAACGTCTACGGACACGGTACAATGCAACAAACAGCACAAATGACCGTCCACGGAGTGGTAGACCCCAAGTCACTACCCCTAGACAGAATAGAGGCATTGTTCGTCACCATTTGATGAATCGGTTCACCCCAGCTGCCGAAACTGCCAGAAACACTGTTGGAACACATGGACGACCCATAAGTGATGATACGGTTCGTCGGCGATTAGCTGCTAGAAACATGAGATGTCGCCGTCCAGCAGAGGACCTATTCTTACTCCTCGACACCGTCAAGCTCGTCTTCAGTGGGCCACTCAGCGACAGAATTGGCGAAATCGACAATGGCGTAACATCATCTTCTCTGACGAAAGCCGTTACTGCATTTCAACAGCCGATGGCAGAACCAGAGTGTGGAGAAGACGCGGGGAACGTTACGAAGACAGCTGCATTCTGAAACAGACGCGTGGGGAGGACCTAGCATCATGGTATGGGGTGGAATCGGCCTTAACGTTAAACTTGGTCCAGTCATCTTTCAGAACCTTGGCCCAGGCAGAGGAAATGGCGTAACAGCTGCCCGTTACATCGACCAAGTCTTGACACCCCATGTTCAGCCCCATTTCGCACGTCATCAAAACAAGACTTTCCAACAGGACAATGCACGTGCGCATACCGCAAGAGCCACAAGAGACTTCCTACAGCAGAATAACATTAATGTTATGGATTGGCCGGCTTTGAGTCCAGATTTAAACCCTATTGAACATTTATGGGACGAAGTTCAAAGACGGTTGAATAATGAGCAGCCAAGTCCGACAACTGCAGCTGAAATTTCACAAGCGTTTCAGAGAGTATGGGCACGTATTCCGATGGCGTTTATTAATCGGCTCATCAACTCCATGTACCGAAGATGTGCCGCAGTAATTGGTGCCGGTGGAGGACATACACGTTATTAACGGACGTGGGAGCACAGCATTGAAAACATGTGACGTTGCGACAATTGTGACGTTTTTGTGAACATTGTAACCAAAAGACTGTAAATCATTCATTAAATTTTGTAAAAATTAATTTAAAATATATAAATGTCACTTTGAAATAAATGTATGTGAACATGTCATTTTGTGTGACGTTTCTTTTGCGGTTCAGTATATATATCCTATAATAAGAAAATACTGGTGAGACGAGCTGATTTAGGTCAGGTATATATATTTCACAATTGCGATTGGCTAAATTTAGGTCGGCCTCGAGCTCGGTATCACGACTTCGTAACACGCTACAATCCAGCTAAGTGAAAAGATGTTCGACACAATAAGTTTGCGATGAATAAGAAATGGAACCGTCACTTTCATTGCTCGATTCAACCATTCGACCTTAAATAAAAATCAAGCCCCGCCCAATAACACTGTGAATTTTAATGAGACTTTGAACACGTGTACTTTATTTTTATATGTCTGTGTCCAAGCCATTGCCCCAAATAACGTATTTGAGCTTTTTAAATAATTAAATAAAAAATATTATATATCGACAAATTCTAAAGCGGGAATATATAGATTTTGTGCACAACACTGTATTCAGGTTTTTGTACAATCAGCTTGAATTAATGGATAAAGCTGGTCTATCTTTTTTCCTATTTTGAAAATTGGTCCCAATTTAAAACTGTATTGCAGTACACAGAGTCGTGATAATTCAGCATTCCCCCGCATATTCAAGGTGAGATATTTTCATGTGACCCGAATTATGAACTTATATTGACATGCTTTGGGGAATTTACATGTACACCAAGGGTGTTTCCAGGATTTTTGAAAGGGGGGGCGTATTATAAAACTTTGGCCGAGCGGAGCGAGGCGAAAAAATTTTTTGACCTTTTTTTTTTGCTAAAAAACATAAAATAATTGAGAAATGCACTAATGTAACGGTTCCTGACTTGGAGCATGTATATTTTAGAGTATGTGTTTAATTAATGAATATGATAAATTGCCATATTCAATACAATATAAGCAGATTACGATAGTTTTTTTTTAAAGGGGGGGCGTACGCCCATTACGCCCTCACCTGGACCCGCCCCTGTAAACACAAAATCGGGTTGCATATATACATGCAAAAGGTTATTCATATCTGTTTTACGGTCCTTCTGTTCTTAAAAGTTCATATTTGTTTTTAGGACATTGAATTTTAAGCAAACCCTAGGAAATTCAGTACAGAAACGATAATCGTACGCACCAAATTTGATATCTTTTAATTTCTTGTTTAAACAAGTGATAGCTTTTCTAAAAAGCTAGCCGTCTCTGAGCTTTTTATTATTAAAGAGTATTATTTTTATGTATTATTAAATGTTCGTAATGTCATCACATTAAACTTTCACTTATTATACCTTCCAATAGATATATTACTACATAGTTTTTTTAAAGTCTGTGTTTTGATGGCTTTTTTGGGCTGCCTTTTTTTTACTAAAAGATATTCAAAGATTTTTATTTTTTATACTTGATTTTTTTTTTAATTGCGATACAGATATATGTAATAGCCTTTATCTTTAAAGTTAACTTCCAAAACGTAAGGAATGATATTTGACGATATCTTTGACAATATTTATGTTGTGAAATGTATGATTATGGTAAAATTTGTAAAATTTAACAATCATACATGTAAATACAATAAGGCTATTAATAAAAAGTACAAAGACTAGTATACATGTACGGAGTTAAATCAAGTTTTCAGCGACAAATCAGTGATCTTCCCCTCGTTGGGTTAGCCAATCATATCTATAGTTATTCTTATTCCAAATTAATGATCAGTCAATGTGTCTATAAATAGACCGCTATTTGTCTATTAATAGAATGCAGATGCACAGTTGTACAACCCGTGACGATTTTCCCTAGTTTAGGTGATGCTATCCCGTAATCATGTACGGAGTTGCATCCGCAGATCAGCTATTCCAGTTGACTGACCAATCAGAGGCCGTTGACCATGCATGCGTCCATCTCATGATGTTGGGACGGCCAATCAGGAGACTTATTCTGGTCCCTTTTAACGACTGGTTCCCTCTACACAGATGTTTTTATACTAAATACAGTTTGAATACATTACACAACTGTAAGAGTCAAGTAAAAAAATCTCATTCAAATGTCGGAATTAAATACTTCAAGTAATGACGTCCGAACCAATCTTATGAAAAGGCAAATTCTAAATGTTGTCAAATATCACCATTTACATGTCGTTGGATGGTTCTAACTTTTAACTTTGTTTAAGTTAATTTTGGAAATTAGTCTGTTCCACAACGTTTGTGGTTTTTTGCCTTGAGCATTGTCGTTGAGACTCTGTTTATACATAAATAGTTAGTGCATCGAACTTCGTATCAAGGGAATATAAAATATCCTCAGAAACGTTTGATTAAACCTTATAATTAAACTTAAATGCCGAATTAAACAAATTAGAAAATCCAAAACGCATCTAAAGACATGTGCTTTCAAGACGTTCTACTCAATAAAATAGTAGTGAACCTCTTGGTCGATATGAGTAACACAAATATATTGGGTCAACAAACGGCAACAATGATATCAGCCAGAATACGAATAATTAGCAATGCATTTCAAAGTTTTGAAGCATTCTATAGGGGTGGTGAGTCGTATAATGGATGGTTATCAGCTATTGAGAAAAGACGACGTTATGAAAAAAAAATCCCTCGTATGTATATCCTTTTTTATATATAATATAATATAACGTCCTGCATTCAAAAGAAATAACCTCAATATCTGAAACATCTCTGAAATACATAAATTCACTTTTATTGTTTGTAACCTTGCCTCAGACTTTGATAACATTACATTTCTGTTAAGGTCAAGATTCTGTAAATAAAAAATCCATAGAATTTTTTTTAAATTTAACAGTCAAAAGGCCTGAACCTTTGGAAGCCAGCCATGTAAAAAAAATATATATAGGTCACCGCGTTCGTTTCATGGAAATACAACTTTGAAATGAGGAGTTGAACTATGCTTTTGACATAGAATTAATAGGGAAAGTCAATAAAAAAATCGGTATGTTATGTATATAAATAGTTGTATAATATTCTACAGTCCATAGATTTTTTTCAAAAAATGATATTTTATTCTCCTTTTTCTGACGAATTCAATGATGTAAAAAAATCATATGGTCACAGACTTCGTTTTCACTGCAGATGCGTTTGAAACTTTAAAACATTCGCAAACATATGACAAAAATCGCGACGTTGCGATAACGTCATTTGGGAGAAGTAAAGTCAAGAATTACCAAAGGGATATTCGAAGGAGAGAAAAATCGTAACAACTGACAAACTCCGGAGAACAACGAAGACAAGACCAAAACAATACATGCACTACAATTAAAAACTAAAAACATATGAACAACATGGACCCCACCATAAAACCGGGGGTAGACTCAGGTGTTCCGGAGGAGTAAGCAGTCTCTGCTTCCTGCAGGACACACGCCATGTTGTCCATGTCAAATCCGATATGAGGAAGGGATAATATCAATGGAACAGGTCTATTTTCATTTGGGAAACGGTTTTTTCATACCTGTCAACCAAGTTATGATGACGCCCATAAAACTTTAATAAGGATGACTTCAGCTTAGGAGCAACTGGATATCTGTCAGGAAATCGTCTCTATTTTGAGCATTTTTGATGCAAGTAACCGGGCACAAGTAACTTGTTAACAATATTTGTACGAAACTTTTTTTATAGTTTGATAAATGGAATATTTTTGAATCATGAACTTTATATACATTGATAGTAATGTTTATATTATTCCCTTTTTACAGCAGGCAGATCTTTTGACAGAAAAAAGTATATTTACCTAGCTATCAAAATGGAATCATTGCTCTATTAATTTTACGGCATTCGGCATCACTGAACTAGATATACGCTATGCCCTGTCTTTCTGAACCGTGCATACATCCAAGATAATCATGATAATTGTCTCTTGTTTTACAGTCGGCTTTCTGTTTATTTTCTAATAGAAATTTACATGTGTAATTCGTTAGTTGTTCCATGAGCTTGCTTCTATCTTAGTTTAAATTATTTGATCATTTTGTGTTGCCAAGCATTTCTCTTACAAAAAATGACTCAGGTTTTTCAGAAGCAATGAAAACACCCGGAACTACGATGCCCTGCATCTAATTTTTGAATAAATCAAAACACTCCTTATCCTCATGAAAATGTTTTTATTAAATAGATTATGTGTCTGTTAAACATCGCTTCCCTCCCGTAAAGATTAAATTTAAGAAATCTGTTTTAATCAATTTCAAAATCAGTCAAAGATCACTAGGACACAAGCCTTTAGTGAAATTTGTATTGTCTGTACTTTTGTTCTGATTTGTGTTCGTTCCATGGTTTAGGTACGTCAGTCGGGATTTCCTGTACATGCTTTTTGTTTGATTTATGAGGTTTAACGCCATTTTCAGCGCAATTGGTTATGACGCAATTGGCAGCCAATTTTTATCGGTGGAATAAGTCGCAGAGAACCGACGACATACGGCTGGAAAATTGACAATTGTCAAGTAGTATGGGAGTAAAACACAGCTCGCTACGACGCATTCGAACTAACAGCCCCATTTTTAGCAGGCTGGTGAAACTTCCTAGATCACTCAGCCACCATGATCACTCACGATTTCTGAAAGAATGACGAAAACCGCTAGCATACTAACATCAGCGGGGAATGTAAATCAGTCAGGGACCAACAAAACGCCAAATAATAACAGTCGTGACAGAATTTTTAGCAAATAAATGCAATACAATTATATCCTGTGCAAAATAGTAAACAGGGCTAACAAACAAAACGAAAACATAACTCGAAATTTGACCAAAGAAAGCTGAAAACAAATAATAATACAATCTTGGCAGCTGATTAACATTTTATCTGATTTAGGAGGTTATATAATTCTAGTATTAGCTATTTTTTATTGGGTTGATAGTAATTCAAATCCAGTGAATTGATATAAGAGAATATCTATGTACTTTCCGAATTCCGTTGTTTGGGTTGATGTGTTATTGACAATGACTCCGCATCTCCATTTATTAGGTTTGGCAAAATTTAAGAACATGTTATTGTTAAGAGACAATTAAAATAACAAGGTTTTCAAATAATGTCTGTTATCGTTTGAAAAGTGTCTGATACAAGAAGTAAATAAGTAAGAAAATAATGATATCTTAATGCGATTGAAAATTTGCAGAAAACAGATCTCTTTCTATAGCCACAAGTCAATAAGGGTTTCATAATTATTTCTTATTTAGTCTTTTAAGATATGAAATTTTGAAAATTAAGAAAATTCGGTGACAGTGGGTAAATGGAAAGGGTACAAATTCCCATCATGATCATGAAGAAAGGGCGAGAAATTTCAAAATATCTTAATAAATTAAAATGAATGATATGTTAATTACAATTTTCGCTTGCTCAAAAAATTTTCGTTTGCGGCATTATATTTTCAGTATCCTATATACAGTATACACTTTTTGTTAAATTTAACGGTGTCTTCTAGCTATTCCAACATTTTGAAATTACATATTCTACCTATTCCAACATGCAGAGAACAATAGATGTTGTTATAGTCTAATATGTTGTTACAATAATTAGTAATTAATTAGTTTTACAGGTAAAATTTACCTGAGAATTAAATGTGAAAAATTACTGTTTATAAATTTTCCTACAAAATAAATTTTGAGTGAAAATGAATTAAATTCTAATAATATAAGAAAATGAGGAATATGTTTTATTAAAATAAAAATAAAAATTATATTAAACTTTTTAAAACCATTTTAACTTTCTACCATTTAACATGCCAATAATTGACAATGCCAAGCTGGTTTTGGTTGATGAAGCCAAGCTTATTACTTTTTAATTTATTTTAATGATTTATGAATAGTATTCACTTTTATCTTGATGCCAAATGTCAGTTCAAAGCTGAACATCCCAAGCTTTAAAATGAGCTTAAATAGTGAGGGTCAGCCAGTCTGTAGTCAAAAAGTATATATCCGGATGGTGCTGTGGTGTGTATTAGTATACAGGGACGATAACTCTAATGTCTTCGGTACAAAATTAATAACTGTTTGTTTTTTTTTAAGTATTTTATTATTTATTTTGCATATCGTTTATCATTGGTATTTTTTTTAAGTTATGAGGAGTGGTAGATGGGATGAATGTACCATTTGGTGCTCCGTGCACCAAATATTATATATAATAGGGAGAAAGAAAAAAAGCTTTAAAAAAACAAAACAAAACAACAACAACAAAAAAAAACAACAAAAAAAAACAAAACAAAACAAAACAAAAACAAAATAAAAAAAAAATAAACCACATGACTCACCTCTCATACATTCATCGAAAATGAAATTGTTACAAGAACAAAAATGCAACACAAAAGTGTACTTATATATATATTTTATACAATTAACAGTATTTACTCAATGATAAGTTTTTTTTTTCTTTCTCTACTAAATGCAGAGAATAACATTCCCACTAGGACGTATGAGCCGAAATGGGTTATGTATTAATGCATAATACTAAAAGGGCAATGTCAGGCTAACTAAGTTTAATATCGAACATACAAACATTATTTTAAACTTCTTTATTTTTCCAAAATCAGCAATAAAAGAAAAAATAAAAACTCACAGCAACAAAAACTTATTTTCAAAGAAAACAAACTTTTGTTTGTGTAATTATGAAAAATAAAGGTCATGGTACCTAATGATATGGCAATCTGGCGCAATACCTAAGTTCAGGTAGCCGCCAACCAAACCAAAGAAAGAAAGTCTGTAGTCATTCATAGTAAAAGATGGCAAATGCACAGTTAGACATTAGATTTACCACCAACAGACTAGGCAATCAGAACCTGATTCACAATGGCTTTAAATTCCAAGTTAAAACTAGACATGGAGAGAGATGTTACTGGCAGTGTTCCACCCGCAACTGTCCTGCAACTATAAATACTAAGAATGACTTACCAACCAAAGTAATGGCAAACCACAACCACCAACCTGACACAATGCAACTTAGAGTAGATGACATCTTACGAAAGATGAAAAGACGTTGCAAAGAGGAACTTACACCCATTCCTAGCATATACCAAGAGGAACTCGTCAAACTACGCAACCATGAGTGGAATGATGGCACACATAATCTCGTTTCACACATACCAACTTTCCAGTCCTGTAAAGGCAGCCTATACAACGAGAGACACAAACTACTACCCGCACTACCAAACTCAGCAGCTGATATTAATATTGAGGGTGAATGGGCTGAAAGAACTGTTCCACAACAATTTCTTCTAGCAGATGACAACACACATGGCCGCATGTTGATATTTAGTACACCAACCAACCTTACTCACTTAGCTGCAGCTACTACTATTTATGCTGATGGTACATTTTACTCATGCCCTACCTACTTTTACCAGTTATATACTCTTCACGCTATGGTTGATGGAACTATGTTTCCACTGGTGTACAGTTTACTACCCGGTAAAGAACAACCAATGTATATTCGACTACTCAGTATACTCAAAGATCTATGTAACACCAACAACACTCCTCTTCACCCGACAACCATGTTTGTAGACTACGAAACAGCAGTACACAATGCCGCCTACGCAGTATTCCCTGGCATCAACATCAAAGGTTGTTTCTTCCACTACACCCAGTGTATATGGAGAAATGCACAGAAACATGGCCTTCAAACTGCATACAAAGATGATGAGTATGTCCACCAACTAGTTCGTAGAGCAGCTGTACTACCACTACTACCACCAAACACTGTTGAAGACGTATGGTTTAAAGCACTTGAGGACATCAACGATGCTGACACCAACACTGACACTTTAGGTTTCACCGACTACGTCACCAGCTACTGGGTTGAAGGCCATCGCAACCTCTGGAACCACTACGCCACAGAGGGACCCAGACCTACAAATCACCTTGAAGGTTGGCATGGGAAGTTGAAGAAACTTGTAAAATCACCACACCCGAACATTTTCAACATGATTCGACTACTCAAACAAGAAGAAGCAATACACGCATTGACTCTAATACAGTATTCAGCTGGTGGTAAACGAGTACCAAAGAAAAGAAAATACAGAGAGATAGACAACAGACTCGCCAACCTGAAAACCAGACTTCAAAACCAGGAACTCACACCAGTCCAGTATGCTGATGCCGCATCTTACTTGTTACACATTGACTGAAATTTACTATGTTTTATTTGTGTTTCAACAGTATATTTGTGCTTGTCTTGAATTAACTTTTGCAATATTGCAGTATGATTTTAGTAATTTGTTTATATTTGTGCTTCTTTCTGATCAAAGAATTTTGTTAGTGCTAAATAATTTAGTTGTTCAATATGTTGTTTATATATAATCAAATGTACAAAATAAAAAAATGAATTTATTTAGTTTTAATTTCTTTTTCTCATGTTCAAATCATTTATTCCATGAAGATACCCGGAGGCATGATTCAGACAAAATCATCACAAATATAACATAATACAACAATACAATATCAGACAAAATCAGTTTTTATAGCACAGTTTCCCAATAAACATTAAAAAAATCAAAAGTAACTGTACTGAAGTAAGCAAAGGATACATTTACAAAACATATTAATTCCAACATTCTTACAAAAAAATCACCTTTTTACCTGTAATTAACATCACCAATTAAATAATGTTTTTACAAGCTAATCCGATTGTTTGTCCAATGTTTACACAATAATTCCACCTATTCCAACATGAAATTTTTGTTTTTTTACCTTAAATTTCAAAATGTTGCAATAGGTGGAATGAACCAAATTTAACGAGGGATTTATATACCTGAAAATTTACTTTTGTTGAAGTCATTTTGAATAAGTCTTGCTCAATTTTAAATCTCTTCGTAGAAATATATAAACTGAAGGAAAAAAAAAAAAACGATTTATTACACCACAGAGAACAAGTTTTCCCAGCCATCTTCACACTTGAAACAGATCAAAGTGGACTGCTTAAATTAAAAATTGTGTTTAAGTGTTGACAAACCATGAACACTGTTAAATAAATAGTTTTACAGAAAACTTTTATTTGTTTTTCGTTATTATTAAAGGTCTGTAAGGTTTTAATCTCAAAATAAAATGTCGCGTTTAGACACTTTTAATTAAATCTTCAAAAATAAAGGCAAATTTTATACTGTAATCTGCCTTAACTTCTGTGAATTTTCATCATTGGAAGCTTAATTGAAATTTGTGTGTTTGTCTAGTTTTAAAAAAAAAGTTGGTGTAAAAACCTAAAGAAATCTTTGAAAAGATGAGAAGATTGTAATCACTGGGTATTCCCAAGTTATGATTTCCATTGTTTCTTTTAGTATGTTAATATTCAACTTCATTTTTTATTTCTTTTCTTTAATTTAATTTCTCACGCATAATTCTGTGCTGTCCTCGTAACGACTGAAATATATATCTTATGAAGACACAATGTATTAAATTAAATAGTTACCGCAAGCAAGTTATCTCGTCAAAAAGTCATGTCAGTGGCATGCTAATTATCTGTTATATATTTAATTTGTTACAATAAGATATTATATATCTATTGATACAAAGCGGCAGGGAATATCGAGATTTCACTAATAAAGACACATTCGTAACTCAAAAGTGACCTCGAAATTCTTATCAGATCTTCTCAGTAGTAACTGGAAATGACACAATTTTTAGCTCTAAAAATATTGTGTATTTGTTTGTGAACAACACATTGTTTAAAATCGCAGGAATAAATTCGAATCTCTTTACCTTTATGTTATATTTACTTTAATCTTCGTCCGAGAACAGAACAAAATTAGTCGCCCCTCATTGTATATCGGACTAGAAGAATCTCAGTGCAATGGGCACTTCCATTGAGCCCGAAGTAAGCTTATCAAATCTAATCAAATTCTGACTACATGAAGCCGAATATTACCGATTACGTCGGTCCGTCACACTTTCTTGTGACATCAACTCCTCCTTCCCTTTTTGAGCTTAGAATTTAATTTCTATATAGAATGGTTGCATACGACTTGTAGATCCCGGGGGGGGGGGGGGCACTTACTATATTTGAGGTGCTAGGTATGTTCTGACAAAAGGGGCCACCGAATTTTTGATAAGGTGCCCCCTCCCCCCGGCTGTAGATGCGCAATAAGAGTTTTAAAATTTTGATTTTCTAAACAAGGGTCACATATGGGTTCAACTTCGAAAATTTGTTGGAATTCAAGCTTGTAACATAAATTCGTCTTTATTTTTTTAATTTATGCATTTTATTTCTATACAGTATTGTCATGCACCATATGCAGATGCGCAATAAAGTTTTAGAATTCTAATTTTCTAAAATTGGGTATAATGTTTTATATTTTTGACTATAGGTAAGTGGTCCAACTACTTACAGGGGTGCGGAACACTGTCGATTCCCACAGTACAGATTTCTAGTTTAAATTTGTTAAAGTAGAGTTTAAAAGCCAAAGTTGACCTTACCCAAAGTTTGGCTATGTTATGTTTCGCCCCGTTTGCTTTAATTGCTTACAAAATGTTCGTTATTACTTTGTCTTTCCAAAGTTCAATTACTAACGATTTTACCTGATTAAAAAAAAAATTCTTTGATACCAATTAGAAAATAATCAAGAAAGGCTTTGTGTACGCAAACTTGAATTCCGCGTGATCTTGGTATACATGTAGTACTTTATCTTTTTTCAGAACATTTTGAAACGAAGGGGCATAGTAGATAGTAGATTTATCCCCTGCATATATTTTGCAAAACTTAAGCAATAGAACATATTTTTTTTTATATTTGACATTTTTGAAATTGCTCTTCAACTATTTACTTTATTGTTTTGATTTTGAACAGTGGGCCCTGAGCACAACTGATGAATCGTATATCGACGGAATGTGCACAAAAGTGAATAAAAATGGGTATCAAAGAATTTATCTTATTGGTCATCATTTGAACGTCACCTTAAAGCCATCTTCAACAGAGAGTAAAATGTTACATTTACTGAAAATATATTAAAATTCTTAAAACGTGTTTTTGAAACACGTCTGTTGGAATTATAATGTTCTGCTAAAGTATAAAATTATAAATAAAGCCTATGTTAATTCTTAATTATTTTTTTTTCATTGAATGTGAACCAGTTAGGTACGATAGTGTAACTGGGTGGCTGTTGATGTAAATTATCTTGGATTTGGTTTCAATATAATAATGAGATCTTTTCTGTTCAAATAGTCAATTCATCTTACCACGAATGGAAAATGTAAAGAGCTAATAATAGAGTTAACATGTTTTATTTTACAGAAAACAACGAAAAAGAGACAATTCCTATATAACAGTTTGGTTTCGTTATAAAAGTACAGGTATATCGTAACATATGTCTAGATTTGTATTTTGCCTGTAAAGAAATCTACAGACGAATCAACCTCCTACACAATCTGCGAAGATAACCGGACCATTTAACCATAAAGAGCTAATAATAGAGTTAACATGTTTTATTTTACAGAAAACAACGAAAAAGAGACAATTCCTATATAACAGTTTGGTTTCGTTATAAAAGTACAGGTATATCGTAACATATGTCTAGATTTGTATTTTGCCTGTAAAGAAATCTACAGACGAATCAACCTCCTACACAATCTGCGAAGATAACCGGACCATTTAACAGAAAAATTGCTAGGTTAGACAATTATTAAATGCTGGTGTAGTATTTTAGCTAATAATGACTAGAAAAGTACAAAACATATTGTATATCAGTTGAAACATTACGTAAGTCTTTGTGTATTCCTGCAATCATTTTACATTAAAGAAAACTATCCTTTACTATTCATCCACTTTCCTACAACAATTTTAAAGTATTTCTCAGATATTTTATTTGCCATTCACTGTATCAGTTTCAAAAACCCTCTGAATTCGTTAATGTTTCCAAAATGTCCAGGTTTAACATAAGATCAAAAAGTAGAAGTATTTTCTACATTGGACCCGATACACTTGCAAAAATCACGTATGCACCCATTGCAAATATAAGATGCCCATTGCCGAGTTTAGTAGTATTAAAAGGAGCATATACCACATCGTTAACTTTTGATGCTAGACTTCTAAATGGTTCAATTCCAAAAGTAACTATAGACTGAAACATATATCAACATGGTTTTTCAAAAGCTTTTTGACATTACCGCTGCACATACATGTAGTTACTTTCTCCATTTATGTAACTAACAGAAAACTGGTATGAGAGAATTTGGCTTATCTTTACACGCAATAAGTTGTGCAATGTTAAATAAATGAAGGTTATACATAAATCTCTATTAGACTTTGAAACAGCATGCTAGTCCTCACATTTCATGTAAAAGTCAAACCTCATAATACCTGTTATTATTTACGGTATAAGCATGTGTTCTTTAAATAACAGTAAATACATCTGTTGCCGAATACTAATGAAAACTGCATTTTAATACATGTTTCTCAGTTTTTATAACACATATTAAGTATTAATCTGTGAAACTCAGATAAGTGCCTTATATCTTGTGGAAAAAAGGTTTTAAAAATAAGTCTAGGAGATAGTGTTGATTTACAGTGCTTGTTGGAAGTTCAAAATATGTAGGTAAGTTAATTTACCATGTACGTTTCTTTATTATATGTCATATAAATGTATAAGATAAAAGAATACACAACCTACAAGTGGAGCGAAGCAACATTTATTATTAATAAACCTTTAGCGGTCGAATTTCAAAAATTGGGAATTATAAGTGGGTGACTGAAAGTTTTCTTTTGGGCCTGTATTCAAAGGTATTATAGTGAAAAAGGAGAACAGGGATACAAAATGTGGGGAGTGCGGGGATAGCTGTCGTTTCCGACTGCCTCAGTCTAGTCATTCGTAGTTTCACTTATCATGCATGCATGAGTTGGGTAATTTCAGGAATTCCATCTATTTTGTAAGCTAAAACACCGGCTTGAAACTTTTTATATAATAAACTATAGCTATTCCATGTAATCTTTTTATTCACTATTTAGCATGAAGGTCAATTCAGCAAAGCCCTTTATAACTTTGGTGACTGAATCGATGCAAATACTTTTTTTAACAGATATATATTTTATTCTACAATATTGCTTGTTACAATTATATTAAGATGCCCAAGCAACACCTAAGTATCCCTGTGAACACTCTTTCGATTGTCGAGGAAAACAATCAAAAGTATAAGTATATTCATGACTGTAGTTAAAAAGTAACATCTTCTATACATTTTTCTATCTTCAGAAATAATATATTATTTTTCATACTTGTTTCTCTCAATTTCTTTTTATATTCTGTAATAAATAATTGATAAACATCAATATTTTTCAGTTTTTGTTCCGATACATAATATGCTTTGTATAAGCTAAATGCTAGAATAGTTAAAAAGTAATTGAAGTGAAAATAATTTCTATCGAACATATTGTATCCAATAACTAGGTGCTTTAATGTATTTTTTCTGTCAAAATTTACCTTCTGTAGGATATTTTCTAATTTGACCCAAAAATCAGACAAGTAATTACTAGATATAAAGAAATGGTTGTAATCTTCTTCAACATTGCAATAATTGTTATCGGTAATTTTCCCCTTGAATAATAAAGATTTTGTAGGTACAATATATTGGATTGAGTTATATATCGATGCAAATACATGTGCACTGAATAGTCTTAGTTTCGTCCTTTGAGAAATTAAGTAATTCTATTTATCTAGTTTCAACTACTTCAAGGAAAGATGAATTCAATTGGACGTTGGTCATTTAGATATAAAAGGATAAATCGGGCAAATGTCGGCCTAGAAACGGAATCATTAGCAACTATATCGATCATAATTAAGTTAAATAATTCTGTTTAGACTTATTGACTGGTTACCCAATTATCTTCTATTGGTCCCGTTCATGCCAAGCATTTATCGTATTTCGATAACTCTATATTGATTACAACTGTAACTGTAACATTTTATTTGCAATCAAAGGGCCCTAAAAGGGCAATAAGTATAAAGGATACAACATACAAGACAAAAAGGAGGGATAGAGTATTCATTGATAGAGTTCACAATAATTAAAAAGCACGTAGCATATATGACACAAATATTTTTCAAAATAAATATAATACTGATATGATTGTATAGAAACTAGGGCATATTATCATGCAAAAACATGGCAACAGAGTATAAAATTTATAGCACGTAGTCCTCGTCTTCACTTAAAAAAAACTTTTCATTTGAAATGTGTAGTAACGTTTCACATGGATAATAATATGAAATTGTGACAATAATTAATAATATGAAATTTATCACCAATTTATACAAACTGGCAAAAGTACATAATTACACGTGATAAAGGGCTAAGGTGCAAGTTTTTTCACATTTTTTAAGTCACAAGAAAAGCGATTTTTTTTCGGGGGGGGGGGGTAAATTTGTTTGATTTTTATCTGAAGTAAATCAACCTGTAAAGAAATTTGTTCTTAGCAATTAACATGCTGTGTGATTAACGATTTGACATGCATATTGTACCTTGACTGACCGGATGTTTATTGTTCCAACTCTTAATTAAGGTACCCAGTGGGCAGATACCTTGTATGTGTACAGGTAAACCGTTTGCTGACCAAAAACAGCGTGATTTCATTTTTAACGCTACATTTTTTTTTATAATTAATGCAGTATTTTAATAAAGAGGAATGTGTGTAAAGGGGGGGTCAGAAATTTTAATGCAGAGATGAAATATAATTTCAAATGTCAGATAAGTAACATTTTAATTTATTTTAGTTTAATAATTTATGTTTTTGGTATTTATATATAATTGTAAACATTTGACAAATTATATAATTAATTCTATTTACTGGTATCAAGAATTTAAATCCTTGCTGATATGAACGATATTTACTTTGTTTTGACAAGATAGAAGCTTGAATAATTGCACAACAATCGCGGAGAAATTGAAAAAAAATACCAATATTCAAAACGATGGGTACGTCTAAACACCGCTAAGACCGTCTTAGTGCACTAAGAACAGTATATATGCCGCTAAGACCAATAGAGGAGTATCATATGTGCACCAAGACGGCGGTGACATTGTATTGAATTGTTATTAAAACTTTTTATTTTCAATTTTCATCTTTATAATAATTACGGTTTTAAAGTTATTCAAGTGTTTTAAATAAAGTATTGGAGCGTGTCGTCAATCAACAGGCAATCAACCATGAAACCTCAGTAAACATTAGAATTCACAGGTAATTGTTGGAAATACATTTATTGATATATAATTTCTTTGTTTTTGCTTATAATTGTGGTTTGTTTGTTTGTTTGCATACATATATATAGTTAAATATATTGTCAATATCTAGGTTGAGATATACATGCCCGTGGTCTTTTTCTTTGGTTTGACTTTCCGAGCATTGAAGATAAGTTTATTAGAAACATGAATTTCTAATTAAATAATTTTATTCAAAACACATAAAAGTAAAAGACATTTTTTTTATTTCTTCTAGAATTAATTTTAAATTTAAAAAACGTTTACCTCTTGCAATCTTTAAATGCATTGCTCAAAGTTGAACATGGTAACTACAGAATTCCACGGACGCCACATATTATATTTTTTCAAAGAAAATGTGTTATAACTCCTTTAATGTAAAACTTGTCTGTCTGAAAATTCAGATTTAATATTATTTTAACCCCATCTTTCATATAATATGTCTTATTCCTTGTACATACCTTCCATCATGTCCTTAGTGGCATACATACTTTTCTTAGTGCACTAAAACGGTCTTAGTAGTGTTGAGACGTACCGTAATTTACATATACAATTAACTGAAATAATTAACATGGTCTTAAAGTACGAAAACTGAAGGTTTTACAGATAGCTGCAAGTTTTTTTCTACCCCGAGTAATAAATTTAGTGTGTTGGCTGGAATAGCATTTTCCAAAATTTATCAAAAATTATCGTAATGGCGTATAGAGGTAATTGGGAAACGATGATCAATTTTAAGAGAGAAAGGAAGTAACTTCTACTCATAATTAACTATTCAAAATAGGCTTAACAGATTATAGAATATGGGTATAGCTGCACAATTTTTGGAAAGTGATGCGTTTCGGAGAATTTTTCTCTCAATTGATATTATCCCACACAAATGCATTACAATTCGTCGATTTTGTCTCAACTTGGTGATAATGTGAAAAAGTCACGTGATGTCTGGTATAGTTGGATATGCAAAATAATAATAATAAGAAGGGTGTACATTGGATGCGTGTCCACACTGTATACAACCCCTTACTGTTCTAATATATACTGCATTCATTCAATCGTACGCCTGTTTGGCCGATACAGAATCAGCAAGTTCGAAACACTTTTATTAAATAATCCAATCTGATCTGGCCAGGTCGCTGATATTACTAATAGTTAGGTTGAGCTATACTGAGACACTATTATATAGGTCATGTAATATCATATCAATCGTGTTTGTAAAGAGGACAGTGGTATTGATTTTCATATCGAGACCCAGTTCGGCTTTATCGCGACATAATACAGAATCAATACCGAACATCTATTAAATAGTATCTAAATTTGGTTTACCTGATGTATCAAATAATTTCTATCTTAAAATTGTTAAATTTGCTGAAACAAAGGAATGTCTTGGGACGTCAAGTTTGTTACTTATTTAGTTACATATTGGCGTATAAGAAATAAGTAATTACTTTTTCCTTATTTGATATTCCCAAAGTATCTCCCTCATGCATTGCAGCATCATGCATTTCTTTTCGTCAATGCTAGTTATTTTTTAGACAGTTTGAATTTATAACCGCTCTACAAAAGTTTTTTTTTCATTGTCTCTGATTTCAATATTTTTGGCTCCAAGTATCGAAATTTATTTACAGACAGGTCTAATTTTTCGTGTAGGTCGATAATAAATCTGCCGTTATACGATAGATCATTGATGATGACAGATCTATACATTTTCGGCTTAAGGATGCTCGCTGGTCATGTTTTGGTCTTTTTGTCAGATTTTCGGAATCCCCGGGTTTTATCCATTTATTAAACATGAAGTTTTTGCGCATGGACCCCAAATTTTTCTTTTATAATTCAATCACATATACCGTAAAATGGTAATTGATAAAATCTTATGAAATTCTTTTTATTTTTTCATACATTTTTGAGAGACTGAAGTTGCCAATGCAAAGACAAAGAAAAATCCAGAGAAAACCCATTTCCTGCAAATTTTCAAGGCCTTATAGCTCTAAAATGAGCACATGAACCTATATTTTTTTCTTGCTTATTTGTTTACTCTTCATATGTTCTCTCAAACTAAAACACCTATTTCAAATCCTATTTATTTCCTATTAGACCAGCGATCATCCTTAAGGATCATCGGCAGCTTCTCCCGGATTATATAAAAACAGTCAGGTTAATGTACAGAAATGTAAGGTGTATACATTATACGAATATAAAAGCACAAGAAAGGATATGTTGGATTAATCCTTGACACGTGACATAAGTTTAAGCAAAGGAACGACAAATCAGACCCGTATTCCTACAGGAAACTCTAATATTAGAAAGCAGATAGATACTGTACATCTTTATGATATATTTATACTAAAGAATCTTAAGACAATACAAAATGTACTTGTTCATTATTTACTGCAGACAACTGATAACAACTTCGTTAAAACTTTCATTACTACTCTATGATTACTGTACTATAGAGGGTCGTAATCTAGAGTTTAATTATCTATCTCAAGACTAGACCAAGTTTATAAATCATCTACAGTCTATTTCCATGTGATAACCTATAACATTTTGTACAAAAAAAAACCAAACGGGTCGAATCTTGGAGATATCTGAAAAGACATCCTTGTACAACTTTAAGATGTAATAAATATTTCATGACATCATCATGATACATAAAGTATGCCTATTTCGTCAAATTACGACTCATCAGTTGTGCTCAAGTCCGAAAATGATGAGACCCAAAACAAATACTCAAAGTGTTGAAGAGCTTGTAAAATCCAAAATGACCAAAATCGTAAAGACAGAGCTATGCACGATGGAGATATCCCTTAATTTTAACAGTTTTAAGTTATGATAAATTTTTAAAGCACCACTTTCACGCTACTGCCACCTAGGCAAGACTTTTATCGTATTCTGATTCCATTTAACTTCACTCGAATGTGTTATTAGTTTTGCCAACAAAAATGAAATAAAAATTAAAGAACCTTTGTGAGCACGCTCACATACCCCACGCCCCCACATTGTCATTGGGCAAACAAAATCTCACCTTCCACTAAAAATGTACACTATCATATCTCACCTTCCACTAAAAATGTACACTATCATATCTCACCTTCCACTAAAAATGTACACTATCAAATGCTTACATTCACATCTTAATCTTTATTTGAATAGAATAGAGAATGGAAACGGGGAATGTTTGAAAGAGACAACAACCCGACCATAGTGCAGAAAACAGCTCAAGGCTACCAATTGGTCTTCAACTCAGCGAGAAAACCCACACCCGGAAGTGGGCTTCAGCTAGCCCCTAAACAATAATGTATACTAGTTCAGCGAAATAAACAGCACAGTAAAGTCCGAAACATACAAATGAACCAAAATTAAAAAACACACAAGACTAACAAAGGCCTGACTTGGGAGAGGCGCAAAAAAGCGGCGGGGTTAAACAAGTTTTGTGAGATCTCAACCCTCCATCCATACCTCTAGCCAATGTGGAAAAAAAATTTGAATCGCAATTTCCTGTCGATATGCTCAACTACATATAGTATGTCCTTATTATCTAAAAAGGTTTCGTGAAATTCTGTTGTGTGGTTTGAGAGGAGTTGCGATGACAAACTGTTGCAGTAGTACATTAAAGTAAATAAGTTAAAAGGGGCGTAACTCCTAGATCAAAATGTTATCTGTACAACTAATGATTATAAATTCAATTTCGTTCTTTTAAATTATGAGCAACATTATGGGTTGTCGATATATTCGGACTTCACGGAGTTATAAATTGACGAAAAAGTCATAAATTTGTTATATTCTATTTCTTTTTTCTTTATAAACGCGGCATAGAAATAATGGAATTGCAGATCACCAATTTTTTTCTATTTTTTCTGGAAAATTTATATTACAAAGATGAATACTTATCAAAGTAATCGTAAAAATTATTTTTTGTTGATCAACCCGAGACTCCTCTGACGTCAAACGCTCTGTTTTAAAATTTGGCTGTGGCCATCATCTGGAGAGAAGTCCTATTTTCTTGTTTGTATAAGCAATTTTTATCTAAATTAGATAATGAACGAGCTTGTTTTATGCTTCATATCTGGATTTGTCCTTGTACATAGATAACAATGGGCGATTGAAATCAAAAGTTTATGACAATCGTGATGATTTTAATTTTCCGATTGTGAATTTCCCCTTTCTAAGCAGTAACACAGCAAGGTCCTCAGCCTATGGAGTGTTCATTTCACAGTTGATTCGTTACGGCTGCGCCTGTGATTTATACGCGACTTTCTCGGGATGGCGAGATTGCTGTCACATAAACTTTGAAGACAAGGCTATGTTCAGTCTCTGTTAATTTCATCACTCCAAAAGTTTTACGGTCATCATCACGAACTGATAGGCCGATACGAGGTTTCTATCTCGCTTATGAGACTAGATATCTTCAGTTAGATTTCACGTCCGTCTGGTTTCTACACTTCATCGGACTTTACACTTCACCCGACTTGGCACTTCATCGGAAGAAAAATTACAAACGAATTATACAATATTTCTTTACTTGGAAAGAAAAGTTGTTTAGAAATCCAGCGTATGCATTTTGATCATTGTATATGTATACATGCATAGGCTTGTGCAAGACACTGTTAATTATAAACCTTTACGAAGGTATTTTATACTTAAAATCAGCTTCTTTTTATCATTACTCCTTTTTCTACTCATACGAATTAACTTTCACCAAGTACGCTCGTGACCAAAACTTTTGAAAGCCCCCCCCCCCTTCCAAAAATAACAAAAAAAAACTTGTGAGCGATAAAACCAAACGGTCCTAAGGTAGCCAAATTCCAGAAAATATAGATAGTTACATGTTTGTCAGGTATACCGTCATATATTATCTATTTATTATTGTAGAAAGGCAAAATTTTATCGTTTTACTTTTTTATTTGCATTTTATTTGAAGAAAAAAAAAATGGATTAGTATCACAGATCATATGTCAAGCTACGTTGTTATCCATTAACTCTGACAGATTTTGTCCATATTAACAGACATATAGACAAATTAATCTAGAATTTTCTGAAATATTGCACTTTAATTTAATGTCAAACAAATGTCCGGTTATTTATGCATTGACTTATTGATTGACTACGATTGATACATATCTGTAGTCTTTATATGTTTCATTTTTAATATATATGTTAGAGCCAAGACTTCATTGATAGTCAATGTCGGGATGGGTAGGTCTAGACACGTTTATAAAAGATTGGACATAAATGTATCAAAACGGCAAAATGCAAAGTCTTGCCATTGTATATAAACTGTTATTTCTGATATATCTTCCTAAAAGACTATCCCGTGATTAATTTAATAAAAGTACCGTCCGAAAATACTACAACAACACCACTAGTTCATCTTTACGCTTTTTTTCATAGATTACCCTCCACTTGGTTGTCATTAAAATGTAGTTAGCTTAGTTGGCTAAGTGGCATCTTCGAAATTTTAAACTTGATTTTTGTTTCATCGAATGTACTTGAATGATAAAACTATCTTTCCGCTTATTAATAGATTTGTTGGACCACTTGTTCGAGATGGAAAATTGCAGCAGTTTTAAAAATGGCAGTTCACTGTATTTCATAATGCGAATCTTAGCTGAATATGAACGTTCAGATTTCTGAAAGTAAATTTTTAATTTTTTTTTTATCTGCATGCATTGTAAATATAGCTTCTATTTTTTAATGACCTGATTATTTAAACCTATAAAACTGTCTGTTTTGGGCTATTGTTAATTTTTAAACCAAATACTTTCTTGTTCACATTTGTCCTGTTGTAGGGACTATTCTCATCACTAAGAGAGCAACAATTTGATATTTTAAGGGGCCGGGGTTCTTGAATCCTGGACAAAAAAAATTAGCGGCACATATATAAGCCTATATTCTTTTTACGATACGTAGGCGCCAAACTTTTTTTCACAATATACCATTATTTTATTAATGTCCATGTACCAAGGTAGATCTAGCTCCGTACATGGCATTAGTCCTGTTGTTCACAAGTTAATTCATGTACAATGTAGTCATTGTTAATATATAGATGAAAAGAATGGGTTCTCAAACTCGAAACAGCTTTTGCATCAATTCTGATAGTAGGACATTGTAATGATTAACCTAGCTATCCTTGTTAATGTTAAAGCTGAAGTCATCCCGTTTGTCCCACAGATTTATCTTCAAATGTTCCTCGTTTCGAGATATAAATCCAAATACTAATATCAAGAGGATTTGGATGTGTCAAAAACCTTTTTTTAAGTAGTTTTTACACCTTCTTTCATGATGAAGGGCCGCCATGGCCGAGTGGTCTGTATAGTTCGTCATTTATGTACGTGATGATCACTAGCTTCTTGGTCGTCACGATATATCGAACTTTGCTTAAATTGGCATAAACCCCATAAAACCAAACCAATCTTTCACCATGGAGATAAAAAATGGAGGTTCGTACTATTTTTAAAAATAGAAATTTTTTGAAGTAGTTAATTAGAATAACCCTTTAATTTGTACATGTACATAAATTACCCTTGTCTTAATTAGGATTATAAAATGTTATTATTACGTAACTTGCTGAATGATAAATGATTTTGTAAAATTTTTTGATAAGGCGCATATGTTCTGTATCCACATATATTAAACAGAAAACAAAGAAAAAACGTCATTTATCATGCAAGTGGCGTAATAATAAAATTTCATAATCCTAATTGGAACATTAAAAATAATACGCAAAAATTGGGTAAGCTGAACTAAAAGGAAAAATATATTCCAGATGATGTTTAAAGTATTATGGTCTTGTCCAATGACGATGTCCATAACCTTTCGTTCTATACAGATATTAATTCACATTACAGAGAAAGGCATTTCATCAAATTATTGTACAAATGCACTGCATGCTACAGTTTCGTCTACTAAATGCTTTGTTTCTGTAATGCATGGAATGGAAGAGAACGGAACATTACTCCATTAAAGATTATGTCATTTATGACAACACATACAATTTTCAGAAACTCTTTAACTTTGTAGTGGATTTGACGGGCAGTTTTAGCATTAATCACGCAGATACTTTTTCAAACATCGGATTTGTACAGAACTTCTAAGTAACTTTTAAATCTAAAAACGGAAATCCTTGTCATTAGAGACTTTTAAAGTCTGAAATCTGCCTAGTGAATATCAAATCATTGTCATATATCTGACAACATCAATTAATTCAGAAGTATCTTTGTTTAATTCCATGACAATAAAGATCTTCAAACTACTAGGTTTCTCCATCTTTTTACAATTTACAACTGTACATGTATTTTCGAGAAAAAAAAACGCTTTCTAAAATATTTTGAGTATACAGGACATGTACCGGCCGGTATTCTTTGAACCCTCGTAGAATGAAGCAAAACAAAACCCTCTCTGTACTGAACATTAAACTATTGATTTTTATTATACTTTGTCTTTAAAATCTATATATATATATTGTCCCATTTAATTTAAACTAATTACCATTTCTGATATATACTCACTTAATAATAATTGTCCATATGAGTATATCTTTCGTTAAAGACAGAATTTCGGAGTTTCTTTGTTCTTCCCGGTTTGATTTTTACATGGATGGCTATCCGTAGTATCGGTCCTACTAAAAGAAGCCTGCCAAGGTATTTAAAGCCTGCAGAAGCCTGCGGGTTAATGGCTATAGGTACATGGAATATTTTTAGATATTATGATAGATAACAGTATATAATTTGAAAATATCGAAAAAAAAATATTTTGATATGTTTTTCGACTCCTAATTGATGATTTTCTATTCTCGTATTTGAAGCCTGCAAGAATGTGACGCCATCTTGCTTTACCTGAGATTAGAGTTGTATAGTTAATTAGCCTGTGTGTATTGTAAAATAAACGATTTTATTAAGCAATGAATTGTATATTGCAATATGGTGATAAAATGATTAAATGGTTTAAAGGAATACAGCATATGTTATGGAATAAAAAAAATAATATAGAACAAAATTGCATGAATACATAAATAAATAATCACATATTAACATTATTAAATAATTATTAAAAGAAATAACTATACTTATATAAACTAAGAACAACCTGAAATATTCTCACTTAGACAAACAATTTAATTAATATAATTTAATCATACAATGGTAGCACTGAACTATACTGAGTAGTGAACTGGCTTCACTTATTATGATTAATTATCATTTTAATGTTTTCATTATGTTTTCATTTTATTGCTTTAAAATGTCTTCATTCCCTTGTGGCACTTGTTTTTTAGAGTGTGACGGGGATAAGAACATTGCATGTGATAACTGCAATAAGTGGTTTAATCAGCATTGTGAAAAACGGCTTATTCTCATTTCGCCTTAGCTGTCAAAATAATTATATAAAATTAATCCCAGTTTGCCTTAGTAAAAAATTTCAGGTAAACAAGAATTAAATAAGGCGAAATGGGAGCTTCTGTAAACAATGTAATTAAGTTTTGTTTTGTTTGTATTGCAATTAGTTGATATTTGTTATTTTGATGTCAAATTCTACCATGAAATACTATTTAAAAGATATTTTTTTTTGTGTCTCACTTTTTAAATATTTTTTTACAGTTGCTCTTCTTTTTCTGAATTGTATTTTTTTTACTCATGTGTTATATTTTGTAAATAAAGTTTTATTAGAGATGACAAATTGGATATGGATATTTCATATTCCATGTATTTTGCCACATATCTTTTAAAAGGGATCTACACAGATTTTTTATATCCTCTTTAAAATAGGGAATTTTGGAATATATATGTTCATAGTTAAGTGCTTTTTTGGCCTGTAAGTCGGCTAGTTCGTTTCCATGTATTCCAACATGACTTGGTATCCATTCAAAGACAACATTAACTCCTGATTGTATCAGAGAGGATGTCATATAAATATATCATAAATAATAAGTTGTTTAACTTTGTATATTGAGCTCTTTATGGCGTACAATGCTGCCTGAGAGTCAACAAATATAACTGCATTTGTAGGTCTAAAATCTTGTAACCAGTTTAGAGACATAAATATGGCCATCAATTCACACATAAATATTGAAATATTATTTTGCAGTCTGTATCTCCTTTTTATGCCAAGTTCCGGAACTACATAAGCGCAGCTGTTTTTGCCACTTTCTGGATCTTTTGACCCATCAGTGTATATCTTAACAAACTGGCTGTATTTATTATCAATAAGTATATTTCCCTCACTTTTTATAAGTGGGGGGAGGTCCTTTTTTGTAATAGATTTATTTAAATCCATGAATACTTGAGGCTTATGTAAGTTCCATGGTGGTTGTGGACATTCATTTTGTTTATATATGGAATCAATGTCAATATTATAATTTGATAATACATCATTTGCAATAAAACAGTATGGTTTTTGTTTTTGGTTCAATCTTGATTTATAATATTTATACATAAAGTCGTTTTCTAAACTATTTTTTGCCGGATGCAAGTTATCGTTGCTATATATGTTTAAGAAGGATTTCGCAATTAACGCTTTTCGCCTTTCTTCATAAGGCGGGTCACCCATTTCTACTTGTAAAGAAGCAAGGGATGCACCTTTCAGTGTACCTGTACATAATTTGAGAGCTTGATATTGAATACTATTGAGGATTTTTTTGTTAGAAACCGATGCAGTATTGTATACCTCACAACCATAGTCTATTTTTGATCTGATAAGAGCCATATACATTGTACGTAGGGTGTGACTATTTGCTCCCCATTTTGTACCTGTAAGTAATCTCATACAGTTCAATACTTTTACACATCTGGTGTGAATATGTTGTATATGCATGTACCAAGTTAATTTTTGATCAAATATGATACCTAGGAATTTTATTTCTTTTACTATTTTCAAAATGTTGTTTCCTAATTTAAGTGTTATTTCACTCACCTGTTTTCTACGATGGAAAACAATACATACAGTTTTTGTTGGTGAAATATTAAACCCCCACTCGTTACACCATGAGTACAGGCTATCCAGGTCACATTGTATTTTTTTACATAAATATTCAATAGATTTACCTGACATCCACAGGGCACCGTCATCAGCAAACTGTGATATATTGCAATTTTTTATATAGTCTTTAAGTGGATACACTCACTTTTTTATACTTAATTGAAGAATGTGAATAGTTCTCAATCATCATTATTAATTGGATAAAATTCATACAATTGAAACTTTTATTAAATAAAGCATAAAAGAAGCAACTTTCCTACTGACTAATGTTTTATTGTAGATTTTTTTTCTGATTTCACAATTTTTTAAATCATAAAAAGTATTTTTTTATAAATAAATATTAAAATAATAATCCAAGAGAAAAAAATCCCTAATTACATGTCGTTTATATTGTTATAAAAACACAGAGGTTTAATTTGTTTATTTAATTTTTTCATCTAAATTCACATTTCGCCTTAGTACAATTCCCATATCGCCTTAGTATTTTTTTACCTTTTTTACCTGGAATTCACAGCTAAGGCGAAATGGGAACACACCTGAAAAACTCACAAACACTCATTTTTCATTTTTGAAAGTCTTCATTACCATTCATTTGTTCGGGCTGCTGTTTAGACAGCTTTGGGAATTTTGATTTTTTAGCAGGTTTAAAGAGGTTAAATAACAAAGTGATTCCGTTAAAGCTGCCAAATTGGATCTTATTCTATCTAGATTTTTATTAAAAAAACACTGTCTCCACACTCTTTAGAGGTAAATAGATCTTTAGCTATAGATTCAGTAGGAACTTCACATTTGGGCAAAAATTCGACATATTGGTCAGTGGAAACGACTGGAGATGGCAATTGTCTTTTTAATGTCATCTTGATCTGAATTCAAAATTCAGAAATTCTTTCTGTAGAAATTAGATATAGGACATGTATTGAAATGATTCAATACAAATCTTTTTATACGGACGAACACAGACATGATGGACTGCCTTTGGTTTCTGACACATATGACGCCGCACTACAGGCCTGTCCTGTTGATTATTCTTATTCGTCAGCTTTTGTTATTCATGCAGCAGCATCAGTCATTGGCAAACCCATTAGATCATTTTATCCGGCAGTAAATGGGGTATTTGATAATTCTATCGGAATTCTGTTATTTTTGTATATAGTTTCTCATTATGAAAAAAAAGTAAAAATAAATAAATAAATTTATAAATTAAAAAAAAATGGACCAAGAAGTAGAACCACGTCCTCGTCGTTGGGTCTGGTAACATATTCAGTGATGAATATGGCAGAGACTTCTACATTTTTATTACATTCAATTAACATTAAACTTAATAAAATTGTTTATTTTACAATATACACTGGCTAATTAACTATATATGTCAACTCTAATCTCAGGTAAAACAAGATGGCGTCACATTCTTGCAGGCTTCAAATACGACAGGAACTGTATATGATAGTATTATATGATCCCTGAATACGACAATAGATAATCATCGATTAGGAGGCGAAAAACATATCAGAATCAATTTTTTTTCTCATATTTTCAAATTATATACTGTCATCTAACAATATTCCATGTACCTATAGCCATTAACCTGCAGGCTTTTAAGAGTGCACACAACAGTTTTTCTTAGAACTTTTCATGACGTCATAAATTGAAGGGACATACTCAAAAGATTGATAGCTGGACAATTGGCTGTATCATATACCCATAGACAACCATATATCAAATAAAACATATTTCTTCAAGCTTTCACTGTATATAAGTATTTTTAAGGAATTCCTTTCCAAATTCTTACCATTACAGAAAGATAACTGACAAAAAATAGGCCTCCCCCCTTCAAATATTTCAAAAACAGACCAACCTCAGAGCATCCTAGCAAAGATTCCTGCGTAATTTAGAGAACTGATTATATGTGTTTTCCAAAGTACACATTCAACTGGTTTCAGCACATGTAGTTTCAGGGTACATTCGCCGCCTTTTAAAATTGCTACATGAAGTGGTATAAAAATGTTGTGTTTTCACCTACACTATTTTTGGATGTTTTCAGAGTAGTCTCCCATTAATAAAACTTTTCTGAAAATAATTACTTTTTTACATTTCATGCATTTTTTTAAACTTAAAATAAAGCCAAGACTCTAATTTAAATAATGAAACCAAAAAACAATCAGAAATCAATATCTAGAACTTATAAATAGAGGGAATTCCATACATATGACATCATATATTTAGGGGAAAATCACTGGAATTTTATACGAAACTGTTGTTTGCATTCTAAATACCTTGGCAGGCTTCTTTTAGTAGGACCCCGTAGTATAGCTATCGCCCCGAATCTTAACCGGCAAGCTGATCAACGTCCGCTAGAAACTAGGTTGGCTCACATCGAAGAAAGAAAAACTAGTCGTACCCCGTGTTGTTTATAACACGAAATTACTCATTTTTTATGGTGTGAATACGCTGACAATATCTAGTGCAAAATAGATTTCTTTATCAACTCATATATTTGAATCTTGCTATCAAAACAATTTCATGAACATATTTATTATGACATGTTTTTATATATCAACATGTTTTGTACCGAGAATAATATATATTAATAAACGCGGATGGATTCCTGATTTGGTGATGCATAGGTTAGACGAAGAGGAAATGCGAGGTGACCAGTAACTATTTAAACCAGAGACATATATAACAATATTGTTATATATGTTTCTGTTTAAACACAAGAAAGGTAAATAAATTAAACTTGATAGAATTTAATCGTTTTAGCATTAATCATAGTTTAATATAATATATATTAACGAGATATTGGTTAGACTCCACTAATTATCTTAGTTTCAGAGAAATGCACCCCCAGAATTTGATTAATTATTAGAGTTGGTAAAGTTTGACTTCATGATAGATAAATAATAAATGTCTTAACCTCAAAATTGTAATATTGACTGAAAGAGGATAGATTTTAGTTTTAAAAAATACGAAAACATTAACTAACTTTGCTTCTGACAAGTAATTGGAGGTAATAAACTGGGACTTGTGAATTGACATGTGGTGTGTTAAATTGCGGGAAAAAGAGCCGGAAAAGTATACTTTTTTCCCCACATATGTAATGGAATTTTATGCAGAATCTGAAAAATTAAGTCTCAATTGGATTGAAACGCTGCATCAGACCTCAATTTTAAGCCGAAGTGGAGTGAAATGTAACATTTTTAAAGCCTTTTTATGAAAAATTTTGAAAATGCTGCTATGCCAACTAGGTTTCAATGGATATTGTTTGTTTATTTTATCATGATTGGGACAATGCTAACATAATGGCCTTTCAGAATATATATACATGTATATGGGTATTATTTACTCTGAAGATGGCACAAGACCATGACATTTGTAAGCTCACTTCACATAGGAAATGGTACTATTAATTTATGGAGTGTAACCTATTGTCGAAGGAGAGCAGTAATTATTGAATCGGGTACAATTTTTTTCGGCCTCCCCTGTCGCCATAATGGATATCAGCTGATAAGTATGTCATTTGGGTTAAAGTTAACAACCGTGTTCTCCCTTTGATATTTCGAAATCATGTTAATTGTAAATTATTTTCATGAGCGAATATAATGCAGTTTTAATGACAAAGGAGCTGTAACATTATCACACTGTTATATGAGATTAATACATATGTAATCATGATGTACCATACCTGGCCATTTTACTAATTTCTAAAAATATCTTCAGTTATATAATCAGTCCATAATGCACAAATAATGTTTGTGTGTGCAAATGCAGCATACATATGATCACATTGGTTATAATTAGTGATCAGTTTCCTACATAATTATGTAACAATCCAGAAATATTTTTATATGCATGCAAGTTTAATTTGTCGTACTTTGATATTCTGGAATACATGTAAATAGATAGATATTTTGGGAGAGAACCTGAATTCAGCATAGGTGTAGTTTTATAATGTAGGGCAATAATGATGAATTACTTGAGCATGTCAAGTCTAACTAAATTAAGCACATATGTTTGAGAAGATGATCAGTGATATATTTTGAGCATACGCGAGCCTTATATTATAATATAATATGAGCATGCTAAACTATATGAGACAAACCTGACTTGGGCTTGTGTCTAAGATGACCAGTGCTATATAATGTTAGAGTAATATTGAGCCTTGATAATTTCACAGAGAATGTTAACCTTGTATTGATTCTTCACTACATGTATATATGGATGAGAAGTGCTATATATTAGAGCAAAGTTGAGTATTGACAATTTGAAAGCAATTATTAGGTTACCCGGGTATATGTACATGTGTATGAGCTGAACATGGTAATCATGGCTATATAATTAGGCGAACATAAATTGACCATATTTTTATCTTAATTTCACCAGGAATACTTCTAGTTGAGAAATATATATCTTTACTTATAGATTGAGACATCCCCTCCAGAGAAAACACAAATCACAAATAGGTTATGAACAAAAAGAAGACAAATTCATACTGAATTGCTTGTTAGATGAATGTGTAAAAGATATCAAGACAAGTGGGATCCAAATGTAGAACAACGAGGATACTACGCCCGAGATGATCCTCGACAATGAAGATGCATCCCCTCAGATGATACTTGACAGAACTATGTCGTTTGCAGCTATTATTACAGAAGTTTCGGGTGTTGCTATACATATATCCCATGTCTAAAACTATGAAGCTAAAACATACATGTATATATTGTTATATATATCTTTATTTCTCAATAAACCATAATCAATGGTACAGAGATTAAAACATAAAGTAAATACAATAATATATGCAATATACAAAGGTACAAACATAAATAAACATAAATGGAGGTACAGAGAGAAAGCAAAGTTAACAATATACAATGTCACTATTTGTTCAATAAAGAAAAAGAGCATTAAAAAGACTACTCTGGAGAATCTATCTTTTTCAGTATAATTCTTATAAACTTGCAAAGTTTGTTTAAAGTTGGAGTATGTTTGCTATTCATCAAATGGTTGAACTTAATAATATTTGGCCTGTTTCTATACTTCAAGTCCAGAAATTGTTGGCGTTCAGCCGTTAATGAATTACAAATAAAAAGGTAATGAAATTCATCACCAATATCATTTGCTTCACATAAAGTGCATTTTCTATTTTCACGCGGTGTATTACGCCATCTTCCAGATTCTATAGGAAGATTGTGGTTGACTGTTCTGAAACGACAAAAGGTTATTGCATTTTTGTCATCTAGAAGGTTAAAGTAGTTTTCAAATTGTATTTTTTCTTTAAATATTCTATAATTAATTGCCTTTGGCGAGTCTTGAATAATTGATGCCCAGTTTTGACAAAATTGATCAACTAAACTTTGTTTGACAGACGCATGAAGCCACGAAATATTATAAAATTGTTGAAAATCCCAAATATATGGTATTCCACATGTGATTAAAATAGACTTTACATATTTTAGCCAATCTATCTGGTTATTAACTTGTTTAAGGCACAGATCATACAAAATACGCGACAGTTTGAATTCTTTTCCAGAAATTAGTCTACCCCAATACTTGATGATTCTTAATTTTATATTGATATCTAAAGGATATCTTCCTAGTTCCCCATACACCATATGATCAGGTGTAGTCTTTTTGGCGTGCATCAGCATTTTACAAAACTTTAAGTGTACTCGTTCGATGACCGTGTTATTACCTATCCCCCAAACTTCACACCCATACAGTAGGATTGGCTGAATGACTTTGTCAAAGAGATCTAATTGACATTCTATGGATAAATTATGTGTTCTACCTTTACGAATAATATCGTACATAGCTATCTTTGCTTTATCTACATTATATTTCTTAGCTTTAGCAAAGTTTCCAGTTTTCGAGAATAATACCACAAGATATAAGAATTCGTTTACGATTTCTGGTTCTGCATTATTATATGTAAAATGCAAATTTCTCGGATTTCGACCTCTCGAGAATACTACAATTTTACTTTTATCGACATTGACCTCAAGTTTCCATCTGTCACAATATTCGTGTAACAGGTTGAGTAGGTTTTGCAAATCGTCTCGTGATTCTGACAATAAGACTGTATCATCGGCATAAAGAATCAAAAATAATTTTACATATAAATTGAGCTCGATATTTATGTCACTAGTGATACTTTGGATACCAGTAACATTATTTGCTGACATAAAATCTTCCAAATCATTAATGTATAAGGAGAACAACAGGGGAGATAGATTTTCTCCTTGTCGTACACCAACATTGCATGGAAAATAATCCGAGTATGTTTCGCCATTAAATATTCAAGATTTGATATTACTATACATATTAACTAATACTGCATACATTTTACCATTGATTTGAGTTTCAAGTAATTTACCCCATAATCCCGGTCGCCATACCGTGTCAAATGCTTTTGCGAAATCGATAAAACCGCAGAACAGTTTCTTTTCCTTATTTTTTAGAAGTTCAAATAATAGATGTAATGTCATAATGCTATCAGTGGTAGAGTACCCTTTTCGAAAACCTAATTGGTTTTCATTTAACAGTAAAAATTCGTCCATAAATGCACTCAGTCTTGTGTTCAAAATAGATGTAAAAAGTTTGCCCATGCAACTCAAAATGGTTATGGGTCTGTAATTTTTCGGATCTGAGATACTGCCTTTATTCTTATAAAAAGGAAGAATGTTTCCTACAAGCCAAATACTAGGGACTTTACCAGAATCAAATATTATATTAAAAAGTTTTAAATATATTGGTAATAATATATGTGACGTATGCTTGATGTATTCGTTTACGACATAGTCGTCACCACATGCTTTGTTATTTTTCAAATCGTTTATACATTTTAGAATTTCTGATTCAGAAATCTCACAGTTTATATTCATATTAATGGTACCATTTGTATCTGCGACATTCTCATATTTCGCGTTATCGATATCGTCGCCGCTGTTTAAATCTTTAAAGAAATCAAACAAATTTTCTATAGTCGCGCCTGGCTTTCGCCTGTCTTGTCTCGTATTTATAATATTCCAGTATTCTTTACTGTTCTGTGTTCGTAACGATCGTAATTTCTTTTTCATATTGCGTCGATGTGATAGGAACGCTTTGCTAGTTTCGCGCTTATATTCCTTCTCCGTTTGTCTAAGAAGATTTCTATTTTCTTCAGATTTACGTATTCTATATCGAGACTTTGCTACTCTGAAAGATTTTCTTTTTATACGACATTCAGAATTGAACCACGGTTTGTTATTTTTCGAAGACTTTTTACCATTATTCATACTTCGCTCATAAGTCCTGAAGACTTGTTCTGCCGGAGTAACGAGAAGATCGTTTGTTTTTTCGATCAGTGCGTCAATTTTATCTTGAGATAGATCGTCGGTATTTACTTCATCTAACTCGCCTATCAATTGCTCAACCTTATGAATATCAATATTTTCTATGAAGGATTCTACTTTATCAGCATCTCATTTTTTTATTTTTTTTCTTATCATTGAGATTATTTTGTTCAGATGTGGGGGGATTAGGTTTCCATAGTACTTTTACACAGAGCTCAATAGGGTTATGTACATCAGAATATAGGGAAGAAAAATCAATAACATTTAAAGTATGAATAAAAGATAACATGTCATGTGTACAAATAAAATAATCAACAACACTTGATTGCTTGCACGTAAACATGCCCATTTTGTCACCATTGACTCTACCATTCAAAATAAACAAATTATTATTTTTACACATTTCCAGTAGGTTGTTACCATAGTTATTTATCGTACAATCTTTACTGTTTCTATTAAGATTCATATCAAAATCAGGAGGTGTATAACAATGATTCTGTACATTATTAATAGGATTATGACCATCGTTTTCAATTTCTATGAAATCCGGATCTTTGCCTGTTCTACTATTGAAATCTCCATTTAGGAGTATATATCTGTAATTATTTGATAAATTTAAACATTTCTAATTCATTGAAAGGATCATCAGCTCTATAAATAGAATTTTCGGGTGGGATATAAATATTACCGATAATAATATCTTCAGGAGTATTAAAAAGATTTGCAGAAACTTTGAACCATGAAACTAATTTACTATCCGTCTGTATATAATGGACAAAATTTTCAAATTCTGATTTAAAACCGAAAGCAATGCCTCCTGATTTTACTCATTTATATTTTTGTCTATTTAGAAGTTTGAACGTATAGCCTGGGATATCAATAGTATCAAAATCATCAGTTTTAGTCTCAGACAGATAAAATTATAACTACTAACAAATTCTATAAATTTTGGGCACTGCATTTTTTTCAATATACCACAACAATCCAATGACAAAATATTAAACGTATCTAAGACGTATCATCATTGTACACGAGTCCGTCGACATATAAGATATCTCTGACTAGCCTTACGTGACACCCCTGATTGCGTTTCTCTTTCATCACCGGATATAAACTTCGCCTGGCCTGTTCTATGGCATCAGGATACTGTCGGTTAACAGAGAATGATGTTCCTTTAAGACGGTATGTATTAGAAAGAACAGTTTCTAAGTCCTTGTTGTAAACGAATCGAGCTATGATCGGTCGGTAGTATTTCCCTTTACCAGTTCCGAACCGATGTACGTTTCCCAATTCGAGCCTGTACTTTATATGCAGTTCATTACGTATAAATGATCTAATAATCTATTCGGTGTCTTCGCCTTCATGTTCGGGCATACCTTTGAAAATAAGGTTGTATTTCATGGACCTGCATTGCAGGTCCAACACCGTGTCACGCAATTCATCGATTTCAGCTCGAATGTCGCTGAGAGCAGCTTGAACCTCTTGTGATTTCTCAATTGAATAGTCTTCTAGATCATTTGCTACCTTGCTGATCTGTGTTTTAAGCTGTTTAACATCTTTGACCGTGTTATCTTGATTGTTTCTGGCTTCATCGGATAGATTGCTAAGTCCTTGTATATCATTCGATTTTTCATTAATTTGCTTTTCTAACTCTTTCACATTTCTTTCGATTCTAGAGTTATCATTACGCACAAATTTTATATCCTCTCCTTGTTTATCGGAAGTTTTCTTAAGTTCACTGACCGATTTCTCAATCTTTCCAACTTTGGTTTTCATTTGTTCCAGGCCATCAAGTAGTGATGATAACTTTTTCCCGACATCATCGAATTTTGATACTTTGCTCTCAATAGTCGTGAGGCGTTGGTTAATACCAACCAGTAAACTATGTAGTGATTTTAAAGTAATAGTATCATCAGTTCCCTCGTACAGAGCCTCATATATATTGTTTGATACTAGACACTGCACCCGCGCGAGCGCGGGAAAATAAGCATTTTTTTTTGTGGTGGCCATATTGACTTTAAAAAGTTTTTGCGGCCATGGCATTCGTGGAACAGTAACTCAATGTGGATGTTGTGGCAGGCTTCCCATAAACTTTCCTGTCAAGTAGGTGGTGTCAACTGATAGTTTCATGTCTATATATGCTGTAGTATTCCAGAAATGGATGTTAATGCAAAATTTAACCAAAGTCAATGAAGCGTGAAATGTAGGTCAACGTGACCTAATTGTCATATGGTTGTTCGTTACTACCGAAGATGTATCCACTGATGAAGTAGACTGTATGCCACGTAGAATTACCAATTTGAAAATGGACCTTAAGGTTCCATCATAGTCAAAATCTATGACGAAAATACAACCACTTAAATTGTCAATATGTTTATGTTACAATTAATTCTGAACTGGAACTTGATGAAAAGCTTTCATTAAATACACATTTCATAATGCATTACCTTTTTCATTCAGAATAAATATGAAAAAGAATATGAATAAACATTTCCTTAGTGACGGATGAATTTTTCAAAAGATGCCGTGAGTTAAGTAGAGCATATTTTTGGAAAATAATTGTTCCAATTGTTCATTGTCATCATGGGCAGGGCAAGCGAGGCTGAATTTCACAAATAAATCCAATAGACGATAAAAGCATTTTTAATGTGTGGCTGAGTGTGCTGTCCACGTTTATAAAGATGTCCGAGATAAATTTCGTCATTAATGATAAAGTAGACCATTTGTTAAAAATATTTTTATCTAGAGCTTACAGGGAATTGTACGGTAGAGCTATATTTAGACAGGTCACATGACAAATAATGTAAAAATGGATAATGGCTGGTTTTATCACTTTGTACAAAGTAAACATCCGAGCAATCCAAAAAACAACTAAGTTAGGAATTCCTCTGAATTTTGCCTTACTACTTCATAATCTTCAAAGTTCATAGCCTTTACAGTTAGGAGAAATTGCGTTATTGTAGAAAAAAACAATCCTGAATACATGAAGCGGAAACATCCCACTCGAAGCAGAATGTTTTTAATTTGTTTTATTCTTCTTCCGTAATTTCAAACAAAAATACATTTAAAATATGTGCATAATTGTTTATTTAAATCAATGTGTTAAAATGATGCATTCGAGAACCTTCTAAGGGATATGTTGGGAGAATTCATACCGGAAAAGTCCATGCAAATTCCATTTGCACATAAACAAAACTGCAGTTTAAAATTTATAAATGCAGATTGTCAAATCCGATAATAACCTTTATAATCTGAACCATACATCGTTTATTTTGAACCACGCGTTTTGCCGCCTATTCGGCTAATTCGTAAATTTAGTATTATAGATATATGTACCACATTCATTATTATATTATTTTCTTTTCCACTTTGTCAATTTTCATGCATTCCAATCAATCAATCAATTCTAATCAAGTGTATATTGTGATTTAATATTTAATTGTACCGCTCATTATTGGACGTCATAATTGACAATAAAGTATTTGTTTGTTTGCTTCTTTACATGTATCAATACACATGCCAAATATTTATTCTCACTGATCTGACTATATTTTTAAGTTTTAAACATACGGTGTATGAGAATTGTGATAGAGAATAATGCAGTGTAACTTTTTATTAAAATATTTGGAATCAAAATGGTATTACAATTATCCCTGTTTGCATGGAAATATATGAAATAAATGGGAGAATACTGTGGACTTCGATCTATAACTATCATGTCTATGTTAAAACTTGTGCACTTGCTATATTTTATCTAAATAGTTAATATATTTATGCATCACACCTAAAAATGCGCCAAAGCGGCATTCGGTTCTTGTCAAAAGAGCAGACTACTGTGATAAAAAATATGTATCACATCAATATAATTCCTCATAAGGACAATTCATACTACATGTATTTCGATTTTGAATTTAAACTGTTAACATAAGTTGTTCTATGTAAAGTCAGAACATCATATATTGTCAGAAACGTAGAGAGAATACGTATACTTTGATATAGAGTCACATAAACACATCCACAGATGTCAAAGAAGACCTCAAATGAATAATAATTACATGAGTTATCTTATTATTAATTCTACAGAATTACTAGCAATTTACTCAAGTTTATGAATTGTTACTATATTATAAGCAACAGACATATATTAGATAAGATACAATAGGAGAAAAGATGGGAACAGTTACAAAAGTAAAAAAGATATATATTTATAATATACCCTCGTCTTTCAAGACTGTTCTAAATATCATTTCATAATTTATTGCCATGTTTGGTGTAGCTCTGTGTACATTGTTGCAAAGCAAGGTGCAGCTATATACATTGTTGCCAAGTTGGGTGCAGCTATATATACTTGTTACCAAGTTGGGTGTAACAATTTAAATTGTTGCCAAAATTTAGTTCAATGTCAGAAAAATATAAACATTTTTGCATGAAGCCAAGAAACTTGATTGTGAAAGAAGTGAGCCTACTTGAAATATAAGTTTTTATTTTACTGACATTGACATAATATTGTTTTTATACTTTAACTCAAATTGATACATTGCTAGCCATTTAAATGATAACACAAATTTTAAACTTATTTCTAATCCCTAAATGAACCTCTGATTGTGAAAGAAGTGAGCCAACTTGAAATCAACATTCTACAAAATATCACCCTTTTACTATATTAAGGAAATAATCAGTAAACACAACAGGAAGAAGTTTAAAGTGCTATATCCCTACAGTTTTTGCCTTGCCTCACAAAAGTCATAAAGATGTGCTGTTTAGTACGACAACATCATCAATTTGTTAATAGTTGGAGATTAGGTTAGTTAATGGGGAACCACATATAGACATACAATGAATTTGGTACCCAGTTGAATTAGCATTCGCATGGCAATTTTTTTGTCTTGGCCCTCTTATATTCTAGTGACGATGAATCTTCACCATACTGTACATGTTGTGAAAGTCTATGGGGAACAGTCAACATTTGAATGCGTTGCATTATTCACATGTTTTAGAAATGCTTTATTTATTTCAACATTTGAATTATACTAGCAAAATGGGATACAGGTGAAACATATCTCCCTGTCAAACAGTTTGTACCATATATACAGTTAGGTTTAAATCACTATCATTAATTCATCAGCCATCAGATTATGAGGCCATCCGAGTAAACAGTACTTCAGTACTTTGATATATGTTGTTTTCCTATTTATTGTAGTATCTGACACCATGCATTCTTTATCATACACCCGATTCTATTAATTATAATATATTTTTGCAAGTGGAAACATTTTAAACTAATATTAATCTAGCAAGAATACTTCTGAACATATCAGAGAATTTATTACCACAGTTTCCTGTCGTAAATTAATTACCATGCTATATGTACAATAACCATATTACAATATTTGACAAGGAGTACTAAATTGAAGATCATCTTTAATGAAATTTAAGATATTTTGAAACTTAAAATTAAATTTCAGTTGACAGGATGTCTGGCTCCTACATGCTTTCATCATGTTCATCATGTTGTGTTCAGTAACATATAAAAGTGCGATAACATTCCTAGGATATATCGGATTTACTACAGAGTTTTAAAATATATTATCATCGTCAGAGGTTACCTTTTCAAGTAATGCCAAACCAATCTTTACATTATATCACTTATTGTTCATACTCTTTAATCTTAAAAAATGCATATTTCTATCAACATTTTCCATAAATGGAATCCTCATAAATTTACCAAGTGTTTTTTCTTAATATCTTCATTAGGTATGCTCATGACTGGGACTGTAGAAAGACGAAAATATTAGAAGTGTATATTCAAAACGATCATTAACGGCCAAAATTCAGCTTTTATTTGAGACTTGAAACCTTACTTTTAAAAATATTACATATTAATCTACCGACTGGAAACTTCAGAAACGTGTATTCCCGTAACAATATGACTACTAAACGGTTGTTTATGTCGAGACCTAAAGTTCATTAAAGGATATTGCATCAGTTATAACAAAAATTCGGAACTATAACGACTACTGCCACTTTCCTCGTATCAATTCACAATTTCAAATAATATTAATAATAATAATGTCGACAAATAGTATGTAACGTTTTTGAACAAGAGCAAACAATCAGTCAATCATACACATTCTAAACATTTATTCTAACAAAGTCCATGATACCAATTTAACCGATTAACGACTCATCAATTATACTCGAGGATGAAAATCAAATCAATGGCACATAACGCTAAACAGCAAATTCAAAAAATGTCAAAAAGTGTAAACTTTGACAATAAAAGCGGTGGCCAATTAGCAAACATTTGACGTTTCGGAGAACTGACACGCATTAAAACCAAAAGTATTTTTATTGTCAGAAAAGAACTAAAAAGTAAGTATGTTGCGAAACAGCTCATAAGACAATAGAAAAGGAGGAAAATAAATGGGAATGGTGAGCTGTTAAAGGGTGCAGAAAACGACTTTAATGTACAAAATACACAAGTCGAAGAAAACCAAATACAAAATCATAAGAAACAACAACAAAGTTAAAAGTAAAAATTGCCCATCATTTTGACCAATATGGCCTTGATCACCAGCATGAAAAAATAATAAAAATTGACAATTCTGGACAGTCAGTTCAATTCTTTATGAAACGTTAATGTTCCGCAAAGCGGTAACCAAGGCGACGACATGTCTCTCCGATATATACCTTATCACAATTCGCTCAAACGAGTGTTTAAATTAAAGTTCGATCTGTACAAACCCATTTTGAATTATGTATTTGTAGTCAGAGCCCAAGATCTCATTTGTCTCCAGGGTATAGAGGCATGCCACACATCTGGACCTCTAACATGCCATGGTTCCCTGGTAGTCAGATTTTTCTGTGGAAGTGTTCGACTTGATCGAGCTACTGGCTAAGTGGTTTATTTAAGACTTTCCTCCTAACGATAAGCAGTGATGGGAACAGTCTAAATTGTTTCGCACATCAACGGATCTTTTATTATTATGTTTTAAAATTTTTTCTGTTAGTGGGTCGGAATTGTCTTTCCTTGACTTGACATGTAAATTGGTTGACGGCATTATCGAAAACTCTGTCTTTTATAAACCAATCGGCTTGTCATCCTAAGTCTTGCAAAGATGCCATCCCTAAATATCAGTTTCTTAGACTTAGGCGCATCTTTATCAATAAACAGGACTTCAAGATGTCCACCTTCTTCGGAAGGAGAGGTTTTCCACAAATGGTCACTGACAGGGCTTTTGATTCTATTTCCAAGATGACCAGATCAAACGCTTTAAAGCCTGGTCAGAAATCAAACAGCAAACATGTTCCACTGGTCTTTACTTACCATCCCCACATCGATAACATCCTTATGAAATTTTTGAAAACATAGTAATATTTGAAAAAAAATCTGAACGTCAAATAAATATTTTTTACCTATTAGTAATCCAATCAAATCAAATTTCACTTAACAGTACATCTATCTTGCCGTCTATCTACCAAAAACGTTAAAAAGTACGTTTACTGTGTTAGTGTGCAAGGAAAACGTCAAATGAAATTTCTTCTTGATTACATTCTATGTACCCACTCAGTTTTGCTCTGGGTTTCCAAGACCCAACATCTTTTTATTTTTTCATGCTGGTGATTAAAGCCATATTGGTTTGGCAATTTTTAATTTTAACCTTGGTTGTATTTTTATGATTTGTATTTGGTTTTGTTCGGCTTGTGTATTTTGTACATTTAAGTTGTTTTATGTCCCTTTTGACAGCTCCCCATTTCTATTTATTTTCCTCGTATTCTATTTTTATTGTTACATGAAGATAATATACTTCCTTCCATCCAATTATATAACAATAGAATTTCGTCGTTTAAAGATCCTAGAGACTATGAAACAATTAAGACTCGTTGGATAGTTGGAGTAATTGAAGTGCTAAATTATGGGAATTAAAAATTAGTTAGAAATGGTTTAGAGTTTTTCGATTTCAAGCGATCGTTGTGTTTTTGTTGTAAAACAACTGACACAATAACCTAAACAATGGAACATTTATCAGAAAATTTTCTGTAAGCTATATCAATGGCGTAGCTACGCTTAGGCACGGAACAACGCGCTTCCACGTCAATTTGACGGGGAAAAAAGAGAAAAATCTTTTAAAAGTTAAAGTTTACAAATAGAACTCCGAAGGGAATGAACTAAGAGATGAAATTGATCACGGGACAGGTTTTGGTACCCATGCCAAATTTGAAGTCGAGACTTCTACAGTCATCATTATTTGGTGTCCCGAATGAATATGTGTTTCTCATTAAAACCTACCCCGAGTTTTCATTTGTTATCTTTTTTTATCATGAAAAAACAACTAACGAAGGAGCAACACGGCGGAAATTTCGGTTATTACTCAGAATAAAGAACACAAGTTTATCAAAATGCATGAATTTTGAATATCAGAATCTAGGTGAATTGAAAGAATTCTATACCGACGTGTCAGAGTATCAAAACTTTTTTAATCTCAAGCAAACCCTCTGCACCCCACAGAACCGTGTCTTAGCTTGGGAACCTCTTTATTTTTGTGCTATCCACTCCGCTGTATATTTAAGTGTATAGGGAAACTGATTCTAATAATGTACTTGATAAGTATGGATAGCACACTTCCGAACAGCAGAAAACAAATTGACAATTGTACTTCTAGTATAAGTAAACAGCCATACTCCTTTATTACATCCATTTGACAGCCGAAAATAATAATGAGAAAACTAAAAAAGCTCTTAACATTTAAACCAAAAATTAACTGTCAGATGTTACAATAATACCTTGGATTCAGAGAGATGAACTTTTACTCTTAATAAAATTGTCAAATTCGTTATTATAACCGTAAAAGAAGTAATTTGTTGGACAACTAAGACAAATATAACTCATTGTGCAGGAAAAATAATTTTCTTTCACTGTACTAGGGAATTTTATTATTACCTCAATATGAAATCAAACCTGGAACGCATATAAAAAAGTGTAAATATTTTTGACAGGAAAATAAATTCAGAAGTTAATTTTCCGGATGAATAATTTAATTATTATACTTATCTCAAAAGAGAATTCCGTGTAAATATTTTTGCTGTAGAGATTAAGATAATTCTGGAGATGTCTAGAGGTGAACATGTCTCTACACCTCTCGATATACCGTTAATCATAATAAATAACATATTAAACAATAAATCACTGACAAAATGTGTCTATGTCTTCGGTAGGTAAGTTTCTTATCTGTGCAGATATTTTTTTCTTGGTTGGAAGATAATTATATTGTTTTTGCATACTGAATTTGTTGTAATTGTGTTAAATGGGATTATACTGTGCAAAATCATAGTTTGCATTTTGTGTTTTTGTACCACGTATACGGCTTGAAATATGTGCATGATTTTAGAATTAACTTGTATACTGTGGATTGATTTATTTTCCTCAGGATATGTGATTTCTTGCTTTATAAATTGTTTTAAATGTTAATACATCCATGAGTATGTATGTATTTCTTTGAATATTCAATTTAATTCTGTCTTTATAACAACCGGTAAGCATGAAAACTAGAATCCACCGATATATAATGAACCCACAACATGACAACACAGCGAGTGGTACTAGTATGATATAACGAAAAATGGAGTCGTCATTAAAACACATTCCACTAATATTCCCTTTTTGCCTGTTTACTTATTTTTTTTTATATTATTATTTATAATGAACTCGGTGCATATATCGAGCAATATTCCTTTATTTACCCTCATAAGATATACTTCAACACATTATGAACAATAGAATCAAAATTACCAAAACACAGTAGAAAATTAGCTTAGTAAAAAGTATAATCTAAAAATAAACACATTTTAGAGGCTTCAAAATTGAAGCAAACCTACAACTTTTTCAGGTCAAGTAGTTTTTTAGCTTAAATACTTTTTACAAGCATTTTCATCAAAAATTTATTCTTGGCAGAATGGTGAGAGAGGGATGGCCCTAGAGACTAAATATATGTTTTTTCTTACGGTTTTATATGACTTATGTATGCTTGAAAAGACACTTGATTTGGTAATGCAGTGGCCATACACTGCCATCCATTGAAAAAGAAAAAGAATAAAAAAGAGGGTTCTTTGCAGTAGGATTTTCGGTTACATATATCGTAAATGGGCGTGAAAAAATTCCTCCAAAATGTCACCTGGCAGCAGTTGAGATTACCATAAACGGTTTGTTCTATATACCACGTGCTGTTTATTATCCACTTTTTCGTCAAGGTTTAGTTACTCACCTGTGAAACATTTTACTTAGAGAAGACATTACGTTGAACAGCCGAACAGAAAATAGTCAACAAACCTTTAATTATACAATAGTTGCCTATATAGAGGGCATTATCATGATATATTGACTGTCCTCGGGACAGTGATATTGCCTGAAACATTGATAATGCCCAAGCCGCAGGCGAGGGCATTATCAATGTTGAAGGCAATATCTGTCCCGAGGGCAGTCAATATATTATGATAATGCCCTCTATATAAGCAACTATTGTGTTTATTTCATTGAAGAATATAAATATGCTGGGTGTGGGTTCCTTACATGTACATGTATGTTGAAGACCTCATGATGACCTCTGGATGTGTGTTAATGTTTCTGTCATTACTTTTGGTGGTACGAATTTATTATTCGAAATATGCATACCTACTAAGTACATAAAAAGGCACCCTGTTATATAATATTACAATAATACTATTTGAACAAGTATTGTTTTTATTTCATTGAAACCAAAATTTCATCTAGAAATGTCTAGAATTTAATTAAAAACTGCTGCATCACGTTTGCGTTTTAAAAAGGGGACGTAACTCTAAATTGCAAGCTGGAAATACCGTGTGGTAATACTCAAGGGCATGATAATGCCTGCTTGGCATTTTAACGCAGTTTAATAAATACCACATGACCATGTTTTAACTAATAAAAACAACTAAATTTTCTCTGATTTGAAATAATGGTATTTAACTTCGGCACGCGGATCGACATTTTGCAGGTACATGTATATCTTTCGCGATAATAATTTGATAAGCTTCATACGTATGCCTAAAGATGTTTTGAAAATTAACACGCATGTGAGGGTTATTTATGCAAAAGGCATGTTTACTCGTATGTAGTTTGACAAATGAGGTATCTGCATCCTTCTAGTTTTATTATTCAAAATAACAACGCGAACGTATGACAAAACATCAGACAAATTCAACATTTTAAGTACCATTATTTGACATATCGAATGTGATAAAAGTAATAAATAAAAGTTGAAAGTCGATATAGACTGAATAAACCAGAGATGAAATTTTCCCTTTTCCACTTCGTCACTTGTTTATTATACTATTGGGATACTAGTGTCGTGATATAATTCCGAGGGAACTGTCATATTATCGTATTATCAGGCATGACATAATCAAATTGACAGTTAAAAAATTTCAATGCCCAGTTTTATTCATTTGTCTGGTAGAGGAGAACAATACATGCACTGTTTGCCAGTACAGAAAACTTAAAGAGAAAAAATGCAACTCGGGAAATTTATTTCTCCAGACATTTATGACGCTACAGTATGTAATCAGTTTCGAAGTACTATACCTGTATCTATTATCGAAACGCTTCAGATTATCCGGTGTTACGCGGTACTTTTCAGATCGAGAAGCGGTATTTTTTTCAATTTTCATGTTGAAGGAATGCGGAAAGGTAAGTCGTATGAGTTCAATAAAATGGAAATGAAACCAAGGTAGGTGGGACTTTTAATGTATTAACAGAGGACGTTGTCTATTATTTCCCAGTATCCAATCTTGTCCAAATTCGGCATTGTCTTCACAAAATCGACATATACAGAATATGTAGGAAGGATATCTCCACAAAAGAACACCAAGAAAAACTACGAATCTGAAATCGACAGTGATCCCCGCACCCCCTCTAAGTTACTTGGGCCACTTACCTATAGTCAAAAATATAATACCTTATTCCCATCCAAAAATAGTATGCAGTCATTCTATAAAGAAATTAAATCAATAAACCTAATAAAAAATGAAAAAACCTTAGTTTACAAGCTTAAAACAATTTTTGAAATTTGGCCTAAGTGAGCGCCCGGTTTGAAAATCGATATTCTAAATCCTTATTGTACAACTGAATATAGTGTAGGACAATACTATATATAAGCAAACTGAAAGAGAAGTTAAGGTCACAAGCTTAAATTAAAAATTTCGACCCATGTGGACTCCAGTTTTAGAAAATTAAAATTCTAAAACCTTACTGAACATCTGCATATGGTGTTTGACAATACTGTATAGAAATAAAATACATAAATTGAAAAACAAAATACGAGTTTATGTCACAAGCTTAAATTGATAATTTTTCAAAATTCGACCCCTGTGGGCCCATTGTTTAGAAAATCAAAATTCTGAAACCTTATTGCGCATCTCCACATAGTCTATGACAATATCGGACAGAAATAATATGCATACATTGAGGGGCCAATTTTAGAAAATCAAAATTCTAAAACCTTATTGCGCATCTGCATATGCTGCATGACAATACTGTATAGAAATAAAATGCATAAATTAAAAAATGAAAGACGAGGTTAGGTCACAAGCTTGAATTCCCAATTTTCGAAGTTCAACCCATGTTGGCCCCTTGTTTAGAAAATCAAAATTATAAAACCTTATTGCGCATGTACAGGTGGTACGCAACCATTCTATATAGAAATTAAATTGTCAAAAAGCCATAACCCACACACAAAAAAATATATAATTGGATTCATTTTCAACTCGTTCACACCAAGTCCAAATTCATCTTTTATTTAAAAAATAGATAGAAACGTTTCCGAACGACTACTTGAAGTATATTTTTCAGTCTTTTTACTTGAGAAGGAACATTGCATGGCAAAATTAGTAAGATTGGTATTTTTTACACAATGTCCTAAAAATCTTGCATATTTACACCAGGGCCCAGTTGTTCAAAAGTTAACTACAATTTTCAGTTTCAAATTTTCGCTTCTTTAATTATGCCTTAGGACTGGAAATTTTCTGGTGGGTTAATCCTATGACTTTGTGTGTCTATACAAAATTTTGTACAGAAATATTACTTAACAAATGAAATAATGGAAAGTGAAAAAAGTGATTAACTTTTGAACAACTGGACCCAGTAGTTAAAAAATTGTACAGATTCGTAGCATGTGGTCAGTGTGTCCAATTTGAAATCATGCTGATTTCGGTGCATGTTTGAAGAGGTTATTCTAAAAGGTATCGTTTTCCGATCTATATTGTAAGTAACGCCAAGTAGATCTAGATTACATAACTATACATTCATATTAACTATAGTACGCCCTAATACAATTTCTTTATGGAAAATTCAAATCTCCGCTTATGAAATTACTGACATTATGCAGCTATTTCTTTTTTTACACTAATTCTATAAGGTACATATCAGTTTGTCGTGATGTAACAATCCCTAATTATATGAATACATATAGAATAAATTTTCATAGTTTTTTTTTACAATTGCATTGTCACTATTTAGGTCTTGTCTATAATCATGTGTCAGTCCTGATTTTCAAAATTACCAAATTTTTGAGAAAATCAAGATTTCCTGCTTTTTAGTATAATATAGATTCAATGTGTTTTTGCATTATCATGCAAATTTTGTATTTTGTCGGACCTGATTTAGTTGTGTCTTGTTATCTTGATTTATTTAGCATAGTGATTTGTAAAAGGAAGTAGGCATAAACAAGACTAGACTGGTGTTATTCTGCTTTTTTTTCAATATGTTGTTGTTGTTGTCACTAGTGTGTTATTGAACAACTAGTGTTTTATGACTTCAATTGTTTAACCGACGTCGTTGTTGAAATGTAATAAAAATTTGAAACATGCTTAGGCCATGAAACATCTGTTGTTTAGCCTCTCAATGATTTAAACCTTTTATTTTATTTTATTTTATTTCATTTTTTTAATTTATTTAATCATATTTTTGTTAGCAAACTTAAAAGTGTTCTTGGCTGTGTTCGGATATAAGAAAAGAAAAATGTGACAGGGGCACGTGTATGAAACTTGGAATCTTATAATGTTTTTGTTACTTAATTGCTATTGTTTTCTAATTCCATACACGCTGTTCAGTTTGTTTCTTGTATTTTCCGGGAATTCCACTCCTTTAATCTAAAACTATCCCTCTTGATTTGCCAAACAACAAGAAAGCCTTTGGACATTTGATGGGAATACAAATCAGTTTTAAATTGAATCTTTGTACTATAAATCTCATTCCGAATTTCAGAATTTACGATTTTACTTGATTTAATATAAATGAAAACTGCAGTTGTTATAAATGAGAAACAATCCCTTTCCCCATTTGTCTTAAACCAGAGTTGGTCTGATCTTGGCCTGCTTACATAATTTAAGCCGAGTGATTAGTAGCTATAGGATAACTTAACATTTACATGAACAATTATTACTATCCATGTGCGTATCTGAAAGCAGTTTGAACGACTGTCTTTTCTTAAGGGTGCCGACACAGTACAATTTTCACATCCGATTTTTATTTAAGTTTACATGTACGAAGATATTACAAAGAAAAAGATATCACAAAGAAATTATTAGATGTGATAGTTCATTTTAATTTTTACTTCACGTTTTCATACAAAATCATTGTCGATTCGGTTGGAAAACTAGATATAAAAACACACCATATAACTACACATTATAATCGACGCCCTGACTTTACTCAGTTTGCATTCACAACATTTATGAAGACATATATGTTTTTATTTTTTCAAAAAAGCTCTAAATTAAAGAAGTTTAGTTTCCCTTCCTTTTTGGCTGGATGATTATGTACCTTTTTCGACAAAAAATAGAAAGATACTTGGCAATTTTGAATATTGATTCTCCTGCTAGTAGCCGATTCGTAACGAAAAACGAATCCGCTGCTAACTTCACGTATATCGGATGGTTATATATGAATTAAATTTTGCCTATGAACTATACATTCACCCTTTTGGTGCATTGGATTGATACAAAGAAATCTCATTCCAAAATTCACCAGGAATCTAGAAATTGGTATTAGTGCAGTTTGATCATATAGAAACCGGAGCAATCTGAGAGAGACGTCTCCATTTCACAATATAATGTGGTTGTCCTTGCTATAACGGCAAAAATTGGTCATACAGTACATAATTTAGATAGCAGGATTAGAATGTGCTCGTTTAAACTCTAAAGCTAGCAAAGGCTATCATAGCTGCTGGTCGGATGCTGTTGTCAGAAACAACACAATAAAATTCCACTATTTATGAGAGGACAGGATAAATTTAAAGTCTTCAAGTCATTGGGAGAAAGAGAAATTTTTACAGAATTACACAAAATTATATTTCTAGTAACGTCCAAAATTCTGTGGGTTATTGGGGAAACATTTGTATTTTTCACGATATTACAATAGAAAGTAGGATTGGAAAACCCAAATATATCATAAAACTTTTTAAAAGCATTAAGCAACTTGTGAAATCTATAACCCTAAAATAGATTTTTTAAGCAATCGTATGCTTTCGTTCGTTAATATCTTCTAATTCGCGCAAAACGTACAAGCTGTGATATGTACACACCCTACGATGGTGCCACAAGCATGTCTCCGTCAAGAAAGGAGAAGTTAGTAATTGGAAAAGTAAAATCCCACTTTCATCATAATAGAAGTATGGCCATTTCGCCTGTACTTATTTCAAATCTGGGGTTATTTTCAAAAAGTCGCCTAAAACCTTTCAACATTTCTTTGTGCATTGTCTGGTATTTGGTCTCTAAAGTTTTGGTAATAATAATTAACAAATAAATTACCCCAAAATTTTCTACATAACTGAATATCGTTTTTGGGTACAGTTTTAACACAAATTTGCCAAATCAACGTCTTTAAGACAGTTTTTCAACGTGAAGGACACTCAAAACCAAAACGAATGTTTTGCTCTAACGTTTTGTATCTCTTTTCATATGACTGTAGAAACGTTTTGGTTCTGAATTCCAAAAATTGGTACAAATTGACCCAAAGCGCCTTTATGCAGGATTTTTCAAGCGTGTAGAAAATGTGAACTTATTAATGATTAAGCATAAAATGTTTGTTTGGTACCATAAAAATGCATTGCATAAAATGGTTATCGATAAAAATTTGGTAAAAAATCCAAGGTTATGAGAGAAACAATTACAGGGGAAAGTGGCCATACTCCTTTAGTATATATCTCTCCATTTTCGATATTTATAGTAAGATATAAAAAAACAAAGAAACAGCATTTACTATTCGTATTTGCTTTGTTCAATTATAGAAATTTTGGATAAATGTCTTTTGCATATTCAAGAAACTCGGGATTATTAAAAGTAAGTAAATCATCAAGATACCTGCAGTTGTTGTTAAAATATTAATTAATTCATCACTGATACTGTATTTCACCTTTAAGGGAGTTTCTTATTAAAGACTGTTCATAACAATATAAAAGTAAATAGGAAATACGAGAAACACAGTTTTAACCCATAGGAATCCCATTGACTTGTCGATACACAGTATTGCAAAAACGAACAATGATCATGTCATCGCTTGTCCGACAACTTTAAGTTGCATACTTTTTATGACTGAAAATAGCTATACTATGAGTTTCATTACTGCAAACCGATTTTGAGAATTTATTTTTAAAATGATTACTGTAAAAAATGTTAATGTACCTTTTGTTTCCTGTAATCTTAATTTATTGTTGCCTTTTACAGTTCGGTAAATGATAAAAGTTTCTGCGAGAATTTACTTGCCGTTTTTCTGAAATCGTAATATGAGTACGTGGCCTCAAACTAATTTGATTTTATTGGATATTGTTGCGAGTATTCTTCCGTGTTTGAACCATGTTAGGATATACATAATCGTCATTTGAACTTTAAAGCTAGGAGATTTTAAGAAATTAGTTGAACAAGTATGTAGATCACAAAGTAAAATGATTACCGGAGTCCTTAAAGCAAAATCTTTAACAAAGATGACGAAAGATCCCGAACAAAGATAATGTTAAACTAAACAAAATGGGAGAATGAGACAAAAGGCATCCCATGAAATCGAACATTTTTTATTTGCAATACACTAAGTCTTCACAACGTTGGAGTAAATACTCATGAAAGAATTATGGCGACAATAACTTAATGTGTACATGTATCTGCCCAAAGAAAACCCTGTATCTGTTTCCACACGCGTCATTAATTTTGATGACATAAAATTCTTATTTCATAGAGAACCTGTCAGAATGCTTTCAGTGTTTGGCAACAAAATTGTATATTTATGACACTAATAAAAAAATCATCTTATTCTATTTCTTCTAAATTAAAGATAAAATCCTACTTTCCAGTTATCGGTAGTAGCACAATAAATGTGTTGGCCTTATATTTACAATATAATCCTTTTTTCCTAAGTTGTAATAATCCAGAATCGTTCAGCTATGACAGGAATCTTTTTTTTTTTCTCATACTAACAGCCCCGGTTAGTATGTTAAATTAAAAAAAAACATTTTGTCTTTTATAGTATGCAATATATTTTTAACAATTCAAAAATAAGTATGAATGTTATTTTAATGTTTTAATAATCGTGTAAAATAAAAAACGACTTCCCATTACTGGCTAATATATCATTTATGGGTTATTTCCAAAGGTAATATATTTTAAACAACACTGTTAATATGTGGCGTTCTCTACGTGCATTTTTTAGTACATTATTATTATGCGAAAAAAATAATTTATGACACTATTTATTGGTACAAATTTGAAAAGATGTTCGATTTTATGTTATTTTTAACTCGCACAGTTAGATCTTCCAGTGATCAAATGTTTCCAGCTACGAATGATAAAAATCTTTGTATCATGACAAATCTCTCTGTTTGGTTATCATTGTGATCAAAGGAAAACGTCGATGTATAAATTCCACGTGGTGCTATATAACCACAGATTCCGTAACATTTAACTGCAAAACAGATAACCAATAAAATCACTCTTACTATAAGACAAGCATCGTTCTATAGATTACAATGTATGACAGGATGTCACTTGTATACAGATTTATCATAACTTGGTTCATTTGTTTCCATCAACTGTGTTGAAGAAACTTTTACTTCATTGGGCTAAAACCATATGCCAGATTTTTGCTTTAGCATGTAAGAAATGGATGTTACTGTACAAAATGTAGTCAAAACTTGTTATTGTTTTTACGTATCTTATTTATCAATTATGTTATTCCAAATTGTTAACTGAGGAAATGATACCGTTGTTTTAACTACTTCAAGGTAAGTTTTATTACGCCTTTTTCAGAATTAAATGAATTAAAGTTCTTAGTTTATTAAAATTTCTTTATTCGTTATAAAACCATTATTGTTCAAATTACTGTATCTTTGGATTTTAACCCTTAATTTCTCTTATTTTATTGGCCATGCTTAGTTATTTTAACGGATCTTACCATTCAAATATTCTTTTAAACGTTTTTTTCAAATTCTTCAAAGATATTTTTTATATATTTAAAGTTATCTAAGTATAGTGGATTGCGAAAAAAGGTTATACCAACAGATCCTATTATTACAAATCGGTGATATAGGTCAGTTATAATAACCATTTTTCGAACTTTATGTTGTACGGATAACAAAATAATTATAACAGTGAAGTCCAAAAAAAAATAAAATAAAAAAATATTATTACATGCAAATACCAGATAATAATTAATAAATAAAGTTTAAATCAACTGTAATATAAACACATCAAAATTTTGAGAATTTTTTTTTTTTCGAGGTCCTTTTGCAAAGTGCTTTAGTTTTGTGTGTCGTTTTTTGGTTCGTTTTGTTTTATTTGCTATTTATTATTTATGTTTGTCAGTTAATAACAACTATGGTGTTCTTTGGTCTCACGAATTACCCGTATCTCTGGATTTGGATTTCCTCGCTTATCTTATTTCTTCGGTATTCTTTTGCTAAAATTCGGTGAATGACACTCCAAAGCATCGTCTCTAACAATTATCGAATATATATTTCTAAAATGAAATAAATTTACAGGAACCAGCATGCTTTTGAAAAGGCACTATGAATGCTTCAATGATAGCCCATAAACAAATGACAGTGTGGTATGATATTTATTCTTCGTATTAATTGCACAAGTTCACATACCAAAAATAGTAAATCAATTTCATTCACAAGGAAAAACATTTGTTTAAGTATCGTAATTAAATTGTGATATTGACAACATTTATTGAATAACCTTAATTAGAATTTTATTATTTCCCAAGACCATAATTTTTAATGTAAGTACGAGTGCTGTGCACTGTTATCTACTGTGATGTTTTACTGTAAAGACTGCCTTCACAATATTTGGTATGCACATTATAAATTCCTTTTAGTTTACAATCTGCACCTGAGGAAATAATAAATCCTAAACTAACTCTAGCCGAATGGTATCAAAGAATTCATAACACCCTATCAGGCATGTGAACTCAATGCATTTATTGAAAGTTAGACACCAGTGTTATTGTGGCCATTTAGTGCTGGTATTGAGGGTTGGACAGAACACACGATGACACTTAGAGCGTTATCCATTTTCCAAACATTCTATTCTATGGGATGTTATCCTGAAAACCCATTCTCTATATACCTCACATTTTATGCTCTTGGGTGCCCTAAAGGAACATAAAATGTTATTAGATTGAAAGCAAACAAACTTCTAAATACTGAAACCCGGATAGCGATAATATATTTTGATAAATATCCATATATCGATACATATCTACCAGGTTTCATGAATTGATTTCATTTTATGTTCTTTAACAAGTCGTTTCATTCACTTTATGTAAATAAGAACATTTTGTAGTGCATTTAAAAATCTTAAAAATTGAAATATATTAAAAGCTCACAAAATCAGCAACGAAAAACAACAAAGAAAACCGAATGGATAAATGAAGAAAAAAAGATAACTTTAAAATACGAGAGCACAGAACATACAATTAAACATACTGAAACTTAAGATTAAAGCTTAAACAAAATTTCATAAAGAATTGCAAGAAATATAATTATATCAAATCAACATTGATGCTCTGGTGCCATTTATACAAAATATACTAAATGCCAGGAAGCAAGAGGGTACGACCCAAAATGTATTCCAAACTGGCAAAAAAGGACACACTCACAATTTGTCATGTCTTTCATATCTCCTTGTTTAAGTAGTTTTCCTAGCGTGATTAATAAAACTGCAGTGTTTTCATGGTTCAATATAAAACCAAAAAAAAAATTCATCTTAGTCCTGAAAATCTAAGTTTTCGTGTTTTTACTCATGATAACTTCTGTGTCATTGTTCGTTCATCATCCTGAAATGTCTTCGGTTAAATTCAATTGTTCAGTGTGAATTTGACCAATCATTCCGTATGCTGTAGGTTTTTCCTTACAATTATTAATCGAAATAGTTTTGAAACTGTTTTTTGTATATTTTGCACGAATTTCTCATTTTCCATACTAACGGAAATCTGTTATTTAAGTATAAACGGCAAAAAGGATAACAGCAATGGTCAACAACGACACATAGATCAATTAACATCCAGTCGATATTTATACAAATATTGTCTGTATCTGACGAAAAAGTCAGAAATAACATCATGAAAGTAATGCAACTCGGCAGTATTCGTGAAACGTCAGTATAAATTTAAAGTTTTCAGGCCCTTTAGAGATAGAGCAATTTTTACAGAGTTACATAAAATTTCATATCTGTAGCCCTTTGAAAAAGATCTTAAGATATTCCCGAGTTTCATCGTTTTGGCAATGCGTGTGTATCTATTCCCGATGTACAATGAGAAACTAGAATGGGAAAATCCTTTCATATATAAACGATTTTCTTAAAGCCTGATGTATTTAGCCAAAAAATGTTCATAGCTGTTATAAAAACTTTGAAAAATTCTGCATTTTTTAATGACTAAAAGCATTTAATAGTTTCGTAGTATCAACTAATGGTAGTGTTGTGTTTGTCTCAAAGCATTATGTTAGAACATTATACTTTGAATTTCACGTTCAGCAATGGGAGATGTTTCAGTGCATCGGGCTTATTATAAATTATAGATATGATTTAGCTGTTAGAATCGTTTAGCAAATTTGATCACCTTTATATGAAGGATATTCTTCATGACAATCTATCGTTAAGATATGTCAGTAACTGAATTTTATAAAGTTAATCATGGAACAGGACATGAAAAAATAGACTTTATAAAGGTGGATTTTAATTAAAATACCATTAGACATTTAACCTTGCACTTACTATAATACGGATCTTCTATAAATATATTTGCCTTATATATGTACTACAAACGCAAGAGCACTATCATTTATTGACGCTTTGTAGTACCATTGTATTTGGATTAGGTATTAAAACATAATTTGTATGAGACAGCATGAGAATGAAAAAAAGATATAAAAACAGTATTTAAAACTAATCCTGTTATTTTTCATAAAAGTAAAAGCGTAAAGTTTTTAATGTAAATCATTCTTTAATCTGTTTTATATTTTTCTTTTACTACAAAACCGAGCGTTATGTGAACGTTCTTGATTCACTTTGTTAAATTGAGCCATGTAAGTATATATTAAACTGCTCTGACTTTTGTAGTATGACAAGCTGCTCTGATCTTTGTAGTATGAAAAACTGCTCTGACCTCTGTATCTGACCTCTGTAGTATGACAATCTGCTCTGACTTCTGTAGTATGACAAACTGCTCTGACTTCTGTAGTATGAAAAACCGCTCTGACCTCTTTAGTATGACAAACTGCTCTGACCTCTGTAGTATGACAAACTGCTCTGACTTCTGTAGTATAAAAACTGCTCTGACCTCTGTAGTATGACAAACTGCTCTGACTTCTGTAGTATGAAAAACTGCTCTGACCTCTGTAGTATGACAAACTGCTCTGACTTCTGTAGTATGAAAAACTGCTCTGACCTCTGTAGTATGAAAAACTGCTCTGACCTCTGTAGTATGACAAACTGCTCTGACCTCTGTATCTGACCTGTAGTATGACAAACTGCTTTGACTTCTGTAGTATGACAAACTGCTCTGACTTCTGTACTATGAAAAACGGCTCTGACCTCTGTAGTATGACAAACTGCTCTGACCTCTGTATCTGACCTGTAGTATGACAAACTGCTCTGACTTCTGTAGTATGACAAACTGCTCTGACTTCTGTAGTATGAAAAACTGCTCTGACCTCTGTATCTGACCTGTAGTATGACAAACTGCTCTGACTTCTGTAGTATGACAAACTGCTCTGACTTCTGTAGTATGACAAACTGCTCTGACTTCTCTAATATGAAAAACTGCTCTGAATTCTGTAGTATGATAAACTGCTCTGACCTCTGTAGTATAACAAACTGCTCTGACCTCTGTATCTGACCTCTGTAGTATGACAAACTGCTCTGACTTCTGTAGTATGAAAAACTGCTCTGACCTCTGTAGTATGACAAACTGCTCTGACCTCTGTAGTATATTTATGACAAACTGAGAACACTCTGCTAAAGGTTATAGGGTTAATGTACGAACAGTCCAAACAGCCTAATTAATTCTATAAAGTTATCTCTAGTAGTTGTGAATCTCTGTTCTCTGGAATGAAGCAGTCTTTTACTCTCTTCAAGTTGAAAGACATGATTTCCTGTTGTAATCTACTGAACTTGCCAAAGGTGAGCACATAAGCTCTCGAACTTAGGGGCTGTTCAATTTTATTGCAATCAAGAGAAATACTGGATGATTCATAATTTTTTCCTTCAAATTTTCAATGTTGAGTACAATAAGAAGACAAGAAATTCCTAAATCATACCAAAAATGTTTATTTTTACTATTTATTTCAGAAAATACTTTTTTTTAATGTTTTATGGTCAATGACCTCGACGAGACTGTTTGAATACACCAATCAAACATTGTGCAAACCTTGATGGGATTTTCCCCATTATATGAAATTCAAGTAAAATGGTCTACCGGATATAAATAATTGCACACATATTAGCTGAATAATAGTCTGATGAAAACATAGTGTTAGAATATACATTTTACAGAAATAAATAATCAGATGTCTTATGATATTTTATAACGAACAGACAGGCTCATTTGGCTATACTTTGGCAGTCAATGGTATATGATGTGGCAAATAAAATATGTGTTGATTTTTATGTAAATATCAGCAAAAGAACACAGAAGCAATAAGATAAGGAGGGTCAAAGTCAAAAAAGGGAAAACTTGTGAAAACAATGTCAGAGAGAACAAATATTCATAGACAAAATAGAAAGAACTTAAGAAAAAAATACTTAAGCAAACAAAGAGAAACAAAACATGACAACATAAAAATAATATACCAAAAAAAAAATTGGAGAGCACCAGAAATGTAAAATGTCCTGCATCGTTAACAACAAGCGTCACATTGCAAGAATTAACAAATCCACATGTTTTGTTTGTTTGTTTAGCTGGGGTTTAACGCCGTTTTCAGCACATTTTGGCAATTTCGCGGCGGCCAGTTTTTATTGGTGGAGGAAGCCGGAGTACCCAGAGAGAACCACCGACCTTCGGTAGGAAAATTGGCAATCCTTGTCAATTAAGATCGGAGTCTAACACACACCGCCACAGGTGAGATTCGAACTCACAATCCCAGCGTTGACAGGCTATTGATCAGTAGTAGTCATGACGAACTACCTAGACCACTCGGCCACCGAATCTAATGTATACTATAAACTATCCAATTATAAAAACAAAATTTTAAATAAAAAGACATTGTTTATCCAATTTTGCAAAAGAGACGTCATAGCTGCAAACAGATATATCAGTTAGTTTTTCCTGTACTTTGGTATGTTACACTCCTTGCAATAAGACGTAGTTGGCGTATGTTTAACATAGTAGCTTTTCTTTATTCTGTAATTTTTGTTGACTCTGTTAAAATATGATGATACTCATTTAATATAACTTAATTATCCCAAGATCCGTGCAATTTATCAGTTCATTAATCCAATTAGAAGTTTATTTTTGTGTTTAACTGTTGGTGAAAATTTATCCTGCGCATTGGAAGATACATTAATTAAGATTCGTTTTCTAAGGTCGATCTATCATTTTGAAGTATATCATCCTTATTTGTGACGGTACCACTAAACCCACTAGATTTCACATTCCAGGCTTAGAAGTATCGTTACTAATACGTTTATCGTTATTCTTCACTTTACCAATTGCTACGATTCCTTTTTCACTGCAGTATCTTTTAAAATTACTGTTTTGATGGTTTTATGCAGTTTGATTCTCTCTCAGTTGTGGGTTTCAAAATATTTTCGACCTTGATAGCATATATATTATACAATTATAGCTTATTGATGAGGTTAATGCATGAATTTATTGACCTGAGAAAAGTATATTGACCGAGGACGCGACAGCACTGATGAAGGATCTCAGTGATCCGAAAATTTGGGTAAGTTTGAATTATTTTTATAATTCAAAATTTTATTTGTTTTATTTTGATATATTGTGCATAAAAAGTGATATCAGCTGTCTGTTCGGTTGTAAATGATGATACATAGTCAACCTTGTAAATAAACAACATGTATAAAACCCGTATGTAATCTTTATTGATGCATACCAAATACCTTTCATTTTCAAATCCAGTGCCATGTGAATGTGCGAATAGACAACAAGACCGTTTCGTTTTACCAAATAACTCATACAAAACTTTGACTTTCAACATCCCCGTTAGGAATATCATTATAAGATTCGTTAAATTGAACAACTTTTGTTATGCGACAAGATATTATCAAATACATTTTGCCCTTATGAAATGTCATATGAATGAAATGGATCTAAAATAACATAGGATCTTTTCAATGAGAATTGATGTGGAAAAAATATCACTATGATCATGTAAAACAATAGCAAATCATGTATGCTTAAGAATCAATGCAAATGTAAAGGTAATTTTGATAGCAATTTCGTGGAATATTGAAATAGTAACAAAAGTTTATTTAATATTGTTATGTTCGTTCTGACAAATAAAAGAAAAGAGGGGAATATGGCGAATATTTGCATATTCTATTCAGTAGCGTCATTTGAAAACACTATAAAAACTTAATATTCTATCCAGTAGTCATTTCAACGCACGTCAAAAGCGACCAGGAATTAAAATAGCTCTATTGGTTTATATAATGTTAAACAGCGGAACTTTAGGTTCGAAGATTAGAATTTTGCAGAAGGATACTTTTTTATGTTGTATACTGATTATTATACTTTTCTTTTTTGCACAATTACGATTCTATAAAAACGTTGGATGTCTGTAAGCTTGATATAATTGTATTTTTGGGTTTTATGATTTTTAGATATTTGCATACCTGGTGAAGGTTTAGAATTCTGGATTTTATGATTTTTAGATATTACATTGAGTGTGGTGAAATACCGGGATTTCCGAGTGAAATCAAATCGGATAATTCACACAGTGGAATCGAAAGTCATATTTCACTCTAGGAAGTGACGTAACAATAGCCGTCGTGAACGACGTTGCTATACAATGGTCGACGCGTATGATTTTATGATTTTTAAATATTTGTTCGAGAGTATACCTAATGAAGGTTATGAATTCTGGGTTTTATGATTTTTAGATATTTGTTCGGGCGTATACCCAATCAAGGTTATGAATTTTGGGTTTTATGATTTTTAGATATTTGTACTAGCATACATGATAAAGGTTAAGAATTCTGGGTTTTATGATTTTTAAATATGTGTACGAGCATACCCAATGAAGGTTACGAATTCTAGGTTTTATGATTTTTAGATATTTGTACGAGCATACATGATAAAGGTTAAGAATTCTGGATTTTATGATTTTTAGATATTACATTGAGTGTGGTGAAATACCTGGATTTCCGAGTGAAATCAAATCGGATAATTCACCCAGTGTAATCGAAAGTCATATTTCACTCTAGGAAGTGACGTAACAATAGCCGTCGTCAACGACGTTGCTATACAATGGTTGACGCGTAGTCATATAAAAACATAATCTTTTGTATTTTCTCGTTAAAATTTCTGAATACATGCATTATTTCAATGTAATAAACGGAATAACTAATCTCGAAATTCGAATACCAAGATCTACAACTCGTGACCGAATAACGCTTATAATTCACTCGTGCGCTACGCGCACTCGTGAATTGATGTGTTGTTCGGTAACTCGTTGTAGATTGTTAAGTATTCGCATTTCAAGATTAGTTATACTATAAATATTTGTACGAGCGTACCTTATGAAGGTTAAGAATTCTGGGTTTTATTATTTTTAGATATTTGTACGAGCATACCTGGTGAAGGTTAAGCCAGAAATTAAGGTTTACGTAGGAATTTAAAAGGTATCTGAGATTATTTTCCTTGTTTGGAATTTAGGTATCTGACATTATTGTACTTGTTTGTCTTGCATTTCAAAGTAAAAACCCACTCAGTTATAGTTGTTATTCTTTATATTTTTGTACTGCCACTGTCAAAGGTAACGAAACGGGAATGATTTTCGAGAATCTGTGTCTATGGGTATATGTTTTTCATTTATTTATAGAACGATCTTTTTTTAGTTGTGTTTTTATTTAAATTGAATTTAACGTTTATAATATGATTCTTTTATACCAATTCTGATGCAAAAGATGTACACATTTCGTCGATTTACGACTCATAATTGGAATCAGTTGTGCTCAAGGCCTAAAATGTTGAAAACCAAAACAACTGTACCATTCAGAGCTTGCCATTATTTTTATTCATAGATATATCAATACGAAATAAATAAATATATTGTGTTTATGATTCCGTACTGCTGTCTAATACGATTTTGAATTATTCCTAAAACAAGGTAAGAATGGTGTAATTTTGAAATTAAAGGATGGTATTCCTATTTAATATCAATTACAGTATTTACCACATAATTGAGATCCGATACTACTAAATGGTTTTATTGCCCTATTATTGGTCCCTGGGTATTAGTTGTTTAATCAGTAAGAATTACGCTCTAATTGTTTTTTCCATAAATCTTGCTTTATATAATCTATGAATTTCCTGTATCCATAAATATTAGCTATGTAATACATTAGATGAATTATCAGTTGAGAAAATTCAATTGTCCATCTTTGTAGAATTAATCGGTTAGCTTAATCTTTAGTAAATCAAATTTCAATAAACTTAATTTTCTTTCGCTTTTGCTATCTGAATATTAAAGTACACATCTTTTTAAAGAGGACAAATATCCAAAAAAAAACGTAATCCATTAGACAGACAAAACCCAGGAAGACAAATGAACAACCACAAGCACAACAAATAAACACGGGAAACTAAAAAACAATGAACAACACGAACTTCTATAAAAACCAGGAGTGAACTCAGGTGATCCGGAAGGGTAAGCAGTTCCTGCTCCGTATACGGCACCCGTCGTGAAGTTCAACAAGGTCAATCCAGTGGTAGTCACAAATCGGTGGAGGTACATGGAATGTTACGACAGTGGGAACAGGTCCAAAATCATCTTAGACATTGGAACACTGTAACGGTCAATCAATTCGTGATGACGACCGTAAAACTTCCTAAGTGATGACATCAACTTACCCCTTATAAAACCCCGGTTAAGAAGCTTTTGTGACAGCAGTAATCCTCTTTGTCGAAAGTCATGGTAACTCACGCATGCCGTAGGCGCCATATGCAGGCGATGCTGGTATATTGCTACTCAAGAAGGGAAAGTTAACAATAGGAAAGTCGAAGCCATCACGTTTGTCATAAAGTTTTGTCTTCAGATGTCCTTCATTGTCTATTTCGAGAAACAAATCCAAAGCGGACTTTGATGTATCTGTAGTATCCTTAATTTCAAGCTCACTGGGGTAGATGGGATGTAGAAAACCTTGCGATTTATCTTTATTTAAAGACAACACGTCATCTATATAACGAAAAGTGAAATTAAAAGATTGGGCAAGTTTCTTTTTGTTTTCACGTAGAAGCCCTTGAATGAAGTCCGCTTCATATGAGTACATAAACAGATCGGCAAGGAGAGGAGCACAGTTGGTTCCCATTGGAATGCCGATTGTTTGTTGAAAAATTCGACCGCCAAATTCAACAAATATGTTGTCTATGAGAAAATCTAACATGTCTGTAATTTCACTTTCAGAATACTTTTTGTCAGAATCAGAGTGGTTCTTACGAAATAAGCCTTTTCTCTACCTAAAACTAGAAATTTATACCTGCGTGTGCCATTTTTCTTGATAAAACATTGATGAACGAGTTGTTTCAATCGATATTTTAATTGAGAATGTGGTATGGTTTGTATAGAGTGTAGAGAAGTCGAATGTTTTTATACTGTTGCATGTAGCCAAAGATTCTGAAGGCCCTCTTTAATATATGTTAAAATCTTTGAAAGAGGTTTTGTACAGCAATTAGCTGACCCAGCAATGTACCTATGTTTAAACGGATTCTTATGTAGTTTAGGAATCCAATAAAGAGCTGGCAAGTCCATTCCTTTACCCTTTGTAGATGTGCTAAAGGAATGAAGAACGGTCTTGTGGTTATCAAGGACTTCCTGCTTAGTGAGTGTTGTTGGTGTATAAGTTGGGTAACCTGCAGTGTGAAATTTGAATAAGCACAATTTTCCATAACTTGTATATTCATTTTCTATAGATTTGTAAAATGCAGTTTTATGTTTTTCCTTGAAATTGTATATTCAGTTTTTACTTTTGATGTGTATTTGTTTTTTGTCTTCTGGCAATTTTAGATTTCTTTTTAGAGCTTTCCTGTGGTTTTCTGATTTTGGCATTTTCTTGTTGAGGCTTCCTTCTTGGTTATTCTTTTATCAGTATTATTGTTATTTACAAAAGGACGTTTTTTAATTACACTTTTTGATATAATAATATTTGGATACAAATTTTGATGATAAATGGTTTTATTTCTTATTGTGAAACACCAAGACGTAATTTAAACGTCATATTTTCTCTGTCAGTCATGAGACTTTTTACTCGCAAATTTAATTTAACTTGAAATGAGGAAACACATTTCTATCAGCAGACAAAATTCTCTATGTATATTTTTGTTTCACCATCACAATTTGCTATTATCTTATAAATTGTATGAATTGCTACTAAACCTTAAAATATTCCTTTTCTATTTTCAGATAATGGTTATGTCAAAAATACTATTTCGAAATCATTACAAACCAGAACCGCTGCTTAAGAAAATGGCGAAATGTAAATTCTAAAGTAAAGTCAGTGTAAAAAATGTTAAAATCACAAATGTCATTGCAATCATCAGAGATGCCGTTTATATCAAATGACAATTTTACTACCGACAGAATATTTGTAAATGAAACCTCCAGTAGTTCTTTGGATACATTCTTACTAGTGCTGAAATCTACAGCAATGACAATTATTATGTGCGCTGCGGTAGCTGGAAATCTTTTAGTCATTGGCAGCGTAGTTAAGTTTGAACGTTTGAGATCGCGTGTTACAAATTATTTCATAGTATCACTAGCATTTGCCGATATTTTAGTGGCCGTCATGGTAATGCCATTCAATGCTAGCATGGAAATCAGTCAGAAGTGGATATTTGGATCATTTATGTGTGACGTTTTCAATTCAAATGATGTTCTGTTTAGTACAAGTTCAATTCTTCATCTCTGTTGCATTAGTATGGATCGTTACATAGCCATCATGAAACCGCTGAAGTACGAAAGGAAAATGACAAAATGTAGGGCGTTATCGATGATAGCTGCAACATGGATAGCCTCCTTATTAATTTCATATATACCTATTCACTCTCAACTGTACACTACTGCTGAAAATGCTTTTATACTGAAAAATAATCCCGATTCTTGTACTTTTGTTGTAAACCGTTTGTATGCTGTTATATCATCAAGTGTGTCCTTCTGGATACCATGTACAATCATGGTTTTCGTTTACATAAAGATTTTTATTGAAGCTAGAAAACAAGAGAAACATATTCGTTCAGCAAGCCTGTGCTCAAATAAGTCAAATGCCTTATATTTAGGTAGAAACTCTCGCGATATGTCAGACAGAAAAATGATGAAACGAGAACATAAAGCTGCCAAGACACTTGGAATTATAATGGGTGTTTTCATATTGTGCTTTTTCCCGTTCTTTTCTTGGTATTTAATAACAAGTATGTGTAAAGAAAAGTGTCCGTATCCTCCAATACTTGGTAAAATTTTATTCTGGATTGGATATTTTAATTCTTGCATAAATCCCATTATATACGCTTACTACAATCGTGAATTCAGACAAGCCTTTAAAAGGCTCTTGCGGATGAAATCACAATTTGATTCATATAATTTCAACCACTGTTCTTCTGGAGATACCAAAGAGACTGCAAATGTGCCCTTAGTTTATCTTAATGGACATGCTGGGCCAACTTCTGTATAAATAAAGGGGACTTCGCTATAACGATATAAAGTAAACTGCCCCCTGCTGTTTCTTCACAAATGTTATAAAAGTCTTACGTACTGTGTTATGGCATCCCGACGAAGAAATTGTTTGTATTTTGACCGTGACAAACACATTATAACTTTCTAAAAAATGAATAGTATCCACAAATACTAATGATTGAAAAGAAAATTAAGTTTAATATTTAATTAAATTGTCTTTTAGTTAATATCGTTCGGATTATATTTGCTACTACATCTTTAAATGCTTCTTCGGTTAGCTTAAATACAATAAATTATACAGTTATATGAATAACAATCAAACAGATGATCGATAGTGACCATTTTCCGGATGAATTTGTAAATATACGCATATATATGTATTTATTAATTGTCCACCTCTTATCACTGATCTTTTCCGAACTGCTTTAAATCACAATTTGTAGATAACCTACAAAAATCCCTTCAAAACTCCATTTATTGTACCATTTTAACTATATTTTTATGTACTTTGATGATATTTTTGTTTTTACTAACTTACACATACACTTCTTTCCTTTTTTTTCTCGAATTTATTATAAAAAACATACTGGAGCTAACAATAATCGAAAGTTGTCCTCGGGTTTTAATGTACCTACCTAAATCCATAGATCAATGACAATAGCGATGAATTTTCATTCCCCATTGTTACTTTTCCCATTCTATAGGCAGCTATGTGTCATTTGAACCATTAAAGTAAATTTTAAAGGAACACGTTGGTTTGCTTTGCCTTTGTTATTATCATGATGTAGATGTGAATGAACCTAATATCTATATCACAAAATTATTATTCGACACATATTTATAATATTTTGTCATCCTTTATTGTGTACTTGAGAGTCTAAATAGAAGCAGTCTTATGACCATTTAACAAGAAATTTTTTATTTTATTTTATTTATTTATTTTTTTCCACAGTCTGCCACTTTGTTCAAAGTTTCATTACAATTTTAATGGTTTTAAGTATTACTCTAAAAAATATATAGATACATTTGTACTTACAGGAATATCTCTCTTCTAGTGACCATACCTACTGTAATACCATAAAAAACTAGTTTTTTTCTACACTGTATACAACGTTTCCACACGATAAACTAAACTCTGTTTTTCGTGAGCTAATAATCAGTGTTTCTGGACTAAACAAAGTTAAAACAAGGTTAATCATAGACAAAATCTTCGTTGAGTTTGGAGGACAGATTTTTCATTCCAATGGGAACAAACTGTGCACCGCTTTTGACCGACCTGTTCTTGTTTTCACATGAGGCTAAACTTTTACAGGGGCTACTGAATCAGAAAGAAAAGAAGCTTCACCAGTACATTTCAGTTTTCGATATATAGCTGATGTTCTGTCACTTAATAATCCTTACTTTAAGGATTACATACGTCTCATATATCCCAGTGAACCCGAAATTAAAGAGTTCACAGACACACCCACTTCTGCTTCATAGATTTGTATTTTTACGTAGATAATGATAGGGGATTGAAATCAGAACTTTATAACAAAGGTGATGATTTTTATTTTCCGATTGTGAACTTCCCCTTTCTTGACAGTAACATACCAAGGTCCTCAACCAATGAGGTGTACATTTTACAGTTGATTTGTTACTGCCTTGCATATGATTTCTACGACTACTTTTTCGGCAGGGCAAGATTGCTGTCACATTAACATCTAATACAGTGTTATGTTCAGTCTGTGTTAATTTCATCACTCCAAAAACTTTACGGTCGTCATCACGAAACGATTGGCCGATACGAAGTTTCAATCTCATGTATGAGACTAGATATCTTCAGTTGGAATTCCCGCCCTTCTGAATTGACACCTCTTGGGGTTTGACACTTCACTGGCAATGTGACCGGTGCCTTTTACCGAGCAGGACATGCTTACCCTTCGGGAGCACCTGATGTCACTTCCGGTTTTTAATGGGAGTTCACATTGCTAGGGCTTTAGTTTTTGTGCTGTATTGTTTTTTTTTTTTTGTTTGTTTGTTTGTTTAGTTTATTATGTGTTTTTATTCCTTTTGTGATACATATATCATTGTGGCGTTTGTTTGTTGTTCCATTCTCACGACTTTTTTTCCTTGGATTTCGAATTTGACTTTTCCCATTGTTTTGTCGTTTGGTATTCTTTTGCCGATATATATGTACCATAAAGCTGTGTTTGGATCAGCAGCAGCAATATTTTCATCAAGTCCAGTAGTCTGAAGATTTTTATTCACACATAAGTACAGGTACAATGGCCATTGAGGAAAACAAAGAAGAAAACTGTCAAATTAATAATAAAACTTAAAGAGAAACGCATTGATAACAGGTTATACTATCTTATCATGCTAAACAAAATTTCCGGAATCCTGTTTGACCCTAACATAGCATGTTTATCATTCTGGATCTGATTACCTATAATGTCACTCTTGGTAATTATGAGGACTACAAGTTCCAATATAAAAAAAAAACACAAAAACTACGAAGAACATCGAAGTTAAAAACCTAGATAAGAAAGAATGAAACCACACAAAGCACAGAACATCAAAATTTCCATAAAAATACTCATTTCATGTTCTGATCTTCACAATTTTAGAATTTTTAGACAATTTCAAGATAACAAAAGCAATGCTATGTTGCCTCTGCAATTAATCAAGACTAATTTTCTATGAAAACCAAATTGAGACTTGCTTGAAATAGTGTTCAGAAAGACTTGTGTAATGTTTGTATATTGGTTGACTGCAAGACAATTTGTCTTGATTATGTTTTTTTTTATCTTGAATTTTTCAAAAAATTCAGTTATTGTAAAGATCAATACGGGCATCATTATATTTATTTTGCTTTAAATGGTGACGCAAAAAATCAAGGAAAGAAAACAAAGGGTAAATAAACGGGTTTGCAATAAAACAGGTAAAATAAAATAAAGCTATGGGGTAGGCGTAAGTGAGACGACATCCCATATGAATGAACAAGAGAAAAAAAATATAACATCTAGAAGTTGTCGAGTGGTCTTTCATGAGAAGCAATCATTCGCACAACAAGATAAGCCCTTAACGGCCCCGGAAACAGTGGTATCAAACATTCCACATAAGTAGCCAAAAATCTATAATAAGTATAGTATTCGATATAATAAACATATAACATTAAAAACACTGACTTGGGTCAGATATACATAAAGAATATACTCTTCAAAAAGCAATTATAATAAAAAGTTTTTAAAATCGAACTGGAAAAATGTTATATCCTACTCTTTGTCCCACATACAACTCGTTCTGGAATATCTAAAATATATGTGTAATATCTTTAATATAATAAAAGCTGATACTGTAACTTTTGTTTTTATTTTGCAGTTAAATACTTGAACCTTTTCATATGATTAATAATATATTTCTGTGTTGATTCTTTGATTTTTGCATAAAATATGAATGTGACAAGTTCCTTTTTTTGTGAACAGAAGTTCAAACTATATATATTGACTTTAATCTATTTAGCAGATGCAGAATTTTATGAAAGCCTTGACTTTTGTTTTAATCAGTAAATTTTGTTGAAATATGTGGGACGCAACGGAAAACAATAAATACACTAGTCAACAAGAGTAACCTTTTATGTAGTGAATACCTTCTGGAACTTTCATCTGAAGTTTTGTGAAGATATCAGTTAATTTATAAATTTTAGAATTCTGATTTATCAATCCTTAGTATAAATTAGCTTATACTATTCCTACAGTCATATAATTGGTCACTGACAAGTAATAGTTCATGTTATGTTTTACAGGAAAATATGTTCATTCCTTATTCCTTTATACTTCGTGATGACAATATTGTGTGCGATGAATGTAAGATAAAACTGCAAATGTGTTGTTTTTATTTTTTTCAAACAGTTTTACTTAATATATTTACACGAAGAATGATATTATGTCTCGAGTTCCGTTTCAAAGCAAACTATAGATACCAATGACATTGAAATGGCCTTTGGGTGGGATGTATTTATAGCGGGAGTGTATATATAACAACAAAGTTTGCAAATGATGAAAAAACATGACATTTAATAGGAAATCATACAGTTTTAATCATTAGTAAATTGCTAGAGGGAATCGGCAACTTTTTTTACAACGATTGTAAAATTTGAAGAATCTATCAAATTTTATAGCAACCTATCTAGCGGTAGATCATCAATAGAAACTCGAACAGAAGAGGAATAGATGCCATTCCAACAGTAAAATAAAACATGATTACACAATATAACCATATAACCATAAACAAGATTTAAAGCTACATGTTTGCTATGAACCTGTAAAGCTAAACTGAAAATCTAACCCAATATAAAAGTGTTTAGGACTTGTATAATACCGTTCCTTTTTTTCCAAAAATGAAAAAAAAAATGATTAAAGGTTATTTGCATCGTTCAACTAGTACTCTAAATATTCTTTCCCTTCATAGGTTTTTTATCCTTAGCAAAGCATTGGCGAATCAGACGTATTGTCCAAAGTTACCATATGCTTTCTCGCATAGATGAAATACATTGGATTCATTAAAATTCGTTGGATTACAATTTATCAGGATGCATTGATTGATTCATTGTTGCTTAACGTCTAGTGGCAAATATATTTCATGCTTCTTCAGGACGAGAACCTGTTCAATTTATCAAACAATTCGAACAGGGGTTGAATGGGACACATTTGAGGAGGAACCAATTTTGACTGCCACTGTAAAATGAGGATGGTTGGGCAGGGTCGGATAATTTAGCCATACGCCTACTCTTTTTCGAAAATTTGAGAAGGGATCTTTAGCGTGCATAGAGTGCAAACACGTTATCCACTTTATCAGGATGCAGTGAAACTACTAATTGAACTGCATTACTCGAAAATAACAAAATAACTCGATTTCCTGTAACCACGATAAGAAATTAATACGCAGTATTCAAACTTTATCATAGTCACCCAAAAATAAACATTTTCAAAATGTACGGAAGACTAGATACCTATATCAAATTTCACTTCATTTTGCCGAAGGATTTCAGATGGGGTCATTTTTCTGAAATTAAATCCAGATATTTAACCGTTGGCGGTGATGTAAGTTGTTTGTCCAAAATAAAATACATTATTTAAAAAAAAAACTTCCATCAATGCCTCAATTTAAGTTCATTTGGCCGAGCAGTTTTAGAACAAACAATTTCTGAAGGTAAAATTAGGAATAAAACCAACAATGCAGACCAAAAGATGGAAGAGAGATTTTTAAACCCAGATTTTAATCCAAAACCGAACTTAATGAATTGGGTGAATAATATCCGTTTATAACCTTTGTCGTCTTGAATCCGCTCAAAGACATTTAGTAATATGCCAAAACTAATCCCTTTATGCAAAACTAAAGGGCCGTTGTTATTAAAAAAATGATTAAAGTAAGATCACAGAGATACAATGAAATTTTTTGGTAGCTTAAAATAAATCGGCATAATATTGATATCACTGTACAAAACTAATAGGTTCTTAAATGAGTTCAAAGTGAAGATCAGAAAATCTTCAACGACTTCTCTAAAATCACGTCTTTCCCGTGTGGAGCATAGCGGAACGAATGTAAAAACGCTGAATTTAAAAGAAAACGAGTTGAAGATTTTCCGGTTCTTCACTTTTGAACGAGTGTACGTATCTATTTCTTGTGTACATAATCGATTTTAAGCCATCATGCATCAACGTGAATTGATTGAGCACAACCGAACAGATGAATTAACGTTCCGCTAGATTGGTCAAAAGTCACGAAAAGTCATTATGATTGGACTTCTTTCCAGTGGGAGATCGCTGCACGTGCAACGATCTTCAATGGATTATCTCCCACTGAAAACGGCAATAAATGGAAGAAATAGTTACATTATACGTGTTGTGGGACAGATGTATGTTTGTTAGTAAGATAAATAATAAAGTCAGATTGCACATTCAGTTGCCGAGATCAAGTCTATTCAACTTAACATTTCCAGGTTTTTTGGCCCTTTTTAATATCATTATAAGATTTATTTGATTTTTTAATTGTTTTGGTTTTTAATGGTTGTGCTTATTAGTTCATTATTATATCTTTAACCGGCTTTCCAATATCTTGATCTGCAGCACTGCTATTAAGTTGTCAGTCAACGAAATGGCCATACAGTGCATCAAATTTATTTCGGTATTTTGTGATACATTTTTTTATTACTCAGGGGATCGCAAATTTTCAAAAAGAAAACGAAAATGTCAGATTTGTGCATTGCATTGCCAGACTAAGCAAAAAATAACGTTCTCCCTTCTTACAGACTTGAAAATTTTAAACTAACCCTGATTACTTCCGTAGTTATTTGTTTTAGTAGAATGATACATGTATTAATCCCTAAGTTTGGGGAGTTCCAATTGAAGGTGCCTCGGTATTCTTTTAATATTTTGACACTTCTTGACGGAGAATACAGCAGAAAGATTTACAAAGAATATTGTTAGTCCTTTCTAGAACATATTTTTTTTCGACAGAACGTATTGAATGTAGATTTGTGTCAAGTATTTCCTTGAAAACCCTTAATATAATCTTGCATAGCTAACAGTCATATGAAACTAATTAGCTGACGGTAATTGATTTTGTGAAATAAATCTTAGACGTACATTATAAACTATTTAACAGATGATGGTACTAGAAACGGTACCAATATCCGTCAAACAAAGATAATTCATAAAAAGAAAATCAGAGCATTAACTTTATAAAGAGAATTAGACCTGTTACCCACATAGACAGGCAGAAAAGCCACATTCAAAAAAGGGTTAACGGCTTATTTTATCAAACAAACAAACAAAAACAAAAAAAAACAAACACTGTTCCTACTAAGAAATCGGTACTTAAACTTTTTTTGTTAGAAAGCATTAGAAACCTTAATATTTTATATTTTTGGGGGATTAAGAAATAAGCAATTGTAAATTTTTGTACCCCAGAAGATTATTAAGCATCTATTAAACACGGTATCAATATAGTACATATGGTTTGATCAACATTTAGCTAAGAATTCTGCTCATTCCGGTGATATAAGGAACCGTCTCGAATTTGGAGTGAAGTGTGCGAGTTTTCTTCGTGTTGAAGTCCTCAATATGACTTTAGAATCGAGAATAGCATGTTCATTTACTTTGGATTATTGTCACTTTTATGTGGGTTAAAATATTCTTACTTGCCTACTAAGAAAAAATCCTAGCTGAACGGAAAAAAATGTCTATTGCTGGAAGAGTCAGTATGTGTACTAAAACGATCACTGACGATTTCTACAGAAAAACTGAATCTGAAAGAGGTGCAGAAATACGCCATTTCACAAAGATAAACTTCTCCTTTGTGGCTTCAAAACTAAATTGTCTTATAATAAACTCAATATAAAAATAACTGTCGCCGAGCCATTAAAAAATCAAAAGTATCCCAAGGCAGATGAATTTGTTCAAAAGAAAACTTTAAATTAGAGTACGCAGTTTAGCTAAGCCAATTTACTCCGTTATATGGGAGACTATATACTGATCATTAACCATCCAGGACCGACTATAAATATTAGAGGTGGATAAATGTATAACAAAAGACTGATATTACAGGAAGCGTTCTATCATTAATACTATTGTTTACTAACTGGATTTTACCGGAGACTATAAACTAACCATTAAGCATCTTATGAGAGACCATAAATATTGCAGGTAGAAAACATATGCAACACTTCATTACAGGAAGCATTCTACCATTAATACTTTTTATTTACTAACCGGATCATATAGTTAACCCATTGTTATTGTCAATGTACGGACAGTTCTTTGTCTTCTACAGCAATGTACTTTTATTAGGGACTGGCTTTCCATTTATAATCTGTGTTTCCAGATATTGAACAGGTTTCTCGATTAATAAAAATTATTTTTAAATATAGCAATATTATTCGTGACCGTTTACCATTATTGTGAATTATCACACGAGTTATTTGCTTGTTTCACGAAGAAAGTCTTAGAATTAGATTTAATCATTACTAAATGATAAAAAAAAAATGTGTCATATTATATTAAAGTCTTTCTTGATTAGTTTTAAATGTCTTTGTAATCAAAATCTCTATCAGTTTTTTCTAGCATTTTCAAATTCTGTGACTACATATTGTTTTTTTTTCTTCTAATTTTCAAATTTAGGTTCAGGATTGACTGATACATGATTTCAAACTCCGAATGAAATATTTTTCAGAGTTGTAAGTAAGTAAAGTCAAGAAATACCAAAGGGATATTTGAAGGAGGGGAAAATCTAAAACAACTGACGAACTCCGGAGAACAACGAAGACAAGACCAAAACAATACAAACACTACACTTAAAAACTAAAAACATATGAACATAGTCCCCACCAATAAAACCGGGGGTAGACTCAAGTGCTCTGAAAGAGTTAAGCAGTGTCTGTTTCCTGCAGGACACCCGCTATGCTGCCCGTGTCAAATCCAGTATAAGGATGAAACACCAATGGAACAGGTCCATTTTCATTTGGCAAACGGTTTTTTCATACCTGTCAACCAAGTCTTGATGACGCCCATAAAAATTTAATAAGGATGACTGCAACTTAGAAGCAACATACCCCGGTCAGAGTAACTTTTCTGTCAGGAGCCGGGCTCTGTCCAGGAAGTCAATGCACATGTATATGTCACAAACTCTGGAATAACGTACTAGTTGTGAAATATACACCCCATACCCCGGCGTTTCTGGGCTGTTGCCGCTCAAATATGGAAAGTTGACGATTGGAAAGTCCAAATCATCCCAACTTAGAAGCAACATACCCCGGTCTGAGTAACTTTTCTGTCAGGAGCCGGGCTCTGTCCAGGAAGTCAATGCACATGTATATGTCACAAACTCTGGAATAACGTACGAGTTGTGAAATATACACCCCATACCCCGGCGTTTCTGGGCTGTTGCCGCTCAAATATGGAAAGTTGACGATTGGAAAGTCCAAATCATCCCAACTTAGAAGCAACATACCCCGGTCTGAGTAACTTTTCTGTCAGGAGCCGGGCTCTGTCCAGGAAGTCAATGCATATGTATATGTCACAAACTCTGGAATAACGTACGAGTTGTGAAATATACACCCCATACCCCGGCGTTTCTGGGCTGTTGCCGCTCAAATATGGAAAGTTGACGATTGGAAAGTCCAAATCATCCCAACTTAGAAGCAACATACCCCGGTCTGAGTAACTTTTCTGTCAGGAGCCGGGCTCTGTCCAGGAAGTCAATGCACATGTATATGTCACAAACTCTGGAATAACGTACGAGTTGTGAAATATACACCCCATACCCCGGCGTTTCTGGGCTGTTGCCGCTCAAATATGGAAAGTTGACGATTGGAAAGTCCAAATCATCCCAACTTAGAAGCAACATACCCCGGTCTGAGTAACTTTTCTGTCAGGAGCCGGGCTCTGTCCAGGAAGTCAATGCATATGTATATGTCACAAACTCTGGAATAACGTACGAGTTGTGAAATATACACCCCATACCCCGGCGTTTCTGGGCTGTTGCCGCTCAAATATGGAAAGTTGACGATTGGAAAGTCCAAATCATCCCAACTTAGAAGCAACATACCCCGGTCTGAGTAACTTTTCTGTCAGGAGCCGGGCTCTGTCCAGGAAGTCAATGCATATGTATATGTCACAAACTCTGGAATAACGTACGAGTTGTGAAATATACACCCCATATCCCGGCGTTTCTGGGCTGTTGCCGCTCAAAAATAGGAAGTTGACGATTGGAAAGTCCAAATCATCCCGTTTGTCGTACAGTTTGTATTCAGCCTTCCTCTGGTGTCAATTTCGAGGTGAAGGTCAAGATAAGATGCAGACTTGGCAGAGTCTGTGGTATTCTTAATTTCGAGCTCATTGGGATAGATGAGATGTAAGAAATTCCCAACGTGAATTGTTGAGTGATGAAACATCATCTATATAACAAAAGCTGAAATTAAAGGTATGAGCTTACTTCTTCTGTTTTTCCTTATGAAGCCCGACAAGAAAGTCTGTTAGATTTAGAGTAGTTTTTAACAAATTGTGATTTATCTCTACCAATGACAAGGTATGTGTATCTGCTGTTGCCATTTTTATTTTGAAAAGCATCGATGGATTAGATCAATGGTGGTATAGAGGGTAGAGAAATCAAATGTTTTTTATGCTGTTACAGACAGAAATGGATAGAGATGGTAAAATATCCTTTAGGTCTTTGGAGTTCTTTAATATCCACATTGAATAGCTTGTCTCACAATACCTTTGGAGGCCTGTTTTGACATCTGTTAGAATAGACGTTAGAAGTTGAGACAATGGTTTGGTGGAACACTTTGCAGATCCAGCTTATGTAACTTGGGTATCCAGTACAAGGTAGATCACAATTATCATCTTTGATGAAAATACCAAATGACGATAAGACCGATCTATGATTGTCGGTTTTTTCTTCCTTTGAAATTGCAGTAGCTTTATAGGTAGGATTGCCAAGTTTTCACCAATTTTCACAAAAAATGAAGAAAACATGTCAGAAAATAAAAATTTTATGTGTACTCACTCGCGGCTGATATGTATATATTATCAGGTTTTCTGCAAATGTATGTCGTAAAATATCAGCCGCGAGACACAATGTGAAGCTTTTTCGGCGAGTGAGCGTAGCGAACGGGCTGAAAAGCTTCGTATTGTGTCGAGTGGCCTATATTTTACAATATTTGTTTGAAGAAAACTTGACGATAAATTTATCGTATTGTTAACTAACAATCTTAATGGAATTTCTTACTTTTCAATGGCCATCCGCCTATAACCGGATGTTTTCCTGATATATTCGGGTCAGCTCATATTAGGGTCGGGTCAACTCTTTACGTCGTCACAGTGCCGAAATACAGGAAATTATGAAGGCCTCAGCAGGTCGATATAGGCATGGGGAAATACGATAATTTACGATATACGTTTGCAGATATACACACGCACTACGCCTGAACGCAGTATTAGGATTTAGGATTATCTCCCTTATGTATACCTCTGTCCTTATATTACATTGGTTTAAAAGTTTTCGGCCATTAGCTGATGAAACATTAAACTTTAAAATATTCATATACACATACAATGCACGAAAACTTTAATATTATTGAAACATACAGTAACATGTTGTCAGCTTCTTTTCACTGTCAAGACAGAAAACACATTGATCAAGTTTATTACCAATACAAATGGCAATATAAAATTACAAGATATACTCAATGTAAATTGAAATCAACGGAAGTTTTATGCAAATGAAAGGCGTTGATGGCTTTTTTAATCCGAAATATAAAAAAAAATCGGATGAAAAGTATTTCCACGGTGTCTATCCATATCGGATCCTTTACGCGCTTTTTGACGTTACGATTGACCAGAACGTCCAATGTGAGCTTATTTTATATCTGTTTGATTGGGTTATAAATAAATGTGAATACATGTAGCTGGCGGAACAAGTAAATAATCGAGATAAGTAACTACGTCTTCTTTTCTGTCCAACTTTTAACGACGCAAGAGTGAATTCTTGACAAAAGAATAGAAAATATTTTCAAATTGTAAAACGATGTCAAACTCTGTTGAATTTACATATTTGTTCCGCGTTTGAGCTCATAAAAGTTGTGAATTTTGTTAGCATTAGTCGTTGTTTAAACAGTTAAAAAGTATTTTATAAAATGAATGGTAATTCCTTTGAAAACAGGTCAAAACTTAATAACCAGTGGTAACGGAACTTAACGACCGATGGCACCGCGTCCTTTGTGATTCTTTACCATTGCAGAGCTTATTAGTCGGACATTCAATTGACCAATTTTGTACAAACGATTTTCCTAGAATAACTGAACTTCACTCCGATCATATACGTATAAACCGCCTTTCATATAAGATATGACTGTCCGTCTGCAGTAAGATATGTAGTCAAGAATCGTAAAGGATGGAGTGCCATCAATTTTAAAGATCCGATACCACTGGTTATGTAAGTTTTTGCCCGTTTTCAGATGAATATCTACTCACTTCGATTGTACTTTTAAGTTGATTAAATAACGACAAATGCTAACAAAATGCCGTTTTACTTCGTTTTAAAATTTGTAAACAGATTCTCATCTTTTGGCAAGATTTATTTCTTTATCATTAAAGGCTGAGCAGATAAGAAGGCTTAGTTACTTACCTCGATGGTTTACTTCTTCCGCAAGCTTTTCACATTTATTTATAACCCAATTAAACAGATATAAAATATAGCTTACATTGGACGTTCTGGAAATATACACAACAGACTGACGTATTATTCTGAAAAACATTTTTTCTCAAAAATGTACCAACAAAATCATGGAATTGGAATCGAGCACCTTCCAGAATGATATCAAAGGAGATGCCATAAACGGACAAAGGAATGCATTTCACGAAGTTTTACTAAATTTTAAACAAATAAAACAAAATCAAAGGACAAAAGACTACTCAAAATCCACAAGCATTCAAAATACAAGTATTAATTTTCAGGGAAATGCATATTATTTTTTAAAAAAAAGTGAGGGGTGGTTAATAGAAAAGTACAAAATGATCTATATTATGATTGTTAAGCAACATTTCATTGAAGACCCAGATAATTTACAAAATTTTCTCATTCTTAGTAATTTTATAAATAATTTCATATCTTTAAGTAATTCTTAACATATTATTACAAAATAAGGCCTACATGATTCTGCAACGTATACATGGTCCATTCAATTGATATTTGAAGTCAAATAACATATTATATCGATTTTCAGCAGTCAATTGTACTAGTCTATCCGATTTCAATACAATTATCACTTTCAATGCAGATTCAGCCTACACTCTGTACGCAAACTCAATAATGTCTGTTTGAGCGAAAATTTAGTAGCTAAAATGACACATGGGCATCTGAATTAATCCACCCTTTGAAGTTTTTATTGTTATTCAGAGGTATGTCCAAACATTTCCATTCTAGAAGAATTTACATTGTAAACAGTGATATTAAGACTAACTGTCAAAGTATTTTTAATAGGTTTTCCTTGTTGAATCTTAAAATAACGCCTTTTTATGCTCCTTCTGTAAGAAACAGGATAACTGCACATCATATGTACTTGTTAACACTCTAGAAATATTGTGACAGATAATTCATCAAAGCTTTTTCAGTTTATTGGACTGATCTACATAGTTTTTATAAGATACAGATTCAAATATAATTACTTTAATAGCATATTCAGACTTTTCGTCCTCTTATTAGCACCTTCTGTGTGTAGAACACGCAATGAAAGCATTTGTAACATTCAAAATATCAGATATAGACTTAAATTAAGTATTTGATGTTTGCTGTCACGGCTTCAATCAATTACAAAAGGACTGTACGTTGTGCTTAAATGATTTATTATAGCAAGAAACAACGATAAGGAAACATTACATTCGTGTCTGTAATAATATTTTCTCAGAAACATTCTATTATTTCAACCCTAATTCTGGTAATTGTAAAAAGGAGACGACTATATTCGATGTTTGATATATTTGAAATCCCCCACTTTCCAAAATCAAATATTCTATCAAAAACAATAAACTAAAGATCAGGTGAAGATCTCCAGACGTTTTTCATTTATCACCATGTTCAATCTAATTGTCTCATTGCTGCATATCCCACATTCTTTAATTTTATGGTATTAGTGGGCATCTGGACATCACAACAAACAGGTAAATCTGGTAATCAAACTTTATGACAAAATAATTCCATTTTAATTTGCATATGACAAAATACAAGAATTTCATTGGTCAGAAGGGCAAAATCGTAAAAGTTTATACATCGATAAACCCGTATTTGACAAGTATATTCATGCGCTTTCTTGATTATTTAAAGTTTCAAATGAGACATTAAAAGTGAAAAATGGTGTATAAGAATAAATTTTAAGGATGATACTGACAATAATAGTCAAAATTTAATGAGAAATGGTTTAAAAATGGATGAAAATTGCGAAAATTTTTGCACGGACGTCACAGTCAAGACGGCAACGTCATATTTGTAAACAACGCAAGTTGAATTCTTCAAACGGAAAAAAATCGGACAAGTTTCCTTGTTTTTTCGATTTGTAAATGACTTTGTTGACTTTTTTACTCAATCGCTCAGCTGCCAAAAATAGTACCAGATTCAAGATGAATGTCGCCGGACTTTATTTAGTTTGTGAGTGGGTCGGCCGAGTTTACACATCGATAAACTCATATAAAATCGTATTTAATCCTATAAGAGACGATTTCGACTTTCCTATAGTTTATTTTCGTTTCTCCTTAGAGACTTACCGTTAGCCCATTTCTACGGGGTCTACGTTTCGCAACATGTCCGATTTGTATGAGTAAAATGTAAGTAATGATTTCCCGACTTCAAAGAATGCAATATGGTGCTGAAAGCAACAAAAAACAAACTGCAGTAAAAATGGGTTTGAGTAAAAAATAAGAATCCGAGGCATTGGTGATTGATGATGATACTTTAATCTTTTTTTTTTTGTTACATCGTAGTTTTAATGGAAGGAAGAGACAAATGACAGCCCAAACGAAAATTTTAAAACTGGGTCTTTCTGTGATTTGCATTGTTCTCTTTCAAATAAAAAAAAGTCTCGTGGAAAATTATTCAACCTCAGTTTTACAAACCCCGTTCACAGCCAGGTTGTATAGTTCCATTTCAGATTCAGGTTTGCTTGTAACTTCAGTTTGCGAAAATACAGTTGACTATTTTCGTGCAATATGGATCACAAAAGTACTAGTACTCCGATAGCCAAAATCCGATACCACTTATTCCCTAAATACAGCAAGATGGTGTTAATATGACTACTTAAGATGTTTATCCTAACTCAATCTTATTGATTATGTCCGTACTTGAGACAGCGTAACGACAGTAGTGGTTATTACACCTAGACACTCGGACACCGGGCATTATCGAGATCAATCATACCAATGTCATATAAAAATATCTATAAATAAAATGATCAATTTCTTGACAGGTTCTATTATAGAAAATAGTTTTCACTTTATTTTCTATTATTGTGATTAGAGGGTTCCCAGTTTCGACTAGTTCATTGTGCTTAGGGGGTTAATTGGATCTCTAATTACTCTCAGTAACAATTAAGGCAGGCAAAAATGAATCTAAAAGACGAGTATAAATTATCGCGGTACAAGGAAAATAGTTATCATAGATCGTACTGAGTGGAAACTTGAAGTGTAATTAACCTATCTGTACGTTTCATAATAAAAGTGCATTCCTTCTGTCAGCTGTGTTATTAATTTTCAGTATTTAGCATGTTTTACTGAAGTGCGAGATGTACGTTTTAATATTCTATTGTATATCAGACTAGTAAAATGACGTATTTTAAAATATCCTCTTTTCGCAAAACAATTTTCGAGCATTTCTAAATAAAGACTGAAACAATTTGCATTCAAAAACTTGCAGTTCTGACTTTCGTTAAATTTCTCAGTTGACCTGTTAGTTTTGTAATGAAGTACCTTATATATTTTCGCCTAAAAAGAATACATTTTCTTGGAGATTAATTATTTTTTATAAAAGTACAAAAATGAATACCAGTCTTCATGAGAAATGTCAACAGTTGAATAAAAAATCCAGAATTGTAAAGGAAAACTTTCCCCACAATTCTGGAAATACCAGTATTTTTAAAGGTCAATTCTGGGATTTCCAGTATTATGCATGCTCTTGTACACAATACTGTATACCATTCCCTGAAATATGTTTGCCTTTACCATTCCATATCTAAAATTCTATCTATTTGTTTTGTTTTGAGTTTCCATTGAATTGTATCTAAATTATTTTGTGATTTTCTTTTATAATTCAACTGTGCGATAATAGAAATCACTGCAATTCTGGGTGGTCAGTATCTTCAAGCATTTTCCAGTATCTGCATTTCTGGTTTCACCAGAATCTTGAAAGATTTTTTAATATATACTACTACAAATAACAATTCCGAATTTTCATAATCTGGAATTTGGAAAACATCTAAAAATTACAAAATTTAGTCCGATAATGCCACCCCAGTATTAATCAGTATCTTTATACAAGTATGCCTGCTTGCTATAGTAAAACCAGTTTATACTCTTCACTTCACCAGTCGTATGTTACTGGACTTGTGAATCATGAGTTATTGATTATGCTTTCAACGCAGTGATAATTAATGCTTCCGGCTGTTAGCATTCTATTTTTATATGTAAAGGATAGTTATTTTTTGGTAATTCCATTTTAATTTGCATATGATAAAATACAAGAATTTCATTGGTCGGAAGGGCAAAATCATAAAAGTGTATACATCGATAAACCCATATTTGGAAATTATATTCATGCACTTTCTTGATTATTTAAAGTTTCAAAAGAGACATTAAATGTGAAGAATGCTGTAAAAGAATAAATTTTAATGATGATACTGACAATAATAGTTAAAATTTAATGAGAAATGGTTTAAAAATTGATGAAAATTGCGTTTTCAAAAATTCCGCGAAAATTTGCTGGACGGACGTCACAGTCAAGATTGCAATGTCATATTTGTAAACAACGCAAGTTGGATTCTTCAAGCGGAAAAAATCGTACATTGCGTGGATTCTGTACGCTTCAGATTATATTAAAATCTTTCAAAATGTAAGTTTCCTTGTTTTTTCGATTTGTAAATGACTTTGTTGACTTTTTTATTCTATTGCTCAGCTGCCAAAAATAGTACCAGATTCAAGATGAATGTCGCCTGAAAAGGGCAAAGTTTTTTTTTTTTTTATTTCTGTTATGAACAACTTTTCGATGTTTGAAATGGAATTATAAGAATTAAATACGATTTTGTATGAGTTTATCGATGTGTAAACTCGGCCTTTTCACTCACAAACTCAACATAAAGTCCTTCGGACTTTATTTAGTTTGTGAGTGAGTCGCTGAGTTTACACATCGATAAACGCATAACAAAATCGTATTTAATCTTATAGTAAATAAAGTTGTTAGACACTATATAAGACCCTAATAAAATCGAGAAATTTATGTAAATGTTCAACCATGATAATTTTTATATCCTTAACCCGTTACAAATAACCTTACATTTTTAATGTATATAATTTTAAAAATTATAAATCTAAACGCTTCAGCAGAAGGACAATTTTCGATGATGGAAAAAAATTACCATCAATAAACTAACGTTATATTTACTTATTGAAATTACATGTATTTCCAGGTTCATCACTCTTCCGAAGAAAAACTGTGTAAACATGTTGTTACTATCAGGAAAATTAACACTTTTCCAGAATCAAATTAATCAACAAAATATTTGATGATAACAGGAGTAATTGATTTGAAGGAAGTTAGCTAACATGACAAACATTTATAACTGCTGCAGTTTATTTGCACTATCATCATAAAACATGAAAGCTGTCAGAGAATTGCATTATCTAATGTATCAGTTCTGTCTAGAAAAAAAATTACTGGTGTCTATTGTGATTGATACGTCCCCCTGGATTACTTCACAGAAAACCCCATGTATATTATTAGTTATAATCTTAAAACTCCAGTGCAGTAACCTCTTAATTACTATAATTTAATACTCAGAAGGCTAACAAATAGCCATTCATGCATGTACTCTACACAATCCATTTTGTTTCAAATAGTAATATAAACTAATGTTATATTTAGAATGATTATTTCCAGATTTTTCATCAAAAAGATTTGAGTTAATTGTATGACAACTATAATACTAATCTAGCCTACTGCACGATAGAACTGAGATTTTTATTATCAATATAAAATCTAAATAATTTTGTACTAGAATCATAATAAAAGAACTCAGATATTAACCCCCATCCACCAGATCATGAAGAAACTAAACCATTTAACTGTCTCTTTTTTAGCCGGGGTTTTTGCTTACCCATTCGGAGCACCCAAGTATCCTTCAGTATTTCTGTAGGATTGTGCTGCTTATCTATATTTTTTCCCTAATTTCTGTGAAATTTGTCATTTGCTTTGTTCCAATAATTCTTGATTTCTCTTATGTTTTCTTATATTTGTCATAACTTCTTTGATGTGGGTCAGCAACAGATCTCTATTTTCAAAATACCAACACGACAGTTCTGCTTTCATATTTGATATCGTTGATAATTAGTAGAAAAAATAGTCACCGAGTTTTGTAATGTCAGAAGAAGCCCTTTATTTTTAACTCATTGGGATACAAATGCAGATTATCACTGAACGGATACTTCTTTAGTCAGAGTTAAAGATTTAATATAAGTTACATCCTTTCTCGGAGGTAACACCTGAAGAAAGTGTGCTATCGATAAGTGAAGAGTAAAGTTGTTGAAGAGGGGAGGACGATTACTACCAGATGGAATACCGAACATCTTTTGGAACACGAGCAAAACAAACTGAATTGCTTTCGTATTACAAATAGACTTTCGATTAAAAAATAAATAATACTGTTATAATCGTTATATTTATTGTTATATTCTGTGCAGTATTGACGAAGTGAGATTTTTTTTTTATTCCAGATGACAAGATAATTTTCTCAGTTTTCAGTTTTTCAACTCAAATTGAATCTTTTAAGTGTGAATTTATGTGAAATGTTGCTATAAAGGAAATGGAAATAAAACGTTTTAATGCTGTTACAAAATGTATAGGTCTAGAACTTAAAACTTCCGTCAAGCGTTTTAAGTTTTTCAATATCCAAATTTCATTAACGCCATTTCTTATGTGACAATATTCATGCTTTACAATTTGTAGAAAGTAAGTTAGCAATTTGAAAAGATCCTGTTATGTGATTATGGCCATGCTGATTGACAGATATTTGGAAAGCGGACACAAAAAGTTGTATACCCAATCTTTGTTTGGTTTGAACATTTACTATCTGTACAATTATTTAGTTTGTGTAAATAATGCCATCATTCTATTTATATTGACAAAACTTTGCTGTAACTGATTTATCTAAAAGCAAATTCTTGTATCAAACACGTGAGAAAAAGTACATGTCAAATAACGTCAGCTTGAAGGGATCCAGTTAACAAAAGGCTTCAAATAATACTACACATGCTATAATTTTCTAGAACTCTAAAGTTGTCCTGTCTATCTTTTTTTGTTTTTGAGAAAGCGTTTCGGAGCTGAGAGGACAGTAAGTGACAGTGCACGCTCAAATATATAATATATTACATCTAAAATTTACCATTCTAAAAATCATAGTTTTATTTGATTGATAAATACATATAAACATTTAAGAAAAAACAATCCTCGATGTTAAAACTGTCTCGGTTTATATATATATATATATATATATTATCCTGTGGCGACTAAGAGCTTCCAGCACTATTATACGTCTGCTTTCTTCTTTCTTGACTTGTTAAGCCGTTTGCGTCGTTTTATTTTTTATATTGTGTTGGGATGACAAAGAGGTAGGAGTATACCACCCACTATGATATATCTACTGGTATAATTCCTCCGATGTCTTGATTGTCTTTTTGTGCGAGTGTCATTCCAACACCAAACTAGTTTTAGTGTGGACATGGTCCAGTCATGATAATTTTAAGATTTAAATACTAACTACTTATTCAATTCGTGGACGCTTGTCTGCAGTGATTCAGGAGAAAAAACGCATGAAGGTTTATATCTCTTAAAGACATTTTGGGGGTTTTCTTGAATTTGCAATGGTAGAATTTTCTATAATTTTGATATATTTTCCAGTTATGAGTGTACATTAAGTAAATGAAAGATTATAAAGTTTGAGCTGGTGCAAATTTCTTTAATTTGACTTAATGCTAATATGAAAATGTACTATGAAATACTTGTAGTCTCGGGCCTGTAGCCCTCGGGAAGACAATATCCCTCAGGTGGACGATTGTGATCTACCTCAGAATGTATATTGTTCCATTGGTTCCTTTTTGACTTACTCCAATGCTCATTGTTGAGTCTGACATGTCTGAAGTGGACTGATTGCAATGTTTTGACACCGTTACTTATTTCTTTTACAAACGAGGGCGGTGTGATATCCTTTTTAGGACTTACCGCGTGGGAGGGTATTTTATTTGTTTCCAGTATCACTAGTAGGGGTCTCCTCAACTTTTTCGTGATCATTGGTAATATCAATCAATTCAAGTTCTTTTTCAAGTTCTTCTTCATCTGTGGCGGTAACACTTAAATACGATGTATTTACTTTAAATTCAAGAACTCTGTCATAATCCTTACGGTTTTCTTTTCCAAATTCAGCAGAAATTATAGATTTGTAACTGGTTTTATTTCCCACCTGTCTTGCGCGATTTCGTACACCATTACAACTGTTCATACTTGCAACACTTACAACCGGGGTTGGCAATATGTTAATTGGAACAACTTGGGTTCTCCTTAAACGGTGCAGCTTCATTTGGATGCATTCTCCTATCTTTCTTTTCCTTATTTTGTTTCTATCCCTACTCGCGCTGAATTTACAACAAGTCGTTCCCATTTTCAATAAGTGACTTGACGCTGCTGTTACACTCTTACCATAGCCGTTGCTATGAACAACGTTTCTCATGATCACCGTCATAATATAAAGTTTAGCAATATATAATAATAATAATAAATTCTTTATTTAAAGAGGGTAACTCAATTAGAACTAGTCTAATTTTAATTGCAAATTTTTAAGTTTATTAACGACGGAGGCCAAGTGGTGGCAAATGGTGGTTACGGATAAAATTGTAATTCTTGGAATTGTACATGCCTTCCATAAGAATTGGATGTTCCTTGGCCTTATTTAGTGACTCTTGGAAATTTAATTAATAAACAGTGTTTTTTCATACAATATTTTCCCTATAAATAGTACATGTTAGCTATACAATCATAAACTTTTCATATATAAAAAACGTATCTAAATTCAATTTGGAGAACTTTTAATCAAAGATTAATCAGAAATTGAAAGAGGAAGATATAAAACAGTATTAGACGAGATATTTTGTCCACCACATTATCAATACTGATACTGATTAACCTAAATTTAAGATCTATCTGATATATGTAGCTAAAATTCCCAGTTTCATTATTGATATTTCGACCTTGTGTTCTGTAAATGCCCAGAGGGAGCCGAAATTGGTAGTTAAAGAATTGCTATTGTTGCTGGTTCATACAATGGCATGTGAAACATACATAAAGTCCTTTATACTAATATCTGGCATGCGATAGTGATCTGCACGTGGAGCTGCTATATATTTATAAATGTTATAGTAACCAATCAAAATAAGTCAAGCGATTAACAGTTCGGACCCGGACCAACACTTCAAAACTGTTGATGGTCAACAGTTCAGGGTCTGAAGAATTTGAGCATTGATTTAAAATAGTCAAAATGTTGATTATAATCTCTACTAAATTCATATAAGAAAAAATCAAAAGGTATAACAAGAAAATATTAAAACTGTTATGTTAACTTTAAAAATTCCTTAAAACCAGCAAAAAATGTTATCTTTTTTACTATTGCAACGTTGATTATCGTGGGACGATGTCGAAAATTTCAAGCTATCAGTTCTGCAATTGATGCCATCAGAGACGACCGCACGTGCAAAGCGTCATTTTTGGATTTCAAAAATCCTTATTTTACTTAAAATCTTTACACTTGCATTAGAATTGAGATATTTTATTTTGATATTTGTCGCCAAGTAAACTCAATTTCCAACCATCAAATCAACAACTGATGACGGCAAATATTAAAATACAATACATTTATGTATTTTAGAGTTTTTCATCGAAGTATGCATGAGACACTAAGTCACATTATGGTTCAACGTGGTCATATTACATTTTATTTGTTTTAAATGCGTATGATGAGAATAACTGTAACTGCAATAAATCACAATAATAAATATTTTATAATTTTATAAAAAATATTATACAAATGCTGAAAATGTCTTTTTGCGACATTTCCTTAATTTTAAGTTATTAGAAAATATAATCATTGCAGTTAGTGTGCATACGATTGAATTTTATCTGTCAAAATCATACTGAATACGCTCTCAAGTTAAAATATAACATCCTTTCAAAACGATGTGTATTTCATTAGAAGGCAATTAGTTAATGCATCTTACTCTCTCAAGTCATTGCGAACACTTTAATAAATAGATCTATCTGGTGACCACACTGAGATTGCTTAATAGAGCAAATAAAAAAGACATTACTTAAAACTTAAAATAGATGTTTTTGAATAAACATTGCATTTATCATTCTAAAATAATTATACTTCTCAAACAATCTTTTCTCCTTTAAGTTGGGAAATAACTTGGGATAATTATTTTACTGTAACACCTACCCACCACAAGATTGCATACTGTCACTATTTTTTATTTTAATTTTAATGCCTATTTTTAAACCGTTAATTTCTTGTGGAACTGCAGAGAGCAATTTTTATACATGTTTAAGCTTAATGCTGCTGAAAAAATCATTAAGACATTTTGTGATCAAACTAAACGAACTCTAATCAGAAAATATCAACAGAAAATTGTAGTTGGATGAAGAAATTTCTGTATGTTTCAAAAATGTAAATACATTTTCTTACGTATCAACCATGCAGAAGCCGACATAATCCTCTTCACAATTTATGTTGACTACGGTGATACATGCGAGCTTAATTTGAGAATATATCTTCCACGTGCTTTCTCTCTTTTTTTCAGCTATGAAATAATAACCATATTTTTGTCCAATCTCTGAATAGATAATTGACAACGCCCACGCTTTTACCATAGTCAAGCATCTTTAAGGTCAAAGGGCAAAAATCGAAATCTTTTGCTTATATCAAGGTTAACCTTTATAGTGTCTGAACAGTCATCCCTGTCAAATCATGCCACCATTATCTTTAATTTATTTGTGTAGTTTAATCTCATTAGTTGGCGCTAAGGTTTTATTTTTCAGATTTTTGGGGGGTTTTTTTCAGCCAAGAAAAATTATACTTTTCTCTAAGCGACCCTATTTTGTGTCTACCCTATGTTTCCAAATTTCACAGGAAGCATTATTAAAGTGAAAATGTCTCTCCTATAGAAACCAATAATCATTTCTACAAAAAAGATCACATTTTGGTGTACAACAAACTCTAAAACGTGATGGCATGTTAGCGGAAACAGGTATTTTAACTTGTATGGACATTTTGTGAGCACTATATTTAACACTTTTACTGTTTGCCGTCTTATGTTTTTTTTTCTTTTTATTAACTCTTCAGTAACATGCGCATGGTTAAACTTATCAATACCATGTCTTATTTGAATGCTTCAGAATCCTAAATTCTTACAAATGATAATAATAAAAAATATAAAATTCCTAAAATATTCCATCAAAACTTCTCTTATTTCTTCAAAGTGAAATCGATTAAAACATGTTCTAACCGATAACGGAAATTCATTTCTCAATCAGAATGATTAAATTAGTTCTATTTCAAAATAGTTGGAGTCATTAAATGCCTAATTGATGTTTTCAGAGTATTTCAAAAGATGTTTAACAATGTTTGACGATACTGCGGAAAGGAGTTATTTTGAAATTGTAAAAATACCTGTTGACAAACTTGTGAAACAAACACTTGAATCTGACAAATAAGCATAGGAAAATCTTCTGTGCTGAAATCTTTGAAGATTGTATTATAATAGTGTGTATTGTTATAATAAATATCTTATATTTAGTGACCAATTAATTTCGTATCAATCTTAAAAATATTAACTTACAGCGAAAGAATCTACATGGACTTGTAAAATAGAGCTTAATTTGTCTGATGTATATCCTAGTAAAGTGTAATAGAGTATAGATTTTTTCCTTAAATAAAACCAAGCGATTGAACCTCATTCCTTAATAAAATCAAAAGTCTGGAAAAGAGATAAAACACGGCGTCTTCAGAATTACTTAAATCTCTTGTGCTCATTGATGATTTCTGTTATCATATATGGTATAAATAGCATGTTTATTGCAGAATTACGAGAAGACAAATCTTGTTGAGATTATACTTTTCTGCACTAAATGCTGTAGTCTCACTGCAATAATAGTATGATATGATGTAATATTTGGACATATTTGTCCACTGAGATGATAATGCAATCGATACTTGTAGAAACAGAAACCCTGTCCTTTTTATTGTTTGACAAGATGTTGTAAATTAAATTTTCTCCAACACAAGTTTGTCCACTTTGCCCGTTTAAATATAACCTCACACATAATCTGTGTATAACTGATATTATACTAGCTTTCCATCGCTGGGGTTGTGTAGTGTTATAGGTAGTGTGTCATAACTACTAGTATCCGGACTCTCTGTTGTGTTCATGTTTGTATTTTGTGCTCTTTTGTGTTATTTTTTGCCCGGCGTTCTGTCAGTTGGGTTGCTTTGATTGATTGGTATGTCATTGTTGAGCTTTCCTGTTGTTCATTTTGCTATTCGTCATAACTATTAATGGTAACTAGTTTTTCACCACTGGGGTTGTGTAGTATTCTAGGTAGTTCGTCATAAGTATTAATGGTCACTAGCTTTTCATCACTGGGGTTGTGTAGTGTTCTATGTAGTTCATCATAACTATTAATGGTCACTAACTTTTCACCACTGGTGTTGTGAAGTGACATAGTTCGTCATAGCTATTAACTCTTAATGGTCACTAGCCTCTCACCATTGGGGTTGAGTTTGAATCCAACTCGCTGCGAGTGAATATTCGACTCCAATCTTCATTGACAAGGATTGCCATTTTTTATGACACTCTGGCTTCCTCCACCCGTGAATAAGTCATTACCACAAAACGTCAAAATTACATCATCCAAAATTGAACCAGAAAATATATAAATCACACAAAATACTTATCATTTGTGTCCACTCACGTAACATTGGAAGGACTGTTATAGAAAGGATATATTTACAAATAAAATAACAAATTTTCCCGCGAGAGTAATACTTAAATTCTGGAAGTTTTAAGACCCATGAAGTTAAACAAAATTAGAAATAAACACGCGTATCTTGGCGAAAGATGTTACAGGAAAGACGGAAAATACCGTATATTTCTACATCTTTACCTGGAGAGCATCTTAAAGTGAACTGGAAATAACATATGGCATCATAGAAAGTATGAAGTTCAAATGAAGCAGACAAGAAGTCCTGGAGCATCAATACCACAACATTATCTATTATTTCACCTTTTTCAAAACTTTACGGAAAGATATAAATTTTAGGGAAATGTAATATAATGGTAATAACATCCTTTTATGATACATTTTCACTGTTTTAAAAAATTTTCAGTGTCTTTGTGTAAACATCTTTTGGATATATCAAAATATTTTCCATAATTACAACTATTTTAGAGACCTTTTAATTATTCATTGTCTATGCATTTTTGGTAATTTCAGCTGTTTTTTTGACAATTTAACCATTGTTATTTCGAAATTATTCAACTTCTTTTATTTGTTTAAGCAACTATAGTTTATTTTTAACAACCTCAACGAAATGTTTGGCATTTGATACAGGTTTTTTCTTAAATTCCATTGGCATAACACAAACATTTTTGCCAAGTTTGATAATAATTCGAATAAATAATGGCCACCACAATATAACCAAAGGCAGTGAAAGTGGCATAAAACCAAAAATAAACCAACCCAAGCCAATAGCACAAATTACTTAGAACTACATGGAGATACGTAATAAATGTTGATGAGTTTAAAAAATAAACCTGTAAGAGAAAGTTAAAAGTGCCGTGTGTGGCCATCATTATAATTCAAATGAAACCAGAAATGCCTGAATAATGTTTACAAAGGTTCATTTGCAAAGTCGTGCAAAGATCTCGAAAAAAAAGTTTTCATCAACTTTCGTCATTTCGGAAGCACATCGGAAACCTGAAGCTTCCAAATGTTTATCTCACATTTTAAGATCCAATCAGAGTAATTATCAAATCCTTCCTTCTGTTTTCAATCCGCCCACCCCCGAGATCATTTGTCCGTTGTTTTTAACTTTTAATCATCTAATTCGGTTGATATACTGATAGAATTTGAATGTGGACAGCAATAATTTTCGTTTGAAATCCGGTGTTCATGTTTTGAGATAACAAACAAGAAAAAGATTCAGTCTCAAAGATGAGATCAGTTCACGGATTTAAATTAAAATTAGGAATATTGCTGGAAACATACATATATTTTCTTCCCGCAAATTTTTTTGTACTATCAGCATTTACCTTAAGTACCGATATGTTTCTGTGTCATGAAGATTTAAGGCGCTGATATGTAATTTTCTAGAGCTCAATACCGTGACATGTAATGTCGAACTTCAGTAGAGCATCATCTTCATGAAATTATACAAAAGCCTAATGATATGTCAGAGTCTGATATACTGAGTTTTGTATTGTAATTACTAGTGAAGAAGTTGGTACTATTATTGTGTAAACGAGCCGTAATTTTTGTCAATATTAGCACATCAATAATGGTAATAATGCTAGGTTTGAATCTGATTCGACTCAAAACAGACAGCCTATTTATCACGCACTGTATTTATACATATATATGTGAAAAAAAAATGTAGGAGCAGTTTTCATATTTACCTCTTCAATTAATAATATCAATTATTGATATACGCCAAATCAATTACCGGCATATACGACAGCTTCAAAAGTGTAGCATAGCATAAGTGCGACCGACTGTGGGTTTTCGACGTAGCACCTGCATGTTCGTCGGCTATAGTTTGACAAGTTTGAAAGTATAAATAGATGTATCAAGTTACAGTCATGTGCCTTTCCCGAAAAAGGGGTATAAAAATAACAATCCAAAGATACTAATATTAGATACAGTAAATTTATACTATGCTGTATACGACGCTTTTCAAGGAGTTACCTCTCTTCAGCAGCATTAAAACCGAAACATTTGGAAGACCAAAAACCAAACTTATTTTAAACAAGAAGTACTCATAACCAAAAATACAGAAATAGGAAGCCAAATTTCAGCTAAGGAGATCTACCATGTGCAATACAAGGAATGAACCCTTAGTATTTCTATTATTTTTTAATTTTGCTAAATACTGGTAATGTCTGTAACAAATCAATGAATAATCATGTTAGACAAGTCTGACGACTGGGTTGGCGAATACCCTCGGGGACCTAGGGTCCACCATGCAGAGGCATCGTCCCAGGAGTTTCAAAATAACAATCCAAAGATACTAATATTAGATATAGTAAATTTCTACTATGCTGTATACGACGCATTTCAAGGAGTTACCTCTCTTCAGCAGCATTAAAACCGAAACATTTGGAAGACCAAAAACAAAACTTATTTTAAACAAGAAGTACTCATAACCAAAAATACAGAAATAGGAAGCCAAATTTCAGCTAAGGAGATCTACCATGTGCAATACAAGGAATGAACCCTTAGTATTTCTATTATTTTTTAATTTTGCTAAATACTGGTAATGTCTGTAACAAATCAATGAATAATCATGTCAGACAAGTCTGACGACTGGGTTGGCGAATACCCTCGGGGACTTAGGGTCCACCATGCAGAGGCATCGTCCCAGGAGTTTCAAAATAACAATCCAAAGATACTACTATTAGATATAGTAAATTTATACTATGCTGTATACGACAAATTCGAATTTCCGTGGTTCAAAATTTTATTTCGGATCATACATTTTATTTTTTTTTCTGTCAAATCGGCATCAGACGTGTAAGATGAAGGATAACTGTGAAGGGCCATTCGGGTCACAATGCAATGGTTGACACGTTGGCTAGAGAAAGGCGTCGCTGTTTGTTCGCGTACCCTACAGCAATGCGTTTCTGTTAGTTCTCGTACCCTAGAGCAACGCGTAACAGTTAGTTCACGTATCATAGAGGAACGCGTATCACATCATTCGCGTACGCTAGAACAACGCGTTGATTCTTAAAACCTGTCACCCCTATTACGGATTAATAGAATTATCTGCATCAGCAACCGTTAATTGGATGCTTAATTGGCCAATGAAATCGAGATGTCAGCAGGTCCCCAAACGCGTATATACAAACAAACACACACACACACAAATTTGCTGCTAGAGTCCGAGGTCAATAAAACCTAGGTATTTAAAATTCATAATGACACTGCAATAATGTATCATAGAATACACAGTGCAATATATCATATGTCTTGTTATATAATGATAAACTTGAAAGAACTAATGACAGCTTTTCATCATTAACAGGGTCTGAATACAATACTTTTCTGACACAGGCACTAAATGTTCATATGATATCACTCAGAAATTGCCTCGTGTTTGTGTCCCCCATTTGAAATTGTGATGTAACGGCAAATTTTACTGGTTAGAACATATTTTAGAATTCCTAGAGCAGACGAGTTCATTACAAATGTAAGGGATATCGTTTATACCGTGAACAACTTCAAACGTGCAACAGCTGCAACGCGTTACTCTGTGTAACGCGAAGGAACTGTAACGCGTTACTCTAGGGTACGCAAACCAACAGCAACGCGTTGCTCTGAGGTACGCGAACTAACTGTTACGCGTTGATCTAGGGTACACGTTGGTTTAGTGTACGTAAACAAACAGTAACGCGTTGCTGTTGGGTACGCGAACAAACAGCAACGCGTTTCTCTAGCGAACGTGTCAACAATTGCATTGTGACCCCAATGGCCCCTCATACATAACTGCTTATTTATTTAATGACGAAAGAGCTGTAAGAAACCGACCTCCACTGTTGAAATTGTACATTAAAAAGAAATATACAAATGCACTATAGAATACAAAAAAAAACTGTTTCGATTCCCAGGGTAAGGGCAAATAAGCAAATCACGATTTCCTTGACTGTTGACATAGCTTTCAGAAGAGAGACATTTATAGAAAACACTCTTGAAAGAAAAAACCATCTCAATCTATATCAAAGTTTTATGAAGTGGATATACTACTCCAGAATGCTTCTTATTTCATATAGTCCTTCAGTAAATGTTAGCTCATTCAGATTCCAATGTTTCCTCATTCTTACATAAACATTGATCATTTTGATTGAAGCAATAAAAGCGATAGTTATAAATATCTTCTATCCATTAAAGTCATCACAAAGTAATGTTTTACTAGTTTGAGGGTCCTTAGGGGAAAATATTACAGTTCTGCCTTTCAAAAGGAGAAACTGTATTCTATCATTATGTCGGAATTTCACATGTGTATAAATTCAAAAGATGATCATATATTTAGTTAATTTACGGAGATGGTATGCCTATTAAATTTGTCTAATTTTGTCAAGACTGCGCTACTAGCGTTAAAAATATAAACGTAACGTTTACTTGCTGAAAATTTGAAATAAATACCGTAAATCCAGTATCTGCAGCTTTCATGTTCGGTTTAAGTATGAGCAACGTCCTTGATTTAGATCGTTTGCGTTTCCACTAAGCCGGTTTTCACATAGACCATTCAGATGGCACCAAGAGCTTACTACGTGCGAAGTTACCACGTTCTTGCTTTAACCTGTTCTGTACTATGAATAGAAGGTTTCCCGCGGAATTTTCCGTTCCTACCTATAAAAATTTATTTTTCCACTGTCATCTTTATGTAGGAAACGGTCAATTAATAAATTCTTTGATACCAATTTTGTTGAAGAATATGTGCACATTTCGTTGATTTACGACTCATCATGTGTGCTTAATGCATAAAATTTCGAAAACCAAAATAATAATCCAAAAAGTTAACGAGTAAATTCAAAATGACAAAATCCTCAAACGTAAATGCAGGATGTTTGCTGGATAAGCAGGTTTTGTTTATACTTTTTAGAACTGGAATCTACCAATTTAATTGAAACCTGCATGACATATCTAAATATAACTCACAATTAATTTACATATCTTCCATGTATTATTTTAGATTTTGTCAGGAAAAACGTTTAGCACTCAGTTGAATGGTTATTATTAAAAACCGATTGTTTCATCTAAGGCTTCTGATTGCTTACTTCTATAGATCACGCAAAATATCCCCTAAGGGACTTATCATTTTTTTACCTGGGAAGGGGGTAGTCAAAATGTAAAGGGGGGGCGTCAAGTGTTTTCTATAAATGGAAAAGGGGGGGTTCAAATTTTTTTGTGAAGTAAAAGAAGGGGGACCAATTTCTTTTTGCACATGGAAAATATATAGAGTGTACGTACCTGAAGAGGGGATCAAAAATTTTTAGCGGAGGAATGCATTACAACAGTCAACTATAGGGACATTTCACCAGGCATATTTCATTGAACGAATTTACTTCATTAATATATATGTACAACTGTATACATATTTTCCTGTTAAAACGAAGTTCACAGATCACACATAAACATATCCCTCAGAAATAAAAGCTTAACAGTTACAAAGTAAAACGGGTCAAACTTTTGTTTGATTTTCATCAGATTTTGCAACCACATAAAATTTTGGCATGGAAGACATTTTATTGTAAACATATTCACCATCTCAGATGATTCCTTTTCGAAAAAAAATCCGAAGCAGAGAGCTTTTTAAAAGCGGCCTTTTCCTGTCTCGGTCGATTCTTGATTGAAAAGATACAATAGAGAATGGAAACGGAGAATGTGTCAAAGAGACAACAACCCGAGCAAAGAGCAGAAAACAGTTCAAGCCTACCAATGGGTCTTCAACGCAGCGAGAAAATTCCGCACCCTAAGGCGGGCTTCAGCTGGCCCCTAAACAATAATGTATACTAGTTCAGAAAAATGGACGGCACACTAAACTCTGAAACATAAAAATGAAACAAAATTAAAAAAAACACACAAGACTAACAAAGGCTAGAGGTTCCGGACTTGGGACAGGCGCAAAAATTCGGCGGGGTTAAACATGTTTTGTGAGATCTCAACCCTCCCCTTATACCTCTAGCCAATGTGGAATAAACAAACACATAGCGATACACACAGTAAAACTCAGTTCAGAAGATTTCCGAGTCCGAAAAAAGGTAACAGAAGAAACTAAGCAAAATGACAATGATCAATATATATTAACAAAGGACTACTAGTAGTTACTGACATGCCAGCTCCAGACCTCAATTAAACTGCCTATATCATAGAAAATCAGCTACAATCCCTCCCGTTGGGGGTTTAGTATCCTGCCATCATAAATTATACGAGAAGAACATAACTTGTATCATGCCAACAACTGGTTTTAGAATAAATGTTTTTATTTCCAATGCAAAGACCCTATGAGTGAATCAATATTAATTCCAAAAAATGCCATCTTTAATGACTTGACAAACAGTATCGTAACGATATCCCTTGTCAATAAGTCTGTTTAAAGGATTGATTAGTTTTCAGGTGAATGGCGACATGTTCTTTGTATAGAATATTACCATAAAATATGGGATGTGACATACCTGAACATATAAGGTGTTAGCACGCTGATTTATATTTACGAATGAGGTCCTTGTACCGATGAGAAAATTTAGTAAAAGTTTTGACAATCCCTGGCGTAATAAGTATTAAATAATACAGAGATTTCTTTTGTTAAAATCAAATACGTTGTTACATACACGAGCGAATCGAACAAGTTGAGATATATAAACACCATACAATGGTGCCAAAGTCCATATATATATTCAGCTCTTGGTAGGACAGATACTTCCTCAAGTGATGATCGTGACAATCAAATTATCATATCCAAAGAAACAAGACCCACAAACTACCATCCCTACAAACAGCACTCTTTATATCACGAAGTTTGGGAGGAATGAAACAAAATTTCAGACCTTTGATTGATTTCCAGTATATGGTGGACATATGGTTAATAATATAGTTTATGCTAAAATGTCAAATACAGATGTTCATATAACATGTATAAGCAATATAGTTTCACACTCTTCTATATAGAAAATCATCTCCAGTTTGGTGAGATTTGCACGAGTGAATAACATCTATGCATGCATACGACTAAAAAGGGCAGGGGATCAGAATTTTTTTTTCTGAATGAGTAGGTGGGACTAAAAATTTAGCATAAATTTCAACTGGGGGTGTCAAAAATTCTATGCAAGAATGACTTTCAGAATGACCAGCACCCCTCCCAGATAAAAAAAATGATAAGTCTCTAAACTAGTATACCCTACCCTATCACCGAAGAAGGAATAATAATGTCTATAGTTAAAGTAATTACAGACAGAAGTCCGGGAAAACATCACGTTGTCTAATTTATTAACGAAAAAAAAATTCTTAAGCCGTAGACTTTTGAGAATCCGTTAATACCATTACCTATAAAATGCTAACAAACTGCCAATTTGGGAAATGGACATGACGTGTCGGCAGTAATTGAGAATGATTATCTAGAGACAGACAGTGATATCAGTGTGGGAGGTTAAAATACACAAATTATTATTATTATAGAACATGAAAAGTACTTTAACAAGTAGCCAGTAATTAGCTTTCACAGCCAATGTCAGGAATCTTCAGTTACTTTTCTACACAAAAAATAGTTTCAATAGAAAATCATGCCGAGAAAAGAAACACCAGACATATAATTACAGTTGACATTCATTAACTCTAAGTCGAACAGATTATCAAAAATAATTTGACATAACAGGAGTTTTGAGATATCAGGATAGAAAATGTAAAGTATTATCTTGGGGCAAATAAATTGATAAAAAAAAGTTTAAGCTACATGTATATGTCTGGCTGTATGCACACATTCCTTATGTATCTTATTCTGTTGCTTAGCTGATCTTAGCTTGGGTCAACAAATTCAAAAACAGCTATAAGTATCAAATTATATTTCGTAATCTGATAAAAAGCTGCTACAATAACTGTTAATAATATTAATTCTTAAATCAAAGATTTTATCTCATTTTCAATTTCTGACCAGCGGATGTTGTACATATTTATCAAAGAATTTTTATAAATCTTAAGACAGCAATATTTTCTATTTTCAATTATTTATCAAATTAAGCATAAATTGTTGTTTCACAAAGATATTCTGTGTTTCTCCTTAAACATTTTCTCTACAATGGTCAGCTTGTAGAAATGTAGTGATGGTGCACTGTGATATATGACTGTAGTATTTTGCATATTTGAAATCCAAAAATGTATAAAATAGCCTTTGACAAAATTATCAAGAATATTTTCAAAATGCTTCTTGTGACAGAAGAGTGTCAAGAAACTGAAACACATTCAAGTTGAGAAAAAGCTATCCAATACTTTTTTAAAATGTATTAACATAAAGTGAAAGTTGAAAGGCCAAAACTTTTACAAAAGTCTGAGAAGTATGTGGATAAAAATTGTCAGTTACCATAATAAATAATTTTTAAAATGTTACGATCAGATGGTAATAAACGTAACATTAAGATATTAATTAAACACAAGACTAACTGAACCATTGACAAGCAAATAAATAAACAAGTAAAAGGTTGGCACAAACAACAAAAAGTCCCTAAACTCCTGGGTGCAATGGTTATAACATGACATATATTTAATGGTCAATGACACTCCAATTTAGTTGATTTTCAATCAGTGTTGTTCAGGGTAGTGAAATCAAACAGAATCTGTATATTATTGGTCAATAGTACTCATCGACAAGTAGAAAGATATGTTGAGGCAGACTGAATACTAGTAATAGATTTTTCCGATTTCCCTGTTACATAAGGAGAACGTAAATTGAAACTGACCTGTATTTTCTGGTCAACAATACTCACTGGAAAGTAAAAATATGTATATTGAGGCAACTTAAATTATCACATGGAAACCGAAGGACAGACAGACAAAGCAGCAACTATATGCTCCCCTAAATTCAGGGAGAATGAAAATTTTTCTTCTTTAACTAAATAATCATAATTCAGATTACTACTATGATTGATTGTGCAGAGGAACAGTGACCTCATTTGGCCAAATGACAAAAAGGACATTTGTTTGTGACATCAGCAAGGACCTGCATAAACATGGTCAGTATTTTTAAATGTAAACAGGCAAAAAGGTTTTGGAGTTGGAAATTTGCTCATGGGGTCTAATTTTTAGGAAATTTGCTCAATGTGTGGACTTTCTGGACCAAAAAAAAATGTCTGATTTACTTATTTAATTGGCACATTTATTCTTATAGTTCTTCAGTATGTGTAGAGATAAAACAAAGTTTTGAATTTTGAAATTCACTCAAGGTATCCACTTTTCATTCAAAATTTTGCCAAATTAAAGATTTGACCTTCATTTTTTATATTCCAGCCATTTAGATATGTATTGGCATATGTTACCAAACATACTGAAAAATTCCAATGAATTGTATTTAAAAAACAGGCATTCTGAAATTATTGTTCAGCAATAAAATTTCCCCTACTTGCTAGAGCTGTGAGAAAACACACCAAATGCTTATTTTGACAATAATTCCTTTTTTTAAGGGCAATAAATCTAACAATAAATATCAGATCAGCATGAAACTTCACCTGCAGCTCATCATTATAAGCTTACATACCAAAAATATGATGAGACAGTAGAAGGGTTTGCGAAAAAAGTGTGGAAAACTAATATTTTGACAATAATTCCTATTTCCAAGGGCAATAACTCTCAGGAAAATTATCCAATCAGCATAAGTTGATCTATAGCTCATAACTATAAGCTCACATACCAAGAATAAGATCATTTGGTAAAAGGGTTTGCAAAAAAGTCAGGAACACTAATATTTTAACAATAATTCCTATTTCCAAGGGCAATACCTCTATAATAATTATCTGATCAGCCTGGAACTCAAATTTGTTCTGCAGCTCATCATTATAAGCTTACATACCAAAAATACAATCAGTTCGTAAAAGGTTTTGGGGAAAAAAGTCCAGAAAACTAATATTTTGACAATAATTCCCATTTCATTAACTCTCACAATAATCATCCGAGCAGTGTGAAACTCAAACTTGATCTGTGGCTCGTCATTATAAAAATGTTCTACTGAATGCAAACAACCATTAAGACTAATTAAAAAAAAATCCTCATTAAAAACAGATGGGAAATAAAAATTTTATGTATTCCAATAAGCTTTACAATACTGTAAATTCGGAAATTATTGCGATGTTTTTATTATTGCGAAAAATGCGACAGGGTTGTCTTCGCAATAATTCAAACTCGCATTTTCGAATTTTTTATATGAATGAATCGGGATTTTTTTCAATATCGCAAAAATTAAAATCGCATTTTGGTCTAAAATGACAAAATCGCAATAATAAATGCACGCAATAATTTCTGAATTTACAGTATTAAAAATTCATAATTTTTTTTATACCAATATTTGTATTACAAACCACCAGAATCACATGAATTAATCTTACATAATAGTCAATTTTTAGTAGTAACTCCAAGGATTGAATTCATAGCATCTGTTCTTATGGCAAAGGACAATGTGTTTTTTTAATGATAACGAAAATAAAAATCATGTATTTTATTCAATACTTTTATTTAACAATTACAGACAAGGTTTTCAACCTTGATACAAATTTTTTGTTTAAGGATGATAATATCTGCAGACATTCCATAAATAAAACATTCTTGACCGAAAGTATGTTAACAGACACTGAAACATCCAACAGATCAGTATAATTTAGCCAAAAATATCATCCAAGAATGAAAGATCAGGCTTCTTACGCTTATTATCAGATGGAGACTGATTATCATTGTACTGTACATGATTGATATCTACCTTCATTTTAGACTGTGAACTATGACTTTTTGATTGATCATTAATGACCTTTTTTGTCTTGTTAAAGGTTTTATCACTGTCTACATCTGGTAAATTATGAAACAGTTCAATAGGATCTATGTTAAGAGAAGGTTCATATTTTGAAGATTCTGAATGTGTCACATGATATAAGTCATCTTGTCCATCATTTGATCTTTTTGTATACCTTGTGAACACATCAGCATTAGATTTCCTAGCAGGTTTGGGTATATTTTTCCCAATATTGGATACAATATCTGTTTTTGGAATTTTTGATACATCAATATCCTCTTGGCCTGTATCAACTGGTTTTGTTTCTTCACAGAAAGTTTCAAGGACATTTTTCTCAGTGCTCTTGTGTTGACTTTCCTGTGATTTTTCAAGTGTCTCAACATTTTTTGTATCACTGCAGCTGACTAATATATCTCTATCCTCTAACTTTTCTGTAACCATTTCTGTATCAAACATGTCACTGCTATTGTTAACCTTCATGTCACCTTTTTCAGTGTTGGAAGAATTTTTTATACTGTCACCAGAATGTTTAAACTTTCTTTGTCTCCTCCTCTTGCTTGAGGCACTAATGCATGTTGGGTCAGGTTCATTTTTATTATCTTGATCTAAGTTTAAAGTCTGTGTTTCTGTCATAGTGTGTTTAATGTTTTTACAAGATGTATTATTGTTTTTGGACATCTGTCTCTCCTCAATTCTTTGCAATATATCTTCTCTTCCAGCCTTTAATGAAATATATACATATTCTCTCAATTACTATCAGTATTCGAATGCTTTCTTCTAGTTTCACTATAAACAAACTTTTTCATAAATAATAATAATAAAATAAGTATTTTCTAATTCTGTTTATAATTATGTAATATCCAATCAGATTGTTTTAAATATGTTATTACAATTTTTTTTTCAAACAACTGCAACTTACTACAAACATTAGGTTAAAGAGCTCTTTCTTACATTTAAAACAGACAATATTATTGGAATCATTTCAGATTGTTTTAATGACACTATCTATCACTGAGAATTTTTGAGTGTATATTAATGACAATTACTGGGTTTGTTTGAAAATATGGTCATATCAAATATAACTAACCTGTTTGAGTATGTTTGTTGCCACATCCACAAGTTCTTGTTCTGTCATTACATACACAGTAGACCTGGAAATATTTTGTTATAACCTAGTACATGTAGTTATAAACAAGGGGCTCCCATGAGCCTGAATCACTCACCTGTTATATCTTGTGTAGATCTTGCATCAATGATTATTTTTGCTATTTAATGTATACTGTCACAATTTTCTCCTAAATATTGACCTGTATGGCTAAAATATAGAATCCTGAACCCAAATAGATATGGTTGCTATGGACTTTTTCAATGGCATTGACCCTTAAGCTTCCATTTCGACTTGAATAAGTAAATTGTAGGGTCCTGAAACCAAATATATATGACTGCTAGGGACTTTTTCATTGGTTGCTATGGACTTTTTCAATGACCTTGACTTTTTACCTTTCTTTTTACTTGTACAGGTAAATTATAAGGTCCTTAACCCAAATATATATGGTTGCTATGGACTTTTTCATTGGTTGCTAAGGATTTTTTCATCAGTTGCTGTGGACTTTTAAAATGACCTTGACCCTTGACCCTCCATTTTACTTGTACAGCTACCATTTAATTTATATCAAGTTATGCTCTAAACATCTGTGAAAATATGTCAGACCATTATTTTCTGTTTACATGTAAATAATCTTTCAAGGGCAAAAACTTCTACAAGGGGTCAATTTTTGTCATGTTGACTTAATTGTACATCTTACTTTGCTGAACATTTTTGCTGTTTATAGTTTGTCTTTATCTATAATAATATTCAAGTTAATAACGTAAAACTGCAAAATTTCCTTAAAATTAACAATTCAGGGGCAATAACCCAAAAATAGGTTGACTGATTTGTCTGAAAATTCACGGCATGTAGATCTTGACCTCATAAACATTTTTACTACTTGTCATATTTGTTCTTACTGCTTTAATTTTTGAGATATGAGCCAAAAAGTGCATTTTCACCTATGTTCTAATTTTTAGCCACTGCAGCCATGTTTCTCGATGGACAAGAAAATAACACACAAAATTTATGATACCCAAGGATCTGTCAGCCTAACTTTGGCTGAAATTGATTCTGTCGTTTCAGAGGAGAAGATTTATTAAAGTTTAAAAAGATGACGAAAAAAATGTGAAAAATTGTCTTTAAAGGGCAAAAACTCCCACATGGGGTCAATTGACGATTTTGGTCAGGTTGACTTATTGGTGGATCTTACTTTGCTGGACATTTTTGCTGTTTACAGTTTGTCTTTATCAATAATAATATTCAAGATAGCAACCTAAAACTGCAAATTTTCCTAAAAATTAACAACTCAGGGGCAATAACCCAACAAAGGGTTGACCGATTCGTCTGAAAATTTTACAGCAGGTAGATCTTGACCTGATGAACGTTTTTATCTCTGTCAGTTTTGCTCTAAATGCTTTGGTTTTTGAGATATAAGCCAAAAACTGCAGTTTACCCGCTATGTTCTATTTTTAAGCATAGTGGCCATGTTTCTCCACGGACAAGAAAATAAAACATAAACTTTATTCTAGAAACCCTAAGGATCATTCAGACTAAGTATGGCTGTAATTGGTTCAGTAGTTTCAGAGGAGAAGATCTTTGAAAGTTTATGACGGACGGACGACGGACGGATGAGGGACTCCAATTGATGGCAAAAGCTCACATGTCCTTTAAGGACAGGTGAGCTAAAAAATGTAAATACAGACTTAAACAATATCTATGTCAACTTTATCAAAACAAGATCTGAGTGTGATCAGCTTATTTAAGATTCCCAGTATAATATAATTGTTTACCAGACTTAATGAAAAATCCACAATCTAATAAAGATCCCATCTTTAAAGGAAAATGTTCAAGGATCCCAAATGCTGTGTCTCAATTTACACAGAACTATGCTTTCTAATACATGTATGAAGATACCAAGTTAAATATTAAACAACCATTGTTGTGCAGCCAATGACAAAAACCTTAACAGATCATATAAACATAATTTACATCACTGAACATTTCTTTAGTTAAAATATTTCTGACAAGAACTTGAAAGACATTTTCCAGTGTCCATTGCTTAATTTTGTGAATTTTGAAGATTCAACACATGTCCATTATCTATTCAAACTGATCATACAGGTAAAATTTTACCCTTATATAACTGTTATCTCTTGGAAAATATTTCCCTCAGACATAAAATCTAATCAACAAAAAATCACAAACTTAATCTAAAGGATCACTTATGACACCAATAGAGCCTAAAAATGTCATCTGCTGTTCAATAGAATTCTAGAAAGGGTCCAATGTTAACATTTTATACAAGGTAACCAGCGTGAACCCAAAAAGTTGTTGTAAACTCATATCACAGCAAATACATGGTAAAGAATTTTAAATATCTTACTAGATTTGTTCCTTAGAATATAAACTTTATCTTTAATGTCTTTTTGGAATCACAGTTTCTGTCATTATTAAATGAAAGCAAAATCCAAAAGAAATCAAAAGAAGAATGTCTGACTTTCCAAATGTTTAATACCTGAACTACCTGAACTGCTTTTTTACCTAACTTTCCCATTGACAGATGTTGTACTACTCATACTGTCAGTACGATTACTGGATATTGATGAAGATGCAGATTTACTGGTTCCCAACATCCATTTAGGTAGCTCTCTTGTGAAGGACTTATTCTGTAACACAACCTCTTCTTCATCACTAGAAACACACAATGTGTCTTCGTGTTGTAACTGAACAGACTTATCATGTTCATCCTGAATGAAGGCTTTGTATTTCATTTGAAAACTACATTAAAATATAAAATCAGATAGTAACAATACAATAAATTTTTCACCTACTGTATTCATTAATTTTGATAAAAAAATTACACAAGATTACAATTATGACAAGATATTATTTATGCCTTTTACATCTGAAATGACTAATTCTAAAAAATATCAAAAACTAAATATACATGCTTTTGGTACAAATAAACTAAAATTAATTATTAACCATTAGCAAACAAATTCTTTTTGTTCCATTTACTCAGTAATTACCAGTATTAATAAAAGTCATCAGGGCTCAAGCTACTTGAGAATGATAGAAAGAGGTGACTGATCCTTCTGAACTCATGAGGAGAAGTGGTCAAGACCACAAAGAGGAGTTATTGCTCATCATTGCAAAGTACCAGATACATATAAATGACCCTTATATTTTTATTGCATAGGTCTATATTGCCTTGTAATCTCATTTTTGTATTGATTCTTGAATAGTTAATGTAAATGAACAATAGCCATTGATTTGTAAACTTTATTGATATTCATATTTCTTATACTATCATTCTCATATTTCTTTTATCACATAAACAATTAACAAATAAGAAGTACATTAAAATAGATCATCCTACATTAAATCAAATAATAATACCATATAACCTTTATTACGAACTAGTATAACAATGCTTTTCTGTATTTCATTCCGAGTCATTCACTATATGAACAGTACAAACAGTAAGCACTATTGTAAATTATGCACCTTACAACATTTTTTTAATATTTCCAGTACATTATTACACTTTATAATATTCTCTAACCTTCAAAGACTTCCACTCTTTGAGAGTTTCATCAAAGTCAACTAACTTCATGATAAGATCATTCAAACATCATCTGACATTTAGGTTCTGAATCTTCCCAGAATTATGTTCTGTGTAGAAAACCCCCTATCACAATGCACAATGGAAACTGGTATCAAGATACCAAATGTAGATCTCACCATAATCTCTGAAAATTAACTCCCCACAGAAAGCCAGGGCACATTTGTTTAAAGTCCAAACAACTAACCTCTTGTACTGCATATACTCTAACATAGAATTGATTCTCTCTAAGTCCAGGCATTTTTCAGATTTTAATTTAATCCATCCACGTCAAATTTGAAAAATGCCTCATTACCCTGCCTCTCAACATTTACAATGAAGTCAATATATTCAGACATAACTCTCTTCACTACAGATTTCTGCTGTATATAATATCTAATCTTTATCTTATTCTTATCCTCATTCTCTCTGTCACAATCAAAAACCTTCAAAACACTCAACATTTAACTTGTTATTCTTACTACTCTAACTTAATTTTCTCTTTAACACCATTCATTAATCAACTCATCTAAGGCCTAAAAATATATATCTGAACTTTCTTACAAATCTATCAGAGAAGTTATTGTACTATTTACTGAAATCTGCATTCTCACTTCTTGTTAAAAAATGTAAAACATCTAATAAAAAATTATTATACATAATAAGCCTGTACTGAGTCCCTTTGATGTACTGGTGCTGGATATTTTCTGTAAACTACCCGAACTGCTTTTTCTAAACTTAACCATCTTACAGAATGGACTTCAGCAGATTTAAGTTCAGGTAGGTATAATATTTTTCTGAATTTCTCTTAACTTATTAAATCTCAAAGCATGGTTACTGAAATAATGAAAATGTTGGATACAGTTCTGGCATATGAATCTAACTCGGAACAGCCTTTGGAGTTTGAGATGTTGCTAATGCACACTTGTGAGCTGAACAGTGAACACATATCAAAATTGGAACATGCTTTTGTAATCTAACAACAACATGATACTTTCTACCAGTCATAACTGACACACAAACTGTACATGGCCACAGACTGGTGTCTGGGGCAAGGCAATGGCTATGTTGTTTTATGAAAAATCACTAGAAACCATTTCGCACAGCAGACAAGTCAGATGTGCGTATCAACGTTAGCCTTGCTTCTTTGGACCCATTGCCTTTCACTGACTACAACTATCAACTGTACTTATACAATAAAGCTTATTACAGTCTGTATCATATCAATTTCATTCAGCACAACATTTCTTATAGTTTCAGCATCAATTGTTACAATAATAAATTGAGCATTTGACTAAAAAACCAAGTTTATTGTACATTATCTTTAAGGTATGTTATGAACATTTTCTTGTTTAACAAGTCTGTAGATTCATCAATTGATACTGAGAAACCAGGAGATGCCTTTATGCCATATATCTTGTTGTTTTTCACAATATTTGCTAGTACAGATCTGTAAGACTTCCACTACTTATATATGGAACAACATGGGTTCATCTTGAACTGATTCTATTGGTTCTATTGTTGTTTTGAAATGTGACTTAGGCAGTGCAAGGCAATAAGCTGTTTTAAATACGATTTTATTGCAAGAACATCTTTGGATAACTTCTTTCTGGTTATCTCTTTCATACCCAAGCCAGTGGCACTGTTCAGGCTTTTACTTCTAATAACTGCTGTTGTGTGATCAGCACCTGCTTATATAGGAAAGACAATTTAATCGAATGAGTGATTTTGCCTTAAGAACCCCTATACCTATAATCAATAGCAAAGGTGATCATTAGCTTGTATATTTGAGTAATTTATCGAAGTGTCAATGATCATGGTATGTAAACCTGTCATATTAAAATCATTGATAAAAAACTTACTTACATCTTAATTGCTGTAATTTTCATAGAAATACTTCAGTTTTTTTTATTTTGCCAGAATGAATATGAATTTGAAAATCTGAAAAAGATAAATCATCACAATTACATAACTTTATAAGATTCTGTTACATAATAATTCCAGAAAGGAACAAATTATTATTCTCAATATCTGAATAACTTTAAATCTCAAACTACACAAGAAATTTACTTACATTATGGCATCTATAGCAGGTTTTGTGCTTTCCTTAAGTATGTCCCAAAGCATATTTATTGCAAACTTTGCTTCATAACACAATTTGCAATGTCACAAGCCAGAACTGTCTTGTATAAACCACCAATATGAATTTTGTGTGATAACTTTGCTGAATTTTTTTTTGGTGCATATTTTCGAATTCAGCTTTTTTTGCTTCCCTTTAGACAGAGTGGAAGGTTTCAACCATAATTGTTATAACATTTAGACGAACTGACATGGCTTTCACGGACACATCTTCTTAAAAAGTTGCTTTGGATGGAAACCAATAAAATAGATTCCTAACTTACTAACTTTCTATGAAAGGTTTCATTAATCCTATTGATTCCCTAGCTTGGATACAACCTATGAATTCATAATTGGTCTTAATTTTGTATCATGATCTCATTATTATCTCAAATACTACGTACAAACATATGATATTGTTTTGTCAAACCAAAATTATTATTAAACAATTAACAATTAATACATATTTATTTAATATTTAAGTAAAATACTTTGAAAGCAAATACCAAATCAATAAATCTACAAATTACACGGTACATTTCACATTTTCCACACCACACTATGATTTCCTGAGATTTTAGATATTTATATAACTTAGCTTTTGAAAATTCATCAGCAGACTACCAGAATAACAAGGTGACTCAAACTTCACCTTTGAATCAAGACAAGGCAAAGTCAAAGCCAATAAGACGACATCTTTGTCCAAATCTCTGGTAATATGCATAAATCACAAAGACTGCTAATCCATCAATTCATAATGAGATTATAGGGTTATATAAATTTTTTTAATCCATTGTATATAATAGAGATATGCTACTTTATAAACTGTTACTCAATAAAATTGATGGAAATTTGTACAATTCTATAAAAAGTATATATTCTTATACGTCTACCAGCATTCCAATCAACGATAAAACGACAGACTGGTTTACGTGCAATTCAGGAGTGAAACAAGGTAATAACTGTTCCCTACATTATTCTCGATATTCATTAACAATTTGGTCCAGGAGGTAAATAGATTGGACTTTGGTATCGATATCGGAACTTCAAAAGTGTCTTTGTTACTGTATACAGACGACATCAGGCTTCTTGCTATAACAATAACGATATGCAAAAAATGTTGGACAAGCTTCACGAATGGTGTAAAAAATGGCGAGTGTTGATGAATACAGATAAATCCAAGGTGGTACACTTTTGTTCAGGACGTAGAAAACGATCCTATTTTCAGTTTCAAGTAGGTGACTAACATACTCACTTTTACAGACCAGTAAAAGTATTTGGGAGTTATATTTACTGAGAGAAAAACATTTCATATGAATGCTGAAAATTTGGCAAATGGAGGTGGACGTGCACTCGGAGCTATCATATCAAAAATACACTGTATGAAAGAGTGTGGAATAAAAACTTTTGAGAAACTGTATACATCTTGCGTTGTCCCATTATAATTCTTCAACTTGGGGATATAAAGACTTTAAGTGCATAGACAACTTTCAAATTAGAGCAATTAGATACTTTTTAGGTGTACATAAATTTACTTCAAAAGTTGCTATTAATGGAGATATTGGATGGATACCATCAAAACAGACACAGTTTTTAAATATTACTCGTTACTGGAATAGACTTCTTGGAATGAATGATAATAGACTTTGTAAACAGGTATTTATTTGGGACTATAGCCGGTGTTAACAACTGGACATCAGAAATTAAGGTAGTGATGAACCATTTAACAGGAAATTAATCTGTGACTTAAATGATGTTAAAACTGGCTTACTTGAAACATACAATGATGAGTGGACACATAATGTGAATAACTCTCCTAAACTACGAACATATAAAACTTTTAAAGTAGAATTTAGAACCGAGTCTTACATTGAAATGAAAGTTCGAATTTAGCTTAGTTTCGATGTGGCATTTTACCATTGCGCTTGGAAACAGGCCGTTACGTTGGTGAACAGATATACAATAGACAGTGTTGATTATGTAACAACAAAAAGGTCGAAGATGAAGTCCATTTCCTATATGAATGTGATTACTATACAGAACTGAGAAGGGAACTTTATTCAAACATACTGGGATTACAATATTTTTTTAATCTACCTAAATGTAAACAGTTAATTCAATTGATTTTATACTTTCCTCGACAATCTGCAAAATATTAATGCAAATCTTTTACAAAACGCAGACAATTCCTCTACAACAACAAGTAACTGTACTATTTTATTGATCATTTGTTTGTTCTAATTTCATTGAAGTGACATATAGGTCCCATGGGCCGGGTGTTCTTATATTATTGGTCTAAATACATTCATTGTAATACAATTATACACATGTCACTATAATAAACAATATACTTACTTACTTACATGTACTTATAATTCTTTATACTTACTTATCTAAAGATTCCAAACTTGATCCATACAAATAGGCTTGTGTGCCCAGGCTTATTTCCTGACTAATACAGTTGTCATGGAAACTGTCTTTATGATCATACAAAGGTAAACATTCTGAACTACTGTTTATTTTAATGACCTTCATGTCTTTTAAGAATTCTGGTAAACGTGGTGTATTAAATATCAATCTATTTAGAATCTACAACAATAACATTTTCAATCAGGTTTTTACAATGCACTGATACAAACTATTAATTATATTACATTTGGACATTATCAGAGAAAAACTATTTGCTAGTCTTAGAAGCAGAATTATGAGCTCTAAATATGAACCATGCATGAAGCATAGTTTTGTCTGATGGGATATTGTCTCACTGCTGACTTTTTCATTTTATATTCATATTTATTATTTGCAATAAAATTCCTATTTCCTAATAAGCAATGCAATAAAAGGAAATCTGACAAAGCTTAAGCAGTCAGTAGTAGAAAGGCTAACCAGCTTACGGCAATTCCATTTAAAGGCACGTAGGATTGAATTCTCAATCTGAACTCAAATTTGACCACATTGGTTCAGTTGTTTCAGAGGAGATTTAAATACAAATTTATTAAACTAACAGACAAACAATTAATGTTCAGTAATGGCTACAGCTCACATAAGACCTTTGGTACAGTTGGGCTAAATATAGAATAGCTATTGTTTCTTAATATCGCACAAAAGAGGTTTCGCAATTTCGAGATCACTGAGCTAGAGCAGTTCTTGAAAACATAACTTAAGAAGACAAACACATGTACATGGACTTACTAATGAAGGCTTCTGTAAAACTTTTGATGCCTGCAAATAAGAGCAAAAAAGGAAGTTTAAATAAATTTCAAACAATACTGTTGTATTATAAGATATATTTCTAATACATTATTTGACCCAAAATTAATTACAATACTGCATTCTAAATATAATAGAAGGTCAAATTTCCAGTAAATACTATTAATCCAAACTCCATATTTAACTTCAAAAAGTACTATATACCACTCAAATAAAAGACTCATTGTATAGTAATATGTTGTTTTAAGAAGTCTCAGCTTTATTTGAAAACAATTTCTGTTTGAACTGCCTTCAAATTTGTTTCTGCTATGTTCATTTAACTCTTCTAACTGGCATCACTTGTCCATCACACTGCATCATGTCAAGTTGCTAGCAGCATCATCATCACACTTGAAGTATAAACCCAGCTTTAGGTCATAGTAGATGACAAATTATGCATTCCTCCCAGCCCACAGACCCTGCTGTAGAAATAATAAACTAAAGTCTATCTGTTTCTTTTTTGTCTATTCATTTTAAGTTATATTCTTTAAATTTTACTCACAGTGACATTCTGAACACCTGCTATTTCTGCCATTTTAGAATATGATTGATCCTGATGAAGTAAAACTGTTCTCTACAAAAATACAGGGAAAGAATTGCTATTGTAAAAGTTAACTTAAGAAATATTAAAACAAAGAAGTGAATATGAGAATATTGAATCCCAAGTAGTTGATTATTGTATTTCTACAGTCATGATAGTTAAACCTTGAAATTTCGAGCCTTGGCGAGAAGTTTGAAGGTTTGACAATAGAGTTCGTAGAAATATAATAAACTGCTCACGATTTAAGATTCTGTTTCTCTAATTCTTTCAACAGTTTTAAATTAGCCGTAATATTACTAATAATACATAATTCGCAATGAACCCTATGATGAAAACAGGCAAAGAATTAGAGAAGTCTGTTTATATACCAAATAATGCTAAGCATACTGAAGACATACAAATTATCATGTGAGAAATATAAACTAATATTTTTTAGACTATAAGTATACATTATCAGGTTTTCTGCACATTGATATTGTAAAATATCAGTCGCAAGCCACAATATAAAGCTTTTTGGGGAGTAAGCAGAGCGAACAAGTCTAAAAGATTCATATTGTGTCAAGCTGTTTATCGTACAAATCTGTACATTTTAGTCACCCCTGTAAGACATTTTTTACGCTTTGTTGTCTCCTGGAGGTAAGCTTGATAAAGTCTGCTTTCACATTGTGACATTGCTAATAAGTCCTGCTCTCATATTGTTACGTCGCTGATAACTCCTACTCTCGCTGATAACTTCTCCTCATACATCACAAAGCCTTAATACGGGGGTGGAGAGCAACTGAGCAGGTTGATATAGATGCAGGGAAGTACAATAATATTGAATATCAAATAGATCAGTCCTTATCAACATAAATTTTCAGACAATTCTTTAGGTAATTTTAACTTTATAGTTGTCGTTAACCAATAAATTCATATGATACTACAGTGTAATTAAGTCACTTGAAATCTACTAAGCCTTTTGAAATCTACTAAGCCTTAGTATCCAGACTATTTTCTTTGTCCTCCCACTGAAATGTATACCTAGAACTTGGATACTTGAAGAGTTTTTGTTACTCCACTATATGTTTGGGTGTCCAAAGTTCTACTGTAGTTACCATGTTAATCTATACCATGTGACTTCTACCCCTTGGCCCCAACAGATTCTGTCACTCAACTGTGTTCTACTGCAGTTACCTGGTTATGTAAATCTATACCATGTGATTTCTATCCCTTGGCTCCAACAGATTCTGTCACTTCACTCTGTGTTCAACTGCCCAAAGTTCTAATGTAGTTACCTGGTTATGCAAATATCTATTCCATGTGACTTCTACCCCTTGGCTCCAACAGATTCTGTCACTCCACTATGTGTTCTATAGCCCAAAATTCTAATGCCTTTACCTGGTTATGTATATCTACCCCTTGGCTCCAACAGATTCTGTCACTCCATTGTGTGTTCTACAGCCCAAAATTCTACTGCATTTACCTGGTTATGTAAATCTATACCATGTGACATGTGTGACTTCTATCGCTTGCATCCAACAGATTCTGTCACTCCACTGTGTGTTCTACAGCCCGAAATTATACTGCATTTACCTGGTTATGTATATCTATGTGATATCTATCCTTTGACTTGAACAGTTTTTATTTTTCCACTATGTGTTCAACTGCCCAAAGTTCTAATGTAGTTACTTGGTTATGCAATCTATTACATGTGACTTCTACCATTTTTTTTTTGTCCACTATGTGTTTGACAGCCCAAAGTCTTACAGTAGTTACCTGGTTATGTATATCTATACCATGTGACTATATGCATGTGACTGCTATCATTTTTTTTTGTCCACCATGTGTTTAACTGCCCACAGTTGTAGAGTAATTACCTGGTTATGTAAATCTATACCATGTGACTTTTGTATTGTTGCTAATATTCCTGGATTTGGTGGTACTGCAAACTTCACAGCATCATTATTTGTCACATACAGGTATACAGGGATGTTTTCTAGCTAAAAATATAGAGTAACATCAACATTAAAATTTCAGGATATATAATTCATGTAATTTTTCTTTTCCCATTCAATCAAATTTTTTTTTAATGCTTTAGGATGAGATCAAAAGTTCAATGTAGGATAAAAAACTTAATTCAAATAGTTTGAATTTTTGATCTCGTCCCTTACCAAGTGAGACTATCTTGGCTTTCTATGTTTCGTGTTTCATTTATGTTATTTTTTTGTCTGGATTTCTGTCAACTGGATATCGTTCATTTATTTTTATGTCACTGTTGACCTGTCTGCTTATCCATTTTGTTGTTTATTAGTATGATGGAAACAATGTGGGTGAAAGACAACTAAATCTTAAACTGTAGTAAAAGAATGGCCAAGTATCTTTGGATTGTTATTTTTTTTTATTATGATACCCAAACCTAGGTATGCTGTCTTTTACATTCCTATTGAAAAACAACAATTAACCCCAAGTAAATGATTATAAAAGAAATTATATAAGCTAACATTAATAGATGTGTGGTGTTTGAGAAACAGATATTGTTTATTATGGGATAAATACACTGTATTTATTTATTGTTCACTATTTTTTTTATACATGTAGTTTACAACACTTAAAAAAAATTACCTCCATGATGAGATTCTTCATACAATCTTTTACATCTTCAAGAAGAAATGAATCATCTGTAAGGAAGTTAATATAAGAACTTAATATTATAGATATCTGGTTATGAAAAAATATTTGCTCAAAATTATAATTAGGATATTATTGAATAATGCAAAATTTATTAAGATATCAGACTGACAAAATGCAAAGAATGTTTACAATACTACTCAAATCAAAATTTTATTCAGCCCTTTCCTATATTTACTAAAATTTAAATTTTTGTAGTCTGATCAATACAACTCTAACTTACTTGAGGATTTTTTGTTGAGATCAATCAGTATAAATATTCTACCATATTGACATTTCTGTGACCATAACTGACAAGTCTTTACTATACCAGTTCTAACTGTTGTCTCACGGAATACAGCATCCCACTGTATAAATAGAGCAGGGATGTTAACCTGAAAAATTATACATATAACAGATAAATTACCTGTATTTACTGAACACATATTCAAGTTTATCTGTCAATAATATGGTGAGACCAAGCATTTTACTTTGTAAAAATTTAACATATTTTAATCAGCAGACTTTTTTTATAGAATACTAATAAACATTCACAATCAACTGCTCTAATTCATCATTCTACTAAGTCTTACACATTTGTTATGACATATGCAGTTTGTAAGACAAACTAAATTTTTATACAAAAATGAAAACTGTATAAAAATCATAAAGAAAAATTACACATTTTCTTAAGGTTTTTTAATTCTTGACAAATCAGGGAACAATACTAATAAGCTGGTTGCAGGCAACTAAAACTCACATGCAAAATTATTCATAATTTATCTTTCAATCGGTGTTTGAAATTTCTGTTGATATTTCGGCCCAACACTGATTAAAATTTGTACGGGCCTACTATTTTGAAAAGATTTGTCCATTGGGCCTCAAAAATTTCAAACTTTAGATTTCAAAGAATCATATCATTTCAATCTATTCTATTAATTTCCATAGTTATTTTTAGCTGTTATTTATATCAAAGCATGACTTGTGCTATCTGATGAATATTCTGACTGGTTAGTAATTGACCTTCTAACCAATCGATTTATGAAGCCTTCATTTGAAATCGAATGTAAACACAGTTTTATTTAATATGATGTGTATATTTACATATAAATGAATCAGTATATTTTTGCAGGCTTATAGAATCCTTGTTGCGCCTGCAATTTCAAAACATTTTGGGTCCATTGGGAATTCTGGAAATCTGAGAAAATTTCTATCAATGCATTCAAGTATGGTTTGAATCAGTTGAGAAATGACAAATTATACATCACAAAGATAGTTTGACATTTTAAAAAAAATGTTTTTAAGCAAATCAAGGATAAAAGTCCAAGGACTACTAGTGTAGTAACCATTTATCAAACATGTCCCAAGTTTTAATTTATATGCATGTGTATATCTTTTAAGTCTACTGAAAAATGGGATATGTATAGAGACAATACTGACAATAGATTACCTTAAAATCACTCAGTAAAACTGCTGGATAAATTTTCTGAAAAACATCTGCACCTTGTATAGATACTGGTTCATCAACTAAAATGAAATTTTATTGAAATTAAATGTTCACTGAAATGTAGATCATGCTTCCAAAACTCCCAAAATACATCCCTATTGGAACATAACAATTTTTATTGGCTCAAATTTAATGAGGAAGTGAACTAGTGACAAAAGTTAAATATATATTCCATCTGTTCATAATCATGATCACCTGAGCAATTAAATGATATTAGCATCAAAACTCAAATGTCTGTTTTCCAAATTCAAATTTATAGCTGACCTGCCATTTACAGTTTGATAAAGTTACCTTATATCGAAAAAATTGTCACATGTGAAACTAAAAAGCCTCTGCAGTAAAATATAATGTTTATAAAAGACCAGAGGCTCCCAGGAGCCTGTATCGCTCACCTGATAGTGCATTGACTATAAAATATAGCGACCAGTTCCCACAGGGTTAAAAGTTTGGCTTTGGTAGCCATCTTGGTTGATAGTTTGTTTAGTTGGGGTTTTATGCTGTTTTCAGCACATCTGGCTATTTCGTGGCGGACAGTTTTTATTGGTGGAGGAAGCCGGAGTACCTGGAGAGAAGCACAGACCTTCGGTAGGAAACTTGGCAATCCTTGTCATATATGATCGGAGTCGAACACACCCCGCCACAGGTGAGATTCAAACTCACAACCTTAGTGCTGACAGGCTAGTGATCATTAGTATTCATGACGAACTACCTACACCATTCGGCCACCGAGGCTCCTGGTTGATAGTTTGGGTCATCTGACACAATTCTGAAAGAGGACCATCTAAAGACCATTGTTGCTAAGTTTGGTTCCAACCTCTCGGTAGCTTCAGACAATAAGTTTTTATAATAAATTTTCCATAAGGTCAAATGTTAAACTATGTCAGACTGTGGTAGCCATCTCAATTGACAGTCCAGGTCATCCGACCCATTTCTGAAAAAGGACAATCTAAGGACCATTGCTGCCAAGTCTTGTTCTAATTGGCTCGGTTGTTTCAGACAAGAAGATTATTTAATGAATTTTCCCATAGTGTCCTATGTTAAATTGGTTGATTGTCCGGTTCATCAGACACAATTCCTAAAGAGGACCATCTAAGAACCATTGCTGCTAACTTTGGATGCCATTGGCTCAGTAGTTTCGGACAAGAAGATTCTTAAATGAATTTCCCATAGGGTCCTAAGTTCGGCTGTGGCGGCTATCTTGGTAGGAGGTCGGGGCCATCAGACACACTTTTGAAAGAGGACCACCTTATAACCATTCCACCACAGTTTGGTTCTAATTGGGCAAGTGGTTTCAGACAAGAATATTTTTATGTGAATTTCCGATACGGTCCTATGTTAAACTAAGTTCCACTGTGGCGGACATCTTGCTCAGATGTTGGGACCATCGGACATAATTTTGGAAGGGGACTACCCAAGGATCATTTCAGCAAAGTTTGGCCGAGATTGGCATAGTAGCTTCAGAGGAGAAGATTTTAAAAATTTTGACCCCCCTTTTTTCTATTTTTAGCTTGCCCACCATCTAGGTCAAAGGTCAGGGACATCCGACATAAATTTGGAAGGGGACCACCCAAGGACCATTCCACCCAACTTTTGGTCCCAATTGGCCCACTGATTTCTGAGAAGAAGATTAAAATGTGATTTGACGACGCACGCCAAGTAATGACAATAGCTCAAATGAGCATACTTTTATTCTGAGTTATTTCTTTTAAAAATGAAAAATCTGGTTAAAAAAAATTCACTTGATATGAAACAAACCTGTATGGTAAGAAATATTTCCAGTACTGTCAAACCATTTATTTAGATTACCATCATTTAGCAGCTCAATGTTATTTCTGTCTAACATATAGTACTGCCTGGACCACTGTAACTGTTTAAGTCCATGCTTAGGTAGGACAGTTACTATGCCTACTGATTTTGAAGGAACCTAAAAACAAGAGGCTCAAGAGAATTAAGCCTGTATAGCTCACCTGACAGTCCCACAATCAATCCATTTTATTTCAAGTGAAAATTGTAATGGACCTTCCATAGATGTTTCATACCAAATAGTTAATTTGACTATATGGTTTCAGAGGAGGAGATTTTTAAAATTATGACCAACCAAAAATAAGAATTCATCATAGCTGCCATATTAGCTGTCCGACCGGGACGAAATATGCAAACTTTATAAAGGTCCTTCCACGGATGCTCCATACCAAGTTACAGCTCATTTGGCTTTGCAATTTCAGAAAATTCTATTTTTGAATTTTGACCAATCAGATATAAGAATTCATCATGGTGGCCATATAAGTTCTTTGACCAGAACAAAATATGCAAAATGTTTAAAGGTCCTTCCATGGATGCTTCATACCAAGTTTAAGCACATTTGGCTTAGGGGTTTCAGAGGAGAAGATTTTAAAAATCTGTGCAATCAGAAATAAGAATTCATCATGGCGGCCATATTAATTGTCCGATCAGAACAAAATATGCAATTTTTATAATTTACTGCAGTTCTATAGATTTTTGTTATATGCCATAGACACTTTCTGTTAAGTTTGGCTCTATTTGGCCAAGCAGTTTTGGAGAAAAAATTTTTTTTAAATCAACCAATCAGAAACAAGAATTGTCCATAGCGGCCATGTCTGTCGCCTGATCTGGACAAAATGAGGATACTTTGTAAAAATAATCCCACAGATGCTTCCTGTCGAGTTTCACTCTATTTGGCCCAATGGTTAAACAGAAGAAGATTTCTTTAAATCAGCCAATAGAAAAAAGAATTGCCCATCGCAGCCATGCTTGTCGACCAATCAGGATGACAAAAATTAATTCATAAAAGAATTTCCATAGATGCTTCCTGTCAAGTTTGGCTGACAGTTTTGGCCAAGCTGCTCCAGAGAAAAAAATGTTTTTTCAATCAACCAATGAGAAACAAGAATTGTCCATGACGGCCATGTTTGTTGCCTGGTCAGGACGAAATGAGGAAACTTTGTAAAAAACGTCCCATAGATGCTTCCTGTCAAGTTTCATTCCATTTGGCCAAGCGATTTCAGAGAAGATTTTTTCATATCAGCAAATCAGAAACAAGAACTTCCCCATTGTGGCCATATTTGTAGTCCAATCAGGACGAAATGAGGAAACTTTATAAAGGACCTCTTATATATGCTTCTTATCAAGTTTCGTTCAATTTAGCCAAGCGATTTCAGAGAAGAAGATTGTGAAAGATAACAGATGGACGACGGATGCCAAGTGATGACAAAAGCTCACATGGCCTTTGGCCAGGTAGGCTAAAAACTAGAGGCTCCCAAGAGCCTGTATCACTCACCTGGACTATGTCCATCTTGACTGTCAGCCTGGAACATTGCTGTCAAGTTCCAACTGGCTCACTGGTTTCAAACAAGAAGATCTTTCAGTGATTTTTCCCATAAGGGCCTATGTTAAACTACATATGTATGTTCCACTCTGGCAGCCATCTTCAATTGCATACAGGGTCATCGTATACAATTATGAAAGAGGATCAATCAAGGACATTTGGTGCCAAGTTTTGTTCCATTGGCCCAGTGGTTTCAGAGGAGAAGATCTTTAAAAGAAAGTTTACAACGACGACAACGGATGCCAAGTGATGGCAATAGCAGACATGGCCATTTGGGCCAGGTGAGCTAAAAATGGATAGATGGATGGATGAATTATTGTTTAACGTCCAGTGGCAATTATTATATTCATATCTGAGAACATGTTTTTGTGATATGAATATGAACCCTGCTTTGTACTAGAACGACACACTGAGCCAGATTTTTAAAGTGCTAGTTCACGAGGTAACAGTCCACAGGAAGACATATCACCCCACCTGGACACATTAAACTGACTCCGAGCCAACCAGTCCTTCTTACTCTTACTCCTAGATGCCGCATGGCAGAGAAGCAGCAAATGCCAATTTTTAAACTCTTTGGTTTGACCAGGCCGGGGATCGAATCTGCAACCAACTCAAGGCAAGCACACTACCACAAGACCACTGAGGCGGTTACATTACAAAAGAAGAGGAAAACAGATGATGACAAGTTCTAAGTTAGTCATATTAAACTACCTTCTTTTTAACCATACTGATGTATGATTCCCATGTTGAACTGCTAGGATTCTCATCATTCACTACGACCTTTTTATTCTGAAATGTGAACAAAATGCATATATTATGTACCAAATGTGTTTGGTATTTTTATTTTTGAATTGATTACAGTTTTCATGCCAGTGTAAAAGAATCACTGATCTCAAAAGGTATTCAAAAACTTGATGTTTTGACTGGAATGATTTAACACTGATGTGGTATGTAAACAAGTTAATTTCACTACAGTATTTAAAACTCAGATATTAACTTCCCAGACCATAACATACTCTACACTTCCAACATTACTGAAGAGTAAATTTCAGACATTATTGTGGATATCTATATTAACTTACTGACTAGAAAGACAATGTGTTGAACTAGAGTGAGAAATGGATAATTAAAGATCAGATTTGATAAGAAATTCCTCTTCCATTACTGTTTTATCTTATTTAACAACTTAAGTTTCTCTAATTCAGTGCGCATTTATACATCTCTCGACCCATTTGATAAATAAAGATTCTCCTTCAGGTACGAGTGAGTTATGGAATTTCTTCACCTGAGATTGTTAAATTTGCGATTTTTTAACACCCGAGCATTTGCGATCATGTTAAAATCTAAAATTTAACTATTGAGGGTTGAGAAATTCCATAACTCACAAGTAAATTGAAGGAGAATCTGTTTCTCCTATGATTTTCAATAAAAACCTCAAGAAAATATTGTTGCTATGTACTTTGTTTACATATACGTCATTTCGGGACTTCTCTAGTTTATCGTTCCAATAACTGTAGAAAAATAAACAGCAGTAATTCCCACATAGAAATTTAATCACTGAGAAGTGGTTAAAGATATTATGTATTTTTATCCCACCGATTAAACACGTCAAGGATAGGAGAAATTCTGATATCACTTCACATTGGATAAATAGGGCTCATGAAATTTCCCGCCAAAAAATGTTCGGACGACTTCTCAGAATTTTAGATTGTCATTAGAGAAAAACATTCTAAAACCCTTTACATATTATGAAATTTTACACTCTCGATAATTGAATTTTCATTTTAAACTGCCATGCTTGTATGAGCAGTTTAAAAAAATGAAAATTCAATTTACTCGAATTGATAAATTTCATAATCAACTGGTCATCGTTGTTGAATCTAAATGTATGTTTTACAGAAATATGAAATAAGTAATGAGGACTGTTTTAATTTAAGCATTAACACTCTACATTTATGATGGCTTTTAAAACATATACATGTACAATGTATACCGGTACCTTCTTTAAAATAGCAATAACTCTCAAAATAATATCCCTGAGTCCAACATTTTCTTCTGACTGAAATATTTTCCTGGGAATAATTTCTGTGTGAGAATCCTTCAAATGATCTATGATATAAACATTTCTTCCCTGAAAATATAATGATATATATACGATTTCTGGTTAAAAAGATAGAATCTGGAAATAAGGAAGACCTGAAAAATTAAATCTATTGTCCGAATATCTTCACGTACTGTGGATCTTTGGTTCTTGAATTCAAATAATTTGATTACCCTGAGTATCTCAGGTGACTTCTTAAACACACAAGTCACAGGCCAAAATATTTCTTTGAGAAAAAATAAAAACTTACATATGTCATATCAATGCATATCTTCTGAAAATGGTATAGACAAATCAAATAAATAAAACAATTGGCACATAGTGGCTTTTAAACAAGCTTCAGCTATTCCAGATAAAAAAAAAAGGTCCACAAAATACCTATGCAACTGTCACTGAATGTGGAAATTGAACAGGAAAGAAGAAAAATCTACTGTCATGGGAGAGTTTTACTCTAAACTGACTTCCTATTTTGTTTCGTTTCATTCCATGAAATAATGGTGCTTTTCCCCAAACTCCTTAGGGCCTTGCCTTTACCTTTTCACCTGAGACACACAGTAACTAGGTATCAAGTCAGGTGCATATCAGGACGAGAACATGTTGATATGATAATGAAAATGATCCCTGCTTTGTACTAGACTGACACTTTGAGTCAGATTTTGAATGTGTTAGCTGACAAGGTAACTGTCCCTAGGAAGACATATCTCTCCACTCAGACACATTAAACTGACTCCAAGCCGACGAGTAGATCTTTGCTCTTACTCCTAGATTCTGTGTGCTTGGCAGAGAAGCAGAAAATACTAATTTTAATGTCTTTGGATTGACCCGGCCGATGATTGACCCTGCGACCTTCCGCACTTCTTTAAAATAGCAGCTTACTTCCACACTTGAGGCGAGCACAATAACCACATAATGACCAGGGCTTCAAAATAGAAAAGCATGTGTTTTGTTTTAAATAGCGCCAAATGCACAATAGTGCATTGCGGTTTTATATAGTTCAGGTGCCATCCAGCGCATAATTACAAATAAATGTGGTAAACTTTGGATTTTTAAATTTTTGTGAATACATGTTTGTAATTCATCTACGTATACTTTCTCATTTGGTATGTCCAAATACTGCATAGTTGCAGTGAGTGTTTATATAATTTTGTTTGTTAACATGTAATTCTTCCTGACAACACACCTGTTATTCCAAATTGAAGGTGTTAATTGTCAGCTTACTATTAAAGCATGGTTTCAGAGTATGATCGTGTTACCAGTAATTATATATATCTAGTATGGAATAAAAAGTCATAGGTCTATAGTAGATTTTGTGAATTTTAAATATTAAAACATTGCCTTCCCTTCAGAACTGTAATTTCGAAATTATAAAATCACACGAAAAATACTTTGTCAACACTACTTTTTCCTTAATTGCATAATTCTTCAATGCATGCATGTTTGTATTAATGTAAACAAACATTGTGATTTTTAAATGCAGATAATTATTAGAAAAAGCTCATACATGTGTACAGTTACGTTTCTGAGGAGAAGATCAGTGTCAATAGTCAATACATCTTTTTATGTGTTGTGAATACATGTATGTAATTCATCTACGTATACTTTTTCATTTGGTATGTCCAAATACTGTTGGTATGTCCAAATACTGCATAGTTGCATTGAGCGTTTATATAATTTTGTTTGTTAACATGTATTTCTTCCTGACAACAAACCTGTTATTCCAAATTGAAGGTGTTGTCAGCTTACTATTAAAGCATGGTTTCAGAGTATGATCGTGTTACCGGTAATTATATGTATCTAGTATGGAATAAAAAGTCATAGGTCTATAGTGGATTTTGTGAATTTTAAATATTAAAACATTGCCTTCCCTTCAGAACTGTTATTTCGAAATTATAAAATCACACGAAAAATACTTTGTCAACGCTACTTTTTCCTTAATTGCATAATTCTTCAATCCATGCATGTTTGTATTAATGTAAAAAAACATTGTGATTCTTAAATGCAGATAATTATTAGAAAAAGCTCATACATGTGTACATTTAATTATTCACATGTTAATCAACAAGTTGTTGTTTCAAACGTAATATATAGGAGATTCGCTTGAATTGATATAAGGCAATGGACAGATTAATTTTTGACACCTGTTTTTTTTATACATTTACCTGACCAAGGTTTTTGTTATATATGTACGGTTATACCTACCTTTATCTGCCAGACGTCAAGCTGTTCGGTATTGTGGAAGATCGTAAGGTTTGTACCGGGTACTTTATACTGCACATGGAATTGCTAACCTAGTGTATCTTTCACAGTGGAAGTTTTTCCCTACGAATTTTTTTCCACCGCAAGAAATTCACTGATGGAATCAAATCACTGTTACAATAGAAGGTCTATAGCGGATTTTTAGAATTTTAAATATCAAAACATTGCCTACCCTTCAAAACTATAATTTCGAAATTATAAAAACACATTTTGTCAATGCTAGTTTTTCCTTAATTGCATAATTCTTCAATGCATGCATATTTGTATTAATGTAAAAAACATTGTGATTTTCAAATACAGATAATTATTAGGAAAAGCTCAATATCCTTTGGATAAAAAAATGTTTTTATACATGTCTATATTTAATTATTCACATGTTAATCAACAAGTTGTTTCAAACGTAATAGATTCGCTTGAATTGTTGTAAGGTAATGGACACAGACATTTTTGACACCTGTTTTTATTATACATTTACCTGACCATGTTTTTTGTTATAGATGTAGGTGTATACCTACCTTTATCTGCCAGACGATTGAAACATAAAGTTTAGAGAAAAATATACCTAAACATAAAAACCTACAAAGAGGGAAAGGAGAATATCTAAATATTACTTCTCATTAGAAAAAATATATGCAAAGTGTGCAGTTCATTCTTAAATTCTTATTTTTGAACGGTATACTATTTTATACAGTATGAAATAAAAGAAAATATAAGATTAAGGACAGAGCACAAGGATTAGTAATAGAACAAATGTATTATTTTTGATTTTATTATAATCATTTAACCCTTTACACATTTTATTATTTGACCCAATTTATTTTGTCGATTCCATCCTGGATCCATCTAATTTGACTCTCAAGAAGTTTGTTCAGGTATTTTCAACAAGCATTAATACTGTCAATTATTAGATTGACAAAGCATATAAATTATCTGAACAGTGTTTGATCTTAATATCGACAATCTTGAGGTACGGGAAATTCCTGTCAAGTGACCATTTGACTTTAAGGGTGATTTTGGATGACAAAGTCTTATATTTATATTCAAGAACAAGACATATCAATCTTTTTTTGAAATTATTAATATTATTTGTTATTGAACATTTTTGGAATGAAGTTATATGTTTTATATTACAATTTTTTTTCTATTTAAGAAGTACACAGTCAAAAATCAATATGGCATACAAGTTATTTTCGGACTGGTTTTGGGACGGAACGACCTGTTATACCCTTCTGAAATGATGAATCCGAAATGGCAGCACCTAACATGTCTGATATTTCAAGTGGACCGGATTGCTTTACATTCATCTAAGAAGTGGTAGATGGGTCAAAATGTCCACTAAATTCAGTTGAAATTATTAAACTGTAATTGTACTTTCTTGCTAGATAAGTCTGTGCTCTACTCACAGTGATTTTTTAGGTGTAAACACAGCAATATTAATTTGTCTATTTGTTATGATGAACCTTAAGATTTGTGATATTTGAATGAGTCTAAATTTAGAAATGATCGATTCAGAATATATATCTACATGCAGAGACTTTAAAAGATCAAAATATTTGCTATTACAGTAAAAGGTGGTCCATGTAAAATCAACAAATCCAAATTTTCCGCCATGCTTATCCCTTACAACATTTATAATAATTCAAGAAATTTATTTACGTTATTTCATTCAATATTTGGTGAAAATCGTATTCTCAGGATGAAATATGAAATAAAACCTAGTTATATTATTCCATAGTAGAATTACCCAAAAAATGAAACTTTTCTGTAGATCTTAAGCGGCACTGCATTGGCACGAAATTTGAAAAACTGAACCGACTCGGATATGATAAATACCAAGAATATGGTTATATATAGTAAGCAATCTTTCACGGGGGGCTTTTTGGAAATGCATAAACATCGTGTAAAAAAACTCATAGTTTTCAGAAGCTCCTAAATTGGCCTGTATGGACAAACTACAACGCTGTCGCTGTACATAGTTTTAGTAAAGTATTAATATAGACTATATAGGGCCTAGGGCTTTCTTAATATATATAATATATAAATATTATTTATCACAGGAGCTTGAAATCTTATCAATAAATGTCTGTACACTCACAGACAAGAGCTTCTCTCACTAACGCTCGGTGTAAAATATAAACAAATATAAGTCCTAACTAACGCTCGGTGTAGAATATAAACAAATATAAGGCCTAACCATGTTAAAATAACCATAGAGCATGGCACCAATGAATTATTTCTTAATTAAAACTTTTAACTTTCAAAATGGAAGTTGAATGATAACACACGAGGATTCTGCATTGAATTCACCTCAATGCTTTTTACCAAAATATCTCCTATTGATCCCCACACTGCATGTCTTAAAAAAATCTGACTTTATCATGTTTATATCATGAACAGAAGGAACAAAATCAAAATTATGTATGCCTTCGTAAAAAGGGTTTGAAAAATCTCCGGAAATACTAGACCAGTTGAGATCAATTTTGGTTGAATGGTCCAAAGGTGGTCTTTTTTCATGAATGTGTCATAATCAGGTGATATGGATCTTGGACCAATTTCAGTGGGATAAACAATATATTTTTTATCTAAAACCATTTGCCCAACTATGACCAAACATTGGTAGAATTTTAGTTTGGTGATTATTTTCAAAATTATGTCCAGAGATTGGGAACTAAATAAAATGAATTCTAAGATTCTCATCCCTCCCAAGTATTGTCTCCTAACCACCTTAATTCAGTTTTCTAACAATTTATCTGGTCAAAATGATAATCAAGTGCAGGGATGGTGTCAGTTACATAGGAAAGTATTTGATTAAGTTACAATTACAGTGTACTTGCCCAAAACCTTCAATTAAATTACCATTACCATTCATTCAGCTGACAGTCAACACGAATAACAATGCAGGCATATTTAATGTTTTTACTGTTATTTTTAAAAAACAAGTAATAAAATTTAAAGTTTTTGAGATATATAAAGAGAGTTGTATTTATCTGGTTTTTGTCATAACTCCAATATTTCGGTGAAATGACTATGTATATTATAATATCCAACACTTTATTGGGTCAAGCATAATAGTATGTCCACACTTACCTTAATTGTTTACCTCTTGACATGTTGCAGTTATGTTATGCTGCACTTAGCAAAGCCCCTTTATTGAAGAACTTAAAAACTTGGTAGATATAGGTGTAAATTTCAGCAAGTGCACGGCTATATAAATTATCATAATTACAAATGATTAAAATGATATGTATGTTCCCTCTATGGAAAAAATCATGCCTTTCTTGAGCCTATCTATCTAAAATTTGTCAAAACTACACGTAGTAACAGAAAATTACAAACTGTTCAAAGATAAGTAAAAATTTGAGAATTATTTTCATATTGTACAAGATAAGTATACATGTACACTTTTGTTGTGTAGATTTATAACAACAAATAACTGCCATGAAAGTTGTGAGATGTCTTAGGGAGCTTAGAATTTGCCACTTATGTGTGGAAGGAAAATAAGAGATGATTTTCATTATTTATTTGGATGCTCTAGTTTTGCTAATAAGAGAAACATTGAATCTAAGTACAGGTACAGAACAAATGTTATTAAATATAATTACTTTCTTTCAGATGCATAATTTGTGAACCTATTTTCCAAAAGTTTATTTCATACTGAATATGTACTGTCTTGATGACTTTGTGGGAAATAGAATACAAATGTATGTGGATAGAAATATTCTTTTTATACAGATTCTTGTTTTATACAGTGTCAATTTTGAAAAAGACTAATTCTATTAATACCTTATCAGTTTAATATGTTGGGCAAATGAGATATGTTAATTTTTCAAATGTTGGACAAGCAGTAATAGACACTTATTATTTACTATTACAAAACTGTAAAATTTTGTAATAGTAATCTACAAAGCAAAACTCTGTATTTAGATGGTTTTAGTCCTATCCTTTCTGACAATTTTGGAATTTGCTTTTCAGCTTTTTGGATTATTATTTTGGTTTTCATCATTTTAGGCTTGTTAAGTCATAAATTGATGAAATATGTGCAACTTGTGCAAGATTCAGTATAATCAAATAATTAGTTAATTTTCAGGCATCATTTACCCAAGATAGCCAAGTCTAGGTGATGATGTAGTGAATCCCGAATGTAGTATATTAATGTCTGCTGATGTGGATAAGGGTCCTTGTAGACGTGTTGGTAAAAGTAGACATAGAAGTGGTACTGGAAATGAAACCAATTTGAGAAGCAAGTACATTAAGAAGGAAATATATATTGATACAGATAATACAAGCTTTAATGTATCTTCTGCCCAAAATCTGGTAATTAAAAAAGTAGATGCTAGTTTAGCTAACAAAGAACAACCATTATGGTTTTCCGATTCTTTCTGCAGTATAAGTAGCAATGAAGACCCAAATCTCAAGCTTGATCTTCATACATCCTCAGTAGATATACAGGATGGTCGTTGCCCTAGTGCTGGAGGAGATGCTGCAAGATTAAACTTTTGCCAGAAACCTACTCTGCAACCAGATAACAAAATCAGTAAAATGCCAGTACCAGAGTCTGTCAAAACAAGTAAAAGTCCAATGGTACAGAATCCAATAACATTTGAAAGTGGGGAAAAGGTAAATACCTTACAGTTTATGCATTAGAGACATTTTATCTTGTGCATCCATCTGTCTGTTAATAATAAACATGGTAAAGATTGCAAACAGCAAATCTTCAGTGCATCTCCAATCTGAATTCAACTTTAAAATTACCAAGTTGTAGATGAATCATTCTTTCCTGTAAGAAAATATTATAGAAGATAGGGCTATTACATATGGCAAATCTATCCAGGATATTGTAGACATTTTCAGTATTTTTTACATTGTACATTGAATGCAATGCATAGCTTTTGGGAAAACCTTATTTCTTTTTCTTATACATGTATGTATATTCGATTAAAATGAATTTTGAATCATTTCTTGCCATCGTGCATGCTTATGCTGATTGAGTAGTTGTATGTGAATGAGACTACTTTAGTAATTTAGACAGTTTTTATACAACTGCAAAAATTTGTGGTTGTATTAAGGTACAATGTATGAGCCTGTTGTCGTCCATAGACAGTTACATTTCCGCTCATTTACTTTTGTTCTATTGAATGTATCCTATAATATTTTACTACAGTTGTCCTCCTTATGAAAAACAGGTTGGGATTGATTTACGGAAATCTGGCCCCTCCATTTTTTCTGGGGGTCATTAAGGTTTTTTTGATAATTTTGGTGTAACCTTTTAAAATTTTCATCTGATTTTTATGATTTTTAGTTTTCCTTGATAAAAATGGAAAAAATTGTGCAAGATCCGTTTATCACTATCTCTTACCATTTTTGAGATATAAGGGGCCAAAAAGGGACAAACCTTAATTTTCGAAACTTTTTTATTTATTATCCTATTTTGATGATTGTTTGAATGGTTCTCCATAAGAAATACAACAAAAGTTACTCAAGGCATTTTTGTGTTATTTTTGTCATTGCAGAAATAAAAAGGGATAAAATGGGCCCAAATTAGCAATTTTGCAGGATGCCTAAAATTTTCATTTTTCATCCAATTTTAATGGGGATTTTTTATTTGATTCATCTTGATGAGTGTTTCCAGTGGTATCTTTTACAGTTTTTGATAATGGCAAAAAAAATCCATTTTGTGCCTTGATATGTAAATTTTTTTATTTTTCATCCAATTTTAATGGGGATTTTTTCTTTTAATTCACCTTAATGCTTTCATTAGTGTGTAAACAAATTTTTTCTATTTTTTAATTGTTTTTGAGTTACAAGGGTCCAAAGTTAGCAATTTTTGGAAGAAACATAAAATTTTATAATTTTTCATACTTTCAGTATTATGTCAACAAATGTTTTACATTCTTGAGATACAGGGGGTTAAAGGTGCGAAAAAAAAATGTTGCGGTCGTATCATGCTGCGCTTAGCGAGGCCTTTTATTTGGGAATGGAGATGGTGGAGATTAAAAAATTAATTTCAAATTCATGTGTATGCATGTCCTAAATTTTTAAGGTCATAGCAGATATTCACCCCCATAAAATAATTAAAAAGCTGTTTATAAGCTTATTGTTATAGGTAAATGGACCAGAAGGAGATGACAACAATGGAGAAAACAGTATTCTTGACAACAGTGACTTCCTGTTGGCAGATATGGATATCAATTGGTGTGAGAGTTAGTATTGTTATTTGACTTTTATGGATATCAGTTATCGTAAATGTCCACTTGTTATTATCAGATCATAAGTTTTTATGCCCCATCGACGAATGTGGTCTGGGCGTATAGATTTACCCTTGCCCGTCCATCTGAACGTCCATCCGGATTGGTTGATTTTTTGCATTTAGGTCATTTCTCAGTTAATTTTTTGTTATTAGGTCTGTTATGTTAATTTACACCACCTCATTCATCTTATATTGTACAACAAGAATCAGCCGTATTTCTGTCACCATGACATACATTTTATCCTTGAATGACAATGGTTAAGTTTATGCATTTAGGTGTAATTGTTGATCATTTTCAGTTTCAAAGGACAAAAAAACTGAGAAAGAACACAGATGTATATTGCTTAAAAATTAATGTAAAATTAATGTCCAGGTTTATATATAATTTCTAAGAAGCATACTCTTCCATAAATGGCTGTTTTCAGTGGGAGATGAAAATGGAAGATCATTGCACATGCAGTACAATCAGAATTCTTTTGTTAGAACTTTTGACCAGTCAGGCATAACATTATTTAACTTCGTTGACTGTGCGCAATGAATTTACCTTGGTGCTGGAAACCTACAGATCGAGTATTTACGGAAGAAATAGTTACTTATACTTGATCAAAAGTGAAGAACTGGAAAATGTTTAACTCTTTTTAGCTCACCTGGCCCAAAAGTGTCTGTCCGTCTGTAAACTTTTACATTTTGATCTTCTCCTCTGAAACAGACTACGCGAATGATTTTTTATTTTACAGGACATTCGGTCTGGTAAACAACCTAGCTTTACCAGACCGAATGTAATTTTACCAGACCAAAATTTCTAACATTGACATTACGAAAATAAACGGAAGTAGTATACTACCGGAAATACGATAAACCAAAAAAACAATACCGGACATTTGGTCCGGAATTCAACAAAATTTTACCGGACCGATCCATTTTTTACCGGAAATGTCCGACGGTCCGACGAATTTCGCGTAGTCTGCTGAAACCCCTAGGCCAAATGAACTGAAACTTGGTGTAAAGCATCTATGGAAGGACCTTTATAAAGTTTGCATATTTCGTTCCGGTCAGAAAACTAATATGGCCGCCATGATGAATTCTTATTTCTGATTGATCAAAATTTTAAAAATCTTCTCCTCTGAAACCCCTAAGTCAAATGAGCTGAAAGTTTGTGTGAAGCATCTATGGAAGACCTACATAAAGTTTGCATATTTAGTTCCGGTTGGACAAATTATATGGCCGCCATGAAGAATTCTTATTTCTGATTGTTCGAAATTTCAAAAATAAAATTTTCTGAAACTGCAAAGCCAAATTAGCTGTAACTTGGTATGAAGCATCTGTGGAAGGACCTTTATAAAGTTTGCATATTTCGTCCCGGTCAGAAAGCTAATATGGCAGCTATGATGAATTATTATTTTTGATTGGTCAAAATTTCAAAAATCTCTTCTGGAACCATATAGCCAAATTAACTGATACTTTGTATGAAACATCTATGGAAGGTCCATTAAAATTTTCATTTGAAATAAAATGGATTGATTGTGGGACTCTCAGGTGAACGATATAGGCTCAATTCTCTTAAACCTCTTGTTTAAAATTCAGCGTCTTCATCCTCGTTTCGCTGCGCTCCACTTGGGAAAGATGTTTTTTTTTAAAACTCATTGAAGATTTCCCAGTCTTCACTTTGAACTCATGTAAGAACCTATTAAACTCTGATTGTTGTGACATTATGATTTATACTTGCTGGTGGATATATGGTGCATTTCTGGAGCATTATATGTAATGACACGGTTGATACTTAAAAGTCACATCATTTCACAGACAAACCACAAACAAAAGATAATAGTAGTAAGAAGAACATCGACGAGATAAAATCAGACAAAATTGTTCCTACAACACCTGTCAACACACTCCGTGACAGAATTAAGACACGTTTACAGAACAATGCTGGAGTAAAAACACCACAAGGACTGGGATCTGTCATAAAACAACAAGAGGAACAGTTAGAGAAGGTATACAGAGAGGTGGAGAAACTAAAAACAGAGGGAACCAGTTTAGATATTGGGCCATTTTATGGTTTACCTACAAAAGTTCAACAGCTTCTACAGACACATCGAGGAATTTCTAAGCTTTATGGTTAGTTTTGTAGCACAACAAAGACTACAACATTCAAATTTCTTGGTGTTTGGAGTTAACTTTTCATAATTGAATATTTATGAGCACGTTGATATTTTTATATGGATTTTGATTTCAAATAATAATAATCTGATAATCAAGAATTTTTTAATTATTTTGTATGTGTTTTAGTTGAAAAAAAAGGAATGCACAAGATAATGTTGCATTGTTAGGCAATAATAAAAAGTTTTTTTTTGCTTAAAAATAAAATCAGCAAATTGTGACACATGCTTTCAGTGATTTTTGTCCACACTCTGACCAGGATAGGATCAACAATACATTAAATTTAGTATTCGTTTATGATCATGTGATAATCTCAATCACAATAATGCCATTCATAATTTTAGAGTTTAAAACCCAAAGGTGGCTCAGAATTAGTTTTTGTAAAAATGGCAGAAACCATTAAAATATTAAAATTCTTGGGTGTTTTTTTCCCCTAAGATATCATTTGAAAAATTTTAAATAAAAAATATAAAAAGCCAGAATTTCTTCAATGAAGTAAACAAAATAGCTACATAGACAAGGATATCATCATGAAAAGACTGCTCTCAAGACATTTGTATATTGATAATGCCCAAGCCTCACCAAGGATATTATCAATTTTAGTCAATACAACTATCCTTTGGCCTTTTGTTCATAAGTAACTAATGTATAAATAGTAACAATAATTTCAACCAAAATAAAAAGAGTACCCAAAAATTGAAGAATCTGAAACAAATAGTACCTCAATCAGATGAATTCTTTAAATTGTATATAGATTGGCAAGATGAATGTCTGAATCTGCCAGAAGTGAAGGAAGGAAGGAATTTAATATATGCATTACCAACCAGTGGTGGAAAAACATTAGTGGCAGAGATCCTTATTCTGAAACAGCTTTTATGTCAGAAGAAAGATGCTATAATCATCTTGCCTTTTGTTTCCATTGTTCAAGAAAAGGTAATGTAATTAAAACAGTTTATAAGAAAAAAATAAAAACTGCACGTAACCGATCCTAAATATAATACAATATGGTATAACAATAACAAAATAAACTCAGAAGGGGTATTATTTGTCTCAAGTTTATATCGTATCGATGTTTAGTTGAATTGGAAATATATTTTAAATTCATTTGTGTTAATCAACACTGCTGTCAAGTTAGGAAATATAATTTTATAAAACACTATATTTTTTTTCAATATGTTCACCAGAATGAATTACTGTAAATTCAGAAATTATTGCGTGCATTTGTTATTGCGATTTTGTCATTTTAGACCAAAATGCAATTTTAATTTTTGCGATATTGAGAAAATTCCCGCTTCATTCATATAAAAAATTCCAAATTGCGAGTTTAAATTATTGCGATTACAACTTTGTCGCATTTTTTGCAATAATAAAAACATCACAATAATTTCCAAATTTACAGTAGTTAATTTAATTTGATTTTTTTAAGGCACAGACATAAAGATATATACATGTATGAACTCCAGATCTGTCCTTTTCTTTAATATACAGTGAAAGTCACTCAAAGACCCAAGAGCCAACAAAAAGTTCTGAAGAATATAGAATAATTGATTGATTGTTGTTTGCTCAACATCTAGTGGCAAACATTACATGCATCTTTAGGACAAGAACCAGTTCAACAATACATGTACATCAAGGTTGTCAAGAAATTGGGGTGGAAGGGCTAACAATGGAAAATAAATTTTTACTGCCACTGGGAAATGTGGACAGTTGTGTAGTGAATAATTTTGGCCTTTTTAGTTCGCCTCAACAAAGTTGAGGGGGGCTATTGGAGTCACCCTGGCGTCCAACGTCAGCGTCCACAGCCAGTTGTCAGTTACTAGTTGACATACGGTCATATAGTTTTGTGTGCAGGTGCATGATGAAGAGACTGACCATGTGACTTAGAAGGAAGGTCACATGACCCATATTACATGGTTGACTGGCTTTTTAAGTTTTATGTCAAAAATCAGTTTTGATATACAAAGTGACCTACAATCATATTACTTGGTGTGATGGTGCATTTCAGGGAGTAAGACAGCCTCCTACCAACATTAGGTCACTCTGAGCTACTTATCACACTTCATTGAGTTAGGTTAAGTTTTACGTCCAAGTTCAGTTCTCCGATACCAAGGGACCTATAATCATATTACTTAGTGTGAGGGTGCATCTCGGGGTGTAAAACAGCTTCCCACTAAAATAAGACCACTCTAACTTATCGTGCTTTATTGACTTAGATTTTGTTTTACGTCCGAGTTCAGTTCTCCAATACCAAGGGACCTACAATCATATTACTTTGTATCATGGTGCATCTCGGGGAGTAACACAGCCTCCAACCCAAATTAGGTCACTCTGACCTACTTATCACACTTCATTTACTAGGGTAATTTTTATGTCTGAGTTCAGTTTTCTCACACCAAGCGACCTACAATCATATTACTTGGTGTCAGGGTCCATTTCAGGGAGTAACACAACCTCCGACCAACATTAGGCAACTCTGACCTACTTACTGCGCTTCATTGACTTAGGTTAAGTTTTACATCTGAGTTCAGTTCTCCGATACCAAGCGACCTACAATTATTACTTGCTGTAATGGCGCATCTCGGCGAGCTACACAGCCACACACCAAATTTAGTGGGGGAACAAGGTGAACTTTGTAATCGTAGATTTCTGGTTTCAAATTATAATGAAGTAGTCTTTAGCTTCCAAGGACATCCTCCTAACGAGACACCTTGTGTTATGACCTGGTGGCAAACTAGTCAGCTCTATGGGTTGAGCTAATGTGATCATCACAGTTATCGAACTAAAGAATAGAAATATAAGTGAGGGGACGGAAAATTTAGTTCAAGGTACTCATGATGTTCAAGTGATATGAGTTAAACATATGAATTTCAAATGTGATACAATGAAATAAATGATTTTCATTGGTAAATATTTTATAACAATGTGTTTATTATATAATGTATATTCTAATATTCTATAAATTAGGGCAAAAAAAAGATAATAATGTAAGCCCCCTGTGATACTGTTTTTAATCAATCTTTATTCTTTCAGGTTAGAAATATTTCAGCATTTGCTTTGGAATTGGATTTCTTGGTAGAAGAATATGCTGGTAGTAAAGGAAGATTTCCACCAATCAAAAGGCGACATAGAAGAACTTTATATATAGCAACCATTGAGAAGGCCCACTCACTTGTCAATAGTCTGATAGAAAATCATAGATTAGACAGTTTAGGATTGGTTGTTGTTGATGAGGTAAGGACAAGTCCCCAAAATGGGTAGGTAAAAAAATCTTTGGTTGGATGTTTAGGTTTAGGTGATACATGTATATAAGGAAAACAACTTTTCAAAATTCTTACAGAAATTCATTAAGATTTACTGCAATTGCTTCTTTCTACTTGCTTTTACACCTCAATAAGACAAAGGATTAGACTAAGTATGTGTAAACACTGATTAGTTTAACAGTTGAAAAACATGTATTAGGTAACAGGTTTAAGTTTTATAATGATACATAAATTGTAGGAATGAAAATCAGTTGCCAACTGGGGTCCCGATATTCTAGATCTGGGGCCCTGATATAAATATTTTGTAAAGAGCAAAATTTTATATACAGGGTTTTACATTGATGTTATTTGACTCTGAAATCATCAAAGGCATGAGTAGATTCTGGCTTTGTAATATGTTTCTATCATCACAGATAGAAACACAATTAAATAATAGATATTTGTTTTTGAACATTTTTTGCTATGGGCAGTTCTTGTTTCTGATTGACTGAAAAAAATCTTCTCCTTTGAAATTTCTTGACCAAATGGAACAAAACTTGACAGGAAGCATATATGGGAGGTTCTTTATACAGTTGCCTCATTTGGTTTCTAGCCTCTGAGCCTCTATCCGAAGGGTCATGTGAGCTATTGTCATCACTTGGGGTCCGTCTCCTCAGAAACCACTGGGCCAATTGGGAATAACTTTGGTGGAATGGTCCTTGGGTGGTCATCTTCCAAACCTGTGTCTGGTGGCTGCCAAGCTAAAAATAGAAAAAAGGGGGGTCAAAATTAAAAAAATCTTCTACTCTGTAGCTGCTATGCCAATGTCGGGTGAACTTTGCTGAAATGATCCTTGGGAAGTCCTCTTCCAAAATTGTGTCTGATGTTCCTGACATCTGACTAAGATGGCCGCCACAGCAGAACTTAGTTTAACATAGAACCCTATGGAAAATTCACATAGAAATCTTCTTATCTGAAAGTACTTGCCCAATTAGAACAAAACTATGGTGGAATGGTCATAAGGTGGTCCTCTTTAAAAGTGTGTCTAATGGCCCCGACCTCTGAGCACGATGGCCACCACAGCCGAACTTAGTTTAACATAGAACCCTATGGGAAATTCATTTAAAAATCTTCTTGTCTGAAACTACTGAGCCAATTGCAATTTACATGGGACCCTATGGGAAAATTCATTAAATAATCTTATTGTCTGAAACAACAGAGCCAATTAGAACAAGACTTGGCAGCAATAGTCTGTAGATTGTGCTCTTTCAGAATTGTGTCGGATGGCATGGACTGTCAACCGAGATGGCCGCCACAGACAAATCTATAATACTAAATTTACGAATTAGCCGAATAGGCGGCAAAACGCGTGGTTCAAAATAAACGATGTATGGTTCAGATTATAAAGGTTATTATCGGATTTGACAATCTGCATTTATAAATTTAAACTGCAGCTTTGTTTATGTGCAAATGGAATTTGTATGCATTTTTGCGGTATGAATTCTCCCAACATATCCCTTAGAAGGTTCTCGAATGCATCATTTTAACACATTGATTTAAATAAACAAGTATACACATATTTTTAATGTATTTCTGTTTGCAATTACGGAAGAAGAAGAATTAAACAAATTTAAAACATTCTCCTTCGAGTGGGATGTTTCCGCTTCATGTATTCAGGATTGTATTTCTACTATAACCCAATTTCTCCTAACTGTAAAGGTTATGAACTTTGAAGATTATGAAGAAGGAAGGTAAAGGTCAGAGGAATTCCTAACTTAGTTGTTTTTTGGATTGCTCGGATGTTTAACTTGCACAAAGTGATAAAACCAACTATTATCTATTTTTACATTATTTGTCATATGACCTGTCTAAATATATCTCTACCATACCCTAGATAAAAATATTTTTAACAAATGGTCATCTTTATCATTAATGACGAAATTTATCTCGGGCATCTTTGATAATTATAAACGTGGACAACACACGCAGCCACACACTAAAACTGCTTTTTATCGTCTGATTATTGGATATATTTGTGAAATTAAGCTTCGCTAGCCCTGACCATGATGACAATGGAACAATAGGAACAATTATTTTCCAAAAATATGCTCTACCTAACTCACGGCATCTTTTGAAAAATTCATCCGTCACTAAGGAAATGTTTACATCTACAATTTCATTTTCATATATATTCTGAAGGGAAAAGGTAATGCATTAAGGAATGTGTATTTAATGAAAGCTTTTCATCAAGTTCCAGTTCAGAATTAATTGTAACAATAAAAATATTGACAATTTATGTGGTTGTGTTTTCGTCATATGGACTTTGATGGAACCTGAAGTTCCATTTTGGTAATTCTACTTCATCAGTGGATACATCTTCGGTAGTAACCAACAGCCATATGACAATTGGGTCACGCTGACCTACATTTCACGCTTCATTGACTTCTGTTAAAATTTGCATTAACATCCCTTTCTGGAATACTACAGCATATATATACATGAAACTATCAGATGATACCACCTACTTGACAGGAAAGTTTATGGGAAGCCTGCCACAACATCCATATTGAGTTCCTGTTCCATGAATGACATGGCCGCAACAACTTTTTATAGTCAATATGGCCACCACAAAAAAACATTTTTATTGAACCCGCGCTTGCGCGGGTTCAATGTCTAGGATAGTTTAACATTGGACCCTATGGAAAATTCATTAAAAAATCTTCTTGTCTGAAACTACCGAGAGGTTGGAACCAAACTTAGCAGCACTGGTCCTTATATGGTCCTCTTTCAGAATTGTGTCTTTTTGACCCAAACTATCAACTAAGATGGCCACCACAGCCAAACTTTTGACCCTGTGGGAACTGGTCGCTATACATGTATGTAATAGGCAATGCACTATCAGGTGAGTGATACAGGCTCCTGGGAGCCTCTGGTCTTGAATTTAGCTTTGTTCAGCTTTTGTCTTTTATACATTGTGCTATGCCCTTTTGACGGCTCACCATTTCCATTTATATTCCTGCTATACAATTTAAGTCACCATGGACGACAGATAATTTTCATCAATGAGTTGGCCAGACACTTATTATATCTGGCCATCTCTTGTTTAAGTTCCCAGAACAGTGAAATTTGACTTTTATTATTATAATAGTTTTTCTTTTAGCTACATATGATTGGAGAAGGAGGGAGCCGTGGAGCAACACTTGAGACAACAATGTTGAAGATAATACATATGCAAAGTAAATCTTTCATCAATTATTTTTTTCCAAATAAAATGCTTCCAGTAGTTCAGCAAATTAGTGTAATTTTAAAATAGTGACCCAATTCTTAAGTCATGTAAAAATTGAAAGTGTTTTGACGCTGTTTTGATAGAAGATATAATACAATCCTCTCATGCTTCACAGCTATAAATACAATTAAACACCTAAGGATAGTTTTATGAAGTGCTACAGTGAATAGATAACTTTTTGAGACTGAATTAAAAACAGTTATAAAAAAAATTTATGTGAATGAAAAAATAACTTAAATTCATGTATTGAATACTGAGAATTTGATAATAAATTATAGGAATTTTTACTCATCAGTCTTGAAAACTTAAATTTATTTTCATTGATTTTAGGTTCGACACAGATCATAGGAATGAGTGCTACATTGAACAACATACAAGATTTACAGAACTTTCTCCATGCTGGTGTTTATCACAATGACTTCAGGCCTGTAAGTTGTATTTTATTACACTATTCTGTGTGGTACTTATTTTGTAATTAAACTACAGTAATAACCTAATGGATATAACGTGGAACCTCTGTAAACTGAACAGCTTAAGGAAATTGGCTGGTCTTTGGAGGTGCAATTTTGTTCTAGACTCAAGATTAAGCATACTGAAATCCCACTGGAAGGTAAATAAATAATAAATTATGATATTGATATGCATTTTATATTCTTGAACTGCAATTTATTCTTTGACTCTTAAGCTTTGTCGTTATCCTTTAGTAGAAATGGAAAGTTAGAATCTATTACGGAACGGAATTTCCAAGTGCACAGCTTTGTTTTTTTTTAGGTATATTTGAAAAAAATATATATGTTTTGGACCAGAAATTACCTCCAGTATTCGGAACTCAGAATTGCCAGATTTTGGAAAATCTATTACTTAGATATATAGGTGTAAATTCTGGAACAAAACAAAATGATCGGTTCGTTGAAGGATCCAGTTTTTAGAGGGGCCGGTTTGGGGGAGTTCCACTTTACTATACAAATATAAAGATCTACCATATCACCTGTCTATAATGAAATTTATCCACTTCATAATGTTACAAACTATTCTAGGCTTGATAAAGAGAGTTGATATATATTTTACATATGAGTGGTAGAATCAGCTTCAGTAGTTGTTAAATGTGTATACTATTCCAAACAGATGACATTACACACAAGAATTTAATCAGTTTGAAACACAAACATAAAAAACTTAGTTCTGTATATACATGTGTATTTATATAACAAAATTTATCAGTGTTTATGTTAAAAATAGAACTTACATATTTCCAGTGTTACCTCTACTGGAAAGACTATTAGCAATGGCCTCAAATTTTTTCATTATGAAATCTCAAATTTTAAGTGTAATTTATCAGATATGTCATGTTGATTAAATGATTTTTTTCAAACAAATAAAACAATATTCAGAAAACATGAAAAAGTAAAAGATAAATAATTTAATATTTTAAAGTAGGATAGTCATGTAAAATGTTTGTGTTTTTATTCAGCTTTATTTAAAGAAGAAAATTATAGTAAAAACTGTTCTTGGTTCTGTCATATAATGAAAGGTTGATTTTATATTGTAGGTAAAGCTTACAGAGTATATTAAGTTACTGGACAATATTTATGAAGTTACACCAAAACTTTCAGAAGATAATGTTATTCATAGAAGAGTTCTTACTTTTACTGTAAGTTCATTAAATTGGACATTATTAACTGCAAGACTTTTATATTTCTACACTATTCTGTAAATTACTTTCTGTTAGAACTATCCTTGATTTAATAAACAGTTTACATGATAAAAATGCTGTACTAAAGTCACTGTATTGACTTTTTTTTGCCTAATTCAGTACTACAGGCTATAGTTTTTGGTGGAGGTGGCCAGAGTACCCAAGGAGACCTAAAACTAGCAAGCATAGTCAATTAAGGTCAGAGTCAAACACACAATGTCACAAGCAGTATTCAAACTGAAAAAAGATATTCATTTTGTAATGAATAAAAAGTTTAAATTTTACTCATATGTATTTGTTTTTCTTAAAAGAACTAGCCCCAAAAATCACTTAAAATTCTGTAGCCATTTTCACATTCATGTACATTGTAAAACTGTTAAATCTACTGGCTTTGAAAATTGCTGCTTGTCTTATAACATGGTAAACATAACCTATTTTTACAAATAAGGTATTTATTATTTTGTCTTTCAAAACATTAGACACTGGATATTTTCAGTATTCTCCCGATCAAACTAAAACAGATCCTGACCATTTGATGGGACTAGTTTTAGAAGTTATACCACAGAATTCTTGCTTACTATTCTGTCCTACTAAGAAGAACTGTGAGAATGTGGCCATGATGTTATGTAAAATGTTTGTTAATGGTAACAGGTAATAATGTTAGCATGAATGAATTTAAAGTATTCTCCAAATTCTGAAGTATAGTATATAAATTTAGTGTAGCATAAGCATATTTCTAACATTGTTTTCTTATCACTGGTTCTCCTAGCCAAACTTTGGATGTACCTGGAGTTTAATTACTTTGAAATAGGAATGTATGAAGTTCAGGAGTACAGAACAACCAATCAATTAATAGAAAAATGATACAAAATATTAAATGTACCCGGAGTTTAATTACTTTGGAAATAGAAATGTATGAAGTTCAGGAGTACAGAACAACCAATCAGTTAATAGAAAAAGGATACCAAAATCCTAATAATGATGATGAATGTTATGAAATTGATTATAATTTATTTTATGAAGTCGATAATATAAAAAGTACGTGATGGCACACCATTCAGTGAACAACAAGTCTTTATATGTATAATCCAGTATAAAATTTTAACATTTATAGTAGATCTAATCTTGAAATGCCAATACCTAAAATGTACAAGTGATGAAACAACACATTAATTCACGAATGCGCAGAGCACATGGGTGAACTATTAGCGTTTTTCAGTCAAGTTGTAGATTTTGGTATTCAAATTTCAAGATTAGTTATTCTGTTTATTACATTTACATATTCCATTGATTCAGAATATTTAACGAGATAATACAATGGACCATGTTTTTATGTCACTAAGTGTCAACCTTTATATAGTAATGTCATTGAAGATGGCTATTGTTACGTCACTTCATAGTGAAATATGAAGTGGTATTTCTCCACACACAATGTAATAATTATAGGATAACTAATTCAAGAACATGAATATTGCAAAATATTCAACGAGTGACCAAAAAACAACTTAATTCACTAATGCGCGCAGCGCCTGAGGAAATTATTAGTGTTTTCCGGTTACGAGTTGAATATTTTCTATATTCAAATTCTTGAATTAGTAATACTGTTTATTACATTGATAAAATAGACAAAAAATGCTTCAAAAGTGTCATATTTTCCTTAGATCCCTTCCTGAATTTTTCGACATCACAAATGTCATTTGTTAGTAACGCCTTTGACGATGTTAAATAAAAACTAATCTTTCACTGAGTGAAAATATCGAATTTATTTTCACTGGAAATTACGATAAATCACCATCATCAATGTAATAAGTTATGTTATTGTAGAGAATTATGTGATTTTAAGAAAGGAGAAAAGAAGGCATTATTGAAAGAGTTGTACAATGATGCGGAACAGAGAATCTGTCCTGTCCTGCAGTATACTATACATTTTGGTGTTGCCTATCATCACAGTGGTCTTACTATAGATGAGAGGAGATTGATAGAAGATGCTTACTCAGAAGGAACACTTTGTCTGTTGGCGTGTACATCTACACTTGCCGCTGGTGTTAATCTGCCTGCAAAAAGGTTGGTGTAAACTTAGCTGTGTTGAGAGCTGCAGGTATTAATTTGCACAAATTGTCTTTCTTTGACATAATGGTTTATTGTAAAAAAATTTGTTTTTCCTGGAATCAAAGGAGGTACCTTCATCAGACTTGTTTACTTGTACAGATTGTACATATTTTCCACAGATTTTCAATTGAAAATACGCTCTAAGGGAAAAAAATTGTAATTGCTTCCAAACTTGGTCAATCGGTGTTAGAGAGCAGGTTCTCAACGGAGACGATCATGATTTAAACACAATTGATATGGAATTATGTAATCAGGAAAATATGGTGGCCCAAAGCAAGCTCTGTCATGTGAATGAGGGTTATCAGCTCTGCCTTATTAGAAATAGAAAATCTGACCTAGATATGGGCTAAATATGAATGAAATCATAGGTACATGTATGTGTTATAATTTCTGTTGTATTGTTATAGTTTTGATGTCATAAACATTTTTAAGATAAGGTTTGTAAGATTTGTATAGAGGTTCCATGTGAATGTTTAAAGGCCCCTGGGAGCCTCTAATTAATTGAGTGAATTTGTTTAATTTATTTAATTTGTTAAGTTACTGATAGTAGATGTTTACTGGTACATTATTTTTTTGTGCTGATCATTTTATTTACTTGCAAGATTACTGAATAGTACATGTAAAGGCTAGAATGACTGCAGGGATCTTTTTTTTATTTTTTAGCAGAATTCCGTTTTCAGCAGTTTGGATTTCTCCATTCTTTATTATACATAAGAAAATGGGCTGCTAGTACAGCAGTTATACTTATTTTCCCAGTCAGCAAAAATCTTCCATGTGAATGTATTTCAAATAAGTCCACCAGCATCATATCTCTGAATCAATATCTTTCATTGTTTCTTGCTGCGCAGTATACTAGCTTCACATTACCTATATCAGATAGTATCTTGATTGCCACTTAGAAACTTCATGTGGTATTGATCCCCAGTATTTTATTCCAGGGTAATATTACGTAGTCCATATGTTGGAAGTGCTTTTCTGAGTAGAACTCAATACAAGCAGATGGTGGGAAGAGCAGGAAGAGCTGGAATAGACTCTTCAGGAGAGAGTATCCTTATAGCAAAGTCAACAGACAGAGAAAAAGTTAGATTATAGAATATGTTAGGAAATTCTATTACTAAAGGAATTGTAAAACTTTATTGCTGACAACAGTTTTGATGAATAAGCAATGTTTTGTTAATAAAGAACATGTACAGTTCTTTCTCGTTGTTTCAACTTTTTTTCTGGTCCTGAGCATATGACTGTATAATCTATGTATTTGTATTCTTCTTGTCTAAAAATCTAATTAATCGAAATTTCTGGTGTGTTGAAGTAATATTTTATGTACCCATAAAGTATGATTAGTGCAAAGTAAACTTGTTACGTCAAATTCATTAATTATCGATACAGTTGAACCAAATATACACACTTGTCAATAAGTATCCTGTGGGGAATCTATGATGCTGGAATAATAGGTTCTTACACGAGTTCAAAGTGAACACTGGAAAATCAATGAGTTTTTAAAATTCATGTCTTTCCTCGGTGGAGCGCAGCGGAACAAGGGGAAAGATGCTGAATTTTAAAAACGAGTTGAAGATTTTCCAGTTCTTCACTTTTGAACGAGTAAAAGTACCTATTTCGTCCGTAAATACTCAATTTTTAGATGTCCTGTACCTAAGTAAATTCAATGAGCACAGCCTCTGAAGTTAAATAACATTACACTTGATTGGTCAAAAGGTCTGACAAAAGAATTCTGATTGGTCAAACTACCCATGACAGACGTGGTGGCATGCACCTGTGTGTCAGAAAATTCCCAAAAATGGAAGAAATGTCGTTTCATATGAAATATGTTTTGATTACAATTTTGTTTCAACTGAAATGTTTATTTAAACATTATTAGTAGGTTATTAAAATTAAACAATACTGTGGATTTTGTAATGAAAATTAATTTTAAATCAATAAAATGAAGATTTTTACAGTAAGTAAACATCATATTTATCCACACTATGATTGCTATAAAATTCATATTATGTTAATAAGGCATGACTTGCTGAAATAGCATTTATAAAATCAATATCGGTCAACATTAAAGAATTATCAATTTGAAGAAACAAATTCTAATTCTATATTAAAATCATTTGATTTAATATGCAAATCAGATGACCCAAGCTGATAATGGCTTCGCCGCTATTTTAAAGACGGTGAAGATCAAAAAATTGAATTTGACTTTTTGACCAAGTTTGAGTAAGTTTTGATAAGCAACACATGTATCAAACAATAAATCATCAAACAAGTAACCAATAATATTAGAATAGCTTTTGAAAGCAAAATAAGATTTGACATTTTTAGTACCTCTAATACCCAAAGGACTCACAAAAACAGATATAAGCGGTTGTTCAAATAATCAAATTCTAGACATTAGAAAATTTGGAGAAAGGACTTACAAAAACATGTAGTTGAAGTTACCAAATGTGTTTACATTAAAAATGTCTTATTACTTGATGTGCCACTGTTTATTTCATGGGTTTCAATTTAAAGGCTGAATAATCCAAACAGTTTATCATTTATGTATATTTATGAATTATGAAATTTATCTTTAGATACAGGAATTAATATCTGGACCAAGTGAGATGTGCTACAGTAGTCTAATGTATGAAGGGGCCAAAGGAATCCGTAGTCTTTTACTGTCTGTGATAGGTTTACAGGTATGTATTTAATTTCCTCCCATTCTAAGAGACATTAAATTTTTGTTATATTTTTAAGCACCCATTGATAAATATCTTGAATTCATAGCTCAGATAGATCAGACATCGATAACAGATCATATTTGATATTGAAAGCATTGTTGGCAACATCTCATAATGGCTACAATCCAGAACAGGGATTCTTACAGTTGAAGGTTGAAATATATTTTTCCTTTTTAATTGAAAATATAAGTCAGAGATCGATTATATTCCTCTGGCCATCAAACTTTCAAATTCAAACTTGCAAAATTGTTTCCGAATTTTTAATTGCAAGATTTCAACGCTTTGAATTTGGTCCAGGGGTCCAAAGAAGGAGCCTAAATGGGTGGAACTTCTTTGACATTTTTGAATTTGTAGCTTTAATCTTGTTATAGTATGTCTGTATATAGTTTTTATATTAGCAATAAAGTTTCTGTATTTTGATTTTGATTTTGATCCAGGGATTCAAACTACTCTATACATTTACTGTGTCTAATGGACTTAATACCTTACTAGTTTACCTGGCTCAAAGGGTCAAACTTAATAGGGTGTGTTGATTTGGAAACCCTCTATTTGGTAATGATCCGGTGGCATATATGGTTGCTACTGTGTCCTATGGCAAATCACAGTTTCATCATCTTCTCTGAAACTGCAAGGCAATACAGGTAAATTTGGTATGAGTAATGTATGGATGGTCCTTTATAGAAAAAAATCCTCATATCATTTGGATCATAGGAAAATAATAATGCCTTAGAAAGTACTTTATAAAATTTTCTGATCAGCTAATTCTTGATATACAAACAAAATTAAATATGCAGTATCTTATCTGTTTCATTATCCAGGTGAGTGATTCATGCTGAATTGAGCCTGTAGTTAAGTTTCATAATATTGTATTATATTATCTAGCTGCATGAAACATGATCAGTATTAAGGGAATACGATACAGTAGCATGGGAGATAATGACATCGCCAAGAGATACACATTGTGACGTCATTGCATCCTTTAAGAAAAACCTTTATACCATTCTTAAATTTGGGGTTTTGTTCTCAAATACCTCTGCAATAAGCACTTGGACCCCAACATTTTTTTTGCAAACAGAAGCTCATTAAAGTAAAGTATACTTAAATTTAAAGAAAAATTGAGTGGAGAATTTTTTTACCAAATTATTATCAATATTCCTTATTTGACTTAAATTTGCATAATTTCCTAATTAGTTTATCAATCTTTTTCAACAGCTATTTATTAAAAGACAGTGTCTATGTACTTGGGAATATTTTACAAAAGACCTGGTAAAATTATCTTTGTTCGTTAAAAAGTTAGAGACTTTTTTGTGACACTCTTGAAAAATGAAAAATTTTGGGTTTTTGGCTCATATACCAAAATCCGTGTTGATAAAGTCATGCAGATATATTTTTTTATACATATTTGAAAAGTATACATAAAAATTGACCATCTGGTAAATTTTCAGCAAAAATTCAGTGGAGGAACCTTATTGTATCGTATTCCCTTAAATTGTCAGTATACCAAACGTAGATATAATTCTATTGAATATAAAGCTGTTGTCTTTGGGAATGATAGTAGATGAATGATAAAAAAACCAAATGTTTCCCTTAAACACAAACTACACAACACTTTTCACATGAAATAAAAAAGCTTTAGTCCAAAATTGATTATATTGATTTCACTCTGACATTTTTGTGTAAAGAACTATTATTCATCAGTACATTTTTTATATAAACAGGTGACCAAGACAATGCCAGATGTCTTTGCTTTTATGAAGAAAACATTACTGTCAAAACAAGGAAATACATGTGATGTTACATCGGTAACTCAGGATTCACTTCAGAAATTGGTTGACCTTGGATTGATAGTTAAGAAAAGGTCATTGTCACAAGGATATCATTGTAGTGAAGATTCCCATCTTGATGTAACTCCACTAGGAAAGGCTACATTTAAAGGTATTAATATTCACAATAATATCATACGTTTGTAGATTTGGTCAATGATTTAGCAATTCTAGTTAACGCTAGGTGCAGCACTGGGCGGAAACATTGATTGTAAACATTATATCTGGTACCCAAATCGTCTATAGATAGTTGATGAATATTTTTTAACCCATCTTTTAGATAACTTCGGGAAAAACAGCTCCGCTTGGCATTAGGTGAAATTGCTAAATGATTAATTGGTAGATTTGTTGTTATGGTTACTGTTATTGTTGTCACAATAAATTTTCATAAACAAATAGCTGTCCTATAAAAGTTCAGTAATAGGTATATACTATACAGCTTATGAGTATAAGCATGAACAAAAGCCCTCCCAACCAGAAATATGCCAATTTTTGCTGATTTTGGGAACTTCCCGTTGCCATGGAAACTATAGTGAAGGCCCCACATTAGGATTAGGGGCATACAAATGGCTGGAAAGGGCCACGATGCCTTGAGGCATCATTCATCTGGAAAGGGTTTCATGCATGAGTGACTCCATTAAGTTTTTGCCTTAAGGTCCATTTCTCAGAAAGCTATTGAGATTTATCAAAGGTAATATACCTATTCATTCGTTTTATATAGTACAACAAAAATCACCAACATTTGAGTCACAACAAATTCAGATTTATTTAAGAATTTGTACCTTTCCTTCCATTTTCAGTTTTTGGAAGAAAAATTTATTTGTCAAAAGGAATTTAACATCTGGTAGAGACTTATGGAATAATATTAAAAATACCGAAGGCCATCACAGCCAAGTTCGCCATTTTTGTATGAAAATGAAATAAATTACAGTATGTGTATAATGATTAAGTTTAAATGTTAATTTTATTTTTTTTATAACTCATCAGTTTAGTTATCAACACAGAATTAACTGAAACGACCAAATAACTTTTTATATGATAATATTTCAGGATCAGTGGACATAGACATTGCATCCAAACTTTACAATGATCTGAAGAAGGCAGAAGAGTCTCTCGTCCTAGCTACATATCTACATTTACTTTACCTAGTCACACCATATGACATGGTAGAGAGTGTAAAACCATCATGGATTATATATTTCCAAGAGGTATAGTTTATATATATAGATTGTCCTTCAGGTATGAGTGAGTTATGGAATTTCTCTACCCGAGATAGTAAAATATTTGATATCTGCAACAAACGAGCTTTTAATCTTAAAATTCTAAAATTTAATTATCGAGGGTGGAGAAATTCTATAACTCACGAGTAAATTGATGGAGAATCTGTTTCTCTTATGATTTTAAACAAAAACCTCAAGAAAATGCTGTTGCTAAGCACTTTTTTACATGAACGCCATTTTGTAACTTTTCTAGTTTATCTTTCCAATAAATGTAAAAAAAACCTGCGCGAATTCTCATGCAGAAATTTAAAAATATTATGTATTTTTATCCACCGATTAAACATGTCAAGAATAGGAAAATCTATAAAAACAATTATTTTCTGTTAGTAATCAAGTAATGCTAAAAAGCTGATGTTGGTGGTGGAATAAATTCATTGGGTTTTAATTTTTGAAAATGTCAAATACTTACACAATAGGTAATGTGATTTATATTTTTGATATCCTACTTTTGTCTAAGAAAGAGTTAAAACACCAATATCGATGAATAATTTTAAATATTAAATTGCATGACCTGGCCATGGTATGTTTATTTCCACCATTTTGATTTTGTGAGCAGGTGAAGATTCAGTTAGGTACTGTAGAAAATGTTATTGTAACACTGCACAATAATTGTTCATAGAATTAAATAATTCCTAATACTTGGTGATATCAGTACAAGCAGCAACGAGTTAACTGTTTGTTTAAGCATCACCATATATAAAACATTATTCTGTTTTCCTGTCCACATTTAGTCCATTACTATTGTGGATCTCATACAGAATATACAATAGTCCTGTTCCAAATAATTCTCGTCATGATGTGGCTGTAATACTGACAACATAGGCTTGACACATCTATATTTATTACAGTAATAAAGCCAGTTTTGGAATTTATTAATGTTATTTAAAGTTAGTATTGTTTCAGAATATATATAAAATAATCTACAAGCCTGATATTGAAACTGTAAAAAATACTTTTTTACAGATGCCTTAAAATGAACATAGAGGTCTGATTGGAAATTTTAAAATCGGTAAAATCAAAATTTTACATGTGAATTATATACTGCAAAAATTTAGATTTCTAGCAATGTAAATCATTTAAAAATATCAATTTTTTCGCTGCAAAAATTCTTTATTGTTCCTTGTCCATCCATCCGTCCATCCCAAAGACTATGTGAAAGCAAATGCTCTTTCAAACTTTGAAGGATTGTTTGCCATCATATGTATTTGACCATATCGTATCGCCATTTTGATTTAAAAATTTTTACAGGAGTTATGGGACTTTGACCATTTTTGGGGGTATTGCAACGTTGACATCTTGTAGGATTGTTTGCCGTCATATGTAGTTGACCATATAGGATTGCCATTTTGATTTGACAATTTTTATGGGAGTTATGGGACTTTGACAATTTTTGGGGGTATTGCAACATTGATATCTTTGGTACCTTAAACAACTATTTTAATTTCAAAATACGCTTTAAAATGTTATCTATGTCCCTGTTGTACAACTCTATATATATTAGCAGGGGACATTTTGATACAGCATAACAATACTTTAACTGTGTCTCCAGATAAATTAAATTTAGACAATTTTTGTTTTGGTGCTAAACAAGTGAAAATTCATTGGAATAAAAAGCCCTTTAAGAATAAACTTTGTTTTCATTTTAGTTGTCAAACCTTAACAGTACAGAAATAAAAGCTGCATCATTGATAGGTGTGCCAGAAAATTATGTCGCTCTTAAAGCTTCAGGACAATCTTCAAGACAGGTATTTTTGCTTGAGATAAAGAAAAATTCAAAACTCCAATCATATATTCTTTTAATTCAGCATTTCAGTAATTATTGATAAATTTTAGCAATAAAAAATTATTGACTTTACCTTTTTTTAATAAAAAAATTGCATTTCTAAAAATAGAATTTTTGTTACTTCTGTCATCACATCTATATTGTAATTGAATTTTTAAAATTGGTTTATAAATGAAGACCTACACAAATTATATTTAGTTTAAAGATTTCTCATGGTCTGAACTTTCCGCTTGGCATATGCCAGCTGTGTCTGACCTCATTTTCATAGTTCAGTAACTTTGTTAAATTTGAATCCATTAAAGTATTTAAATGTATTTGTTGTTGAATACAATAATTTTAGTATAACAAATCTTGAAATGAGAATACCTAAAAATCTACAACGAGTTAAACAACAACACACTAATTCACGAATACACGTGGGAATGAGTGAATTATTAGTGTTGTTTCAGTCACGCGTTGTAAATTAGTTATTCTGTTTATTACATATAGATTCTATTTCGTTATGTTCACTGGGTGAATTATCAAATTTGATTTCACTCGGAAATCCCGGTATTTCACCAGACTTAATGTAATAGTAAAGAATTATTACCAAAGTCCAATGATTGTACACTAAACTGGTTGTAAGAAGAAAACTGGTAAATGATTATTGCATGTGCTAGAGTGGTGTTGTTTTATTTTTTTCAGAAAGTAAATGACTTCATATTGAACCGGTTCTATCTTACCTTAATGTTGTATCAGTTATGGAAACAGAAAAGTCTTTGGGAAGTAGCAGATCGATTTCAGCAACCAAGAGGATTTATACAAAACCTTCTATCTAGTGCTGCAAGCTTTGCATCATGTGTTCTACATTTTTGTCAGGTAGACCAACTTAAGTTTTGATAAATGTATGAAAAGTAAATATATGTGACAGGCTCCCCCTTTAACCAAATTCTTTTCCCTCAAAATAACCATGTTGTATGTAAATAAGAGTTATTTGCATGGAGGTGACTGTCTTTGAGAACATATCTAGATAAACAATGCATAGAATAAATTGCCAGGAATTTACAGAACACTATACCTTTAGTTTCATACCGATTAGCAGACAAAATATTATTACAATCACCCTACCCAGTCAGTTCCCTATATGTACTGCCCTTTGTAATATGACTGCCTTTCATTACAGATTTGCTCTGAATATAACTTTTATATAATCAGCTGGCCATTAAACACCAATTTATCCTTCAATATTTATATAATAGTTACTTGTGCAGAGGGCATTAACATGAAATATAGACTGCCCAAAGTACAGTAGTATTGACTGAAACACTGATAATGCCCAAGCCCGCAGGCGAGGGCATTATCGGTGTTGAAATCAATACTACTGTCCCGAGAGCTGTCTATATTTCATGTTAATGCCCTCTGCACAAGTAACTATTATGTTTATTTCATTTAAGCAACCATTGGTTTTTTGTGCATACATTTATTCTGAGAATGTATTAAAAAGAATTTTCAGACATTGCCTTTAATTTCAAGACCATTTTTATTGTAAACTAGTGTTAATTATATACTTACGTGATTTTGTGCTTGAATAAACCTGAATCACTTGTGCGTTTTAAAAATGAGACGTAGGTTTAAAAGCAACAGTGGGCATTATAAGCCTGATAATGACCGGTCATTATCACATGGTATAGACTGGTACAAGCATTATCGTAGAATAATAAATGACACCTGATCACCTTTTATCCAGTGGGGATATAGAAATTGTATCTGATATGAAATAAAAGTACTTTAATTATAGTATATAATTGTATGATAACATACTAAGACATATAATTTATTGATACCTGCTTGAATAAGGAGTCATTTTAATTCATAGTCAATTGTGATGGAGGTAACATTGATTAGCAGTCAACATCTGCTTCTTTACAATATGTGTTTATTCATAGGAGTTGGAGGAATTCTGGGCTTACCAAGACTTATTGGGTAATTTTGTGAAAAGACTCTCCTATTGTGTAACTGCAGAATTAATACCATTGATGGAAATTCCAGGTGTAAAATTAGTAAGTATAGAGTGTGTTGTTTCTATGAAAACTGAAAAATTTATCTTTTGTCTTCAATGTCATAGAGTGTCATAGAATTTTCATTTCTTTTTAAACCAAAATTGGCATCACAGAGTGTTATAAGATCCTCTTTCAGAATGGTATCCATTAACTTTGCCAACCAATCAAGCATGGTTTGATCAAATGAATTGTAATTTGATGCATTACATTGCAGGTAATTTGCCCCATGCTTATTATGGCTAAATATAGATCAAATATCATTTAAAAAGTGTCTTGTAGAGATCTTTACTGAAATACATGTACAGTGGAACTCCCCTAAACCGGCCCCTGTGAAAACCAGATTCCCTTGCAAACCGAACACTTTCTTTTGGTACGGAATTTACACCTATGTTTTCAAGTAAATAAATCCTCCAAAAACTGGCCCCTCTGAATTCCGAATACTGGAGATAATTTCTGGTCCTGAACATATATATTCATGTGAAATACACCTCTAAAAACCGGCCGAACTCTCATTTTCTTCATTCAGTCGCATATTTTACATGTTTAAAACAAGCCTCAGTGATGAGTACAGGAAAAACTTTGTTCTAATACAAGATTTTAAGTTGCCGTTCTACCAAAATATAATGACGAAGCTTAAAGACTAAGATTTAGTAACAGTTAAAGAAGAAAGAATGTAAATGTTGTAAATATGTAATTTTCATGCGTTTCCATATTTGAATCAATTTACTTCCGGTCGGATTTCATTAGTCCAGAACCTCTCAAAACCGGAACCTCTGAAAACCAGCAAATTTCTACAGTCCCATAGCTGTTCTGTTTACAGAGGTTCCTCTGTAATAAAACATAAAAGATTAGTGATGAATATGGAAAAGTCAAAAGTCAAAGTATTTCTTTTTTAAACACCAGAGTATATAAAAATTATTCTTCTGAGAATTATATTTGCTTCATATATGAAAAAAGAAGGTTTTTAAAAATGTCTTCTTATTGTACTCTACTTTGCATTTTTGAACCAAATTTCAAATTTTGCAGAAATATACCCTAGTCTCAGGTTTATATAAAATGACTCTACAGGTTATCCAAATTAGCTGTTAAATAAATAAATGAAATGTAAAAATATTCACATGGATCATGTTGGCAAATAAATTCTCTAAACAGTTCCTGTTCAGAATGGTGAAGAAAAGTCATGTGGTACACACAAAATAACATGTGGAGCAGGTTATTTTAAGGTTTGCACAATATGCATTGGGGGGCCCCGGTGGCCGAATAGTCCTGACTACTATTGATCACTAGCATGTCAACACTGGGGTTGTGAGTTCGAATCTCACCTGTAGCGGGGTTTGTTCAACTTCGACCTTAATTGACAAGGATTGCCAATTTTCCTACGGAAGGACCATGGTTCTCTCCAGGTACTCTGACCTCCTCCATCATTAAAAACTGGCTGCCGCAAAATAGCCAAATCTGCTGAAAACAGCGTAAAACCCCAACTAAATAAACAAACAAAATGCATTGAAGTTATTTCAAAAAGACTGAAATCAATTTTAGTCAGTCCTTATTATTCAGTTCCAAATGTTTTTTTTAAGTCTAAAACAGACGGATCCCCCTTTATGACATCATAGTAGAAAAGAAAAATTTAGTCTATGATATGATAGACAAAGTTTAAAAACCATCTATTCAGTATTTAATTATGTAACTATAAGATATACATTTGGAAAGCTAGGATCAAAACAGAAACAGTGACGATATTTATGACCGTTTACAAACAGTCTACGTTGATGTTATACAGTTGTCTTGAAGCCAAGTCGTCTAAAAACATAGAAGCAATAGCTTGTCATCATTGTTGACCATTCGCTGTAGAAATCTTATTTGTTGTGGCTGCAAATATTGTTACTTTTTATATTTTGATTCTGATTGAAAGGTCCTGAATCAAACTGAAAAGGTGTCCATTTTGAGTTTTAAAACGTAGCACAGTTGTAAAAAATACAATATACTTTGACAAAATCTTAGATTTATTGACAAATTATTTTTAGCTCACCTGGCCAAAGGCCATGTGAGCTATTGCCATCACTTGGTGTCTGTCGTCGTCGTCGTCCGTCGTCGTCGTCGTTAACAATTATACAAAACTCTTCTCCTCTGAAACTATTTGACTAATTAGAACCAAACTTGGTATGAATGTTCCTTGAGGTACCCTGCATAGAACTGATGTGGGGATTTTTGATTCGTCGAAAAACATGGCCGCTGTTACTAAAAATAGAACATAGGGGTAAATTGCTGTTTTTTGCTAATAACTCAAAAACCGTTACAGATATCGAAAATCTGACATGGGGTAAAATTGATCAGCATGACAAGATCTACCTACCCTGAAATTTTGAAGGAAATTCCAAAACCCATTTAGGAGTTATTACCCTTTTTTGACATTTTTGGCTTTTTTTTATGTTATTATTTCAAAAATCTTCTTCTCTGAAACTACTATTCAAAATCATATGAAACTTGGTAAGATTGTTGCTTGGGGTACCCTGCATAGAACTGATGTGGGGATTTTTGATTCGTCGAAAAACATGGCCGCTGTTACTAAAAATAGAACATAGGGGTAAATTGCTATTTTTTGCTAATAACTCTAAAACCGTTACAGATATCGAAAATCTGACGTGGGTAAAATTGATCAGCATGACAAGATCTACCTACCCTGAAAGTTTGAAGGAAATTCCAAAACCCATTTAGGAGTTATTGCCCTTTTTTCATCAAATTTTCAAAATTTTAACATTTTTTGTCATTTATCTCCAAAACTATTTGAGATAGAAGTGAAATGTAAATTTGAAAAATGTTTGCCATGTTGAGATCTACCTACCCTGAAATTTTAAAGGAAATCCCAAAACCCATTTAGGAGTTGTTGCCCTTTTTTTGTCAAATTTTCAAAATTTTTTCATTCAAAAATCTTCTCCTCTGAAACCACAGGGCCGATTGGTTTGAAACTTAATAGGAATGATCTATGACATGTCCTCTACAAACGTTCCTCAATTTATTTTGATCTGACGTAAAACATGGCTGTCCTAGCTAAAAATAGAATATAGGGGTGCATGTGTTGTTTTTGGCTTATAACTTTAAAACCGTTACAGATATCAAAAATCTGACGTGGGGGTAAAATTGATCAGCATGACAAAATCTACCTAACCTGAAATTTTGAAGGAAATTAAAAAACCCATTTAGGAGTTATTGCCCTTTTTTTGTCAAATTTTCAAAATTTAACATTTTTCGTCATTTATCTCTAAAACTATTTGAGATAGAAGTGAAATGTAAATTTGAAAATGTTTGCCATGTTGAGATCTACATACCCTGAAATTTTAAAGGAAATCCCAAAACCCATTTAGGAGTTATTGCCCTTTTTTTGTCAAATAAATTTTCACTGAACAGTTGAACCAATTGCAACAAACTTGGTCAAATAGTTGATTAAATGTCCAATGAAAACCAGACTCCAGGTGAGCGATACAGGCTCTGGTGAGCCTCTTGTTATTGGTAACTACACGCAAGACAGTTGTTATTTTGGTCAAATAGTTTCTGATAAATTGGTCCTATTTCAATGACCATTAGCTTTTTAATAACTTGCATATCTTTTTTAAGGTCACAAAACTGGATTAGTTGAACTTATGAAATAAGGCAAAAGATTTGTTCTAGATGGTGCTTTAATTTTTGCAAAAATGTCTGGTAAAACTGAGATATTGCAGACTCTACATTTTTCTTAACCAAGATAATGTTATTTACCTTTCTACTTCCCCTTTTAGTTATTTTTGAAACTGAAAAATTGTCCAATCCAGTAAAAAAAAATTTAATAAATGACTTTAATATTATTTATCGTTAATTTAGTGTGTAATTTTTTTTCATTTAATATTTTAGTCAGGAAATAAAGCAGATAATAATTAAATGTATACAAACTTAATTTGTTGATTTGCTTGTTTATGTGGAATAAGTCTTCCAGAATACTTCTTTAATAGTTATTTGGTCATTGAGCTTGAAAATGGCTTCAGTAATTGGTTTGAATGATTCTGTAGCAGAAGTATTTTATTTATTGTATCATTATCATTTGATTATGTTTAAACCTATTAAGGGTCCAGTTTCATATAATGTTTTCTTCTTTTAAAAATGTCCTGTTTGATTGGATGTTAATATTATGTATTTAAAAATGAAAGAATTCATCATTGATATAAAATCCTGTCAAATAAGAAGTAAGGAAGGGATAAATGACTTGCAAGTGTCACTGTTTGGTTATATTCCATTCCTTACAACACATACACTCAAGTCAAACTAACAAATCCACCATTGATCAGAAAAAACATGAATGTAGAAATATCAAAACTTTCATTGACAATGGTGAATGGATTGGGAAAGGTGAGTTATTAGGGTAGGTTTCTTGTGTTATGCATAGATCACTCATCATGCGATTCATATTGTCTTAATAAAAGTGTCATAATCAGGAAAAGAATGAAATTAAAAACCTTAAAGTAATTGCAAAAGAAGATTTTTAAGTTTTAATCTTTAGCATTATACCCCAAATATACACAGAAAAAAGTCTCACAAAATCTAACTTGAGGAAGATAAAAAAATCCTTATTTTAAAATTCCTATGGACATTTGCATTGAAAATGGGAGATAACTCTGCAAAAAAAGGCAGAAATATCAATAAGAATTGATACAAAATTATAACTTTACCGCCTCTATTCAGCAGAATGTATTGATTCTTGATATTTTAGCTGTCTTTAGAGTATAACAAACAACTCTAAAGTTTTTTTTCATATCTTTTATCAAGCTACAACCTAGATTTTGTAGTTCATTAGTTGACCATTTATTAAATTTTTCAACTTGTCAAGGTAAAGAATCTCAAATTTAATAAAAATAATTAAGCATATATTCTTCTTTTTGTGGTTTAAAGTTTCTTTAAACAAGGTAGATGCTGATCAAATATAATTTACAGATATAAACAATACCAAATTTTCACATTATTTTTTCAAAATGGTCACAAAGCCACAAATTTGCAATTTCTTTAATGAAAAATGCGCAAAAAAAATAGAAATACCCATAACATTTCGGTTTTGTACATTTCATGAGCAGAAGATTATATAATATAGTCAAATACAAACTTATAACCCCCTCAAAGCATCATACTTTACATGAATTTTAAGATAATCAACCAAAAACTGACAAAAAAGACTCATTTTTGCGGAGTTATCTCCCCTTTCCAATGTTAATTTCCATAGGAAATTAAAAATGCTGATTTTCAGTTTTCTTCAAGTTAGATTTTATGAGACTTTTTTCTGTGTATATTTGGGGCTTACTGCTATAGATTAGGACTAAAACATTTTCTGTTGCAATTAGTTTGAGGTTAAAACTTAGTCTGACTGGACTAAAACTTCAGTGAATTTAGAATTACAAACAAGATCCTCCTGTATTGATATTATAATACTATAAGAACAGCCTTTAGAATATAGGTAATTTGTATGTTTTAAGTTAACTAAGATAATTGTAATTATTTAATGATTGTAGGGAAGAGCCAAACAGCTGTATTCATGTGGGTATAAAACATTGTCACATGTAGCACATGCTGATCCAGTGGACATTGTCAGAAATATTAAACAAATTTCAAAGAAAGGTGCCACACAGATTGTCACTTCAGCTAAGGTAGGGTAGGAGATATTAAAAAGCTGCCACACACATTAAAAGTTAATCTGGAAAAAAAATCTTTAAGAAAGCTGTCACTTTAGCATAAATAGGTAAGGCATGCCAAGACAGGAGCAACAGAAATTGTTAGGTATGTTAGGATCAAATTTTGACTTTGGCCAAAGTAATTTAAGATATATCAAAGAATACTGCCATAAATATTACCACTTCAGCAAAAGATAAGGAGTCAACAGGAGACAGGCCCACATTAATTGTAACTTCAACAATAGTAGGATAGGAAAAATAAAACAGAGTTAAAAAAAGTGTCACTTTGGCAAAGTTAAGTGAGGAAATATCAAGGAAAAATTCTACACCGATTCTTTTCTGCAAAGGTGGGATACAGAATGAAATTTAGAGGTCCCAGTCTGTCCAGTACACAGGATATTTATGTCTGAAAATGTTTGGTCCTGAGAAAACAAGCAGGAATATTTTGAACACTTTAAGTGATATTCTTTTAGCATTTTTTCCTTCCAAAAGCATTGGCAAACTCAATCTTGGATAGGGTGTAGCTAGGGCCTCAAGAGTGTCCCAGAAAACCATAATATCATAATTGGAAAGGAAAGGACTCAGAAAATACAACATGGAAACTAAATATATTTATTGCCATTTTGATATACACAAATTCTGATATTAATTGTTTAATGTAAGATGTGATCTAATTTACATCAATGTCATTTTAGGTTTTACTTAATGAAAAAGCTGAAGCCCTCAGAGAAGAAGTAGAGGACCTTATTAGTGTTCCTGGAGATGTTGCCATGACAGCTGCCAGTTCACAGAATTCAGATATTTTGCCTCCTACACCTAATGTTAATAATTTATCTCAGGAATCATCACAAGATAATGAAATTTGATTTCAGACTTGTGGTCCACATTAAAAAGTGCAATTTGTTGTTATTTATATGACATGTTCACAAACATTTTATATTTGATTTTGGATATTGTAGTATAAATTATATATACATAAAAACTGATAACTTTGACTTATTCTTTTAGCAACCTGACGCAAGGTGCTATGTGAGCTGTTGACATGACCTTGTATCTGTCTGTCCTTTGCGTTTTTTTGTACATTTTTCATTAACTATTTAGCTCACCTGGTCTATAACTTGGCATCCTGTCTCTGGCATCGTACGGTGTTAACTTTTCTTTAAAGATCTTCTCCTCTGAAACCACCAGGTCAATTGGGACTAAAGTTTGGTGGAATGGTTCTTTGGTGGTCCCACTCCAAAAATTTGTCAGGTATCCCTGACTTCCAATCAACATGGCTGGTGTTACTAAAAATATAAAAATGGTGGGTCAATTTAAAAAATCTTTGATACTACATGGCCAGATGGAACCAAAGATTGGAATAATTGTTGTTAGGTGGTCTTCTTTCAGAATTATGTCCCAAGTCTCGTACTGTCAACCAAGTTGGCTGCCATAGCGTAAATTAGTTTAACATAGGACCTATGAGAAAATTAATTAAAAATATTCTTGTCTGAAACCACTTGACCATTTGGAACCAAACTTGGCTGCAATGGTCCTAGATGGTCCTCTTTCAGAATTGCCTTTGATAATCCTGACTGTCGGCTAAAATGGCAGCCAGAGCCAAACTTAATTTAACATAGGACCCAATGGGAAAACCCGCCAAGACAACTGCTACACTTTAATTTTCAGTCCTGCTCAAGCTGGACAAGTTAAAATCCAGGTGAGCGATACAGGTTCTTGAGAGCCTTTAGTTACATTACAAGGTGAGATCTTCAACCTCTAGTTTAAATTTAGCTAGCTCTATATTTCAATATGGCCTTATATACTTATGTAATTGAAATGAGCTGAGATCTTGAACCTCTAGTTTAAGCCAGAATTTTCAGTATGACCTTGTATAGCTATGTAATTTAATTGCATCCCATTGGGAAATTGGTCAGATATCATATTTGCTATCAAATCTGTGTTAGAAACTTAAATTTACATAGTTGAGTCTGTATTAAAGATGTCACTATAAATAGAAATAAAGATGCCTTTCCGTTATATTTGAAGTGTTAAGTGTGTAAAGGGATTTTGATATAGGTATTTTCTTTATAAGACTCCCTGCCCCAAAGGGTGATCCTCTGGTCTGTCTGTTTATCTGTCCTGTACAATGTTGGTTTGGGGATTTTAGCTGTTTCTTTTGTGGAGGAACTGCTGAAATAAAGGTTTTCAGGATGGTTACAAAAATACTGCTTGATTTTACAACAGAAAACTATGGATATCAGTTTGGAGGGAATCGAGTTTTCTGTCATTTATAGAAGAAAACGCTATGGACCATCCATATATTACTTTGGTGATTCTGACTTTAACCATTTTGGAAAGATGACTTGATTTTTAGCTCGCCTGGCTTATAGAGCCATGTAAGCTATTGCCATCACTTGGTATCGTCGTAGTGAGGGTTAACTTTCCTTTGAAGATCTTCTCATCTGAAACCACTAGGCCAATTGGGAACAAACTTTGTGGAATGGTCCTTGGGTTGCCCCCTTCCAAACTTGTGTCCAGCAACACCATCTTTCAACCGACATGGCTGCAGTTACTAAAAATAGAAAAAAGGGGGGGTGAATTTAAAAATCTATGAAATTATGTGGCCAGATGGAACCAAACTTGGCAGCAATTATCCTTTGGTTCACTTTCAGAGTTGTGTTTGATGACCAGAACTGTCATCTAAGATGGCCACCATAGCCAAACTAAGTTTAACATTGTATCCAATTGGAAAACCAGCAAAGATGACGGCCACACTTGAATTTTTATTCATGCACAAGGTGGACAACTTGCTTCCAGGCTCTTGAGAGCCTCTAGTTTAAAAATAGTTGAAAGTAAACGTTTTCAGATGATAATGAAAGTACTACTTGAGAAATGATATGCTATTGACCATTCAATAAAGGTGACAAGGATGCTCTTGTCTGTCTGTTTCTCAGTATCTCACACTTGGGTTTCAAGGGGATAACTGAAGTAAATAAAGGAAAATTGCATATTCGATACTGAAAGAGTGGTGTTGTCAGCTGTATTTTCTACCGTGGTGATATCGATATCATCACCTCTTTATACCCCTTAAAATGATGTTGGTCACTTGGCTGTACTCTCCTATTCAAATATATGATAAAGTATATAAAACGACAAAATACGTGTCACATGCCGCATCACCCTCGACCAATAGGCCCTCGGGAAGATACGGCGTGTGATACGGATTTTGCCATGTATAATTCTTTACGTGTTAAGACGGCAAATATCAATCAATTACCATATATTACTAAAATATTTTAAAGTTCTTTTGGATATCACAAAGGTCATCCCACTCGGAAACTTCAAATAATGAAGTCATGGACCAATAACCATGACAGTCTGATATACATGTAGTATTAATGGGCAGTTAAAGGAAAGACTTTCTTTTGAACCCCCTGATTGGCGTAATTAATAAGTAAAGTTATACATGAAGGGGATTCTTATATATTCCTTATACATTCATTTGTAACTGGCATATAATCAAGATGAAATAAATTATTTAACACTGAGATGAAAAGGTTATTAAACAATGAATAAAATCAGTTTAACTATTTAACACGCTAAACAATCCTGCAGATGTACCACATGTGAAATAAGTGACAATTTAAAGACTGCAACAATCTGGTGACTGATCTATATTGTTCATACTTCATTATACCACATTTAAATGGACAAGACATTTTAAATCAATACACGCTCTTAATTAAGCTAATGAGTGAAAGCATGAAATATAAATTGATATTTAGCTGGAAGTTTTTCTAATACACATTAGCATTTAATCATATATATTGTCACGAAAATCTTAAATAAAGTACATATTTTATTCGAAATTTCCTGATTTTTTTAGATGAAAATGAGTGTGTTTGGTCGGACAATTGCTAAATTGTATTTATGAAAGGTAGCTGAGGAAAAACATGAAGTTCTTCAGTGAATTGGGAGTTGATAAATTAATTGCGATTTGAAATCATCACAAAGGATGATTTATTATTACATTTGTATTGGTATTTTTAATCTACAAATAAAATAGGTATTTCATGTCTTGCTCAGGAATAAACACCTCTCCGAACTTGCCAAGTTATAGGAATAATAATAAATAGCTATAATATCACTTTCGGTTTTTAAGGGAGTTCATATTGTGTTGTCTTGTTCTAGTCTATTTTTGCTTACTATGCGCGTGTATTTTTTGTTTTATATTTGTAATATCTTTTTCATTGTTCCTGTTTTCACGGATTTGACTTGTATGTGGATACTGATCTTGTATATTTTCTATCTGTTATCTTTTTGCTTCGTTATTTTTGCGATAAGCTTGGTTTCCCCAGGTCAGTTACTCTACGCTGAGGAACAATTTACTCGATTTTCCTTTTACCTTTTATTTAAAAATCTGTTAAAACGACAACTATCTTTTCAGATATAACTTTTTTATTATGTGTCATTATGAATTTTCAAGTATGTTTTGATGTTTCCTGTTATAAGTAGGAGTATCCATGTGTATTTTCTTAATATAGCATCTCAAAATAAATCCAAAGCATAATTTGCAATGTCTTTTTCAGTCTAATTAAGTCTTGAAGCAACTAATAGGTTGTTTGTTTCCAACAGTAAATTTTATTATCAATAGATGGATTAGGTAGAAGTATTGATCGATTTACCTGTCATCAGACACCTGAGAAAGATGACATTCTACAATGAAGGCTGATGGACTTCCCGTCAGATTCTGTAGAACATGACACGGGTAGGTGATAATTTTATATATTTATAATAATAATTACTTTCTATTATAATAATTTGAAAATTATATACACTGTAATATTCCAAGCAAATCTGAAAGCAAGATTTCACAGTGGTCCATTATGGTATGATGGCGTTTTTCATTTGAAAAATTCTGCTTTTATGATTTACACTTATAGAAAGAAGGAGGTCGTTGTATTACAATGGGTTTCAATGAAAACAGGAAAAAACCTTGAGCTGGTCTAAATATTAACTAAATATCATAAGAAACATTCCGTTTGTTGCAATACTGACTACAAAGATGAGTTTCATTGTTTCATTGGAAGAAGGAAAGGAAAAGATTTTCATTTTTTTCTGCTTTGGCAGAAGTATTTTTGCTTGGATTTTCAAATTGATATCTATTTTTCTCGTTAACAACATTCAGTGCTGTATTTATCACAATACTTTATTGGCTTAATTTATCCAAAAAAGTTTGTAACCGGGTTTTTTTTTTAATTTCTAGTCCCCTGGTAAAAAAAAGGTTGCATTTTTCCTAAATAAAACAACAATAATATTTTAATAAAAAAAAAAGAAACTATGATGAAATAAATTAAATATCAACGTAAATATTGGACAAAATATGACGTTTATATGCTTATCTATATCATATACATATTTATTTCGCACATTGGTGACATTTTATTGAATTTTTGCAAACTATTTTCGGTGGCCATTAGCTTGTCTTATGGATGTTGTTCGTTATTGGAGTCCAAACAACGATCTTTACTAACCAACATTTAGCCGTTCAATCTATTCTCGGATATTTTCTCATTTATGCATTCCACAAATCTTTCTATTGTCACATTAATTGGCTTAAAGTTCATTGAGCGGGACGGTTGAGTTCTGACTGACCTGTTCCAAGTTCTTTAAAAAAAAAAGCGTACAATGCAGATGTAGGTGAATTTGAAGATGACAATAGACAAAATACATCAAAGTTTTGAGAAAAGGAGGTAAGTCGCAATCCCATCTCTGTTTACAGGCCACTCTGACGTAAAGTTGTAGTTCAAATAAAATTGTGCAAGTAAAGTTCAGTTAATCAGTGCATTCAAGTTCCCGGTTAAAATACAAATTAAAATGACTTTCTAATTTGATATTTTGCTCAGATAACATTGTTTAGTGTGTTTTTAAATGTTAAATTAGAAAGTAAACTACCAAGTAGTGAAAAGCAAATTACAGTCATACTATTTAGGTTCTGGAAGCATGCTGATATATTTGCTGTTTCTGATATTGAGCGGTAGGCTGTTACATCCGAGACTTGGTTTGAATACCTATCATGACTAATTGAATTAATACGACTATATATATATATATCTATACAATATCAAGACATCTTTACGACTTACGGAATAAAGAACAATTGTTAAATCTATCAGATACATATGTAAGAAATATTGGCGTACCGACCCTCGTCTAATTTATATCATTTTTAATTACTGAACCTAACTACATGACGGATACTGTTTATTTACTTGTTTGGGAACGGATGTTGTCAAAATGGCAGGTAAATTTAATTTCTGAATGCATGTTTTTAAAAATAAACGCAATATCAGTGAGACATTTCACAAAAAATTACATGTTCAATAAAAGCCAACGATTTTCTGTTAGATTGTTTACAAATTTTATCCACGTTATTTGAATAACCATTGTTATTTTGTACAATAAAGGACAGAAACAGTTTGGTTATCTATAGATTGAAACAGTATTAATTGTCATATTTTCAAGGTCTTTTTCAAGTAATATGAAACAGGATATTACACATTTACATTAAAACATTGTTTTAAATTTTCGATTTCAGTTTCTAAAAAATTGAGTCAGAGGAGACATCACTACTTAACAGACATTACACCCCATATATATTTTTGCCCTGTTAAATTTCTTACATACAGGTATATTTTGCAATAATATCATCCTTTCCATATAAAATTTTGCTATAATTAGCTCTACCCCCCCCCCCCCCCCCCCAATTTGATAAATCAGAATTACACGTAGTTCCATGTATTTTTCCATTTCCTGTTAGGCCATGTTGCTTCATGAAATTTATCCCTTACCTCATTTCATCCCTATACATGTAGAATACAATTATATTTAATAAAATTCATTAAAAATGCAAAATATATAATAACAACTGAATGTAAATAGTTCTTATCATTTTTTACCGATCAAATGGAAGGTGCATTCATTCTTGATTTGACAGTCTCATTTTATCGTGTTTTTTCAAATACACGTATCACATGTATTTGAACTATAAACAATGGATTTTAGGTGCATTCTTGAATCTGCACTGTAACTCTCCTGCGTAACAACTTTGAAAATCGTGTCACATGAAATAAAATGTCACTTTTCTCGCTGTATTTTCGTGTATATAATGTGTTCGTAAATACTTTTTTTCAGTAAAATTTAATTTGGAATTTTTGAAAAGCCATCACATAACTTCATGTTCTTTCTTTCTTCCTTTCGTGTCAGTTTCTTATTCAAGTGAATGGTTAAGTTGCCTTCATTTGGTAGAAATTCCTTTCTTTTAAGGCTGTGTTAATGTCTGGAAAGTTGATAAAGCCTTTTTCGAACCAACCTATCTGGTAATTCTCAGTATGAAGTAAGTTCAAAATCTTTGGTTGAGTGGGACTGTTTTCAAAATCCCTAGCTTTTAAAATGAACCAATTTCCTTTAAATCTCTAGGACTGAAAGCTTTGTTTCCCTTATTTTTTTCCCATCTTTGTGCCATTTTCTGTCAGATAAGTACCTTTTCAACAACCGACTTCTGTCTAGATGTTCATTAATCTTTGAAAATATGACACAGTGTTGTTTATCATACTGCGTTAAAAAAATAGGATGCAAAGAAACGATTGTATGGAATTCAAATAGAAACGTTATTATCATATTCATGATATTACCTGGAGAAAGCATGATCTCTAAATATATCTTTGCATCATTGAACCTATTTACGTTCAAAGATGTAATAGAAGGTTGATATTTGGTTTGTGGTCTATTTGTAATTCTCTTCATAGATCAATAAACCGTAATGTAATATAATTAAAGCGAGTCAGTAAGCATTATTTCTTGGGAAAACATAAAAGGACAATATGTTCTGAAAACGTCACCAACTTGTAGATTCTAACTTAAAAGGACAAAGTGTATATCGATTTAAAGGATGAATGATATATTTATATTTGCATGTAATAAAGGTATTCTAGGAAAGTTTCAACATCTGTACAAAATGAGAAAAAAAAATCGAAATGGAAAACTCAAAATATTCTCAAAACATCCTTCATTCCAGACGCGTCATCTGAATGTGATATAGATGCAGAGAGATTTTTAGCACACCGAGCAGCAGCTCAAGGGAACATAGAATTACTTGTTAATGCTGTTAGGAATGATCCAGGTGTTCTAGAGCAGGATGATGGCGATGGTAAGCGTATAACTTTCCCTGTAAACAAAAGTCAAACTTTATACACGAAGTGCATATTTATTTTCATTGTTTGACAAAGATACAGTGCAATATTCGACAATATCTCATACTTTTAAATATCTATGCTTAGTTTACAGGAAAACGTTTTAATACTTTTTTTATTTATTACATATGAAATGACTATAACACAGATATTGTTTTACAACATATCTTAGAGAATATCAGCTCGTACAATACTTAAAGCTTGGGATAATATCCACAACAACGATGTCTGCAAAATAACATCAGCAAGAGATCTAATTTCAAATATATCCCACTGAAATACGTGTCTACGAATAGCGCATATATTGTAGTAGATAACTTGGCTTTAAAACTAAGATACTATAGTATCTTTTCACAGAATACGTAATAAAATTCGAATCAACGAAGGTCTGGATGGGCTAAAAAAACGCGCCATTGTAACCATTTGTAACATGCAATCATTGGTCAATTGCTGTCCCAAACTAAATATGAGTTGATAAATGAAAGGTAGTTTCATTACGGAACTATTAAACTTTAGGTTATAAGCCTTTAGCGCATGCTATCATGATGCAACAGCTGGCTACAGTAAAGCGATTGGTGAAAATGGGAGCGAACATAAATGCCCAGGATAGCAAAGGCAGAACGGGATTAGCCGTAGCAGCTTATCAGGTATTCACAGAATATAATTTCATAGATAGTTTTATATTGACATTGTTCCTTTGTAATTAGCGACTGTATAAAAACGACAATGTTCCTGCATTTCTTGGATTCTACTCCATTCACAAAATAGATAAAATGGTTCCAGTGTACTCTATTATACTAACGATGAGCTCTATAAATAGCAGATATAAATTAAAATGCATTTTAATGGAATAAGAAAAAAACAGACACATGTGCTCATTGTAAAAAAAGCTTCCTGCACATACGTTTTCTATTGCTCAGGATACTAGTATTAATTTTTCATTATCTTTTACTGAATATATGTTCGTTGTTTCAAATCGATCTGAAATAACAGAAAACATAAAAAGAAATTCATTGTCGGGAATGAATTAATGTCATGAGGGTCCAGGCCATGCCAACTTACCCTAAGCACTTGGAATTGTCTGATCCTAAAGTTACTGTATAGGTTGTGTTGGTTGAAATATAATACAGGCAGAAGTCATTGAAATATAACTTATTAAAGATCTGTATGTTGTAGTGTTATATGAAGAAGCCATACATAATCAAGTTGGCGTTTCTTTGTACTAAAAATTCGTAAGGGTTCCGTGTGTCTCGCCTGCTTTCGATGTTGTATATGTTTCCAGTTTAATAGTGGAATGTACATAATTTTTCCCCACTTGTTATTTATTGATGATGAAGAAGCTTCTGTCCAAGTTTGGTAAAATCCCAGGATAGTTTAAAAAAGTAATTAATGTTTTAAAAACTTTAACTGCAGACTGTATGTAATGCATCAGTTAAATGGTATTTAGCGAAATAATACTCTGTTTTAGGGATGGTATGAAGGAGTAGTTTATCTCCTTCGGAAAGGTGCTAAACAAGGAATAACAGACAAATCTGGAAGACAAGCAATACATGCCTCAACGTATGCCAAAGATACAAGGTATGCAGGACAAAAAAATAACAAGGCCAAATGAACAAATTCCAGCGATCTCGGTGTTCTGACGTCTATTAATTTTATGTGCCTACCCGAAGTTTGCTAGTACATTTGTTATGTGCCTTTCCGAAGTTTACTAGAACAGTTGCCACGTGCATCTGTGCATTTTATGTCGAAAATGTATCCATCATATCCTTTCAAACCCTATTATTGATCTTTCAGAGCAAAAACGCAAAAATATCATCTGACAAATGTCTGATGTTTGCAAAATAAATCTGAAACCGTACACTTAATATCAACAAATCTTCGACATGGCGACAGGTGCAAAACAAGACATAAGCAATGCAATAAAACCCCCATGCCTTCCTTTATAATCAATTCATAATTTCAAATTGTTTGCTCATCTGTTTTCAGAGTACTTGGTGCTTTGTTGAAGAATTTGACGGTTGATGACGTAAATTTTCCGGATAACGAGGTTAGTAACATTGTTATTTGTCGATATTACATTTGTAATAAATATAAAAATTGAAAATAAATGGTATCAATATCGAAAACTAACCTGCAATTTATTACATTGTTGATACATTATTGTCTTTAAAAATAAATACAGTTTTTTATATCTTCAATCTGAGGTACATGTATTCATGCAACATATTTTCTTTTTACAGAAAATGACAGCGATACAATGGGCTGCCTTCCACAACAGACCTCAACATGTTCAGCTGCTTTTAGACAACGGTGCTGACATTACTGTTCAGGATGTCGATGGCAAAACACCTGTTCACTGGGCTGCTCAGGTAGGTTTGTTTATTACTAGTCGAGTTTAAAGAAATTCCTAAAGTCAAAATTGAATAGAGTTTTTCTTTAAGGCATCATAAACTAAACATACAAACACCAGTGATATGTGTGATTTTTAACCGAGTTTTCATGCTAAGCCAAATAAATCCAGTTAACATTTTTGCAGACGCCACAATATCTTCTTTTGAGCTAAGGTCCGAGGCAGTCCATCCACTTTTTATCTTGGGGGCCTCGGTGGCCGAGTGGTCTAGGTAGTTCATCATGACTACTAATAATCATCAGCCTAACACTTAGGTTGTGAGTTCAAATCTCACCTGTGGCGGGATTTGTTCGACTCTGATCTAAAATTGACAAGGACTGCCAATTTTCCTGCCGAAGGTCGGTGGTTCTCTGCGGGTACTCCAAAAATAACTGGCCGCCGCGAAATAGCCAAATGTGCTGAAAACGGCGTAAAACCCCAACTAAACAAACAAACAAACACTTTTTATCTTGCGCATAAGGTTTAGAAGAGAAGGTCGAAATGGGTGAAGATGCACGCAAGTGACAACAATACCTCACTTAAATATTTTGCCTGATGTGCTAATAATTGAATTATTATTGACTATTAATGTAAGAAGTGAGTGGTACTTCGGTACATATTCACAAACATAAATCTCAAATATCTAAACTTTAAACAAATATTGTATTTTGGCAGAATGGTAGCAGTGAATGCTGTAGAATTATTTTACAAGATATTACCGGTGCTAGTTTAGTTAACTGTAAAGACTTTTCTGGGAAATGTGCATTGCATTATGCTGCGGCTGCTGCAAATGTTGATGTAATTAAACTTCTTTCCGACACAGAAGGGTGTGACCTCGAAACTGAAGACCCGGACGATAGGTAAATATTCATTTTATAAATTTCAACCGATGAAACTGAATAAAACAAAACCAAACAAAAGTTTAAAATATTTTGTACCTGCGAAATACAATGCCAACGTAGAAAGTAAAGGTCTGATATGCATAGTTATCCAAAATCAGGCCATTTGATTTTTTATCTGATGTTATTATTTGCTTGGGTTTTCTGAAGTCAATTTTCTGTTTTACATACCTAATTATAACGTTATCTAATAATGAAAGTCACCTTTACCAATCTTAGGTCACCTCCAAGTATTTCTGAACAAATCTAAAATACCATGTATACATTTCTGAAAAGTTTCAGAATACAGAAGCCATGTAATATGTATTTAGTGTTCTGAACGAAAACAAAATTAACCAAGTCGTCATCATAATAAGGTAAAAGATGGATTTAGGGAATGTAGATAATACACGAAAAGCGAATATCCATTTGTCAAATCAGTGAAGATCACATGAACATTGACTCGCTCAATAGAAATAGGTCTACTAGTCATATGGTGAATCCACTTTGTTAGGATTGTTATCATTCCAGAATTGATTGATAGACAGGAGGGTGTTTTATAAAATTGCTTTGATTTCCTTTGATTCCTGAAGTATCGCGGACAGATTGCATAGTCGCTAATTTAAAGGTGTGGTAGGAAGATAATATAGGCGACATACACATCTGAGCCTCGAGTTCTGTTCAACGTGAAACCGGCCTTAATAAACCACACTTTTGTTATGTTTGTTTCATATTTTACCCTTCTTGTTCTGGAGTATTTTCTTCTCTCTCGATTTTAGTGCGTTGCATTTCCTTCTTCAGAGTTCCATTCACAAATAGTAGTTTTCTATCATGTCTACGTATCTTTCATAATACCGGAGACATCGGATGACTAAATTCAGATAAAAACTTTTTACAACTCTTGAATGACAATCTGGTTTTTTAGCCAGTAGTACTACTGTTGTTGATTTCTAATAATGTTCATTATTGACTCCTCTTCTTATATGTTTTTAACTTGTGAATTATGGGCTATTGCGTAACAGTCAATGTTATCCACAGATCGTTGTATTCTTGGCAACATGAATATGTTAATCCTAATTATATAAATCAGTGAACATTGCTGTTGAAAGGGAAAGATATAAAAAGAGAATTGAGAGTGTGTAACTTTATTACCAATAAAGTTGAAGATGAGGAACATTTTCATTTAGTTTGCTCTCAATAAAACGAACTTAGAGAAGACTTTTTTAATAAGCTGTTAAAACACCACCCTAACTTTTTGGATCTGGATGATCTAAACAAATTAAATATTAAACTAAATCCTACTACTTATGGTCTTGTTAAAACAACTGTTTCCTTTTTAAAACAGTCATTAGAATTGAGGACAGAGGAATAGACTTTTAATACTGACCTGTAAATATTTAATTATTCCGGTTTTGTCACAAAGTGTTTTGTTTTTATAGTTTATATGGCAATAAGATATTTATAAAAGAGGAGAGATCCTGGATATGTTCTTAACACAAAATCAACGAGTGCACATGGCAAAGGAACATCGCTTTTATTGCACTATGCAATAAGGTTTTATGAAGTTTATTTTATAAATTTAACGGTCAAATGTATTTTAAAACTTTCAGAACACCATTACATTGGGCTGCTGCTATGGGTCATGAAGAATGTGCGTCATTACTGCTGACGTTGGGAGTAAAACCCAACCCTGTTGATATTGATGGAATTACCCCTCTAGACTATACACGTCAAACTGGACATAAAGGTATAGAACCTATTATTGGTCAGATTTTTTTTTCTGTTAGTTGGATTTATTTCCCCTTTATCATTCCCTTTCTCTCAGGATCTCATGAAATATCAAGTCCAACTATTAATGAAGACTGATATATTTCAGGAGGTCGTAAATTGTATTTATATAGTTTATTAAGGTCTTAGAGCATTTCAGTAAATCCTAAAATAGATTTATAAAAATTCTAATTTCGAATTGATAAATCAATGTTCAAACAGAAAACTCAGATATATAGGCACAAAAACATTGCATTTCAAGGTGTTGAAAGACATTTTTCTGAAATTAACACACGAAACAGTGTATATGTTTGATAATTGAGCACTATGACATTACATGTACTTATTTTCTTGATAAGTAATGCATAAAGTACATAATTATACTTTTTTATGATGTCCCTTATACATGTTACAGTTCCCAGAGGAAAACTTTTGTTAATGTAAATGTACGTGTCTATTTCTATAAATTCTAGGGTACAGAATATCATGTCTGCATAATTCTAATTGTTGTTTCTAACTTTTAAAATTAGGATTTAAAAATGTTAATATCTTTAAAAAGTTTTTTTTCACTTTAATTAGCATAGCGATAGATTGGGATTATTGTCAATGGTGTTGTGCCCCCATATCTATAGCTGTTCAGTTCTGGAAACCATAAATCAAATCACTGCTTACAGTAATTCGTCTTAACTTGTCTTCTTGTCTTCTTAATTAAACTTAATTTGAAATAAGGCCGGTCTGACAGCACAGCAAAGCATATTACTCCTAGAGAAGTGCCAAACTTGTAAATCTGTTGCGAGTAATAGCACGTTATTACAATGAAAACTGGAGTGAGGGTATTTTTAATATATGGCATCTGAAATCTGGGAAATTAGACTTGAAGAACAAATTACTTATTGTATAACACAATTACCTATTGCAGATAGTTTTCAAAACACGCACAATACTGTACGGATACACAAAACTAGTTTTCGGTCCAATTTTCTTTGATGTCAATTGTATCTAAGTAATTACAACAACACAATTAATAATAAATATAATTGACAGCATTTGCAAAGACAAATAAATTATAAATTTGATCTTAAGTCAGTCTATAGGATTGCTTGGGAATTTCATCTTCATCACGGTGACAAATAATTAAGTGCAAAAATTACGAAATGTCATAAAAATTCTCATAAAATTCCAGCTTGCCAAAAAATTCTTGAAGAGCGACTTGGAATTAAAACTTCTCCATCCCATAAAAAGGAAAAAAGAAAGAAACTAAAAGACCCGGATATATCAAGGAATCCGCTTGAAAAACTAAAAGGGTTATTCAGAAAGAAGCAGAATGAAGTTAAACACGACGATCAGTCAATGGAAATGAATGCGTTGACAAAGAGGGAATCGATAACCTCAGGAATAGATGTTCCAAAAATAGTGTTACATGATCATGATGATCAGGGTACAGAAAATTCTGGGAAACGTAAAAAGTCCAAAAAGTATTCCAAGGTAAGATGTTTGAACGATGTCACATGTATTTATTTTCACTGCTTTGATATGGCAATTTTCCAACTGAAAAAACAAGAATTAGTTGGGTGAAGTGCGACGGATAGGCCGTCCCAAATTCCGGTTTGATGTCACTGGTAATTTGACTATGTAGATGCGGATACACGTGTATCGGTTACAACTGCATTTTTGTGATTATAGAACTTCTAACATATACACTAAATATTCTGTGATACCAACTTCCATGAACAAGATCTACAGATTGGTACAATACAAATGTTGATTTGTAGATTTTAAGTCGATGAAGTTCACCCGAACCCCCAACTTTCGGTTAAAGTTCAGGTTCTAGTCGTCAACGCGAAGAGATACACCAATATACTGCCGTGTGCATGTACATATGGGGGCAATAATTTTGTAATGAAGGACTGTAGTCCTATTTTGGATGGAAGTTTTTAAACTTTTGCTACCTTTTCCATTTGAAGAGAGACGAGACGGAATATTTTACAGATCAAAGGAAAATTAAATTATGCAGTTGTTATCTATTACTCATTAAACAGAATAGAATGATTTAAGCTTGATTCATGCAAGTACAAGGCCTTTTCGATGGATTTTGGAGCCGTTTGACCCAAAGTGACATTTACCCACTTCATGCACATGCACATCATCATAATAACCTCTCAATATCTCAATTGAACCAAACACTGATATGAGATATTGCGAGTCCATCGTCTGTGAAGTTTTAAATTTTAATCTAGTCTGAAATCCCTGGGCTGATAATAACTTAACTTTCATGGTCCCCTTTCGAGTTATATCTGGTGGGTAAGACCCCGGACCAATATGTCCACAGTTACTAAAAATAGGAAAAAAATCAGTAAAAAATTATTGTAAAATCTTGTCTTATGAAACTATATCGACCAAGGTATCACTGACTTCCATTTTAAAAGTCAAAATCAATTACGCAAGCCAGACATTTTTGGGTCTCCACCTCTGTTTCTGAATAGTGACCATTAAAATTTTGGCACTGTGGATTTCATACATGCCAGAGATTAAAACAGTTAGATTCATGGTATTTTCTCGTTTAATTCAAGACCTATCAATGTAAAACTTAAAAGATGCACGAGTAAAATCATTCAGTAGAGGCAGTTGTTACAAATTTATGAAGAAACCATACATAATCAAGTTGGCGTTTCTCTGTACTAAAAATTCGTAAGGGTTCCGTGTGTCTCGCCAGCTTTCGATGTTGTCTATGTTTTCAGTTTAATAGTGGAATGTACATGATTTTTTCCCCACTTGTTATTTATTGATCATGAAGAAGCTTCTATCCAAATTTGGTAAAATTCCGGGATGGTTTAAAAAGTAATTAATGTTTTAAAAACTTTATCTGCAGACTGTATGTAATGTTAACTGGGGGAAAAACTAAGTCTATTTATAAGTAAAATACGGAAAATGGGAAATAATTATTAAAAAATTATCCTCTGGATACTATCTTTTGATCATGAACAAGCTTCTTTCCAAGTTTAGTAAAAATTCAGAATGGTTTAAGAAAGTAATTAATGTTTTAAAAACTTTAACTGAAGACTGTATGAAATGTTAACTGGGAGAAAAACAAAGTATATTTATAAGTAAAATACGGAAAAATGGGGAAATAAATTATTACAAAATCTTCCTGTGGATACTATCGTTTGATTATGAACAAGCTTCTTTCCAAGTTTGGTAAAAATCCAGGATGATTTAAGAAAGTAATTAATGTTTTAAAAACTTTAACCACAAAGTGAATGTAAATGTTGACGCCATCGACGACGGAATGTAGGATCGCTATGTCTCGCAGGCTCGACAAAAATCACTTGATTCTATTCAACGCATATTAACAAGTTTAGAGATAAATCCTATACATTATAAAAAATAGCTAGTAAAGTTAACTAAATAGTTCTGTGTAAATCTTGTGATAAAAACATACATTTATTTGTTAGACGCATAAAGACCATGCTTCGCCGAGTTATCTTGTGGCCAGTCCGTCACCGCTAGCACCTCTTCCACCTGTCGGGTCTCCTCTACTTCCATTAGCCCAAAGACTTCCAGTACAACCACCAGAGAGAAAGAGAGAGCAGGAACTTGCACCATTGAGAGTTCCGAGACACACAACGGGTAAGGAAAAGGTTATGATGATAACGTGAGCCTTTTTCGTCACTTGGAATCCTACCACAGAATTAGAACATTTCATTACAATATTCTGCGAAACCAGAAGAACTAAACATAGCAAGATTTGTAATGAAGTATGTAATTTACTTCGCCGTCGGACAACTAAGTAAGCAATGTCGCAATGGACAATTCTTTCAAATTTTTCTTTCTTCTGTTGATTGATTTTCAAATGCTCTCTGCTGAATCATAAGGATAAACCTCTAGATGCTTTTAGTCTTACTCATTGTTCAAAAGTCCGTTGAGATGTTGGCTCGTTGGTATCGTGATTAGCAGTATCCTTAAATTTTCAACTAGTCAAAATATTCAGTGATCAGTGGTCACTTAAGTGTCCAAATTGGAAACAAAATCCTTCTCTGAAACAGACTTTCTAAAATAAGATCATAAGAGGCGTCAAATATATCATTTTTACATATGTGACTACTATCGTAGTAGTTAGCGGGAACTTCTTCGAGAAGCAAATTTTTACCATAGAAATGATTCTCAAAGGGGAAGCAACGTCTCTGTGCAGGGCAACTGGGGATATTTCCTTCTCGATCGGGAAGCAAATCAGCTATTTCGAGAGTATTGTTCGAAAAAGAAAAGTACTCATGCCGATCGATTTTTTCGTTCAATTTTAAACTTTTTACCTTCAGGGTTTTTCTAATTTGCCCATATATTTTTTTAATAATTCATAATAGTTCGGGGTGATACTATATCATTGCATTAAATTTCTGAATACTTAATTTTTTTCCTGTGTTTTTGTTACTTTTAAATTTTTCGAATCAAATGAGAATCTTTATGTAAAGGAAAACAGTCACAATGGTCTTAAAAACGTTTTTATCACTCAGTAAACTGTAATATCTCGTAGGCCATAGTTTTAAATATTTATTTTAGTTCCAAATTACCTAATTTATCTGCTTATATACTTACACAGGTAAACTAATTACCTTTGTGATAAATACCCATAAAATAAATTGTATAAACCGTTTGTGTCAACGTAAAGTTTAAATCTAGATGTGGTTTGTTCCTCAGTTTGATTATTAACAGTTGTGCTTGACTTCTTTGTATTTCACACACTGAAATATGATGAAAGATGGATTACCAATGTTCAGTATTTTGACATCTATCTTTTTGCAAAGAAAATCGATGTGATTAACAATATTCCTTGGTTAAGTTTATTACTAATGATTAGGAATATATAATAAAGTATTGATTCTGTAAATATGGCTGAGAGTAAATCCACCGAACACAAAAAAGGTAAGATTCATGAAAGTTTATTTTAATTCAAATCTAACATTAAGTTTCGTTAGCAATTTTTCATGTTTTCATCAAAAGGCATGATTCGTATACGTACGAACATTACAAATTTACTGCAACTAAATTTCGAATGGTCATTTTGTAAGGCCATTACGCCATGTGTAATTCTGATTCAAATACCCAGAAAAATCCAGACATTTGACGAAAAAAATGTTGAACGTGTATATCGTCAAATGTCTGGATTTCATTATAAATTTGTTTCTAGTGAGGACATTTAAATGCTATATACGTCTCTTGTGATTGTGAGGCGTTTTTAATATAAATGCTTTTTATCTCAACTAAAATCTTATATCCTTTATTATCACCAACTAGGCTCTGTTTCTAAATAAAAAAAGATTAATAAACTGAAGTATGTCATGAGATAACAATCAGATAATTTCAGGAACATTTGGAAAGAAGTTGAGCAATTTACTGTCTTCATTTCGAAATACTTAAATAAATACCAATGAAAACTTGCTCGGGAACGTGAAACCACTATTATGTAATTATATAACCCATGTTGACGTTCCAGGTTCAAAATTAAATGAAACTTCCTTAAACATTAATTTGAAGAGATGACAGGACAGACCCCAAAACTAGATAACCCAAAAGTGCCCTGCCATATGGCAAAAACTTATATTTGAACAATTAAGTTGTTATTTACAGGGCCTGTACTACTGTATCAGTGTATTTGACAACACTACCTATTGGAACCAAACTTGGCAGAAGTGGTCCTTAGGTGGTCGTCTTTCAGAATTGTGTCACAGCCGAACTTATATTAACAAAGGACCCTATGGGAAAATTAATAAAAAAAATATTCTAGTCTAAAACCATTGAGCCATGACAGAAATGGTCCTTTGGTGGTCCTCTTTCAGAATTTTGTCAGATGACCCGGACTGTCAACAATGATGGCCAACACAGCCTAACTTAGTTTAACATAGGACCCTATGGGAAAATTCGTATGAAAAATCTTCCTTTCTGAAAGCAATCAGCCAATTGCAATCAGACTTGGCAGTCATGGTTATTAGATTGTCCTCTTTCAGAATTATGTCAAATAATACAGGCGTTTGTTTCTTAGTAGTTTTTAATGGCTGTTGATTTGCAAATTGAATCCTGTTGAGCGATACAGGCTCCTGGGAGGCTCTCGTTTCACTTCTGGGTCATTTTCAAAATTTCGTCTCGTGCATCTCAAAATCTGTCAACACATAGCCTTGTTTGTGTCCTCTAAACATTTGCTAAAAAGCCGTATATTATATGAATATCGCTTTGGAAGACAGTGTTAACAAAATTTGCCAATTTGGGGTCTTCAAAACATTTATTCATCACGAGACATTTAGAACAAAAACCAAATTTTGACTGGGAGTTCATGTATTTCCATTCGTGACAGTAAAATGTTAAATTTCTGAGTGTCCTTCGTGGATATTCCAAAAATGATACAAAATGCTTGCCAATGGACAAAATCGCCTCCGTTTATGACCTTCGGAGACCGAACATTAAAATACAAATACATAGTACCGTTTACGATGGATACTGGTAAATATTTCAAATTAAAAAATAAATTACAGTAATGAGCGAAAGAAATACAGTAATAAAACTAATTGAAGCGTTGAAAAGTGTTTTTACTTTATGCCACTAAAAGGCTTACAAATTGACACTTTTCTTGTTGCTAAAGACAAAACATTTTATTCACGCTGCAAGGAAACAAAAAATATTTTCAGACTGGACTGGAAGTAGCTATTATGTCTACATATATTTATATAATTTCATCTAGTATAAATTATCTGTTATTTTAGGGAATCAGGTATTACTGCATGATAAGGTGGCAGCTTTAAGGAAAGAGAAAGAAGGGCAATATAGAACACCTACACCTCCACCTCATTTAAACCATATGCCAGGGTAAGTTTTACTTAAAATGGGATTCCTACGTCACGTTAAGTTTTACTGAAAATGGAATTCCTACGTCAGGGTAAGTTTTAAATACAAAAATGTAATAAGTAGGTTATCTTGAAGGTATACAGAGAAATCAGAATGACTACAACAGAACATGAATTTGTTCTTATGTAAGGGCAGGTTAAATGTATTTTGAATAATCCTAATTTAGGGTACTTTGGTCATTTGTTCTTTTCTTTGTAATTTTCGGGGTTGGTTTATATTAGCCACTGGTATTTGAACTGAGGAATGGATTTAGTATGTTACATCCCCCTTTTTCCCTCTGCCCCCCTTTTTTTGCAACACCCTACGATCTTCATTGTTATTTTTTTTCTATTTCATCATTTAATGAAAGAAATAAACGCAATATCACAATTTTATGGCATAAATCAAATATCCTAAATTTCGTAGACTGATACATTCCCCAGATGCCTGTGTTTGATGCTGTGCTCTACAGCTACGAACCACTTTATAATATAACATAATGTGGAAAAAAGAAATAAAATTTCAGAGTATCCACACACCAATATCATGAATATACATTAATTTTAGTCTAAAGCAGACAACATTATAAAGATTACATCATTGTCTTTCAAAATTTCAAACAATTATAAACACAACCAGAACAATACAAAGGTGCCTGTAAATCTACATTTCTCTTTATAAAAAAGAAAATAGGTTTATATAGTCATATTGTTCTGGTTGTGGTTCAAATTCGTACCTTTGTTGTATTTGTAGTGGTTAGTGCCATTCAAACATTTAATACAGATCAAATGGTTCCTTTATTCCATAAAACTTTCAAAATAACGAGTAGGCTTATAACAGTATAATAAAATACATAGTATATGTACATACTTCAATATTCGGCATCTACATATATTGCACCACTAGCCCATTATCTGATTATCCTTCCTCCGCCCGTGCATAGTTTTCCAAACTTTTTTTTAGAAACTGTTTAACCAACTGATTTTATTTTTTTCACAAATCTCAACAAATCATAAATTTTAAATTTTGGTAACCTCATATCAAGGACGTATGTTGGTTATACGTCCTTGCTCATATGGAAGAAGAATAATTGTTTATTATAGTGCAACCCGAATCAACAGTTCGTAACATATACAGTAGAACTTTGATGGCTCGAACTCTAAGGGACCGTCGAAATCTGTTCGAATTATCGGTAGTTCGAGATACTGAATTTTTTTTCCAGTACAGAAAATTTCTAGTGCCATACATATACGAGTTGGTAAAGGTGATCATTACCATAATTTTTTTTTTAAATTGAAAATTAAGCAGGTAAATCACTAGCTATATAGTTAACAGTTAGTTTAACATTTTTATTACATCGAACTGTAAACATTTACCTGTCAGACTATTCTATGTTTATCACATCTGTGATTTTAAGACCAATAGCTGTAAGTATGTCCTTGGTTTTATTGAATTCGAATTTTCCGTGGTAAAACACACAATTGTATCATAGCGGGGACCAAACTTTTTGTTCGACTTTTCGTCAAATCGGTGTTTGAGAAACCAGGGCTTTAAGGAAAATTGACGGGACGTTTAGAACGGTTCGAGCCTTCAAACCCTTTTACCAAGTGATCTTATTTTTGGTATGTGAGCTTATAATGATGAGCAAGATCAATTTTGAGTTTCAGGCTGATCAATTTATTGTGTACCCCCTGCAAACATATTTCATGATTTTTAGGTATCACTCTGTCGATAGGTCTGCATCCGATTCACCTAGTCATAGAGCATTTCTCACAGGTCAAGGTGGAAGTGGACGTATTGCCCAGCAATACTCTCAGAATGCTTGTTATTTTTAATGTGTGCATTTTTTTCAGTGATGGAAGTACACGTAACTCAAGTCCTACTGACCTTCTTCATAAAAAGACAAAGAAGAAATTAGAGGCCACTGCATGGTCACAGCCTGACAATATGTCATTATCTCCTCGATCAAAAAACAGTGGTGCTGATAAACAGTTATCTCCCTTAGCTAGTCAATATGGACAAATGACAAAAATGGAAAAGAAAACTTTAGATAGAACAATACATAGTTTGTTACATTGATACAAAGCCTGATGGTGTTCAAAAACCTGTTTTGTGCCTGAAGTATTCTCCTTTACTGGTTTCATTCCAATTACAGTTTTAATATTTACTAACAGTAGAATGATAGAATTTTGCAGCGAACTTTAATTAATTTAACCGCTCTGAAATAAAAACTGATCTAAAGTGCCTACATTCTTTCGTTAATAAAAGAAATGAATTATTTATGTTCAACAAACCAAAAACAATATCAAAATAATTTATCAATTTGCTAAAATAAGACTGAAACAGTACAATAGAGCTTGTTGAAAATTCCTTATTTGGTTACATAGTTTACATGACACACAGTACAATTTAATTAATGTTACCAGTATGATTTTCTTCCCGTTTTGGGGGAATAACCTTACAAAGCATGACATTGACTTTTGGTTCATTTTTATGTTTCTGAGTTAAGTGTGCCATCCATTTTGCTGAACTAGTATACATTATTGTTTAGGGGCCAGCTGAAGCCCACCTCCAGGTGCGGGATTTTCTCGCTGCATTGAAAACCCATTGGTAGCCTTGAGCTGTTTTCTGCTCTTTGGTCGGGTTCTTGTCTCTTTGACACATTCCCCGTTTCGATTCTCTATTCTATTTTATTCAAATTTTAAAAATACTGATAAAAGCAATATACTATTAGATGCCAAAACCTAGTTCTGAATCAATTCAACAAAATTACCTGGAAAAGAATATGACACTATGAACAATTAGATGCAAGCTCTGTATTGAATTTCAGGAACATTTAAATTATGTTTTATATTCATACCACATGTTAGCAGTGTTGATGCCTACAAGAATTAGAAAATTTGTTAGCAATGTCATTTAGTTGGTGTACAATGAACACCTGCATGACCTGGCAATGAAACTATGGCACCAGGATGAGACTAAAGTATGTTGCATCAAAATGAGTTAGAAAGCTTAATGAGCAAAATTATTGACAAATTTCTGAAAAGGGAAGTTACAGGCTACTATATTTTAAATATGAGCAATAAGGCATTCCATTTAAGTTTTTTTCCTAACTTTTTAATTTTGTCCATTGTAAATATAGGGAAAAATTTGATGACCTTTACTAACCTTTCAAATAGTCCATTGTGCTATAAGAAAAGTTCAGTGAATTTGATTTATCTCTAGCAGTTGGCCAGTACTCTTTCATTGTATTTTGAGTTCCTATTTACTAATTTGAAGTATGGCATTTGTTTTTAAATCATACCTAATACACTGAGCATCTTTCTAGGGCATCTTGCAAATTTATATGTAAATATACTTTTGGAACAAGCAACCAGTATTTGATATAATGTAAAATTTATTAAATGAAAAAATTTACAAAAATAAATAAATAGCAAAGTTACAAAATTTTATTCTAAAAAGAACACTTTTCATGGTAGATAATTGGCGGAAAATTTTTCTAATGAAATGTTAATCAAATTTTAGTTTTTTGGAAACAGCAAGAAAAAATGAACAGTGACCCCAATTTTTCTTTTTAAGAATATGAAAGCATGTCAGATAAGTGTTCTATTCACAATTTTATAAAAAAAATTCTATCTGCCATTTTTTTTTATTCGACGAGAATTTTGGATTCTCCCTTTATAATCTATATAAATTTACCAACATTAAGACTCAATTGTCTCAAAATCAAGAACAGTGACCTATGTTTTTTAAATTGAAATTTCAAAGTATATCCATCCAACATCCTGCCTGGAAAAAATTAGGAAAATGTATCTGCTAAAACTATTAGCACTGTTCTACCTTAAATGACGATTGGACAGTATTGCACATGTATACCTCATTGTAGCATTAAAGAGGTATCTAGAATAAGTCGTTTGAATTTTAGTGATAAAAATATTCAAAAAATGAAAAAAATATAGTAATATACACATGTATTATATTTTTTATTTTCATATTTTGAATATTTTTATCACTAAAATTCCAACGAGTGTGTTGGAATGTATGTCGATTAATTAAAACAGGCAATTGGAGAAAAATCTTTTGTAATTTTTCTTTCATAGCAAAAAAAATTAATTAATGAAATAAATGTACTTAAAAATTTTAAAGTAAAAAAATGGTTAAAAATGACATCAAAAGTGCTGGACTGAATATATCATAGAATGAAACAGTCGTAGAACGTTTTGTAAAAATATCTGCACGGTACTACCAAACATGTCATGATTCTTGCGAAAAAATCCAGGATCCAGGGTCACTTTTTTGTGCACACCATGTACCACCCTCCCAAAATTTTTTTTGAAATCTTATTCCTTTATATGAAGGTCTGAATTTATATAATATCATTATACACTTCGAATAAAAAAAAACACCAACATGCATATATACCAGTATATTGCTGATGCATATATATGCCAGTACATTTACTAGCCAAGTTTCATAATTAAGCACATTCTTTTCAAACTTTTCTGTCGTTATTGACTAACCGAAACATTTCATTCCTTAATACTTGGTACAAAATGTACCATTATACACTGTATAAGGAAAAGAAAACTGATAAAAACAAAATGATAACTATTACATTGGAAATTTGTCAACCTTGCCTTCGATAGTTAATGTACCTGTATTTACCTGTGTACGTTGTTCCAACTGTATACTGCTGTGAAGTTGAATTTCATACCATATACCACAAAATTTCGTGAGTATAGGATGAAACAAAAATGGGTAATAGTTGCCAGTAGTTTTGGAGAACACTTTTACCTAATTTTTACAAACATGTATTGCTATAGCTTACGCAAAATATAGAAAATGCGAGACTGTTCGGTGCAACATACTTTAACAAATAGTAAATCAGTCTGTACAAGAAATCTCTAAAACAGCACCACATGGCCTTTGTTGCTGCTAATTTCTTTCTTCTTCCATTGTTATAACATTGTTTTCAAATTAAGAAAATTCTGGGTTTCATGTAATTGTGTAGGAAGATCTGATGAAGATGGAATGAAAGCAATGAAAATTACTTGTAATATTATATAAATTCAATAGTTTTAAATTTATTACATGTATATATTATATGTGTGTATTTTGTATTTATTCCATCCCTGTGGTTGTAATATTGTTATCAAAATAAATTTGTTTTGTTTCAACTGGAAATTACTATTTATAACAGTATAATCGCACGTGGTGTCGATTTGTAAATCTTCAATTTGAAGGAAGAAATACATTCATCTTGTGTTGGAAGCGGTCATTTTCGTCACTGGATTTTATTTGTTAATCAGTATTTTTCAGTAAAAACCTGTCTTCTATGACCTTCCAAGAAATACTGAAATGGGGTCACCTAAGACAGGGGTCACTTAATCAGAGGATGAAAACAGAACTAGCCTGATGCCAGGGACTAGTTTTATTTTTTTTGGCAGGCTATCATATTTCTTTATAGTTCAAGCCCAAAGGGATACCAAATTTTTATGTTGTGCTTATCACTTCCATTTGAATAAAGAAAACTACTTTTGGACAGCAATAGGGATAATAGTATTGATAAATTGCATTTACCGATACTAGTAAATTTGTATACCCAATTTCTAGACTGATACTATGACCTATCAGGCTGTAAATTTTCAGTATTAAGGTATCCGGACCATAATAGATCATGAACGAAAAATGTATCTCTTTTTGACCGTGAATGGCTGAACCAAAAAATTTAAAGCTGGAATTTTGTATATATATTTTTCTCAAGTTGAAACACACTCTGTTGCTTATATGCAGTCTGTAAAAATAAGTTAGTTATATTGACATTTCCGAAGTTTTCCGATAATTACCGAGGTCATTTCAATTGCGTTGTATGGAACATCCGGGAACTTTCGAATAATCACGTGGTCATTTATGGTCCGGATACCTTAAAAAGCCCTGGGCTAGTGAATTTGTCCACAAAATTTCAACCCCTTTTAATACATGTTTAATTAATATGAATGCGCTACAAAAGGAAGTAGAATTTGGTTACATTTATCACGTCACAACTTTATAGTGGCAGGTTTGACTTTGAATACGAAACTTTCAAGTAAGTGTCAACAGATTTTGATCTGAAATTCCAATATATATCATACATAGAAAATAAACATACTAATGCAACAATGTTATTGATAACTTAGATTTATGTGTCACTACTATTTCAAGTTGTAGCTAATTTCTGGTAATTGTTATAATTTGAAGGAATTGTCTTAAAGAACATTAAATTTGCCAATCAACAACCATAAAAGCACTCCAGATTATTGGAAATAATTCTGAGAGAGAACCATCCATGGACCATTGCTTCCAAGTCTGGTTCCAGTTGGCCAGGTGCTTTCAGTGGTTCCAGACAAGATTATTTACAAATTAATTCTCCCACTGGGTCCTATGTTAAACTAAGTTTGGTCGACAGTCCAGGTCATCGGAAACAATTCTGAAAGAACACCATACAAGGAACATTGCTGCTAAGTCTGGTTCCAATCGGCTTTAAGTGGTTTCAGACAAGACGATTTTCAAATGAATTTTCCCCTTTGTTAAACTTAGTTCGGCTGTGGTGGCCATCTTGGTTGACACTCTTGGTAACTGGACACAAATCTGAAAAAGTATCACCTAAGGACCATTTCTACTAAGTTTATTTCCATCTGGCCATGTAGTTCTACAGAAGAATATTTTTAATATTCATCCCCCCTTTTTCCATTTTTTATTAACATCAGCCATGTTGGTTGGAAGTCCTGGATGCCGGACATAATTTTGGAAGGGGGCCACCCAAAGACCATTCAACCAAAGATTGGTCACAATTGGCAAAGTAGTTTCAGAGGAGAAAATCTTGAAGGGAAAGTTTACGAAAACGGACAGTTGACACAAAGTTATGGCAATAGCTCACATGGATCTGGTCCTGGTGAGCTAAAAAGCTTTAGGCCTCAACAAAAGGATCATTTATCAATTGAAACTTTCCATCTTTTATAGTTTTCAAGATGGAAGCCAAAGACAGCAAAAATCATCAAAACCTTTCAAGGGCAATAACTCCTGTAAGGAGTCGTCTTACAACTTCGACCTATGGCGATTTTGGTAGGCCTGGTCATAAGGATCATTTCATCAATTGAAAGTTTCTTTCTATCTTCTATAGTTTTCAAGATAGAAGCCAAAGACAGCAAAGATCGTCACATTTAGACTTTCAAGGGCAATGTCTTCTATAAGGAGTAGTCATACAACTTCAACTCAATGGAAACTTTCGAAGAGTTCTTTAAGGCAAAGGAAAGTCACATTCATTTTTCTGTATCTACTATACTTTAGGAGATGTAAAGGCAAAATATGTCAGTTTACCCCTATGTTCTAAAAATAGCCATGGCTGCCCTATTTATTTTGCTCAATTAACATACACGACATACTTATTAAATTAGATACCCCAAAGATGCTTGTGACCAACTTTGGTTATAATCCACTCAGTGATTTCAGAGGAAAAGATTTTTGAAAAAGTTTACGATGAAGACTGGATGCCAAGTGATGACAATAGATCACTTGGACCTTCGGTCAAGTTGAGCTAAAAGCAAAGAACTGTTGCTGTTTTTTGTTTTATGCCAGTCTCTTCTCTGCACAAGTGGATATACTGACCAGTGAATTCTGAAGATTAAATTGTACTTCATTATAAACAAAATATTTGATAGTTTGCAACAACTTTATTTTCAAGCACACATCCAGCAATTACTTGTCAAAACAGTCTCATTCAGAGTCTTCAAATTAATTTTTGGCTACTCATTCTGCTGGTTCTACATAAACTATAAAAAAGAACAAAATATTTATTAAATTATTTCAAATGTTGCAATACACCTCAAAATAAATATATCACAATTGATGTATAAAATGTAGGTCAAAGAAACCTAATTAATTTTTTTGCATGGACCTTTGGTGCATATTGAAAAAGTGTCATTCCTCTTTGATTTAATAGCTTTAAAATTGACCTTGAAAAAAAACTTAAGCAATGATATTTTTGCATAAGTTATACATAGGCCACATCAAACTGATTTTTAGTTCTTTGGATTTTTTTAAGGCAAAATAGGTGCGAGTGAGCGAAATTTTAATTTTAATTTTTTTTCTTCAGGACTAGTTTTTTTAGGCGAAGATCAAATTTATGAGCAGCACAAATATTTTGAACTAAAATATTAACACATGGAAAAAATTACTATTTTTTACCTAATTTTAAGAGCAGTTGAACACTTTTTATTTTTAATTTCTTGAAAAATGAAGATTTTGGGGCAAATTTTTCAGCATTTCTACAAAATGAAACAGCAAAAAAATTTTCTTAAAATTTGCAAAGTCCGCAAATCGGAGTGCCGAAACCCAAAGAACTAAAAATCAATTTGGTGTGGCCTTAGAATATATTAAGTAAAATTTTAATACCAGTTTTATTTTATCATTTTGGTCCAAAAATGCATGGTCTAAGAATTTCTTGATGATACTATTAAAACAAAAAACATTATGTAAATGGGAAATTTCAATCAGTTGACATGGTAACCAAAGTCAAAGTATCATCAGATATAAACCCAGGATTGCAATCTTCCATACATCAAATATAGTAGACCTATTGCATACAGTATTCTCCTTCAAGCAATTTGGTGTCAAACAGTGTTTTGGCGTCTTTCATATAACCCTTACCGGTACTTCATTGTAATGTGACATTCAAGGTCTGGCCTGAAGATGATTAAAAAGGGAATAAGCATCAATTTTTGTTCTCCAACCAAAAACAATTAGAGGTAAGTTTACAACAGACTGCTTAATGGTTTATTCATGATAAATAAAAATGATTTAAAACATGTATTCAGACTGTTTATTTTTTGTTACAATGTTAAAGTAAAAACAATATTCAAGATCTCTGCAATTTTTTAACACATCTTTTTTTTTCTAAGGGCAGTAATATATGGCGATTAACTGTTGCCAGTATTTTTCCGACTGAGAAGTAGGAGATACTTATACTTTATCTTATGGCACCTATTTGATACATGATACATGTATATGAGAAGTCTTCATGTTTAGAAAATGAAACTTTTTTTCTTAAAAAGTGACACTGGGAACTTGTTCAAGAAAGCTGTTTCTTATGTCCTTACTTTTGCAAAAATTAACCTTAATATATTTATATTTTTATTGATATTATTAAGTTTCATCTGTATTATCATTGTTGGTCTTTATCTTAAACAAAGAAATGTATTACCAATATATCAAATAAAATAAAGCTATGTGATGTACCACTACAAAAATTAATATTCTTGATGGTCAGATCTGCATTTTTAGCACTTTTAAAAGGCCTAGAAAATATTTCAGAAGCTAGAAACTGAAGATTCCACCAGTTTAAATGAATTGTAATAATTTAAAATCTGAAAATCAGAAGCAAGAACTACCTGTGGTGGCCAAGCTTTTTACCTAAAATGAGAATTTTTTACAAAGGACCTTCCAAATGTTATTCCTGTCAAGTCTCGTTATTACTAGCCTTGCAGTTTCAATGGAAATGATGAAATTTTGGTTTCCCACGGATTACAAAACCTATGTGTATGCTACCTGATTAAAACCAAATGAAGAACCTTTGTAGATGGTCTCCTAATCGGTGAATTACATCTGCACACTTTTGCTTTACATCTGTGAACTTTTTCTATTACATCTGCATGCCTTTTTTCGTTACAACCGCACACCTTTTCAATGCAACTGTGCACTGCTTACTTTCTTAGGACTTTATCAAATTTTATATTTCTATCAAGTTCCTCTTTCGTTTACCAGACCAATATACCTTGTCTCCTGCTCACCAACAGGGAGATGGAAGCAGGATTTTGAGCAGAACATTAGTTTAACATAAAAGTCCAACATATATATAATCATGTACACAAAAGACTTAATAAAGTGTAATATAAGCACATATAAAAAAAATTCCAGCAGCACTAAAATCCAAGAAAAATCTAATAACATCTGGAAGAAACGTGGATCTACAAATCTGTTCGAGTTCCAAACTTGAATCCTAAGGCCTTGACACAAATTTTTTATGTGTATACATGTAAGAAAAGAAAGTGTGCAGTTGTAATATTAAATTATGCTCATACGTAACAGTAATTAATTACAATAAGTGTGCAGTTGTAATGCATCCCTTCCAATCAGAGGTAATTCTTGATTCTGATTGGTCAATTTTAAAATTTCTCCTCCTCCAAAACTACAGTGTCATATCTTTCCAAACTTTACAGGAATGATGATTAGGCCATGTGAGCTGAAAAAGAGGGGTTGGCAGAACACTTTGAGGTATTTTTAGGGTATAAAATTTCGGAGTCATTTTATTTCACAAAAATACTTGTGCAAAATATGTTGTATATCTTTGGTATTTATTTGGGTAACATTTTTCCCAGGATTTTTTTTTAGCTTAGTTACTTAGAAAGTGCTATTTTTGAGTAATAATTATTTCCAATGACAAGCCTATGTACAAATGATTTAAGTGAGGTCATTATTAAACCCCATAAAACCCTAGAACTAGCTTTAATCTTTTCAATTTTCTCACCACTCTTCACACAAAAGCCAAGCACTAGGTGTTTTATTGCAATACTTCAGGAGAATAAACTAGAAGCTGTATCGATCACGTCGATTTAACTTGGCCACCTAAAGCATGACTAAAAATCTAAGTGTAACAGTCAATTTGGCTGGTTTTCCCATGGGGGTCTTATGTTAAACTAATTCGGGCTGTGGTGGCCATCTTGGTATACAGTCCAGGTCATTGGACATACTTCTGAAAGATTACCATCTAAGGACCATTGCTGTAAAGTCTGGTTACAATTGGTCTAGTGGTTTCAGACAAAAAGATTTTTAAATGGATTTTCCCATAGAGTTCTGTGTTAAACTATGTTTGGCTGTGGCGGCCATCTTGGTTGACAGTCAGGGTCATCAGATACAGTTCTGAAAGAGGACCATGTAAGGACCATTGCTGCCAAGTTTAGTTCAAATTGGCTCAGTGGTTTCAGACAAGAAGATTATTAAATGAATTTTCCCATAGGGTCCTATGTTAAACTAAGTTTGGTGGAGGCCATCTTGGTTGACAGTCTGGGTCATCAGACATAATTCTGAAAGAGAGCCATCTAAGGACCTTTGCTGCCAAGTTTGGTTCCAATTGGCTCAGCATTTTCAGACAAAACGTTTTAAATGAATTTTCCCTTAGGATCCTATGTTGAACCAAGTTCAGCTGTGGCGGCCATATTGCTTGACAGTCTAGGTGATCAGACAAAATTCTGAAACAGGACCATGTGAGGACCATTACTGCCAAGTTTAGATCCAATTGGCTCAGTGGTTTTCGACAAGAAGATTTTTAAATGAATTTTCCCATAGGGTTCTATATTAAACTTAGTTCAGTTGTGGCGGTCATCTTGGTCAACAGTCCAGGTCATCAGACATGCTTCTGAAAGAGGAATATCTAAGGACAAGTTTGGTTCCAATTGGCTTACGATTTTCAGACAAGAAGGTTTTAAATGAATTTTCCCTCAGGGACTTATATTAAACTAAGTTTGGCTGTGGCAGCCATCTTGGATGACAGTCTGGCCACAATTCTAAAAGAGGACCTCCTCAGGACCATTGCTGCAAAGTCTGGTTCTAATTGGCCATGTAATTGCATAGAAAAAAATCTTTTAAATTCATACCCCCCTTTTTTCTATTTTTAGTCACAGCAGCCATGTCCCTTGGAAGGGGGCTACCCAAGGACCATTACGTTGTTATGTCATTCTAATTTAAATAAAAATATTAATAATTTGATCACCTGATGTCCATGGCTGTGATTTAACAATAAATTCTTAATGATTAAGTGAACCACTTAATAGACCAATTCTTCCTATTTGTTTGGAGGAAAAAAGAGGTTATATTTTAAGTACAGTGACCTCTCGTTATCTCAAACTCAATTTTCGGATGATTCGAATTTTTTATGCAGTCCCAAAAGTTTTATAGTGCAAATATATGTACTGTGACTCGTTTTTAGTCAAATTTGCATGAGTCGAATTTTCTTCTATCTCAAACGTAATTTTGAGTCCCAAATTATAAAAACAAAGAAAATTCTATTCGTTATGTCGAATAATCTTCATCAAAACATCACCTTGCGGAACAATTAGTTATTTTGATCTATTGTAATCAATTTGTCTTCAACTCTTTATTATTTTTATAAATATTAAATGCTAAAAACTAATTAAATAAGTATCTCAACATGAATAAAGTGATGTCTCGTTATAACACATATGTGCAAACTATCGTTTTAATCTGGCAACTACAAAGATTCTAGATTTACCAGACCTTCGAGGTAGTTTATTACCTCCCCTTCGTAACTTGGAAAATTTGTCAGCTCCCTTTTAGTCGAATTACGTCTATCTTGAATTATTTTCACCGTCTGAAGGACTTCGAGATAACAAGAGTCGACTGTATATGTCAATGTAAAATGTGTGTACTATGTCCATTATACGATATCACATATACATGTACTCCAGTCTTTCTTATGGTTAAATAGTCGATTTTCCCCTCTACTGCCACATTTTGCCTAAAAACACTAACATACAAAATGATACCAAAAACAATTTTGTAAAGATTTAAATTTGACAATCCAGTAGAATTTATTACCTTCATCTGTTCTTTTTTTTATCCTAACTGTTTGATCTTTTTCTTTGCCTTCCTTCTTTTTTTATCCTAACTGTTTGATCTTTTTCTTTGCCTTCCTTGTTGTGAAACTGTTTCTTCTCTAGTAATTGTTCACATTTCTACAACAGGCAGAAAACCAATTTTTTCATAGCTGGAATGCTTCAGGTAGGGTATCCCCCATATAAATTTTGAATAAATATATCTTGAAAACAATTTTCAACTTCGTAGGATAATATACCATGACATTATTATCAGCTTTTGATTGGTTGCAAAATTAATTCCCTTCTATAGAAATGTAGAGAAACAAAGATTTTATTCAGTAATTCAAAATCAATTTCTGGTTTCAAAAAGTGTTACTTATCAAATCTTTTTAACTGCAATGTATTGGTGGAGGATGCAGAATTACCTGCAAAGAACTATCACCAATAAAATCCTGATTAACTCAGAAAAGAAAAAACAACTTTCCAGAAGCTGGGTTGATACTCAATACCTCACTGATGAAAATAGTGATCACTAAAGTTTACTACCTAGATTACCAAACTCTAAAATTGATATAATTTAATGCTAAATTTATTGTAACATGATTTCTGACATCCACAGGACTAAAAGTAGCTCTACTGAATTTTACATAAAAGATTGAATTAAATCATATATATAAGACAGATGAGCTTTATTTTATTTAGGCCTGACACTTTGAATACCATCAAAATTCAAGCTTTCCTGGCAGTTCAGAGATACATAGTTCATTCCAAAAGTTTCATCTCATGATTTAATTTAATCATTCCATCCGAATAAACATGATTAAATTTTCTTATTATTGATCGTATACAAGTACTTACTTCCAAGATATTCACTTTACACACGAAAATAACTGTTGTAGGGAGACAAATTATTATGAACTTTATTAGCCTTTTTTGAATTCCTATAGTTAATATACATATTATATTTGTCTGTTCTTTTTTATAATTTTACTTTTGCAAATATTATATTGATTGATAGAATATGTTTACAGTAAGCAGGAAGTGAAAGAAAGGTCTACTTAGATGTCATTTTTTTACTGTGTGTCTCATATTGTTTAGAAACTTAATATTCTTGAAAATTAATAGAAAATTAATATTCTTGAGGTCAGATCTGCATTTTTAGCACTTTTAAAAGGCCTAGAAAATATTTCAGAAGCTAGAAACTGAAGATTCCACCAGTTCAAATGAATTGTCAAGAATATATCAAAAATTCTGTACAATATATATGTACACATGTATTTCATAAAACTTTTTTTTTTTTATCAAAATAAAAAAAAAATACTGTTATAACTTTTTTCCATCAGTTTACTTCAAATTTTCCATGAGTGGATATTTTCAATTAGATGACACATATGCAAAAAATGTATTAGGCATCAGTAAATTTTCTTTCTGTATAATAAAACACTTATTGACTGCATATTCGGGGAATAGTAAGTTTATTGTCCCCTCATGCCCAGTCAATAAGTATATATCAATATTAGAGTTTTGTTTTGAGAAGACTAAATTAGACTGATTTCAGCAGAATAAATTTAATAAAGACAATTCTTTTTCATCAAGAAATCAGTTGCTAAAGTACGTCAGACACACAGTAACTTATAAATATACTATAAAAACAATTATATGCAATAACACAGAAAAACCTACAGCAGCTTTGTCTGTTTCATCTTGTTTGTTACATTCCTCACGTAACATCTCTATTGCTTCCTTACTGTAATGAAATTTTAAATTGAAACTTGAAATAAAAGTTAACAGTACTGTAATAGCTCACAACTTTAAAATTAATTTGTCACCTGAAGCCTTAGACTTAAATGAGGTTTATTTGCCTTAAAATACAATTATCAGAAAACTGGTGTCATATTTTAACACCTGATCCAATATGGTATATAAAATGCACAATGTTATCCAAAACCGAGTAAAACTAGGCAGAACTGTTTTTGTAATCCAAAACATATGTCTCCCCTTCACTTTATTCTAGATCAATCTTGTCTACCTCTAAGATAAACATAATAATTTAACCTTGAGGTCAAAGGTCAAGGTCAAATGAAGGTCATAATGGTACGAGACACACCCCCTCATGGTAATACACCTACATACAAAAGGGTATAAGCCTAGGTCAAAAGACAAAAAAGTTGTGGCCCGGACAAGCTTCGCTGAGAATAAGAACTAGAATTGCAATTGCAAGCAAAAGCAGATGTCACCCACAGTGGCCGCTTTGAAAATTTTGGTATTTCAATGACTGCATCTTGTTCGTCATCCCAAACTTAGCCTAAATATCAATTTTATTTGAAATCGGACAATGTTCAGTTTTTCGTCATTTTTACAACATTTTTCAAAATGGCCACCAAACGTCCCCAACTGATCGCGATTTTTTTCCATGAACATGTTCTAATTATCATACTTTACAAAAGTACAATATTTCATGAAATTCTAAGGTGCAGTTTATGAGATATGAAAGTTTCCAAAAATATTTTTTAATGTTACATGGACAACTAAACTTGGTGATCATCATTACTGTTAAGTTTCATAAAGATTGTTCCAGCCATCTCTGAGAATTCGTCCGGGCAAAATTAGGTGGAAGAATAAAATTTTTTTTTAAAAAACCAAAGAAACAAACAATAACAATATGTCATCCCGACTACTTCTGGGGGCGACATAAGAAGAAGAAGAAGAAATACTACAAAAACATTGCGTCTCCGTTCTACGAAGGGGCGACATAACCTACAATACAGCATCATATCCCACAATATCTACATGCAGAATCATGAAGAGAAAAAAGTACTAGTGTATCCTTACCTTATCTGGGATTCAGGAGGATCTTTCATATAATTTGATATATATATCTCGAATGCTCTCCTACAACAAATTAATCATTAATTCTTTAGTAACATTAGATATTTATAAGCTCTCCACTTTGATATTTTCCTCATTACACTGGATGTATCATTTAACAAATTAGTAAAATTTACAAAGCCATTCTTTGTTCTTCTGAAATTGTGTATGTAAGACATGGATGCACTGTTCTGATCAACACAGTATTTCCATGACAGCAAACCCTCATTATGATACAAAAAATGTGTGAGTCTTCCAAGGAAGACACTTGTCGCCTGCGGACGTCAATTTTTACAAAGATATTAAAATTTTCTAAAAATGAAATATATATGAACACCTTTGCATTAAGGTTAATGCACAGAGAAAGTTTCATCAAATTGCTTTGAGTGGGTATGGAGTAGTTGAGGATAGAAGTTTTGACCCCCCCCCCTTTTTTGCAAAAATGTCAATTTTTACAAATTTTTTTTTAGATTTTCTAAAAATGAGATTTATATGCACACCTGTGCATTAAGTTTAATGCACAGAGAAAGTTTCGTCAAAATCCTTCAAGCGGTTTACGAGTAGTTGAGGATAGAAGAAAAGTGTGGCGACGCAAGAATATGCAAGACGACAGATAGTGATCCCTATGTGTTGACCATGCGTTCCGCAGACAACACAAAAAGGATCAATGATGGATGAATTATTGTTTAACATTCAGTGGCAACCATTAAGTGCATAACATAATATGATCTCTGCTTTTTACTAGACCGACACGCTGAGCCGGAGTTTTAATGTGCTAGCTCACGAGGTAACAATCACCAGGAAGACATATCACCCCAATGGGGACACATTACACTGACTCCGAGCCAACCAGTCCTTTGCTCTTACTCCTAGATGTCGCATGCTTGGCAGCGACAGCTGCAAATACCTATTTTAATGTCTTTGGTTTGACCCAACTGGGAATCAAACCTGTGACCTTCTGCAGTCGGTGCAAGCATGTTACCACGAGAACACTAAGGTGGTCAGGATACAAAAACTGATCCTTGTAAAGAGGAAACAGTTTAAGGTATCTAGAACATACTTAATCCACTGATTATTCTAAAAGTAATACCAATGACCTCAAGTTATTATCAGCAAACTTTGAAAACTATAAATACTTCAACGGTACCTTCTCAGACACTGAATACCAACTATGAAATAATTTTCAACTTGGAGAAAAAATTTCTACTTAATTCCTACTCCAAACTTGGTTGAATTGATTTTCCATCAAAAAGAAATATCAATTACAGTTTTATCTATTATGATAAGGCAAGTTGTTCGAAGTTGGTATCTTTGAGAAGATAAAACCACAATAGTCTTGAACAATAATCACTGATCCATCCTTCAATACTAAATGAAGTAACAATGAATTTATATTTCTTTTTGTAGTATTTATGGTACACTGAACAGGTTGCTCTTTTGAAAGTCAAAAATCTAATTTTATGCCCAATGTCATCTTTTTTCAAACTAGAGGCTCAGAGGGCTGAGCATGTATCGCTCACCTGGCATGAAAGCCATTTTTATTGATGTACCTCAAAGAGGGAAGTCACTTCTCCCTATCATTACGAAGTGTGGTAAGCCTTGTAGGAACCAATTTTTCTTCATCAAGGTCCTTCTACCTACAGGTCAGCATATTCTAAAATTTGGCACTTCTCCAGAAGATTTTTGCATGTATTTCCCATAGGGTCTTATGTTAACCTAAGTCCTCTGCTGAAGGCCATTTTGAATTAGGGATCGGCACCAGAGTAACAACACTTGGTGAGCACCTTAAGAGGAACATTCAGACCCATGTTTGAGAATTCTGTGGTTCTGTAGATTTTTGTTATATGTCATAGACACTTTCTGTCAAGTTTGGCTCTATTTGACCAAGCAAATTAAGAGAATTTTTTTTTTAAATCAACCAATCAGAAACAAGAATTGCCCATGGCGGCCATGTTTGTTGCCTGATCTGGACAAAATGAGAGAACTTTGTAAAAAAATTCCAACAGATGCTTCCTGTCAAGTCTCCTTCCCTTTGGACAAGCGGTTTCAATGAAGAAGATTATCAACCGATGAAAGACAAGAACTGCCCATGACAACCATGTTTGTTGCCTGATCGGGACGAAATGAGGAAACTTTGTAAAGAATCTCCCAATTAGATGCTTTCTGTCAAGTTTCGTTCCATTTGGTCAAGCGACTTCAGAGGAAAAGGTTTTTTCATATCAGCCGATCAGAAACAACTGCTCATGGCCGCCATATTTGTATACTGCTCGGGAAAAAATGAGGAAACTTTATAAAGGACCTCCCATATATGCTTTCTGTCAGGTTTCGTTCCATTTGGGCAAGCGATTTCAGAGGAGAAGATTTTTTTATAATCAGAAACAATCAGAAACAAGAACTGCACATGGCAGCCATATTTGTAGTCTGATCGGGATGAAATTAAAAAAGTTTTAAAGAACCTCCCATATTTCTTCCTGTCAAGTTTCGCTCCATTTGGCCAAGCAGTTCCATAAAAAAAAAAATTTTTAATCAACCAATGAGAAACAATAATTGCATTGACTCTTGACCTTCAATTTTAGCTTGAACAAGTAAATTGTAGGGTCCTGAACCCAAATATATACGGTTGGCTTAGATCTTGACCTCATAAACATTTTTACTACTGTCAGTTTTGCCCTAACTGCTTTAGTTTTCAAGATATGATCCAAAAAGTGCATTTTCACCTATGTTCTCTTTTTAGCCAGGGCAGCCATATTTCTCGATGGACAAGAAAATAAAACATAAAATTTATACTAGATACCCTAAGGATCTATCAGCCTAAGTTTGGCTGAAATTGATTCTGTAGTTTTAGAGGAAAAGATTTTTAAAAGTTTACAAAGATGACGAAAAAATGTAAAAAATTGTTCTTAAAGGGCAAAAACTCCTATAGCGGGTCAACTGACGATTTTGGTTATGTTGAATTATTTGTAGATCTTATTTTGCAGAACACTTTTGTTGTTTACACTTTGTCTTTATCTATAATATTCAAGATAACAACCTAAAACAGCAAAATTTCCTTAAAATTAGCAATTCAGGAGCAATAACCCGACAAGGGTTGTCCGATTCATCCGAAAATTTCATGGCTGGTAGATCTTGACCTGTTGAACATTTTTACCCAGTCAGTTTTGCTCTAAATGCTTTGGTTTTTTAGATATAAGCCAAAAACTGCATTTTACCCCTTTGTTCTATTTTTTAGCCATGGCAGAAATGTTTTTTGACAGACAAGAAAATAAAATACAACCTTTAATCTAGATACCCAAAGGATCATTCAAACTAAATATGGCTGTAATTGGGTCAGTGGTTTCAGAGGAGAAGATCTTTGGAAAAGATTTAGACGGACGGACGACAGACACCAAGTGATGGCAAAAGCTCAAATGTCCTTTTAGGACAGGTGAGCTAAAAAGTTGTTCTTTTAGCGAAAAATTTGAACAACTCTCTGCAGTGAAACTGGCAAAAACTAGAGACTCCCAGGAGCCTGCATTGCTCACCTGAATTCAATTTGAAAATCAACAGCCATAAAAGCAGTAATTGAAAGGCAACTTGGTTGGTGATTTGGATGAATGGATAATTTTTTTATATTATATAATTTAATATCATTTCTGCCATGATTTGTTCAAACTAGATCAATTTTCACAGAAGACTTTATGAAGTGAATTTTCCCATTTGATTGTATTTTGGGCTCCGACGGCCATTTTTTTTATTGACAGTCTTGATCATAGGATAAATATTTTTGCAGCAAAATTAGCATTTCATGTTATCAGACACAATTCAGAAAGAGTACCATCAAAGGGCAGTCCAGGTCATCAGACACAACTCTGAAAGAAGAAAATCTAAGAACCATTGCAGACGACTGCAAGTCTAGTTCCAATTTGCCCAGTGGTTTCACACAAGAAGATTTTTAAATGAATTTTACCAGAGTCCTATGTTAAACTAAGTTCAGCTGTGGCTGCCAGCTTGGTGTCCGTCTGGGTCACTGAACACAAGGACCATCTAAGGACCATTGCTGCAAGTCTTGTTTCAGAAAAGAAATGTTTGAATTAATATTCACATATGGTCTATGTTAAACTAAGTTCAGCTGTGGTGGTCATGTTGGTTGACAGTCCAAGTCATCAGACAATTCTGAAAGAAGAACTGAGGAATTTCATAGATTTTAAAAATTCATCACCCCTTTTTCTATTTTTAGTAACAGCAGACATGTCTGTTGGAAGTAGGGGATTCCAGACATAGGTTTGGAGGAGGGCCACCCAAGGACTACTCTACCAAAAAAGTTTGGTTCCAATTGGCCCAGTGGTTTCAGAGGAGATCTTTAAAGGAAACTTTATGACAACAACAAATGGCAGACAACAAAAGATAACACACTCAAAGTGAAGGTAAAAGCGCACATGGCCCTATAAGTCAGGTACTCTAAAACCGAAGAAACAATAATTATTTCCATTAAGTTTAATGACTTACCAAGCTAGATCAAATCTGTTTCCATCCAAACTCAATTTAATTAAATAACCAATTATCTGTCCTGTTAATCTATAACATAGAAATAAAATATATCCCTTAATGGGTTTGACAATTTAATTCTAATTTCAACAAAAGGAAAATTTTGTCCCTTTGATAATGGAATGACAGTGTTTATGATTTTCCTATGCTAATTTTTTATTTTATACTCTAAATCAAGATTTTTTTTATTGATTTATCTGATGTTTATCTTCAGTAAATTATCTTTCTGATTATTGGGATGTAAAAGAAGTGTTTTGTTAATGCCATTTTCACTTCCTCAATTCCTGATATATTCATTAAAGCCTAGAGATACTAGGTCTTGAGTATTATATAAATAAATATTATATGATTACTGTCTTTTGAATGTTAAAGGAGTCCTATGTCTTAGACATTTGATCTATTTTATCATGAAACGACAGTGTCAAATCTGTCTGTTTTCTTGGAGGCTTCTTTATGGTCAACATGTTAGTTTAGTGTAACATAAGATTGTGATGTTATTACTATGTGAATTACCACAGGTAAAATATTTGAACAGCATTCCAACAAACACATCATCACCATATTAATGGATTGTTATAATTATTCTTGCAGAAACCAAGAGAGTTCAGACTTTTTCCAACTGGCTGGAATTGTTTGCTAAAGTGCTTGAAAAAACCCTTTAGATAAAGCTTCTGTATATATATTATAAAAATATATTGAACAACAGATCTGCTAGAGTGCTAAGAAGACCATTTGCAAATTTTCTAAGTCTTTTAGGGCCATTACTCCTACAAAAAAAGTTTGAATATGACTCATCTTCGAACTCTCTTGAGCTATCCTTCAGATAAAGCTTGTGTAAAATATTTTCAAAATCAGATGAACATTTAATTTGCTGCAGCACTAACATAGAACTCCTATAACAAGAACATGTGTCATCCTGACACTAATGTCCTACCTTCATAATACTTGACTAAAATTGATTACGGTAGTCATTTTCTATGTTCAATGAACTGTGAAACTTAGGTAAAAACCGTAACTAAAGGCTCATAGGTACAATGTTAAACAAAATTAGGATGTGGTGGCCATTCAAGGTTATCAAACTCAATTCTGAAAGAGGACCATTGCTGGCATTAGATTGGTTCCAAATGGCAATACTTGCTGGCATGAGATTGGTTCCAAATGGCAAAGTTTAAGGTATGATGATCTGCCATAGGGTCCTATGTTGAACTAAGTTCAGCTTTGGTGGCCATCTTGATTGACAGGCCAGGTCAGCAGACATAACTATGAAAGGAGACCATATAAGGACCATTTCTGCCAAGTCTGGTCCCAATTGGCCAAGTGGTCTCAGACAAGATTTTTAAATGAATTTTCACATTTCTGCCACGTTTGTTTCCAACTCGCTTTGCAGTTTCAGACAATTTCTTGGATTTCATATTGGCATGAAAAACATAAACATGGTAGAGGACCATGTAAGGATCATTCCTGCAATGTAACAATTCAATTGCTTTTGTAGTTTCAGAGAAGAAGATTTTTTTTTTAATTTCAGCCAATCAGAGTGCATAATTGACCCTGGCAGCTATGTTGAATTTCGGATCAGCACCAACAACAAAAATTTTGTTAAGGAACATTTTCTGATCATTCAGGCATAATATTACTTCCATCTGTCAAACAGTTTCTTATTTCCCATTGGATCCCATGTTAAATATGTCCCACGGTGGTGTCCATCTTGGATTTCAGATCAGCACAAAAAACAAAAATTTTGTAGAGGTCCATGTAAGGATGATTCCTGCAATACAATAATTCAATTGCTTTTGTAGTTTCAGAGAAGAATTTTTAAATTTCAGCCAATCAGAGTGCATAAATGGCCCTGGCAGCCATGTTTTTGAATTTAGGATCAGCACCAAAAACATCTATTTTGTTAAGGACCATAATCTAATCATTCAGGCATAATATTACTTCGATCTGTCAAATGTGTCTGACAAAAAGATGTTTGCATGTATTTCCAATAGGATCCTATGTTAAATGTGTTCCGTGGTGGTGGCAATCTTGGATTTCAGATCAGCACAAAAAACATAAACTTTGTAGAGGACCATGTTAAGATCATCCCTGCAATATAACCATTCAATTGCTTTTGTAGTTTCAGAGAAGAAGATTTTTTAAATTTCAGCCATGTTGAATTTTGGATCAGAACCAAAAAAATAAAGTTTGTAGAGGACCATCCAATGAACATCCCCACCAATTTTGGTTTCAATTGGCCATGGGGTTTTGGAAAAGTAGATTGAAATGTGAAAATATACTGAACGGACGACAGATGACGGATGCAAAGTGATGGCAGTAGCTCACATGGCCTTTTAGGTCAGGGGAGCTAAAAAGGCATGAATTTAAGAAAGTTCATATCGTGATGTACATGTGTACCAAGTTTCATGATGATGTGACTCCATATTCACAGAAAAAAAGCTTCAACACAAACGTTAACCTGATGATTCAACATCTCATTTCCCATGTTCAATGAACCTTGAAATATATGTCAAAACCTGAAAACAGCATATATTTTAGAAAGTTCATATCATGATGTAATTGTGTATCAAGATCCATAAGGATGTTACCCCATCTTCATAGAAAAAAGCTTAAATGCAAATTTTAACCTTATTAGAAAGGACGGAAGAACGGATGAACAGACTGAAAATTTATATTCTGCCAACTTTTGGCGGGACATAAAAATATTTGAACAGGATTATTCTTCGATGCCACTGCGTAAAATATCTTAAAAATTGGATGAATAATAAATTTGCTACAGTGTTAACAAGAAGATTTGCAAACTAAGTCATCAAGGGCCACATCTCATACAAAAATATTTGAAGGAGACTCATCTTCGAATTCGCTTAAGTTACCATTGAAATAGAGCTTGTGCACAAATATAATTAAAATCAGATAATATATTTCATACAGTGTTAAAAAGGATTTGCATGGATGGACCAACAAACACAGGGATGCAAAGATGGACGCCCCACATCACTATGTCCTCTGCTGAGACGGGGGACAAAAAAAATATTATTTTTTTTTTTTATTAAAAGTCATGTCTTTGCAGCTTTACTAGTTGATTAAACACATTACTGAATAAACTTTTTTATCCACATACCCGATAGAAAAATTTAAATTTTCTTCACGATCTTCGTCCCACCTGTTAAGTAAGTATTCAACTATTTCAGTGAATTTATCTTGTAGCTAAATAAGAAAAAATTTATTATCAAATAGTATAAAACAAAAAATTATGTCACTAATGAGGATATTCAATGCTGAAATATCAAAAAGGTAATTTTCTGAGAATAATACTATAAGCATTCAAAATATCAAACATGTGCATGAAACTAATAAATAAGGCGATACTGTAAATTCGGAAATTATTGTGATGTTTTTATTATTGCAAAAAATGCGACAGGCATGTAATCGCAATAATTTAAACTCGCATTTTGGAATTTTTTACATGCATGAAGCGGGAGTTTTCTCAATATCACAAAAATTTAAATTGCATTTTGGTCTAAAATGACAAAATCGCAATAAAAATGCACGCAATAATTTCTGAATTTACAGTATAAATTCCATTATCTGATTCTAAGATTATGCTTCACCTGCAAAATATCTGTCTCTGATTTGTATTATTTAAAATAGAGGCATCCAAGAGCCTGTATCGTTCATTGGAAATCATTTACACACAAAGCAGAATAAATTGTTTGACATGTCCATCTTGTTTGGCAGTCTTGAACTATGTTTCAAGTTTCAACTGATTCACTGGTTTGGCAAAATTGCTCACTTATTTCAGACGACAATTTTTAGATGAATATTTTCTATAGGGTCCTATGTAACCTATGTTTGGCTATGATGGCCATACTTGATGGCAGGCAGGGTGATCAACTCTAATTCTGAAAGAGGACAGTATAATGACCATTGCTGCCAGGTTTGGTTCCAATTGTCTTATGATCTCAGACAAGAATATCTTTATTTGAATTTCCCACTGGGTCCTTTGTTAAATTAACTTCACCAATGATGGCCATCTTGGATGGCAGTAATGGTCATCAAATTCTGAAAAGGGACCATCTAAGGATGCCATCTTGGATGGAGGCAGGGTCATCGGATATAATTCTGAAAGAGGACCATTTAAGGACCACTGCTGTCAAGTTTTGTTTCAATTGGCACAGTGGTTTCAGCGGAGAAGATCTTTAAAGGAAATTTTATGATGATGACGATAGAAGGACGCCAAGTGCGGCAGTAGCTCACAGGTGAGCTAAATAAATCTGTATTTAAATTCAACCACTTTTCAATTAGGAAAATACCAAATTACAAAGCAGGACAAAAGTCTTACATGAAATTAAACAATGATTTCTAAATGTAAATCTGCTAAGACAGCTTCGGCATTTTAATAGAATTTTTCATGCTGAAAACAACTTTTCTCAGCAGTTTTGGTGAATGTCATTGACTTATTGACAAACGACTTTGTGATCATCTAATTTAAAACAATTAATCAGCCGAAAATTGATGATTCAACTACATGAATAACTTCAGATATATTTTTAAATAATTTTACAAAGTATGAGCTCTGCTGTCAAAATAGGATTATCGATATGTTGTGGTAACTGAGATATATGTGGTAAATGTTACACATGCTATACATACCTCAGGATCATGTTTTTCTTTTGATACTATTTCAAAATATGGTGACATCACCCAAACAACCAAATAATTAAGTAATTTCAGATCTGAAATCAAAATATAAACCAGATCTATGAATGTTAACCTTTTACATCATGTTTGATAATTATATCTCTATTTTTTTTTAAAAAAATAATGCTACAAACTTATGTGACCTAATGACTGAACAAGAGGCTGTATTCCTTACCTGGATTTATACCTTCAGCAGAACTCAAAATTTGGATGGTATTCATACTCTCGGTGGTAGGTGCAATTTTCCATGTTATAAAGGGGTATAACTCTAGAATGGTAAATGACTCGATGCCGAAATTCAACTCTGTCTGCGTGTTGTGGTTCTTGGCATTGTGTATGAGTTTCATAAAATTTGTATGAGGCAAACTAACGTTAGAGTGCAGAAACCAAAATCGGACAGGTGGAAGGAAGGACGACAGAAGGATGGTCAAAGGTAACACTTAATGCATACTTCACCTAGCGGCAGGGGCATAAAAAGTGCAGAAAACATGAATACAGATTTGGAATAACTCTTCTCAAATTCTTCTATAATCTTATACTTAAAATTCCAATTAATTCTGCAAACAAGATATAATAGTGATGGTTCTATTTGTTGATGTTACCTGACCAGAGACCAGGCATGTATTTATAACCATTCTGTAGTTCAATAGCATCAAATAGATCCAAAATTCCTGAATACCTTGGGGTCCATATCTGTGAAATATAAATAAGGTGCCGTAACTCCTTAGTAAGCTGTGACATTATTTGTCTATTTTAAAATTTAATTACAGAATAAGTGATTTTGTTTTTTGTTAATGGAAGTGGCTATATCATGGCAGAGCTTTTTTTCTGGTGGAGAAAGTATGAGTACCCAAAGATAACAAGTAACATTCAACAGGAAAATCAGAAATCCTAGTCAGATAAGATTGGAATTAAACACATCTTGGCATGAATGATTTAGAAGTCATAATCACTGTGTTGACAGGTAAGTTATCATCAAAAGTTATAACTAAATTCTTAGACTACTTGGCCACTTAACCTTTTAAAAGATTTCTGTATTGCTATTAATGGGAAACTGATATATAATCAGAGTAACTCTTAAATTATTTGTTAAATCTTTCACCTTGTTCCTTCAATTAGAATGTGACGGAAAGAGCTCTTTTTTCATTCCGCAGATTTTTTAAGAAATACCTGTCATCTGAGAATACATTTCAAACAAAACATTACATTTTTTTCGGCCAAAAACAAAACATTTTGTACATTTTATGAATATCTTTAATGTAATTTATTTGTTTATTGCTCCTGCAAAAGGTTGCGAAATTCCTAAATTTCCTTGTTTTACCTATGTTGAATCGGAAAAAATCTCAAATGGGGAATAACTAGAGACTGTATTGCTCCCCAGGATTTCATCTGCACACCTAAATCAAAACAGAATTTTAACTTTGTCATACTGGTTACTAGACAAACTGAAAAATTTCTGAAAGTCACCATACTGGTTGGTAATGTGCGTCATCCACACGTTGGGATTCTCTATCCTAGATATGACGAAAGTTTAGGTTTAAATGAATGAATTCTCATATTTCTTTTGTATAAATATAACTTTGATTTTTGAATTGCAACTTAATAGTCTTATACTTTATAAGGAACATTTCCAAGTTCCATGAAACTGGATTTAGATGAATTAAGCTGACAGATAAAATATCAAAGAATAATTCTTTACTTACATTAGGTACTAGCCTTTCATACTCCTCCATACACTTATCTAGTGGTTCATATTGACAAATCAGCATAAAATATTTCTGACTGAAAAAGAACAAAAAAAACCTTGTGATTAATTCCAAATCTATTAGTAATTTACATGCACCTTTTCATCTTTGCTTTGCCAAATTATATTTTTTCTTTTTACAGCTAACATATGAAATTCATGACTTGTAGTGCCCTAGATCTGGAGCTGCAAAAAAAAAAAAACAACTTGGAAGGCTAAACTAATGAAATAAAACAAGAATGTGTCCATGGGACTAATTTAAAGTAAAGTTAGAGTGTGGAAACAGCAAATTTGGCAATTTTTCAATTTATAAAGGGACTCAAGAGGGGTGAAAGTGAGGCTATCCAAATTTGAACTTGATCTGAGTTTGGTGGTAATATGCATTGTGTATAAGTTTCATAGCAGTTGGGTGAGGCAAAGTAAAGTTAAAGTGCAGAAATGGCAATTTTGGCAATTTTTTCCATTTATAAAGAAGCATAACTTCAGAACGGTGAATGTGGCCCCACCCAAATCAAACTCCATCTAAGTTTTAAGTGTATAATTTCAAATGGAATTTTATCATAGATTTTTTGTCTGCTATGTGAGATCAACTACAATGAATGTATTCTTTTTTTCCTGAAATATTGAGTATTTTTTTTTTTATTCAAAATCTATGTACATCTGGGGTACGAATGGAATTTTAAATAAGAATTCAATGTGTTCAAGTTATAAATTCTACTAATATATTTGTTATTGGATCGTAATTTTACTTCACACGACTTAAAAAAAATTTAGATTCAGACGCATGTCTGTGTTAACAAATAATCGTAAGGTTTTTCTCAAATAACTGGTCTATTAAAGAAATAATTGTTACATTAGTAAATGCGCAATTAATTTTTACAATAAATTAATTTAAAAGTAAATTCTCAAGAACGGATGACAACTCACTACCCTATTATACGTGAATGGAACAAAAGTTACACAATCAAAATGGTTGTATTTTCAAAACATGGATGGAAATGTGTCAAAAATGTTAATTTTAATGTATTAGGGACCAAGGGCTCAGCCTACTTTAGGATAACAGGGAGAAATGACTTTTCTCTCTGAAGCTAACATGGAGAAGTGGAGGGAAACAGGGAGAAGTCATTACGTGATGTTTCAAAGCACCAATCGGCACCAATTATGTTTTTATTTGAAGAGCTAGTCTTATTCTAATGTTGTTTTTTTTAAGAAATTAAGATTCATTCTTTCATTTACAGTTCAACTGGGTTAAGGCAAATTTAACTTTGCACGCATTCTAAGCCAGTTTACAAAATGTTAACAACAGAGTCAACATAAAGAAGTTCTTAAAATCGAATCATTACTTCATTCACAGTATCGTTCTCGTTATTTTTAAATTATTGTTATTCCAGTCCGACTTACCATGGTCCAAGTTGTCAGCGGGGCAAGTAAATTTACCCATACTTTTCTGATTGGATTATTTCCCTTTGATTACTCATTAAAAAAAAAAGGCGGCATGGATTTTATTTTCATTACAAGAGTTTCCTTAAAATAATGGCTGTCATCCACGATTTCGACCATTGAAATGGATTAGGCGAGTTATTAAATTTTATATTCATTTCATCGTCAATATTTTGAAATTTTGATATACAAAATTATCATTTGAGGTTTGGCAGATTGATTTTTTATAACTAACAATTCAAATGATTAACTTAAATGCCTACAGTAAGTTTCTCAGACAGGAATGTTAACATACAAAATGGCTGAAAGTTCAAAACATGCATAATTTAAAAGGGTCAATCCTAAAAGAATAAATATTCATTAACATTTATAAAAGCAACATAATACTTTTTATTAATCAATAATCTTAAAAATAAAACTATAAATGTAAAAGCCTTCTATATCATTATCTATATATATGGCCTCAGTGGAAATGTAACCCGATGTCTTAGAATTGTTCTGACAAATTCATCCGACGTGCTTATGTCTTCAAAATAATGACTGGGATTTTATTTTCTTGGAAATTTCGGTAAATAACAAAGATTATGTTTAGTTAAAAACATTAGTTCAGATATTATCAGCCAGAAAGTACTTAACTCGAATGATTCAGCGCCCTCTATCGGTCAGTGTCCTCCTATGTATTGATTGCTAGTGAGTCGGAATATATCGACTGGTTTAGTTGGGTTAGAAAGTACTCGTAATTTAAAAAATGCTGTCATCATTAGAACAACATTTTATGTACTAATGTCTAATGGTATCAAAGAGGCCACACTTCCGGTTTTGGAGACCGATGCCATAGCAACAATTTACAATCTTTCTTAAGACCGTCTAGCAAAGATAAGGAAAAATTGAAATAAACAACAAAATAGACAAGCATTAAAGGACATGGTATGATCTGGCTTCATTTTTTCGTCCCTTGAATTCCAAAATCAAAAATTAATGAAATACTTACTCTCAGCTGTCATTAAATGTTTTGCTTTCAACAAGAAATTTCTGTAATAGCAGCAATATACTGTCAAAGATTGCTTATTTTGATGGATGCATGAATTATTGTTTAATGTCCAGTGGCAACCATTAGGAGCATATCAGGACAAGAACATGTTGATATGATCCCTGCTTTGTACTAGACCGATGCACTGAGCTGGATTTTTATTGTGCTAGTTCACGGGTAACTGTGCTCACGAAGACATATCATCCTATCGGGACACAATAGACTTACTCCGAGCCAAGCAGTCATTTGCTCTTATTCCCAGATGCCGCGTCTTGGCAGAGAAGCAGCAAATACCAATGTTAATGTCTTTGATTTGAACCAGCTGGGGATCGAACCAACAACCTTCCGTACTCAAGGGGAGCATGCTACCACGAGACCACTGAGGCAGTTGGCTTATTTTGAAGAAATCAATGAAAAACACCAAATTTCACTTATTTTTGGACCTTTGAATTAAAATTTTGATATAAGCCTTGCACAAAAAGATATTTCACTGAAATGTGTTTATGTGTCTTACATAAACATTATATTAATCAAAGTGCTAAAAGCACTGAGGAAATTGGTCGTCTGTAATCTTACATAATGAAATACAGTTGTCAAAAAGATCAAGACATGTTCTCAGGATTATGAAAATTTTGTTTTTGCATGAAAGCATATAAAGGTTGCATTCAAACTTAATTGTGGAATTTATCGTGTCTGATCCATTTTTCCTCTCCTGAAAATGACGTATTTTTTACATAGACTTTAGGCAATCTAGACTACTTTTATTGAGTTTATTAGACATATGTAGCCCTACCTAAGATACATCCATTGGTATACCAAGTCTAGTACAGGTGATATGGACCTAAATCAAGAACTATACTGAAGTCATTCATGTTGAATATTGGGTCAACCCGACACAATTTCATACCCAAGACATCTTTCTGACAAATATCACTGACTTACCATGTCTAGGGCTGGAGATACTTTAACAAAAGTGTGATGAACAGACGGACAAGGGTAAGACGATAGATTTCCACCATCTGTTTGACCCCATTTCTACTTATAGTCATGAGGGCCATTTCTTTTGATGCTGTGGCTTATAATTCACAAACAAAACACCCTAACGGTCATTCATATCAAGTTTGGAATTAATCTGCTCGGAATTTACAGGGAAATAGATCTTTGAAGAGATGTTAAAGGACAGATGGACGATTGATACAAAGTGTTGGGTGAAGCTCACTCTGACTAGTCAGATGAGCTCCCAAAAAAGTCCCATTCTTTATTAAGTCACTACATTATTTTTATTTTTTTATTTTTTATTTTTTTTGGGGGGGGGGGACTTATCTTTTGATTTACAGTTTTGTTCTATTTTGTACAATTAACGTTAAGAACGCAGTCATATTTTAGTTTCCAATACATACATGTATGTTGTCAACTGATCATACAATATATGTTTATGTAAAAGAGCTCAGTAGTTCTATGATTCATGTAGATCTTTGTGAAATGAGATACATTCAGCTGAAACATTTGATTCTTAGACGGCTCAAGACCTGCAATGAACTTTGACATGAGGGATACGAAAGATGTCCATAAAAAAAATTATAATTGCACCATGATATATGGACCTACTGTAACAAAACCAACCATGATAACTGAATAACTAGTGTTGTTTTAAAAGTGTATTTACCTGAGGCATTTGACATAGAAATATTGAAAGCATTAAATAAATAAAACCAAGAAAATTTTTATTATACATGGAGAACATGAAAGAGGTACATTTTACTTTGCGGAAGACTTTTTTTACCATGGCTCATGATTTCTCAAATTACGGAAAAAGTAGACTGACATCACACCCCGAAATTTTAGATCATGTTGATATTATATATCGAAACAAAATAATCTGCTTTCTGTAAATATTCTAGATCCAAGATCTAGTTATGTAAATTATTTCAAAGATCTCCAGTTCAATGTGTTATTGATATCCAAGATCTATTATACATGTAGTTATGTTTTTTCTACAATATCCAAGAACTATAAAGGTATATGTATATGCTCAGGCTTATTCAACAGGATTTTGGAATATTTTTATAGTTACATAACTGTGGGCATGCGCAATGATCAGGATGATACCATAACTCCTTCATGAACAAGAATGGACACAACAAATGTCTCGCCTGAGTATGCACATGGAAACAAAATAAAGATTATCTGATAGCCGACATTGCAAGACAAAGGAAAATTTGGACTGGTTGTTTCAGAGAAGATGAAAATGTGAAATGTGGACAGACAACAGACAGACGATGGACGCAAAGTGATGGCAAAAGCTCACATGCCCTTTTAGGCCAGGTAAGCTAATAAAACACAAACTTCATACTAGATACCCTAAGTATCATTCCACTTAAGTTTGGCAGAAAATGGTTCAGTACTTTCAGAGATCTTTGAAAAAGCTTGTCCTTTTAAGACAGGGGAGCTAAGAATTGGAAGAGAGTCTCTAAAGCCTAAAGTTGTGGTCAAGGTTAGATATCATGTACTCAATAAGAACTCTCTATTGAACAAATATGGTTGGTCTATGTATTACAGTTTCTGAGAAACTGACCTTATCACGAAATGTAATACAAGTCACTCCAGCATGAAATTGAGGTCAAGGTCCAGAGACACGTGTCAGACTCGCATGCTCCTACTAACAAGAGGCTCTCAAGAGCCTGAATCGCTCACCAGGTAAACAATGCACTATAAACTAAATCTCATCATCACCATTCACTAAGGATACCATGTTTACTTTAAAAACCAAATATTGTTGAAATCCGAGCAAGTGTAAAAAAATGACGGGAAAATGGCCGTCCAAAACAAACTTTCATCATCACCATTCAACTCGGGATCCCATGTTTACCTTGAAAGTAGCTTTCATCTTCATTTTCTTTCTATAATTCAGAACAAAATAGCAAAAAACAGCATTTTGACCCCTATGTTTTATTTTTAGTAAGAGCGGACATGTTTTTCGACCAATCAAAAATCCAAGCAATAACTTTTTGCAGGATACCCTAAGGAACAATCTTACCAATTTTCATTTGATTTTCAATAGTAGTTTCAGAGAAGAAGATTTTTGAAATAAAAAAAAAAAGCCAAAAATGTCAAACAATGAGTGCTGACCACAGCCAGTTTCAAAACTAATTTCACAAAAAATATATAAATATATACATCTAATGAAAGTTATTTTTAAGTACTATTGTATATTGAGGTAACATTGAATTTATATTTTAATAAATAGCCATTTAAAAACAAATTTACACGCAATCAAAAGCTTTTTTTCATTTTCTACAGTTTGCCATCTATAAGGCATCAACAGTTATTTTGACATTTAAGGGACAAAACTTTAACTCCTAAAGGGCTCATTTAAACATTTTGCAAACTAAGGGAAATGCTGTGAAAATGGTCAATTTTGATGTTCTAAGGGGAATAACTCCTAAAAGGAATGATCATACAACTTAATAAGTACAAATTTCAAAAAAAAATCAAGAAAAAGGGCAATAACTCCTACATGGGTGGTTACATCATCTTCAAAATTTCGAAGCAGGTAGATCTTGAGGTGTTGAACACTTTAGCTTCCCATCATAATTTTGATATCTGTCACCATTTTTGAGTTATTTGCAAAAAACTGCAATTTACCCCTATGTTCTATTTTTAGCCATGGCAGCCATGTTTTTTTACAAATCAAAAATCCAAACGATAGTTTAGTAGCACTCATGCCAAGGAACAACTACACTAAGTTTGGTTGCAATTAAACTTATGGTGTAAGAGGAGTTAACGATTTTATTACAATGAATAAAGACTGCAAAAATGGTCAATTTTGACGATCTAAGGGGAATAACTCCTAAAAGGAACGAACCTACAACTTCGATCCTGTTACAAATTTTGTAGATCTTTGTGTGCCTAACAATATGAAATTTAAATTTTTCAAATTTCCTTTATAGTATCCAAGATATTGAGTTTAATAAGTGCAAAATTTGGAAAAAATGCAGAAAAAGGGCAATAACTCCTACATGGGTCGTTGGATCTTCTTCAAAATTTCAGGGCAGGTAGATCTTGAGGTGCTGAACACTTTTACCCTATGCCAGAATTTTGATATCTGTTATGGTTTTTGAGTTATTTGCAAAAAACTGCAATTTACCCCTATGTTCTATTTTTACCCATGGCGGCCATGTTTTTTTACGAATCAAAAATCCAAACGATAGTTTTGTAGCACATATACCAATAAACAACTGTATGAAGTTTGGTTGCAATTGGTCTTATGGTGTCAGAGGAGTTAACGTTTGAAAAAGTTTACGGACGGACGACGGACGACGGACGACGGACGCCAAGTGATGGCAATAGCTCACATGACCCTTCGGGTCTGGTGAGCTAAAAACTATCTATTGACCATAAATGGTTGGCTTAGGCACTACAGTTGCTAAGAAATGGACTTAATCACGAAAATGTGATGCAGATCACCCACCCATGAATTGAGGTCAAGGTCAAAAGGCAGGTGTCAGACTGACATGTACCCGCCAAGAACTATCTATCACCCAAATATGCTGGGTCTAGGTATTACAGTTGGTGAGAAATGGACTTAACAACAAAAATTCGTAAGGGTTCCGCGGAACCCAGTGTCTCGCCTACTTTTGATGTTGTCTATATTTTCAGTGTGATAGGTGAATGCACATAATAGATTTGCAGTTAATGAAATAAAACATTTGAAATGTATGAAAAAAGATTTTGTTGTAAAAAATTAATATAGTATGCAATTATATATATATAGATTTATAAATGAGTAGAAACATAAATTTATTGAATGAACAAATGTTAAAGAAGACAAATTTTAAAGTGCTTAATGATCTAGCCTTTAATTAAAAAAGTAGAATATATATATAGGCTCTGAAACACAGTAAATAAATTCCTGCAATGAAATAATGAAATCAATTCCAAAATTATCGTCTGGATACTCTATTTTGATAATGAAGAAACTTCTCTGCAAACTTAATAAAAATAATAAAGTTATTAAAATTTTTAAAAACTTTCACAACATAGTGAATGCAATGTTAAGTCCATTTATACGTAAAAAACTGAAAAACAGAAATAAATATTTTACAAAATTTTCTCCTGGATACAATCTTTATATCATAAACAAGCTTCTGTCCAAATTTGGTAAAATTCCTGGATAGTTTAAGAGAGTTATTAAAGTTTTAAAAACTTTAACCACAGAGTGAATGTAATGTTTCCTGGCAGAAAAACTAAGTCCATTTATAAGTAAAATACGGAAAATTTTTTTTTTTTTTTACTAAATTTACTTCTGGATACTATATTATGATCATAAACAAGCTTCTGTCCAAGTTTGGTACAAATCCAGGATAGTTTAAGAAAGTTATTAAAATTTTGAAAACTTTAACCACAGAATGAATGTAATGTTTCCTGGCAAAAAAACTAAGTCCATTTATAAGTAATATACAGAAAAACTGGAATTTTTATTTTACAAAATTTACTTCTGGATACTATCTTATGATCATAAACAAGCTTCTGTCCAAGTTTGGTACAAATCCAGGATATTTTAAGAAAGTTATTAAAATTTTAAAAACTTTAACCACAGAGTGAATGTAATGTTTCCTGGCAGAAAAACTAAGTCCATTTATAAGTAAAATACGGAAAAACTGGAATTTTTTTTTTACAAAATTTCCTTCTGGATACTATCTTATGATCATAATCAAGCCTCTGTCCAAGTTTGGTAGAAATCCAGGATAGTTTAAGAAAGTTATTAAAATTTCAAAAACTTTAACCACAGGGTGAATATTTGTGGACGCCGCCGCCGACGACGACGGAATGTAGGATCGCTATGTCTCGCTTTTTCGACAAAAGTCGAAGGCTCGACAAAAATGTGACAAAGTCAATCAAACATGAAATTGAGGTCAAGGTCCAGAGACGAGTGTCAGACTGACATATGCCCACTAAGAACTATCTTTTGACCAGATATGGTGGGCATAGGTATTATAGTTGCTAAGAAATGGACTTTACAACGAAAATGTGACAAAGTTTCTCAACTATGAATACGAGATTTAATTATTGCGATCCCCACCAAAAAAAAAAAGTTTTTTATTGCGATCAGAGATCATGTAAAAATTGATCGTTTTAAGTACATGTAATGGTTTTAATATATTAGAATTCAAAATGTTATCATATATATAATTGCTGCCAAAAATTAAATATCTATCAATTTACCGGTCTCTGGATGTCAGCAATCAAAGATGTAAACAAAAAGAGACAAATCTAGAATAAATCAGACGTGAAAATATGCATTAATAATGCAAGTTTTTAATATTGCTATCATCAACTGATTGCAATTTTCATAATAATAAAAACATCACAATAATTTACATATTTACAGTATTTTGCTGAGAAATGGACTTAATCACGAAAATGTGACTAAGTCACTCATGCATGAAATTGAGGTCAAGTTCCCAAGCCAGGTGTCAGACTGGCATGTACCCGCTAAGAACTATCTATAGATCAAATATGGTTGGCCTAGGTATACTGCGGCAAATGTTACGATAAGATATGTGTGGACCGAAAATCTTAATTGTAGGTATTGTGTGTAAAGTTATTAAAGTAATACCTATATCTCGCCTACGCGACTTTTCATCGCAGGAGAGACAAAAACTACCTTAAACCTGAATCTCGTACGGACAGCAGACGGACGGACGGACAGATGAATGGATGACGGACCCAAAGTGATGGCAATATCTCACATGACCCTTTGGGTGAGGTGAGCTAAAAATGAAAAATTACTATTATTTCAATTTTCTTGAAAACAAGATTGGTTTACATATTTGTAATTTTTCTTTTCAGATGAGTTATGTCCTGTGAAATCCTATAATAAATGTGATTTTTTCAGAGACCATCGACAAAGAAAAATTCTATAAAGTGGTATGAGAGTGAACCTATGGGACACAACACTATTGGAAATTTCATGTCTAAAATATCAGAAAAAGCAGGACTATCTGTGTGTTACACTAATCATTCCCTCCGAGCAACGACTGTGCATATACTTGGTAATGTTGGAATTTTCGCGGGAAGACATATCATGATGTTCACCAGTCTCAAATTGGAGGCAAGCCTTAAAACATACACTGGTTATACAGGAGAATCAATAAAGCACAAGATGTCAGACACTCTTTCAGATTCATTACATATTGCACCATCTAAACAGCCGGAAAATGTTTGTGCTACTGTCGCTAGTGTTGAAAATTATTCTAATTAACAACTTATACCACTAACAAGTTCTTACTTTTAAACATCTCCTTGAAGACTTAAACAATGATGACTTTAATGATATTTCATCAACCATGCTAATCAATACGCCAAGAGAAAAAGAAAATGATCTAGAAAACAAGTCTTTCAAAAACATTGACTGTAGATATAATGGTACATGGAACTACACTGCTCCTCAGGGGCCACAGATCCAATTTCCCTTTAATATTTAATTACAATTCCAATATAACCATAAACTACATTAAATGAGTTGGTATTGTGAATATTGTTAAAAAGAAAATGTGATATTGTTAAAGTTTTGAAATTTTATCGTCTTTTTCTTGATAAAAAAGATGAATATGGGGTAAATGGCCAAGAGAAATAATGTCATTTAATAAAACAATTAATTACTTTTGGTTTCGGTGGATTTGAGGATTTATCCATCCCAGTAATGCGATATTCACATCGACCATTGGCCTCGGTCCATATCGCACCCCTGGGGTTGTTAAATCCTCATGTCAACCTCACCAAAAGTCATTAATTGTATATTGTCATAACATCTCCCTTAGGTAAACTCAGGTGTAAACCCAATCAACTGGAAAAAAACAGATGGTCAATTTATAATACAAACAACAAACACATTTTACCTGGGCTTTGACATCATATCACAAGTTATTTGATCATTAAAATATTCAGTTTTCAATGTAAGTATATGACTTTTTGAAGCTTTTTTTCTCTATTTTAAACTAATTTTCATACCTAAAAAACTCAAAATCATGGAGAAAAATATTAAATCTAATCAAAACAAAATTTGTGTTAAAGTGTATAGAAAATTATAAGGGTTCAAATGTGAGATTAAACACAGCCCAAACCTATTTTCACTGTACAATCATTTGTAGCAAAAAGAAGTTTTACACGTAAATTTGGATTATCTGGCCCTGTTATCTGGTTTTTGAAAAGGTTCAATTCTGAAACAAGACCATCTAAGGACCATTGCTGCCAGGTCTGGTTCCATCTGGCCAAGTAGTTTCATAGAAGAAGATTTATAAAAATCCATCCCCCCTTTCTTCTATTTTCAGTAACAGCAACCATGTCGGTTGGAAGTCGGGGATTATGGACATATTTTTGGAAGGGGGCCATCCAAGGACCATTCCGCCCAATGTTTCAGAGAAGAAGATCTTTAAAGCAAAGTTTAAACCGCACGACGCAAGGTGAGCTAAAAAGCTTAATTGATACAATGGGTACAATGGAATTAAATAAATTATCATAAATACAAATGCTAAAATAGTATCATATTTATGAAGCCTAATAATACATGTTTACCAAATACGATGTAGGAAATTTACACATGATGCACATATCTCAAATCTTTGTATTTTCAACATACCAATATGCATTTTCAGCATCTATATCCATCATAAACTTGATATGGTCTTTGGTGTTTAATAAAGCATCAATTCGTTTTGCTAGCTCCACATCATGTCTAGAACTACACTGTAAAGATAAAACAATTATACATGACAATTCTGTTTATTTGCCTAAGTCAATTTTTCCTATTCTGTCATCTTTTCCAATTTGACCAAAATATCTCAAAACTAGTCATAATTCACTAGAATTTTTCTTGTTCATGTTATTTTCATGAAGAAGTGAACAGTTGGCTAACATGATAAATCCTTCCTTCCCTTCCCCCTGTCATACCAACATGATCATGTACATAGTTCAGTTGTATCTTGTAAACAAATAATTTGAGAGGTCTTAAAATAAACCTCATAGATAAATAAAAAAAATTAAGATATCCAATTGTTTTAAAACCCAGAGGCTATCTGGAGCATGTATTGATCAAAATTTGCAAATAGTATTACTTTTGAAGTTTACTTTAATTTATAACTTTTAAATATTTCTAGCACAGCAAGGCAACCATATTGGATATCAACTCACCAGACAAAATAAAAATACTCATGAAAAGTAAAAGATAAATAGTTCAATGTTTTGTATAATTAGCCTTGAAAAAAGAGATGTTGACAGTTCAAAATCTTATCAATGACCAAGTCCGTGTTGAACTTATAAATAAGATACAGTTGTTTGACCTCGTCTTTTTATTGTTCAAACACTGATTTTGTAATTAGGGGGACTTTGAACTGTCACAAAGCCCATGGGAAAGATGAGTTGAAAATGTAGAAATGTGTATACTTACAATACTCATAGCAGTGTTGAAAAATGACACTGAAAAAAATATATACAAAATATAGTTAATAATATGTGAAAAGAAAAAATTAAATTGCTCTTTTGTATCTTTAAGTTTACTTTACTATTAGCATTTACCCCTTTAAAAACAAATTTCAGTAAGTAATGAAAGATTTCATGTAGAAGTATGTATGGTGGCAAGAGATTCCTATAACAATCGTAAAATTGTTTACCTTGACAGTTTTTAACTTACATAAAATTAACTGTTTTTTTTCAAACAATGAAATATTGTATATATTCTTATTTAAATGCATCATTATGAGAGAAAATAAAAATTCTTACAACTGAGCACAAAAGTGATCTTTGTTTTATGTCATCAGTAATAGCCGCATAAACAATATACAGTTATACATACTTTGTATGTCATTTTACTTACTGTCTTCAGGAGAGGTAACTTCCAACTGCTTAGATTCTATATAAGTGAGGAGTTGTTCCAGAATCGGATGGTCAATATCTGAAATCGCAATTACAACATTCATAATTTTTTTCAACATCTATTCACAGATCAGCTAGACTGGGTTTTATTTTTCTCTATCTTATTTTTCTGTCGTATTATTTTACTATAAAAAATTTATAGTTTTCAGGTTATTGACTTCAGCTTAGCTGTATCAGAATATGGCATTAAGTAAACTAGAGGCTCCAATGAGTCTGAATTGCTCACCTGGATTCATAAAATGCTATGTGGTTGGTGACAGGGGTCAATATATAATTTTTTTATCATCTACATGTAAATACTATATTCTGCCAAGCAGATTAAACTAAAGGCTCCCAGCTGCCTGTATCACTCATCTGGATATCATTTGGAGACTTCAAGCAGAAAATCGTTTTGACTATATCCATTTTGGTTGGCAGTCTGGAATATTGTTGTCTTGTTGGGTTCCAATTGGCTCACTGTTTTTGCCAAATTAGGTTCAATTTTGCTGACTAATTTCAGACAAGAAGATTTTTTATTTGGATATTCCAATCAGGTTCTATGTTAACTATGTTCAACTCTGTTAGCCATCTTGGATGGTGGGCAGGGTCATTGGATATATTTCTGAACATGACTATCTAAGGACCATTGCTGTCAAGTTGGTTCAAAAAGAATTTGAAGTGAATTTCCCATAGTGTTCCACGTTTAACTATATTTGACTGTGGTAGCCATCTTCTGGATGGTAGGTAAGGTCATTGAATATACTTTTTGATAGAGGACTATTGCTGCCATGGCTCATTAAAGTTTCAGACCAGAAGATTTTAAAGTAAACTTTCCCATAGGGTCCTAAGTTTAACTAAGTTCACCTGTGGCAGCCATCTCGTAGGCTGTCAGAGTCATCTTGTACAATTCTGAAAGTTGCCCACATATAGACCACTCCTGAAAGTTCGGCTAAGTGGTTTCAGACAAGAAGATCTTTAAGTCAATTTCCCATGGGGTCCTACGTTAAACTTAAGAATTATCTTGGATGGCAATGCAGATCATCAGATAAAATTCTGAAAGAGGACTCCCTAAGGACTATTGCTGAAAGTCTGGTTCAAGCTGGCTGAGTGGTTTCAGACTAGAAGATCTTTAAGTTAATTTCCCTTAGGGTCCTATGTTAAACTTAGTTTGCCTGTGATGTCCATCTGGAATGGTGGTCCAGGTCATCAGATACAATTCTGATAAAGGACGACCTAAGAACTATATTAAAATGTTAAATATTTACGTTAGGGCTTTAACTTTAATTGTTGTGTATGAATAAATATTAATATCATCTGGAAATAATGTAATATTTATGAATTTTCTTGATAGACTGGATGGATATAATTCACTCCATTTGGAAAATATAATATTCTGGATCACTATTATTTTACAAAATGCAAGCATAGGTAAAACTAGAAAATTTATCAGTAAGACATCAATGCCTCTTTCTCAAAAAACAATACCAAGTTCTGATGATCATATCAGAATGATGAATAACTGTTATCCCATCACTGACTTCTGAGAAATAGAAATACAAATCTTAACAAAAGTCAATGCAGTGTGTTGCAGTCACTCAGTGATATCTCCGTACTCCACTTCCACTGACATTATAACAAAAGTAAGCAAAGTGTGTCAAAGTGACTCAGCAATATCTTTGTTCTGCACTCCCACTGACACCATAACTAAAGTAAACAAAATGTGTCAAAGTGACTCAGCGATATCTTTGTACTGCACTTCCACTGACACCATAACAAAAGTAAACAAAGTGTGTCACGATGACTCAGCCATATTTCTGTACTGCACTTCCACTGACACCATAACAAAAGTAAACAAAGTGTGTCACAGTGACTCAGTGATATCTCTGTACAACACTTTCACTGACATCATAAAAAAGTCAACAGTGTGTCAAAGTGACTCAGCGATATCTGTACCTCACTCCATTGGCATAACAAAAATCAACAGTGTCACAGTGACTCAGCAATATCTCTGTTCAGCAATTCCACTGAAATTATTACAAAAGTCAATAGTGTGTCACAGTGACTCAGTAATATCTCTGTACAGCAATTCCACTGACATTATAACAAAAGTCAATAGCGTGTCACAGTGATTCAGCCATATCTCTGTACTGAACTTCCACTGATGTCATGACAAAAGTCAACACTGTGTCAAAGTGACTCAGCGATATCTTTGTACTGCACTTCCACTGACACCATAACAAAAGTAAACAAAGTGTGTCACGATGACTCAGCCATATCTCTGTACTGCACTTCCGCTGACGTCATAACAACAGTCAACAGTGTGTCACAGTGACTCAGCGATATCTCTGTGCACTTCCACTGACATCATAACAAAAGTAAACAAAGTGTGTCACAGTGACTCAGTGATATCTCTGTAGTACACTTTCACTGACGTCATAACAACAGTCAACAGTGTGTCACAGTGACTCAGTGATATCTCTGTACTGCACTTCCACTGACATCATAACAAAAGTAAACAAAGTGTGTCACAGTAACTCAGTGATATCTCTGTAGTACACTTTCACTGACATTCAGGTTTGTAGGTGTGAGAGCGCTTACAAATTCAAAGGGCAAATTACTCCAACAAATATAATGGTACGGCACTGAAATTCAAACTTGCCCGAAATAATACTAAATAATAACTATAATATAAATTTTATAAAAATTCACGGAGAAAATGTAGGCGTGATAATGCTCACAATGCCCAGCATTTCTATGTCCTTGCACCGCGTTGCGGCGGGAGACAATAAAAATCATCATATCTGACCTGTTAAAATATGAAATATATAATAATTCTTGACACAAAATATCTAGTAAAACATGACATGAGATACTTAATATAATCCTTGCTTTTATTGTTATCATACTTACTTTCCTCAGCTGATGTTACAATTTTTAGAACTATAGCACATATTCCTAATGTTAAATCTGAAATAAAAAAAATTTTAGGAACTTTACAACTGCAATTTGTGTATAGAAAGTCTTGAGCGTAAATATGATATAACAAAGTACAAACAGCATTTGGTTTGAAAAATTAATATAACTTAATATTGGATGTAACGCATCTTTTGATTGGTCAAATTTTTTCATCTATCATATCATAGACTAAATTTTCTTTTCTACTATGACGTCATTAAATTGAATCCGGACATTTTAGACGTCAAAACAACCGTTGGAATTAAATTATAAAGATTAACAATACTTTTGTTTTCGAAATAACCTCAATGCACATTGTGCACACTTTCAAATAATCCGCTCACAGGTTATTTAGTGTGCACGAAGTGACTGAGGTTATTTCTTTACAGTCATTCCTGAAATATCTCAATAATTAGATATTATGATTTCAACTGAATTTAGAAATTGATTGATTGAGACAAGACTGAATTATCTGACAAATGCTTTTGTAGTTTAAACACAATGACATGAAACTAACTGCACCAGCACATAAAAGACATATTCTAATTTTAATATTGCAACAATGACAAAAATACATGTTAATATAAACAACTTATTAATGAAATATTAATCGCTTTGGTTTTAGATACAACAAACATAACTAGTAAACCAAAACATATGTCTCCCCTTTACTTTATTCTAGATCAATCTTTTTTACTTTGAAGATAAAAATAATAATTTGACCTTGAGGTCAAAGTTCAAGTTCAAATGAAAGTCATGTTGGTATGTGACACACACCCTAATTGTAATACACCTACATACCAAAGGGTATAAGCCTAGGTCAAAAGACAACAAGAGGCTCTCAAGAGCCTGAATCGCTCACCTGGCAAACAATGCACTATAAACTAAATTAATATATTAATATTTGTTGTAAATTAAACTGAGTATTAAAGGTCATGTAAAATGCTGAAAATACCTTTAAAAGCCTTTCAAGAACCTCTGGAAAGAAATGGGCATGAGTTCTCCCTACGCTTTGAATAAGATACAGTCATGGTCAATCTGATGATTCACAATACAAAATACAAGCTTTAATTCATCTTCAAATAAAAGTATAAATCTTTTGGTCTATATGTTGTCTTCGTTTTAAAAATGTTTGAAAGAAGTTATGTAAAAAATGTGGGTTAAGGCTTTTTATTGTACTTGAAAAGGAAATATTGCAGGAACAATCATGCTAAGTTTCATCCAAATCCCCCCAGTAGTTTCAGAGGAGAAGATGTTTGAAAATTTGTTAACAACGATGATGACAGACACCAAGTGATAGCATATTAAAAGCTCACATATTATGAAGTTTAATCATTGTTATACAACATTCTCATCATCACCATTCACTAAGGATACCATGTTTACTTTAAAAACCAAATATTGTTGAAATCCGAGCAAGTGTAAAAAATGGCGGGAAAATGGCCGTCCAAAACAAACTTTCATCATCACCATTCAACTCGGGATACCATGTTTGCCTTGAAAGTAGCTTTCACCTTCATTTTATTTCTATAATTCAGGAAAAAATAGCAAAAAACAGCATTTTGACCCCTATGTTCTATTTTTAGTAAGGGTGGACATGTTTTTCGACCAATCAAAAATCCAAGCATTCACTTTTTGCAGGATACCCTAAGGAACAATCTTACCAAGTTTCATTTGATTTTGAATAGTAGTTTCAGAGAAGAAGATTTTTGAAATAATAACATAAAAAAAGCCAAAAATGTCAAAAAGGGCAATAACTCTAACATCAGTTGACATATTTTCACGAAAATAAGCACACAGGTAGCTCTCATCATGCTGAACACTTTCAACCTGCCAGAATTTGCCGTAACCTAATGATTTTTGAGATATTTGCGAAAAACTGTTGTTTGACTCCTATGTTCTATTTTTAGTAACAGTGGCCATGTTTTTCGACGGATCAAAAATCGAAGCATAAGCTTTGTGCAGGATACCCTAAGGAACAATCATGCTAAGTTTTATCTAAATCCATTCAGTAGTTTCAGAGGAGAAGATTTTTGAAATAATAACATAAAAAAAAGCAAAAAATGTCAAAAAAGGGCAATAACTCTAACATCAGTTGACAGATTTTCACGAAAATAAGCACACCGGTAGCTCTCATCATGCTGAACACTTTCAACCTGCCAGAATTTGCCATAACCTAATGATTTTTGAGATACTTGCGAAAAACTGTTGTTTGACCCCTATGTTCTATTTTTAGTAACAGTGGCCATGTTTTTCAACGGATCAAAAATCGAAGCATAAACTTTGCGCAGGATACCCTAAGGAACAATCATGCTAAGTTTTATCAAAATCCATTCAGCAGTTTCAGAGTAGAAGATTTTTGAAATAATAACATAAAAAAAGCCAAAAATGTCCAAAAAAAATCAAGAAAAAGGGCAATAACTCCTACATGGGTGGTTACATCTTCTTCAAAATTTCAAAGCAGGTAGATCTTGAGGTGTTGAACACTTTAGCTTCCCATCAGAATTTTGATATCTGTCACCATTTTTGAGTTATTTGCAAAAAACTGCAATTGACCCTTATGTTCTATTTTTAGCCATGGCAGCCATGTTTTTTTACAAATCAAAAATCCAAACGATAGTTTAGTAGCACTCATGCCAAGGAACAACTACACTAAGTTTGGTTGCAATTAAGCTTATGGTGTAAGAGGAGTTATCGATTTTATTACAATGAATAAAGACTGCAAAAATGGTCAATTTTGACGATCTAAGGGGAATAACTCCTAAAAGGAACGAACCTACAACTTCGATCCTGTTACAAATTTTGTAGATCTTAATGTGCCTAACAATATGAAATTTAAATTTTTCAAATTTCCTTTATAGTATCCAAGATATTGAGCTTAATAAGTGCAAAATTTGGAAAAAATGCAGAAAAAGGGCAATAACTCCTACATGGGTCGTTGGATTTTCTTCAAAATTTCAGGGCAGGTAGATCTTGAGGTGCTGAACACTTTTACCCTATGCCAGAATTTTGATATCTGTTATGGTTTTTGAGTTATTTGCAAAAAACTGCAATTTACCCCTATGTTCTATTTTTAGCCATGGCGGCCATGTTTTTTTACGAATCAAAAATCCAAACAATAGATTTGTAGCACCCATACCAATTAATAACTGTACCAAGTTTGGTTGCAGTTGGACTTATGGTGTTGGAGGAGTTAACGTTTGAAAAAGTTAACGGACGACGGACGGACGACGGACGCCAAGTGATAGCAATAGCTCACATGACCCTTCGGGTCAGGTGAGCTAAAAACCAAATATTGTTGAAATCCGAGCAAGTGTAAAAAATGGCGGGAAAATGGCAGCCATTTTAAAAATGGCCGTCCAAAACAAACTTTCATCATCACCATTCAACTCGGGATACCATGTTTGCCTTGAAAGTAGCTTTCATCTTCATTTTATTTCTATAATTCAGGAAAGAATAGCAAAAAACAGCATTTTGACCCCTATGTTCTATTTTTAGTAAGGGCGGACATGTTTTTTGACCAATCAAAAATCCAAGCATTAACTTTTTGCAGAATACCCTAAGGAACAATCTTACCAAGTTTCATTTGATTTTGAATAGTACTTTTAGAAAAGAAGATTTTTGAAATAATAACATAAAAAAAAGCCAAAAATGTCAAAAAAGGGCAATAACTCTAACATCAGTTGACAGATTTTCACAAAAATCAGCACGCAGGTAGCTCTCATCATGCTGAACACTTTCAACCTGCAGAATTTGTCGTAACCTAATGATTTTTGAGATATTTGCGAAAAACTGTTGTTTGACCCCTATGTTCTATTTTTAGTAACAGTGGCCATGTTTTTCGACGGATTTAAAAATCGAAGCATGAACTTTGTGCAGGATACCCTAAGGAACAATCATGCTAAGTTTTATCCAAATCCATTCAGTAGTTTCAGAGGAGAAGATTTTTTAAATAATAACATAAAAAAAAAGCCAAAAATGTCAAAAAAGGGCAATAACTCTAACATCAGTATACAGATTTTCAAGAAAATCAGCACTCAGGTAGCTCTCATCATGCTGAACACTTTCAACCTGCCAGAGTTTGCCTTAACCTAATGATTTTTTAGATACTTGCGAAAAACTGTTGTTTGACCCCTATGTTCTATTTTTAGTAACAGTGGCCATGTTTTTCGACGGATCAAAAATCGAAGCATAAACTTTGTGCAGGATATCCTAAGGAACAATCATGCTAAGTTTTATCCAAATCCATTCAGTAGTTTCAGAGGAGAAGATTTTTGAAATAATAACATAAAAAAAAGCAAAAAATGTCAAAAAAGGGCAATAACTCTAACATCAGTTGACAGATTTTCACGAAAATAAGCACACAGGTAGCTCTCATCATGCTGAACACTTTCAACCTGCCAGAATTTGCCATAACCTAATGATTTTTTAGATATTTGCGAAAAACTGTTGTTTGACCCCTATGTTCTATTTTTAGTAACAGTGGCCATGTTTTTCGGTGGATCAAAAATCGAAGCATAAACTTTGTGCAGGATACCCTAAGGAACAATCATGCTAAGTTTTATCCAAATCCATTCAGTAGTTTCAGAGGAGAAGATTTTTGAAATAATAACAAAAAAAAGCCAAAAATGTCAAAAAAAGGGTGATAACTCTGAAATGAGTGGTTGGATCTTCTTCAAAATTTCAGGGCAGGTAGATCTTGAGGTGCTGATCACTTTTACCCTATGCCAGAATTTTGATATCTGTGACCGTTTCTGACTTATTTGCAAAAAACTGCGATTTACCCCTATGTTCTATTTTTAGCCATGACGGCCATGTTTTTATACGAATCAAAAATCCAAACAATAGATTTGTAGCACCCATACCAATTAATAACTGTACCAAGTTTGGTTGCAGTTGGACTTATGGTGTTGGAGGAGTTAACGTTTGAAAAAGTTAACGGACGACGGACGGACGGACGACGGACGGATGGACGGACGACGGACGGACGACGGACGCCAAGTGATAGCAATAGCTCACATGACCCTTCGGGTCAGGTGAGCTAAAAAAGTTATGGCCCAGACAAGCTTCGCTGAGAAGAAGAATAAGAAGAACTAGAATTGCAATTGTGAGCAATAACAGATGTCACCCACGGTGGCCATTTTGATAATTTTTCTATTTTGATGATTGCATCTTGTCGTCATCCCAAACTTAGCCTAGATATCAATTTTCGTTGAAATCATACAATGTTCAGTTTGTCATAATTTTTACAACATTTTTCAAAATGGTCGCCAAACGACTCCAATCGATCGCGATTTTTTTCATGAACATGTTCTACTAATCATACTTTACAGAAGTACAAAGTTTCATGAAATTTTATGGTGCAGTTTTTGAGATATGAAAGTTTCCATAATTTTTCATACTTTATCTGTTTCCATGGCAATGGTGGCCATTTTGAAAGTTCTTAATGTTACATGCACAACTAGACTTGGTGATCATCATTCCTGTGAAGTTTTATAAAGATTGTTTCAGCCATCTCTGAGAACTTGTCCAGACAAAATTAGGGGGAAGATTAAAAAAAAAAACCAACCAAAGAAACGGAACAATAACAATATGTCATCCGAACTACGTATGGGGGCGACATAATTGCAATTGCAAGCAATAGCAGATGTCGCCCATGGCAGCCATTTTGTAAACCACGTATTTTGATGATGTTTGCCATCCCAAACTTAGCCTAGATATCAATTTTCGTTGAAATTTGACAATGTTCAGTTTTTCATCATTTTTACATTTTTCGATTCGTCTCCAACTGACCACGATTTTTGAAAATGTTTAATGTTACATGCACAACTAGACTTGGTGATCATCATTACTGTGAAGTTTCATAAAGATTGTTCCAGCCATCTCTGAGAACTCATGCAGACAAAATTAGGTGGAAGAATAAAAATTAAAAAAAAAAAAACTAAAGAAACGAACAATAACAATACGTCGTCCGCGGGTGGCATAACTAGAATTGCATCTTGTTTGTCATCTCAAACTTAGCCTAGATATCAATTTTCGTTGAAATTGAACAGTGTTCAGTTTTTCATAATTTTTACAACATTTTTCAAAATGGCCGACAAATGTCTCCAACCGATTTTTTTTCATGGTGATCATCATTACTGTGAAGTTTCATAAAGATTATTCCAGCCATCTTTGAGAAATCGTGCAGACTAAATGGTGGAAGAAGAAAGAAAAAACAATCCAAAAAAACGGAACAATAACAATATGTCGTCCCGACTACCTCTGGGGGCGACATAATAAGAAGAAGAAATACTACAAAAACAATATGTCTCCCTTCTACGAAAGGGCAGACATAATGACAAATTGAATATAAGAGTAAAATTTGAATTTTACATTTTTACTAAAATAGATGTTAAAGACTAGATGTCCACGTCAATTGATGACTGGGACACAATATTAATTACCTGAGTATATTCCTTACCGATATTTAATACATTCATTTCATTTATAACTTTAAAAACCTCCACTTCTCTTATGGCTCTTGCATTTCCTCTTAGAACATTTAATATGTTCAAAAATGTTTGAATATTCGGCTGTACTTTTGTGGCATTCATAGTGTTAAGAATTTGCTGAAATAAGGAAAAAAAATCATTTAATTATTGTGTAATCTTTTTCTCTTTTTGGTGGAATTTTAAATATTTCTATGATATTTTCAAGCATATCATAAATTTATCATATTTCATCTAGTACCAGTAACTGTTAAATATTATCCTCTCACATCATAAGGTACTTATGACTTTTTTAATTGCTACAAACCAAATTCAGCTTTTTGGGGATAGAATCCATACAAGTCAGGGGTTCTATGTCCTAGAGCAGCATGGAGCCCCGGACAAATGGTACATGGCATGATATCTTGACTATCTTAAATTGCGAGGAGAATATTTTTTTATATTAGCCAATCAGAAACAAGCTGCCCATGGTGGCCATATTTGTAGTCCAATTTGGATGAAACGAGGATGAAGGCTTATAAAGGAACTCCCAAATATGCTTCCTGCCAAGGTTTGTTCCATTTGGCCTAGCAGATTTTTGAAAAATCAGCCAATCAAAATCAACAATTGCCCATGGCGGCCATGTTTGTTGTCCGATCGGGACGAAATGAGCAATCTTTATTAAGGACCTTACATAGATGCTTCCTGCTAGATTTAATTTCATTTGGCCCAGTGTTTTCAGAGGAGAAGATTAAAATGTGAAAAGTTAATGGACAACGGACCAATGCCAAGTGATGACAAAAGCTCACATGAACTTTGAAGTAAATTTGTTTTAGTAAATTAAGAAATTATCACAATGGTAAAAGTAACATTTTAAGGGCTTAAATGAAAGCTGAGAATATTTATTTTATAGAAATAATTGCCATTTTCCATCCATGCTTAGGAATTTATTGTACAGGAAGTAATAACATGACTAATGTCCATCCCTTTTCTCAGTTTGTCTCCAAAATTAAACACATGGTGATCAGAGAAACTTTGCCTTCAGACTCATTTTGTGAAAAAAGTAGACTATCATGGCACCACATTTGCAGCAGTTCCAAAATCTGCTATTCTAGTGCTTTGCAGTGAGTTAGTCTCATGCAGAACTTACACCTTAACGTTCAGGCTGACAGTTTGAAAGTTGGCCAAAACTTGCAGGAATATGTTTATGAGGTCGTAGAGTATACGAGACCCAAGTGGTTTCAGACAAGAAGATTTTTCAATGAATTTTACCTAAGGGTCCTTTGTTAAACTATGTTTGGCTGTGACAGCCATCTTGGTTGACAGTCTGGGTATTAGGACATATTTCTGAACTAGGACCATATAAAGACCATTGCTGCCAAGTCTGGTTCCTATTGCCCCAGTGGTTTTGGACAAAAAGATTTTTAAATGAATTTTCCCATAAAGTCAAATTTTAAACTAAGGTCAGCTATGGCGACCATCTTAGTTGACAGTCAACACAATTCTGAAGACGACCATCTAAGGACCATTGCTGCTGCAAGGTCTGGTTCCAATTGGTCCAGTGCTTTCAGACAATTCTGAAAGAGGACAATCTAAGGACCATCTCTTCCAAGTTTACAGTTCCAATTGGCTCAGGAGTCCTATGTTAAACTACGTTCAGCTGTGGTGGCCATATTGGTTGAAAGTCTGGGTCATTGAACACAATTCTGAAAGAGGACCATTGCTGCCAAGTCTGGTTCCAATTGGCCATGTAGTTTCATAAAAGAAGATTTTTCAATTTCATCCCCCCTTTTTCTATTTTAAGTCACAGCAGCCATGTCTGTTGGAAATCAGGTATGCAGGACACATTTTGGAAGGGGGCCACCAAAGGACCATTCCACCAAAGTTTGGTCCCAACTGGTCAAGTGGTTTCAGAAGAGAAGATCTTTAAAGACAGGTTAACGCTGGACGACGACAACGGACAACAGATGCATAGTGATGGCAATAGCTCACATGGACCTTTTTTGGGGGCTAGGTGAGCTAAAAAAGACATCATTACAACTTCCTTAAAATACATGATATTACAGATAGATATGACACATACCATGATAGATTTATATCTTTGGTCTCCCATATGTGCTTTATGCATTTTTATTAATTCATTATATGTACCAACATCAACTGAAAAAAAATACTCTTCATCTCTCATGTTAAATAACATTATATCAGAAATGAATAACACTGATCCTCAGTTTTTCTTTTTGGTTTTATCAAGTAAAGTCAAGATTCTTTTAAAAATTGTATTAATTCCATCAATTTCTTTTATATGTGTACCAAAAAAAAGTTATGTCCCTTATATCATTTTTTTCTACCCTCATTCTAAAAACATACAATTCAGATAATTTTCAATGAAATCAAAAAGCTCCATATTTCAATGCCAGACTTTGGGTTTACTTGAGTTAAAAGAGTTTGCACTAGACTTTCAAATGATTGCATGAATCAGCTTTTTATTTGGTACTAAAGTTTATCTGAGTTTCAATTTAATTCAATCTAAATAACCAAATGATTATTGGAATGTAAAAATATATGATAAATCATTCTATTATGAGGTCTCGTCAAACGATAAATTAAATGGTATATCCAATTTTTGAACATGTGTATAGAGGCTTTTATGTAAACATGAATTGGGTAATCTTTAACAAGAAAAATGATCTTTTTCCACACGAAATTGTTTACCCTTTAAAAAAAATCATGCCATACAACTACAAAAATCGTGTTCAACAACAATATTGACAATGGCGTACACTGCAATACATATTTTCGTAGGACATACCCTCTTGAATTACATGATGGTTATTGGTAAGTCCGTTAAATATGCATTTTATTCTTTTTTCTTATGTAAATGATGAGTTACATAATTTAAATTCGCAAATGGTTATCCTATGAAAATAGTTTAATTCAAAATATGCTCTTAAATGGACAGATTGCACTATAATAATCGTACGAGAAATGGATTAGCCAAACCAATATAGGATACATATAGGACAACTCAAATGAGCAAAATTAGCATATTTGTCAAATAAGAATAGAATTAATTCATGAGGATTATAGAGTTGAGGTTATTTACATATGTGCTGGGTATTTATATTCTTATTTTTTGCCTTGGTATCGCTTGGTATAAAATAAGCGAATATACAGGCCCAGCCCATGTATAAACGACTTCCCATGAACTATTTCTTAATTAAAACAAATTTTCAAAAACAACTCACCAGGCATCCCTTTAGATACCATTTCATCATAGAGTTCTCTAGCTTTTTCAGTTTCTAAATGCTAAAATGCAAAATAATCTGCTTGTTAAAAAAATCACTGTTATAACCACTGAGCCTGATTGCAAAGTGAAAATTTTAAAAAAATAGAAGCTCAGAGGGCTGAGCCTGTATCGCTCACCTGGCAGAAACAAAAATTGTCCATGGCAGCCAAGTTTGTCGCATGATCTGGACAAAATGAGAAAACTTTGTAAAAAACCTCCCACAGATGATTCTTGTCAAGTTTCGTTTCATTTGGCCAAGCAGTTTCAGAGAATATTTCTTTATATCAGCCTATCAGACACAAGAATTGTCCATGGCAGCCATGCTTGTCGTCCAATCAGGATGAAAAAAAAAAAATTTTCCATAGGAGAAGATTGTTTTATATCAGCCAATCAAATAAAAGAACTGCCCATGGCGTCCATATTTGTAGTCCAATGGGGATGAAATGAGGACATTTTATAAAGGACCTCCCATTTATGCTTCTTGTCAAGTTTCGTTCCATTTGGCCCCGTGATTTCAGAGGAGAAGATTTTTAAGAACTACCCATGGTGGCCATATTGTAGTCAGATCGGGACAAAATGAGGACACTTTGTACAGAACCTCGCATACATGCTTCCTGTCAGGTTTCATTCCATTTGGCCAAGCAGTTCCAGATAAAAAACTGTGTGAGTCTTGCAAGGAAGACGTGTCACCTGTGGACGTCAATTTTTACAAGATATTAAAATTTTCTAAAAATGAAATATATTAAGATTAATGCACAGAGAAGTTTCATCAAATTCCTTTGAGCGGTCTACAAGTACTTGAGGATAGAAGAAAAGTGTGACGACGCAAGACGCAAGACGACAGATAGTGATCCCTATGGATCGACCATGCGTTCTGCAGGCGACACAAAAAATTTAAAATATTCTAAAAATGAAATATATATGCACACCTGTGCATTAAGATTAATGCACAGAGAAAGTTTCATCAAATTCCTTTGAGCGGTTTACGAGTAGTTGAGGATAGAAGAAAAGTGTGACGACGCAAGACACAAGACAACAGATTGTGATCCCTATGTGTCGACCGTGCGTTCCGCAGTCAACACAAAAATGCACACCTGTGCATTAAGATTAATGCACAGAGTAAGTTTCATCAAATTTCTTTGAGTGGTTTACGAGTAGCTGAGGATAGTAGAAAAGGGTAAGGACACAAGACGCAAGACGACAGATAGTGATCCCTATGTGTCGGCCATGTGTTCTGCAGGCGACACAAAAAATTTAAAATATTCTAAAAATGAAATATATATGCACACCTGTGCATTAAGATTAATGCACAGAGAAAGTTTCATCAAATTCCTTTGAGCGGTTTACAAGTAGTTGAGGATAGAAGAAAAGTGTGACGACGCAAGACACAAGACAACAGATTGTGATCCCTATGTGTCGACCGTGCGTTCCGCAGTCAACACAAAAATGCACACCTGTGCATTAAGATTAATGCACAGAGTAAGTTTCATCAAATTTCTTTGAGTGGTTTACGAGTAGTTGAGGATAGTAGAAAAGGGTAAGGACACAAGACGCAAGACGACAGATAGTGATCCCTATGTGTCGGCCATGTGTTCCGCAGGCAACACCAAAATGATTTTTTTAATCAACCAATGAGAAAAAAGAATTGCCCATAATGGCCATGTTTGTTGCCTGATATGGAATAAATGAGGAAACTTTGTAAACAACCTCCCATGTATGCTTCCTGTCAAGTTTAGTTCCATTTGGCCAAGTGATTTCAGAAGAGAAGATTTTCTTTATATCAGCCAATCAGAAAGAAGAACTGCCCATGGTGGCCATATTTGTAGTCCGATTGTAACGAAATGAGGAAACTTTGTAAACAACCTCCCATATATGCTTCCTGTCAAGTTTAATTCCATTTGGCCAAGCGATTTCAGTGGAGATTTTTTTATATCAGCTAATCAGAAACAGAACTGCCCATTGCGGCCATATTTGTAGTCCAATCGGAATGAAATGGGGAAACTTTATAAAGAATCCCCCATATATTTCCTGCCAAGTTTAATTCCATTTGGCCCAGTGGTTTCAGAGGAGAAGATTAAAATGTGAAAAGTTAACAGACGGATGGATGGACAACAGACACCAAGTGATGACAAAAGCTCACATGGCCTGTAGCCAGGTGAGCGAAAAACTAGAGGCTCAGAGGGCTGAGCCTGTATCGCTCACCTGACATGAAAGCCATTTTTATTGATGTACATCAAAGAGAGAAGTCACTTCTCCATATCATTATGAAGAGTGGTAAGCCTTGTAGGGACCAAATTTTTCTGAATCAAGGTCCTTGATCGGAACAAAATGAGGAAATTTTATAAAGGACCTCCCATATATGTTTCCTGTCAAGTTTTGTTCCATTTGGCCAAGCAGTTTCAGAGAAGAAGATTTTTGAAAACTCAGCCAAACAGAAACAACAATTGCCCATGTTTGTTTTCTGATCGGGATGAAATGAGCAAACTTTATAAAGGACCTTATATAGTTGCTTCCTGCCAAATTTAATTCCATTTGGCCCAGTGGTTTCAGAGAATATTAAAATGTGAAAAGTTAACAGACGGATTAGCTAAAAAAGGTGAGCTAAACAAAGAAAATATTATATGCAAGTTGCAACATAACTTGAATGCATATGTCCCCACAAAGAACTATCAATAGACCAAATATGCTGGGTCTAGGTATTACAGTTTCTAAGAAATAGACTTAATCACAAAAATGTGACAAAGGCACTCAAGCATTAAACTGAGGTCAAGGCCCCAAGCTAGGTCTCAGACTGGCATTTACCCACGAAGAACTATCTATAGACCAAATATGGTTGGCCTAGGTACTACAATTGCTGAGAAATGGATTTAACCACGAAACTTGGACGTAGATTTAACATTTATGTTTATGAAGTCAGTTAACTATGAAAATGAGGTCAGGGTCACAAGTCAAGTATACTTCGGCAAACCTTATAAGATAAGCTATCTGTGGACCATAAATCTTAATTAATCAACATGCCTAATTACAGTAAATTACAATTCAAATAAATTTCTCTATCACAGTTACTTTTTTACTTTTCCAAAAAGAAAAAGTTTTGAGGAATCATCATATTTTGATTATCTTTCCAATGTTAATTTTTCATAGAAGTCAGAAATTTTACTTACTGCCAGTGTCTTTAAGACCACTACTTAATTAATTAAAAGGTTCTCTTAAGGAATTGGCCTTGCAACATTTTTAACAAACAGTAACAAAGTTACAAATTTATGTCTATTAGTGTTTAACTGTCTCTTAAGCTGTCTTTCTCGTCAGTCATGTCATCACACCCCAAGTCTATTCAAATTTGAGACATTTTGGCCACAAACCAGTTTGGCCTGAAAATTTTCACGATCTTTAACCTGATGAACATTTTTACCTGGTGTCAGTTTTGCTCTAAATGCTTTAGTTTTTGGATATAGGCCAAAAACTGCAGTTTACCACTATGTTCTATTTTTAGCCATGGTGGCCATGTTTCTTGATGCTTAAGAAAATAAAACATAAACTTCATATGTTCAGTGTTCCTAATTCTTCTAAAAATAGATTAATGGGACATGAAGATAGTTCTATTAAAAATGTACCCAAAATCTGGGGATATGGTGCGCATTGTTATCTTTTTACATAGGATAAAGGTTTCTTTTATTCTGATAATTAGCCACATTTCCAACGTAGAAACAAAAATTTTAAACTGCAAAAAGCTTAGCTGAAGCTGAGTTATGATACATTATTTGGATTGGTCATCAAGGGGAGATCATTACAGGAAATCCCTATGTGAATTCATGGGTTCCAGTTGGGTGGATTTTGTGAAAAATTTAATCTGACATGGTACCCCGAATACTCAGTCAGGGACTCTGTAATATTTACTTTAAAGGATATATATGTACATATTATCAGGTTTTCTGCAAACGTATATCGTAAAATATCAGCCGCAAGACACAATTTGAAGCTTTTTCGGTGAGTGAGCGTAGCGAACGAGCTAAAAAGCTTCATATTGTGTTGAGCGGCTTATATTTTACAATATTTGTTTGAAGAAAACTTGATGATAAATTTATCGTATTGTTAACTAGCAATCTTAATCAATCAATCAATCAATATCTTTATTCTCATAACCATATACATAGGTACAGAGACATTATACAAAACACATAACACATATACAATATATATATGTACAAAGATTATAAGAGAATTAAGGTAGGTATAGATAATTATAAATATATAAGTTAGCCGGGAGGACTCATTCTTTTGTTTATAATTCTAATAAATTTACACAATTTTATAAGTTTTTGTTTATTTCTAGTAGACATGATCTCCTTAAAATATAAAATATTTGGCCTAACAGTCAGTCTGTTCTCGATGTATAGCTTTCTTTCAAAGGAAAAATGTTTACATGATAAAATATAATGAAACTCATCGCCAACATCAGAATTACATAATTCGCATTTTCTATTTTGGCGATCTATATTTTGCCATCTACCACTTTCAATAGGAAGTTTATGATTTACTGTTCTGAATTTAATAAATGTTAAAAAATCTCTCTCTTGAAGTATATTGAAATATTCTTCAAATTCAAAAACATCTTTAAAAAGTTTATTATTTACAGCCTTCGAACAATTTTGGAGATCATCATGCCATTTCTGTTTGAATTGATCGCACAAACTCAATTTCACTCTATTTTTGAGCCAGTTTTCACTAATAAAAAGTTGTGAATCCCATACATTTGTCAGTCCACATTCATCAAAAATACCTTTTATATACATTAACCATTTAAAATTAACGTTCTGCATATTCGACAAATAATACATACATCTGTACATAATATTACACAATTTTGATTCTTTGCCCATGACTAGTTTACACCAATAAGATACCATTCTCTGTTTTACATATTAAATACTGAGTGGGAAACGCCCTAATTCCCCATAGACCATACAATTCGGAGTGGATGATTTCAAATTTAACAATAATTTACAAAATCTCAAATGCACCTTTTCTATTAGACTAAAATCGCTAAACCCCCATAATTCAGACCCGTACAGAAGAATCGGTATGACAACTTTATCAAACAAATCTAACTGACATGAAACTGTAAGTCTATGATATTTCCCTCTTTTTAGAATTTCATACATAGCCCGTGTCCCTTTATCAGCCTGTGCTTTAATAGATCTCTTAAGGTTTCCTGTCCTGGTTAGAAGAATACCCAAATAATTAAATTCGCATACAATTTCGATATTTACCCCATCAAATGTAAATTGTAAATTATTCGGCAGCCTTCCTGCCGAAAAGCATATTATCTTGGTTTTTCCAACATTAACCTTTAATTTCCAAGTTATACAGTACTGCTGGAAGAGATCTAACTGATTTTGAAGCCCATCGGGGGATTCAGACATTAAAACTGTATCGTCTGCATATAATAAAACAAATATTTTAAGATAGATACCCAAAGTGTTGTCAAGTTCATCTGTAATAGTAGAGAGAGCTGTACTATTTTGACTATCCAGAAACTCTTCTAGATCATTTAGAAAAAGGGCAAAAACAAAGGGTGACATATTTTCACCTTGCCGTACACCATTATCACAAGGGAAATAATCTGATTTACTGTTATTATATACAATATTTGATTTAATATCTTTATACATATTTTGTACAACATTAAGCATTTTTCCATTTATGTTATTTAAAAGCAACGTATACCATAAACCTTCTCTCCAAACTTTATCAAATGCTTTCTCAAAATCTATAAACGCACAGTATAACTTTTTCTTTTTACGTTTAAGAAGTTCAAAGAAAGCATACAATGTAAATAAATTATCTATAGTACAATAACCTTGCCTAAAGCCACTTTGATTTTCATTTAATATTAAAAAATTATCAGAATATTTATTCAATCTTTCGGTTAATACAGCTGTAAATAGTTTTCCCAGACAACTAACAATAGTTATCGGGCGAAAATTTTTTGGGTCACTGCTATCTCCTTTGTTCTTAAAAATAGGTATGATATTTCCAACCAACCAGCTCGACGGTACAATTCCAGTGTCAAATATTAAATTAAACAAATTTTCATAGACATCAATAAACTCTTGATGTTGCTTTTATATACTCATTTATAACAGCATCTTCGCCACTAGCTTTGTTATTTTTCAATTTTTGTATACACTTGTAAATCTCTTCTTTTTCAATATAAAAATTAAGATCATAATAAAGTTGACCTAAGCTATCTTCAGTGAGAGTCGGTAGGTCAACTCCATTATAATCTTCCGGTGCCGCATTCAAAGTTTTAAAGAAATCAAAAAGTTTTTGTAACAAGATATCCGGTTGTTTCTTTCGCTTCCCTTTATTGAGAACTTTCCAAAATTCTTTCGGATCTTTAGTTCTCATATCTTTTAACTTTTTCGAAAATTCTTGCTGGTATTGTTGTTGAGCTATATCCCGTGTACATTTGTAATTTTTTTCGGACTCGGCCAACTTTTGTTTGTTGAAAACTGTGCGATGTTTTTTATATTTTCGTTTCAATTTACGGTAGTTCTGTCGCATAAATTTACAGTCCAAATTAAACCACGGTTTGTCTAAAGATTTGTTCTTTTTTGTTTTACCAGCTTTCTGTCGGTATGTGCCAAACGTTGTTTTTGCGCTATCTAAAAATAATCAAAGTGCATAGCACTGGTAGGGTTAGGTTGCTAGCATTTGACTTTTATTTGTACAAACATTGCTGATGATTATTTCAATGCTTTTTGTTTGTACAATGTATTGCAAAATAGGTTTTGGTATTGAATTCTTTTTATTAACAGTATTATTTACAAGGAAATATATCAATTATGAAAGTTAACGAGCTCTGCGGAAAAAGTGTCTATTATATAATAATGTTCCTGTGGGTAGGTGACTGATTTTTTTTTAAATTGACAGCATATGTATTGCTTTGGTTTCAAAATATACAGTGATTTTTTAAAACGTATATTTTCGCAACACAGTGTATCTGAGCTGAAGGTTCTACTACTCAACTTTACTGCGCATGTCTGTACATAAATATGCACTAATCAATCAAAGAAAGCACAAGTCGGCTAACGCTTCTTGAATTATCACTCTAAATTGAATTTTTTTAAAAAGTCAAACGCATAATAATGATTTGATGAATTCAAATAAACAGAAATCAAAGGTCTTCAAGTTATTAAGGTTATATAAAAAGACAAAGTTTGGACAATTGTAGAAGGGGGTCATTTCTATTTACACTACATTGCGCATGTGCAGGTAGATCAGAACGTAAACATTCAAGCTTTCAATTAAAATAAACCCATTATACCTTCGATAATACAGTTTTCTAAATTAATGATAAACACAGTGTTTTTCAATCTTAATGTGCAAGTTGTCGGAATTTCAAATAACCTGTATGCAATTCTATCACTGACCAACAGGTTTGACAAAATGAAGTCACGATGATCAGGTCAAAAGGTTAATCAAATACACAAAAAGAACGTAAACATTCAAGCTTTCAATTAAAATAAACCAATTATACCTTCGATAATACCGTTTTCTAAATTAATGATAAACACAGTGTTTTTCAATCTTAATGTGCAAGTTGTCGGCATTTCAAATAACCTGTATGCAATTCTATCACTGACCAACAGGTTTGACAAAATGAAGTCACGATGATCAGGTCAAAAGGTTAATCAAATACACAAAATACCATCAGAATTACAAGAAGAATAAGCAAATAATGTGCAAAATATGTTCTGTATAAGTTAACAATCACGTTCACAACAAAAATGGAACTTACCTTTGAAATCTTTTGAAAATAAACCTGATTGTAATCCTTCCCAAAATATCCGTGCAAATGTAAACATTCAAAATCCTTACGCCGATAGCATTGTACACTTTAAAAGGTGCGAATACTTTACACGGCTTTCAAAACAAAAAGGAAATCGTCAATAAAACACACATCTTTTATTAAATAACTGGACAATTACACTTCTCGGTGTGTTTCAGTTACATTTCTATTAAAAAACAACTGCACCAGCAACAACAAATATTAGGACTATTTTACCGCGGAATGTTTATTTTCTTATATGATATTCCAATATAAACATAGTCGTAATTCGAAAAATATGGAGGTTTCTTTGCGCATGTGTCATCTCAAAATCGAGATAAAAAGCTGCTTAACTAGCCTTGCTTAAGCTTCAATCCTAGATAAGCTTGCATATTTACTCATAAAAACATAGTTTCAAAAACTTCTGGTCCAACTTTTTCCACAAAACACCAGATTTCCAAAGTTTCCTTCATTGTCTAACCAAACGACCGACGGCATAAGGGTTTTGGTTGCTTAGCACTAAAAATGGAATTTCTTACTTTTCAATGGCCATCTGCCTATACCCGGATGTTTTCCTGATATATTCGGGTCAACGTTGGGTCAAACATTATGATGTCGCTGATATATTCGGGTCAGCTCATATTAGGGTGGGGTCAACTCTTTACGACGTCACAGTGCCGAAATACGGGAAATTGTGAAGGCCTCAGCAGGTCGATATAGGCGTGGGGAAATACGATAATGTCATTAGAAACATAGGGTAAGAGCTATATGACGTCAAGTTTGAGCCATTTTGGTTGAAATAATATAGAAAAAAAATTAGGAGCCCTAATGGATACATATTAAACATACCTTGGCCATTCCTTTGATAAGAGAACAGTAAGCCTCAGGTGTTTTATTCTGAAGATCATCAAAAACCTCCTCTGCTGGTCCATTATTTCTGTTAAAACAAAAAGCATTACAGTTTTCAGTTGTAGATTATACACACTTTTTTACCTCTAGAAATAAAGCTTAGAAAGGGGTGCGTATTATGTAGGACTACAGGCCCACAAGACTTTTTTCTGGCGACTTTCGATGTCAGTTCAAGAGAACAACTTCTTACACAGTTTTCCAGCTAGGATTTTAAAAGGGCAGGGAGCCAATCATGAAAAGGGCACTTTTGCATGCTAATTGATAATTCAAAAAGGGCATGTCAAACATTGTCTTTTTATTATGTAAACAGTAATATACATTGCATTTATATATACATACATGGGCAATAATGTCAGTTGTTAAATACTACAACAATAAATGCATGGACTTGCGAAAAAGGGCAGGGCATCTTAAAAAGGGCACAGGGAATCATAAAAAGGGCATAGGGCATCAGTCGGGAAAGGGCGGCCGGACTGCCCTGTGAAAACAATCAAGCTGGAACACTATTACATACGATTGATTGCCGCCACTATCGACATTATATACCAATATTTGATAAAAAGATATTGAAACCAACAACTGAGATTAACATTCAAACCTCAAATAACTCCTTGAAAAGAGCATTAAGACAATGAAAAGAAGTTCCCGTTCGATTTTGATTTTTCAACCGTCTGGTTCCAGGTGTCATATTTTATTTTTATTCACAAACTATTCCGGTATCAGATCAAGGTAGAGACGTTGCGCAATCGACATTTATAAATGATTGACACAATTCAGTAATAAAATAAAATTAGGGTTGTAATTTATGACATTCGACAGCACTAGTTTAAATATTGTTTCACTAAATTTTAAATGAGTATTGCGCAAACAAACAAGTTGTTCCGAATTCGATTTGGAAATTAGAAGGTCGTAGCTGGTTTCCGTTGTCAATAATTCATCAATTTGTCTTAAAACTTAGGCATTTTCCAAATTTATCTTTTATTTTAATTGCATAAAAACATTTATAAAACAAATCAAAAGACTAGATGAAAATGAAAAGTTGTTTCAGTTCTGAAAATGATGAAAAACACCATGTCATGAAGACCACAGCTTGTTCTTTGTTGCCAAAATGTCCATGCATATACTATAGTAGAACTAAGTTTTTTCCTCGATGTAAGAGCTTGAATAGGGGGTGCATATAATCTATGACTGTGTATTATCTACAATTGAAAATGGTAACTTTAATAATCAAACCTTAACCAGCATTAAAATATGTAAATCTACAAAATGGAGTTTTTACACCAATGGCAAATAGAGTTTCTTATCCTTGCAGAAAAATTAGATCTTTTGTGACAATACTAAATATTCCTGTCATTTTAAATTAAGGTTTTAAAAGTCAGACAAATCAAATACAAAAGTTGGCAGAAACCATACCAATAGTTTGTGAATATCATTCCACAGACGCTTTATATATGAATAACATTTTCAGGGTTTCCCCTAAATCTTTTTCCACATACTTTTTATGAAATGAAAACTTCTACTATAAGACTTCCTTTTTTGCCAATGTTTTATCTTATTATATATAAAGAATTTTTCTTTTTTGCCAAATGAAAGAATTGTACAACTATAATGTAAAAGGCACGTAAATTATCATATCCAAAAACATGAAACTAAAAGCAGAATGAACAACTTTATTAATTACAAAATCTTGTACACATATGTCATTTATTATTGAGAAATTTAAGTAAAAAGTTAAATATGGTGTTTAAAACTGAAGCATACAAACAACTTTAAGTTGTAATTTCAACAAATTTAATCTCTAAAAAAAATCATAAAATCAACCCATGTAGAAACATGCAAAGCCATCTGGCTACATCCTATGTTCAAACTGAGTAAATAATACCATGCATTGATTATATTCTTTCTGATACCAGTACCTTATACAATCAACTGATTACTGATTTTGTGTCAAAGTCCTATCATGTGACATTGTCTTAACAGATAATGTTAAAGCCAAGAAGTGTGAGCAAAACCCCTCAACATTGGTGAAATATTGTGAAAAAATACTTTTCCCCCATTTGATAATTTTTCATCACTTTTTTTGCCAAATGTGAAAAATAATGACAACCAACAGAAACCTGGATTTTTTCATTCATATTAACAATTAACATCAGAGAAGATTAATTTTCACTTAATATGCTGTTACCACTGGAATAACTGTTCATCTTTGTTGATATGTGACAATGCTTTGATGTACCGGTAATTAATTGATCTATCTTACAGGATGTTCTCTCTTTACTGCACACTCAGTACTCTTAAATTTTCATTATTAAGTCTCCCAAACGAATTATAAAATTATTTTTAGGTTATTTTTAGGTTTGTGCACAAACAGATAAACAACAATGACTATTTGCCCAAATAAAAAATTTTTTGGGAGCATATAAAAGAGCATTACACAAACTTACTTCCATGATTTAACAAAGGTCGCTGTCATTATTGGCTTAAATCCTTTAGTTAGCATGACTTCCTCTAAAGAGTTTTCTGGTTTAGCATCTTGGCTGTTATATACCGTTAACAAATGTAGTAATGATAACATGATCTCTTCTGACACACATACATCTACAAAACAATATAAAATACAATGTAAGGTTATAATTAATGTTTAATTATTCACACTTGTCTATATATAGAATTGTTTTGTCGCTCCCTTTGACTTTAGAATAATTTGCTAGTTATAAGTACAGAACTTACAATGACTTATACATGTAACACCAAATCAGACCATATGAAAATGACCATTATTTAAATTTAGTGGAATGTGAGGCTATACAAAAGAAATAAAGAAATAAAGAATTATTTCATGTTTTTTACACAGTTGTACTACCTTACTTATACAAATATCAATTCTTACAAAAACAAGAGTGCATACACTCGCCTGAGTATGCATATGGACACAGAATAAATTATATGATACCCGACATTGTAACCCATAGGAAATACATTAAAAGAAATAGTTATGCCATAAAAATTTTGTCTGAAACATCTGATGCAAGTCAGTCAAGCCTTAAACTGTGTCAAAGGTCAGCTAACAGATCTAAGACTGGTATGAATCCACAAAAAAATATCTATAGACCAAACATTGAAGGTCAGAAGGCACATTTTAATTAAACTAGCTTACAAAGAATTCAAATTCATAATTAAATCTAACTGTACTCGTTAAGGCTGATTTGAAAAAATATGACCCCCAACAAAATGTTAATTGAAATGCTTTTCAACCCATATATATAATCATTTCTGGGACAGTCCTAGCAAAATTATTAATCTGACCTTGTTTTTTAAGCTCTCTGTACATATATATAGAATCACTGACTTTCCTAAGCTCTATTCTTTCTATTAATGCTTCTTCACATATCTCATGTGGTTTGTACTGTAAAACTTTTGGCATAAAATCCTACAAATTCAATATAGAAAATATCTTTAATACACATTAATTAAAGTTAAAATCATATATCTACTTCAAAACTTTTGAAGTTAATCCTATAAATTTTACACATCCTACTTGAAACATCTCTGATAAAAAACAGCCATGATATGTTATGATCTTTATTTACCACATACATTTAATGTAATTTTAACTGAATTTATATTTGCAACAAACTTCATTTAAATAATTCAGTCAATCCTGGATATGCATGTAATAAATTTTAGAAACAAAAGACAATCTTGACAATAGTTCCTTACAATTTTAATTAATATTTTGCGTCTTTTAGGCCATATTTTTTTTTCCGTTTAAAGAGAAAGGATATTCCAATGGTTACTTCTAGCAGAGATTATGTTTAATAAACAGTGTCATCCTCAAAATTCTAGAACATTTTACACATGAATACATTCACAACAAAATTAACAGACTGAAAAATACATTTAGTATGGTAATAAATATGAATGTACATAAAACTTTTTTAGATAATATTCAAGTGGTGCATTATCTTTTAAACTTGTCAAAGGATTTGCATAAAGCATACTTTGACTATCATCTAAACAGCCAAAAAATTGAAAACATTCTGAAAAAGATTCATTTTTTTCTCCTTTTGGGAATCAATTGGGCAATACATTTTTTTTCACCCCCCCAACTCTTGGTTTTCAAGATTTTTCCATTGAACAGAAAGTAAAAAAATTTTGGCCTTATTTATAAAAATATGAAATCCATACCTAAACACAAACCCTAAAATATGGCATTTCTTTCCCAATATATCATTTTTTTTTTATTGTCATTATTTGCTCCATATTTTCTCATTACTACTAATATATTTGCAAATGATACTCATTTTCGTATTGAAACAAGAACTCCTTAAGGTTTTGGTAAGAGTTTATTTTGCAAAGGAGAAATTTCAAATTACAGCTTTGTTTTTTTTTCCATACAACTTCAAAATCTATATCTTATCAAAACCTGTTAAAAATATTTACCTTGATGGGTGGATCAGATGGTGCTTCAAAAAACATGTCTGTCATAAATGGCTTTGGACAAAGTTCTATCATATATTGAGCTGCTTTACGACCAGATACTCTGGAAGCTCTATACGTTTTCTAAAATATAACAAGAGGCTACCAAAAGCCTGAATCCCTCACCTGTTATTTTTTGTGTAGATCTTGAATCAATGATTATTTCTGCTATTTAATGTATACCTCCACATTTTTCGCCTTAATCCTGAACCCAAATATATCTGGTTGCTAGGGACTTTTCCATTGGTTGCTATTGATTTTGTCAATGACCTTGACCCTTGAGACTCCATATTGACTTCAACAGCTATATTATAGGGTACTGAATCTAAATGTATATGGTTGCTAGGGACTTTTTCATCAGTTGCTATTGCATTTTTCAATGACCTTGACTCTCAATTTTACTTATACAGCTACCATTTAATTTATTTCAAGTTATAATGAACATTTTTGCTGTTTATAGTTTGTCTTTATCTATAATAATATTTCAAGTTAATAACCTAAAACTGCAAAATTTCCTTAAAATTAACATTCAGGGGCAGTAATCCCAAAATGGGTTGACTGATTCTGAAAATTTCATGGCAGGTAGATCTTGGTCTCATAAACATTTTTAATTCTTGTCAGTTTTGCTGTAACTGCTTTAGTTTTTGAGATATGAGCCAAAAAGTGCATTTTCCACCTATGTTCTATTTCTGGCCATGCCAGCCATGTTTCTCGATGGACAAGAAAATAAAACATAAACTTTATACTAGATACTCTGAGGATCTTTCAGTCTAAGTTTGGTCGCAAGTGGCCCACTGGTTTCAGAGGAGATTTTGAAAGTTAACAAAGATGACGAAAAAATGTGAAAAATTGCTTTAAAAGGGCAAAAATTCCTATAAGGGGTCAATTAACGATTTTGGTCATGCTGACTTATTTATAGATCTTACTTTGTTGAACATTTTTGCTGGGTACAGTTTGTCTTTATCTATAATAATATTCAAGATAATAAACTAAAACTGCAAAATTTCCTTAAACTTAACAATTCAAGTGCAATAACCCAACAAATCTGAAAATTTCAAGGCAGGTAGATCTTGACCTGATGAACTTTTTTACCCTGTCAGTTTCGCTCTAAATGCTTTAGCTTTTTGAAATGGTCGACAAACTGAGATGAACTGATAATAATGCAACTTTATAGAACATATCAAGTAGTTCTCATCAAACTAACTTAAGCAGAAAACTTAACATTAAAAATTGCTAATTAATTGAAAGTCACAGGACCATTATCTAGGGGGCAGGGCCTAAAAATGGTCAAGATGTACTGATAGTAATGCAACTTTATAGAAAATATAATTGATCTATCACAAGCAGTTCCTACCAAACTAAATTAAGCAGAAAACTTGACATTGAAAATTGCTAAACCATTACATAGGGGGCAGGACCTCAAAATGGTCAACAAACTGAGATGTACTGATAGTAATGCAACTTTATAGAAAATATCATTGACCTATCACAAGTAGTTCCTATCAAACTAACTTAAGCAGAAAACTTAACATTGAAAATTGCTAAACCATTACATAGGGGGCAGGGCCTCAAAATGGTCAACAAACTGAGATGTACTGATAGTAATGCAACTTTATAGAAAATATCATTGATCTATAACAAGTAGTTCCTATTAAACTGATTTCAGCAGAAAACTTAACAATTGTTGACGCCTATGTTCGCTGCAAAAGCAACATCTATGTCTCACCTTCTACAACTTTCGTCACAGGCGACACAAAAACACAAACTTCATACTAGATACCCTAAGGATCATTCCACCAAAGTATGGTCAAAATTGGCCCAGTGCTTTCAGAGGATATCTTTAAAGGAAAGTTTACGCCAGACGATGACGACGGACGACGCACAGCACTGATGGCAAAAGCTCACATGGCCTTTTAGGCCAGGTGAGCTAACAAAAACAAGTATCAATATAGATAATTCAATCTTAAAAAGTGCTAACCAAATATCAAATCTAATTTTATACGAAGACAGTCATCCAAATGTTGCAGACGTGATTTTACCAACAGGGGAAACAGAGCGGAAATCATACTTCGACAGCCATTCTACTATGTATAGTAATGGAACCGTAATGGACAAATCCGGACTCCCAAAAGCGGAATTCCACTTTAAAGCAGAGAAAAATCAGGTCTGTGTTGCACTTATTGGGGAGTATTATTTTGCAGCTGGGTTAAGTGCAGTCCTGTGTTGCACTTTCTTCTAAGTTTACAAAATGTTAATAAATTGTTGACACTGAGATATGTTTCACCTACTGGCAGAAAAACTGACAGCATGCATTTCAGTAAATGAACTATATTGCAGGAGTTCTGGCCAGAACATTTCAATGAAAATAAAATGTACTAATGCTAAATGTTTCAACTGATTATACATCATATATGTATAAACATGTATGTTATTGATATGCAAGAGTTCCAGCTAGCCCAAAAAATAAATTGGACGTTGCCTTTCTACTCTTTAAGTGCTCCCCTCTGCCTTCTGATTTGAATATGACATAAAGCAGCAGCAAGGAGAACTTTCCAATAGAAATAAGCAAGAATAAATGACTGCAATATGCATTCAAAGAAACAAAGAAATCATTTGAAGTGCAGTAACGTTACATTTTTTACATTTCTTATTAATTGATGTCAACTTGTCTGCCCTGTTCTGATGTGAAACAAAATTATGAGCACCTGTTCCCAGAAATATGCACAGTACCTTCAAATCTTACCTGGAATAATGTGGAACAATGTCTGTTCATATCAGAACACTAGTTTTCTATATATCAGATTTCAATACTAAGCATTAATTAACTATAAAAAACAATTAACTTACCTTTTGTCTGTCATTCACTGGGTAAAGAAATGGGTCATCTAAGAACATGTAATGTGGTGCAGTTGAATCCTGTAATACATGTATAGATATTTAAATAAAATATGGGTACGATAAAGTGGAGTAACATATATACTTGACAATTTGCCTCCCCCTGCCTAAATTAAGTCACCCTGTTTTCTCATTATTTTTTTTGTTTCCCCAGCATGAAAATACTTGTAAAAAATATTATTCTAGCTACATATAATACAAAAATATAGTATATCTATGATTATAAAGAAATGAAAAAAATACATAATGTTACAATCATTTAATATTTATCCTCGAATATTTCTAATCCATGACATCAATATGGTATTATTAGCATTTGTAACAATTATCATTACCTACCCTCTGAACTGTTTCTGCTAAGCATTTCAACACTGTCAATTCATCCCTATTTTTGAATACAGAATAAAAATTTACATGTGCTACAAAACTCTACATGAGGTTTACAAAAATACACCATTTTTCATGTTATTAACAAAATAATAAACTTGAAATGAATGTTTCAGTTTACTAAATATAAATTATTAAGGTGCACGGATTGAAAAAGTACCAATCTTCCCCTTTTTTATGACTGTATAAACATCTCATATCACATAAAATATAATGACAATAATATACAAAGCACTTTAAATATTTTTATAAGCAAATAGTCCAAACTATATAAAGCCTATCCTCCCAAGAGCCTATCATGTTATGATCTTTATTTACCACATACATTTAATGTAATTTTAACTGAATTTCACTTAAAGGAATATTGTGGATTGCTCTTTTTATCACCTAGCAGTCCACTTGGAAAATTTGTCCTCTGGACAGAACCTTTTCACCCAAATGGGCAACAAAGGATTTAATAAATTCATATACAAAACACCAGAAATACTGTGAGCAAAGCTCACTAATTGATACCCCCGCACCCCCTATCACAAGGAATGGCAAAGTCAATGTTTTGCTATGGAAAACATAAAAAGTAGGTCAGATCAAAATCTAAAATAGGAGGTGCACTATGGCATCATGTGATAAAGATTCTCTGAAAGTCTCATGGAATTCCCTTTGGTGGTTTAGGAGGAGTTGCGGATGGCATACTGGTTATCGTAGAATGGCTTCGCGTTGTGTTTAGGGGAGTTGGTCAAGGCGTCAACAAAATGAATGCGTTTTTCATTACAAACTTCTAATAACCAACTAACGTTACAATAGCGTTACGTCACAATGTTGAGCGGCCGCGCCGCCAAAGGCGACGTTACTTTTAGCGTAATTTACAACATTCTCGGGCCGCCGAAAATCACTTTTTACCAAAATAAATTACAATATGATAAAATTATTTTTAGAATAAAATGTCTATATCTCTGATCAATATCAATTCTAATGTCAATAAGTAATGAATGAGTAATAAAACTTGCACTGAAGAAATGAATTAAAATTAAACTCAATTGTCTCTAACTAAATAAAATTAGCACAGTCTCTAATGATATAATTAACACAGTCTCTTTTTCTATCATATCCTCCGGCGGGCAAAATGGTTCATTCGTCGATGGCTCCTCTTACTTCCAACGGAAACAGTTTCACTATGGGACGATTCGTAATTCCATTTTCTGTTTTAATTACGGCAGATCGGATAAGTCCATCTTTTCCACGCACCAGCTCCTTCACAACGGCAAGTTTCCATGTAATGCGATTGGAATCGTTATGCACAAGTACTACATCTCCAGCTTTAATTAATTGTTCGTTTTTACCGGTCGTACGATGATACTCTAGCAAAGACGTTAAATATTCATGCGTCCATCGTTTTTGAAACTGTTGTAAAAGTTCGTTCTGTCTTTGTAAGTTTCTGTTAAGTTTCGAATGTAAATTTTCCGTCAAAACACTATTTTCTAATGCGATTTCATCTGGTGCCCAGTCGGTTCTACGTCCATATAACATATGTGCTGGTGTCAGCGGTTCGGGATCTGTGATATCGGTAGATATATAAGTTATCGGACGATTGTTCATAGTTGCTTCTATTTCAGTCACAATAGTTCTTAGCATTTCTGTACTAACGCACGTTTTCCCTAATGTACACTTTATAGCTCTTTTCGTGATTCCAATTAGTCTTTCCCAATAACCTCCAAACCACGGAGCACGATTCGGAATAAATTTCCACTCGGTTCCCTTTTCGTTTAATAGTCCTTGGATTTTATTGTCTCTATTAGATCTTGTAATTCGCTCTGCTGATGCTTTGAAATTTGAACCATTGTCCGAAATCATAATTCTTGGAACGGATCTCCTTGCACAAAATCTTCTAAATGTCAAAATAAACGATTCCTCACTCAAATCGGGAACAATTTCTAAGTGCACGGCCCTCGTTGCGGCGCAAGTAAATAAGCATATGTACGATTTCGTATGTTCGTTGTTCGGTCCTTTGGTTTCCAGAGCTCCTGTGAAATCTACCCCGGTTACGGAAAATGGAAATTCATAATTAACTCTATGTTTAGGTAGGGGTGGTGGATCTGGCGCACTATACGGTCTCCCGAATATTTTCCTACATGTAACACATTTTCGAAGTTGCGATCTTACGGTCTGTCGAATTCTCGGTATCCAATATTTCTGTTGAATGTTGGCTTTACAGCTGCAATTATATACAATCCGGATAGGAGTTGTTGTGGAATCTTTACGCACTGGGTGATGCGGAATATAGTGAATCGTATGTGTTGGTTGTTCATTGTCAATAGGTATTCTTTCAATAAAACCTCTCCTCTCTTGTTCAGCAATATTTTCTCCATATTTTCGGAATATCTCGGGTTCTTTCACTAGACGACGAATTACAGATTCGGTTCTCCGTTTAGCAGTTTCTCTGTTGGTAGGTAGTTCGGGCGAATCTTCTTTCCATGGTAATTTAGCAACATATTTCTCGTTCTGTTTGATAATTGAGTTTTCCATGTAGTCTGCGATAATTTCATTCATTTTCGGATCATTCTGTTCTTTGGCGTTGATTCCTAACGATTCAAGTTTCCAAAATTTCTCAAGATCGGTTTCTTCCTGTTTGCGGCATACAAGAATGTTCATCATTGAAGTTGACATGTTGTTGCTCTTAGTAGGGACGGGTCCAGATAATAAATAACCTATTTTTGAACTTACAGCGGTAGGTCCATTTCCACGTATTATCTTGTCCTGTACTATATCCCAATAGAAGTCTCCACCAATTAATAAGTTAATTTCAAATTGTTCTCCATGCATTACTGGATGGGCTAATTGTAGTCCTCGTAAATACGGAAATCTCTGTGATGACGGAATGTCCTGATTTTGGAGTGCGGGTGCTATAGTGGGTACGATCAGTACTTTGATTGGTATAAGGTCTCCTTCGTTTGACTTCAAATATATTGTTGTTTTATCTAAGTTTCTTGTTTTCTTGTCGGCGTTTCCAAAAGTAGATATACTGAGGCTTTCGGAATCTTCTTTTTTCACATTGAGCTTTGTGGCTAAGTCTTGAGTTATGAAAGATCGTTGCGCCCCTTCATCAAATAGAATATTTGCGTCAATAAAAGTATTTTCATAAACTACTGGGCTTATAGCGGTTTTCAAAAGAACTGCAGATCTATCCTCGCTGTTTGCGGTATACATTACTGATGTTGCCGATTCCTGTTCCTTGCTCTGAGTTTTATCTTGTGACTTGTGACTCGTACTTACCTTCTTTTTACAAAGTGTTGAGTGATGTTTGCGGTGACAAAACTTACATGTATTTCTTGAGTTACAATCGGCTACTCGATGTGTACCAAGACAGTTGAAACAAAGGCTCCTTTCTTTTACAATTGAAATTCTTTCCTCATAATCGGTTACCTCTTTACACTCGTTTGTCCAGTGGTTTCCATTACAATAAACACATCTCTTCTTTGTCAATGTTGGTGTTTTCTCAAAAGACTTTTTTGTGAACTTTTTCCGCTCGTTTTGACGTCTAACTCCTGTTACGAAGTTTGCACTTGGAGTTGCTCCATTGTATTTTTGCGCATAGTCTGTATATCCCGATTCCTGAATAGAAATCTCTTGTGTAATTGCACAACGAAGTGTCTGTATGTTCCAGTTGTCATGTCCATTTTCTCGCGTGATTGTTTTTCGAAATTCTGGCGGCAGTTTACTAAGAATAACTGGTATAAGTAGTGATCCAAACATTTCCTGACTCTGGCCTAACGACTCTAAACCACGTATATAAGCTTCTGATTTGTCATGAAATGTTCTTAAACTGTCAATATTATCTAGCGGTGCGGGCAAATCTAATAGCGATTTCATGTACGCATTCGTTATCTTGTGTGGCTGGCCATAGCGGTTTCTCAGTAACTCAATTGCTGTGTGGTAATTTGCATTTGTCATTGTCAAACCTGATATTACATTTGCGGCGTCATATTGAAGCAATGATTTTAAATACGAAAACTTCTGGACATCAGTAAGAGTATGATTGAAGTGCACGGTCGACTCGTAGGAGTCCCAAAAGTACTGCCAATCGAGTATTTCTCCACTAAAATTCGGTAGTGACAACTTCGGAAGACGGTGATTCTGGCTAGACATGGTACTCATTTGTGAAAATGTTTGAGTGGCTTCACGTTGTGTTTGAGTTTGGTTTGTGAATGGATTGAACTCAGGAGCATTACCACGGAGTGTTGAATTACTACTACATGCGGGGTTTGCGTTTGTGTCCAAGTACTTCTTGTATTTGCGTAATTTATCGTCTAACTCTAAATAATACTCATCTGACTCCATGATTTCATCTGCCATATCCTCCTCCTCTGTTTTCTCTAGAATCTGTCCATCCAAACCTTCAAGTGTCACTTTCTTTTTTTGAATATTGTTCAAAATGTTTTTCACATTCTCGGAATCAACAAGTTCCTCTTTGGTAACATCTTCCAGTTTCTTTAGGAATTTTGTCACGGCTGCCTTGTTTGCGGCTCTCAAAGATTTCAGTCGTTGTACATCCATCTTTTGTTTTTGGTCACGGCACCACAATATCGTAGAATGGCTTCGCGTTGTGTTTAGGGGAGTTGGTCAAGGCGTCAACAAAATGAATGCGTTTTTCATTACAAACTTCTAATAACCAACTAACGTTACAATAGCGTTACGTCACAATGTTGAGCGGCCACGCCGCCAAAGGCGACGTTACTTTTAGCGTAATTTACAACATTGGTACCCCGTATCACAATGAATGGCAAAGTCCATGTGTTGGTATGGAAAACCCCAAATGTTGGTCAGATCAAAATCTAAAATAGGAGGTGCACTACAGCATCATGTAATAAAGATCCTCTGAAAGTTTCATCAAATTCCATTCAGTGGTTTAGGAGGAGTTGCGGATGGCATCATGGTACCCCTATCACAATGAATGTCAAAGTCCATGTTTTGGTATGGGTAACCCCAAATATTCATCAGATCAAAATCTAAAATAGGAGGTGCACTATGGCATCATGTAATAAAGATCCTCTGAAAGTTTCATCAAATTCCATTCAGTGGTTTCGGAGGAGTTGCGGATGGCATCATGGTACCCCTATCACAATGAATGTCAAAGTCCATGTTTTGGTATGGGTAACCCCAAATATTCATCAGATGAAAATCTAAAATAGGAGGTGTACTATGGCATTATGTAATAAAGATCCTCTGAAAAATTCATCAAATTCCATTCAGTGGTTTAGGAGGAGTTGCGGATGGCATCATGGTACCCCTATCACAATGAATGTCAAAGTCCATGTTTTGGTATGGGTAACCCCAAATTTTCATCAGATCAAAATCTAAAATAGGAGGTGCACTATGGCATCATGTAATAAAGATCCTCTGAAAGTTTCATCAAATTCCATTCAGTGGTTTCGGAGGAGTTGCGGATGGCATCATGGTACCCCCTATCACATTGAAAGTCAAAGTCCATGTTTTTCTATGGGAAACCCCAAAAATTGGTCCGATCAAATTCTAAAATAGGAGGTGTAAAATGCCATCATGGGATGAAGATTCTCTGAAAGTTTCATCAAATTCCATTCAGTAGTTTAGGAGGAGTTGCGGATACAAAGTTCGGACGGACGGACAGACGGCGCGACGGACGGACACAACAAATACTATATACCCCGCTTTTTTCAAAAGCTGGGGTATAAAAATGCATCTTTCCTTATTTTGCTTTGATATTACTCCATATTAGAAAAGAAATCAAGATGAAAGTTTAAAATTAATCAATAACTGGTTCCTTTCCAATTTTTTTATACAATTGCCAATCAACATGCAGCTAGAGTAAAGACAGCGAGTTTCAGTTAAAAATCACACTACTCAGCGAAAACATTGCCTTCGTTTCCGGAGTTCCGTGGCGGTTTTTTCCATGAATTTGTTGCATTCAACCTCAAATGCAGATTAACTCGGAAGAATGCAGTGAAACTCCAAAAACATGCTGCAAATTCTCTGATTAGCATCTCAATGACCACTAATGTATATTGTACTTGTGATTATAACCTTGCATATATGTGAACTTAAAAATAGCATTGCAAGCAATCATTGGAAGAGGAAACCTTGATAGAAAGAGTAGCAACATTAATTAAGGTTACTAGAGGAGCATTATAGACTCGGACTTTCAGCAACATGTGTACCTGAAAAAAAGAAATCTTTAATTGTTAGAATTATTCATGTCTGTCTGTCTCGGTTATTCATGAAATCATTTCATTACACATATAAGCTTACATTCAGACATGTGGACCATATATAAAATATAACTTCAAAACAACTTGAAAATAATTTAGTTGCAAGTGGTGAACAGTTATACCAATGCTAAGTATAATGGCATCTGCTTTTTTGAATATCCTCAGCTGATGAATTTTAACATCTCAAAGTCAACTTTATAAGTTAGATTATGTATTACTGACAACTCCAAGCTAATCTATGAAAATGTAAAATTACTCATCCCACAGCAAGTTCTCATCATACCTTTACACTCTTATAGCAAATGTTCAGTTAAACAAAGAGTTTGATACTCTGATTATATTTCAGTGTGCTAATATCGTAAAACATTATGTAGGGAACAGTAGAACCATAACTTTCAAACTTGATATCGATCTCACCGCTCTATATCTTCCGAAGGAAGTATTGACCATTTTATCAATATTTAATACTGAAGCTGCCAATTGGTCTTTTCCAAAAGGATTTAAATGTATACGGGTAGTATGACGATAAAATGGTCAACCGATATAGAAGTGGACACAGTGACGACAACTCACGCAAGTAAAAGGGTCATTGAAGGCATGTCAAGAAAGGAATATCTGCAGACGTAAGGCTTTCTTATTGAAGAAACAAGACATGGAAAACAAGGAGGAGAATGAAAAACCTGCTTCTCATCAAGAGTATTTAGGGGGTCATGAACTGAAGTTACACACTACACCACCGATCCACGAAAGAATCCGAGAAACCAGAAACTCTGTCAACTACTCTGGACCAGCCACTAGATCCCGCCAGTAAAGGTGCCGAGGGTCGCCAGACGACAATCACCACTGAAACAGGAATGTACATCGATAGATAAAATAGTACTTTACCAGCCACAGACTAGGCAACAAAAATCTCGTCTGCATTTAAGTTAATTATAGTGGCGTCTGCTAATTTGAATATCCCAAGCTGATGAATTATAAGTTCAAAACAACTTGAAAATTAATTTAGTTGCAAGTGGAGAACACTGAACAGTTATACCAAAGCTTGTTATAATGGCATCTGCTTATCTGAATATCCCAAGCTGATGAATTTTAACATGTCGTATAGAATAGAGAATGGAAACGGGGGAATGTGTCAATAGACAACAACCCGACCAAAGAGCAGAAAACAGCTCAAGGCTACCAATGGATCATCAATGCAGCTGGCTCCTAAACAATAATGTATATTAGTTCAGCAAAATAGACGGCACACTAAATCCGAAACATAAAAATGAACCAAATTCAAAAAACACACAAGACTAACAAAGGCTAGAGGTTCCTGACTTGGGACAGGCCCAAAAATGCAGTCAGCTTTGAGTTAGATCATGCATTCCTGACAACTCCAAGCTTATCTATGAAAATGTATAAGTACCCATCCCTCTGCAAGTTCTCATCAAACCTTTTCTATCATGGCAAATGCTCGGTTAAACAAAAAGTTTGTAAAGTACAACTAAAAGTTCAGACTTGAATTGTAGTACAATTGTAGTAAGACATTTTACAGGAAGAGAAAATACTTCCCAAGTGCTTTACTTGGAGAAAATTATTAACATTGTGTTATTTTTGACGTTGAAGTATGGACCAAAAAATGATTCATGTCTTAGTAAGTCAGTAAATTAATACCAATCATTGGTCAAAGAAACCATGTGCAGTCAATTTTCTATGCCACAAAATATCAAAATTTTCATCTTTTTAACCTTTATTTTCTCAAATTTTGCCAGACAATAAAAAAGGGAATGAAATAACTACAGTATTATTTTTCTGATTTATTATACACATATATTCTCCGGATATATATATGCATATTTTTTTATTAAGTTAATAAAAGAACAGTGTTCCAATGTTACTGGCCGCAAGCACTTCGTTTAGTGGAGAAAATTAAATAGATCCAACACAATATTTGCTTAGTACTTGTACATCCATTAAGGTAATTTTAGCAAAATTTCAAAGTTCAAGGGCAATTAATCCACAAAAAATCATAGTATGGCACTCGATTGATATACCATTGAAATACATATTCCACATGAATTTAATCAAAATCCGCAAATAAATGTAGGCTTGATAGCGCCTACAAAGCAATTTTAGCAAAATTTCAAAGTTCAAAGGCAATAACACTGCCAAAAATCATGTTACGGCACTTGAATTCGGACTTGATCGAGCTGCCATCAAAACACATCTTCCATATAAGTTTCATCAAAATCCGCAAATAAATGTACGTGTGATAGTGCTTACAAGGCAATTTTAGCAAAATTTCAAAGTTCAAAGGCAATAACTCTCCCAAAAATCATGTTACGGCTGTAATTTCAGACAAGAACATTTTTGAGTGAATTTCCCATCTTGGTTGACAATCTTGGTGATAGGGTACAATTCTGAAAGAGGACCAATCTGCCAATTTAAGTTCCAATTGGCTCAGTAATTCAGACAAGAACATTTTTGAGTGAATTTCCCATAATGTTAAACTAAGTTCAGCTGTGATGGACAACTTGGTTCACAGTCCACGATATCAGACACAGTGACCCTTTGGGTCAGGTGAGGTAAAAAGATGACTGTAGTTGTAAGATATCATTGACACATCATTATGGGTTTTTAAGAAATTGACAACAATGCAAAAATTTAATCACTCAAGCATTCTGACTCAAATGTTGCTAAGTTTGTGTTCAAATTTGTAAGATGACTTTTGCTGCACTATGTAAGATGAATTAAGCAGTGTATCATCATCGATACTTATCAATAGGCTTTAGGATCATAGTGATCAAGTATCTCTGATAAAACACCATGGATTCCTAGGATATGAAATTTAATGCAAAACTTTATTAGAGTCACTCATGCGTTAGATATAGGTTAAAGTAATCCAAATTTTATAAAACTGTGTTCTGTGTAATAGGGGGAATGTAATGATATAGTATCACTGATGTATCTCAATGGATTTCTGAGAAATGAACCTAAATGCAATAAAGGGCTTCGCAATACACAGCATGATACGACCGCAACATGTTTTTTTGCCACCTTTAACCCCCTGTATCTCTAAAACTGTAAAACATAGTAAAAATTTATTGCCATACTAACGAAAGTACTCATCAAGGTGAATTAAAGAAAAAATTTCCATTAAAATGAAAAATAAACAAATTTACATATCAAGGCACATTGTTTTTTGGTCCTTTCAACCCTTTATACATGAATCTCAAAACCTGTAAAATACAGAAGAAATCTGTGGACACACTACTGGAAACACTCATCAAGATGAATTAAAAGAAAAAAATCACCATTAAAACTGGATGAATAATAAAAATTTTAGGCTTCCTGCAAATGACTAATTTGTCCCCTTTAAGCCGTTTGATCTCCGCAACGCAAAAGTAACACAAAAATGCCTGGAGGAACTTTTATTGTATTTCTTATGAAGAAGCATTTAAAAAAATCATCAAAATCAGATAAGAAATCAAAGCTTCAAAAATGAAGGTGTGTCCCTTTTTTGGCCCCTTATATGTCTAAAACAGTAAGAGATAGCGAAAAACGGATCATACCCAGGTTAGACTTAGATCAATGAACACTGTAAATCAAAAATCATAAAAATTGGATAAAATTTTTAAAAAGTTATAAAAAAACCCTTAATGACCCCTAGAAACAAAAATTGGAAGGGCCAGATTTCCCAAAATCAATCTTTACCTGTACTTCTTGTGGGGAAACATTGTGGTAAAATATCATTAGGATACATTCAATAGTACAAAAGTAAATGAGCGGAAACCTAATTGTCTACGGACGCTGACACCGACGATGAAGACTCATACCATAATACGACCACAAATATTAGCGGTCATATAAAACCAGACGGACAAGTGTAAATATGTAACATGCCCTGACCACATTCATGAAAGGGGCATAAAAACCAAGTGTTCAGTATGTCAAATATACAATTTACATGTATTAGACTTCTCAATTCCAATAGAAGTGATTTTTTTCTCCAAACCTTTCTACCAACCTTTTCTTTCTCTTTGGAAATTTTATTTCTCTGCTGGTTCCATTTTGTGTGGCATTTGATAACCCTGATACCTCTGAAAGTATTTAAATATTTCAATAAATATTTTTGTTCCTTGATAATTGGGACAAGATACAAATGACATTCTTCATTACAGGGTTTGGACAAAAGCATAAGTTCCTGGGGTATGTGGTATTATTTTAAAAAAAAAAAGTTGGGCTCATGTATGCAGAGGAGAATTTTATGAATAACTTTCTTGCCCCTCCCCTTCCCATAAAAAATAATGGTAGCTTCATTAGAGAAGAAATTTTATAACTTTCCTCTCATGAAAATGTCAATAGTGTCATTATTTACCCTACTTATTATATTCTAATTATTAGGATATGGTACTGGGTGCTCTAACTTTACAATAAATTTAGGACATATCCTAAATTAGGACGGGTTCGAAAACATCACTTAGGATTAAGACATATTCTAAGACTATCTTACAACATATTGAAAACCTGGCAAGATTAAACATAATATAGCTGAGTTTTGTTGTCTAGAACTTGTGAAGCTAGGGTAACTTCCTGGTACAAAATAATCATTTTCATGATATAAAATTATAGAGGCTCCAAGGAGCCTGTCTCGCTCACCTGGATTCAATTTGCCAATCAACAACCATAAAAGCACCTAAGAAAAAAAAAGTCTGTATTATTGGACATAATTATGAAAGAGGACAATCTAAAAACCATGGCTGCCAAGTCTGTTTCCAATTGGCCAAGTGCTTTCAGACAAAAAGATTTTTTTAAATTAATTTTTCCCATCCTATGTTAAACTAAGTTTGGCTATGGCAACCATCTTTGTTGACAGTCCAGGTCATCTGACACAATTATGAAAGATGACCAATAAAGGACCATTTCTGCCAATTCTGGTTCCAATTGACTCAATGGTTTCGGACAAGATTTTTTATTTATTTTCCACAGGGTCCTATGTTAAACTATGTTCAGGTGTGGCGGCCTTCTTGATTGACATTCTGGATCATGTGACACAATTCTGAAAGATCATTTCTACCAAGTCTGTTTCCAATTGGCTTATTGGTTTCAGACAAGAAGATTTTTTAATGAATTTTCCCATAGGGTCCTATGTTAAACTAAGTTCGGCTGTGGCGGCAATCTTTATTGACATTCCAGGTCATCAGACAAATTTCTGAAAGAGGACCCTTAAGGACCATTTCTGACAAGTTTGGTTCCCATAGGCTTAGTATTTTTAGTCAAGAAGATGTTTTAATGAATTTTCCCATAGTTTCCAATGTTAAACTAAGTTCGGTTGTGTCGGCCATCTTGATTGACTTTTTTTGTCTTTGGACACACTTCTGAAAGAGGACCATTTAAGGACCATTTCTACCAAGTTTGGTTACAATTGGCTTTGTAGTTTCAGACAAGAAGATTTTCAATGAATTTTCCCATAGTGTCCTATGTTTAACTAAGTTCAGCTGTAGTGGCGATCTTTGTTGACATTCTGGGTAATCAGACATATTTCCGAAAGAAGACCACCTAAGGACCATTTCTGCCAAGTTTGGTTCCAATTGGCTTAGTGGTTTCAGACAAGAAGATTTTTTAATGAATTTTCCAATAGGGTCCTATGTTAAACTAAGTTTGGCTGTGGCAGCCATCTTGGTCAGAGGTTCGAAATTCATAACACATGGATCAATTCATTAAAGTTTGGTTGAGATTAGTTCAGTAGTTTCAGAGGAGAAGATTTTTAAAATTTCACCCCCCTTTTTTTATTCTTAGCATGGCAGCCATATTGATATGAGGTCAGGACATCAGACAAATTTTTGGAAGGGGACCACCCAATGCCCATCCCACAAAGTTTGGCCCCAACTGGCTAAGTAGTTTCAGGAAAAGATTTTTTTGTAATTGTGGACTGTCGGACGACAGACGAAAGACGCAAAGTGATGGCAAAAGTGATGGCCTTTTAATCAAGACGAGCTAAAAACTCAGAAACAGAACGAAAAATTAATATGATAAAAAAAAAAAATCAACCTTCCATACTCAATTTTTTCAAAACTCTGATTGAATAAGAATAAAAATAAAATTAGATGTGTCTGTTGTGTCTATGTTCGTGGTTTGTCTGTTAGATGACATTGACTTATTGGTATGTCATTGTTGACCTTTTCTGTTATCCATTTTTTATTTATTTGTTTAACTTTCATCAAGGGACATGGGCCTAAAAAATTGACATTTCAAAGATTTTTATAACTTGAGTTTTAGAAATGAATAATTTACCTTTTGTTTGATTTTTTACAGCAGTACTTGAAATTTCTGTATGTCTACACCTTTGTAACCATGATGATCTGTAATTATATAAGAAAATACAAAACAATGATTTTTATTTCAAGTGGAATTAACATGGGGCATTTAGAAGTGAAAAGAATCAAAAGACTGGGCATGTTCATAAAGAAAAAAATTTGATACGAAATTAAATTTAAACTAGCGATTGTGTGTCTGTAAGATACAATGCCCTATCATTCTGCAAATAGAATACCCATCTATCATTTATGATGGGAAATTGTTTTGAGAATTAATTTAAATATATATGAAAGTTTCATAATATATCCTGCTTACATTAACTTTTACCCCATTAAAAATAATGATTCCACAGTATTACATTTTGTTTTTGACATAAAAACCAAAGAGTAAAATTTAGTGGAATCACTCAAGCCTGACATGTAGGATATGTGTCTATGTATTTCTATTACTTATGTTGGTGATCTGTGTTGAACTAAAGAAGATGATTGTAGTTTATAATATCATCAGGGTTTTTTTTAGAAATAGACTATAATGCAAAAATTTAATCAAATTCACTATCAGGCCATCATTAAAATGAATATTATTGTTCTTCGTTTGCCGTTTCTGACTCATGGCCCAAAGTATCGGGTCGGTAGGTAGGACATTAATTTTTTCCCCAAGAAAATTTGACATATGTGATGATCATTTTTACTGCTATGATGATAACAACAACCATGAATTTGGGGTATATAATCTCAATATCTATGAACCTGATGAATAAAAACTTTTTTTGATCTACCAATGATCACTCTTTAAGGTAAAGGTGTAAAACAAGAGGCTCAGTGGGCTGAGCCTGTATCGCTCACCTGGCAGTCAGAAACTTTTGAATTGACAGACTAGATTGATTTCTGGAAACTTTGTAAATGATCTTCTATAAATGCTTCATACCAAATATAAGTTCATTGGCCAAATGGTTTCAGAGGAGAAGTTTTAAATTTCGACCGATCAGAACATATAAAGGTTTCTGGTGGCAATTTTGTTTCACGTACTAGAAAGATTTATGCAAAGTTTGTAAAGGACCTTCCATAGATGCTCCATACTAAAAATCAGTTCATTTGGCTTTACGGTTTCAGAGGAGAAGAAATTTTAAATTTTGACCAATCAGAACATGTAAATGCTCATGACGGCCATTTTGTTTCACGGGCCAGGAAGATTTATGCAAACTTCCTAAAGGACCTTCCATAGATGCTCCATACCAAAAATCAGTTCATTTGGCTTTACGGTTTGTAAGGAGAAGAAATTTTACATTTCAACCAGTCAGAACATGTAAATGCTCATGACGGCCATTTTGTTTCACGGACCGGGAACATTTATGCAAATTTCCTAAAGGACCTTCCATAGATGCTCCATACCAAAAATCTCATCATCACCATTCACTAAGGATACCATGTTTACTTTAAAAACCAAATATTGTTGAAATCCGTGCAAGTGTAAAAAATGGCCGTCCAAAACAAACTTTCATCCTCACCGTTCAACCATGTTTACCTTGACAGTAGCTTTCATCTTCATTTTCTTTCTGTAATTCAGGAAAAAATAGCAAAAAACAGCATTTTGACCCCTATGTTCTATTTTTAGTAAGGGCGGACATGTTTTTCGACCAATCAAAAATCCAAGCACTAACTTTCTGCAGGATACCCTAAGGAACAATCTTACCAAGTTTCATTTGATTTTGAATAGTAGTTTCAGAGAAGAAGATTTTTGAAATAATAACATAAAAAAAAGCCAAAAATGTCAAAAAAGGGCAATAACTCTAACATCAGTTGACAGATTTTCACGAAAATCAGCACACAGGTAGCTCTCATCATGCTGAACACTTTCAACCTGCCAGAATTTGCCATAACCTAATGATTTTTGAGATATTTGTGAAAAACTGTTGTTTGACCCCTATGTTCTATTTTTACTAACAGTGGCCATGTTTTTCGACGGATCAAAAATCGAAGCATATACTTTGTGCAGGATACCCTAAGGAACAATCATACTAAGTTTTATCCAAATCCATTCAGTAGTTTCACAGGAGAAGATGTTTGAAAAATTGTTAACGATGACAGACGACGACGGTCACAAAGTGATGAGAAAAGCTCACTTGACCTTTCAGGTCAGGTGAGCTAAAAAAATCTGAAGTAATCTGTTTTTATACATTGTTGAGGTAAAAAATGACATTTAAATCTATTCCTCTTTTGACATTTCAAATTAGTAATTATCTAAATATTTAATTTTGATTCTTTTTTCGTATAAAAAGACATCAAACCAACAACAGTTGGGTAGGTACAAATTTGAGAAAATATATATACATTGTAGTAGTAAATGAACTTAATACCTTCATTTCAATTTTAAAACCATCTTTAAACGAATTAAATTTGTATTCCATCAACATCCCATTCAATTAAGTTGTCAAAAACATCCTTTACATCAATCAAATTTATATTCTGTCAACATTGGTTAAGTTGTCAATAACATCTTGCCATATGCCTTCTGAATGCCACCAGTCTCACTTTTCATATCTATGTTTGTTTTATAGACCTTCGTGATCGTATCATAAGATTAATAGGTTCAAAGTAAAGACTTCTTTCAAATTCCTGGGTGAAGCGCAGAAAGACTCTTTATTTTATTGTATCGCTCACCTGGCCTTTATTAGGCCATTATAAAATGTAAGTTCTTTTGCATCCTAAAGGCTTTTAAAGAAACACAAAATGCCAAAGTTTGACTGTTGACCTAAAAAAGGTGGAACATTTGCATCTGTCCCTCCACATGAGATACTAGCCAACTCTGGATAAAGTCTGCCCATTAGTTCCTGAGCAAATGACAAAAAAGTCTTTTCCCATATGGATTCCATAGAAACTTTGAACAACCGCAACGGTATGTTGTTCAGATGAATCTCAACCAAAAGTTTGTAGAGGGTATTGTTGTCATCAATCCTGCAAAGTAGAAGTTCATTTGGTCTTCTGGTTTCTGACAAGAAGATTTTTGAAACATTGGGTTCTGTGTTAACTATGTCCTGCAGTAGTAGCCATCTTGGATTTCCGATCAGCATCAAAATTATAAATCTGGTACAGGACCATCATACAATCATTCAGGCATATTATCAATTCAATCTGTGAAACGGTTTCGAAGAAGAAGTTGTTTGTATTTCCCATAAGGTCTTATGTTAATTATGTCCCATGATGGCAGCCATCTTGGATTTCAAATCGGCACCAAAATTACCATCTAAGGACCATTCCTGCAACACAGAAGTTAATTTGGTCTTGTGGTTTCAGAAGATTTTTGAAATATTGGGTACTGTGTTAACTATGCCCTGCAGTGGTAGCCATCTTGGATTTCCGATCTGCATCAAAATTACAAAAATGGTACAGGACCATCATACAATCATTCAGGCATATTATTTATTCAATCGGTTTCAAAGAAGAAGTTGTTTGTATGTATTTCCCATAAGGTCTTATGTTAACTATGTCCAAATTAAGGTGGCAGCCATCTTGGATTTTCAATCGGCAGCAAAATTACAATTTGTTGGAGGACCATCTAAGGAACATTCCCACAAAGTAGAATTTCATTTGGTCTTGTGGTTTCTGACAAGAAGATATTTTAAATTTCGGCCAATCAAAACACATTATTGGGCCTGGCAGTCATGTTGGATATCCTATCGGAACCAAAATTACAAATTCTGTAAAGGACCTTCCTAGGAACATTTCTGCCAAGTTTGGTTTTTGAGAAGAAGATTGAAATGTGAAAAGTTAACAGACCGACAGAACACAACAGACTGACAAAGTGATGACAAAAGCTCACCCTGGGCCTGACTTTTAGCCACGTCAGTTAAATCTGAGTTGAAGATTTCCCAGTTCTTCACTTTTGAACGAGTATAGCACAGTCGAAGTTGAAAAACATTACGCCTGACTGGTCAATGACAAAAGAATTCGTATTGGATGTGGTTGATCGATGCACGTGCAACTGTCTTCCATGGGTCATTTCCCACTGAAAACAATCTTTGTGTAATTGACTGAGATTACTTGCAGATACTTCTAAATACCGATTCATGAAGAAAACAAACAATGCACCACAATGAATTCGGTACTATTGCACATGTTCATAGAAAAAAATTAATTTTTTAAATCAACAAAAAATAATTTGGGTCGCAATAAATTTGGTGAGTCGGGCGGAAATGGCAAACAAACCTAATTTTATTTCAGGCCTCATAAAATGTAGGTCACAGTGCCTCAAATGTAGCTGAACTGTGTTGTACTATATGAGATAACTGTACCTGACATAGGTTCTTCAATAATACTCTTAAATGCTAAAACTTAGTCACTCAAGCATAAAATGTAGGTTGTTGTGACTCAAATGTTGCTGAGTTGTGTTGTAAGATGACTGCAGTTGTGAAATATCATTGAATTATTATTACAATACCATAGATTTTAATAATAGCGAGAGCAGCGAGCTCTATGGGAGCATAATGGTCATTTAGAAAAGTCTTCTTTTAATGGGGGCAGCCATTAGGCCCAGCCATTATGCAATCCAAAGTGAATTTATTTGTGAATGGCCATATTTTGCTATATACTAAGGCTAGAAAAAGTTTCATTCGCCGGAAACGGAAGTAAGTAAAGCAAGGGAAATAACTTGTTTCAAATTATAATTTTAGAGTCAGAATCATGATATCGGAAATGAGTTTCTCGAAAGGGCTATTGCTGTGCTGGCATCATTGGCCACGCCAACAATATATTACACCTAAATGCAAAAATCTCAAGCATAAAATATAGGATGGATGGATGAATTATTGCTGAACCTTAAATTTCGCCACAATTTATCTATCTAAATTTCTTTACATTTTAAGCAAAAGAAAGATATTCTAGAATAGTAACTAGGATAAATTATTGATTACTTTAGACTATGTCTTCACTCGATTTTAATTGTCGATCACTTTGACCGATTGATTGTTTGATAATTAGCAAAATTATTTAAAACACTAAGATTTGTAAAAACTCATCAGTTATAATAAAATGTGTGAATAATCATTTGAACATGGTGAGTTTACAATCATCAGAGAAAAATCAAAGGACATATTGTTGGCTTATGTTTTTTTTAAATGAGTAGATGAATACTTGGGTGACAATGATGATTAGCAATTTCGGTTCAAAGTTCTCTCACATGGTCAGACTTGTTCTCTGACCCAGTCAAAAATCTGAAGTCAAGGATTATGTTGTTCCATCATTCAATCTGGGTTTTCCTATGACCACGGTCCAGGAACGGTCCGAGTGGTCTAGAGCCAAGTGGTCCGTATGCCAACATGTCTGCTATTCAATGAAAATAACCAATCAGAAGCCATGGTTTACACTGGTGAAATAATGAAACAACCATATTTGAGGTGAAAATAGGAACTATAAACTAGAGGCTCCCAGGAGCCAGTATCGCTCACCTGGACTATGTCCATCTTGACTGGCAGCCTGGAACATTGCTTTCCCCCAATGTAAACAATTGTATTAAATGTCTGTTAATTACTCTGCCTTCACAGGCACTTTTGATATATATATATTGTCCATATATTGGCAATAAAAATATTTGTTTGTTTTGTTTGTTTGTAAGAATAACTGTTACATAAATAATGGGCAATAATCTGATACTTTAATCAATTTCATTACTTTTTGCAGTCTGCAACTCGATTATTTCTAAATAAATGTGCAAAAGACACTTTCCTCATGCATGTTGCCATTTCAAACGTCTGGCTGTCTGCTAATGTAAGTTATCGAAACGTTTATTGTAAATTTGTAAATATCTCCATATCGGTCATGAGACGTAAATATTCCGCATTTTCTTTTACCCTCCCCTATGTAATAATATAACAGGGCAAAAAAAAAATAAAAAATACACGTGTTCCCGCTAACCCTACATACGCTAATTTGTAGTGCCAACCCTAACACTTTTTATGCAATTTTTGAACGAGCACCGTTAAAGCCAGACTAAAATAAAATAATATTGCCTACCTACCTACCCTATTTGTTTCCGGCACGTTAGCGGAAACACATGTATTAATTTTTTTGGCCTAATGATGATAATAATAATAATAATAATAATAATAATAATAATAATAATAATAATTACTTTATTTAATGAGGGTACTAACATTTAGTATACAATACTAATCCCCCCCCCATGGCCCTCGATTGTAAATGATAAATTAATTAATTCAGTATTAAATGTGAATGTTTACAACATAAATATGATAAAACAAGAATCAAAATATTTACATGACTGTTTAGCTGTACAATTTTATTCATCTTGCTTTAAGAAAATATATTCAAAGAATTTTCGTTTGAATATTTCAATGTTATGTGAATTCTTTATTGACAAAGCAGTACTATTATATTATATTATAATATTGTACACTGAAACGTTTTCTTCGTATAATTTGTATTTGGTCTTGCTACAAAAAAGACAACCAGATTTTGTAGAGCGTACTGAATACGGGTTTGTATTAGATTTGAACATATCACATAATTAATCCTGAGCAATATTATTTCTATTACAGAGCTCTGCTTTAGTATAATAGAAAGATATGTTTAGATATCGACAAAAGAATACCAAATCGACAAAACAGTGTGAAAATCCACAAATTCGAAGTTCAAGGAAAAGACAAAGTCAGGAGAATGGAGCACAAGGACACATGTATAACAAATAAAATAAAAACGTATAATAAACTAAATAAAACTCGAATAAGACAGCACAGAAACTAAAGCACTAGGAATGTGAACTCCCATCAAAACCGTTTGTTATTCCTTATTACAAGAGCAGCTCTTTTTAATTTATCACTATTTCCTTTGGTGCATCGTCGGAAACCGACCTCTATGCTACAACAGAGACTATTAAGGCAACTGGGCTCATGGCAAGCAACGCCATGTCATCTGCAAATGCTTATGCCTACAATTCGACATTTCTATAGTTGTTTCATAAAGACATCTAGGTAGAGTTTATACAAGAAAGTAGATAAAAATATTTTAAGAAATCTAAGCTTTCGTGCAAGTCTAGCATGCAATGTATGCCGAATGCGCGCATAATAACCAGAAATGCACTATATATACATTACTGTGGTATTCCAAAGCAGAGAACGGGCACCTCGGAATACCCATCTTCCATACACTCGATACATGTCCATAGAAAGTATTACACTAAAAAATATGAAAGCAGTGATAAAAATATCCTCCTTGAAAATTTAATACATGTAGGGTCATGGCGATTTTTTTCTTACTGGTAAATATGTTAAACAATTTAATTCAAATTAAAATAATTACGTTGTGGGTTTCTCTTACTTCTTGAGTCCAATAAGGTTTTAGTTTCATTTCACACATTTTATTGGAATAAATCAAAGGGTATTGGATAACAGATAGGGTCTAATTATACAAATGTATATAAATCCTATCCCAACAGTTACAAGATGGAATGTATAGACAAGTAACAAATGACACATTATTTACAGGCATATTTCAGTCCACTCACAAAGCATCCAGCTTGAGTGTATATAATGGACTTCTGTTGCAGATTATAATGCAGAATATTTGTATATCCTAGGAGTCTATATATAATGTACTCTCAACTGAATACTTTAGGAGAGGAGTGGATCATGTTACTTGATGCAAAAATCTATAATAAATACACATTTTATAAATGAAAAATAATTCCAACATATTATATCATAGTATACTGTTTGATTGGAATAAACTTAAACTAAAATTGTTCTTTAAGGGAGGGAGAAAAAAATGGATGCATGATTTGGTTGATATTGGTACAAGTATTAGAAAATGAGACTGAAAGATGATTTGTTTTTCTAAATAAGAAAAAATCTTAGGTAAGAGTAATATCAACAAACAAAAAATCTTTTAACCAAATTAATAAATTTATTTTAAAAAAACAACAAACAAACAAAAGAAAAAAAGAATAAGAACTTAGATATCATAGGAGCAAGAGAGATGTGGAAACTGTCAGAGTTCGTGATATTTGCAAGTCGAACAAGTTTTAAAGTTTTACATGCATGTAATAATAATAATAAGGTGAATAATTAATCCTAAGCAAAGACAATATGAGTGGCAACCTATTGGAATCTATTTGTACTCTCAATATATTCAAGAACTGCATTAGTTTATCAGTGTTTTCCTCTGGAGACAGTTCTTAGGAACCATGCAAGTAGTGTAGAATTTGCACACACAACATGTATATTGTATCAGATGCTGACATATAACAACATATTCATAATTAAGATTCAATCATATGCTGTCTTAATGTTCTCATAGTTTTACTGTAAAACTTTAGCTTCAATGTCAACGATTGGCTGGTAGTTTATCAAATTTTTTAAGAGTTGCTTTAAGATCCCGATACTATAGTACGTAGTGAATCGTAGTCTTTACGATTGAGAACGTGTACATATATATCCGCGACACATGGTGGTTTTATTTACTGATATTAGAAAAATTCCTTGTAAATTTAGATTTCTTTTGTGCAATGGCTGACAATGGTACTGTGTGGACGTCGTATTGGGCATTAACATTAAAGTCACTAGCAAAAATAACTGTTCCTAGTTGGAAGCAATATGATACAAGTCATCAATATACTGAATATAATCTATATAATCCTGAATGGCGGTAGACTCCTAAAACAAATGTAGAGCGATCGTCATTAAAATAATAGCTAGACCCACTATATTTGGTCTGGTAGTTGTTGTTAGGTACACGTCAGCAAATGTAATACGTAGTCCCACTATGTTTGATCTATAAATATATTTTGGTGGGTCCATACCAGTTTGAGACCTGTCAGCTGACCTTCGACACAATTTTAGACGCGAGCGACTCGCATCAGTTGTTTCAGACAAATTGTGCATGACCATAACTATTTCTTTTAATGCATTTCCTTTGGGTTACAATGTTGGGTAACAGATAGTTTATCCTGTGTCCACATGTTTACTCAGTGTGTCCTCTCATTTCAATCTATAATTAGCATTAAGTCGACATTGCTGCTGGTGGAGGATATCCCCAAATCACCAACTCAGCTGCTAGTATTGCAATACTAGCCCGAAATTGATACTTTAAATTTACTGTTACAAAATTATGAATGCATAGCTCTGTCCTTAGATAGTTTATTGGTCATTATGGCATTTCCCTCTTCAACGTTTTGGATTATTGTTTTGGTTTTCAACAGTTTAGGCCTAGGGCACGAATTAATTAATCTTTATTTGAATTTACACCCAGAAGGGTCATTAAAAATTACAAACATACATGTTTGGTAAATCAATCTTGTGCATTAAAAGTGACGAGTTTCCAAAACTAAAGGCTCTGAAGAGCCTGTATTGCTCAAATGGATTTAACTTTACACCTTGAGCCACATGGCCCCCGACTTCTGGATATTTATTAATATAAAAAAAAATTTGTCTTATTTCATGAGTACTTTTAATTTAAACTTACCATAACAAGGAATATTCTGCATTTATTATCAATGTGCTATATACTTTCCAGTGTTCGGGTGTGGCAGCCATCTTGGTTGACAGTCTAGGTCAATGGACATGCATGTATTTTTAAAAGAGAACCATCTAAGGACCATTACTGCTAAGTCTTGATCCAACTGGCTAAGTGGTTTCAGACAAGATTTTTAAATGAATTTTCCCACAGGGTCCTATATAAAACTAAGTTCAGCTGTGGGTGCAATCTTGGTTCACAGTCAGGGTCATCAGACACATTTCTGAAAGAGGACAATCTAAGGACCATTGCTTCCATGTCTGGTTCCAATTTGACAAGTGGTATTAGACAACCACAATTTAAAATGAATTTTCCAATAGGGTCTTGTGTTAAACTAAGTTCGGATGTGGCAGCCATCTTGGTTAACAGTCTTGGTCATTAGACACAATTCTCAAAGAAGACCATTAAAACCATTGCTGCCAAGTTCAGTTCCAATTGGCTGAGTAGTTTCAGACAAGAGGATATTTAAATTAATTTTCCCATAGGGTCCAATGTTAGTGTGGCAGCCATCTAGATTAACAGTTAGGGTCATCCGACCAGAGACATATACTTCTCTGATCGGACATAATTCTGAAAAAGAACCTCCTAAGCACCATTACTGCCAAGTTTGGTTCCTATTGGCCTTGTAGTTTTATAGAAGATTTTATAAATTCATCCTCCCTTTTTTCTATTTTTAGTAACCGCAGCCATGTTGGTTGGAAGTTGGGGATGTCAGATGCAGTTTTGGAAGGGGACACACAAGGACCATTCCACCAAAGGTGTCCAATTTGCCCAATGGTTTCAGAGGAGAAGATCTTTAAAGGAAAGTTTACACTGGACAATGTCGGACACCAAGTGATGGCAGTAGCTCACATGGCCTTTTAGAAATTCTCTCTTTTCTGATTAGATAAAAGTCTTCACTTCTTATGAGAAAACATTATGACCACCGCACACAAGGTAGACATATATATCATGGTGGGTGTGTACCTAAATATAGAAACAGGGATAACCAATGTTTATGTGACAACAGTTCATTTTCATTTCAAAATATGAAGTTGTTAATTTCTTGAACAAACCAGCTGAGTACAAATGTCATTGTTACTTGTTAAAATTTGTTGAAACTTCAGTTTTTCATATGCCAAAATACATATAGCAATAAAATATTTGAGGTCGTATAATAAAAACTCAAGGCAATACAGAACTATGAAAGGTACAATAAACTTTTAATCAAATTATAAAAATGAACATATTTTTATTAAGGCCAAATAAAAAAATACATGTGTTTAGGGTAACACACTGAAAAAAGTTAGGTAGGGTAGGTAGGGAAATTTGTTTTTTTACATTAATTTTTTTAGTTAGGTTGTATTCTGGAGTCACCTTGACTTTAACAGTGCTTGTTGAAGAAAGGTTATAAAAAATTTAGGGTAGGCACTAAAAATTAGGTAGGGTCGTGTTACCATAAACACAACTATATTATTTTTAGGCCTAATCATATAAATTACACAATACTATTACATGTATTGACTCTATTGACATTCTCTTTTTAATTAAATCCAAATACCTGCTACCAGAAGCTGTTTGGAGACTGTACAACTCACCTGGTACTTGTTTTATCTACAAATATTGACCTTTTACAATAATCAATACTCAGAAATGTAACTATTTAAGTTCAGGACAAAAGAAGTGCATAAATAAAAAAAAATATTGTTGAGCCATGTGATTGAACATGCTATGACAAAACAGTGTGTGACAACTGAACAACTGATGGTCCTTTAAAGCTGTATTCACATGTAACTAACAAATTTTCCATAAAAAAATCAAAAATATTAAATAAACAAGAGGCTCCCAAGAGCCTGAATTGCTCATCTGTTATTTTTGTGTAGATATGCATCAATGATTATTTTTGCTATTTATTGTATACCTTAATATTGACTTGTACAGCTAAGATATAGAATCTTGAACCCAAATATATATGGTTGCTAGGGAATTTTTTATCAGTTGCTATGGACTTTTTCATTGACCTTGAACCTTGAGCTTGCATATTGACTTGTACAGCTATATTATATATATATGGTTGCTAAGAACTTTTTAATGGGTTGCCATGGACTTTTTCAATGACCTTGACTCTACCTTTCTTCTTGACTTGTACTGGTAAAATATAGGGTCCTAAACCCAAATATATATGGTTGGTAGTAACTTTTTCATCAGTTGCTATGGAATTTTTCAATGACCTTGACCCTTGACCCTCCATTTTACATGTACATCTACCATTTAATTTAGTTACAGTTATGCTCTAAACATCTGTGACAATACATGTGTACATGTATGTCAGATCATTATTTTTACTGATTATTACTGTTTAAATGTAAATAATCTTTCAAGGGCAAAAACTCCTATAAGGGGTCAATTGATGATTTTGGTAAACATTTTTATCCCAGTCAGTTTTGCTCTAAAAGCTTGAGTTTTTGAGATATAAGCCAAAAACTCCAGTTTACCCTCTATGTTCTATTTTTAGCCATAGCGGCTAATAATACCCCATAAATGTTTATTCTTGATGGAGATATGTTACTTCGCGTAAGAAAAATTTTCATCAGAAAATTCTTTTCTGGCAAAGGCATTTGTATTGGTCCAAGGTCAGTATTGCCAACTACAAATTAGAAATTTGGAAACAGATGATAAAAAGAGGTTCTGTGGTTTTGTTTGAGAAGGATTTAAAATACATGTTTTTGGGGGTTGAATATTCTATTTTCAGTATTGACAGTCACACTGTAAGACCACTGTACAAATTTCCAAAAGACCCACTCAAGAAACATTCCATTATTAGTATGAGTGCCAATAGGCAAATGATTTCTAAGGCAAACCCATTTTTGTAACTGTTAATGATTAAATGACATATGATGGATGCAAAGTGATGGAAATATCTACTACAGCCTATATGGCCCTTATGGCAGCTAAAAAACATAATAAAATATACATCTATGTAGGCATATAATCTAAAATTAATAAGGAAAATTAGAAAATCACAGAAACTGTCATACTAGCTGACATTATTTCAAATCTATATCAAAGGTACTTCCCTAATGAAGTTTTAAAATGACAGAATTATCTTAATGCTATCAAATTTATTCAATTGTTTTGAAGTCTATAGTACTCCAGTAAATCATCTACACCATCTGCATCCTCATCTGAAGCACCATCACTCATAGTTAATTTACTAAGTGATTGGTCTAATTCTTCTTCGCTTGCACTTGCTGCAGGTGAATCTTGGGAAACACTTTTAGCATTTAATTTATGTTCATTCTTATCATAATGTAGATATTCATTAATCTTAAGTTCACAGCCATCTTCAGCAAGCCTGATCACAATCCTAGAAATATTTCTTGAATCGTCAAGTCCTGAATGCTGATGTCCTTCAAATGACATTCCTAAGCTCACCAACATTTCATTTAATTTAGTTCTCTTACACTGGTAAAAGTTTGAATAAGCTTTGCGTACATTGATCCATCTTCTAGCCCATCTTGGGAATGGTATTTTGTTGTGATGACACTGCATAAACATAAAACGGCTCATGTCCCACGGTCTGAAAAATTGGAGTTTATACCAATTAATAGATATTGCCAATTTATGAACTTCATCATGATTCAGTATATGTATGTATACATTATGAGGTTTCTTGCAGACTGAAATCATAAACCATCAGCCACAAGTCACTATATGAAGCCTTTTTGGGGTAATTGAGCTAAAAGGCTTCACATTATAACAAGTGGCTGATATTTTACAATATCTACCTGCAGAAAACCTGATAATCTGTTTATAGCATTCATAAGGGTAGATTTTCTGCTTAAAAAAATCTTTTTAAAATTTATTTGAGTCCTGTTAGTTTTAGGTCAAATCTTGTGAAATCGGTGATAACTTTAGGTCATCGACCTTATATAGTCTGATAATCCTCCATGAACGTTTGTGACGTGAGAACAGACCAATGTACAAAGTTTTCTACAGAACTGCTGGTTAAGATATAGGGAAATACTATAAAGATTAGAGATTCATATTATATTCTCATGATATCAAAGTTGAGTAAAACAATGAATGTCAAACTATAGGCTACAATAAATTTTATTTAACCCATTTTAATTTCAAGGTTAAGTATATTTCGTTTTGTAAAATTCATTGTTAAAGTAGCGCGATCTGTGATTTTTATGGTTTTGTAGACTACTTATACCTGCAATTGAAGTACAAATTTCCCATGATAAAACATGTATGTAGAAAACCCACATGGACAAACTGGTATTTGCAATTACTGATACTATTTCCCCCTAATGCTTGCATCTAATGTATAAATTTTTCCGAAATTTTGTTAATAATACAATTTTTAGTACAGACATTTGAATGCTTTTGAATGTATATTTATGGACATTTAGATTCTAGCGAACAATACATTCAAAGTATTTTCTTACCCGTCGGTCGCAACTGCAAATGTTTTATCTATTCCTAAACCACTGGATTTCATCCATGATTCCATCTTTTTTAAGACTTCAGGAAATTCTTCTGCTTGGTCTACTTTATCCTAAAATTAATAGAAAGTATATAATTATCAACACTAAAAGCCATACATTAAGGGCAAACAATGTTAAGTTAGGCAATTGTAAAATATTGTCTCATTTAAAATCAAATGAAAATTTCTCTCAGTACTGTTTTATAACACCAATTAAAATTCAATTATGTTTCACTATATTAGAATTGTTCTTATATCTTACCTGAGTAATACCTGTTAACTTAGTACAGAATTCTGACAACTGTGGATTAATTCTCGGTTTACAGTAGCTATGAAATTCACCAATCTGTAATATATTATAGGTAATTTCATACTTTACATACAAACACAACAAAATTGAATAATAGTTGATTAATACTCTAAAAAATTTATATAAGTGTAGATAAAGATTTATGTTCTGGGTATGTCTTGATTAGGGAAGATAATCCAGTTCACTTACCGAGTATTCTCCCATTACATGTTGTTCATTTTTAATATATAACGAATGGCTCATAGAAAAATCCCAGCCTTTACTGGATGTTCAACTGGACATGTCAGGCTGCATTTATTGCTTTATACATGTATATAACATCAATATGCCACCATCAGTTCAGTTCTCCAGAGCTTTTACTTTCTATCACAACTTTCCATAAAGTCAACTTTGCTCAAGGAAAAATTAATACGCCTTTTATATTTTATACAGATTGCATGTATTTCTTTAAGTGCATATTTCCCATGTGAACTGCTGTTAGAAATATTGTTAAATCAAAATGATATGTCTTTCAAAGTAGATGGTGTATGTAGGCATACAGAGAGTTACTTTGAATGTAAAATCAAACAATATTCCACTTGTGTCAGTTGTGGGGTGGTACATGTAAATATGGCATACCAAAGATGATTTTATATTTATAACAAGATGTATGAGTTATCTTCATTACTATTAATTATAAGAGCTGCCAAACTGCCCATCCATATATTGCCAATTTTTCCTGTTGCAAAATTCTGTTAATAGAATAATTATTCACTTGTGAGATGGTTAAAATGGTTAGGATATTAAACAATAAAATCTATTATCATATCTCAGTACGTTTTTACTATGTAAAACTTTATTCTGTAAAGTAACTGTTCATTCGCTTTTCGAGTTGGAAGAACTATTGCCCAGGGAAATAGGTTTTTAACTATTACCCCGGGCAATAGTTCTTATTCGTCACGATAATGGGCGGGTTTTTGGACAACGTCATGATAGTGGACGTATCAATAAGATTTTAATGGTTCTGATTTGGTAATCACAGGTTTTTTTTGACATTTCTGAGAAATTTGCAATTTTCGGTATAATAAAACAATTATTGAACAGCTGTTTCGGAATATAGCAATTTTATTAGTCCCTCAAAATATTGACTATTTCCCTCCACTAACACGTCGGCAAAATAGTCAATGTCTCGGGACCAATAAAATTGGTATATCCCTCAACACTGTTGAATAATTGTATATTATCATACGTTTAGCATTGATATAGGTAGTTTTGCCCATATGATACAGCCGGAAGTACACTTGCCATATCAGACCATTGGGGTAAAAGTCCGTATCAGGGCAAAAAATCCATATCATTATTATGACGTCATAATTGTTGCACCTTAAAATCTGGATCAGATTTGTAACCTGCAGCAGTTTTTTTTTCACACCAATAGCCGTAAATAATAATAATAATAAAAAAAATAAATGAATGGTAAAGTTTTCAATGATGTAAAATCGGCAGGAATATTCCCCATCAACTGAGGTATTCTTTCCCATTCCAGTTCTAATACCATACAGGTCATTCGAGAGAAAAGTGGTAAAATTTGTCTATTGAACACTTTAGAAATATATGATTAACAGTTTATGATACACCATCTTCCATATCAGTCCCGATATTATCCCCAGACCCATATCAGCCCTCAGCCAAGGCCTAGGGCTGAAATGGGAGTCTCAGGATGATATCGGGACTGATATGGAAAATGGGGTGTTATAATCTATATATAATGACCACTACTATGTCATTTAATATTAGATTCAGTATCAAAAAATACTGACGATAGATCATCTCACAAATTCATTATTGTATTGATGAAATTACCAGTATTCCAAAATACTACAAATATTCACATTAAAAAAGTTGTGGTGTATTATGTTAAAGAATCATATATAAAGTTACTGATTGTTGGTAATTGTTATAGAATTTAATGTCACTATAATATTGCAGTCATATTGCTGAAAAAAATAACATAATTGATATACATGTACTTACGACTTGTTTTTTTTCTAAGCTGACTAGAATAACTGGAAACTCAATAATTTCATGTTTATACTGATCATTATTCTCTTCACATGTAGCTTCAAAGTCAATCACTAACAGGAAATCAGCACTGGTTTTCTTTGGTGATAACTGTGCTTTAGTTAATTTTCTCTGACGATAAAAAGATTTTAGTCTTTTCCTTAAAACATCATCTACACCTCTAAAAAAGATCAGAAATGATAACAGACACTTCTGTCCCTAATAGTGAGCTGAAGTTATTAGAAACAATTTTTCCCCCCAAAAGGCATTGGGGATTACAGAAAGGAGGCTTTTATAACCAGAAATTACAGTATTTGAATTTCATAACAAGTAGGTTATAATTCTGATAAAAATTACATACAATACACCATGCATTTTATACCACACAAATTAATTGTACTTCTCAAGGACAAAGAACTAGTCTCACTCTGTTGGATTCAAAAAGTTGATAACCTCTGCAAAATTGATTAAATTTAGAATCAAACTTAAGAGGAGGAGGGGGATATATTCAAATGTTATTTTCCTCACTGTGTTGCAGCAATTTTACATGTAAATATAAATACAATATTAAATCTGCTACCTTGAATCAAGTTTGAGTTCCTCTAGTTTTGACTTCAGTGCATCTCTTGTCATTCTGTTTATTTCTCCATTAATTGCTGACAAAGTTTTATATACAGGATTACTGTACTGTCCTTCTTTGACACATTTCAAACGATGAACTTTTACTGGTGATTCTGACATGTCTTCGGTGTCTAGATCTACAACTTTACTTTTGCAGTCTCCAGACATATTCTTTCTCTTTCATGTCTATAAAATTAAAATACAACAATGTATGCTTTCTTAAATAAAACTAGAGATTGTGTGTATTTACATGTATGATGGGAAATTGTATTGAGAATTATTTTAAATAAATGAAAGTTTCACAATATATCCTGCTTATATTAACTTTTATCCCATTAAACATAATGAATCTACTAAATTCTGTTTCTGATATAAGGACCCAAATGCTTAAATTTAACGGAGTCACTCAAGCATGAAATGTAGGTCATGTGAACTTATATGTTGCATTTGGTGGTCTTTGTTCAATTAAAGAATTTGAAGATGACTATTGATTATAGTTATAAAATATCACTGATATATTATCAAACATTTTTATTAGAAAAGATTAAAATGCAAAAATTTAATCAAGCTCACTCTACCATAAAATGTAGGTACAATATAATGAATCTCAACTGTAGCTGAGATGAGTTGTGCTATACATGTATAAGATGACTGTATTTTTGAAATATCATTAATACATTACCATATGCAGTCTTCCAGAAGTTTCCAGAGATGTAGCTGGACATTCAGTCCGAAAAAGAATTAGCTAACATTTACAAACATTTGAATGACCCAGATCTTTCGATTGCGATTTTAAATTAACAAAATCACTCATGCATGAAATAGGGTCAGAATGACCTAAAGTTGGAGAAATGCATTATATAATGCAAGAGGATTTAAGTGGTGAAGTATCACTGATGTAACACCATGGATTCCTAGGATATGAAATTTAAGTCACTCATACATTAAATGTAAGTCAAAATGTCCCAAGTATTGCTCATATAAGGAGATTGAACTGGTATAATATCACTGACAAATCTCAATCACGGCCACTTATCTCTCTAATTCATAACATTTGCTTATGGTTAAACTTTTACAATATATTACAATATATACAATATATTGAGTAATTTCAAAATTTGAGGAATGTAATTCAATGAAATACATGCAGTTCCTGTTTAAAGTATCTGCATTTAAATAGAGTTGCAAAATCTGTTCTGAACAAATATTGGTTATGAATGAGATTGAAAATTAGTTCAGAGTGGTGTGTACAGCTATACTCCGATGCAATTAACTAGAATTGAACAAACACACTACACATGTAAGTAAGTACAAGAGAAACAAAACATCTCGCCTATGAGATTTTCAGTGTAAAAGGGAGATAACTCTTCCTAAGAAATTTTATTCAATTAATTATTACACCCAGTGTTGCATGAAATATGCACAAAGAGCATTAAAAATATTTTAAAATAATGGTTTTACAAATTTAAAGGTACATACATTCAGAGGGACAAGGGTAAATCTACATGATCTACGACATTCATGGAGTAGACGGGGCATAAAAAAACACCAATTCCTACAATGGTATTTATTACCTATTTGTCCTCCTGACAGCAAACAGACATAAGCCTTTCATTTTTTTCTTATTTTAACTTATTAAGTCTAAAGTTTTATTCAATTTGTCCAGCAGCCAAACTTTCTATTGGAGATATTTTGTTACTGTGGGCCTGAGAAAATATTCTCAGTTGATCTCGGGTGACTTCCTGAATTGATACGAGTGGGGAAGAATGAGCTACACACAGGAGAAATAAATTGCTTCGCTGAGCGCAGCTGGATACGACCGCAGAGGTCCAACCCTGAACAGCTGGGGTAAAAATGGACACAATATTCACGCTTGATACAGGTCTGAATTTGGATTGTAATTAAATATTTGACACAGAATAACTGTAGTCAAAGAACTTAGAATTGGACATATGATTTGAATTTATATTCAATTTTTTGCTTTTTGTGCAATACAATATGCTGTTGCGAATTGACCCCTCCCCCCCCCCCAAAAAAAAAATTAACCCCTTTTTTTTGCTTTTTTGCAATACACTACGCTGTTGCATACTGATCCCCCCCCAAAAAAAATCATTGTACCCCCCCTCCCCACCCTTTGTTTTGCAAAATAAAAATTTGAAGACATTTTCTTTTTAATTTCTGAAATCTGAAATGAGAAAAAATTGCCCCCCCCCCAAATTTCTTATTCCCCCCCCCCCCCCCCTTTCCCTTTTTCCAAAAAAAAATTCTTTCCCTCAAGATATGGTCATATTCCCTATTCAAATTTCTCATGGAGTTTGCAAAGATAATTACCCATTTAAATATATCATAAAAGTCTTAAAATAGAAAATGACATATGGACAAAATTGATATTAATTAATAGTAACTTCTAAAAATAAACTGACAGCTATAAATCACCCCAAGACAATCTTCATTTCTTTATACATAATTTACAAGCAGTGTGAGGGAGGTAATTGAATCATACACAACATTTTACTTTAAATGTTTTTGGATTACCTCCCTTACACCAAGATAATAACCAAACAAGAAAAATGCTTATTGGGCCCTTTTTTGGAACCTAATTCTTATTCTTAAACTGTAGGGACCAAAACTCCCAAAACCAATCCCAACCTTCCTTTTGTGGCCATAAACCTTGTGTTTAAATTTCATAGATTTCTATTAACTTATACTAAAGTTATAGTGTGAAAACCAAATATCTTCGGACGACGACGCCGGACGACGACGACGCCAACGTCATACCAATATACGACCGCAAAAATTTTGCGGTCATATAAAAAGATTGATAAATATTGGTTTTTTGCTTAGTAAAAAGTAAATAGGGATGAAGGAAAATCATTTCTGAGATGAGGACAGGCAACAGTTACTCTACAATCGGGCAGGTTATGGTAAAATTTTGAGTCGAAGCGGGGATTCCCTCTGTATTTTGAGCAGTTGTTGCTTGCTGATTAGTGCAAATTGACGACATGTGCACATCTTGTGCATCAAAATTGGTATCAAAGAATTTTAATTTTATTAATAATAATAATAATAATAATAATAATACTTTATTTCAAGAGGGTAGCACAGTTAGTACAAACTAATCTTCCCTGAGGCCCTCATTTACAATTTAAAGCATATATAAAAACATTACAAAATAATACACAATATTGTCAAAATATTTGCATAGTTCAATACATTTAGGCAAATACACAAGATTGAGACCTACTGTTTATTTAACAAATAAGCCTTTAGATTTTGTTTAAAAGTCCCAAAACTCTTTGTGTTTCGCACTGAGCTTGGTAGGCTGTTCCATAGAAAAGGCCCAGTGTAGCTGAATGACTTTTTAAACAGTTAAGTTTTAGATTTTGGGACATATAAATTACCGTTTACAATATTTCTTAAATTATATGGATTGCTTTCTGAAATATACTTAATTCTATCAGTCAAATATCAAGAGGATACATTATTTAAACATTTGAAGGTCAAGGTACATTTATGGTATGCAATTCTGTTTTCAACCGTCATCCATCCCAGTTCTTTTATTAAGGGAGCTGATGGAGCAAGAAAATCTGCATCAAGAATAAGCCTATTAAACTATTAACATTAAGTGTGGGAAAAGAAAAACAGAAATAACACATTCTACCTACCTTAGTGTATTCTACCTAGGGTTTGCGGTAGCATTCAAAAACTTGTTGCCAAAAAAATCGACAAAACATCGTTTTTGTCGCCAGTTTCAAAATTTATTGGCCAAGTCAGCCTCCCCTTTAAGGCCTTTGGCTTTTTGAAACATACATGATTGTTCTTGTGTTCATTACTATTTGAAATAACATGACCTTTAGATGAAATAAAGTTTTAATGACAATTAATTTTCATTTTTCATCTGAAATGACCTTATAAAACATTGATTGTTCCACATGTGTTTGTTGATGTTAAACCGACATCACAATCTTTGCTGATTGGAAATGTAATGATAATGCTTTTAAACACCTATTAAATGTGTTAAAAAAAATGCATACTTATTTTCATAACTAATAAAATTACCTAATAAAAATTTTGATAAAATAATATCACCTTAGTCTATAAATTGAATTGTCCCAAATGAGCAGTCAAGTGTAAACACTCTCAGCATGTGCGAGTTATGTGTTTGTTTACTGTTGAAACACCTGCTGTGTTTATAAGCCTGAAGTAAACTGTTCAATTATCATAGATAATTATATAAAACTGACAAATGATGTTTCTTATGCATCATTTTAAAATGTTTTCACATAATGCCAGAATTTTTTTCAAACAAGATTGAATAATTTTGGCTCCAGAAATGTCGCCAGATTGAATAAAAATCGCATTTTGCGAGATTGGCGAAGCCCAAAGTGGTCCCTGATTCTACCTGGATTACTGCGGCAATATTAAGTCTTAAACTTCTTAAGCCGCAACGTGGTTATTAACAAATTTTGTCTAATACCCTAACTATATTGAGCTGTGCATGCGCAAAGTAATATTATTTCATCTTCCATTCTTCTTACAGACAATGGTACTTAACTTTCATCAAATTTCAAAATAACATTACAGTAAACACTATAGTTCATTTATGTAGGATTCAATTTATTTTCATTCCAATTTTCCTCGTTAAGACGATTTTTAAATATATTAACAGATTTAGCACAAATCGTTTCTGTTGACAGGATATTCCACTGGTCAATGGTTCTTTACGAAAAATATGGAGACATTGAATTACATCACTTCTTAATTAGTTTCCAATTATGACCTCTAATCAAGTAAGATTTGTTGACATACATAGTACAGTGACAATACAAACAAGAGGCTCACCAGAGCCTGTATCGCTCACCTGGAGTCTGGTTTTCATTGGACAATTAATCAACTATTTGACCAAGTTTGTTGCAATTGGTTCAATTGTTCAGGGAAGATCTGTTGTCTTGTCTCATAAATTCATATATTTAAAAAGGGTAAAAGATATAATGCTTTTATATGCTGCTTTATGCGTTTGTAGTATTAACAAAATAAACTAGAGGCTCTCAAGAGCCTGTGTCGCTCACCTGTATCTAATGTGATTTTGGAAATTATGTAAAATTATATAATGATTGAGTCCAAGATTGGTTTAATTTGACACAGTATTTGCCTTCTCTGATGATGGATCAACTACAAAGTAACAACACTTGGTCAGCACCTCATAAGTAATATTCATGCCATATTTGGTTTCATTCCATTCTGTGGTTCCCTAAAAGAAGACATTTGAGTGTTTTTCCCATTGTGTCCTATGTTAAACTAAGTCCCCTGTTGACGGCCATCTTGGATGATGGATCAGCTACAAAGTAACAACACTTGGTCAGCACCACATAAGAAACATTCCTGCCATATTTGGTGTCATTCCATTCAGTGGTTCTCTAAAAGAAGACATTTGTATGTATTTCTCATAGGGTCTTATGTTAAACTAAGTCCCCTGATGGCGGCCATCTTGGATGATGGATAGGCACCAAAGTAACAACACTTGGTAAGCATCTCATAAGGAACATTCATGCCATGTTTGGTTTCATTCCATTCAGTGGATCTATAGAAGAAGACATTTGTATGTATTTCCCTTAGGGTCCTATGTTAAACTAAGTCCCTCACTGGTGGCCATTTTGAATGATGTAACAGCTACAAAGTAACAACACTTGGTCAGCACCTTGTAAGGAACATTCATGCTATGTTTTGTTAAATTCCATTCAGTGGTTCTCTAAAAGAAGTCATTTGTATGCATTTCCCATAGGGTCCAATGTTAAATTTAGTCCCCCGCTGGCGGCCATCTTGGATGATAGATCGGCAACAAAGTAACAACACTTGGTCAGCACCTCATAAGGAACATTCATGCTATGTTTTGTTACATTCCATTCAGTGGTTCTCTAAAAGAAGTCATTTGTATGCATTTCCTATAGGGTCCAATGTTAAACTAAGTTCCCCGCTGGCGGCCATCTTGGATTATGGATCGGCTACAAAGTAACAACACTTGGTCAGCACCTCATAAGGAACATTCATGCCATGTTTGGTTTCATTCCATTCAACGGTTCTCTAAAAGAAGTCATTTGTATGCATTTCCCATAGGGTCCTATGTTAAACCAAGTTCCCCGCCGGCGGCCATCTTGGATGATGGATCAGCTACAAAGTAACAACACTTAGTCAGCACCTAATAAGGAATATTCATGCCATGTTTGGTTCATTCCATTAGGTGGGTCACTAAAAGAAATCATTTGTATGCATTTCCCATAGGGTTCTATGTTAAACTAAGTCCCCCGCTGGTGGCCATCTTGGATTATGGATCGGCTACAAAGTAACAACACTTGGTCAGCACCTCATAAGGAACATTCATGCCATGTTTGGTTTCATTCCATTCAACGGTTCTCTAAAAGAAGTCATTTGTATGCATTTCCCATAAAGTCCTATGTTAAACTAAGTCCCCCTCTGGCGGCCATCTTGGATGATGGATCGGCTACAAAGTAACAACGCTTGGTCAGCACCTTATAAGGGGTCATTCATGCCAGATTTAGTTTCATTCCATTCAGTGATTCTCTAAAAGAAGTCATTTGTATGCATTTCCATAGGGTCCTATGTTAAACTAAGTTCCCCGCTGGCGGCCATCTTGGATGATGGATTGGCTACAAAGTAACAACACTTGGTCATCACCTCATAAGGAACATTCATGCCATGTATGGTTTCATTCCATTCAGTGGTTCTCTAGAAAAAGTTCAAAATGTAAAATGTTAACAACGACAACGGACGACGGACGCCAAGTGATGAGAAAAGCTCACTTGGCCCTTCGGGCTGGGTGAGCTAAAAATCATTTGATTGTTGTGGGGGAGGACTAGGCAGTATCGCCGCTAAGTGCTATTTTGACGGTTACCCTAGTGCATTCTGTTTATAGAAAAACAGGTGAAGATAATTTCAGAATTTTTTACACTAGATGGCGCTTTTAGTCCCGCCTCAAATTTTTGATTGACAGGTTGGGCCTTCAGTCCTGTTTTTGAAAAAACTAACATTTGTCATTACTCAAATAGACCTATATCAGTACATCAGCTACTCCCAAGGCTTTCAGTTGTTCATTTCTATGGAAAATAATTTTAAATCCATTTGCGCAAATTCTATCATTCAACAGAAAATTTATGAACCCCCCCCCCCCCCCAGAAGTAAATGGTGGAATTGAGTGGAAGCACTGCCCGACCACCCCCCTTTTTTTCCCTCGTTGCTTCGCATCACAGTGCGGAGCTATTAGTTTCAGTAGACATACATGCCATCTTGAAATAACTACTGATCTCTGATTGGTTACTTTATGATACGGCTGAGATACAGCAACAGCCATTGGTTTAAATGAGATAAAGAATTCAGACTTTACTTGTTCAGGATAAGTCATCAAAAGCCGGAAAATTAACTATGTGTATATCAGTTCCGATCAACTGTCATTACATGTTTTTGTAATATTCATATATTCTGAAATTCATTATTGAAATCAATTATTAATACGTGTATATTTGCTTTGTTAATCTTCAATACACACGGTTTGTTTTGCTTAATCGTATACACTATAATCCAATGTTTACAACAAAAAATGCATGATCTCTACTTTATGACTTCTGCCAATCTAGGCACACCTTCAGAGTCGTGTCTATTTGTTGTATTTCATATCAACCAATATCTAAGAATACCACAATTTCAATACTAAATCAACAACCACATGCTCACATATTACCATAAATTAAGATACAGCTAAGCAGTCCACTGCTTTTAAGAAAGCTAAAACTTGTACATGATTATGGGTTGTTTAATGTTTATTGACACATATTTATTATATCATTTGACAATCAAGTGTGAAACTTATTTATATTTCCTATTTTGATTGATCGTTACCTTCCAACGCGTATACCTTCTTTGTTTACATTTTATTGACAATGTCAACGTTGATTATCCCCCTTTATCACATAATTTTCACAGAAAAAGCTCGCTCGAATTGCGTTTCACTCGTTTTTGCGGAGAAATATTTGAACTGTTCGCCAGAAAAGTAACAGCACACCTTTTCAGATTTAAAAATCCCCGTCCCGATATCTGACAATGAAGAAATTGTCCTTTTTCTGACCAACGGTGACAAAATTGTCGGCATCATTGCCAACTTTGATTGTAAAATTTTGAAGAAAAAAACGCTAAAAATATCTGTTTTAAAGTAATATGAAAAGAAAATATTCTCAGAAACCGTTTAATACCATTTCCTAGACCCAACTCAAACCATATATGATTCATGTACATTGTATGGCAAAAGAAAAAGGCAGGTGATTGACGTTACAAAAAATGACCCATTTTCAAATGAAGTCAAGTGACTCTGTAAATAAAAACGACGCCATTATTGACCGGGCGGTCTGACTGAGGATGGAAAATTGTTGGGCCCCTAAATTCTCAGCTTGAAAAAATGTTATGTTTTGTCCCTGCTGTATATTATGACGATATAAAAACTTTATAATCCTTTCTTTGTATTTTACATACAATCAAAATATTTCAATGAATTACCGTTTTTTAATATTTACCACATTAAATTTAAATATCAAAATATTTTCTGTTCAGCTGCTGGAGATTAAACCCTTGAGATCGCTGCCATCAATAAAAAGCGTTTATTGGATTTTTTTGTGATTATTTCTTTCTCTGTTATCAAAATAGGTATTAAATATCTGGATAATATATTAGATACTATACATCTTTTAAAAATAAATGTTTACGTATTAACTTGAAATTGATTTTTTTTTCAAAATGAAAGTAAGAATTAGAATGGTGTAAGCGACAATTTGCCAGAAAATGCATGAAATGAAGGAAGTTATTTAGCCGTCATCCTCGTCATGATAGAGAAAAATGCGATCATTTTTGCGCTTGACTCCATTACTTCTCCACATATTTTCAATATCATCCTTTGCTGAAAAGTACGAAAATTTGTATTTCAAATTTAAATGATGCTCAGATAATTAAATGGGGTGCAACTGCAAGACAATTCGGCGCGAAGACTATAAATTTAAGGGGACGACCATTTGACCCATTAGTGGGAAAAGGGGGGGGGGGGGGGGCGCAGGAGGATTTTAAGAATAAATAACTGAGCCTTGATAATAACAAAAATGAATTGTTTGTTCTGTCGTAGTTTTAAAATACATAACCCGACCTACAATGTATTGAAAATAAATTACTCGGCAGGTCTTTTAAACCATTTTATAAAGGCTTTTTTTAATTTAAAGTATGAGAACCAGATTCTACCAAAATTCGTCTTTTTTCATATTTTTTTCTGGAAAAACTTCCCATATCTTTTAATAATATATATACTATAATATTTAAGACATGTCCAATACCAATCCAAACAAAATCTTAATTGAACTCACCCGGTGTTTCGGATATCTATTTAGGTCATATTTAATTTTAAGTGACCAAGGCCATATCCATCATCAGAGACCAAGCCTAATTACGAGCATAATTAATTGCAATGTAAAATAAAACCATGTAATAACATATGGTCCCAATCATCGATTAACAGAAAGGGTCTGACACCTGGTGGTCCTTAGTGTCCTTAAAAACAAAAGTTCTCACGGTGTTAATGTTCATTTGTGTATGTCAATAAAATTAATCACATTAATTTATTATCTATTATTCAATAACCTCTTTTTATTTGAGTTTAGCCGATGTTAAGTAATCTTCCAATTTTTTGTCTTGCCTGCAACGAAGAGTCACGAAGGGGAGATATAGGTATTACCTTCCGGTGGCGGTGGTGGTGGCGGCGGCAGCGGGATAAACTTTTTTAAAACTTTAATAACTTCGCACATGTAATACCTACAATTAAGATTTATGGTCCACAAGGTAGCTTATCGTATAAGGTTTGCCGCAGTATACGGTACTTGTCTTGTGACCCTGACTTCATTTTCATTGTTCACTGACTTCTTAAACATGAATTCAAAATCTGACCTCCATTTCATGCTTGAGTGACCTGCATCACATTTTCGTGGTTAAGTCCATTACCCAGAAACTAAAATACCTAGACCCACCACATTTGGTCCATAGATAGTTCTTGGTTGGTACATGTCAGTCTGACACCTGGCTTGGGGCCTTGACCTCAATTTCATGCTTGAGTGACTTTGTCACTTTTTCATGGTTAAGTCTTTCTCAGCAACTAGAATACCTAGACCCACCATATTTGTTAATAGATAGTTCTTGGTGGGTACATTTCCACACTGACACCTGGTTTGGTACCTTGACCTCAATTTCATGCTTGAGTGACTTTGTCACTTTTTTGTGGTTAAGTCCATTTCTCTGAAACTGTAATACCTAGACCAACTGCATTTGGTCTATTGATAGTTCTTGGTGGTTACATGCCAGACTGACACTGTCTGTTTCTGGACCTTGACCTCAATTTCATGGTTGAGTGACTTTCATCCAGATTTCTTGATTAAGTCCTTTTTTCAGCAACTGTAATACCTATACCTATCCATGTTTGGTCTATAGATAGTTCTTAGTGGGTACATGCAAGTCTGTCTCTGGACTTTGACCTCAGTTGCATGCTTGAGTGACTTTGTCACATTTTTGAGATTACGTCCATTTCTCAGAAACTTTAATTTCAATTTCTTTTAACGCATTTTCCTTTGACATACAAAATGTCAGGTATCAGATCATTATTCTGTGTCCATGTGCATACTCAGGGGAGACATGTTCAGTGTCCACTCTTGTTATCTCTTTGGTAAGCTATAATTTGCGATTTGACAAATAGTTTTTTCGCTTCTTCGTCTTTTTGTATAAGATGCTAGTGTTTATTAAGAGCTCTTCCGATGGTTGAATTTAGTACTTAGTACTAGAGGGCTTTCTGTTTTGCCAGGTTTTGTTCTGTATTGAAGTGTTTTACTTCTCGGCGTTTTCAATTTCTGTATGTTTATATCCCCTTTAGATGAGATTTTCTATGAATTCTTTAATTTGAAATTCTAAATCATTTTGGTTATTTGTAAGTCTAATTAGTCTGGTAATTTCTCCTATGATAAATCCTTTAAAAACAGAGGAGGGATGCGCTAATGACCTATGCAGATACTGGTAGTTTTCTGTCGCTTTTCGGTATAGTTTAAGATCTAGACAATCCTTTTCTAGGAATCTACTGCCTTTAAAGACGGACACGTCCAAGAATTCCAAACTGTGATACGACATTTTCTATGTGAATTTAAGCAGCTGGTGGATATTATTAGCAATTTCAAAAAAATTATTTAAAGTGTCTTCTTTTCCATTGTATATAAATATAATAAACCCAATAAACTGACAGTAACATTATTCTGTCACAAAAATTGAATGAGTCAAGAATTTCGGAAATTATTTCGAACATGTGTAAATCTGTAAGGCTTGGAGATACTGGTGCTCCCATTAAAACCCCTACTTTTTATTTGAAAATTCTTCCGTTGAATTCAAACTCATTGTTCTGCAATATAATTTTTATAATATCTAGCATTAAATGTTTGGGTGGCAATTTAATTTCATACTCGTATTTTATAAGTTTGGGCCATGCTCTGTTTACTGCGCTCAATATTTCCTCATGTTTCATGTTTGTATACATGCTTGTGATATCGAAAGATGCCATAAGTATATTATTATGTAGTTGAAGTTGTTCTATTTTGTTTATAAGGCCATTGTGTCCTTAGTGTATATCCTGTGTCGCTACAATAGGTTGTAGAAAGAAGTCAAGTGGACTCCCACACCATGATACAATCGGTCTGCCTGGAAGATTAAGATTCTGAATAATTTCATCACATAGTATATTGTTGGTATTAATTAGCGGTGTGTTTTCGGGAGCGCATAATCTCCCTAACCTGTTATCGTTGTGATTATTTAGAAATTTGTATGTTATGTCATCCATATAACCTAATTTCTGGATTGACAAGATCTTTTCTTTAATCATGTTGCTAATCTCCAAAGAGTGAGATTTATCAATTTCTTGATAATGTATTCTGTTATTTAATTGTGACATGGCTTGACAGGGACTGAGACTTCAATTAAGGTGGAACAGCCAAGATTCCGAACAGATACAACCTTGACTATGTTATTTATTTAAGAATAAAAAATGAATTTAAAAATTGTGTATTTACTGCTCATCTTATCTAATCACACATACATATTTGTCCAAGTGTTCCATACAGATAAGTCATATATGAAAAATCAATTAACATAGTTTTTCAAAGACGGTCCGAATTGTCTCAATAGACAGCTAAATTACATGTCTTTGCAGTCGGGCCGAATCGTATCCGGTCTGAATTGTCCTATATTCAATTAATATACCTGATATTGGAGATTACATAATATTACTTGAAATTTAATATTTTTAATTGTACATAAGCCAACGCAATATTCCCAGCATTGCTGAAAATAGAAAAATCAGTAAAGAATGTGTAATTATCTTCTAATTTATCACCACTAACTAATTTATCCAAAATTTGTTAAAACAGACCTTTGACTGATTAGTATATAACTACCATTACCACAAATAAAAAAAGCAACCAAAAATATTTAAAAATCACCCTCTTATATGACTGCAAATATTTGTAGTCATATAATGGTATGAGTCTGTCGGCATCCATAGACAGTTACATGTAGGTTCCTGCTCATTTACTTTTGTTCTATATGTCTATTGAACGTATCATGATATTTTACCACAATGGTCTTCCATAAGAAATACAGGTTGGGATTGATTTTGGGATATCATGTCCCAATGTGAGCATTGTCTCCGCTTGTCGTCCGTCCGTCTGTTAACTTTTCACATTTTAATCTTCTCCTCTCAAATCACTGGGCTGAATGGAATTGAACTTGACATCAAGCATATATGGGAGGTCTTTATAAAGTTTCCTCATTTCGTCATGATCGGACTACAAATAAGACCGCCATGGGCAGGTCTTGTTTCTGATTGGCTAATATTAAAAAATCCTCTTTTCTAAAGTTGCTTGGCCAAATGGAACAAAACTTGACAGGAAGCATTTATTAGAGGCTCTTTACAAGTTTCCTCGTTTCGTCCTGATCGGGCAACAAATATGGCCGTCATGAGCAATTCTTGTTTCTCATTGGTTAAAACAAAAATGTCTGTGGCACTGCTTGGCCAAAACTGTCAGCAAAACTTGACAGGAGGCATCTATGGAAAGTCTTTTATGAAATAAAAAAATTTCATCCTGATTGGACGAAAAGCATGGCTGCCATGGGCAATTCTTGTTTCTGATTGGCTGATATAAAGAAATCTTTTTCCCTGAAACTGCTTGGCCAAATGGAACTAAATTTGACAGGAAGCCTATATTTCCAACATGCTAATCTTGATGAGGTAGTGATTATGTCTGTTGATGAAGAATTTTTACAGTACAGATTAAATTAAAATAAATAAGAACAATAAAGACAAAATGAAATCAATTTATTACTTGATGATTGTTATCAACAGTAAAATTTTAATGTGAAAGCTTATATTTCGATGTGGACAAAAATCTCACTCATAACCACCCCAATCACACCCATACACATTCTGAATTTTGTCACATGTATGGATTGGTTGATTTTTAAAAAAAAACATCCTCTGAAACTGCTGGGCCATATAGAGCCAAAGTTGACGGAAAGTGTCTATGGGAGCTCCTTTATCCCTCATTTTGTTCCAATTGAATAACAAACATGGCTGCCACAGACAATTCTTGTTTTCTGATTGGCTGATTTACAAAAAAATCTTTTCCCCCCAAACCTGACTGGGCCAAATGAACCGAAGCTTTGCAGATTCCTTATTTCCTGTCAATTGAAACCAGACATAGCCTGATTGTTCCTCATAATGTGCTAACTAAGTGTTGTTAATTTGGTAACAATACTTCATTCAAGATGACTATCAGCAGAGGACTTAGTATAGGTTAACATAAAAAAATCCTATGTGAAATACGTGCAAAAATTTTCTGGAGAACTGCAAAATTTTAGAATATGTTGACCTGTAATTAATTAATTAAATACGTTGAAATAGAAGCAGAAAAATTGGGTCCCTACAAGGCTTACCAGACTTCATAATGATAGGGAGAAGTTACATCAATAAAAACTGCTTTCATGCCAGTTGAGTGAAATAGGCTCTAAGCATCTAGTTTTTCTGGGGGTCATTAAGGGTTTTTTGATTATTTTGGTGTAAATTTTTAATTTTTATTTGATTTTTATGATTTTTGGTTTATTATGTTCCTTGACAAAAATGGAAAAATTTTTATCAGATCCATTTCACACTATCTCTTACAGTCTTTGAATTATTAGGGGTAAAAAAAAAAAAAGGGACGCACCTTAATTTTTGAAACTTTACTATTTCTGATCCGATTTTGATGATTATTTTAAATGGTTCTTCATAAGAAATACAATAAAAGTTAGTCCAGTCATTTTTGTGTTACTTTTGTCAATGCAGAGATAAAAGGGATTAAAGGGGCCAAAATTACCTGCTTAGAATTTTTATTTCTCATCCAATTTTAATGGGGATTTTTATGCCCCGCATATAAAGCAGGCTGGGCTTATAATTCTTCAGTCTGTGTGTCCGTACGAAGTTAAGGTTCAGGTTTAAGGTAGTTTTTCATGAAGGAGTTATGGTATCATCCTAAAACTTTGTACATGGATATATAGCTTGTGATATGAACAGCAGCATTTTGATGTAAAACGGATGTTGTGACCTTGAGGCCATGGATCATCAACTTTGAATTTCTTTATAGAATTTCAATATTAGAATCCAGGTATAAGGTAGTTTTTCATGAAGGAGTTATGGTATCATCATGAAACTTTGTACATGGACAGCTTGTGATATGAATAGCAGCATTTTGATGCAAAATGGATGCTGTGACCTTGAGGTCATGGGTCATAGACTTTGAATTTCTTATGGAATTTCAATATAAGAATCCAAGTTAAGGTTCAGGCTGAAGGTAGTTTTTCATGAAGTACATTCAAAAATCTTCTTCTAGAGAACAGCTGAATGGATTGAAACCAAACATTACTTTGTTGCCGATCTGTCCCCCAAGATAGTCACTAGTGGGGGACTTAGTTTAACATAGGACCCTATGGGAAATACATACAAAAATTTTCTTCTAGAGAACCGCTGAATGGAGTGAAACCAAACATGGCATGAATGTTCCTTTTGAGGTGCTGACCAAGAGTTGTTATTTTGATGCTGATCTATCATCCAAGATAGCTGTCATCGAAGAACTTAGTTTAACATAAATGGAAAATAGATACAAAAATCTTCTTCTAGAGAACCACTAAATAGATTGAAACCAAACATGGCATGAATGGTCCTTATGAGGTGCTGACCAAGTGTTGTTACTTCGGTGCTGATCTGTCATCCGTGATGCCCATCAGTGGAAGATTTAGTTTAACATAAGACCCTATGGGAATTACCGGTACATTTAAATGGCTTCTTCTTGAAAATTAATGAATGGAATTAAACCAAACATGGCATGGATGTTAATCTCAAGCTCCTTTAGTAATGAACAAATGGAAATATTAGGTGAGCGATACAGGATCCTGGGAGCCTCTAGTTGTATTTAGTTTTAGACATTATCTGTTAGTATTGTAAATTACTGTAAAAATATATACACGTTGTATAAAAATATGCTTATGTGTTATTTTACAGAAATTTTACTAAATCCAGTAGTTTGAGTTGTTATTCAGGAAAAGATCTAAAAATCCAGTCATGTGATAGAAATGTGACACATTGTTACTATACACTAACCATACAAGAAAAATACCTTACATACCAAAAACAGGATGCAGATCCAGTCTATGACCTGTCATGTGATGTATCTGATGTGTGTCACAACAAAACAGACCATACGTTTATTCAGGTACTTGAGAAATGTAGTGTAAATTATATTTTTTTAAAAGGAACTTTTGCCTTAATGTATATTGTAGTTTGTAACTTATGCAATGTGGAATCAGTTAAATTTTTACTTAATAATAACCATAGGTCCCTCTCTTATAATTCACTCTTGACACCAATTTTAAGTTGTGGTAAATGGCAAATAAAATCCTAGGAGCCTCTAGTTTGCATGTGTGAAAGGTGAAAATTAGCATCTGGTGAATGAAATCTCTCATGAATAGTCATTATTTTTGAGAATTCTATGGAGCACTTATAAAGAATATCTGATGTGCAGTATATTTATTGAAGCCCTTTATTTTTTAGATGCCAGATGATGGAAATGTAACCAGACATCTGTATTGCTGTTCAGAAAACAAATGTAATAAACCAGAGAATGTGAGGAAGCACTGCCATAATATTTTTAAAACAGATGAAATTTCCAGAGGTGATTTATTTACCTGTACCTAAAGGTTCTATAACAATTGAATATAAATGCTTTAGATACAAAAAAAAGTGTTTAAGTCCTATATCAAAAATTTCTGTTGTCATTTTTTGTATGTTTGCTTGTTTAGTTGGGGTTTTATGCCGTTTTCAGCACATTTGGCTATTTCACAGTGGCCAGTTTTTATTAGAGGAGGAAGCCTGAGTACCCAGAGAGAACTACCGACCTTCATCATGACGAACTACATAGACCACTCGGCCACCGAAGCTCCTAGTCATTAATTGAAATATCCTACAACCAGGAAGTGTATTTTATCTCTTTGGTGTTTGAATGACTTAAGTTAAGCTGTATTTATTTATATGGGTATCATGTTTTGAGGACACCAGGTATTGTGGTGGCAAATAAACACATGTGATAGATACCATAAGTTGGATATTCTTTTAGATTTTTCATGTTTTACATTAGTTTATAAATATAATTTTTTATGACAAAAAATTGCAAGAAAAAGTAATTTTGCAATATTTTATAAAAAAAAAATACATAATATGAATAATGTTTAAGTATTTTAAATTGTAGGAATTGTGTCTTCGAAATAAAGGTTGGAATATGTACATTGTAAATTTGAAAATAAAATTTCACAGTTCAAGTAGAATATCGGCAGTCAGATGATGCAAATATATTTTAATACTACTGATATTCTTTCAAAGGTACTAAAGAACCATGTGAAAATTCAGAATCTCGTTGTTTGAAGATAACAACCAATATCGATGGTGGAGATACAGAATATTTCTCTTGTCAGCAGAATCTTGTTAACACAACACAGTGTCAGAATGTCAACACAAGTACAGTGGCATGCTTTAATGTTAGTTGTTATACTTTTATGTATAAATCAGAGATATGTTAATTATAGATTATTACATGACCTAATCCATATTGGACCAGGTATCATCCCATGATCTATTATTTGACTTAGGTCTAGCCCGAGGTCCGATATGGATCAATGGGATGGATGATACCCTGTCCTATATTGATTAGGTAATGTATTGATATGTTTATTATATAATGCTTAAATACATTTGTCTGAACGCACTTGTATTAGACTTGCGAGTGCACATTATGGGTTGTTCACGCCTGGTTGTTCCACTTATGCAAAAACAATCATAAGGCCAAAATAAAAAATAGGTGTGTTTCCGGTCCCCCGACCGACCCTAATTTTTTGGCTCCGACCCCAACTTTTTTTCCCCGAAAAAAATTCGGTAATTTTCACTGTGATCCGAAAATAAGCTCTTCCTTTAGCATGTCCCAAAATAGTCTGGGTCTATTTTTAACGCTATTAAAAAAGCGTGTTATTGACCGTGATTGATATAAAACAAATCATTTGTTCTCCCTGGGCATTTTTAGCATCTTGGCACCGAGATGCTATCAGAAATTGCCGAGATCCTATCCAAGTCGCCAAGATCCTATCCTACTTGGCCGAGATGCTATATTTTTGAACATGTTGAAATTTCGCGGAACTCGAGAACGACCTAATTGCAGCTTATGATTAAAAGAATACATCATTCCCTTGATTGATTACACCTGTAATTAGTCCCCAATGCCATTAAACAGTGAATAAACAGGTGTTAATTGCCCTTAAGCTATATAACTGTTAAGATTGTAACGATCCCAAGCTGACACTAATTAGCTTATGTCATTGAAAACTTCAATGTCAAAGGTCAAAATTGCGACCAGGAAAATGCAAAACGTAAACAACACATCCGACTGTCTGATACGAAACCAGGACTAGCCAATAATGAATGAAACTTTGAAAAATAAAATTGGCTATTCCAATGCAAACCAAAAGGCTGCCAAAATATTCTTTTCCAACTAATACAGGAGCAATTATTGAATGAAGAGATCTCTGTGTGAACGAGTGACGATGTGCAGAAAAATAACGGATTTGCGGCAATTGAATCTTTCCAAACAAGCTGCCAACACGTATTATGCAGATTCACTCATGATGTACATGTATGATTTATATGATTTACTCAGACTTTTCACTCCAATTACATGTACATGAAGATTATGAGCAGCCATATCTAAATATCAATATTATTCATACATTCTGAGTTTGGTTTTTATTCTGTACATATTTTTTGTTAAGAACTATTTTTTGATTATATTTTCAAATTGTAAATTTATTAATCTATGTCTCTTCAATAAGTTGAAGGTGGTCACTATTTGGTAGATGTAGATAATGGACAGACATTATGACATTTTAAAAAATAATGAACTATAAATATTTCTTTATTTTTATTTAATAAAAACAAGAAAAGATAGAACAAATTATTGCATTTAATATATTATAATATAACTACAATACATCATTCACAAATAAACATGCAAGGCAGTTGTACGTGTACATCTGCGACGTGATCTGAAGCGGTATCTACAAATAGGAAAGTACAATAAATGTGATGCTATCCAAAATTTCTGGGGGAGAACACTGATTAATGGCCAGCTATAATGGCAAAGTTTGAAAATTTTATAGGCTGGAAATCACAGCCATGTCTTCTGTGACTTTTGAACACTGACTCTTCATATCTTATATAATTTACACAATGAATTGATGAAAATAGCCTGAAAGAATAACAGATTGATTATAAAAATACACAAAAAACACAATGGAAGCAGCCCCCGCCCAAAAAAAAAAACCCTACCTACCGACCCTATTTTTTTTTGGACATGCAACAGGAAACACACCTATATTTTTTTTTGGCCTAATTAGTACTTAGAACATGTATATGATAAATAAAGATTATAATATGGCATTTTTCATATTACACCTATTATCAGCCCTAGGTCAAGATATCAGCCCGAGAGCCACCAGGCTCCAGGGGGGATTTTGACCATGGGCTGATAATGGGTCTGATATGAATAATGACATGTTATGATATTTTTATCATATACTTCAACATTGGTGTTTTATAGGTCTCCATAAAAATTCTTATCTCAATGATTTCAGTTTCATTGCCATATTACCGAATATCCTCAAGGCGCTGCAAATCGTCATTGTCCCTCATCCATTTATGTTAATGTATTTCTGTTTGTATTAACATTTTTGAGCGAATTAATATAATCCACAGTTTCATCCCGCTATCGTCTGTCATGTTTCCATGTGCTAGTAAGTTTAAAATCGATTACGGAAACGACTGATTTATAACGCGATTACAAATTAGGGGTGTGATATAAAACGGAAGCAGTTGATATAAACTGGAAACAGTTGATAACAAAGTCATACATATCAGCCCGCTAAGCCAATTATTATAATATTTGGGCAGAAATATGTGTAATTTCTAATTTTATCATAGGGTTAAATTTTACCTTTATTTTCTATAAGTATATGATAAACTGATATATTCAGAATTTTTTTTGTGTATTTGCTATGGTAACAATATTGTTAGTAGTCTATACTGTAAGAATTATTAATGTCATTGATTATATGCCTGTTAACAAAGTTTTTGCAAGATACATATAGATCACCCTATCCAATGTCTGTATCCATCTGTCCATGAAAATTATATTAAACATGTTAAAACACAATGCTTCCTAAACTGTTAAATTGAATTTAATCAACTGTACACAAAGGTAATACATCATATGAATATTTGCATGGAGCAAAATAATTCTTATCTGACTTCTTGAAGGGGAATTTATTAAAGCTTCATAGAAAGGTAGTTCCCAGTATGAAGATATGCTTAAAACAACTATATCTTCAAGGGGAAATAACTTGACTTAATCATTTATATTAACCTTGTAAGAACAGATCTTCCAAAAACTGTAATGGAATTCAATGAAACTTTAGACAATTATAGTACACCAAATGAAGATTTAATGAAAGCAATATTGTGACATTTTTTTATAAACACTTAATAATGCAAACATCACAGTACATTTGATACACAAATCATACACAAATTATAGATTAAAAATAGTTCAAAGTTACAAAAAAACATATTTTATGTTAAAGTACCCATAATTATGAGTTTTTGTAAACTTTTAGTTACAAAATATAAAGATAAATCATGTAAAACAATTATTCAAATTAAAAAAAGATGAGATATAAAATGTAGCTATGAGTTAAACTTTAAATTGATAGTCATATAGAGACAGCTGAGAAAAAGTTTTCTCTGCTATAGTAAGTGTTATATTTCCTAAAATCAATCAGCCTAATTCCTTTATGGAAAAGTTGCATCTGTACTAAAATTCCTTACACTTCAAATGGTGATTATTTATTTTAAAAAATATAAGCAATGTCAGTGGAATTGTGAGAAATGGAAAATCTGCTTTTTTTTGTGATAAGTGGAATTATTTAAAAATTAGTAGAGGATATATATTTTTTATTCATAAGGAAACAAAAGTTACAGTTTTGTCTTCTTGTTTTGTGAGTTATTTATGAAAAACAGATTCCCACTTTATATGGGACTGACAATTATTGGTAATGTAGTTACTTACCTTGTTTTCTCCAATAGAGGTGATATAATCAACTGTATTATGCTTTTATTATAAATATTTTACAGATAACATTAAATGGAGGTTCTGCTGAGCTCTGTTGTTGTTATGGTGACTATTGTCTGGTTCCAACATATAACTATACCAACATCCATGAGACACTAAATCTGACCTTTAACGGTACAGTATGGATTAAAGGGGATATACATCATCCCATATCAAACAATAAGTCATACACTGATTGGCTGTTTGTTGGTGGTTTGATATCTGCTGGAGTTTTAGTACTTCTGATTATCATTGCTGCCATTGTAATTGGAATAAAATGTCGAAAGAAGAAGGAGACCAACAGACTGATGTTGTCATATAAACGTATTGCAGCTGATGAAACACCTGATGATGATGATGATGATATTAGAATGCTCTTAGGTTGAAATTGATCACATTATTCAATTATGTTCAGCAAAACAATTTTTTAGATTTCTAATTTAAGAGACTGAAAATGAATGAATTGAATAGTACATTCCAATATAATTACAATGACATGATATTTTTGTAAATCTATTCAAATTATTTCCAATAAAAGGGGAAGTCATATATATCAATGTTCATTTAATTCCCATCAAACATTCCAAAGTTTCAGCCGGCAGCCTTCTTCAAGGTGAAAAATTATATTAAAATCGCATATTCCTGCTATTCCATCAAATCACTTTAAAATTATCAATGTTAAAATTAAAATTGGAATGTTTGATGGGAATTAAATGAACATAGATATGATATTTTTGATGAGAGTGAGATTTATTTGTTATAAATGATTTATTCCATTAAATGCTCAATTTGTTATATAGAATAGATTATAAAGTTGCTTTAAAGCAATATGGCATCCACATGTTTCAAAACAGTCAATATAACAGGGTAGAAATATATAACATAGAAATTTCTTCTTAAAAATAACTAACAGGTAAAGAGTTAGTAAATATGATGTAATCAGGTTTCAGACCTACCTGGTTTATATTTTAAAATCTATCCATCTGATGTGGACAGTTATTGTAGGTGGGAAGTCTGAAAATATCATGGGGAATGGAACCAAATTTGACAGAATAACTTTTTATCAAGGATAGTACAATTTTATTATAGTTTTTTGAAGCTTTCATATGTAAACTTAAATTATTCGAAAAAGAGGAAAAGGGTGACAGAAATTTGTTTAAAAAAATCAGACTTTCATGTTTTTTTTCTTTTTATCTGGTATGTGATATCGAGATCTCCTTAGTAAGCATATACTAAAAAATGTGTTTTCGTTTAAATCTACAGAAAATTGAAAGTTTGACTCTTTACTGGTTTATTTGTGTGTCAGTACATTTTGTTTCTTTTTGAAATTTAACGAAATTTGAAAATGTAGGGTTTCTTAACTTGTATAATAGATAAGTGTTTTCAGGTTTGTTTTCTTTATCATTTAGATGTTAAAATATAGTGAACATGCTATATATGTCTATTAAAGAATGGATTTTACTAGTGAAGATATAATTATGGAAATTGATTTTCTTGTTTTTATTTTTGGATATAAGAAATGGAGAAATGAGAGTGCATTGGTGAACATATTGTGTGCACTTCAAATTAGTTTGGGTGACAGAGTTCTGGGTCAAATGTTGAAAGGGCATGGCTTTAGTTTTCGTAATTTATTCTCCCATATTTCTTTGGAAATGCATAGTTACTACTTACTCCCTTGTGATACTTGACATACGACTGTCTTTTTAACTGGTTACAATGAATGATTCTGGAGTTATGCCCCTTAAAACTTTGTGAAATTTAAAAATCAATCATTTCAAGATGAGAACTATTATAACCATTTACATATAATACCAACCAAACAGTTTTGGTTAATTATTATTTCTACCAGAACACCATAATCCACAATAGAAAGAGTACTACAATGAAACTGAATCTGCATACTTTTCAAAATTCATCATGATTAATAAAAAGTATACAATGTGTACTTTAGTGCAAATAATTATTTCATTGTTACGAAAAAGATTACATCTTTCATTTATGTAATTAATATGAAAAAAATTGAAAGATAACCAAACGAACAAGGGCTTTAGTTCTTGACTGTTTAATCGGTTAGATAAAAATTCATAGTATTTTTAACCACTTCCTGATGATTAAATTTCTACGTGGGAATTACTGTCGTTTTTTTTCTACAGTTAATGGAACATAAACTAGAGAAGTCCCGAAATGATGTCTATGTAAACAAACTACATAGCAACGACATTTTCTTGAGGTTTTTGTCTAAAATCAAAGGAGAATCTATATTTCTTCATCTAGAAAGTCATATTCAAAGATCATTTTTTAGTTTCCTCTGGTGCTAGGATGCTTGTAATCTTAACATTTCATTTATATGTTTGCCTCCCAAAAAGATCTACCAAATGTATAAAAACTAACCCAATTAAATGTGCAAGATTTTTTTCCTGAAGCAATCCTACATGAATAGTTAGATATGCTCAAGATCAAGTGAGTACCGATAATGTTTATTATATGGTGAAGCAGACCACAAGAATTGTTGATAATTGGATAATTTGCTTTGCATCAATTGATCTTTATGTATTTCTGTGGGTTGTGAATTTAGTATGTGTATATGGAATTTATTCATTTCTATTCAATTTTTGACATAGTTTTTTCAGTTTATATTTATGCCATATTTTACACAATTATGTTATATTGAGATAATTTGATATCCTCACTTACAAAACTTTAGAATGTATTAGAATCACCTTGTCCATTTGTCTGTGTGTCAGTCTTATGAATATATAAATATATGAATCTTTTAAGCACAACTTCTTGTAAAATGTCTGATCGAATTCAATGAAACTTCACATAAAGGTAGTTCTACTAGTACATCATATGAAGACGTGGAAAATAATGTCTTAAAGGGGAGATGATTTGACATAATTAATTCATCATATGGTATCACTCATCTCAAACCATCAGATAGATTTTTAAGAAATAGGTAAATTGGTGGGGTATCATTTTGCAATCCTGCTCACAGTAGATTATGTTAGTAAGCTACTTGTGCAGTGTTATAGTTAATCCTTGTATTTGTGTAAATATACAAATAAAAATAAAAATTTAGAGGCCAAATTAATCTTATAATACTTTATACAAAGTATGCAGAGAAATTCCCAAGTATACTATAAACTGACATAATTGATCTATTTACTAAAATTACCTATGTTACTGTGTAAATATAATTATTATATTTAATAGATTCTAGGCAATGTGTAGACAAGTTTTTTAAAATTAGGAAGAAGCAATATGAACTTTTGTGTAATTTTACTAGTAATTTAATACTCAAATACATCAAAGGTATATAAAACTTTGAATTATTATCACCAAAAAAGATCATGAGTTGATCAAGAGAATTAATGAAGAACTCAAATCTTCCAAAGCTTATCTAAAATTCTTGTTTATTTTATGCCTTTAGTAAATTGATGCAGATGTACTGTTGTAATTTAAGTTATAATAAATTACCTGTGGGAGTGTTATTTTTGAATTAGAATTAATTGCAGACATTTATCCATTATTTTGTTGTTTTATCAGCTAATATTGGTTTAGATGCAGTTTTATTTTGTTCATGTATATAGCTAATATCTTGTTTTTTTTTCATTTATATCTGTCAAGACCTACAAGATGGCATTTTTAGATCACCTGGCCCAAAGGGCAGGGCCAGGTGAGCTTTTGCCATCACTTGGCGTCCATCGTCCGTTAATCGTCTGTCGTTGTCTTAAACTTTCCTTTAAAGATCTTCTCCTCTGAAACCACTGGGCCAATGGAACAAAACTTCGCAGTAATGGTCCTTAGATGGTCCTCTTTCAGAATTATATCCGATGACCTAACTGCCATCCAAGATTGCAGCCACAGCTGCCACAGGCGACCTTAGTTTAACATAGGACCCTATGTGATATTCATGTAAAGATCTTCTTGTCTGAAACCACTAAACCAGATGGGATCAAACTTTGCACCAATGATCCTTAGGTGTTGTTCTTTCAGATTTTTATCCGATGACCTGGACCGTCATCATCAGGCGACCTTAGTTAAATATAGGACCCTATGGGAAAATTCACTAACAGATCGTCTTGTCTGAAACAACTTAGTCAATTACCCAGTCCATTCAAGATCACGGCCACCAATCGATCTATGTCACAGCCAAATGCTGTGAAAGAAAAACGTTTAGGGGAATTTCCAGTTGTGATTTGGAGGAAACAGTTTGCGTGGGATTTTGCATGTAGGTCGAACAATTATGGTCCCGTATGAGGTTTTTAAGAGAATATGAAAATTCTAAGAATGTCATCATACCCTTAAATGATTCCACTGTCACATATTAGCTACGTTTTCACATCTGTAATATTATGTTGGCGCTACAACTTTTGGCAGACTTCTTTGAATTGCCAACAAATACGAACATTTATTGCAATGCTGTGACTGAAAGAGACCTGTTGTAACTTAGAGGAACTAGATGTGATTTGGAGGAATCAATATATAGCACATCGTAATAAGAAAATTCAGTAGTGCCTTATAATATTTGTATTATACCCCAGTAGCAAGAGTATATGGTATACTGGAATCACTTAGTTCGTCATTCAATCTGAAACTTCCGTCACAACAAACTTTACTTTGATGCAAGTTATTAACTTCATATATATTGGTATGCAACTTAATATTGATAAGTTTTAAGGTGTAAGCGATTTCCTTGTCTGTCCGAAATCAACTTCTGTTTGATGGAACTTGGAAATTCTGCAAAACCAAGTACAAAAAAAAAATGTATCTATATAGTGAAAAATTTCGTCACACATTTCTTGGCACTTCTGAATGGATTGATTTCTATTGTCTGCCGCTTCATATTGATGAGTTTTAAGGTGTAACCAACTTAATTCATGTTTTTGTAGACTGAAATTCTCCTTATATGTGTATGTTCATATAATGAAAATTTTCGTGGCATATTTCTTCGGTTCTATGGAAGGGATTGCTTTCATATTTGGTCTGCTGCTTCATATTGATCAGTTGTAATGTGTACCGATTTCCATGTGAGTCGAAGACCAACTTCCTGTTTGGCTTGATATTATTAGTACATATAAAGAATTTTGTTCGGCGCATATTTTTTGGCTTCTATCGAAGGTATTAATGAGTTTAATCGATTTAATCCTTGTGATATAAAGTCATTTTTTCCTTTTTCATTTAATGACCCCGTTCTATCTACAAAGGAAATTTTGAATAATTTATTATGAGCCTTGGTTGACACTATAAGAGAGAAATCAAGGGAACCACGATAATCGACGGATAGCTGATATATGTAGGTCAACTGTACCTCATTGTTACTGAAAATGCTGTGCTATTTAAGAAAATTACAACTGTAAAATATCATTGATGTAACACGAATGGTCGTTTGAAATGGACCATCATAAAAAAATTTAACCCAAGTTGATCAAACATAAAATATAGATAAGGGTAACCAAATTCTTAATTTTGTGTTTTGCTCCATAAAAGACAATTGCACGTGTGAAGTATCATTTAAGTACCACTTATAGTTGCAAAAAATGTAAACTCTATATAATTCACCAGAGCCGGTCAAACCTTAAGATCAAGGTGACTTAATTGTTGAAACCTCTTAAAAGAACATTGCAGGTGTTAATTATTATTGCACATAATGTTGCTAAGAATGGTCCTTAACACAAAATTTAACTAGATTCTTTCAAGCGTACAATACAGGTCAATGTGATTTAATTAATGTTGAAACCTCTTGCACTATGCAAGTCCATTGCAGCGGTGAAATAGCATTGATGTAGCACAAAGCGTTGCCCAGAAATAAACCTAAAAGAAACACTTCACTGAATCGGGATGGACGTACGGACGGAAGAACAAGGGTAAAACTATATGCCCCTTCCATTTTATACAACTTTATACATGATTATATAATACTCCACTCAATTTACTAGTTATTGATTCCTCAAAATCACATCTAGTTTCTCCAAGTTACAACAGGTCTCTGAGTCACAGCATTGCACTAAATGTCCGTATGTGTTGGCAATTCAAAGACTTTGATTAAATAAAGGTGATTTGAATGTTTGGTCATCACATAAAAGCCTTTTGAATTTAAAAAATGATCCAGTAACAACCATTTTGCTCTGAAAAACACGATTTGAAATTCGGTCTGCTGCCTGAAACACCTCAACTTCTGTCTGCCAAAAGTTGCAGCGCCAACATAATATTACAGATGTAAAGACGCTGCTAATATGTGATAGGGGAATCATTAAAGGGTATGATGACATTCTTAGAATTTTCATTTTAATTTTAAAAACCTCATTTTGGACCATAAATGTCAGACCTACCTGCAAAAATTCACGCAAATTGTTTCCTCCAAATCACAACCGGAAATTCCCCTAAACGTTTTCTTTCACAGCATTTGGTTGTGACTTAGATCGATTGGTGGCCGTGGAGATAGCTAATATAGGCAAACTTAGTTTAACATAGGGCCGAAAGGAAAATTCACTTAAATGTATTCTTGATAGAAACCACTAAGATAACAGGAACCAAACTTTGCGGCAATGGTCATTATATGCTCCTCTCTCAGATTTAAATCTGATGACCTGCATCACCATCCAAGATAACCACCATAGGCAAACTTATTTTAACATAAAATCCAATGTGAAATTCACTTAAAGGTCTTCTTGTCTGAAATCATTAAGCCAATTGAAACCAAAGTTGGCAGCAATGGTCCTTAGACTGTCCTCTTTCAGATTATATCCAATGACTACTACCACTGACAAAAATGGCCCCACAGGCAAACTTAGTTTAACATAGGGCCCAATAGGAAAATTCAATTAATGATCTTCTTTTCTGAAAACACTTAGACAATTGGAACCAAAGTTGGCAGCAATGGTCTTTTTCAGAAATATATCTGATGACCCTACTCGCCATCCAAGATGGCAACATAGTTTAACATAGGACCCTGTGGGAATATTCGTCCCAAAAATCTTCTTGTCTGAAACAAGTGAGTCAATTGGAGTCCAATTTGGCAGTGATGGTCCTTTATCAGCATGTATCCGATGGCCCCACTGCCATCCAAGATAGCTGTCAGAGAATATAGTTTAACATAAAAATACACATATAGACCTTTTTGTCCTAAACCACTAAGTCAGTTTTAACAAAAATTTAAAGCAATGGTCCTTAGATGGTCCTTTATTAGAATTGTATCCAATGACCCAGACTGCCATCCGATATGACTGCCACAAGTAAAGTAAGGACCCTGTAGGAAATTCACTTAAAGATCTTCTTGTCTGAAACCACTAAGTTAATTGGAACCAATCTCTGGAGCAATGGTCCTTAGATGGTCTCTTTCAGAATTCTTTTTAATGACCCCGCCTGCCATTCAAGATTACCACCATAACATAGTTTAACATATGACCCTCAATAAATGAAATTCATTAAAAAAATCTTCTTGTCTGAAACCATTAAGTTAATTGGAACAAAAGTTTACAGCAATGGTCCCTAGATTTTCCCGTATAAAATTATTTCCATTTACCTGAATTGACATCTAAGATTGCCACCACAGGCAAACTTAGTTTGTGTTTGTTTAGTTGGGGTTTTACGCCGTTTTCAGTACATTTGGCTAGTTTTTATTGGAGAGAACACCGACCTTCATTAGGAAAATTGGCAATCCTTGTCAATTAAGATCAGAGTCGAACACACCCCGCCACAGGTGAGATTCGATCTCACAATCTCATTATTGACAGGCTAGTGATTATTAGTAGTAATAACGAACTACTCGCCCACCATGGCCCCAAACTTAGTTCAACATAGGAGCCAAAGGGAATTCACTTAAAGATCTTTTTGTCTGAAACCAGTGATCAAATTGTAACTAAACTTGGTAGCAATGGTGTTTTGATTGTCCTTAATCAGGATTATATCCGATGACGCTGATTGCCATCCAAGATAGCCGCCTCAGGAAAACTTCGTTTAACATGGGGCCCTATGGGAAATTCACTTTAGAATGTTCTTGTCTAAACTAATTGTAACTGTACTTGGTAGCAATGGTCCTTTGAATGTCCTCATTTAGAATTATATCCGATAACCCTATTTGCCATACAATATGGCCACCACTGTGTAATTAGTTTAAAATAGGACACAATGGGAGTTCTTGTCTGTAACCACTAGGCCAATGGGAACCAAACTTTACAGCAATGGTGCCTAGGTAGTCATATTTCAGAATTATATCCGAGACCCTGTTTGCCATCCAAGATGTCTGCCAGACCCGAACATAGTCGAACATAGGACCCCGTTTGTGAAAATTCACTTAAAGATTTTTTTGTCTGAAACCGGTAAGCCAATATGAACCCAATTTGTCGTTAGATTTAGCCGAATAGTATATGATGGCCCGGATTGCCATCCAAGATGGCCACCACAGGAGAACTAAGTTTAACATAGGACCCTATATGGAAAATTCACTGAAAGAACGTCTTGTCTGAAACAACTTACCCAATTGGAAGCAAACTGTGCAGCATTGGTCCTTAGATGTTCCTCTATAAAAAAAATTATCCCATGACCTCGCCCACCATCCAAGATGGCCACCACAGTCGAAAGTAGATAAGTATACAACCTTATAGGAAAATTCACTTGAAAATCTTCCTTGTTTAATTGATACCAGTGAGCAATTTAGATCCAAAATTGACAGCAATTTTCCATACAGCCAACCAAGATGGACAAGGTCCAAAAATTTATTCTGCCTCTAGTTAAATAAGTGATGAAGTTGATATAACTGATTAATTCTTATTTTGCTGTTTGGATTGATTTAAATTTTGTAAACGTATGCTGTCATTTGCTTTGTGCTTACATTGTTCATTTATATTTAAATACATTGAACTGTGTGACCAGATCATTTGAAACATGTATGAACCAGCCATAGGTTATAGTGTTGGTACAATCATTCAAAAAAATCTTTGATACTAATTTTGATGTGCACGTTTCGTCGATTTACAGCTCATCAGTTGTGCGCAGTGTGTTGAAAACCAAAACAACAATAAAAAATGTTGAAGAATTTATTCTAAAAGGACAAAAAGACCAAAAGGGTAAATTCAAAACAATCCAAGGACAGAGCTATGCACGAGGGAGATACTCCTTAGTTTTTACAAAATTTAACATTTTTGTGACTGAATTTAAAGTATCAATTTCTAAGATATCAAAATGTATGCCTACATTGGACAGTTTTCATATGCATTCGTAATTATCTGCACTCTTGTAAAAGTTTTGGTTACTTTAAATTTTGAGGCCACAAGAGGATCAAATGCAGCAAATAAACGACACATGCAACTTGTGCATCAAAATTGATATCTTATAATTTTTTGAGCCTGTGTTAGTGACTCAAATTCCTGAGCGTATCGTCAGCCCTCAGTTGCTAGTATCAATATTGATATTCATTAATGATAAGATCTACAAAAAAAACTCGGAAGTTTTGCTGTTGGTTCCTTATCAAATTATTTATTCACTCGTATTCATGGAACTGTGTGGCCATATGATCGAAACTTCCATTTCAGGTATATGCATAAATTGGAACTGTTTGGCCAAATTATTTACACACAAAAAATTCGTATCTACTCCCTTATCGGACCGAGGGCTTGCCCGAGGATTATGTCATGTACTAATCTATAAAAAGTAGTTATGTCAGAATGTAAAATATGCAATCTTTGACCATTCTTAACCATTATCTATACATTCTCTATAACTTTGTGCGTCTTATTTCATTTGTTGGAGGTACATTGTAGTAGGACATTTTTGCAATGACGTTTTTGATACAACAGAAAGTCTTAGATGCCACGGAAATATGCTTCAATCAGCTGGCGTCAATAGTATTTCTAACTCGAGCGGATCATTACATTACTGACATGTAACTTATGCATGTAAATAACTAACTTACGTGGAAATTTAACGTACCACAGTTGGTACATTTGTTTAACAATTTGAACAATTTATGAATACAGGCACAAAAAACCCTGCAGTGACTAGTGTGCACATTTTTTTCTACCATCCCAGTTAATATCTGTGTACAAAGAAGTAGGCCCATTTTTTCCTGAAGTTCACTAGGGCTAATTTCAAAAGTTGCCGGATAGCCTGGTATGTGTCTCTTAGCATTTTCTAATAATAACTAACAATTAGGTTACTAAATTTTTTTCTACATACCTGAATATCGATTTTTGGGAAAGTTTTAACACATATTTGGATAATTGTTTAACGTTAAGGAAACTCAGAACCAAAACTAATTTTCTCTTGTAGGTAAGTTTATGTATAACCTTTCATGTAAAAATAGAATGGTTGTGGCGCCGAGTGTCCTTGACAATAATCCAAAAGGTGATACAAAATGCATGGCAATTAATCGCCTCCATAGACTTCCTCGCAGGTAGATAATGGTTCAACATAAAAAAATTTTTGTTAACATAAAAATGCATTACATACAATCGTTTGGGACAAAAAGTATGAAAATATTTAAGATAAAAAATTGATGGTTGCGAGTGAAACGACAGAGGAGAGTGGTCCTATTCCTAAAAGGAAACACCAAAGTCTTAAGCAATCGAAGTTTTATTTTCTCATACAAACACGTGGAATAAATTACTTTCAAACAATATCTGTCAGAATAGTATGAACTTATCTACATGCATGCTTCAGAAAAAGATAAATCTATTTGAATTAGTTATGATCGACAGGTTTATCTTAATCATAAAGCACATTTGTAAAAATCTCTACGAAATGTCAGAACTGGCAGTATATTATAGCATCCTAGAATGTTTTTAAACTCAGTTGATAAGTAATATTCTAACACTAAAGTAAATGATAGAAAGTCATCATGTTAATGTAATCAATGCACATCATACTGGTTTCACTGAACTGCATGACACTATACAGTTTAAATAATGCTTAATGGAAGCTATTTCATCAGCACAATCATAGAAACGTACTATCATGTATCAATATTAGTATCCGTATATATAGGATAAGGAAACATATAGGAAGGAGGAAGTGCCAGTTGAACAGTGTTCGGTTGTGGTTGTAAAAGTTTCATCAAATTACATGCTGCCAAACTTTCAGACCGGGCGTCCTGTACTTCAGCTTCTCGTGTTCTGTCTCGTTTATATTTTGTACGTCTATTTTGAAACCATACTTTAACCTACAAGACAAAAAGAAACAAAATGTAAAATTTTTGTAACTGATTTGTAACGCATGTAAAAAAAGCCAATAAATAAATTGATAAATAAAAGATATGGCGTACTGGAAAATGTTAAACAATAGGAAGATAATACTTCATATACTGTTGTTGATGATCTCTTAAACCAGAGGCCCTTTGTGTTATATGTAACAATGTCTTTTCTCTATTTGCTAATATATAAAGCAATATTTCAACAAGACTAGTTAACAATTAATTTATCTCAGTAATCATGGTAATAATGAAATATTTGTACAATTATCTAAATAAAATATTATTGAGACAATTGTCATTGATAGTAAACAAAATATTAACTTAGATAACGATAATTTTATATGGAAAAAATGATACTGTTTTCAATAGTATGATTTTTAAATTGGTTCCATAGTATGATTTTTAAATTGGTTCAATAGCGTGATTTTTTAAGGTCCGGATTTATTGTCTTTCGTTTGAATGTGAACTATCATCACTATCATTATACAAACCTGTGTTTCTGACAAGCCTAAATCTCTTGCTAATTGGCTTCGTTCTTTACCAACCATATACTGATTTCTTTGAAATTCTTTTTCTAAGTGATAGAGTTGTTCTGGAGAAAATGTTGTTCTTGCCCTTTTAGGTCGATCTAAGTCTAAAGCTTTTGGAAATACTAATTCTTTGTATGAACCATTAGAGTCTAAAATGACAATTATAATGATACCAAATTTGATACACAGTATATCAAATTACAACTTATCTGTCGTACTCAAGGTCGAAAACGTTGAAAACAGAACAATAACTTACAATGGTGAAGATTAGATACAATTAAATGCCAAAATGACCCTTAGAGCAAAACCATTGAAGGACAGAGCTATGCTCCTTGGTTTCTACAACATTTACAAATTCACAAATTACTCGTATATTTTCATTGAAAGATAATCTCATTTCATTTTGGTCAATATTTCCAGTTGTTTATTCATATAATAGAGGCGAATTAAACATGAAAGATAAAACACAGGCATGATTTTGCTTTAAGGTCCGATTTTGGTTGGCTGACGAAAATTTAAGAGCACCAATAAATAAACCTTTAACTTGCCTTTTTATATTGTTTAATAGTATTTTATGCATGCATGGCTAGCTTCTCGGGCACAAAACCTAACATCCATCTTTTACTTAGTTTTCATTCCATTTCTACAGATTTTGATTTTTAATGAATTTGCTAAATTTTCCACAGGACAGTTAAACTATCTTGCTACTGTTACGTGTATAATCATATATCAATCAAACTCGATGTTAATTATACAATTTCATAAAATTACTCATTATTATTTTTTTTATAAAAGTTTGTCACCATTTAAATCAAACTTCACATCTGGGTAAATCAGAAAAATATGCCAGGACGTACCAGTGACACTTCAATTCGATTTATTGAAATAAAATTAATTTACCACACAGTGGATAATTGGACATTTATAAAATAATATTGTTAGATATTTGAATGTTATCAATATAGCAATCTGATACTGCTTAATAAATGGTTTTAATGTCATTCTATACTGTGTGTTATTCATATTATTATATCAGTGCTTCAAAACAGAGACAGAAATCTTTCTAATTAAGGCAACAAAATACTCTCACAACTAGGGGTGCCATATTGGTAATGTGTGATTTACTAAGCTCGTCTTTCCCAATCAGTGTATATTATAGGAGACAATTTAGACCCGAGCTACAAGTAATCGGACGAAAAGTTTTATACAAAACACGAGACTATACTGTGTTATTTTTTTAAATTGTTTTTGAAAATACAGATTTAATTTTACTTAGAAATACAAAAAAATATATATTCTTTGTAACTACGCGTGAAAGTTGTTTTTTATGCTACATGAAAACTAAAAGGGATCAATGCTACAAAAAGTTAAAAGATCAGAAACCATAATTTGTGCCGGAAAAATCATGATGTTCAATCTATATAATCTAGATAAACGTTATTTTGGTGCAATGTTTATAGATATTTCACTATCTCGTAAGAATTGCGCAAATCCAAAACAATACAACCCAAAATACTGCATAACAGATTCAAATCGAACATCATCAAAAAGAGATATGGCAAAAACCATCTAAGGACGACAGTGCTATCATTAGGGATAGAACATTAATATCATGCCAGGGAACTAAGGTATAGTGTTGCCTTACAGAGGAGATCACCAGAACTATAGCATCCAGTAAATGAAAGCAACAAATATACCATGATGAAATTTTTGATGCAGCATATTTCAACAAATCATTTTTTGTTGTTGACATTTTATAAGAGCAAATTCTTAACAAATTGCCTTTCAAAAATTAATTTGTGTCCTCTCTTTCAAGTCTGTAAATTATTTGAAGTTAACAGGTCAAGCACACAAAATACTTATGTCTTATCCTTTTATTTCATCAATTAAAACAACCCTGAATGAAAACTGACACTTTTGTTACTTGGGAACTAGGATATGATATCTACAATATGTTTGGCGTTGGGCCACGGAAACAATAACGACTGATAATTTACAGAAGATCAAAACTATAGTACCACATAATTTATTCATTTTTCAATTTGTTTATATTCGAGTAATGACGTTACTTTAAAAGAAAAAAAAAAACACACATTTTAGGTCAAAAACAGAAACATGCATTTTTTAAGCCAACTCAACTAAAGATGTTCAGAAACATTTTTGCTAACAGTTTCTATACTTCTTTTAACATTTTTGGGGTCTTAAGAACTACTGAAGAGGTGTATATTGTCCAAATGCATGCATCTGGTGCATCAAATTTGCGTCCTCAAATATTTGTAACTTCTCTGAATAAATTATTTGGTATTCTTTCATTGTGATAAAAAATTGTGTAGATGTTCATTATGCCAATTTAATTCAGGTAAGCATTTCAGTGGCGAGCATTTGAAATGAATTTCATGAAACGAGTACAAAACACTTGATAAGCCCAAGTATCTAATTTAATTTATACCACAATTGTTACCGACCTCCTTGAGAACTACTTGTTAAATCTCAAATGTTTTCTATGGTAAAACTTTAAGATGAACTTATGATATTTGACCAAATGTTTACTTTGTATTTGAGAAAATAGTGGTGAATAATAAATTTTAAATAAATTAAAATTATTTTCTTTTGATGGTTAAACTGAAATATTGTATAATAATGTATATTACTGAAGTCTTTGACAGTAATACATTTTTAATATTTCTTGTTTTTATTTTAAGTGTAATATTTTTATATATTTTTTTTATTATATCTTATTGTTTGATACTGACTGTAAACATATTTCGCATTTTACCCTATACAATAATCGGTACATATAGGCATATGATTATCATTTTGACACGTTCAGGAGTGTATCAATAAAATCTTCAAATAACTGGTAAAGTAATTTTATAAATACTGTCGCTCGACAGAAAACATGTTACATAGACAATCAGAAGACATAATCAACATTGCTCGTCCCAAAATGAAAAACCCAAACCAGCAAACCTAAATTTTATTATGTTATATTGTTCAAAGCCAAAATGTCCAAAATATGCATAAATAAAAAGTGAAAAATTAAGAAAAATCAGACGAATTTTCCACATTGATCAACAAAATAGTTATTATTTAAAATCATCCCGAATTCTTTACACATTAAAAATATTTAGAATTACTATTATCAGTCAAAGTGGTCATGCCAATTGTCAACCACAAAAATATTTCCACCATAAATGATTTCTGACCTAATTTGTTAATAAAGATGTACTTGTCGAATTATTTTAAATTAAAATTAAAAGCACGATTTTGTATATGACACAAGCGAAAGGAAAGATTACTAAAATAGCCTTAGCATACATGTTTATCTGTTTGTTGGATGTTGCATAGCACTAAGGGATCATTCATTTTATGGTCTACGGGGATTGGGACATTATCAAATTGATTTTTGTATTAATTAAACGTCGTACTATTAATTACTGGGCAAACTTGTACAGCAAGTAGAAAAAAATTCCTTCCATTCTGTACAAACTCTTTAAAATTTGCAGATAATATTGACTGGCTTAAAAATGTAAAAACTATTTTCGGTAATTGTGGATTGTCTTTATATTGGAAAGTCAGGCCTTTTATAATAATTTGAAAAGAAGAATTTTTGATCAGTTCAAAGAAAATTGGTTATCTGATGTTCAGACATCACCAAAAGCAATAAAGTAGGGTATTTATAAAGAAAAAAATTAATTTGAAAATTATCAGAAGGTTCTTGATGATAAGAATCGGTATACATCAGGTAGATTTAGAACAATGAACCACCAGCTACCGAAAAAAAGGCAGATGGCAAAATATATCTAGGGAACATAGGTATTGTAATTTATATATACCATAACGGTGATATTGGTGACGAATATCATTATCTGTTTATATGTAATAAATTTCAAAACGAGGGAACTGCTTGAAATTTTCTAAATTGATGAATACAATTTAACTATTATGGTACATTTATATAAAATGATAAGGACAATTAGCAGTAAGTTACACTCTCCATGATAAGTATTTTCCTGTCATACTTTTGTATAGCTTTATGTTATGTATTTTTAGTTTTTGTATATACAACCAAACCTGTGTAAAAGGGGACCCACAGGACCAAACAAATTTGCCCTGTATATAGAGGTTAATTTTACAAGTTTTGTTCTGATAACAGGAACATTTTCATAGTGCCCTTTGTATACAGTAATTTACTATATAGAGGTGCCCTTTGAAGTAGGTTTGGCTGTATCTCTATACCAATGTATATTTGGTTTGTGAGAATAAAGATATTGAATGCCGCCCTTCATGGGAATAAAAATATAGATATAAATCGAAAACTATTTTCCATATGTATACTTATTTATATATACCCCCTTGGTATTATACTTATTTATATATACCCCCCCCTCCCCTTTGGTATTATACTTATTTATATATACCCACCTTGTATTATACAGATTTTGATACACAAGGTATGCATATTTTATCGAATGTTAGATGCCCAATACTGAAAATTTGGAAAATCCGAAACAATTTCCTTAATTTTATTCATTGCATTTAAATAACAAAATTTTCAAAAGGGTAAAGCTAAAAACTAAGGACGGAATTATTCACGATTAACATCCAAATTAAACTTTTTATTGCACTGTACATATTGTATGAATCCAAAATTAAACTATTCCATTTAACAAACCTTCTGAAAAAACTAAATTGTGTGTTTTTCTTTTTATGGTTAGTTGTCAAAATAAATTAATATTTTATATTTATGAGACTCAAAATTCTCTAAATAAATAAAGTTATATGACCTTTCTGAATATAATTACATACTATACTATAAACTATATAATTGAATATTTTTATAAGGTTTGATATGTGTAGTTACCTCTGATTGTAATAGTCCTGCAGTAATCTGGATAAGATTTATTCTCAATGTTTTTCTCCATTTCACAATTATAATAAGCGTCCTTAGCAAAAAAACTTGTCATCTTGTGCAGTCAATAAATATTTTTCTATTCAATAAAAGCATGAAATATAAGTAAATAAATACAACAGTATATATAGTTTTTCAAACTAAACGTGTTAACATCAATTTTGGGTAAGACTGTGATTGAGTGACGGTATACCTAATTAAGCGTTTTATATGACACTCAAACTTTCAATTTTCCTTTTCTGAACAAATCTTAGCACTCGTCCAGAAAATCAATTGGATAATAAAGAACTGCAATTTTCTCTTCTGTTAATTGACAATTTAGATTAGAATAATTTTAACAATGTTAGTAGGAGGTATTTCCGATTATGTTAAATGTGTCAGAACAGTGATCCTCCCATTTTCAATTTGATACTTTCAATCTTAACATAATAAAGTTGAACGCCTACTTTCCCGATACGGAACTTCACTCAGAATAAAAATTTTGTTCCTAATTATGGCACAACAATATATTTGTATTTGTATATGCATCAGTACGCATTAGAATATTTTGGGCAAGGTTTCCATTTTATTTCTCTTAAAAAAACATATGGAGTTGAAAGCCTTTATCACAAACCATTTAACTCATTATTTTAAAATATCTAAAAAATAACTGGTAGGTCCCAATAAAAAACCTTGCATTATATATCTTACATCTCAAAAAATCTTTTATATTAAAATGTTTCTAATGGCTCTATCATTTTTGCCATAACGAGGTAGGGTCAACCGTATTTGTTTATTCCATGTAACAAAGTCTCGAAAGAGTTATATCAAACAGCACAATTGAGGGTTACGGAACATGAACTTCGAGTTTCTTAGGTTTCGTGTAAATCAGATTCGTCTGTCGTCTATAAATTTGCTTTGACATTTTTCATAATTTTCATTTGGGTTTATCTGATCTCATCCAAAAAATATTTATTTTCTTTCTTAACTTTTTTATACATCATGTCTTTTTGGACAATTTTTAAATCTCTCTAATTTTCCTGGCGGTCTTTATATCTAAATTAAGCTTAATTTAATGTTGTTTTTTATAGTTCCTAACCCCCTACCGTAAACTCTACATGCAAAATAATTCCTAAAAGATGGTGTGAGATAACCGTATGACCATTTTTAAATCTTTATCTTTATTGAAAATACACCAACCAGACACAATATATAACATGAACACAAATAACATACAATTAAGAAACAAAAGAGTTGTGGGTGTCCTTTCCCAGTTCTAATGACTGCTTAATACAAGAAATCACGTTTTAATGTCATCAGGTGTTGATGGATTTGATAGGATAGATAACTTTTTTTCATTAACTATAGTTATTAAAATCAGCATATTTTCTTCAAAATATAACAAGAATATCTCTCTTTGGAATTAGTTAAATTTTACAATGAAAAAATTAGTTTTGTTCGTCATCAAGTTAATTATAAAATTTACATATTCTTTGATCTCTAGGTATTTTAATGTATCTCCCAGTTTCTATTAGTAAATTATGGTCAGACACCCTAAATTTGGTTAAAAGTTCTTTTTTTATTTCCTGGATAAGCCATTTATTTTCTGTCACCTTTCATTTTGTATCCGCAGTCCTATCGTATTTATTCTACATCTATACTTTCAAAGAAAATAAATATGATCATTTGATTTTTATCTTTACATGGTCTGAAGTTTACTGAAAATGAAGTCTCATTCTTTGATCTCCTTACGATCAAAATATGTAAGCAAAGGCATTATATAATGACTTACTCATATATAAGTAATCTATGTTACAAAAAACATTTTACACCGTTAAAAACAGCTTTTTCGCATTAGAAGTACTTTATGTTTTTAAATATTTGGGCAACTCTTGCTTTCTGCTGCAAAGTAAATAATAAATGTTTCTTACAATTGTAAGTTGGTAGTGACAGAAGCATGTTATTATACTGTATACTACAGATATGCCTAATTAATAACGACTTTGGGGCTCTATTATTTCCGTTGTACTTTCAGTCAACTATATGTACTTTAGCTTTCCTATTATATTTTATACTAAAGGAAACTTATATTTTTTGTCCTGAATACAACTATGAGACAAAATGTTAATAGTACACAATCAACTAAATATGAAAGATGTTACAATATTCACTTCTGACAAATAAAGTGATTTGAAGTAAATTTAAACCCAAAGAAAAGATTCTTCCGGCCCTTTAACGAAAATGAATTCCCTAAAACCATCCGAAAACATTAAGCTTCCTTTTTTTTACTTAAAAAATATAAGACAAATTATCTTATTTATATACTTTTTATATACAGACTATACCCAGGTAACCACTCGGGTAAGAAAACAACAATTTTGGCTAGATGGGAATAGAAATTTTAAAATTTTGTCTCAGTGGGAAGACACCTACAAATTAACTCTTAACCATAATTTCCAGAATTTTGACAGACACCATGTGTATTTGTGTGCCAAACGATAGAAGTCCTTTCGTGAAAAACAATTACTAAACAGAATCCCAAGCAAATTTGTTATGTGATTCGGTAGCGGACGACAACTGAAATTTATCAATTTGTATACACGTCTATTTGAAATTGAAAAACGATAAACTCTTTCGGTAAAAGCCTGCTTTCAGCCAGATATATATTTCAGTTGACAATTGCTTATTACCTCAATGGTTATAAGCGGATGTTAAACCCTGGACATGGAACTTAGATGGTTACGGGTAAATCTCTTCGTTGTCTATAAAAGACCAATGTTATCAATTGAAACAGACTTTAAACAGTAACATTTTTACTTGAGTTATCTACAGTTTATTTTATTATAGAATTTCTGTAATTTCTTTAATAATTCTTTAGATACTCCAATGAAGTTTTCAAAAAACAATATCAAACTCGTACTGTCTTGTTTTTATATAAAACGCAGATAGATCCAGTAAATAAAAGATTATAGTGTTTAATGCACATTTTGGTTCACGCTGTTTCTCATACATTTTGATTACGATTTTGTTCAGAAATTCGCTTTTAATAAAAAAAAATTCAAGGTTTTAAAGTATTAATGCCAATAATTTTGTTGTTAAGCAACATTCATTACCGGCATATGTGTACTAAAAATAAGGATATTTATAATTTTAAGTGCTTTCTAAACAAGTAACTTTGATTTTAGCACTGAGATGATTTATCAAGGCGATATTTCATAATTCGATTAGGGGTTCTTCAATCGTTTTTATACTCTGGTGTCTTTGTTTATCTTACATTATTCTTTTATATATATCCATAAAATTTAAGTATTGTGTCATTTTTAAGTCTTTCAGGAACACAGACCAGGAACATTTTTACTTAATTGAATCATCAATTGAAAATTTCATCTATTATTTAATTATGGGCGTGTGAGGGTGGAGCTGTCAGGACCCCAATGTATCTAAATAATAAAATAAGTGTCACATTAGTTCCAATTGAAGTGGTTTTACTCGAAGTTTCGTGGAGACAATTTAAGCGATTTGTAGCAATTTTAATTATTCTCAGTTACACATGTAAATAAATCTTCGTTATAGAAATAGTTCTTCCAATACATTTAATTATTAATTTTCATTCAATACAATATTTTTTATGAACTGAAGTGCTTCCCATCAGCATGTTTAAAATTTCGTTTGGTAACATTTATTTATATTATAGCAGGTTTACCTTCTCATTTTATCTATAACTAATTGAGAAGAACACATCTACCGCTACTTTAAATTCTAATATAGTATTTGAACATTTGGTCTTAGCTGATCAAATTTATAGGTTTGGACATTTTTTTCTCAATATCGATCGTTAGTTAAAACATGCTTTCAAAAATATATTGCTCTATCGCTACTTATTGACTTGAGTTAAGAATAAAATTCTTTGATACCAATTTTGATGCACAAGATGTGCACATTTGGCCAAGGTACGACTCATCAATTTTGCTCAAGGCCTAAAATGTTGAAAACCTACACAATAATCCAAAATAATGAAGAACAAATTTAAAAATGTCAAAATAACAAAAACGAAAAGGATTCAATAGCAGCCATGAGCCTAATTTTAAGCTTCCAATAATATGTTTTTCTGGTTTGCTTACTTTAGGCATTATCAGCCCAGTAGCCAGAATTTTAGTCCTGGCATGATTCATTACTTAAATACCTTTAAATTTCCCGTTCAAAATTTTACAAAAATTTACCAAAACTTTCTAAGGCTCTTCCTTTTGATGCCAAGGTAACCCTTAGCTGAGTTTGGATTCCTGTCTGTTTTAATTGTTTTGGGTTTTGATATTTGTGCTTGTTAATTCGTCATTATATCTTTAACCGGATTTTCAACATTTTGATCTCGAGCACTGCTGATGAGTTGTCAGTCAACGAAATGGCCATATAGTGCATCAAATTCGATTGGTATTTTGTGATACGTTTTTTTTAGGAAGAAAGTGAGAAATTTTTACTGCAACCAGAAATAACAACTGATGTTTTCAGAGTTAGTCTTGAAATTAAACTTTTTTCTGTCTGAATTGACTTAAAGGAGATCTTTATAAATTTAAAAAGAGATAAATATGGAACAAATTGTTCATCAAATTTCAGTCTGAAAAGACAAATGAAAAGGAGGGTTGCTCATTTATTAATTGTCTTATAATGTAAATTGTTCGTATTCATTTTAACATGTTTAAGATACTTAATCCTTGTGACAAAAGAAGACAATGTAGGATGACAACTGACATCTGTGATTCTATATCCCTCTTCATTTACTGTACCCCATGCCGAGATCAGTAGCGTCCTTTTGTATACTGTTATTCAACGTCAATTAATTACCAACGTAGAGAAAGACAGAAGAAAACCACGAACACCAATGATGACACATATGTCGGTGTATTTCCTGTTCCACAAGAGATCTAATTAAATTGTTTTCTCTTCCCACAATAATTTCTTCAAGGATTCTTTATTGAGATCATAATTGTTAATTAAATGCTTCCTAATGTTTTGCAATAACAAAAGACTTCCAGAGAAACACTTTTGGAGTTTTGCCATAAATAATAACACAATGCAATTTCTTTGGCAATTTAAGAAAAAAAAATAAATAAATTGATAAGTGATGTAGTATGCGTTGTATATGACCAGTAGGAAAACGTAGATACGTATATCATGTATATCACTGGTAAAGTGAAAATGTGCGATACAAAAAAGGATGAATTTATTCGTTACTATATATCATTCTAATGACGGAACAATTTCAACCAAGAAAATAAACGGGGGCTTTGAAAATTATTTTTATTACTTAATTATAGCCTTGGTGAAACAAATGTCTATTCATTCCCTTATTACTTTAACCATTGTTTCAGCTTCCCAAATACCTTGACTTAAAGACAATGGGTAACAATATATCTTATATAAGAGCAGTGCACATCTCAGACACGTTTTTTAAAATCTATATTTTTTCCCCTGAGCCGAACAGTTTTGAAACAAATATTTTTTGCATCATATAATTTACTAGCTTTCAGGGCTTTTTATAACAATATCCAATGACTCAGAAACACTTTAAATGTATACTAGTAATTAAAAAATAATTTGTATTTTCACAAGCAGAACTCAAGGCCAAAGATGTGGAAAGCCGAAACATAACCAAAAGCATTGTATATAGCAAATTCAAAAGTAAAAAGGCTAAGAAAAATAAAACCAAAGCAGCTAGCTTCAAGTGAGAGCTTGTACAGCAGATCAAATCTAAAAGGAGAGGTTACAAAAAAATCTAAGCAAATGTTTAAGTGACTTCATAAGTTTCAAATATTCCACAGTTTTATCGTAGTATAAGTCGGTTTTAGACAGAAAAAAGACGATGCAACCGTCGGGATAGTCTGAGTCGACTGGAATAAACAAACAAGAAAAACACATGCAACATAGAAGGCTTATTTTAATATTATTATCTGCCTTACATTATTCTCGCTTTAATCTTCATTTCCATCTGAATTCATGCCGTTTTATATTTTAAATTTGTATACATTTCAATTTATCGTGGGAAGCAAATACGTTTATTTTTAATGATGCATTTCTAGCTATTATACGAAATTAATTTAGATTCTTGTACAATATGATTGGGCACAATGTAATCCCGTATAATACTGCCAACATTCTCTATAACATGATCTAGACAACAGTAAGACTGAGTATAGCGTTTATCATTTTAAAGTTATCTCGAACGGAGGAGGATCAATCATATCAGAATGTTCAGATTTTTTCACGTCGTGAATGCCTTAGGCGTTTTTGACTTGTAGAAATAAACCAAAGAGTCATAATCTTGGAACTACTTTTAGGACGTTTTACATACTCGGCATAATTTTACTACTTTTAGGACGTTTTACATACTCGGCATAATTTTACATTATGCCGCAGAAATTCTAAATGCATGTGCATGGTAGTAATTCGTTGAACACATGCACCTGTTGTATGGATCGAAAGTTAGTTTTCGGTAGTATACGGCATTGACACTTTGCAGACTGTGCTAAGCCGTTGACTTAAAAAAAATTAAATTTCAAAATAAAAAATTGCTGTTTAACATTTTGGTTAAAAAATTTTCGTCTTTTTATGCTACCCTTTTAAAGATTAAAATGACATTGAGGTATATATAATTTGTCTTACGTTTCTTTTAATCTTTGTTTCAAAAAGATGACGGAAGATTCACTTGGTATCACGTCGTTTTGGAGTTTCCGCGATTTTCGATATTTTCATATCTCATATTGGGGGTTATGGATTCAGCAATTACTTTGATATATGCATAGACTTGTACTGATTTTGGTACTTTTATATTTTTCCATCTTTTTTTCACCCCGAATACTCAAACATGAAGTACACAAGACAATATAAAGTACATAAAAACAGGATGTTAAAGTCAAATCCACAGATGTATAAGAATAAAACATTGTCTAAACAAATTATAGAAACAATACAACTCCCACATAGTAACCGCCATACCTATCATGACAAAGTTGCCTGGTGATACATCAAAGTATCACACAGATATCATAGGGTAACTATTTCGGTAAGAAATATGCTGATTACGCAAGAAGATTCAGGTAAAGACCATATCGGTCCTTGAGAAGCTCAGGTTTTAGCTGATCTGACATTTGACGAAATAGTCTGATCTGTTAATAATCTTCCCTTCTCTGTATTACGTAATAAACTTATTTCATTGCTGCCCAATGCTAATTTTTAAAAAATAAAAATAATTCTGAAATAGAATTTCGGATAAAACGTTTGGATATGACTTTAAAATTCAAAACTCCTTTAATTTTGAAAACGACGTTGGTCATATGACGAAATAGAATTGCACAGATTCTATTCAAGAATGAAAACTAGAAATCAACCGAATACTTGGGAAACTTCAGTAAACCCCAAAACATTGCATTGGAGGTTGGTTTTCGACAGTGGACGGTGTTTGCATTGGTAATTTTAAGATCTAGATTTAACCTTAAAAATAAGTTTGATTGCCATTCAACGTTTACGTCAATTATTTCGGTTTTGTATAATATTCCGCGTCAAGATGAAAACACCATTTTAGTTTTATCTGTTCTGAAGTGTTCCCAGTATTTAATTTATAATTCTTATAACATTTTTTGTCTATGAATGTAAGTGTTATAACGGTTTAAAAATCCTTTGATATTAAAAACAGCTTGAATTGCTTTCTAGATTTTAACTTCAAAATAAATGCAATAAAAGATATTGACTAATAAATGAAGCAATTAAACGTTGAATCGACGGTAAAATGTTTTTCAGAAATCAAGATAACATTTTGGGGAAAATCTACCTACTTTCTCGAGTACGCATATGTATCTTGTTCATAACTCTATACTATAACTAATGGTTTTGGTTTTACTTAAACATATAGTTATATGTGAAACTGTTCCTCAACACTATCGTTTCTGTCATTACTACATACCCTATCTCACCGTGTACCCAATCTCACCATCCAAGGTTTTTCTGTCAAGTTGAAACTTCTGGTTGAAATTTTTATTCATTGTTTGAAATAAACAAATATTTAACTTCAGGGAAAAGAAATTTCTTTAAAATTTTTAAAGACTTAATTTAGAAATGGAAAGTGGCGAGATTGGAGTGAAGTTGACGAGAATGGGCACTCGGCCAGTACAGCTGATGAGTCGTATTTCGACAAAATATGGATGAAATCTTATGCATCAAAGTTGCCATTATAGAATGTTTATTCTTAATTCGGTTTACCAAATACACCATACATCTGTCCATTTTAAAAGACTTGTACATTATCTCAGTCGTTCAGTTTGATTTGTTCGCATAAATAGTCATAAAATCAATTGAATCGGGTTTGTCCGTAGACTCGATTCCCCAAAGGTACCGCTTCTATCGGGGCTGTCATAAAATCCTAAAAATGTTTGGAAATTAACAAATATCTACCTGCGGCATAGCTCTGTCCTTAGATACATTTTGGCTTCATCCTTTTTTTTTTTATAAGTTTGTAGATTTCGGGGAAAGCACAGAAACTGTAGTTGCATTCATTTGTTTCAAATGAAAGAAACAACACTGTTTAAGAGCTGTAACATTGTGAATGTGCACCTTATATTCAGGGATGTAAAAACCCTGACAAACTTGCTTGAAGACTGGAAAATCTAATTCAACAGTAAAATCATTTCTTGGTAGTGGCAGAATATGTGATAAATAGATAAATACATGGTCTTTTCCATATTGCCCGTGTTATCAGCGCTCGACGGCTATCGTCCCTCGATCTAAAGCTCTCGGGGTCGATATCAATGTCTCGTGCTGATAACAAGGTCAATATGAAAAAGACCATGTATTAATCTATAATTATTCCATGGTCAATTACTGTTTTAACTGTTGTATATTTTATTTGAATTTTGCCTGCCTGATTTGGTATGTTCATTCTATTGCTCGCAATCTTTTGCCGATTATTCTAATGTTTTGTAACGTCGCTGGAGAAATTTAAAAGGATATATTCATGCAATTTCTCTTAAAAATAATTCAACATGTGTAAGGGTAATTACAAGCAAGAAATGGCTCATTTTTATTTACTAATTTACATAATTTACATAACTTGCCAAACACTATAACATGCTTTTTTAAACGAAAAACATGCTACATTGAACATTTTAACTGAAGACTTTTTATGATGCAGTTGGTCCATTGTCACAAAGAAATATGGATATCTTCGTGTTCCTTTAGAATAAGCTGCAGCGTGAAGAGCATCTGTAATATAAAACAAATAGATGAGACAATTTTAAAGAATCATTTCAAGGCTGTGAAATTTCATATCCCCTGTATTTTCTTTCTTGAACCATCACATTTTTGTTAAATTGAGCACAAATGAAATGACTAAGATCTATCAAATTTGATACATTTAGTTTTCCCTCAAAATATGTGAAATTTGAATTTACATTTTATTTCAGCAACAGCAATTGAGAGCACTATTAACCGAAAAACTAAAGGAATTGGCATATTTTTGGATTATGAAATACATTTAGTGTCTTAAAGTGTATTTTTCATCTGTTTATACAGACGATTCTAAACAAGAATAAACTGTTATCACAGAGATATGTCTCGCCTTTTTGTAATTTTGATTATGCAAATGTTGAAATCATAATAGCAATACCTTAACATCTTACACAAGTTATGCAAATATTCAAAGTCAATGAACCATGACTGAGTTACATGGTTAAACAATCTCCATTTAAATGAGATGTGTGAATGCTAATACAACTGGATACCAAATACCATTGACTTATTATAAGTCGTTCCCAAACCTAAATACAAAAATTTTGTGGGAAAAATTTGGTTGATTATATAGGGAATCACTGATGCGTGACTGGAGTTGGGCCCCCTTAGGTCAGTCAGTGCCCCCCCTCCCCCCCTCTTACAAAAAGTTCTGGATCCGCCACTGATAGCAATACTTTAACATGTAAGTTATGCAAATATTCAGTCAATGAATATGCACGAATTAGCATACCTATGTGTAGCTTTTCAACCCAACCTCATCATGGCGAGACAAAAATCTTTTTGCTTGGCTTTGTGTCCAATAAAATATAATTTTGTTTGTTTACTTATAGTTACTTATAGTTGATTTCCAGTACAGGATCCCTCAAGGTTCCTCTTCACCAGACTCATAATATATGTAAAGTAAGCAAACCATTCAAAGTCAATAGACCATGACTGAGGGGGTGGAGCCAAATAATCTCCATGGCAATGAGATGTGGCAATGATAATACATCTGCATACCAATTATCATTGACCTACCACTAGTGGATCCCCATAAACTGACCTAATCACAAACTAATACATGTAAAGTAAGCAAACCATTCAAAGTCAATAGACCATGACTGAGGGGGTGGAGCCAAATAATCTCCATGGCAATGAGATGTAGCAATGGTAATACATCTGCATACCAATTATCACTGACCTACCACTAGTGGATCCCCATAAACTGACCTAATCACAAACTAATACATGTAAAGTAAGCAAACCATTCAAAGTCAATAGACCATGACTGAGGGGGCGGAGCCAAATAATCTCCATGGCAATGAGATGTGGCAATGGTAATACATCTGCATACCAATTATCATTGACCTACCACTAGTGGATCCCCATAAAACAGAGCTAATCACAAACTAATACATTGTTGACGCCATCGCCGCCGCCGCCGCCGCCGCCGCCGCCGCCGACGCCGGAAACAGCATACCTATGTCTCGCCTTTTGACTCCGTCAAGGCGAGACAAAAACGGTAATAATTTGAAATTTATTATTATTTGAAGTTTTATGTTAATGCAACGTCCTTTAGAAACGTAAAATAGAAATTTAAATTGGATGAAAATTTGCGAAATGAGATCAGATTCAACTTTATCTTCGAAATCTATAGAAAACTTTGAAAAATGAAATGGCAATGGTTCAGCACCATCATGAAAGCAAGCCAAAATAATATGAACATGAAGAATGAGAATATTGAGGAAGATAAGTGTGATGTCAAGAAATGTTTATTTTTATCTAGAATATTTTAACATTCTTGTTTTCCTGTAATGCTGATTGGTGTGAGTTCTATAGAATCCTCGTCAATCTAATAGATGTCAGTACAATTATCTATTGTGATGTGATCTAATGCAGCATAACAAAACAGTAACAAGGAAGTGTTGGAAGGAAGACAAACAAACTTAATCATATATCTATTGCTGAGCTGATGGAAAAGATAAGTACTCATCAAGAATAATCACGAAGGAATTGCTTTCATTATTTTGAAGCACTATGTCACTAAAGAATGTCGTTACTAGTAAAACATTTTTTAAAATGATGATATAATTGGTCTATTAAACCCAAATTAAGTCCTTTCTATCTACTCATTAATGAATGCAAACGATAGAGGTGTATTAATACAACGCAAAATTCAGGGAAAAAAGACGAGAGTTCCTTCCCATCGCTTGGCTTTTGGGTATCATTGTAACGTATTCATGCTATGTCTACAGTGTCACAGATTCCAAAATCAGTATGATTAGTACCTTATAAACCGTAGCAAATGACCCCTTCCCTCGAAAAATGACCCCAAATAAAAAGAGAAAAATTTATTACATTAAATATAACTACAGTTAAAACTTAAGTTAAGGTAATATAAACTTCAACCAGAAGTTGTATTAAGTTGTTAGGAAGGTTAAGCAACCATCGCACTGTCCGTGTAAAAGGGTTATAAATTTAATTTATTTTATACCAGAACAATTTCCTTCAGAAATTTTAGAATTTCGGGTTCTTGGATAGTAGCAGGAGCATTAATTATTGCGTTAATTGATCATTTATATAAACTTTGTAGCGGAAACAGATTCTATCGATGTTAATTTTGAAAATTACCTCAATAAAACAAAATATTGGGGTATGCACCGAGATCTATTTTCAGGATTCAAATTTTAAATTGAACAGCTGCATAGGTGTGACTGTTCAATTTAGCATTTAATTTGGTGTAGGTAGATGTGCTGATAAATAAAAGAATATAAAGGCTATCTGTATATATCTAATCTCCGAAGATCTTTAACAAAATCAACTTCTTATAAACTTTACAGAATCACCGCCCAAGGCATCAAATCTATATTTATATTGATGAGGAACAAATTTAATTGGTGATAAACACAAAAAGAAAAAAATAGAAAGGATCAAAAGTAATGAAACAGGCTTTTCATTAAAGGATTTTCTTGTCAGGCATACGTTAAAAATGGATAAATATTCCCGCCCCCCCCCCCCGGGTAAATATTACAACCAACTGACGGAATTTTTAGCATGTAAAGCCCAAGAATTCATCTAACTGACTAACTAACATGTTGAGTGTATTTTTTTCTCATGTTCAGTTCTCATATTCATTATCTAAAATGCTGAAGACGAAAGCTATGATAGAGTATGCCTCAAGCAAAATACTGAAGACGAAGGCTATATGCCTCAAGTAAAATACTGAAGACGAAAGCTGTATGCCTCAAGTAAAATACTGAAGACGAAAGCTGTGATAGGGTTTGCCTCAAGTAAAATTTAAAAAAAACATGAATAGGAAAATAAAATGTGATTTAAGGTGTCCAACACAAAGGATAAAACTGTAGTTAAAATAAACACACATTGTACACTGGAGTTTCATTCTTCCAAATTCTTAACAAATTCTAAAAACTTGTTGCTTCCTCTGAATAAGAATTTTAAACTAATGCTAGAAATGAATATAAAGAGCGATGTTTTATGAAGAGAATTTATGTCTTAACTTACATTCCACATATAATCAATTGTCTCGTTACCGACTTACCGCATGAGAGTATACATTTTTACATAAGTTCGCTTTATCCCTAGCTCCGATTTTGGGGATAGAAAATGTGCTTTTGGTTTATGTTAAGAGTATTTAGCGGTTTCTCTTTTGTTAATAAATGTTCAATCAAGAATTACTGCCGTGTACAATGGGCTCGGGACAACGGGTAACGCCGAAGGGACAGCGCAATTTGTTATTTCTTAGCTTTGGTATTTTCAAGAATGGTAAACTTAATTAGATATGTATTAGAACATAGAACGTTTCCTGTCCGATATTTAAGCATATTTTCAGTATCTCAGAAAGTGTAATTTTAATGTCCGAATGTACCTTAGTTTGTTTGTGTTGAAAGTAGATTCAATAAATCTGCCGTCTTTCCGGTGTTACCTGTTGTACACGTTGTATACGTTTGTCTGTAATTATCTCGATATCCTTCAGCCTCTTTTACAAAGACTCATGCAGTTCTGTACTGCCTTAAAGAGACCAGCTCACCATGCCTTTTCTTATGTTTTCCATAATATTGTGCTAAGAGTTTATTTGCTACCGATGACAAAATCGTTACTAATCATGAAAATGATAAGGATATATAGAGTAAGCAGCAATGAGACAAAATAAAATAGGATTAAAAACGATAAACGTTTAATCAGTCCAGTATACTTTATAGTAGTTGGATGTCATTTAAATATTACCAAGGAATAATTGTTATACTTACATTAACTTTAGCCAAAGAATTATGCTGTGTCTGATTATCCAAAATATACGCATAAAATACTCTTAAAATCCAATGTCAAATAAAGTAGATATAGCAATAAATATGCCAAAATATGTATATATAAGCCTAAAAGTACATTGTTAAAATTCTAAATCATATACTCCAGCAGTGTAGAAAATTTGCTTTCTTCTGCCCCTTGGAAATTTGCCGAGAGAGTTACTTTTGTGTTTTTTCCGCGATATTGATCCAAGCTAAATTTTGCTGTCCATACTGGACCTCCACGCCTTTCAAAATGAAACCATTCACCTTCGACAATTACGGCTACTGCGTTTGCCCTGGGGATGTGAACCTGCCAGTTTATATTTGTCAACTTGCTATTAGAGTGAAGAACCATTGGTTCGTACAAAAAGCAGTTGTCCTTCCACTGCGCATACTGCTTCGGAAACGGATAAACAGCCTGGACTGCTCTTGTGCAGTTGATAAGATAGTTAAAAACGTTTGGTAACGACTTGTTTGGATCAGCTGCTGGTAGTGCATAAATTTGTAATTTGTAGTAATCGGATTCCGGCAAATGAATTAAGAAATGTAGAATGCCTTCTTTGATTTGTGCAAAGACATACTGCGATAAATCCTTGTCAGTACGACAGTTGATCAGCTGATGTGTAAACTTAATGTGAGGCGTTTTGGACTGAATTTTAATCTCCAAATGGTTATCTCGGGCTGTTACTTCTGGGTCTGGGTGAGTCATGGTACTCAGCCCCAGTTCGGCCCATTTATCCTGAGGTCCTAGGTATCCTTCCGGAAGCTCCGGTTTATGATCAGCCATTTTTCTTGCTTAGCGTTCTGCTAGTCTAGTCAAAGTTGCTTCGTACAAGTGAGATTTTTAAGATGGCAAAACCGAAATAAATATATGTTGCCAGTGTCAGCTTATCCAATAGATTGTTGCGTTATTTGTGAATACGGCTTTCAATCTCCTCTGGAATCTGTTTGGTTATAGGGAGGTCTAAATTTAGATGATAGACTGAGTTATGTCAGAAACAATCAACATCATATTTAACTCGTATCAAAATAATAGGATGATGTTAACATAGTCGAGGAAGATGGTTTCTACTGATAGAATTACTGCAAACAACATTCTCCACTTGAAGAGCAATATTTATAAATGCATTCGTAAATTGTTTTTCTTTTATCTAAGCTATTCCAGAGGGTTAACAAATATTATTAATACTGTTTGTCTACACATGAATTAAATACTTTAAAATAATACAAAACGATTCCAAGAACTCTCAATGCATATTTTATTAAAGGAAGAAATGTTAATGAAGTTAATTAATTTTCGAAGGAGATATTTTCACGAATCGAATAACAAACATTCATCTCCCAAAACTACCAATTTAGAAATTTGGATGGACATAAAATATCTAAAAGATTAAAAACAAATATAGCGGTGCAAGTCTGGTGACATCCATTGTTAAATGAACGACGACCAGAAGAAGTAATAAAATATTATAACTATTAGGATATATAAGTTCCGAAGTAGGCTATTAAATTTTTGCATTAATTTTGTTTGACAAATGTATAAAAAAATACATTTTCAATATAAACATTACTGTATTTTTTATTTCTATTTTCATAATTATGTCCGAGCAAATAAAGTGTTTCTGATATTGCTACTGCTGCTGTTTTGATCCTAATTATGTTTAAATTCGTACATTTGTACTTGAGTTAGGTAAAAATCAAATAAGAGAACAATGTCCATCCTGTAGCATAGTTTGTTTATAGATTTAGTTTGTATGTCTTTCCCCTGTTTGGTGGTTTTTACTTTATAGACCACGTTTAGATTAATTAAGTACTTTATGTGGTTTAAAAAATTTGCTACCCTTGTAGATACAAGTATTGTGTTGTGTTCATAAAAATAGAGGGTGTATGACTGCATTTATACCAAATTTAACGTATTCAAGAGATTTTGTTTATAGTCTTTTAGTTTGTAGTGTGCATCATTTTGAACGAAGTTTTCGATTGTTTTTCTAAACTGGTGTGGCTTAAATACAGAAAGGAGTAGGGACACTCTCCTCTAGATGTATTAATTGTTTCACTCATGACCATTTTTTTAAATCTTAAATATTTCCTACTTTTTATCGTAAACGATTGCATGTCTACAACGCATTTTTATATCAACAAAGAAAAATGTTATGCTTAATCGTTAATAAGTTGAAGTTTTCTACCCACAAAGGTAGTGTATATAGGCGACTTGGGTCGATTTGTTTCACCTTTGGGAATATTGCCGAGATGGACACTCAGTTCTACTGTAATATGAAAGGAGACACATAAAAAAAATCGTTTTTGGTTCTGAGTGTCCTTCACGTTAAAAAACTGTCTTAATGACATTAATTTGGCAAATTTGTGTTTTAACTTGTGTTAAATCCCAAAGCGATATTCAGGTATTTAGAAAAAAAATAGTATCTTATTTGTTATTATTATAAGCAATTCTTTAACGACCACATACCAGGCTATGCGCTAAATTTGAAGGGGTTTAGGTGAATTTTTGAAAATGGCCCTACTCAGTGATAATTCGAGTTGTAATTGATATCTTAATTCGTGTGGACTGGAATTCGGCTTGAAATGTTGAAAACCAAAATAATACCCCAAAATATTATAGGTCAGATTATTATCAATAACCACCCAACGACTGGTCAGTTAACCTCATATTAATTCTGAACAAGAACATGTGTCAGGATGACACTAATGTCCCGCCTTCGGAGTCATATCCATGGATATGCATAAATTTTAGAAAGTTCATATCACGATGTACACGAGTATCAATTTTTACCATGATGTTACCCCATCTTCATAGAAAAGAAGATTTAACACAAACCTATAAACCCGAGTCAGCAGCATTACATTTCCTATATTCAAGGAACCGTGAAACCTAGGTTACAAGCATAAAATAGCATGAATTTTATAAATTTCATGTGATGATGTAAATGTGTACCAAGTTTCTGGATCATGTGACCCCATCTTCATTGAAAAAAGCTTCAACGCAAACCTTAACCGTATGATTCACCATTACATTTCCCATGTTCACTGAACTGTGAAATTTAGGTCAAGACCTTAAAACGGCATATATTTTAAAAAGGTCATATAAATGTATACCAAGATTAATGAAGATGTGACCCCATCTTTACAGGAAAAAGCATCGGAAACCTTGACCTGAGGATTAACCACATCATGTCCCATGTTCACTGAACCGTGAAGTAGGTCAATACTTTGAAATGTATATATTTTAGAACGTTCATATCATGACTTGCATGTGTACTAAGTTTCATAAAGATTTGATCTCATCTTCATAGAAAAAAAGCTTCAACGCAAATCTTAAGCTGAGGATTCACCATCAAATTTCAGATGTTCACTAAATCGTAAAATTAAGGCCATGACCTTATAACGGCATATATTTCAGAAAGTTTTTACCAAGTTTCATGATGATGTGACCCCATCTTCATAGAAAAAAAGCTTCTTAACGCAAACCTTAACCTGAGGCGGGACGGACGAACGGAAAGACGTACAGACCAAAAACCTATGTGTCCCCCATGCAACTTTCGTTGGCGGGACGTAAAAATTTAAAATGGAGGCCAATATCATTGATATACATGTATTTTCTAACAGCACTGGATCCAGATTTTCCAGAAGGGGGATTTAAACTTGGCGAAAAAATAGGCTAGGGGTGGGGTGTTGCTAAGAATATTCAAATACTATAGTAATTTCAAGGGAAATGGCCAAGTTCTTCCAAAATTGACAATATTTATTAATATTACTTCTATAGGAACATTTTCTTATGTCTAGCTTTCCAAATACAAGCAATATAAAATATAACTTTTTTAAATGACGGCATACGCCCCTTATGCCCCCACCTTGATCCGCCACTTTCTAAAACCATACATTTAAAGTCGATGTGCAGATACATACTCTTCTTAACTTGTATATGCTGTTTAATGATATTTTCATAAGGAGAATCAGACGAGGCCATATCACTCAAAATATGAATTGCTAATTGACCAGGAAAAGCAAATTGAAGGTAACTAACGGCGTAAAAGGTATCCATCTTTGATCTTCTTTAAAAGAAATACGCCAGTTAACAAATAAAGACCAATAAAACAACACACTTTATTAAATAATCAGACAAGAATTTAATATAATAGTTAACACTTATTTACATTGTTATTAATGATATAAAGAAAATATTAGTAAATTGAAAACAAACCAGGGAGTTATGAAATGGTTACTTGCTTGTTGTCTACTGTGTGTCTCACTACTGCTGCCACTGATCTCTATATGTTTTGCTTCAATTATGTGCATTTCGGTCAGGTAGGCGAGATTGTGATGTCGTTATATTTATGCAATCCAATAAATCACTCACATAATTGATTCGTCCGTAAAGGTTTTCAAGAGTATAATTTGTATGCATGCATAACTTTTTTTATAGAAATGTGCATTATACTTTTCTACAAATGTGTATCTAAAGATATTTACATGTAAGACAGTTAAGTTTGAGACTTATAATCTGTTAACTTACCACCTGAATAAATACAAAGTATCAAAGGCGCAAAATTTCGTCTTATCTAAACTAAATTAATATGGTTGAATGTTACTTGCTTGTATAGTATAAATTTACTATACCTAATATTAGTATCTTTGGATTGTTATTTTTATTTTAATACGTACACTACAAGTGAATACAGAACAGGTGCAAATTTTGTTCTCTACCTGAAGCACTTGTTTGCAACGCTGTTGCTGGATTGCACAATTACAAAGGGCACTGGTATAATTGTGCATTGCAAAGAGTTCAAACAACGCACTTCTGAATTTTCTTAGTAAGAAGTACAGGTCGATAACAAATACAAGTATGTACATTATTTTCATTTATGGTGAGGCATAAAATATTAATCATTCGAGCTTTTACTTTACTTTTAGTTGTATCCGTTACTCTAAAAGTTTTACGGTCGTCACCACGAATTGATTGGCCGCTACGAAGTTTCTGTCTCGCGTGCGAGACTAGATATATTCAGTTAGATTACACGTCCCTCTGGAATTGACACCCCACCGGACTTGACACCTCACCAGACCTGACACTTCACTGGCAATGTGACGGGTGCCGTTGGTGGAGCAGGACATGCTTACCCTTCCGGGGCATCTGATGTCAATCCCGGTTTTTTTGGGAGTTCACATTGCTAGTATCTTAGTTTCTGTGCTGTCTTGTTCTAGTTTTGTTTACTTTAGTATACTTTTTTTATTCATACATGTATCCTTGTTGCGTTCGTTTGTTGTGTTCCATTCTCCTGACTTTGTTTTTTCCTTGGACTTCAAATTTGTGGACTTTTCCCACTGTTTTGTCGCTTGGGTATTCTTTTGCCGATATTTACTGACGTTGTATACCAAGAGATAATGACTATTAAAGTTTTAATCCACATTCAGTTTGTGTGTTTGTTAAAAATATATATTTACAATAAAGGAAAGCATGAAAAAAAAACAATTCTCTATTGGCAAATATGTAGGAGTTGATACCACAGAAATTACAGTTTATCCTTCGTGCCTTCTTATGAAACAATATTAACATTTACCATGCAAATACTCAAATTCTAGTTGAAATTGAAGCGACTGACATTGTAATTTCGCTCTTTGTAGGGGATTTTCTCCTTCGTCTTCTTATAATTATAAAGACAATGCCATTGAGAACCCCTCCAATGTTGTTACATACTATGCAGAGGTAGAGTATGACTTCAGGAACCTGGTCTACTAAAGCGTACACTGAGTAAGCCACCAATGAAACCCATTGAATGAAAAAGGCAGCAACAAAAAGTGACATATTTCTAGCAGAATTGTGAATATTCTTGATGGACTGGGCATCATCTCCAAGAATCGTGGCCAGTTCTTTACTCTCTTTGTAAATCTTAATCCATGTAGCAACATAGAGGATGGTGTTGACGAAGATTACAGTGCAGACCAAAATTGTCAGGTAGTAAACGTATAGATCGATTCCTCGTATAGCATCAAAATGGCAGCTGAAATAAAAGAAAACATATGTCAATTCGTAGATTAGTCTGATGCTGTCTCTAACAACTTTGCATCTATGACCAAAATAAGTCCGGAAGACAAACACTAAATGGTTATAAAAAAAGAAGAAAAAACATGTTTGTAATTAGATTACGTTATGAAATAATTGTGTAATCTTAACCCGGAATAAGACTAGAATGAAAATAAGAATATTTATTTTAATTAAGGGCCCTTGAAGAGCAAGACAATCAAATACAACGATTACATAATTGTAGGCAATTAAAACAGATAAAATACAAATAAGATGAAGTGACCAGTTTGGTCAGAGCCATGCATGGACCAGTTCCAATAATACATATAACATTAAAAATAAAATTATATAATGTCACATAGATATAATTACTTTATAGGAATAAGTTCAGAAAAGATCAATTAATTTTATATCCTGAAAGTCCAATGACAAAAAATTGTCAATTGATTTAATCGTTGTTACTAAGTTCTCTGCATCTATCACTGATAAAATGGAAGTAAACTGTCGAAATGTACAGATGGTATATAGACCTTTCTTCGATATCATCAGAGCAGAATTAGAAACTGTTTTATTGGTCAGTTCTACGTAGTGTTTACAGATTTCCGTCATCTTTATCCATCGCCACATTTTGGCCAGTAGTTTTCTTCCTCATAGCGACAATTGTCCTGCTTAGTTAATGGTATCCACCACATTAAAAATGGGCGAAATATAGTGAAGTATCAAGTCCGGTATAATCATTAATGAATATATAAAGTCGACTTCAAACCATTTTATTCATATTTATGAAAAGCCCTTTAATATAATTCTTGATAAGGGTATTTTACCTCAAACATGGTTTATAGGAAATATCCGGATAATTTACAAAAATAGGGGCGAAACTAAAAATCCCCAAAACTACAGACCTATTACAATTGCTAGCTGTCTTCTATTTACTATTTACTTCTGTTTTAAATGAAAAGTTTCAATCGTTTTCTGGTGAATTTGATATTATTAAGGAAAATCCAGCGGCATTTAGACAAAAATACTCCAGATTAAATAATATTTTTACTGGGTCAAATTTTTATAAGTAAGAAAAAGAAAATCTATTGCGCGTTTATCGATTTTGGAAAAGCGTTTGAAAAAGTGTGAAGACATGGCCTTTTCCATAAGGTATTAAATAAATTATAAAAATCGTGCATATTATTGAATAATTTAAAATATGATTTTTTATTGCATAATTGGTGTGAGATAAGGTGAGAATTTACTACCTTTTTTCTTTTCTTTATTTCCTAAATGATTTGGGAGATTTCTTGAATAAAAAAATAAACTGGTTTGAAAGCGGTTTCTGGTGACATATAAACACAGTTAGGTGATGTTTATGGATATAAAAGGCCTCGGGTAAATGTTGAGAAAAAAAGTGTTTGGTAATGGACGTGTGAGTTCCAATCTTTCATTTTTCTACAATAATAGTCCAGTTGAGATAGTTAAGGAATTTTCTTTTTACAAGAGCTGGAAACTCCAATGCAAATTAAACATCTTGCGAACAAAGCTTTACGAGCAATGTATGAGGTATTAGAAATTGGTAGAATGAATAGACTTTCTATAAAAGTTTTTAGCTCGACTTGTTTGATAAAATGGTAATTTTAACCTATCCTCATATATGGCTGTGAAGTTTGTGAATTTAGCAATAATGAAATATTAGAGCATAGTTCTAAAATTCTGCAGGATTCTACTGAATCTTAAATTATCCACGTCAAATTTTATGATATACGGCGAACTCGGTCGACACCCAATAGATGAAAGGGGGATGGGGGGTCATAGATCTTGATATTAAATTAATATGATACTGAATTTTTTAAAATTATTATGATACTGGCCAAACCTTATTTGTGGGAAGCGAACAAAATATTTCACTATTATCTATAATTAATAGAATATTTAAGGCCGAAAGAATATTTTGATATTTTACCAGTTAAAGATACCACTCATATATCTGTCGCTTTCGAACGACTGATTACTATATCCCAATGGACAAATACGGATAGAAACAGTCGCATGTGCACTTGTAACATGCAAACAATTGGAGATGAATATCATGTCATTTTTTAATGCAATTCCTTTATTCAGTTAAGAAAATTATATGTTCCCCGTTATAACACTAATAGACACAGTAATAAGAAATTTTGAGAAGGAATGAGAAGTAAAAGAAAGTTCATTTTAACCAAATTATGTAGATTTCTACAATGTATTTGTAATAATTTAATTTTGGATGTAACGTCGTTTCTGATTGGTGAATGTTTTTGTGTTTATTGTTCAATAAACAAAATTTTCTCCTTGACTGTGATGTCACATCGTCTTAAAAGTAAATTTTTGGGTACTTCACGCGTTTTTTAAAATCTAATTATAAGGAATGACTGTCATTATGTTTTTGTACATTCAAAATAACATCAAAAATGTTATGCACACTGAAAATAACACGCTTCGTGGGATATTTAATGTGCATCAAATTTTTGATGTTATTTCTTCACGAACAAAAAAATAATGACAGTCATTCCTTCAATAGTGTTTGTCATCCTGGCTAAATCTTGGCTTTTGTGTGTATATAATGTAAATAGTTCTCATTTTTGTTTTATTGTGATTGCTTTTGTCATTTGTATTTTATACATTTTTATCTGTACCAGTTTTGTTCATTGGCTGAATGAGAATAAGGTGAGCCTCTGGTTTTATTTAAATTCTCTACAGTGTCATTAGAATGGAGATAAATATCCGTTTACTTGATTCTCTAACCCGTCGCCAGTAAAGTCAATTTTCAACGTCCTTACACTGGCAAATTTAAAACCCAACTACGATTCTGTTATCTCCCAATTACATTGATCTTTGCTATTCTTTGACGTTAAGTTTATAGCTGCTTGAAATGCTATGTATTTTTTGTTTTGAATAAAAGTTTTTTTTTTACATAAAGTTTTCTACGAGGTTAATGGCAAAGAACAAAATAACCCACTGCATATTTTTTTTCGGCTTGGCATACATTTTAAAGGAAAGAACTTAATTGAATTAAGAAATAATTCGTGGCAGCCGTATGTTGGTTGGAGATTTTAATATGGGTAACATTATCGTTGAGTAAAATTTTATCTCGAGCGTAAGCGGACTTTTGGCTAAAGCTCCCAGGTCGATAAATATTATGGTATCAATTGTGCATATTTTGTCGGTTTACGACTCATCAGTTTTGCTTTAAAAAAAAATCTAACCTATGGGTCTCGGCTGATATGGAAATCTATAATCTATCATTAAAACAAATTAAAGAATACGTCCCACCGTTTGAAATCTAAATTTCTGTCGCATTTAAATCTATGAATTTTGTTTTAACCCAAAATAAAAATTCACGTTATGATAAGCCAGTAGCAATAATTATTCACAACAGAAGAATAGCCTGTTCTACATCATCAATATGAAGTTTGTATTTTTGTCCCCCGCCGCAAGATACATTTTTAACCTTTAACTTCAGTTGTAATGTTAATAAATACACCTTTGTAACCTGTATTTCGACAGTAATATAAATAATCAGATTATCTCATTATAAAATGAACAGCATGACTTCGATGCGTGATCTACACACTAAAACAATTCTATTGTGGAATGGCTAGCTTTGAATAGTAATACTTACAAAGCACCTGTTGGACCAAGTTTATCTAGGAGAGTTGCCACAAGGTAGACAATAAATGGGATACCAAACGTATAGCTCAGCAGTCTCCAGTCGTATCTTCCAAAACTGATATCTCTTCTCAGATAAATCATACTAAACGCATTTATAGCCACAACATTGACTAAAAACATCTGAGCAGAAATAAATTCCCCAATCGTAAATGCATAAAACGTACAAACAGCAGGTGGTCTAGGGAATTCTTTAGTGATAAAAATGTGCAAGTGATCCATAGAATGTCCTAAATTAAAAAATCCGTCACATAATGCCATATACACAACACACCGCTCACTCTTCGTCCTGCGAAAAAATCGCTGCTTGGCACCCCTAGCAAACATTACAATAACAAAAACTGAAAAGCCAAAACTAACGGCGATACATGCAAGGGCTGTGATATGCAAAGGGACAAAGCGTCCATTGTCGAGACCATAAACAGGTACGTCATATCCATTTCGGGGTTCCCGAGTTGATGTTGAGCTTGCATTGTTCAAAGAAAACGTTGACATATTCATCGTGAAATTCGTTCTATATTAATTGGTCCTTAAAGATGAAACAAGACGACAAGTGTTTCGCAAATGAATTTGATTTTTTAAAACTCATGTTCCAAATTAAAATAACACGAGATATAAAATCAATAAAAAGACTGACGAATAACAATTCATATCAAATAATTAAAGTTTTATATATTCGATAATTGTACCTGACAACAAGAGAAATAATTAATTTTGATCTAATGCCAACGTTTCCAAATAAGTATATATCGATAACTCACAACTGTCGTTTTTCGAGAAAATACAAATAATTTCAGTGAAAAACCAACAAAAATGTTAACTCTGGTTTCAGTTTCTTTTAATTAAGTTTTGCCTTTTCCAATTTCAATTAACAGATTTTCCGTTTTTTTTTAATGAAAATTCATTGGTTTTTGTATAAAATCTGAAGGTCTCCACGCGGCACATACAAATGCAGTGTTGTTGAACAAGTTTTCGTTCCAGGAATTTGAACCCTGTTGACCTACAGTATTTTCCTTATCCTTGTTTGGAAAGTATAAAAATTTAGAAAAGCCAACATTTTTTCATAAAAAAATTAATTCATGCAAAGGATACGGTATCGTCTCAGAATAATACTGTTATCAATTAAATTCCATACCAAGATACCATAAAACCACTTTCTGAATATTTAGTTTAAGATTGTAATAATATCAGATTAGAAGCTATGAGAACCGAAGCTATAGTTTTACACTGCTATAAAACTTATTTTAAATCATTTAATTGGACCTTGGTTGTGTGAATGATTGAGTGTGGCCCCAATAACGGCTTCTTTTAAACGCCGAACACTTGATAGCTGCCAGTAACCCATTGTTTGTGAATATTTAGATACATAAACACTTATATTATTACGTCATGTCTGTTTGATTATGGACATATTGCAAATTGGTAAAATTTTCAGGTAAAATTTCCTGATGGTTTAATTTAACTTCAGAACGTATGATCACAGCCACTTGAAATTTTAACAATAAATGGTCGAAAATTGCATTATATTGTATTTTTGTATATGCATAGTATATTATGGCATTGTATTGTCTTTTTTGTGTATGTATAGTATAATATATAATATACTATGCATATACAAACTAGAGGCTCCCAGGAACCTGTATCGCTCACCTGGACTGTGTTCTTCTTGACTGGCAGCCTGGAACATTACTCTCAAGTTCCAACTGGCTCACTGATTTCAAACAAAAAGATCTTTCAGTGATTTTTCCCATTAGGCCCTATGTTAAACTATGTTCCATTCCAGCAGCCCTCTTCAATGGCGGACATGGTCAACGGATACAATTCTGAAAGAGGACCAACAAAGGACCATTGCTGCCAAGTTTTGTTCCTTTTGGCCCAGTGGTTTCAGACTAGTAAATTTTCCATGACGTACTATGTTTAACTATGTTCGGCTCTGGCGGCCACCTTGGATGGCGGGTGGGATCACCGGATAAAATTCTGAAAAGGACCACCTAAGAACTATTGCTGCCAAGGTTTGTTCCAATTGGCCGAGTGCTTTCAGACAAGAAGATCTTTAAATAATTTCCCTTGGGGTCCTATGTTAAACTATGTTCGGCCCTGGCGGCAATCTTGTATGACGGTCAGAGTCATCGGATAAACAAACAGAAGTCGAATTTTCGCATGAGCCAATTTTTTCTTGTGGTCCCAAATGTTTTACGGTGCAAAACTATGTATTATGACTCCTGTCTAGTCGAATTTGCATGAGTCAAATTTTCTTCTATCTCGAACTAAATTTTAAGTCCCAAATTATAAACAACGAAAATTTTATTCGTTATGTCGAATATTTATCATCTTTCAAAACATCACCTTGCCGATTAATTGTCTTCATAGGTAAGTTTTACTTCCGTTAATTGACAATCGCCGTCGTTTGATTTTTTGTACTATTGATTTATTGAGATTGATTAATTCACATTAATTTGTAAAAAAAAAAGCACTTTGAGTGTCAATTTATCTACAAAGATGTTTAATCAACAACTTAAAAAATTAAATGATTTACTAGTATTTGTTGTCTTGCTCTTGGTGTGTACACCGTACGGACTGTCAAATCTTTTTGATCTATTTTAATAAATTTTTCTTCAACTATTTATTATTTTTATAAATATAAAATGTTACACATTAATTATATAAGTATCTAAACATGAATTTATATAGTCGAATTTCGTATATCTCGATTTTCGATTTTTTTTTTGTGGTCCTACGGACTTCAAGATAACAAGAGTCGACTGTTATGGCAAGCTGTTTTACTATTTATTCTAACTTCATGATATATATCTCATATAATATATAAGATATCTTATATAATCTAGTTTTTATACGATATCTTATAAACTTTATAAGATATCTTCTAAAGTATATAAGATATCTCATAAACTATATAAGATATCTTATATAATTTTCTTTATAAGATCTATGCACTTTATAACTTTATGCACTTTGAGGCCTTAAGATGCGCACTAAACGGGTGGCTGTTCAAAATCAAAGGCAATTTTTTTCTTCTACAGGTCGATTTGAAGTAAAACATCTGAAATATCCATGTATTTTTTAAATGCTATGTCTGAATTTAAAGCAGGTGTTTTAAGATATGTCGTGGGTGTTCACAAAATATAAAACAAAGTATGCACATAAATCATGCAACACACTCAAAAGTTTGTGTAGGCCTACGCGGAATAAAACAACTCCGAAACACAAACATAATAAAAGGAAAGTTATAGAATGGAATTGGCGCCAACAAAACAATTTTCTAATATTCCATTGTCGGTTATTGACTAAAATCAAAAAAAAAATAATGATTTCTAATTTTGAACAACAATTTTGACAGTATTAGCTTATACTTACTTTACTTTATTGTCATATAAGCATGATAACAAGCTTGCGATAAAAAACAAATAACAGTTGTTACACAAAACATGCAAAATGAAATATACTGAGGCAAAGCAAAACAACTTAGGTCGAGTCACCAGTCCTCAGTTTCCGTAAAAGGCTCTTTAAAAGTAAAGGAACCTGTTCAGATTACTCAGGACCACTACCTTTTCGGTATCGGTGATATTTGGAAATTTTTGATTTTCTTTAATTATATCATTAAAAAGATTATTACATAAAATTTTGTTATTTTAACAATATAATAGAAAAGTTAAACGTTTTTCGGCGTATTGTACGTCTTTGCAAGTTGGGCGTGTTCTTTGATTTCGAGGTAAACTTAAATATCGTGTGATATCAGAATGTTTGCAATTGAGGTTTAGGAACTGTATCGTTTCATTATGTAATTTCTGTTGTTTTTCCATCGCAGTCGGTATATTTTTTATTTTTGCCCTTTGACCTTGAAGGAAATGAAGTTATTTTTGACGTTTGGAAAAACGCCTTTGTTAACTGCTATTTTCAGTAGGTGGAAATTAAGATGAATATATTAGTAAAACTAGACATTGAACCCGCGCGAGCGCGGGAAAATAAGCATTTTTTTTTTGGGTGGCCATATTGACTTTAAAAAGTTATTACGGCCATGTCATTCATGGAACAGGAACTCAGTATGGATGTTGTGGCAGGCTTCCTATAAACTTTCCTGTCAAGTAGGTGGTATCAACTGATAGTTTCATGTCTATATATACTGTAGTATTCCAGCAATGGATGTTAATGCAAACTTTAACCAAAGTCAATGAAGCGTGAAATTTAGGTCAACGTGACCCAATTGTCATATGGCTGTTCGTTACTACCGAAGATGTATCCACTGATGAAGTAGATTGTGTGCCACTTAGAATTACCAAAATGAACCTTAAGGTTCCCTCAAAGTCAAAATCTATGACGAAAACACAACCACATAAATTGTCAATATGTTTATTGTTACAATTAATTCTGAACTGGAACTTGATGAAAAGCTTTCATTAAATACACATTTCATAATGCATTACCTTTTTCCTTCAGAATAAATATGAAAATGAAATTGTAGATGTAAACATTTCCTTAGAGACGGATGAATTTTTCAAAAGATGCCGTGAGTAAGGTAGAGCATATTTTTGGAAAATAATTGTTCCAATTGTTTCATTGTCGTCATGGACAGGGCAAGCGAGGATTAATTTCACAAATATATCCAATAATCAGACGATAAAAGCATTTTTAGTGTGTGGCTGCGTGTGCTGTCCACGTTTATAAAGATGTCGGAGATAATTCGTCATTATTGCTAAAGATGACCATTTGTTAAAAATATTTTTATCTAGGGAATTGTATGGTAGAGATATATATATTTAGACAGGTCACATGACAAATAATGTAAAAATAGATAATGGTTGGTATTATCACTTTGTGCAAGGTAAACATCCGAGCAATCCAAAAAACAACTAAGTTAGGAATTTCTCTGAACTTTACCTTACTTCTTCATAATCTTCAAAGTTCATAACCTTTACAGTTAGGAGAAATTGCGTTATTGTAGAAAAACAATCCTGAATACATGAAGCGGAAACATCCCACTCGAAGGAGAATTTTTTTAATTTGTTTTATTCTTCTTCCGTAATTTCAAACAAAAATAATATTACATTTAAAATATGTGCATACTTGTTTATTTAAATCAACGTGTTAAAAGTATGCATTCGAGAACCTTCTTAGGGATATGTTGGGAGAATTCATATCGGATAAGTGGATACAAATTCCATTTGCACATAAAAAAAACTGCAGTTTAAATTTATAAATGCAGATTGTCAAATCCGATAATAACCTTTATAATCTGAACCATACATCGTTTATTTTAAACCACGCGTTTTGCCGCCTATTCGGCTAATTCGTAAATTTAGTATTATAGAAGATATTATCTTATAACAATACAACTATTAAACACAGAATCTTTGATAACTAGATAAATGACCATTTGCTACAATTAAAATGGTTATTGCATGTGTACAATGATATTGTTACATCATATAAGATGTATACACGAATGCACTGTGGTTTTAAAGAAAACAAATGAACGAGAAGATGTAAATTGAAAAGCGTATGCCATCTTTTTTAAAGTTACAGTACTTATCATCAAACTGATTTATAATTTGCACTTCAAACGAAATAAAGGATTTCCAATTATATACTTACTTGTTTTTAATTAATACAGTTGATCGATGAGAGGGAGGATAAATATTGTAAAGGAAGTTCAAATACGTCAATGTGTTGTTATTTTCAACGATTTTTTAAAAACCTAACCGTTTTAACACCATATAAAATATTCCTTCATTTCTTACGTACATATTAATAAAGGGCTTTAACAAAATTATCATAGATCAATCCCGGAAAAGAAATATTTTTATAAAAACAAGTAAGTCTTGTATTATGCATGTATTGAAAAGGTATATTGACATGAAAATCAAACGATAAGTAAGCATAAGTAAAAAAAAAATAGTGCTGCTCAGGTGCACAGGTCGGGTCGTTTAACTTGGAGCAGCTATATTTGCTTGTGGGTTTTGTCAAATATACCCCGTATATAAAAACCTTTATATAAAATATAAAATGGGAACATCCAGATTTATATATTCTCGGTATCCCAGAGATCCTGCTGTTAAAGGTCACAACTATAAACTACAGCGGATTTATACTAAGGCACGGAAACAAAAATATAGGGAGTATAAGCAGTCATTGCTGCATCAAATAGAAACACTCCATGAGGAAAATTTAACCGAGTCAAAAGATGAATCCAAAGAGCAACTTCAATTTTTAGAGGCAAAACTGAGCATTCTTGAAAAAAAGAAAATGCTTTAATGAAGTTGAAAGTAGGATCTCTGAGACTGAAATATATAATGCTTTGTCATCTATAAAGGTTAATAAAGCAGCAAGGTTGGATAATATCTCTAACAGTATGTTAAAATATGGTCAAACCTCTTTATTACCATGTCTACTCAAAATTTTTAATAATTGCCTATCTTTTGGGAAATACCCAGAACCCTGGACTACAGGTTATACATTCTCAATTCATAAAGGGAACGATGCATCTGATCCTAATAATTACAGGGGAATTACTATTACGGATTCATTGGGGAAGATTTTAAATAAAATCCTTGACACCCGTATTTGCAAAATTTTAGATAAATATCATATCATCAATGATAGCCAAATCGGTTTCACAAAAAAGCACGACCATCTGACCATATGTTCATTCTCAAAACCATTATAGATAAGTTCTGTCACACAAAAGAAGGAAGAATGTTTGCCTGCTTTGTTGATTTCCAGAAGGTTTTTGACGCAGTCATTCATACAGGTATAACACTCAAGTTCTTAAACATAGGGGTTGGTTCAAATAAATGTATGTATGCCCAGAGTAAATCATAATCGATTAAAGAATAGAGTTACAGACCTTTTCCGAGCTACAAGCCGTCAAAATTCAGTGTGGACAAAGATCTGAACCTGCGCAGACAAAACATAAACATTGTACGTCACAATTTTAAAACCAATCACTGACCTGCGCAAACACTCTCTCCACGACGTCAAATACGACGAACCAATTGCTTAGGAAGAGTAATACGTAATGCCCCAACTGATGTGCGCAAATGAAGGAAATTCCCATTCAAAGTATAAATAAATGAAATCAAGTTTTACTATTTCTTTTAATCAAGTAAGAAGTTCAGCATACAAATTCAATCAATCAAATGACCATTACTTACAAATCGCGATATAAAAATCAAAACGAATTATTATCGTGCCAAAAAATGCTGCAAAGCTCCGCCTTAGTAGCCTATTCAAATTTGGGTGGTGGCCATCACCATAATAGGCTTGTTTTTGCACGAGATTTTCTGTTTGTTATCCCCTGATCCAGTCTTGGTTAACTCAAAGCCAGTTCATTGCTTATTATATGCTGATGATATTGTCATTTTTTCAACCTCCGCAATGGGGCTTCAGGGTAAACTTGATCAATTAGATAATTATTGTAAAGATTGGTGTATGAAAATTAATCCCAATAAAACTAAGGTCCTGATATTCAACAAGGCAGGCAGGCATATCAAACATAAATATTATTTTCATGACATGCTGATTGATTGTTCTCAACATTATAAATATTTAGGTATAACATTTAGTGCATCTGGAGCTTTTTCCTTTGCTCAGCAGTAATTGTACATTAAGGCTCTAAAAGCATACTACAAGCTACGCAAGGACTTCCTGTCACTGAATCCAAATATAAAAAACAGCCTTCACGTATTTGACCATACAATTAAACCCATACTTTTGTATAGTTGAGAAATTTGTTTTTTTTTAATCCTTTCAAAAAATAAATTAAAATCTCAGACTACTAAGGTTGATAAAGCCTATCCTAGGCTTCTTTCAGAAAAACTACATATATAATTTTGTAAACTTTTACTAGGTGTGGGGAAAAGGGCAACAAATTTTGCCGTTGTTTCAGAACTTGAGAGATTCCCTCTACATTTTGATATCACTAAATCTATGGTCAGATATTGACATAGGCTTAAAAATTTGGGCTCATCTTTCCCATTACTAAAGGAAGCATATTTAGAGTCAAAATTATTATTTGAATAAAAAAATTCTCTCATGGTATGGATATTTAAACTACTTGATAAAAAAATAAAAGGGGTTGACAGTTTAGCTTCTTTAAAAAATTTAAGCTTTAAAATTCTTTACAAAAAATGTTTGTATTAGTATTATGAAGTTCAGTGGATAATCCAAATGCACAGCTGTGCTGATGGGAAACTCTGTAGTTATAGCACTTTCAAGACATATTTTGGTCTTGAAAGCTATCTTATTTTATTGCGATCCCCTGAGCAGAGGCGAAATTTCACTCGATTGCGTATTTCTTCTCACAGACTAAGAATTGAACAAGGTCATTATCAGGATGCTCCCCGACAAGACAGAGTATGTCTCAGGTGCACCTCAAATGAGATTGATGATGAAAAACATTTTTTATTTTCGTGTAAATCATCTCAAGATAAAAGAAACTGTATGAATTCCATTACTGACTCACTTTGTTCCAACTTTAAATACTTGATTCCTAGTCAGAAACTGATATGGTTTCTCAATGTAGAGAGTGTTGATATATTAAAATATGTTTGTGAGTTAATTGATGAAGGCAAAATATAAACCAATAAATTAGTTGATTATATGTGGCTTTCCTGCACTAGGCACAAGGATGGCATGGTGGATACTAGGACTCATCAATAACAACTGTAACCCGTTGTATGTTCGTTTTTATTTCTAGACAAACAAATTATTTCCAGAACATGGATTTATTTTATCTACTTTGTACTGTGAGTACACTTGGGCATGTCAATTAGCATCGTCCCTTGGTGCCTCTTGCAGTGGGGTCACTTAACAAGATGTTCTGACCCCTCTGCATCAGGCACGAGGA